>OY282558.1:82154036-83580703 GCA_958295665.1 Tipula vernalis
GTTTATAAATTAACCAATATGTTTTAAAGTTATTCAAACCTCACCAATTTTGCTTTCGCTCTAGTCACCGATTTAATACAAACGCTTCAATAATATTTAGTGTAATACCATTTTGTGAAAGATGGGTGATTTCTTTTTGAATCAATAAGCTTCTGAAAGCGCTGAGTCTCATTTTTACCCAGATGCTTATTCATTTCAATGAAAATTGGGTCAATATTTACGATTTTCATATAAAATCCATTATAAAATTTGATACACACCAGGGTATGGATCGTGTTAATGAAAAGTAGTTCGATACTCGTGTTGACACAAAGGTTAAAATAGTAAAATGCTTGCGAGCTTTGTTTCTCTTTTAATCTATGAATCGAAACTGAAACTTTAAAATCTCCATCTACAAATACAATTTTTTGATTTATTAAACTAGCTTAAAAGCATGATAGTTCAATGTAATGTTTTCTAAGTTCTTGTGATTTAAAATGTTTAATAAGCTTGTCTCTACACGACTTGATAGAAATTTTTTCACGTGAACATAATGTGCATATGTGTTTGCAATGTTTTAAAATTCGAAGAAAACTTAAATAATATTTAAATTTCCATACACTTGAACATTCATAAGTTTTTAAGCGTTATTAAAGGTCCGATTATAAGATCTTTTAAAATTTTTAATCAGAAGTCTAGGTGACGGTATAATACGTATCTAAAAATTAATGGTAAAAGCACAGACTAACAAGGTTTGTAATAAGTTTATATAATTTTAATAAGAAGCTTATCAAAACTATAAGCTAAGGGATAAGCTTGTAGCTATTTTTGTATTTCGTGTTTTCGTTTAATTCTAAAAGCTTGGTTTAAGCAAAAATTCAAACTTCTAATACCTATGGATTTCCGATGTGTAATTGTGTGTCATCAAAACACAAAAGCTTTATTTACATTTTCCATTATTTTCTAAAGTTCTCTATAGTTCGCCAATTATTTTTCGCCTCAGTTCTGAATTTATTAATAAAAAGATACAAAAAAAAGCTTTTGGGAGCTAGAGAGTACCAAAGCCTAAATGATAAGATTTCTTCAAATTTGAGTTATAATTCTGGCTTGAAAGTACTCTGATGATTTATATTGTTCAAAAACCTCCAGAAAAGCATAAATAATATTATAGCTTTTAATACAATTCAACCTTTCTTTATAAAAAGCTTTTTAAAACTCGTTGGCTAAACCAAATCAGTTTAGAACCTTAAAACTGTTCAAATTCCGCTAGTCAAATATAACCACGGAAAAATTTTGTTATTTAACTTTTAATTTAATGCCAAGAGCTTGATTTAAAAAAAAAAAAGTTTTGATAGTTATAAATTTCCAATCTGTAATGGAGTGTTATCAAGCCACTAAAGATTTCTTAGAGCAGCCAATATTTTCTAAAGTTTTCCAGAGTTCGCCGATTATTTTTTGCCTCAGTTCCGAATTTATTAATAAAAAAACTTTTGGCAGCTAGAAAGTACTATAGCCCAAATTATTTCTTAAGATTAATTTAAAATTCTGGATTGAAAGAATTCTGATGATTCGATATGTTCAAACCTCCAGAAAAGCATAAATAATATTATAGCTTTAAACATAATTCAACCTTTCTTTATAAAAATCCTTTTAAAACTCGTGGACTAAACCAAATTATGTCAGAACCTAAAAACAGTTGAAATTCTGCTTGTCAAACATAATCACGAGGAACTTTGGTTATTTAAGCTTTTCACTTAATGCCAAAAAGCTTGGTTTAAACAACAATTCAAAATCTGATAGTTATCGATTCCCGATGTTTAATGGTCTGTCATTAAAACACAAGAGCTTTTTTAGATTTTCCAACATTTTCGAAAGTTTTTCAAAGTTCGACAATTATTTTTCGCCTCAGTTCCTAATTTATTAATCAAAAATTGTAAAAAAATTGATTTAGGGAGCTAGGGAATACTTAAGCCCAAATGATAAGATTTCTTTAAATTTGTGTTAAGATTTTGGCTTGAAAGCATTCTGATGATTTGATTTGTTCAAACATCCAGAAAAGCACTAATAATATTATAGCTTTTGACATAATTCAACCTTTCTTTATGAAAAGCTTTTTAAAACTCATAGACTAAATCAAATTATTTTAACCTTAAAACTGTTCAAATTCTACTTGTCAAATATAATCACGGAAAACTTTTGTTGTTTAAACTTTTCATTTAATTTTAAAAGCTTGGATTAAATAAGATTTCGAAGTTCTAAAAGTTATGGATTCTCGATATATAATCAAAGCACAAAAGCTTATTTAGATTACTCAACATTACAGAACCTAAAAACAGGTCAAATTCCCCTTTGTCAAATATAATCACGGAAAACTTTTTTTATATAAGCTTTTCACTTAATTTCTAAAGCTTGGTTTAAACAACAATTCAAAGATCTGACAGTTATGGATTCTCGATGTGTAATGGTCTGTCATCAAAACACCAAATCTTTTTAGATTTCCCAACATTTTCCAAAGTTTTTCAAAGTTCACCAATTATTTTTTCGCCCAAGTTCAGAATTTATTAATAAAAAATTTAAAAAAACAGCTTTTGAGAGCTAAACCAAGTACTAAGCTAAGCTAGAGCTAAGCTAAGTAATAAAGCACAAACGAAAATATTTTTTAAAATTTGTATTAAAATTCTGACTTGAAAGCATTCTAGTGATTTGATATGTTCAAACCTCCAGAAAAGCACAAATAATATTATAGCTGTTGATATAGTTTTAAAAAGCTTCCTGTAAAGAAAAGTTGACTTTTCTTTATTGGAAGCTTTTTAAAACTCGTGGACTAAATCAAATTATTTTAGAGCCCTAAAACTGTTGAAATGCCACTTATCAAATATAACGAGAGCAAGCTTTTGCTATTTAAGCTTTTCGTTTAATTCTAAAAGCTTGGTTTAAGCAAGAATTCAAAGTTCTGATAGCTATGAATTCCCGATGTGTAATGGTGTGTCATCTGAACACAAAAGCTTTTTTAGATTACTCGCAACATTTTCTAAAGTTCTTCAAAGTTCGCCGATTATTTTTCACCTCAGTTCCAAATTTATTAATCAAAAATTCTAAAGCAAATGCTTTTGGGAGCTAGAGAACACTAAAGCCCGAATGATAAGATTTTTACAAATTTAAGTAAAAATTCTGGCTTGATAGCAACTCCAATGGTTTGATATGTTCAAACTCTATAAAAGCACAAATATTATTGTAGCTTTTGACAGAATTCAACCTTTTTTTTATAAAAAACTTCTTAAAACTCTTGTACTAAATCAAAGTATTTTAGAGCGTTAAAACAGTTCAAATACCACTTGTCAAGCGTTTCACTTAATGCCAAGAGCTTGGTTTAAATAACAATTCAAAGTTCTGATAGTTATGGATTCCCGATTTGTAATGGTGTCACAGACGCTTTTTGAGATTAACCATCATTTTCTACAAATGTTCAAAGTTCGCAGATTATTTTTTGCCTTAGTTCAAAATTTGTTAATTAAATATTAAAAAAAAAAAGCTTTTGGGAGCTAAAGAGTAAAGCTCATAAAGCGTAAATGATTAGATTTATTAAAATTTGAGTTAAACATTCTGATGATTTGATATGTTCAAACCTACAGAAAAGCACAAATAATATTATAGCTTTTGACATAATTCAACCTTTCTTTCTAAAAATATTTAAACCAAATCAGTTTAGAACCTTAACACTGTTCAAATTCCGTTTCTCAAATATAATCACGAAAAAATGTTGTTATTTAAGCTTTTCATTTAATGCTAAGAGCTTGATTTAAAAAAGAGTTCAAGTTCTGATGGTTATAAATTCCCGATGTGTAATGGAATGTCATCAAAGCACCAAAGAGTTCTTAGATTACCTAAAATTTTCTAAAGTTCTGCAGAGTTCGCCGATTATTTTTCGCCTCAGTTCCGAATTAATTAATAAAAAAGCTTTTGGGAGCTAGAGAGTACTATAGCTCAAATTATTTCTTAAAATTAAGTTAAAATTGTTGAATGCTTCCAATTGTGATGATTTGAGACGTTCAATCCTCCAGAAAAGCACAAATAATATTATAGCTTTTAACATAATTCAACCTTTCTTTATAAAAAGCTTTTTAAAACTCATGGACTAAATCAAATTATTTCAGAACCTAAAAACAGTTCAAATTCAGCTTGCCAAATATAATCACGGAAAACTTTGGTTATTTAAGCTTTTCACTTAATGCCAAAAAGCTTGGTTTAAACAACAATTCAAAATCTGATAGTTATCGATTCCCGATCTGTAATGGTCTGTCATTAAAACACAAGAGCTTTTTTAGATTTTTCAACATTTTCAGCCCAATACTTCAGCTCAAATGATAAGATTTCTTTAAATTTGTGTTAAGATTCTGGCTTGAATGCATTCTGATGATTTAATTTGTTCAAACCTCCAGAAAAGCACAAATAATATTATAGCTTTTGACATGATTCAATCTTTCTTTATAAAAAGCTTTTTAAAACTCATGGACTAAATCAAATTATTTTAGAACCTTAATACTGTTCAAATTCTAGTTGTCAAATATAATCACGGAAAACTTTTGTTATATAAGCTTTTCACTTAATTCCAAAAGCTTGGTTTAAACAACAATTCAAAGATCTGATGTAATGGTCTGTCATCAAAACACAAAATCTTTTTAGATTTCCCAAAATTTTCCAAAGTTTTTCAAAGTTCACCGATTATTTTTGCGCCTAAATTCAGAATTTATTAATAAAAAATTATGAAAAACAGCTTTTGAGAGCTAAACCAAGTACTAAGCTAAGCTAGAGCTAAGCTACGTACTAAAGCACAAATGATAAGATTTATTGAAATATGTATTAAAATTTCTGACTAGAATGCTTTCATCTAGTGATTTGATACGTTCAAACATCCAGAAAAGCACAAATAATATTATAGGATTTGACAAAACTCGTGGACTAAATCAAATTATTTTAGAGCCTTAAAACTGTTGAAATGCCGCTTATCAAATATAACCACGGCAAGGTTTTGCTATTTAAGGTTTTCGTTTAATTCTAAAAGCTTGGTTTAAGCAAGAATTCAAAGTTCTGATAGCTATGAATTCCCGATGTGTAATGGTGTGTCATCTAAACACAAAAGCTTTTTTAGATTACCCTCAATATTTTCTAAAGTTGTTCAAAATTCGCGGGTTCTTTTGCGCCTCAGTTTCAAATTTATTAATCAAAAATTCTAAAGCCAATGCTTTTAGTAGCTAGAGAACACTAAAGCCCGAATAAGATTTCTTCGAATTTGAGTTAAAATTCTGGCTTAAAAGCAACTCCGATGGTTTGATATGTTCAAGCTCTATAAAAGCACAAATATTATTGTAGCTTTTGACAGAATTCAACGTTTTTTTTTTTTTAAACTTTTTAAAATCCATGTACTAAATCCAATTATTTTAGAGCCCTAAAAAAGTTCAAATACCAGTTGTCAAATATAATCACGGTGAATAATTGTTATTTAAGGGTTTCAGTTAACGGCAAGAGCTTGTTTTGAACAACAATTCAAATTTCTAATAGTTATGAATTCCTGATGTGTAATGCTGTCATAAAAGCTTTTTGAGATTACCCATCATTTTCTAAAAAATTTCAAAGTTCTCCGATTATTTTTTGCCTCAGTTCAAAATTTGTTCATTAAATATTTTAAAAAAGCTTTTTGGAGCTAGAGAGTAAAGCTCACAAAGCGTAAATGATAATATTTATTAAAATTTGTGTTAAAAATCTGGCTTGAAAACATTCTGATGATTTGATATGTTCAAACCTACAGAAAAGCACAAATAATATTATAGCTTTTGACATTATTATTAAAATTCTTACTCTTTCCCCAAAGCTTAATGGGTTTCGCTTTAAAAGCTCTGAACTTCTTTGTAAAGCAATATTTAGAAATGATAAATTTTGTTGAAATTTAATGGGTTAATTTACAAGAAAGTTTATCTTAACCACTGACAAAAAAGACGTATTCCTGTAATTAATGCAATATGATTATTATAAAGCTCGGAAAGTTTTTAACAATAGGAACTTATTCTAATTATCAAAAAACAATATCAAAAATCAACATAAATATGTTCTGATTTCCGTGTAATTAAATTTATTTCAATAAATTCGGGGAATATGAGCTTAAGAAAATTTTGAACACTTTGAAAAATTGAGTAAATAAAGCTCTTATAATAAATAAATCCTCTTTATATTCAATAAGTATTATTTTAAAATTTTGTTGATTTTTGAAGCAAGTTAATTACCATCAATTAAGCAAATTTATTTCTCATTTAATACTATACGGACAGGAAAGCTTAAATTTTCACCTAAGTAATAAAGCCTTTAACAAACTATATTACAAAAAAGACGATAATTTATCATGTCGTTAATGCTGACTAAACAGTTCATAATAAAAATGAGTAGGAATAAATCATAAATTATGCATATATGTACGTACTAACGAAAGAGCATAATTTTGTTAATTCACAAACATCCCATCTATCATTTATGACCATGACGATGATGATAAAAGACTGTGGCCATATCATAAAAAAAAGAAGCTTTCATATGTGTACATAAACTACTGTACTGTATTTATTCAGCTTTAATTTTTAATATAATGTACATACCTCTTTTATATTCATTCAACTGCTCAACTATATGTAAACATAACCATAAATAACCATAACTAGATATCATGGCTGGGTACATAAACTATAATTATTACGCTAGTACGTCGTATATAAAGATGAAAATCGGGTGTGTGTGTGTGAGTGTGGGAGAACTTTGTATGGCAAACAAATTGAATTTTTTTTTTTTGCGCCAGTTTTGCTGTTTGTTTGATTAGTAGGATACTAGAATATTCATTGTAATGATAATTATAATAGTGCGGTAATGATTGTGATGATATCATAGCAAAGTAGTTAGTATAGTATACATTATTTATTATCATTTCGTATCTACATCCTTTCATCTAATCAAAACAAAATATTCCCTAAGATAAATTATCATTATCAAATCGCACCCTCACTATTTCCGTGCGATTTACAATTTATGCTTATTCTTATGTCTCAATCAATATTATTTGTATCAGTATTTCTCTAAGTCTCTCTCCCGTTTTCCCTGTCTTTGGAAAGCCCCAAGTCTAAAATAAATTAAAAATTTTCGATAATGATACGAAAATATCTGGCTGGGATTTCATTTTTTAATGATATTTTGGGTGCTCGCTCGTCGAGAGGGAAATTAAATATCACATTTCGTTAATATTGACGTATATGACTATAAAATAGGGGGAATTTGCTGCGGAATGATGGATCGAAATTGTTTCGTTAATAACTAAATTGATAAAAAAATAAAAAGCTTCAGTCTTATCCAAACATCGTTGTGTTGTTACATATATTGCATGAAATATACGTTTGAAGCTTTTGGGGTTTTTTCTGCACATAAAAGCACAACGTTATTTAAAATTAAAAATGTTTAGCACCTTATTCACCGCCCGATACCTGGTTTTGCTAGTTATTTACACATTTTTTGTAGGCATTTTTCAGTACACTTACATCTTTCGTTATTGCAGATGGTTTCAACACAGGTAGGCCACTTTTGCAAAACCAAAACAAAATAATTTAAAACACAATCTGTATACAATTTCAGTTTATTGAATAAAACAAGAAAACTCCGCATTCAATGCGATTCGAATTTGGTCAACATATTTTACGATTTTACCATCGTTTTCACATTCATCAAATACTTGTCGGAAACAGTCCTTATAACTTTGTAGCAAAGGACATATACTTGCGTTATCAAAATCATTTCTAAACAGACGTTGATGTAGCTGTACACTTTCACACATTTTAAATTGATCACTTTCGAAACATAGAAATCCACGGTCATTTACAATTTCATAAATAATTTGTTCGGAACATAACTCGGCTTCGATGCGATCAATTAAACGATATGTATTTACCTGATCCTGTATTAAAGGATCATTGTGACACGATAAATTAATATTGGCGGCTTTTTGTAAAGTGCACATTACCGTCGTATTTATGAACGTGCAATATTCTGTAATGAATTGTGAAAATTCTGTTTCATTTATTGTGTGATTACGAAATTCATTGCTTCTATCAATAATTTCTTCGAGCTGTTTGTTGGGTGGAAAACATGGAATAGTTTCAATTTTCCAGTGCTGTAATATAATTTGTATGATTATTTTGTAGTTTTGTTAAACACGGTTTACAGTTAATAATATTTACCACGTATTCCTTGTGACAATTTTGTACAGTATCCGATTCAATACAATTAGATGCTACGCTTACGATTACTAGAGAAAGGCCAATTATTAACAAACACATTTTAATGTTCTTCATTGTAGATTAGTTCGTATACTAATTTAGGATGTACACAAAATTTACTTTAAATATTTATACTGTCTGATATTTCGGTAGCCTCTGGAATAAATAACAACTTTGTGATAATTCTTTCACAATAATATTTATTTCATACAAGATAATTGCACGCACGGGTCATGGATTATCTGTTTCTTGAATTTGTTGTGATGTCCATAACAAGATTAATTTTAAATTTGTGCACAAAATTATTTTCACCGATTATTGAACAAAACAAGAAAGCTTCTCGATCACATTCGTGAAATATTTCACGTCAGATATATGGGCATTATCAAAAGAACAAACTGCATTTGATCTCGCTAGTAAGTTTCCCTGATAGAGACCATCTAAAATTTTAGATTTGACTTGTGATAATGGCACATATAATTATTGACCATGACGAAACACAGGCTCGAAAATAATACGCCCACCTTTTCTAATGTCTGTCCCTGAGACTTATTAGTTTCCATTTTAAAACTTAATTGGAAATTGTCTTCGTCGTAAAATAAACGGCAAGCCTGGGAATAAATATAGTTCCCTTTTCTGCATTGTCCGTTAACACTAGGTTTCAGTTGTCAAACAATTAATCGAGTTCCATTACATAGACCATGCTTTGTATAAGGATTTCTTAATTTGTTTGTTTTTTTTATGGGGGGCGAGGTAAAAATGCATTTACTCACACTGTCCTGGGTCCCCGTTTCTGGACTACCGACTAAAAACACCTCCCACTTCTGCTGGGATAACCTGGAACCATACCTAGTACCCGCCTTCCGGTCTTAAATGCTCCTGTCTAAATCAACCTTTTCGGTTTTTAGGATAACTTCCACGTACCCCTCGATATAACTCCAACCATCCTCTTCACGGAGCATAATTTACATGACACTCTCTGGGGACCACGCTCCAACCTCTTCCACCTCTCCCACCTAACCCAATTATCACACTCGAAAAAGGTGTACTCCACATCAATCACACCTGGGCAGTATATGTATTCTGGTGACAATACTTTCCCCATTCTATGTAGGTACTGGCGGAAATATCCGTGACTACCTGACCCACTTTCTAAAGTATATGGCTTTGGGCTCTTTAGCCAAGTGGTGGATGGAAATGTACCCCACTACTACCAATATGGTTGCTTCGGAGGCCGGGCGATACGGCAGCGCAACTCGTAAGGCCCTCCTCCTCTGCACGTGAAACAGTCGCTTCCGGTAAATCTGTTTGTCCAAAAAATCTGCACATACCTCTGCTCCATACAGAATAATGGATTGTACCGCGAACATTAAAAGGCGTCGCTTACTACTTCTTGCACCACTAACGTATGATATAAGCCAGCTTAGGGCTGTAACTCATGTCGCACTCTCACGCCAGCTCATATTGGGAGAGAAGGTTGCATTATCTTTTTGGAGAGTACAGTTATCTCCGTCTTATTTAAAGCTAGAGCTAATCCGAGCTCTTTACCGTCCGCATTACCTGGGTGAGAAAACTTGTCACATCGGGCACTTGTCTGATCTTAAAATCGATCCTCCGTTCTCCGTCCTCCGTTTCATAGATCAAACTACGATATGTATATGGAATTAGTGCTCCAATGCGTCGAGCATATCACTCCACCTCACTGTATTAAACGCATTTTTGACTTCAAGCGACACTAGCAGTACAATAATACGCCGCGAGAAATGGTTATGGTCTTCGGCTCTCCTAACTGCCTCCGTTACTTCCCGGATTGCGTCTATCGTTGATAGTCCTACTCTGAAACCATATTGTCTAGGTGATAGATCACCTGCAGTTTGAATGGCAGGTGATAGTCTCGCACTAATTAATTTCTCCATAACCTTACCCGCTATGTCAAGCATGCACAGCGGTCGGTAGAACGAGGAGAGGTCTGGGTCGCTTTTATCCCTGCTTGCCAGTACCAGTCTTGCGACCTTCCAGCGGGCGCTAAACACGACCTCCGTCAGACATGCATTATTCCTTCTCAGCAGCAAATCTGCGTCTTGTTGATAGACCATTTTTAACACCTCGTTGGATCTGGGCCAGGAGCCTTTTTATTCTTTAATGATAGACTAGCTCTTTCAAGTTCATTTTCAGAGAATAGCAAAGCTTCTGTGTCTGGGCTACGATTTAGTTCAGATCTCTCTGAGTGGCTGGGAAAAGGAATCTAACGAACCTTTCTGTGGTTCTGCCATTCATGACGCGTTTACGCGTTTTTGCTTCAAAGCTTCTAGCTTTTGAGTGACTAACTTGCAGCCAAGTCGCCATGGGTCCCCGTCAATATCCTATATCAAATTTTTGCGGGGTTTTCTCCTTGGCATGGATGATTCGTAGGCTAAAATAATGAGGGCCATAGTAGAAGGCACAAGTGTTTCAATCGCAGATCTTCCGTCCGTTTCCGTTCTCCTCGTCGTTTTCTGCCTACCATTTTTCAGTTCTTCACTGAACCGTTCAACATCCAACCTTTTCAAAAGCCATTTGCCGGGTTCATTTCGTAAATCGCTCCGTGGTCTAATGCCGATTTCAAATGTGATATACTGGTGGTCACTGCCGTTGTTGGTGGTTTTCGCGCCAAGACCTTCGATTTGAAAGTGATATCAGCGATCGTCTCCGTAAGCTCTGGGCAGCGAAAAGTTGAGGTTGAGCCACTATTCATTATGATTAGTTCTATTCTGGCAGCCATTTACAGAATCAGTCTGCCTCTTGTGTTCGAGTTTGGCATACCCCACTGAAGAGCTCTTGCATTGAAATCCCTGGCTACCACCATCTGTCGCGTTTGGTCTGATAAGCAACAACTAATATAAGTAGTTTCTGATGACTTGAACCAGGCAAAACCTCTGCCAGCTCGATAACTTTTAACATGAACCCTTCCATTGGAGATCCAGATTGCAACAGTACCTAGTAGGTCGGAGTACCATAGTGGTGGTCTCTTATTGCGGTACTACTTGCTTAGTATGAGCAGATCAGCACGTTTATATATGCTTCCTGGCCGCCTAAAGTGCATCACGGTACACCTTTCACTTACCGGTTCCTGGGAAGTGAATTAATTGTGCCTGCTCCATTCCCTTTTGTAAGAGATGCACACTCTTGTCTTGTGACCAGCGCCGTAGCACTTATAGCAAAATTTGATCCTGTCTGTTCCATTGCAGGTCCGAGCTGGCTTACTGCTCATTCTGGTAATGGCCACTTTTTGCTCACTATACCTTGTGAAGACCCTAATACTAAGGTCTCCCGCATCTCGGGATATCCCACATAATTGCCGCCTCTACTTCCGCTTTATCTTGGACTAAGGGAATGTATGTTGCCCTTTTCACGCAATATATTTCTAAGTGCCTCGTAGAAACCTTTGTTTTTTTGTCTGCGGGCCTAATTCTAACAGGACATAACGTGCTCTTGTTTGCCGAATTGCTGTCACTTTTGCCTTGGACTCACTGGGTTTTGCGCCACTGCGGATATCTCGGAGCATCTCGGCGTAAGTTTGACCCTGCGCCGGCCGTATCAATAACGCTTCTGGTCGAAACTTTTTACTAGCCTTTTTCTTAGGCTTTACTGGAGCAACATCACTTCGCGCGGAAGGTGTCTCCGCATTGTCTGGCTGCAGCTACTCGAATGGAACTTTTGCTCTGGCATCTCCATGGCAGATTCTGAGGGTGGCTCTTCAGGCAGCTGGGGGATAAGGATTTTTTGGTTATTTGGCTTCATAGGTAGTCCCTTGGTGTGCTGCTGCATTGCCTTCCACTTACATCTGGAAAAATTATGGCGCTAACTAACTCCTCCAGCTCTATTGAGACCATCCTGGTGAAGAATATCCCGAGGGAGGTAAGTGGCGTATGTGTGTTCTCATTCGTTTGTTCATCTTTGACTATCTCCTCATCAGGCATTGTGTCCTCCAATATCTGGTAAACCTTTTTTTGCGTTTGGGGCGGTGTATTTTGCCGGACGCAAGTTCTTCTAACCGGACTTGAGCCATTTAACCCACCAAGGCTCCTTGTCGCGACCTGGCGCCCTCCTGCCAGCCCTGAAAGACCTGGAATTATATCAATGTCATCGCTTGAACTTCCATTTGTTATATTTACTTGTTTATTAGTTATCATATTCATTCCCATGATTAGCACGAGAACTGACGGTCACGTATGACAGAGCTCTGCGTTATCATAGGAAGGCTGTGACTTTATACAGAATGATAAGGTTTTCAAATTCTTAAAACGGTGTTAAACCTTTTAAGAATTCTATCGAGTGACGGAGCTTTCTACAAAACGTGCCAACACCTCTTCGTTCATCATGTCCACATCTGCAATTTTTGAAAATCTTTCGGCATCTGCTGGACACAGTGTTTCACTAAAAATTTTGATACTCCGCAAATTCTAAAGAACGTTTAAATCTCCGCAAATTAGGTTAAGCAATGTTTTTTACGAATATGCTTTACCGGAACCTCCAGGAACTTCAATTAAAAATAATTGGTGTGGAAGATCATTATTACTTGCAAGAACATTAATTTTAGACTTGCTTGAATACCTCGTAAGCCAAACATCTCACAAATTGAGCATTCATCAGTATGATCTCTATGGCGCACTATGGGATATTTCGACTTTTCCTGTTTCAAAATCAAATAAGTCCGAATCCAGTCGGTCGATCAACATGAAATTTTTGGAAGATGATGTTCAAACTATCAGAAATCACAGAAAAATGACCAGAAATGTTGATGCATGGTCCTGGACTGTATGGTCCAGGATAACTCGTTAAAGTTGACGGTTTTCGCAAAAAAATCACAAAAGTCACTGTAGATCAATGGAATTTTTTTTTATTTAATGTTTGTAAACGATATTTTTATGTATTTTTTCCTGCTGAATTCAAATCTGCCCTTTAAAATTTTGTAGGATTTTTTTTTCACCCAGAATATCGGGAAAAACGTGTAGAATCGCCAAAATTTCGTCTTTTATGATTCCGTAGGATTTGTTCTCATTCTATACAGTTATAAAACTCTGTCATTTTATGTTTTTTACAATGCTGATGGTAAATATATGTTTGATTATATAAACTGTATAATAAATACGTCATACGACCCACATTTACGCATGAGCGCGCGTGTTTTAGCGCAAAAAAGGAAACAACTCTTTATTTGCAGGGTTTTGGGATTGTATACATCGCGATTCTGATGTTTGTGTATGCATATATATATATATATATATATATATATATATATATATATATATATATATATATATATATATATATATATATATATATATATATATATATATAAAATATATATATATATATATATATATATATATATATATATATATATATATATATATATATATATATATATACATATATATATATATATATGTGTGTGTGTGTGTGTGTGTGTGTGTGTGTGTGTGTGTGTGTGTGTGTGTGTGTGTGTGTGTGCGTGCGCGCGTGTATAATAGATATAGGGGAAGTGTGCCCAGTACGGATACCCTTAGCTATTTTGGGCATAACTTTTAAACAACGCGATGAATATTCGAATTCGAAATTTCTACGTGTTCTCTAGTCCAATTTCTACAAGGAAATCTACGAAATCTCGAAAACATGCTCCCAGTATGGATAATTTTAACAATTTCGGCTGTACCTATTTACTTACCCTCCACAAAAATGAAAAATTTTCAAGTGAATTTGTTCCTTACATAGCCCTCTATGATTAGGAATTGTCCCGATTCGATATCCCGTGAATAGTTAATTCGCGACATCAATATTAAAAAGTGCAATTTTCAATCCTCGTAAAATAACTTTTCACACTTTTTAAATGCACATTTACTTATTTTCCTTATAACTTTTTCTGTGATTAATTTAAAATAACGGTACCGAAGTATGTTTATTAGACCACAAATACGTACGAAAAAACCGACCTAAAGTAGCTTTATCTGTTATTGGAAGCTGGAAACATCAAATTATCCATACTAGGCATTATGTATACTGGGCACATCTCCCCTAATATATCTAAAAAAATATGCACTTACGTAAATATTCATAGTTAATTTCGTCTTCGGATTAGTAATAAAATAGATAAAATATGAGATTAAGGTAAGAAGTAATTGTATTCGTAGAAATGTTACGAATAGTTTAATTACAAATATAATACAATAAATTGAACCATTATGCTATTATATATACTAAATATTTTGTGATTCAAATTCATCATTTGTGATCATTTCAGTCTCGTCCTTTTCAGAATCACTGCTTTCGTCGTCAATTTCTACTTCATCAAATGTTGACTCAAGAAGACTAAAAAATTATATCAATTTTAAAATAAAGGAGACAAGTAACACATTTTTATTTCCAATACTCACTTTTTCTGTATGTAATTCTTAACTTCAGCTGAAATTTTATGTTTGCGCAAAACAGCTATTCTCTTTTTTATTCCGATGAGGGATATTAAAGGATCACTCATTTCAATCGCTCTGTTGTATAAATCTGTAATACGATTTATTCGAGAATTTTGACGACAATGATCTTGTGTGTTTGACCTATAGTACTTGTGCCATGATTCTAGCCCATCTTCTGCAAAGTATGCCATAGGAAGAGGGAAATTTCTAGCGATCTGACACCCGTGTACCAAAAGTTTGTGTGTAGTTGGGTTCATTTTTGCCCACGGGTATAGCGTATAATATAATTTATACGTATCCAAAGAAAATGTTTCAATTTTCTCTAAATTTAGTCGTTTTTTGCATTTAAATGCTGCGAGAACTATTGCTATGTTTGTAACCAACTGTTTGTCAAGTTCTAGTGCTTCCGCAAAAGTAGATGGTTCTCTGAAACATATGCGAGCTAGATTGCCTGTATTGGTTGTCCCTGTACCTTGGAGAAGTTGATCCGCTCTAATATGAAATTTTACATATAATTTTTCTTTGACAACATTTTCCCTGTCTTTGTATTTATCTAACAAATTAAAATATTTTGTAGTAAATAACCTACTTAAATTAACAATTATTTATCTTCCAAATTTATATTGCATTCTGTAATTAAATCAAGTACATGCTTGAGTTCGATTCTCTTTAGTATATTATAAATATTATTTTGTTTTAATATTTATTTATTAAAATTACTTTAAGTAATTAATTTGTAATTAATAATTTCTATAATTTTTTTTATTTTAAAAGATACCATTCATTCTTACATATAATTATAAAAGCATAAATAAAATCTAACATAGCTAACAAAATAAAATATTGTTATCAAAATACAGATTTAAAAGTGCATAAAGACCATATTAAAACTGTAAAGTAGAAAAATTAGAACATTTAACGTCAAAATAATTAACTATAATAATTACTTGAAATTGTAAAATAATTTCTTTTTTCTTGGACAAATGAATAAGTAATCAAATATTGTTAAAAAAAAGTAATAGTTCGCACCTTTATCTTTGTCAGTTCTCTCCCAGTGCTTGAAAGGTTTGCGGTAACTTATATTCATTAAGTGTTCAAAGGCTTTAATCTCACAATGTAGAATACCTAATCCATAATTTAATGAATTTTCCTTTGGTGTAAATTTATTTTTTAAGTCACCAAATGCAGTCGTTGTGAGATTACAACATGGGCATCTTGACGAAGACGGATTGTCAGTAATCGTATTCAAACATTTACCGTCGAATAAAGTAGGGAAAACTTCATATTGAAGACGTACTGATTTTCCTTTTGCCAAGGTAAAGGTATACGAAGAAAGAAACTTTATTTCTGTAAGTAATCGTGCGTACTCTTTTTTTGTATTTTCAGGGGTTTCTTTCTCATAACAAAGTCCCACAGGTCTAAAAAATCTTATACTCATGGGAGTTGGGTTTATCCAATTGCACTTACTATTTGTTGAGTGAAAAAGTTGAATCACTCCAATACAAGTAACAAAGAGTGATACTTGAGCGTTTTTATTTTCATACTCTACATTTTCGAACTTTTGCTGAGGATTTTTATGACACGAAGAACTATCAAATCCTATTGATACACGCATCTGCAAGTTACGATATGTTTCATCAGGCCAGTCGTGTATTATTGCTTTGCACAATCGCTCACCAGTAATATTGAGTAGCTCTTGTAAACTAACGCAGACCTCGATATCATTTATTATTTCATATTTACGTGGATAACAGTTTTTCTTTTCTTTCATGACAATGGTATAACACGGATAAATATCGCAGCCTAATGCTTTTGTATCAGCAATTATTGCTTCATATTGCCGTCTTGTGTACTCGTTTGTAATTAAGAAAGCTAAGGCCGAACTGGGCGTATGCCTTTCTCGAGGATCATTTATTTCGTTTTGTTCATCCTGTCTGTTGTTACTTTTCAAGTTGATCATATTTTTTGCGATAGATATTACTGTCTCATTATAGTTGGGATCACTGAGCAGATTATGAGCTCGTCTACGCAAAGTTGCTTCTGATGCATTTTTCAACGTACTTCTTTTTCGACCACTGTTAATGTTAAGTCGACCGCCTTTTTTTGGCCTTCCTTTTACGTTAGAATTCCTATTATTCTTCCTTTTTCGTCCCATATTGTACCTCTGATTAATTGGAGTAAAATTCAAAAAAAGCTCTAATTTCGAATTATATTATTATCATACGAGTTTCTATATTTTGATAACTGAACTTATTGTAAAGAATATCTATAATACACAAACAAAAAAAAATTATTATTTTAAAAGTACTATAATTTAAAAGAACTTTAAGATAACTATTCTTGTAAAACTAACAAATAAAATGTAAAATTTTAACAAAAAAATTCATGACAATATCACTCAAATATACAAAGACGGTTACTTAAGTTTCTTATAATATGTTAATAGTAGCATTCATTATATTGCAAATACAACAGTTACTTAAAAAATTATAATTATTGTGATAAATAAAATAGTTGAAATAATAGTATAGAGAAATGTTACTCTTTTAAAAATTTTAAATACACTAATTTTTGGATGCTTTTATGAAAAAAATTATGGCTTTAAATGAGTTTTAAAATATTACTTTACACTTACCTTTATTTTATGTCATGATTACACGTGAAATGTACAATTAATTAAAAAAGTTAACACCACTTATGAAAATCGCGATGTAAGTAAATTTACGTATGAAATATCTTATTATCTCTTTGCTATGCACACATCAACTGTCAAAGTTATACTAATATTCATGACACGCTAAAATTACATTATGAACAACATTCTTTCAAAATAATAGGTAAAATTTCAAGAACTGTAGTTCTGACGAAAAAGAAAACAAGTCAGGAATCGGTAAAGTACACAGTTCTAAACAAAGCAAAACAACGCAGTTTCTCGTGTTTATTATTTTGATGTATTAAAACTTTGTACATTACAATATACCTATTATATGTCGATTAAATTTTTTTTTTAATAAATCTTATTGCCGATTTATATAAATTTCCAAATTTAAATAACACCTCATTTATGCAGATAAATGTGATTGAAAATTGCAGGGGTGGTTATAAAGTTTTGGACAAACTCATTTCTATGTATTGTTTCGCCTCACAGGAACCTAATTATAGATTAATTATTATATTATTTATTTATTTAAGAAATAAATTTTTATATTCTTATTTATTAATAATACATACATAGCATAAATATTAATTCGTTTGCATATACCAAATTTATCAAAACCTGACAATATTTGATAAAACTTGCAAATACAACCGAACGACTAACATAGTTATTTAATGGGATATCTGCGACAAAAAATATGAGCCAAAACAATAATTAAATTTAAGAAAAGCAAGATGTCATGCGTAGTTGTAAGCTAATTTAAAGCTTTGTAACCCCCCTGCAATTTTAAATCACGTTTATCTGCATTCATAACGTGTTTTTTAGAGTTAGAGACGATCGAACGTTCTAGAGGACCTAACACAAAGTTAGATTAGTGATTAGTGGGATAAAATACATAAAAATAAGCTTTTTATCTAATTTTTTGCTTACTTTTGCGAGTCTTATCCGAGTAAAACTTCTTTTTGGAGTATTTTTTGAGGTTATGAAAGAACCGGGGCTACATAGGCCAAAAACAATGGAGGATTCGTGTTCAGCGGGCAAAAATACATAAGGATAAGCTTTTTTCTCATTTTTTCTCTGCTCCAGCAAGTATGTATTAAATAAAGAGTTGTTTCCTTTTTTGCGCTAAAACACGCGCGCTCATGCGTAAATGTGGGTCGTATGACGTATTTATTATACAGTTTATATAATCAAACATATATTTACCATCAGCATTGTAAAAAACATAAAATGACAGAGTTTTATAACTGTATAGAATGAGAACAAATCCTACGGAGTCATAAAAGACAAAATTTTGGCGATTCTACACGTTTTTCCCGATTTTCTGGGTGAAAAAAAAATCCTAAAAAATTTTAAAGGGCAGATTTGAATTCAGCAGGAAAAAATACATAAAAATATCGTTTACAAACATTAAATAAAAAAAAATTCCATTGATCTACAGTGACTTTTGTGATTTTTTTGCGAAAACCGTCAACTTTAACGAGTTATCCTGGACCATACAGTAAACATCAACATTTCTGGTCATTTTTCTGTGATTTCTGATAGTTTGAACATCATCTTCCAAAAATTTCATGTTGATCGACCGACTGGATTCGGACTTATTTGATTTTGAAACAGGAAAAGTCGAAATATCCCATAGTGTGGCGGTGAACGTAACCCATTACGTTTTGTGCTTTTTAAATTTTTTAAATAATTTAGCAACTAACGCGGCATGCTTGACCGCGGCTTATTAACCGAAAACATTCGGCCAATGGTAATATTTCCATATCTTTGACGGGGTTTCCATGCATCATTCATTTATTTTAGTTTAAAAAATCCTGTGAGCATTTGTTGGCGGTTTTTTCGTTAAATGAAACCGCTTAATCCTCTGGGATGTGGATTGGTGGTCTCACCATGACGTATGACTGTTCGTGCATGTTAAAATTAAAAAGGCACCAAGCTAATTTATCTGAATCCAGCGTTCTTTGCTGAACGAATACATCCTTAAATAAGAACTTTACTTTGTATTTTGGATACCCGCTACAATTAACTATCGATTCATTTTGACAGTTTTTGGAGAAATCTTTCCTGCATATTCCATTTACCATGTAAGGTTTATTAGGGTTTGCTCTACACAAGGACCATATATCATCTGTTTTGTAATAACAGCATACAACCTTGGAAAAACGACAATATTGGAAATTTCCGCAGAAATGCATTTATCGATGGTTTCCCCATCTTGTGGTTTATCTTAACAGATGTTGTTCAAATGGAGACTCTCTTCATTTGATCTCGGAGAATTATATGGTCTTTTATCAAATCTGCAATCTTGCCTTATCGCCATTGAAGTCGAAGGCGGATTTGTATTTTTTTCTTGAGCATCGCGAATGCACTCTTGTTCTACCTCATAAAGCACTTTAAATGCGTCTGCAAATGGATTTGCTTCAAAAATATATAATTGAGCAAATTTGCGTTGATCTCCATTTCCAGGGTGTAATATCGCAACTCCATGATACATTTTTCAATTAATTCATAGGCAATACGGTTTATATCCCGCAGACGGGAAAGAATATCACATTTTTCTGAAGTGGCAATTATTTTGCTATTTTCTTGGGGATAGTTTAATGGTGGAATCGCAGAATTTTTTTTTTTATAAACGTTTAATTGCTTGCCAAAAAGGTTTATATCCTTTAACGAGACGTTCAAGTTTATTTTGCCATTTCAAAGATTTCTTGCCGTATAACTTAGTACGGTGCCAAAACCTCCAAAAACTGCGCAAGAGTTCGATGGCTTGCTAAACGAGTTGTCCAGCGCTTTTAATGAAGCGATACTGGGCTCTAGTCCCCTTAGCAGGCCTAGGGATAAATCTCGGCCACCCTGGTGGTCCAAAGAGATTCAACAAACACGCCGAAAATGCAAAAGACTCTTCAAAACAGCACGGAAAACATGTAGACTGGAACTCCTATAATGAAGTCTTCAAAATTTACAAATATCAATTAAGAAGTGCCAAGAACAGCTCTTGGAGACTATACTGTGGCAAAATTCAGGAGTTTTCGGAGATGTCTAGGCTACACAAAGTACTAGCAACTATAGTCCTTCCATCCCAAGTTATTTTCAACAGCCGGATGGGATATGGACCACTAATAGTGCGGAATCGCTGGAACTTCTGATGGAGACTCATTTTCCTGGTTGTTCCGAATCTGTACCTAGCACATCAGTAGGTAAAAGGGCAAATAGCCTCATATGCCAAATTATTAGCAGAAAAAAGATCCAGTGGGCGATAAACCGTTTTAAACCATATAAGTCGCCTGGACTCGATGGTATTACCCCTGCGTATATTCAACAAACTACGGATCTAGCAAATTTCCTGGTTAGAGGTAATTTTCAAAGGCAGCCTAGAACTATGTCACATTTCTAGTAAATGGATAGAAGTGAAGGTTGTTTTCATACCTAAGGCGGGAAAACGCTCACACTGCAATCCCAAAGACCTTAGACCGATTAGCTTGTCTTCCTTCCTTTTTAAAACACTGGAAAGACAAATAGAAGCTCATATTTGAGGCACGATTGTGTCGGAAAAGCTGTCTAAATCTCAACATGCCTATTGCAAGCGGAGATCTGTAGAGACTGCTCTTCATTTCTTGTATTTTTCATTGAAAAATCTTTCGAATATAGAGACTGCGCAATGATAACCTTCTTGGATATTGAAGGGGGCCTTTAACAGTGTGCTTACAGGGGCTATAACTCGGGCGCTTTCAGATCTGGGAGTGGATGAATCACTCAAGGACTGGATAGATCAGATGCTAAGAGGCCGGATCATAAATGCCAGTTTTGGGGAATCCTCCGTCAGAAGATTTGCAAGCAGAGGTACGCCGCAGGGTGGCGTACTGTCCCCCCTACTTTGGAACTTGGTCATAAATGACCTGTTGCTGAGACTGGAGGACGGTGGCTTCATCTCGGCCAAATAAATATCCCGGCACCCTTAGTGAGCTTATGCAAAATGCCCTGGGCACTCTTTCATTATGGGCCAATGGCTGTGGGTTGAATGTGAACGCACACAAAACCAAATTGGTTCTCTTCTCTAGGAAATATAAACTTTCTCACATCGATCCTCCCACTTTAAATGGGTTCAGCTTGACTTTTACAGTTGAAGCGAAGTTTCTGGGTCTCGTTTTGGAGAGCAAATTATATTGGAAACCCAATATTCTGAAAAGGGTAAAGAAAGCTTCGGTAGCGCTATACTCTTGCAAAAATGCCATTGAGAAAGGACGGGGGCTGGAGCCCCCCATCGTACATTGGCTTTATACCGAAGGAGTCAGACCCATACTCTTGTATGGGGTAATAGTCTGGTGACCTGCTCTGGACAAAACTTTCAACCAAAAGCTGTTGACAAAAGTTCAGAAAACAATCTCTCTGTGGATCAGTGGTGCGCTGAGGAGCACATCCACTAAGGCACTAGAGACCCTGCTATTTTTGACTCCTCTAGATATCTTTGGGAAACAGTTGGCAGCTTGTACTGCCATACGGCTGAAATCCATCTTAATGTGGACCTGCAACAATAAAGGCCACTCATCTATTTTGGGCAACAAACAAATTTCCAAGACCACCGACTATAGTGTCCCGTCACCATCTTTTGACATAAAGTTCCGGACTAGGATCGGAGCGGGGCTGGAGTGTTCTGCGAGGAAAGTCTCCCCGACTACTGTAGCATTTTTCAAGCTGAAGTAACTGCCATAAAGGAAGTCGTAGACTGGTTGAGGTATAATGTAATATCAGTTTGTGATATTTGCATATATACGGACAGTCAGGCTGCCATTAAAGCGCTTCAATCACACAACCTCACGTCGGAAGTAGTCCAAAACTGTCTCTCATCTTTTAACTAGATATCAGATCAGTTCAACATCCACATTTTATGGGTGCCAGGACATTTTATAAGTACAGGGAATATGAACGCCGATGAACTGGCTCGACGTGGTACAACGGACCACTTCTCAGAAAGCAGAAAGGATATTGAAATGCCTCTTGCAGTATGCAAACTGCTGCTTCAGGAAGAAGCTAGCAAACTGACGAATGACAGATGGTCAAGTATCACTTCTTGCGTAATAACTCGGCAGGTCTGGCCAAAGTTAGACTTGGCGAGATCCAAACAGCTGATCTCACTTCAGCGAAGTCAGATCTGTCTCATAGGGAGGCATGCGAGTAGACTTGGTGTCTTTTCACATGACTTCTGTCGTAGTTGCGAGGACGAAGAGGAGGAAGAAACAGTAATTCATCTTCTTTGCACCTGCCCTCGTCTGGTACGAAACAGACTAAAGTTTCTAGGGGCATCCTTCTTCAAAAATCTGACGGACCTCTGTAGGATGGACGTCAGGAGTATCCAGCGCTTTGTTAACAGCTCAAAATGGTTCCAATGAGTTGGAGGAAATAATTGTTGTTGTATGGCTTCGGACCATTTTTGTGTCTATGCCTGGTCCTAGTGAACCGCAACCCAAACCTAATCTAGCCTAGTTCCATAGCTTTACAATATTTTTGAAGAACGGGTCACGTTTTCTCATCCATTGTCTCCGCCTAACATTACGCAGTTTGATAAAAGATAGCACTTCATCCGAGAGTATAAGTTAATACTTTGAACAGAGATATCTGCCCGTTGTTGAATACAATCTGTGAATTGATTAATTAATTCACTGTCTTCAAAATCAATTGCTTTAGAATTAGAGAATTACAGTTTAAAATATTATTTCTTATTCCGAAACTCTACACTATTGTTAGTAGTTTTAATATTCCAAATATGCCCAAACTTTCCGCTCTAACAGCAAATACTCAGAAAACATAACCCAAAGTTTACAGCGAACGATTGGCAAGAAAAGTTGCTAATCGAACTTGAATATTATTACAGAGATAATATTGATCGTTTAGCAATAGCAATTAGTACGTTGACGCTGCCTGAAAGAAACCTCAATGGCTGCATAGTTTACAGAAACCTAAACAAACAACATTATAGAAACCTTTTAACGTATTTCTCACAAGCTCGTCTAAAAATTCACATTTCCTTCTGTTCGTTAGAAACGTCAATTTCATCATAATCGGTTAAGGAAAAGCCAAGCTCCATCCTAATTGGCCATTTATATAATTTGCTAAAGGTTCAATTTGAAGTGTAAAACTTGTATGATGTTATGATGGTACAATGGTACATATTATTGTATGATGGTATCATCTTATGATGGTAGGACAGTTTGATGGTATGATCGTACGGTGGTATTATGGTATAATGGTATGACGATTAGACAATATGATGATATCATGGCCTGACAGTATTATGGTATGATTGTACGATGTTACGATGGTATGATGGTATGAAGGTTTGGTGGATTCTACGTTGGTTTATAATTGTATGATGGTTTAATAGTATAGCATCATGATGGTATGATGTTATAATAGAGTAAGGTGGGATGGAATAACTGTTAAAGGTTATGATGGTACGAATGTATGTATTCTTGTACGATTGTACGTTGCCATTATGGTATGATGGTGAATTAGTTTTGAGTTAAAATTTAGTTGGATTTAAGTGAGAAGCTCGGTTAGGGATTAATTTGGGGTCAAGTTTAGGTGTCGTGGGACCATTAAATCTGTGGGACCATTAAGCGTTGAGTTGAGCAGACAGTTCAGATTTGGTTCGAGCTTAATTACGTTAAAATTGAGTTAAGGTTTAGTTGACTTGCATTGAGGTTAAGTGAGTTGCTCGGTTGGGCAATTATTTAAGAGTTGATTTGGGGTTAGGTTAAAGATTGATTTCAGGGTTGATTTGGAGGTTTAGTTGTAAATTGAGTTGGAGGTTTAGTTGTAAATTGAGTTGGAGGTTGACCGAATGATTGGCTTAAGAGGTTCAGTTAGGATTTGATTTGGCTGTTGAATTAATTTTCAAAACAGAAGTTCTGATCACGTCATGAGATTTCAGCCCTTTATGTTTTATTATTCAAGTTATTGATATTTTTATTACCCGCTTGTTAAATGCCTTGAAACTGATTGCTGGCAGGAATGCCATATGAAAGCGAGATTGAAGTACCGTTGTTATTTGTATTAGTAGTAAACACTGAAGATCTAATTTGTTTCACAGATTGATCTACATCAAGGCCATTTGATAACAATTCCGTTGTTAATTGTCTTTTACACATGGAGTTAGAGTATATCGTATGTATGTATCTTAGAATAAAGATAGGAGCCTGAAAATTTGCGCATCTTGCTATCTAAGTTGTTCATCTTTTCTGTAAAATTTTCAAAGTGATGTAACCCCGGGTTCAACGGGCTCCCATAAAAATTTGTTTGTTAAAAAAATTTCGTTATAGATATTATTAAATATTCAATCCTAACTTTCACTAAGTAAACCGAAATTGGTTTTTAATCGCCTAGATTTTTGCTGCCGTCAAACCCAACAGAAAATCATTATTAGATTGGCAGTCATTGAGCTTGTCGCTGATTGGAAACGTTTTCGAAAAATCGTCACAAGTATTTCATGAGCTGCTGAAACTCCTCGTTCTTAACGATTGCTTCAGATTCAGTTGGTTATGGTTCTTTAAAACAGAACTACAAATGCCCTAAATGTGGTAACGAATAAATTAGTGGCAGTCAAATTAATTAGCCACAGAATTTCGATTAGCTAACGTAAACGGAACACAAATGAAAAAGGGAAGATTAACAATTTGTGTCTAACGTTAGTCCAAAAAAATGTATTGGAATAATCGGATTAAATCGAATAATTCAAATTATATTCGGATGAAGAAATATCAAACAAAGCCGCAAAACTTAGTGAAAACCACATTACATGAAAACCAAATATAATCCAGATTCTATACCTAAATGAACTTCAAATCACATAAATATATGTATGTATGTGCACTATAGTTTTCTATATCTCCCAAAACTATTTACCGGTCGAATGGCAACAAAAAATAAATCCAAACGTAACACCTCACCATACAAACAAACTTTGACATCAATTTTCTAAATTTTTAATTTTCAAAAGAGTGTTTAAATGAATTAAATTTTATTTAAAGATTTAATTGTCTATATTGTCTAGACGTTTGATTGTTCCTATCGATTTTACTTCATCCCTTCTTCTATACTCATCTACCATACGATGTAAACACATATAAAAGTAGTTTTGGTATTACGTTTCGTTGGTTGGAAACAAACGCGATTACACCCGATACAGTAAACATTGCGGCGGCAAAAATTGCACAGAACGTTAAAAGCTCTCAATTTAATCTTTGTAAATTGATACACATTTTATATTGGCACATAGGGCAGATTGGTAAAAAATCTCATAGTGAGCAATTTTATCTCACTCTATTAAACATCAATGTAACATAAGACAGAGAGAACCCATACAACAACTGTGTATTCGGAAGCAGATTTTAATTTTATGGCGAGATAATTAAGTTTTTCAAAACGGGTTAGTTTATGTGTAGGGGGGCCAATTATATATAATCATTTTATTGCCAACCAAAAAATTGGTTTTAAACACGAAGAGCTAGAAAATTTACTTGTTTCACTGTATCACAGGCACAAAGTATGAAAACACCTGGGAAATTGTATTCCAATTTTCAGTTTTTTTATTTTTTGTAGTTTTGCTTTATTCGAATTCGTTATTTGTCATCACGAGCTAGTTATTTACTTTACAACTATAAATGGATTTATTTTAATTTTAGTATAATTTGTGATGTCAGATTGAATTTTAATAATATGAGGGAATTCGAAATTAGATTTGAGATGTGCTTTCGTGTGTGCTTTTCAATAGTTTTTGCTGCAAATCAATATTTTATTACGTTACATACAGGTGTTGTGACGTGAACTAATCGATATGTCGGCTAGACATACAAAATGCAAAATTGACGAGTCAAAAACAGTAAAATTAATCCGAGTGGATTTATTATCCAGAATGCTCGAACAATTATTTCATTTTATATTTTGAATTCCATAACAAGAATCGAAAACCTCGAAAATTTATTCTGCCAAATTCAAAAATTTATTATGAAATTAGATAAATCAAAGTTTAATTTCTAATTCGGAAATTAATTCGGATCCATCGAACTCAGAAATACCTATATTGAGCCAGGCAAATATTCAGTCAAAATTCAGGCAAATATTAAGTTCAAAATGTCAGTTGTCCGTCCCAATATTTGAAAAAATATAAATAATATTTTAAAAATTATACCAATATAAATCTGAGAGTTTTCAATGTTGAAAATTTATTAAAATATTCAAGAAAATAATCGGATAATGCCCGTATTTAAGAATTTATTACCTAACACCCTTAATTTACACATTTTTTGCGATATTTGAAAATTTAGCAAATCTGGGAATTTTGGACTCACTGTTTGAAACTTTTCCCAGTTCTGTGAAACAATCGATTTTTTGAAAAACCGCTAAAACTGGTTTGAAAAAGAATTAAACTGAAATTTATATTAGTAAATTCTTAAAACAAATTTAAATTTTGGAAATAAAAAAAACATTTTTTAAAGTTAGAAAATGTGAACAACAAAATTTAAAATTATATATAATTATTGAAAATATTCAAAATTGTCAAATTATTCAAAATTCTGAAAATTCTAAAGCTTTCAAAAAATGTTAAACATTTAAAAGATTAGTTCGTTGTTCAAAACATTCAAAAGATTTATAGAAGTTCAAAATACTCAAAAGATTCAAAATATCCAAAACATTCAAGTGACCCAAACGATTCTAAATATTCAGAATTTTTAAATGTTCAAAATTATCCAATTCTAAAGCTTTTAATAATTTATAGTATAATAGTCAAAGCACACAAAAGATCAGAAGTTTCAAAATATTCAAAAGACTCAAAAGCTTAAAAAAATCAATATATTCAAAAAATTGAAAAGGTTCGTAAAATTCGTAAAATTCGAAATATTTAAAAATATTCTAAAGATGCATAAACTTTAAAAGTTTAAAAATAATCAAAATATATTCAAAATGTTGAAAATTTTGAAATATCCAAATCACGTAAAAGTTCGAGCAAACGGCGCAATGGTTAAAGCTGCGGAGGTTGGATCGGAGGTACCGGGTTCGAATCCCTATAGGGGCGGGACTTTTGCATTCCCGATTTTTCATCATCTGATTACGATCGGTGATGAAGATGAACACATCTATGACCCCCTGTTGATAGTGCAGAATCCATGGGCCGACCCACCTTTCATGTCAGCACTACAGGTTGGCAAGAAGCAATGCAATGTGCAGGTGGCTTTTATAAGACGGATCTGTAGCCGCCCGTCCTCGATTTGGCTACTCCAGGCGTAAAGTAGGACGGTAAAAAATAAATCAAGAACAAACAACAACAACAACACGTAGAAGTTCAAATGAATCGAAAATTTGAAAGATTTAAAATGTTACACCGGTTCAAAATTTTCAAAAGCTTTAAAATATAGTATTCAAAACATTTTTAAGGTTGAAATTCTCAAAAAATCAAAATATGCAGACGATTTAAAATATTCAGAATTTTTTAATGTTTAAATTGTTAAATTATCCTAAATTTTCTGCAGCTTTTCAGCACTTTTAAAAAATGCAAAGAATTTCAAATACTAAAAAGACTCAAACGATTAAATTACTAAAAAGATTTAAAAAGTTTCAAAGATTACCAAGTTATCCAAAATTTTTCAAGAATATTCAAAAGATTCAAAATGTGCAAAAAAATCAAGAATTTTAAATATTCAAAATGTTGAAATGGTCAAATTATCACAAAAAATTTAAATTACGAAAGCTTAGAAAAATTCTAATTATTCAAAATAAGCAATAGATTTAAATGATTGAAACGTTCAAAGTATTCCAGCCATTCACTCGTTTCAGCAGACTCAAACTAAAATCTTTGTCTAAAGATATTTAAAAAATTCAAAACAAAATTTAGGTTGAAAAGCTCAAAGAATTCAAATTTTAAAAAAATTTGAAATTCTAAAGCTTTATAGCTGATTTACATTCAGTCTTTTCATACTATTCCAAAAGAAACACGAGAAAAGTGCAAATACGTTTTATCCTTATACAGAATGGTCCGGATATACCCAAAATTTCATTTTACCTTTTAAATGAAAAAAGATCAAATATAATAGCATTGATAGCGTATCCCGTTTTGTTTCATAGAGAACCTGATCCAGTTTTAGCTAAATCGGATTTATTCAATCGCAATCTGGCAACGCTATAAATAAGGTATTAGCCATTGCAAGTTTAGAACTATTAATAAAAGTTGCAGCATGCTGCACCAAAAGATATTAAATTATATTAAGATATAACAACAATTTCTATTGTTTTGGAGTTACACGAAAAAGTTTAACGTTTCAGCTGTAATAGCTGTAAATACAGAAGGTTCATAATTTTCGGTAGATTCAAATAGTTCAAAAAATTCAAAATGATTAAATGACATAAATAATCAAAAGATTTGAAAGAATGAGAAACTCAAAAGATATTTTAATGTTCAAAAGTTCAAATCGTTCCTATCCTAAGGATTTAAAAGATTCATATGATTCAGATTCATTCGGTTCAGTATATTCAGTGATTCAAAGTATTCTAAAAAATCGAAAGATTCCTAAAGTTCTAAAAACTCAACATACTCAAAAGATTCGAGAGGTTCGAAAGATTTGAAATAACAAACAGTCTCAAAATGTCCAATTATTTGAAAGATTAAAAATATCAAATAGATTCAAGATATTCAATGTATTCAAAATGGTCCAAATTGTCAAATTTTACAAAATTTTCATAATTTCAGAAGCTTTAAAATTTTCGAAAGATTCAAAAGATCCAAAATGTTCAAATATTTAAATGAATGATCAAAAGATTCGAAAAGTCCAAAATATTCCAAAGTTTCAAAAGCTTCAAAAAAAAATCAAATGATCGTAATTTGCAAAATTCAGAAGCTTAAACTCAAAAGATCAAAAGATTCGAAACATTTAAAAGTCTTATTTTAAAGATTCAAAAGGCTCCATCTAGGATCAAAAGATTCGGAAAAATTCAAAAGATCCAATATATTCAGAATATGCAAAATATTCAAAATATTCCAAATTATCAAAATTGTTAAATTTTAATAATTTCAGAAGCTTCAAAATATTTTAAAGATGCAAAAAATTCTAAAGATTCAAAATAATTAAAAGCTTCGTATTTTCAAAATTGTCAAATTATCCAAAATTGACAAAATTCTAATTATTCAAAATTTTTACAATATTTTCAAAGATCCAAGAGATTCAAAAGGTTCAAAATGTTCAGAGACTCAAAATATAGTATTCTAAAAGTTCGAATGATTCATCAAATTCAAAAGACTCAACAAATTCATAAGATTCAAATGGTTCAAAAAATTCGGAAAGATTAAAAACATTCAAGATATTCCGAATTTTGTCGAAATTGGCCAATTTTCTAAAATTTTTACAATCTCAGAAGTTATAAAATATTCAAATGATACAAAATGCTCAAAAGATTCGAAATCAAATTTTAAAGTTTCAAAAGCTTTAAAAGAATCAAATGGTTTAAATTGTTCAAATTCAAAAACATTAAAAAATTTGATAAATTCAAAATATTTAAAATACCCGAAAGTTCCAAAAATTCGAAATATTCCAAAGATTCTAAAGATCCAGCACAATCAAAAGATTTAAAATGTTGAAAACATATAATTGCTTCAGAATTGTCAAAATTATATAATTAAAATCCAAATTTCTAAAAATTTAAAATTTTAAAAAAATTCCAAAGATTAGTATGATTCAAAAGCTATTCTAGAAAAGCTAATATTCTAGAAATTTAAAAGACTTCATCCAAGATTTAAAGGGCTTAAAATATTTAGAAAAATTCAAAAGATTCATGATATTCAGAAAAAGCAAAACATTCTTAATGTTCCAAATTGTTAAATTTTCATAATTTCGAAAGCTTTATAATGAACAAAAAATTCTAAAGATTCAACAAATTGGAAAGCTTTTGACTTCGAAAATGGTCAAATTTTCAAAATTCTAAAGTTTCAAAATTTTAAAACTCGTATGATTGAAAAGCTCCAGGAGATTTAAAAGTTTCAAAATGTTCGGAGATTCAAAGTATTCTAAAAATCTAAAAGGTTCCTTAAATTTAAAAGCAGCAAAACATTCACAAAATTCAAAACATTCAAAAGATTTGGAAAGTTTAAAAGATACAAGATTCTTAATGTCCTAAAATAATGTCAAATTTTCTAAAATTTTCACAATTTTTGAAGCTATAAAATATTTTCATGATACAAAATGCGCAATGAGCTGCATCAAAAGAATAAAATGATTCAAAATGTGCTAAAAATTCGAAAATTCGTAAAAATTCTAAATATCCAATATACATATTCAAAAGATTCATTAAATTCAAAGGGTAATTTAAAACATTGCAAAAGATTAAAAACTTTGCTGTTGTTAAATTTTCAGATTTAAAAGATTCAAAACAATCAAATGATTCATAATGTGCAAAATATTCTAAAGTTTCAAAAATTTTAAGAGCTTTTTACTTTTAAAAATTGTCAAATTGTTATAAATTTTCAAAATTCTAAAGATTCTAAAGATTCGTATAATTTAAATTATTCGGAGATTCCAAAAATTCTAAAAACTCAACATACTCTAAAGATTCGAGAGGTTCGAAAGATTTGAAAGAACAAACAGTCTCAATATATCCAAAAGATCCAAAATGTTCAAATATTTAAAAAAATGATCAAAAGATTTGAAAAGCCCAAAATATTCCAAAGTTTCAAAAGCTTCAAAAAAATCAAATGATCGTAATTTGAAAAGTTCAGAAGCTTAAACTCAAAAATTCAAAAGATTCGAAACATTTAAAAGTCTTATCCTAAAAATTCAAAAAGCTCCATCCAGTGAATGAGATTCAAAGGGATCAAAAGATTCGGAAAAATTCAAAAGATCCAATCAATACATTCAGAATATGCAAAATATTCCAAATTATCAAAATTGTTAGATTTTAATAATTTCAGAAGTTTTAAAATATTTTAAAGATGCAAAAATTCTAAAGATTCAAAAAATTTAAAAGCTTCGTATTTTCAAAATTGTCAAATTATCCAAAATTGTAAACATTCTAAATTTTTAAAATATTTTTAAATTGATGATGTATGATTTCAAAGATCCAAGAGATTCAAAAGGTTCAAAATGTTCAGAGACTAAAAATATTCTAAAAGTTCAAATGATTCATAAAATTCAAAAGACTCAACAAATTCATAAGATTCAAATGGTTCAAAAGATTCGGAAAGATATTCTGAATTTTGTCGAAATTGGCAAATATTCCAAAATTTTTACAATATCAGAAGTTATAAAATATTGTAATGATACAAAATGCTCAAAAGATTCGAAATCAAGTTTCAAAGTTTCAAAAGCTTTAAAAGAATCAAAATATTTAAAATACCCAAAAGTTCAAAAAATTAGAAATAATTAAAAGATTAAAATGATTCAAAATATTCAAAAAATTCGAAATATTCCAAAGATTCTAAAGATCCAGCCATTTAAAATGTTGAAAAGATTTAATTGCTTCAGAATTGTCAAAATTATAAAAAAAAAATCCAAATTTCTAAAGATTTAAAATTTTCAAAAAATTTCAAAGATTTGTATGATTCAAAAGCTCTAGGAGAATCAAAAGCTTCAAAATATTCTAAAAATTCAAAAGACTTCATCCAACGACTGAGATTAAAAGAGCTCAAAATATTTAGAAAGATTCAAAAGATTCATGATGATAATCAGAATATGCAAAACATTCTAAATGTTCCAAAATGTTAAATTTTCATAATTTCGAAAGCTTTAGAATATCCTAAAGACCTAAATTTTGCAAAAGATTTAAAAATGTACAAAAAATTCTAAAGAATAAAAAAATTGTAAAGCTTTTGACTTTGAAAATTGTCAAATGATTCAAAATTCTAAAGATTCAAAATTTTAAAGACTCGTATCATTGAAAGCTTCAGGAGATTCAATAAAGTATTCTTAAAATCTGAAAGATTCCTTAAATTCAAAAAGAGCAAAACATTCACAAAATTCAAAAGATTCAAAAGATTCAGAAAGTTTAAAAGATACACGATGTAAGATTCTTAATGTCCTAAATTCTCGAAATTGTCGAATTTTCTAAAATTTTCACAATTTCTGAAGCTATAAAATATTTTCATGATACAAAATGCTCAAAAATTTGAGCAGCATCTAACGAATTAAATGATTTAAAATGTGATAAAAATTCGGAAATTCTTAGAATTCAAAATATTCAAAATGTTCAAAATTGTTGAAAATGTCAAATTTTTATAATTTCAGAAGCTTTAAAATATTCTAAAGATTCAAAAAAAATTAAAAAGATTCAAAATGTTTAAAAGCTTTAAAAGAATCAATTGATTCAAAAAATTGAAAATCTTTAAAATTTTCAAAATTTTCAAATTTCAAAGAATCATATGACTCTAACATTTCATGATATTCGAAAGGTTCAATATGTTCAGAAATTCAAACTATTTTAAAATTTCAAAAGATTCATAAAATTCTAAATACTCAACAAATTCAATAAACTGAAAGGGGTTAAAACATACTCGTATGGAAAGATTCAAAATATTCAGGGTTTGCAAAATATTCAAAATTTTGTTGTTTTTAAATTTTCAGATTTAAAAAATTCAAAACAATCAAATGATTCATAATGTGCAAAAAATTCTAAAGATTCAAAAATTTTAAGAGCTTTTGACTTTTCGAAATTGTCAAATTTTCTAAATTTTCAAAATTCTAAAGATTCCAAAATATTCATATAATTCAAAAGTTCCAGGGGATTCAAAAGTTTCAAATTATTCGGAGATTCAAAATATTCTAAAAATTCGAAAGATTTATCAAATTCAAAAGAATTTTTGCATTCACAATATTCAAAGGTTTTAAAAGATCCGGAAAGATTTGAAAGATTCAAGATTCGCAGATTTTTCAAAATACTCAACATGATCAAAATTAACGATATTATCAAATTTCCTAAAATTTTCACAATTTCAGAAGCTATAAAATATTTTAAAAATATAAACTGCTCAACAGATTCAAAATCATTTTAAAGATTCAAAAAATTCAAAAATTCGGAATTTTCGTAATTTTCAAAATTGTCACATTATTCAAAATTTTCAAAATTCTAAATATTGAACGTTTTCAAAAGGATCATATGATTCAAAAGTACAAATGTTTCGGTAATTTCATAAGGTTCAAGATAGTCAGAATATGCAAAATATTCAAAATGTCCAAAATTATCGGAATTGTCAAATTTTCCAAAATTTTCACAATTTCAGATGCTTTCAAATATTTAAAAAAAAACTCAAAATGTCCAAAATTCTTAGAATACCCTAAACTTTCTAGATGCAAGTGAATCAAACGACTTAAAATCCAAAAAAAATTGAAGATCCAAAATATTCTAAATATTCCAAAGATTCACAAGATTCAATAAACTCAAAATATTAAAAAAAATTCTAAAGATTGAAAATATTCCAAAGATCGATATCGAATGTTTAGACATAAAAACATTTAGAATGTTCAAAATTGTCCAAAGCTTCCAAAACTTTCAAAATTTCAAAAACTTCAAAATATTAAAAAATTAAAAAATTTAAAAGTTTCAAAAGATCGAAAATATTCAAAATAATCCAAATTATAAATTTTTCCAAAATTTTCGAAATTTTAATAGCTTTAAAATATCTAAAAAATTTGAAATTTAAAGGATTTAAAAAACCTAAAAAAATTTTAAATCGGAACGATATTTGATTAGTTTGTTTGAATCAACAATCATCACCCTCTAGCGAGAAGCACAGGTTAGGTTCACGCTTCAGATTAATGGTTAAAAGCCTAGTCTGAAAGTTTTTTTAGTTGCATTTTTTCCAAGATCAGACTAATTCTGGGTATTTTCTATGGAAAAAAAATGTAAAGAAGTTACGGGAACATTTGAGGTAAAAACAAGGTCAACAAAGAAGCAGGCAACGCAAAACAATCTCGGTAGAAAAGATTTTAGAACAAAGATTAGAAACGAACCGTTTTTGATGATATTTATTTTGCAATGGGCCTTATTTGTTATCAGTATCTTTGAGAGGGAGGACTGTGATATGTTAACCAATTCGGTTTCCCCTCACATTTTGCACGTTAGGAGTAAACTGGCTAAGGTTATTAGAAGATCATTGAGACAACCGAACACCCAATTACTTCAAATGAAATTTTCTCTTGTTTGCGTGGATACAAGCGATTTATTTTAATTTAGTCTACTCAAAAGAAATCAAGCCTATGTATGTATTTTTCACTGTACAATTAATTAAAGCTCCTTGTGCAACTTTTTCGAATTTGATACTTGTTTCTGATTGAGGAACAAACTAAATAGTAAACAAGTAAGCTTCTGCAACCAATCGAAATTAAACTACTGGTCGATTTGATTGCACATATTTCGGCATGTGCACTTACATTCTCTTCACTTCACTCTAACCATCCCATATAAAATATTCCAACCTCGAAAAACCTACAGACGTCTAACTTCATGTTATTTTCATAAAATAATGTTAGCTAATCCTATTAACTTAAAAGCCTCGAGGAGAAATTTATTTTCCAAACCAAATTTAGCAACAAAAAAAAAATCCTTGATCTTGAAACAGTGATGCAAACAAGCTTGGTTAAGATGAGTTGTATACAGAGACAGACATATGTACATACATTTTACGGTATACCAATTATATTTTTAAACTTATGAAAAAATATTTTTGATTAAAATTTAAAAACTTTTCCTAATTTTACTGTGACATTAGCAAACTATGTATGTACTTTGATGATTCCACGCATACACTCGTCTTTCTGACATCCCTAATCGTAAAAAAAAACTTTTGTTGGTATAAAGTTAAAATAAAAATTAAACTTACTGTCATACAAGCGTTTTAATTTTGTTCTGTTTTGTTTTACTTAATTTAAAACTTTGTACAAACTGATAAGAAAGTTTTGTCTTGTAATATTTGTGCTGCTATAGTTTATATAGCTGGTTGCCGTACATACACTGTATATACAATTCTAAAGGTGTAAAGATAAAAATCAACTTTGTTTAAATTTATTTCTTAATTTCTCACCAAATATAAAATATAGCAAGATGAATAATTACCAAAAAAAAATAAAAAGCATGAGATCATTGTAAAGCAAACGTTTTTAAATTAATGATGTCCATATACATACATATAAACACAGTAAGAATTGCCAATATACTGTGTAACGCAATAAAACTGCTGAGATAATATCTTAACTTATGTCTTGGATATATTCTGTCCATTATTTGAGGTTTCCGTTTTTTCCTACTTACCTTCTCTCTTTGTGAACGAAAAGCAAACCCCTTTCCCTTCTACATATACAAAAAAAAAATTTTAATTTTTTTTTTTTTTTTTTTGTATACACGAATATTCCGTAGAGATTCTTAAATATTTGTATAGAGAACACAGTTGGATATAAATTTTAACTGACAAAAATTTATTAAGGTGACAATCATTGGGAGAATTATTTTTTTTGTTGAATGTATCATTATGGCGGAATGTTTTTTCGTGTGGCGTTTTAAATTAAAAAATAAAAAAATAAAAAAACAAATGTTTGAAAGTAGGTGAGGAAGCTTAATAGAACTTTTAACTTGGAAATCGTTATTTTTAGAGGACCCAGAAATCTTCTAATAACAAACAAAATTTTATTCAAAAAACTCTAAACAATAATAATAATATTTTCAGACGGTTTTTTTAGTATAAAAGCTACAAAATATGTATAGGGATAATGTACAAAAATAACGTTACAAAATTAATTAAAACAATCAAACGTGGCTGAATTCAATGAGAGCGTATTTTACGAATTTACGACGATATCTACCAACCTTACATTTGACATTGGCCAGACGATTTGAATGCACCAAATTCCTTTAGTTTAAGTCTTACTGCTGTGTATATTTTAGCAACCTTAAGTTACATTGGATAATTTTCAAACAATAGGTTCTGACATTCACATGCACGCCCACATCCTTCTATTTCACAAAAAATTCCAACAGCCACTAAATTTTATATATTCTAAAATCCTTTCAGATTCGTAAATTCTTTAATTTTTTTAAAATTTAATATGTTCAATAAATTTTGTAATTTTGTGAATTTTTAATTTTAAATTTTGCAAATTCTATGAATTGAACCACCCTAAATTTTGCAATTTAGTAGATTCTACCGCCTGAAAAATACATAGTTCTAGTAAATCCAATAAATTAAATCATTTAAATTCTATAAATTTTGTTAAATTTTATATACTTAGTGCTTTTCTACCGATTATAAATTCTGTAAATTCTATAAATAGTATTCCATAAAGTCCATAAACCACTTAGCATTACGCAAGTTTTACTAATTACTATAAATTCTGTAATTTCAAAAAATTTTTACAAAAAAATCTGTAGGTACTTTTACTGTACTGTTTACATTTTTCTAATTCTGTAAATACAATAAACTTGATAAATGCTTTAAAATCAATACTTTTAGAATTTTCATTCTGAAATCCATATTTTTTGTAAATCCTGTGAATTTTGAAAGTATTTAAATTTAGAGAAAGTTTCGAAATTCTGTAAAACCTTCTAATACCATAAAATCTAACAATTCAGCCTTTAGAGCTGTAAATATTGCTTATCCTCTAAATTCACACAATTTATAAATTTTAGAAGTTACAAATCCAGTAAATTCTAATATTCTTTGAAAAAATTTGTAAATTTTCAAACTTTATATTCTGGCAATTCTATCGATTCCATAAATTGTATATTTTCCGCAAATTTGATTATTTCTGTAAATCTGAAAAATTTTATAAATTCAGTGAATTTATACAGTCTATTTCCTTTAATTCTGTAAATTAAAGATTTTCAACGAATACCGCAAATTTGATAAACTTTGTAAATTCTGTAAAAACTTCTTATTCTATAAAATCTAAAAATTGAATAAAGTCTGAAAATTGTATTCTCTACAGTTAAAAATTATCTAAATTAAACTCCCTAAGTAGCATTCCAAAAACTCCTTTAATCATTTAAATTTTACAATTTCTACCAAATTAAGTCCTGATAATTATAAAAATTCGTTTAAAAAAATTCCTTAAATCGTTATTTACTCTCTAAAGTCTCTATATTTTATAAATTCCGAAATTCCGTAAGTAGTTAAACATTCCCATAAACTCTCTAAACCATTCAATTTTTACAAATTCGACTACTTTCTGTTAATTGAATAAATTCTGTAAATTTAATTAATTCGGAAAATTCCACAAATCTAATAAACTTTATAAATTCAGTGATCGCTACCAAATTTTTTTAGTTCTAGAATTTTGGAAGTTTTATAAATTTTATATAAAGAAGAAATTTTACAAATTCGGCAAATGTAAATAATTTTATGTACAAATCCAGAAGAACAGGAATCATAAATGTATTCGCGTGAAGTTTGTCCTAAATTTGTCCTAAAATTACAAAAACAAAATTTAGGAAAAACTTCACGAGACTGCACAAAGGTGTGAAGTTTGTCCTAAAATTAAAAATTTGTCCTAAAAATTGATTTTCCTGTGAATGTATTAGTAAGAAAAATAAATCTCTCGTTATTATGAATTTTTACGTAAAAAAATTATTTTACTAATGTAATTTAAATTTACAAAAAAACTTGTAAATAAATTTAAGTCTCAATTTAAAATGTCCAAAAAAACAATTTAAAAAATGAAATCTGGTCCAAAACATCCACTTAGGTACGATCTTGGGGCCAGATTGAGAATCTTTTTAATATCAAACTTTATACAAACTTACATATAGGAACGCAACACACCTGTCCTAAGTCACTTATCTTCTAGATTTTGGAAAGTTATAACATTTCTAAGATAAAGGGGATTACCCTCTACCCTTATTAATGAATCTCCACTTGGGTACGCTCTTGGGGCCAGGTTGAAAATTTGTTTAACTTTATACAAACTTACATAAATGAATGCAACACACCTGTCCTAAGTCACTTATCTTCTAGTTTTTTGAAAGTTGTAAAATTTCTAAGACAGAGGAGACTGCCCTCTACCCTTATTAAACCTCATTAACCCTTATTAATGTATGTCCACTTAGGTACGATCTTGGGGCCAGATTGAGAATTTTTTAAATATCAAACTCTATACAAACTTACATATAGGAACGCAGCACGTCTGTCCTAAGTCAATTATCTTCTAGATTTTTGAAACTTGTAATATTTTTTAGATAGGTGGGATTGCAATTTTTTAATATCCAACCTTATACGAACTTACATACGGGAACGCAACACGCTGTGGATTTTTTAAATTGTTGTTAAGACTTAAGTTTATTTAGAAGTTTTTTTTTAAATCTAAATTACATAAGTAACATAATTTTTTTACGTAAAAATTCATAATAACGAGAGATTTATTATCCTTAAAATACATTCACAGGTAAATTAATTTTTAGGGCAAATTTTTAATTTTAGGGCAAACTTCACACGCTTATAAATGTATGTTTAGTACATCCTTTCAATTTTGGAAATTTAGAAATTTTGTATGCTCCTTATAATTCTATAAAATCTAACAATTCTATAGATTTTGAAAATCCTCTTTATCCTCTAAATTTTCTACAGAATTTATAATCTGTAACTTCCATAAATATTATTGCATAAATTCCACAAACGATTTTCCATTTGGCAAGTTCTACTAATTTCTATAAATCTTGTAATTTCGAAAAATTCTTACAAAAAAATCTGTAGGTACGTTTACTGTATATTTTGAGAATTCTTGAAGTTCTGTAAATTTTCTCCATTATCTAATTACAAAAAATTTGATAAATTCTTTAAAATTTGTGATTTTTACAATTTCAATCCTGAAAGTCCATATTTTTTATAAATTCTGAAATTATTTAAATTTGGATCAACTTTGGAAAGTCTTTTATACCTTCTAATTTCATAAAACCTAACAATTCTATAAATTCTGTAAATCTTCTGTACAGTTTTACTTAATTCTATAAGTCCTCTAAACTCTGAAATTTTTTTTAAAACCCTGTAAGTTCTTTAACTCTGAAAATTCTATTGGTTCTACAAACTATACAAGTTCTGTCAATTTATATTTCCACCAATTTTCATTAATTCTGCAATAAATGATTTCCGATAAATCCTATAAATTTTTGAAATTTTGTAAATTGCGTTAATCACTTCTTATTCTAAAACATTTAAAAATTGTATAAATTTACTCTCTAAATTCTCTTAAAAATTATCTAAATCCTGTAAATCCTATAAGTAGTATTCCCTTAATTCCTTTAAGTGTACCAAATTAAACCCTGATTATTCTAAAAATTCTTCCAAAAAAATCTCTTAAATTGTTAACCTTTAAATTCTGGAAATTCTTAAATTATTTAAATTTTAAAAATTATCTCCCTCTTCTTATTCTCTAAAATCAAAGAATTCTATAAATTCTGTATACTAAATTTACCCGCTAAACTCTGTAGGTCGATAAATTCTCAAAATTCTGTAAATTCTTATGCCCGGTTTCACAAAAACAGAGGCAATCTCCGGTTTAATAAAATTTCATCCTTTTCTTCTTTTATGATATTGCGATTTATTTCAAAATACAAATTAAAAGTATGCTAATTTTATTTCTATTTTACATGAACATTTTAACTGGAAAGCTAAATATTTAACTGGCCAATTTCATCCAGCTAAATATTTAACTGAAGGCTAAATATTTCTATGTAGAAAATAAATATAATCAACTTGCATTGGATTTGTATTATGCGACAAAACGTAATTTCATAAAAGATGAAAGGGAGGAAATATTATTTAACTAGAGATTGGATATTTTTGTGAAACCGTGCATAAGTCATCCAAATTTTCATAAATTGTAAAAATTCTACCAAATTAATTAATTCTGTTAAATTCTACAAATCTAACAAAATGTATAAATTTAAATTTGAAATTCTATAATTTAAATCAATCTTGTAAGTTGTAGAAATTTATAAATTCTATAAACACCTCTTCTTATTCTCTAAAGTCTAACAATCCTAAAATTTCTGTAAATTTTGTCAATACTTTAATTTTAAAATCTGGAAGTTATTAATTTCCACTACAAATTTTGAAATTAAGTTAATTCTACTATCTGAGGAACCCGTAGTTCTAGTAAATTCTGCAAATTAAATTAGTTAAATTTTATGTATTCCAAAACATCCCACTTAGTTCTTCAAATTCTGTAAGTGCCAACCAAAAAATTTGTAAATTCTTTAACTTTAAATTTTTGAAATTTAAGTTATTTTATAAATGGAATAAGTTTTCAAATTCGGTAAATTTAAACAATTCCGTAATCTCAACAAATCTCATAAATTTTATAAATTCAGTGAATGCTACCAATTTCTTTAATTCTATAAATTACATATAAAAATTTAGAAATTCTGCATTCCCCCTTATAATTAATATTATAAAATTCTATAAATTCCGAAAATCCTGTTTACCCCCTAAATTTCTTATAGATTATAAAATCTATAGTTTCGATTATCTACATAATTCTATTGTAAATTCTGCCAATTCTATAAGTTTTGTAAATTCCATAAGTAGTATTCCACAAATTCCATAAACCACTTAGCATTTTGCAAGTTCTACTAACTACTATAAATCCTGTAATTTCAAAAAGTTCTTACAAAAAAATATGTAGGTAATTTTACTGTATATTTTGAGAATTCTCTAAGATGTGTAATTTTTTCTAATCCCTAAATACCTAAATAATAATTTAAAGTTAGAGAAATTCTCGAAATTCTGTGAAACCTTCTAATTCCATAAAATCTAACAATCCAGCCTTTAGAGCTATAAATCTTGATTATCCTCTAAATTCACACAGTAGTTTATAAATTTTAAAAGTAAAAAATCCTTTGGAAAAATCTATAAATTTTTAAACTTTATATTGTAGCAATTCTATCGATTCTTTAAATTGTATAAATTCCGTAAATCTTATAAATTTTATAAATTCAGTTAATTTATACAGTCAATACATACCTTCGTTCTGTAAATTAAAGATTTTCGATGAATACCGTAAATTTGACAAAATTTTGTAAATTCTTAAAATCTAAAAACTTTAAAAATTTTATTCTCTACAATTAAAAATTCATATTCCATAAACTCTCTTAATCATTTAAATTTTACAATTTCTGCGAAATTAAATCCTGATAACTCATATTTTATAAAATCAATAAATTACATAACTAGTAAAGTAAGTAGTAAAAAATTTCTATAAACACTCTAAACAATTCAATTTTTACAGGTTTGACTAATTTCTGTTAATTAAATAAATTTTATAAATTTTTTTAGCAATTCGGTAAATACCTATTCTTATTGCCTAAAGTATACCAATTCCATAAATTCTGTACAGTTTGTAAATTGTTCAACTTTTAATTGGTGTAATCATTAACTACTGCAACAAATTTTAAAATTTAGAAAATTCTACTATCTAAAAATACATAATTCTAGTAAATCCTACAAAGTAAATTATTTAAATTTTAAAAATTATGTTATTCTCTAAATCCTATTCTTTTACTACTGAATTCTATAAACTCTGTTAATCGTATGTAGATTCTTTAACTTTTAATTTTGGAAATTTTATAAATTCTTTAGAAAGAAAAAAATTTTATAAATTCCGCAAATTCAAATAATTTTCTGGTACAAATTCAGTGAATGCTACCAATTTTCTTAATTCTGGAAATCAACGAATTTTTAAAACAGCCTTTCAATTTTAGAAATTCAGAAATTTTGCATACTCCTTATAATTCTATAAAATCTAACAATTCTAAAGATTCTACAAATTCCTGTTTATTCTCTAAATTTTCTACAGAATTTATTATTATAAAACTTTCATAAGTATTATTCTATAAATTCCATAAACCGTTTTCCATTTTGCAAGTTCTACTAATTACTATAAATCCTATAATTTCGAAAAAATCTAGATTCGTTTGCTGTATATTTTGTGAATTCTTTAAGTTCTGTAAATTTTTTCAAAAAAATTTAATAAATTATTTAAAATAAGGGATTTTAACAATTTTAATCCTGAAAATCCATATTTTTTTGTAAATCCTATAAATTCTAAAATTATTTAAATTTAGAGCAATTTTAGAAAGTCTTTTATAACTTCTAATTCCATAAAACCTAAAAATTCTATAAATTCTGTAAATCTTGATTACCCTCTAAATTCTCTACAGTATATACATTACAATTTCTACTAAATTCTATAAATCATGTAAATTCTGAAAATTCTTTGAAGCAAATTTGTAATTTCTTTAATTCTGGAAATTATATTGGTTCCACAAATTATACAATGAGCCAATTTATATTTCCACCAATTTTCATTAATTCTGCAATTAGTGATTTCCGATGAATCCTATAAATTTTTGAAATTTTATAAATTTCGTTAATCACTTCTTATTCCATAATATATAAAAATTGTTTAAATTCATTCTCTAAATTCTCTTAAAAATTGTTTAAATTCTGTAATCCTATAAGTATTATTACCTAAATTTCCTTAAGCATTTAAATTTTACAAGTAAAAATTCTTCCAAAAAAATCGCTTGAATTGTTTAACTTTAAATTCTGGGAGTTCTATAAATTCTGTAAATTTTTCTTATTCTGTGAACATACAATATCCTGAAAATTCTTTAAATTTTACAAATTTAGAGGGACAGCTCTTCTTATTCTTTAAAATCGAAACATTCTATAAATTCCGTTAGTAGTGAGAAATTTCATTATACCCTCTAAATCAATCAAATTTTGCAAGTCCGACTAATTTTTAGAAATTGTACAAATTCTACCAAATTAATTAATTCTGTTAAATTCTACAAATCTAACAAAATTTATAAAATTAAATCTGAAATTCTATAGTTGAAATCAATGCTAAAAGTTGTAGAAATTTTATAAATTCTATAAACACCTCTTCTTATCCTCTAAAGTCTAACAACCCTAAAATTTCTGTAAATTTTGTCAATACTTTAATTTTAAGTTCTGGAAATTATTAATTTCCACTACAAATTTTGAAATTAAGTTAATTCTACTATCTTAAAAACCCTTAGTTCTAGTAACTCCTGCAAATTAAATTATTTAAATTTTATATGTTCTAAAAATCCTATTTATTCTCTAAATTTCTTCGTTTACTACTTAGTTCTTTAAATTCTGTAAGTACTAACCAAAAAATCTTGAAATTTAAATTATTCTATAAATGGAATGAATCGGTTTACAAATTCGACAAATTTAAACAATTCCGTAATCTCAACAAATCTCATAATTTTTATAAATTCAATGAATGCTTCCAATTTCTTTAATTCTATAAATTACATATTTTGACACATCATTTAAATTTTAGAAATTTAGAAATTCTGAATTCCCCCTTACAATTAATTATACAAAATTCTATAAATTCTGAAAATCCTGTTTATTCTCTTAATTCTCTATAGATTATAAAATCTCTAAATTCTGTAGAAAATTGTTTCGTAAATTCTGGCAATTCTATAAGTTCTGTAAATTTTTTCAATTCTGTAAATACAAAAAAATTGATCAATTCTTTAAAATCAGTGAATTCTACAATTTGAATTCGGAAATCCGTAGTTTTTGTAAATTCTGCAAATTTGTAAATTATTTCAATTTTATAAATTCTGTTAACCACCCAATTCCGTAAAATCAAACAATTACATAAATTCTGTAAATTTTGTTTACTCTTTTAATTCTCTAAAGTTTATAAATTTAAAAAAAACTTAACTCTATAAAATCTGTAAATTCTTTAACTTTAAATTCTGAAAATTCTTTCGATTCTACAAAATCCGAAAGAAAATTCAGTTAATTCGGTAAATTCTAAAAATTTTATAAATTTTATAAATTCAGTGAATGCTACCAATTTTCTTTGATTCTTCTAATTCCAGATTTTCCGAAATTTTATAAATTTCATTTTATCAAAAATTTTATAAATTCTTGAAACCACTTATTCTACAAAATCCAGCAATTGTGTAGATTATAAAATTTTTGTTTACCCTCTAAATTCTTTACGGTTTAAAAATTGTCTAAATTCTATGAGTAGTATTCCATAAACTTCTTTAACTATTTAAATTTTACAAGTTCTAGCATTTTCTACAAATCCTGTTAATTCTAAAAATCTTAAAAAAAAAACTGATTCTTTTTAACTTTAAATTCTGAGAAATCTATAAATTTTTAATTCTGTAGACCCAGTAAATCCCTTCTAATCCTATAAAACCTAGCAATTCTATAAATTTTGTAAATTCGATTTATCCTAACGTTTACAAATTTCCCAAATTTTCTAAATACTGTAAATTTCAAGAGCAGTGATGCATAAACTACTAAACCAATTAAATTTTACAAGTTCTATCAAGTTATATAAATTCTGTATATCCTAAAAATTCTTTCAAAAAAATCTGTAGATTCTTTGTTCTGTGAATTTTACAAACTCTGTAAACTTTTTCAATTCTTTAAACATAACAAATCCTGAAAATTCTTAAATTATTTTAATTTTAGAAATTCTGTGAGAAATTTGTTAGCCAAACAATTTTATAAATTCTGACAACTCTATTTACTCTTATCCTTCTCGAATGAGATTGACGTCATATTTAAGTGGATATAGGAATGGGATTTTCTTTGATCATTTAATCCTTAATAAATGTCTTCCCTGTCTTAGAAAGTTGGGATTTTCTATGATGAAATTGCGATAGCATAATTTCATCCCAAAAGTGACCACACATGCGCCGCTTTGTCGACCAAATAGAATAGCACGCTGCGTTGATGTCGTAAATTCATCAAAAATTGATGTTTTGAAGTATCTTTGGATTGATTTTTTAGTGTTGCCCTAAATAATTATATAAAATCGTTAAAATACACAATTCTTAAATTCCTAGATTTACTGTTCAAATTTTCTCAAAACAGGGAAATTCAAATCGAGTATAATTCGCATGATGTTAGAAGTTGGATAGAATTTTAACAGCATTCGCACTATCCGCAGTTTGTTACTACCGCCAATAACATCACAAGAAAAACTTTTCCTGTATCAAGCCAAACTTTAAAATTTTTTTTATTTCTTTTTTTTTATTAACAATTCATCCTTAATCAATAAATAAATTTTGTTCCGTACATTTATATACTTTTTATTTGTTATAAAGAAAATTATGTTCGGTTGCCAATAGAAAGAAAAATTGTATGAAAGCACATTGAAAATATTGGAAAATTGAATTTCTTTAGGAAATTGTTAGGAAATTGACTTACAAAAATAATAAAAAAAAAGTTTTATACAATAGCGAAAGAGCTTTTCCATCATATTTTATTATTCGAAATAAAAATAAAAATTATTGATTTAATTTATTATCATCAATATTGTAGAGTACCGGACAAGAGTTTTGCAGGAAAATAGATTTTATTAGCTATTTTATACATAGGTTTTATATTTATTTCTATGAGAGAATCGGATTAAAATAGTTCAAGATATTGAGGTCGTAATGTATAAATTAAATAAATTCACAAACTTAATATATGAGTTTACAAACCAAAAGCTAACTAATAAAATTAAATATAAATTAAATCTTGACTCTCTGCAGCAGCACATATACCAGTAATAATTGGGAAATGAGGAAAAATTGTGAAAAACTTTTTTTTTTTTTTCTCAAACACAAATAAACAGAATAAATTAACAACCCCCAAGATTATAAATAATCTGGGAAAATGATAAATTTTAGTTAGTTTTTTGTTTTGTTAAAAAGGATTTGTACATTCATCATGACTACTACAAGGAGTATATGCAAAAAAAAAATAAATTCTTGACTCTTGACAAATGTGTTAAGAGATTTTCGAAATGTTAAAATAAGAATTAATTAAAAAAATAACGAAATGAAAATTGGGTAGGAACAATTAAATTTTAGTTTAATGTGGAGGGAGATTTAGGGCTATTCGACAGTGAAATAATAAAAGAAAAAGTTTTCAAAATTCTGGAAGGTGTAGTTTGTGTATCTTGATAGAACCATTGTTCTATCAAATCATAAAATTTTTAAAATGCCAAATTCAACTTAAGAAATTTGTTTGTAAGGTGTTAAGAATCTAGCTGCCGTAAAAGGTTGCGTGATTTGTAAATGCTAGCATATAGATTTTTACTTTTTATTTTTTTTAAATTTAGAAATTTAGGCCTATATTTAGAAGTGTAGGACGTTAAAATTCAAAAAATTCAGGAAAATTAACTTGAAAACTTACGTAAAGTTTGAAAATCCGTATCTTAAAATAATAAAAATTTTGCATTAAAACATGAGAATTTTTTTAATTTAAGAATTTAAATTAAAATTAATTTTACTTAAAAAAAAATTTATATTTGAGCGTTATCAATATATTTGGAAAATTACATTATATGGAGTTTTGATGAGTTTTATGATTTGAGAATTTGATAAATGCTGAAGAAATCCGGAGGTTTCGCTTATATGTGAGTTAAATGTCTATAAAGGGAAATTTAATTTTAATCTTGGCTTTTAAAATATTAGTTATATGCAAATTTAGTAAATAAAAAAATAACCCTTACCTATTTGAGGAAAACCTTAAGTATGGAACTCAGAATGCAAGTGAAGTTAGACCTAACTTGGAATAAAAAAATATAAAATAAAAAAATAGGATTAATTAAGCACAAACTTCACACGCTATAGTACTCGTATGAAGTTTATCCTAAATTAGAATTAAACTAACAAAAACAACAAAAGAATATGTATTAGTAGCCTGAAAATTTCATAACACAAACTGTATAAAACTTTGGGTTTTACTGGAAATTAATTTAATAGTTATCTTATTTATATAAAATATAATCAACCAAAATTTAAAACTTTCATCGGCTACCTTTTTTGAGAATAGAGAATAAGATTTTGGAAATTTATCACAAATCTATCACGATGATAATTTTAACTTCAAAATGTTCAAAGCGCTGATTTTAAGAAAGAAAATCATAAGCAGTAAATTTACAAATATGGCAATTTGGCTTGCTTTTAGTCTTAGTAGAGACTTATCATAAAATCATAACGACATTGGTGATAAATATAGAAAATCTTGAGATATTAGCTTTCTTAAGAAAATCCTAAATTATGTATATGTTTCCAAATGCGGCTATTTGATTAAGTGAAAAGCATAATTTGTTTTATAGATGTTTAATCAGCAGCTTAATCAGCAAATTTAATTAAAACAATAAACAAAAGTTTAAAAATTATTTATTGAGAAATGCTCACCTAAATGTCATCATTTTCACATATATCTTGCAGCAGAACTCTTCTATAATTCAAACAATTACAAATTAAAAAAATAAAAATTACAAAATTAAATTAAATTAAAAATTCTGAAATTAAAAAAATTGAAAACTTGAAATTCTAGATCCACCATTTCTGGAAGTCCGAAATTTATAAATTAAAATGTTTTATTTCTGCTCATTCAATAATCAAAAATTATATTATTAAAAAATCAAATTTTTAAAATTTTCAAAATTCAGTAGATGAAAATTTTATTTTGAAATTTCTAATAAAAATTTCATTTTAAAAATTGTACGAATAAAATACCATTCAGCAAAATAATTCTAAAAATTTCCAAAATTAACAAACCCAAAAATTTTGAAAATCCAAAATTTTTAAAGTAAAACATTTTTTAAATTTTAAAAATTCAGATATTTAGAAATGTAACTCGACTACCATTTAATAAATTTAGAAAAAAATCAAAAAATAAAACTAAATATTAAAGATAATTTTCGGAAAAATATTAACCTCAAATAATTAAATATTAAAGGAGATGTTATTAAGGCTTGTAAAGTCATAAAAATTAGTTTTGGTGTAATAATGTTCAGAAATAATATAAAATTTGTATTAGACGGCTCAAATTCAAAGGTTTAATTTTAAAAATTTACAAATTTTAAAATTAGAAAAATAAGAAAATTTTAAATTTTGCAAATTTGATGAAAACTGAAATTTGCTTTTTGAAATTAATGAATTTGTGGCATACAATATACAAATTTACCAAGTGTTATGGCATGGGGCAATAATAAAAGTCAGTCCAAGAAAATTAAACGATTTTCAGATATTTACTGTAGCAGAACTTTTATAATTCAGAAAAACTCATTTGCAAATTACCAAAAACAAAACCGGATAAATTGAGGATCAAAATTACGCGAATGAAGTTTTTAATAATTTTTACTAAAAAAAAAATGGCGGCAGTAGCTATTCAAATGCATACATTCAGGGGTATTTAAATCAAAAAATAGAATTATCAAATTTAATTTTGAAAATTTTAACTTTAATATTAATAATTTTTTAACACTTCTATTTTACATTTTTCTAAATAATTTCGTAATAGAATATACCATTTATTTGTTTCAATAAAATTAGAACGACTATTTACTATAAACTGAAATTTATTAAACTACATCCCAATTATAAAATTAAAATTTTAGATTCAGTTTAATCTCATTATGATTTACGTTAGTCAATGGGTTCAACTTTATTTGTGGAAATTTTTAGAAATTTCGCTTGGATTTTTCAACCCCTAGGATACATGAAGTGAAAATTACTAACTTTAGTTGAATATGATATAACTTCAAGAAGACATTAGATTAAATTTTGCCAGTTAGGCATCAATCTCATTATGATTTACCGTTAGTCAATAGGTTCAACATTAGTTGTGGAAAATTTTAGAAAATTCGCTTGGATTTTACAACCCCTAGGATATAATAGCCTACTTTTAATACAGTTTTCTATATTCCGTAACTTCTCGAAACCATCTCGAATTTTATCTTAATTGGTTTGGAAATGGCAGAATTGTGTTCAAAAATATTTTAGGATCACCCTTCTATTGTACGTGTCGAATTTTATCACAATCAGCTAAGATCGCAAAATATCTTATTGAAATATATTATTCCGTTTTTCGTGCCTGTTGTCATTTAAAATACAGCATTATGATTTGTGATGTTTCTCACCATGAAGTTCCATTGGCTAAATATTTTGATAAAATTAGTATCAAATTATTTTAGCGAATTTTTGTGTTAAAATCTACACAGAGTCATAGATATTTGAAAAATATTGAAACTCTTAATTCCCCTAAATGTCATTGTTTGAGTAGCTGCATATTTCTGATTAGTTTTAGATTAGTAAAAAATTTCACATTGCTATATAGGACAGTCAAGTTTTTACTAAACAAGAACTAAAATCATTTTAGTAAAATATAGTGAAAACTTCACTACACCATCAAAATTTTACAAATTCAGATATTTATTCAGAACAAAATTTATGAATTAAACATTGATTTTATATAATTCGCGAAAAAAAAATTATAAAAATTTAGATATGTAGAACAGCAAGTTATTTATTTCAAAAAATTCGGGAAATTTAGCAAAATAAAATTTTGAACGACAAATTTACTACCCAGAAACCAGAACATACTATTCTGAAGGTTTTTGACGCTCTGAATTCAAATCCGAGGTCATAATTTCTCTGATCGCTCTGGTTTTTGAGATATTCTGACCTAAACGTGCGAAAATCACGATTTTTCGAGATATTTGAGGTTATGTTTTGGGCTTGCTTCCCGGGAATTCCCAGGATGAAATTCGTGGGAATTTAAGAAACTGAAAGTATTCCGGTTTCCGGGACGAAATGTTGTGAGTATTTCCTGGGAACGCAAAATTCAATTTCAAGACTCCACCGTATCATTTTTAACTTCATGGAATTAATCAGAAAGTCGCCGATGATGAATAGCCATATCCGCTCCGAAGTTAGATAGCCATATCCGCTCAACTACTTTCAAGATTACGTTGGAACTTCGCGAACTGAAAATATACGAAATAACTACCCAAATCTGTAGCGACTTCAGCATTATTGTCAACAAATTTAAAAAAACAGGCAACTATTATTGACCTAGACATTTAAACTTTTAAAAGAGAAATCATCCATTAAAAATAATAATGATGTAGCCTAACAAATTCGCCCAATATCCGAAGGTGTTGGAGACAAAGGAAATTATGGCTGATGCATTTAGAATGAGCTCAAAATCCGAAATGGCCTGTTTATGGTATGACCATTGGAAGCAAACAAAAAAATAGAATTTAGTCCAAAGAAGAGCTCAACGTACATAGTCTATCTATAGAATTAAACCAAATAATCCCACTTTGTATGGAAAAGCCACGAATTTTTAATTTCAAAAATTGAGCTACTAATTTAATACTTCATTAAAAATTTGTGCTCAGATCTGTCAGAAAGATAATAAAAGCGCAATACCACCGCACTTCCTAATCAAGATTAAGTTATGCAGTCAAATAAGCCGTTTAATTAATTTTGTGCAAAACTAGTTAAACTAAAGTTTTCATTCAAAATAGTTATTTGGTTTAACAACGTAGTTTAGGCGTAACGACCGTGTCTTGTTCTTCCTTATCGTGTTCTATATTATCCTTTTTATTAATGTGGATGCCAAAAATCTTAAAATTGAGCAACACGCATGAAGTTCTAAGGAGACTATTTTTCTTGATGTCGCCATTTAAGTGAGCATTTAGATGTGTACCTTTGTTGCCCATTATACAGCAACAAATATAATTTAAATATCAAAACTCCTGTTCAAACAACCTAAAGGTAATCAGCATTGGTTGTTTCTGCTTAAGATGGTGGTTTACAAATTAGGGTCAAATTATTCTGTTTTCATTGAAACAACCAATATGAACAATCAAAAATTAGATATCAACAATGTCGCGATACCTAAATTAAGTAAGGACCTATCTTTTCAGGTACAAACTAAAACTTTTTTCTAGATCCAAAATTAATTTGGTGCAGGACTCGATTTTTATTTCGGCTATTCGACGACGCAGACCTGGCACAAAGAAAAATAAGGTTCTAAGTTTAAGCCAAAAATGGAAAAACAACCAAATTTAAAAACGACCCACTAACGTTTAATGGCGATACTATGGAGCTGACCTCCACCGAAAATGAGAGGAATTTTCCATTAGAGAGAGGTTGGGTTTCTAACGAAAATTAAATCGTCGTTAGGCGCATTCAGCTCCGCCATATAACATGGATAATTAGGTATTGGATAGGAACCTTCCTTTGTCCCGAATCCCGGGATATCTCAGGAGTCACAAATTCACAATCCCGTTTCCCGGGAATGTTAAAGGTTCGGGAAAGGTAAAACTCTAGTTATATTACTAGTTATAAATCATAAATATGGTCAAACTACTGTTCCTCTTCAAAATTCATTTGGTACTAGTTAAATTAGTCCGGATATCTTTTCATCTTTTAGAAATTGTATGGTGAAATTAAGTAATTCGACTTATTTCTCAATTTTTGGAAAAGAAACCGTAATTTTCGCACTTTTAGAAATTCTAACCTCGGATTCAAATTCAGCGGGACAAAAACTTTTGGAAAAGTAAATTCTGGTTTCTTTTCTGGGTAAGATTTGGCGTAATTTTGTCGCCCTGGGAAATTATTGAAATTTAGATAAGTAGGGCACCAACAATTGTAGTATTAAAAAAATTTTGAAAATTAAAACCAAATTAGAAATTTGGAAAAATTAATTTGAAAATTTCGGAAATACACTTCAGTAATTCGTAAATTTTATTTTTTATAAGTAAACTTTAAAAATTTATATTTTCTAAAACTTGAAATGAAATATTTTAAAAATTTAGTTTTTTAGGACAGGATCCATTTATCTCCGTATTCAAATATTCAGAATAATTTCAAATATTTCAAATCGGAGATTATAAAAATTCCAACATTTGTCAGGTAAAAAATTATTAAAATGTATAATTTGTAAAATTTCAAATCAAAAATCTTAGAAATTCAGATTTAAACATCTTCTTCTAGCAAAACCTCTAACATCAAAAAAAAATTTTAAAAGAAGGCATTTCAGTACATTTTGATAACAAACAAAAAAATGTTTTATGTTTAAGAATTTCACAATTATAAAATTTGAAATTTAAAAAATTAGAAATTCGGAAATTTCGATTTTCATAAAATCTTCGATCTGTAACTTAAAAATTTGACACCAGGGATATTTGTTTAAGGGAAAGTTATGCATGTACGGACCTCACCAAAATTATTTGTGTAAACATTTAACAAATCACTCGATTAAATTTAAAATTATGACCCAAAAATTATCTTAAATAAAAAAAAAAAATTATTTGACTTCCGATAATTTTTACAGTAGCAAAAGTTTCATTTGGCTGCTTTCCAATTTCTACCGCCGTTTTATGCTTCAAATAATTCTACATATTCTCATTTGGATTTAAAGCCGGACTTTGCGGTGGCCAATCAAGTATTTGTTGATTCAAATCTGCTAGAAACTTCGTGATGAATTGACTTTTCTGTTTACTCTTGCTGCAATATGAAATGCTGGACGATCAATTCAGAAGCATTGGAATTCTGGGTTTGAAATTTTTCATCCAATTAATAATCTAAGACAATAAAATTTTCAAAATTAAAAAAAATTAGAAATTCTGAAATTTCATAAAAGATTCAATGATTGAATTTCAAAATCAAAAACTTAAGAAACAAATCGAAAAGTTTTGAAATTCAAAAATGTTTAATGTAAATCATTTTAAAAATGTATTATTTTTTAAATTTTGAATCAAACATTTTAGAAATTCGGATATTTAGAATAGATAAATTACTAACATTAATAATTGTTTCTAAACCAGGAAATTCATTTTGACTTTCATTCTGGTTCCATTTCCATCTTTGTTGTTTGATGTAGTGGTTCGGATATTAACTAAGCAGCACCGCATATACCGCAGACCCATTTTCTCACCAGCACATCTTACAAATACTCGGATAACATGTGAACAATCAATAAAATCAAAACTCTCGTAAATACAACCTGAATTACAATTAATAATTAACACATGTTCCTTTTTTTTTGTATATTTTATTGCAGCGTCATAAAACAATTTGCCCAAAACAAGGACGACAGAAGAAAAGTCGAAAAAGCATTAGACGTATCCGGTTTACCATCCGGTAAAGGTGATGTAATGCCGCTATCAAAATTTCAATTTGAAGATTTTTTTAATTTGTACAAAAATCTAACGCAACGTGGCGAAGTTGAAAAAATTTTCGATGGATTGTAAGTACGAATATATTAACGCATGCTGGCACACCAACTAACAATTAATAATAATAATTTATAATTATATAATTATTTCTGCCAGAGTTGGAACGGGTAAACGAAAATTAATGTCTACATCACAATTTGTTGACTTTCTAAATAAGACACAACGTGATCCGCGGCTCAATGAAATTCTCTATCCGTATGCAAATCCGGCACGCGCCAAAGATATTATACACGAATATGAGCCGAATAAATTTAATGCACAAAAGGGTCAACTAAGTTTTGATGGTTTTTTACGGTATTTAATGTCGGAAGATAATCCGATTATGGCACCGAATCATTTAGATTTGTGTGACGATATGGATCAACCGATGTCACATTATTTTATTAATTCATCGCATAATACGTATTTGACGGGACATCAGTTGACGGGGAAAAGTTCAGTGGAAATTTATCGGCAAGCGTTGTTAGCGGGTTGCCGTTGCGTTGAATTGGATTTTTGGAATGGTCGAACGGAAGAACCGGTTATTGTACATGGATATACATTTGTACCGGAAATTTACGCAAAAGATGTACTCGAAGCGATCGCAGAGAGTGCATTCAAAACATCCGATTTTCCTGTGATATTAAGTTTTGAAAATCATTGTAATCCAAGACAACAGGTATGTACACAAGTAGAAGATAATTAATTATAATTTTGTTGTTTTTTTTTTTAAATACATAATTAAATTATATTTGTGTTTGTGTATGTTTGGAAGTGTTGTGTTGTTTTTTTTTTAATGACCCATTAAAATGATGGGAAACGTTTAGGAACGAATTTACCTGTTAAAATATTTTTATTATTTCCATCAATTATTTATTTTTGTGAGTATGGCAGCACACTAAAAATTAATTTAATATTTTTTATTAAATGTGCTTAAAAAGCGATTTAATTTTTTTTTTTTTTTGGTTTTAATTGTCAACCAGTTTTTATGTTTTAATTGCTAGATTAATACATAATTAATTATTTCGATGTTATTATTTGTACCTGGGAATGGCAAATTATTTTGTTGGTGTGAACATGTTTAATGAACGACAGGTGTTGTTTTTATAGTCGGAAATTCTAGCAAAAAATATAAAGTTACTGAGCATATGGAACGACTTCTTCAAATTATTTAGCAAAAAGATCGACTCTTAAAGCTGAAACCAGATACCAAAATAAGCAAATGGACGACCATCATTATGTATTAGAAAGTTCAGCAAGATAAAGGAAAATATTCTTAGAAAAGGGTAGGGTGGGTAGAAAAGTGGTTATGGACCGTATCACATACAAAGAAGAGCAACGGAAACGCCACTTGAATACTTGTTAGTTTTAAATTATAGAAAAGAATATTAGATAAAAGGATTCCAGCGTTTTAATCTCATATTCTTTATAAAAATATTGTTTTGCACTTCATCTTTTCAAGTTTATTCCCATCATCCATCTAAATATGTAATATCATTTCTTCTACAAAGTATATAAAGTCGGAAAAACTAAACTTAAAAATTCTTATTTTCAATATATAATACATCCACAAGACACATACAGACACACATAATATACCAGAAAAAAATCTCTTTCAAAAAAGTTTCAATTATATAAAATTCATCGTTGATTAAACACCATTCATCTTAGTTAAATTGAGTTGAGTCAACATGATGTATTTTTATTTATTTTTTTTTTTATATTTTTTCAATCTCAAGGAACAAGATTCCTCATCCAATATATATTTAATGAGAATGTTATTGATTTCTTTTGGTGCGCTCGAATTGTAACGGAATGATTAAACAAAAAAAAAAATCTCCACTAAACCAATTACAATGTTAAATCTTATTGGATTTTGAAATGACGTAAAAGTTCTTTAAATCTTTTCTTTATTTCGTACTAAGATGTAGAACGCCAAAATCTCAAAATTGTGAAATGAATAAAAAATAAAATTTGCCCTGAATACTTTTTACGTTTTGTTTTTTTTTTGTCTACAATGACTTTTAATAGTTTTGTGTTTATGTAAGTGTATTTGGGATATTAATCTTAAAGAATTTAAGTATAAAGTAAACGTCCAATTTAACTTTTTCTATTAAAATTTTTATTTTAGTTAGGTAAAGTTAGTTTTAGTTTTACAGATGACGATGGGTTAAAGAGGGATTATCCAATTTAAAATAGAAAATGAGGTGATAAATAGATGTTGCCGTGTACGAATACTTACGTACTGTATTTTGGAGTGCTTCGAATTATCACTGTCGATTCAAATTACTTACTCTCCAAACCTGTTTAATTAAATATTTCGAGTACCTATAAATCCAACTAAAACAAATCTCCAAAATTTGATATATGTTTCATTTTTCTTTACAAAGGTTTAAAAATTTAAAAATTTGTCAGCAATAAATCGAATTTTATAATTTTAAAATTTTATAAAAATTGAATTTCAAAAGTCTTCAATAGAAATTTGTTTGTCGGCGCCTAATTTCATTAAACAGAATTTATGAAATTTAGGGGACTTAGAAAATTTATATAATTTTAGAATTAGAATTGAGAGAATTAACAAAATATATGAAAATTCAATAATTTAGATAAATTACGGAATATTACATATTTTATAGATTTTGTAGAATTTTTAAAACTTGTGGAATTAGAGAGAGATTTTTATAGAATATATACAGTTTATCTAATTTAGTCTCCTTCTTATGGAAATAGATGATTTTGCACAAATTACAGAATTTCACATAGGTATATAAAATTTATAGAGTTTACAGAATTTATAGAATTGATTAAAATACAAAAAAGTTAAGAGGACTAATAGAATTTAATATATAAGTTCTAAAAATTATAATCTATAAAATCAGAGCTTGTAGAATTTAGGAAAGTATAAGAACTTCTAAAATTTACTGAAATATTAAAATGTATACAATAGAATTTGGATAATTTATAGAGCTTGTGGCATTTAGAGCACTTTAGGAATTTGTTAAATTCAAAGATTTATCAGGCTTCGTAGAATTTATGGAAATTGGAGGATGGAGAGAATTACACAATTCAATGTAAATGTATCATAAAATTGGTAGAATTTAATGAATTTATATTATTCAGCTAATTTAGGGCATTTAATCTACTAATTCTATAAATTATAATCTAGAAACGTAGACATTGTAGAATTTATGGCAATCAAAAATTAAGAGAATTTACAGAATTAGAGATGGCAGAATTTACTAAGACTTTTATAAAACTTGCAGAATTTATGGGATTTGAAGATTTTATTGAATTTGAAGAAATTATGGAAAAGGAATAATTAAGAGAATATGTATATATTACATAATTTTACGAGTTTTGAAATCCGAAATTACGGAATTTATCGAATTTATAGAACTGGGAAAATTATAACAATAATGGGATTTAAAAAATGTTCAGAATTTGTAGAATTTATGGAAATTAAAGATTTCAGATGATTTGCAGAATTTAAAGGGTTTCTGAAATTTTAGAACTAAGAGATTTAAATAAATAATGGAATTCAGAAAATTTTTAGAATTTATGGAAGTTTAAGAATTTCTCAAATTTACACAATTTTGCAAATTTCGCGTATTTTAAAAAATTCATTGATTTAATGGAATTTGCGAAATTAATAAAAATTTATTAAAAAATTTATAAAGATTTTGGCGTTTAGAGAATTTAAAGAATTTGTAAAATTTAGAGAATTATCAGAATTTATAGAATTTATAAAAATTGGAGAATCTACAGAACTTACCCAATTTAACGAATTCTGCACATTCTACAAAATTTATAAAAAAAATTAATAATTATATAACAGAATTAAAATCAAAGTATTTACAGAATTTATAGAATTGGAGGTCTTATAGAATTTCCAAAAATTTAAAAATTTATTAAATTAAGAGGATTTGTTGAATTTATAGAGATTTTAGAATTTAGAGAACTTTTACCAGGTATAAATGAAATTTAAACCAATAATAATTGAAGTGATTTGTAGAATTTAGATAATTTATGAAATTTAAGCTTCAAATTCTATAAAACTAAATCTAAAAATACAGTATTTACAAAAAATTTACAGAATTTTCGAATTTTACATATTTTATAAATATTAATAGCGAATTTATTGAAATTAGAAGGTTTACAGAATTTGTGGAAATAGAAGAATTCAGACAATTTACAGAATACGAAGATTTTACAATATATATATATATATATATATATATATATATATATATATATATATATATATATATATATATATATATATATATAAAATTTAAGACATTTACAATTTTGAACCATTTTTACAATTTATAGAATTTGTGGAAATTTGAGAATTTAGAAAATTTACAGAATTTAAAGGATTTATGGAAATGGATGAAAGGATTTGGCGAATTTCACAAAGATATGTTATACAATTTATAGAGTTTACAGAATTTATAGAATTGATTTATATCTAACAGGCAGAAATAAAATAAAAAATAAGTAAAATTTAAACCAATTGTAGAATTGAGGTATTTCAAAGGACTCATCGAATTTAATATATAAGTTCTATAAATTATAATTAAACTCTAAATTATAATTCAACTTAGAATTTCTAGAATTTATAAAATTTACATGACTTTTAAAGAATTTATTGAATTATTAGAATTTTTCAAATTGATAGAATTTTTAAAATTTATACAATAGAATTTAAAGAATTTATAGAGATGTTGGCATTCAAAGAATTTAAGGAATTTGTTGAATTCAAAAAACTATTATGCTTCGTAGAATTTATGGAAATTGAAGGATTGAGAGAATTTACACAATTCGGCGATATTCACATATGTAAATCAAAATCTAGAAACTCAGACTTTGTATAATTTATGAAAATCAAAAATTAGGAGAATTTAGCGAATTATGCTTCTTTAAAGAATTTAGAGAATCTATTGAACTGGAAATTTTTATAAAACTTACAAAATTCATAAGAGAAGATTCATAAAGAAGTAAGGAAATTTGTAGAATTTACAGGCTTCAGAATTTGAAGAAATTATGAAAACAGAACAATTCTCTTAATATACTATATTGTATATATTACAGAATTTGACAAATTTTACTTATATGTTTCTTAAAATTTACAGAATTTACGGAATTTAGAGAATTATAACAACGTAAAAATAAAATATAGACCAATAATAATTGAAATCTGTTGAATGATGTAGATTATTTAGATAATTTATAGAGTTTAATCTATAAATTCTACAACGTAAAATCTAGAATCCCAGAATTTGTATAATAAAGGGAAATTGAAGAATTTACAGAATTGGGAGATTTTTGAATATTTTATAAGAACTTATAGACTGGCAAATGTTTAAACAATTTATAAATTTTTTTAAAAATGATAAGTGAAACTTACAGAGTTTATAGTTTTTATGGAACTTAGAGAATTTACAGAATATGGCAAATGTTTCCAATGTACAAACAAAATTTAAACCAATAATGATTTAAGCCATTTCTGGAATTTAGAATATTTATGGTAGTTTAACTATAATTCTTATAAAATATAATCTGGAAATTCAAATATTTTCAGAATTTGCGGAATTAACAAAATTTTTAAAATTTGTTGACTTCAAAATATTTATAGAAATTTGGCCATTTATAGAATTTAAAGAATTTGTATAATTTAGAGAATTACCAGAATTTATAGAATTTTTAGATATTAGAGAATTTACGAAACAAACCCAATTAAGCAAATTCTGCACATTTTATAAAATTTATAAATAAAATTAACAGAATTAATTGAATTGAAATTATATCAGTTAGAAAAATTATAGAATTTGAGGTTTCTATAGAATTTACAAAAATTGTAGAATTTATGGAATTCGGAGGATTTATTGAATTTAAAGAGATTTAAAAATTTTCTTAAATCTCTTTTAATTTTTGGAATTTGTAGAATTTAGAGACTACAGAATTTGTGGGAATTGTTCCATTTCCACATTTCCTACAAATAAAGAAAAATTTGAGAGCTTGAGAACTTTACTTATAGGTATCTAAAAATTTATATAATTTAGAAAATTTAGAGGATTTAGAGAATTTTTACCAGGTAAAAATAAAATTTTAACCAAATCATAATTAAGGTGATTTTTAAAATTTAGATAGTTTATAGAATTTATTGAATTTAATCTATAAATTCTAATCTAGAAACTCAGAATTAGTGAAATTAAAGGCATTTAAGGATTTAGAAAATATTCAGAATTAAGTTATTTTGAATATTTTATAGAATTTATAGATAGAATTTATTGAATGTGGAATTTGTGGAATTTTTCAATGAAGGAGATTGTCGTTATAATAATTTAAACCATTTGTAGAATTTAGAGTATTTATGGAACTTTACCTATAAATTCTAAAAAATTAAATGAAGAAACTGAGTATCGAATTTTAAAAAATTTTAGAATTTAGAAAATTTACGGAATTTTCAAATTTTACATAATTTATAATATTTATAGAATTTATTGAATTTATGGAATTCAGATAGGTTTTGAAATTTAGAAAATTTACAGATTTTGTAGAAATGAAAAATTCAGACAATTTACAGAATATGGGAATTTTTTTTTTTTTAAATTTAATTATTTGAATTTAAGCAATTTTTACAATATAGAAATAAAATATTAGTCGTTAACAATTTTTACCTATTGTTAGAATGTAGCGAATTTATGGAAATTTAAGAGTTTAGAAAATTTACAGAATTTGGCAAATTTTAAATATATTTTAAAAATTTCGAGGATTTACAAAACTTATGGGATTCTTACAATGTCTAAATAAAATTCAAACTAATAATAACTAAAACAATTTGTAGAATTTGAAGAATTTATAGAATTTAATCTATAAATTCTAATCTAGGAATCAAGAATTTTTAAAAAATTTACAGAATTTATAAAATTTTACGTAGGATTACACAAATAATACAATTTATAGAATTCACAGAATTAAATCAATTTTCACAGCATTTATGTAAACTAAATGATTTAGAAAATTTACAGAATTTGGCAGATAATACATTTTTATAAAAATTAAAAAATTTAAGGGATTTATAGAATTATTTAAATTATAGAATTAAAATTAAAATTTGTACAACCTCAGAAAATTTATAGAATTTATATAATTTTACAATGTATTAACAAAATTTAAACCAATATTAATTTAAATAATTTAGTGAATTTATGGAATTTAGTCTGTGAACTCTATAAATTATAATTTAGAATCTCAGAATTGTAGAAATTGTTGGAATTTCAGAATTAACGGAATTGGCCAAATTGTACATATTTTGTAGAATTTATAGAAATTAACAAATACACACATTTTTTAAATTTAAAAAAAAACACTTGTTTAAATATTTCTCAAATTTAAAGAGGTTTAAAAAATCACTCGATCGATTTCGGCTTGTTAGGCCATTATCAGGAGTATCTACTAAACTCTGAATTTAATAGATACTCCTATGATGGCCTAACAAGCCGAAATTTTAAACCTCTTAAAATTTGCGAAATATTAAATAAGTGTTTTTTAAAAAATTTACAAAATGTGTGTTTCGCCAAGTACCCATGGCAGATAGTGTAACAAGTAAGGTAGAAATTAACAGAGTTTATAGGAAATTTACAATATTACAAAAAATGTAAATTCAAACCATTTGTAGGAACAATTAATGGAACTTAATCTCTAAATTATACAAATTTTAATCTAGAAATTCAGAATTTGTAGAATATTTTAAAATTTCAGAATGTAGAGATTTTATATGGTTTGACGAATTTTATATATTTTAATGAATTTACAGAATTTTTAAAATTGTTAAAAATTGTGGAATTTACAAAATTTAAAAAATGTAAAGCAAAAATAATTTAAACCACTTGTAGAATTTAGGGAGTTCAATTTCATTCAAAATAATTTATAGAATTCATGAAAATTTTAAGAATTTAGAGGATCTATAGAACATGCCTAATTTTACGTATTCTATAGAATTTGTGGAATTTAGACACATTACAGAATATAAAGAGTCTATTTGGAGGTTTTTTAGGATTCATATAGAATTAACAGAATTTAGAAAATTTGTAGAATTTATTGAAATGAAAGTAGTGGGAGTCTATCTAAAAAATAGTATCCGCTATCAAACGAAGCGGAGTGTATGTACATATATGTATGTATATATTATCAAATTTGTAGAATTTACAGAATGAATTAAATATGTAGAACTTATAGAGCCTACAAAATTAAAATTAATAATAATTTAAACCGTTTGTTGAATTTAGAGAATTTAAGAAATTAAATTTATAATTTTTAGAAATAATGGAATTTAAAGAATTTATAGAATCTGTAGAGTTTATTGATTTACTAGAGTTTGTGGAATTTAGAAAATTTTTAAATGTATAGAAATTAGAGAATTTAATGAATTTTTAGCATTTTACAGAGCTTTTACAAAGAATTTGGAGTTTAAATAATTTATACAAATAAAGAATTTATACAAATAAAGAATTTAGAGAACTTATGGAATTAAGAGAGTTTTCATAATGTAATTTAAACTATTATGATATTTAAAAAATGTAAAATATTAAATCTACGAATTTTACCAATTAGAAATTTAAAATTCGAGAAATTATAACAATTTGAGAATTGGAATACCGCAGAATTTTCCAAATTATATATTTTATAAAGTTTACAAAGTTTATAGACTTTATAGAATTTGATGATTTTTTAGAACTATTAAAATTGGCAAAAATACAGAGTTTAGAGAATTTATTAAATTTAAAGAATTTACAGAATTTATAAAATGGAAATGAAAGAATTCATAGGAGAAAAATTAATAAAATTCTGCGAATTTTACTAAGGTTATAAGGGTATCTTATAAAATTTAAAGCAAGTTAGACATTTTACAGGATTTGGACAATTTGTGGAAATATCAGAATTCAAAATAATGACAAATAATAATTAAATGATTTATAGAATTTACAGAATTTACGAAATATTGAGAATTTATAGAATTGAGATAATTTTAAAATTTATAAATTATTTGATTAATAATAATTTAAACTATTTGTAACTATTAAAACTTAAAATTATAAATTTCTGGAAATTCGATAATTTCCTTCAATTCTATAAATTCTGTAAACTCCGTTAATTCATTGTTTGATTCATAATTGTCAAATTCGCTAAATTTTGTAAATTCTCTGAATTTTCAAATTTCCTTAAATTGTCTAAATCATATTGTCATTAAATTCTACAAAATTTTCTGCAAATTTTCTAAATTCTGGAGTTTCTAAAATTTCTACAATTCTGAGTTTCCAGATTCTAGAATTTTTTGAAACTTCAGAATTTAGAAAATTTGCCGAATTCCACACATTTTGTAGAATTTATCGAATTTACAGAATTTTTAAAATTTTTAGAATTAAGATAGATTTCCAAGGACTTTTTGAGGAAACTCAAACATTCAGTGAATTTACAAAATTTGGTAAATTTTACAATTATGTATCAAACAATGAATTTACTGAGTTTACAGAATTTATAGAATTGAAAGAAATTATCGGATTTACAGAATTTTTAAAATTTAAACTAATTGTAAAATTTATAGATTTTAGAGAGTTCACCAAGGATTTAGAGAATTTTAAGAAATTCAAGAATTCAGAGAATTTACAAAATTTGGCAAATTTTACAATTTTGTATCGTAAACTGAATTTAGTGAGTTTACAGAATTTATATAATTAAAGGAATTTAGGTATTTATAAAACTTATGAAATTTGTAGACTTTTAAAAATATACAGAATTTTTCATATATTTTAGTTTCTATAGAATTCACAGAATTTTTAGAAATCGAAACAAAATTTAGAGAATTTATAGAATTTAGAAAATTTAAAGAATTTATAGTAATAATTTAAACCATTCTAAAATTTAAACAATTAATGGAATTTAATCTATAATCTCGAGATTCAGAGTTTGTAGCATTTTTAAAAATTTATTTTTCTGGCGAATTTCATATATTTTATAAAATTTATAAAATTTACAAAATTTTCAGAATTTATAGAAATTGTGGAATTTTTAGAATTTAAAAATCTTCATTTAAAAAAAAATGTAAATCAAAAACATTTTAAACAATTTGTAGAATTTAGAGAATTTATGGACTTTAATCATCAAATTCTATAAGTTATAATATAAAATTCATAGAAGCTATAGAATTTAGAGTATCAAATATTTTTTAGAAGTTGAGAATTTATAGAATTAAGGGATTTATAGAATTTGGAGAATTTTCTATGAATTCAGAAAATTTTTAGGAGCTAACGTAAATTGAAAGTATACAGAATTCATAGAATTCAAGAATTCATGTAATTTAGAAAATGTACAGAATATAAAGAATTTTTACAATATAGATTAAGTAAAATTAAAACCAATAATAATTTATACCATTTGTTGATTTCAGAGAATTTATGGGATTTAATCATAAAACTATATAAACAGAAACCTAGAAAAAATTCAGAAAACAGAAATTGACAAAATTTATAGAACTCATAGAACTTATTTAAATGCGCTTGCCTTTGCTTTTAGGAATAGAATACATTTGTGCTGTGGATATGTAAGAATATGTCTTCACTTACTGTTTTACACTGATTCGCCAATATTTCAGTTACCTACGAAAATGTGAATGATTTGCTTTATAATCTTTCACGAAATTAGCACTTCAAATGACCACTTGTTACTTTTTTTACCACTTTCTTACATATTGTATTTACTGAGAAATAAAGAGCAACCAACACACAAATATTTTCACCGAAATTTGGATAAACACTTAAAAAAAAAGTATTTAGGTTAAACATGTCTGAATACAAGTTTATAGTTACAAAATATTTAACATGATTTATGTATCTATGCTCTATGTAAATATTTTTTTGGTTCTTGATGTAATCGTAAAATCATTTAATCCAACAGTAAGTATAAAAGGGTCGTCTCAGGCAAAACAAAAAACGTGTCACAAATGATAGTTTTGTTGTTTTAAATTTTAATTTTTTTTTTTAATATTTGTGTCTCAGCTCTTCCATTATACAAATTAAAAATAGTTTTAATATTTATAGTGTTATTTATAATATAGTACGTGATTTGAATTAAATAATAAATTTTAATTTAAATAAATTCTGTACTGGTAGTGGATATACAGCTGCTGGCTGTGCTCCTCTATAATCGAATTTAAGAGAACGAGGAAACAGAAAGTGCAAATAGTAGCAAGATAATTTTCACGTTATATGAATACATTCGTATATAATCTCTTCCTTATGTTGCAATACAGCACCAACAGAGTTTATAAACGGAATTTTTTTTTTGTTTATGCAAGATGGAAACTTTCAAAAAAAAAACAGAAATGTTTGTCCTTTTTCACAAGTTTGTGAACTTGTGCGAGAATAATCTTGCCTTGTACATTAATTAAACGAATTAAAAGGAGGAAAATGGGAAGTATGCGCAATAGTTTCCGTTGCATGAAGAAAATATGAATTTTATTCTATGTACATGTAAAATTTCAACTTCGTGTAACTAACAAAAGCTCAATTAAAGTTTAGTTAATCACATCTTTTAGTAAATAAACAATTTTTAAATTCATATTCCTGTCGTTCAAAAGAAGTGTATTCAATATGTAAACTTTAACGTTATATCGAGCTTAACAAAGCGTGATAATGAGAATTTTTTTTTCTTTAGTTTTAATATCAGTCTATATTTCGCGAAAGCTTCTTGTAGTAAAAATGTTGTATCAGATCGTTGTAACGTTGCCTTTGTTGGACTGAATTTCTCTTTTTAAGTATTCTCACCTCATCAAAGTTCTGTCCAGTGATGGGCCGGAGTAAACTTGATTTTTCATAAAATATTGTTTTTATTTAATAAGCTCTTAGTAGTTTAATAAAAAATAAGCTTCCAAAATGTTTTTATGTGCAAAGCTTTTCATTATTTTCATAAATAATAGCCATTAAGATTGAGTTTTTATAATCTGGATTTAGTGCCTAGAATTAAAAACAACTTTAATGAAATGTTCGGTATTAAATAGTGAAAGCTCCTTAACGAAATTTTTGATAATCAGACTACCAATAAACAATTTTTAACTGTAAGACTCAATTTAGTGTTGTCTTTATTTGATTGTGTTCCTCTTATAATTATTATTAGTACAGGTAGATAATACAGCTTTTGATATTTTATTATAAAATAGGCTACACTATTCAGTAAACTAACTGCTGTGGAATGAGACAATGTCAGGTCGAATTATAAAACATGTTCGGACTTCGGAGTAGCACAAACCAAAGTGTGTTGTTTTTTTGTGTGCACCTAACTACTGGTTTAGAAGAGTCAAACCGTGCTACTTTAAAGGTGAAACCGTGCTACTTACTTGGTACGTAGTCACAAACAAAGATTAATACCTAAAAAAAGCTCAATTTTAGCTAAAAATGTCCAAAGAGTTCAATCATTCAGATATGTTGAGGATTGGTTATATTTTTCACAGGTTTTTGTTATTTTGGCAATCAGTCAGTTTGGAAAGCTTTTTATAAACTTAAAGCCGTCAAATGGTTAGTGGGCGATAAATTTAAATCAATAAGATTGTTCTTTAATTGTCTGGATTTACTGAATCATGTTAGGTTTCGTCAAAGTTCAATTTACTCAGCTTTATATTCCTTCCAGTTCCAGTTTGTCAAAGGATTACAGAAAATAGGCAATAAAGTTGGTTGTCTACATCTACTACTGGATTTTAATGTAGTAAAACTCCGCTCTAGTATGTTTTTTGAATGAAATGTAATTCTTGCAGTGGATTTATTGTCCTAATGTCCTTGGAAAGAATAGCTAGTCACAACACAAAACCCAATCGTAGTAAATCTCTTTTGCTACCATTGGCCAGCGAACCTTGGTCCCGAGTTGCAGAGCAAGGCCTTACTCACTATACCACCGAGAGCGACAAATCAATTTTTTAATCTTTAATTAGCTGTTTGATAGATACTGAATCCATCTTAGTAAATCTATCAAAGCTCCATTAAAATATTTCGAAGTGCTTTCGAATCACGATTATTTTCTTTCAAATTTTAAATAAAACCAAATTATATCACACTAGTTTATCGTAAAAGCTTCCAATTTAACAATAAGTTTTGAGTTATCTTGTTTTTTTGTTATAGTTTCAAAATCATTTTAAAACTTTAATAAAGCTGTTGATTGTAAATCGCTTTGCAACAACTTTATTTAATATCCACAAATACAAAAAAAATTTGCAAAGTTTCGATAAACTTTTGATTCATAAGTTTAGAACTTCGATTCAAAAGATGCTGCGAGATAATCAGTCATATAAATAATTCCCTGTTGTGAATGAGCTTTAAGTTTTTTTTTTTTTGTAAATATTTATTTAAATTGTCCATTAAATGCAGACTAAAAGGTTTATTTAGTTTTTTTAAAATATTTGGAAGCTTTTGAACAAAATAATTTTTGTAAATTAAACGTTCAAACTATTTTTCATACAGCTTATTGCGAGTCTTTAGCTAGTCTGAAACCGATTTGGTTTAAGTCAGAAGCTTTTATATAAGTAATAAAATATCCTTTTTTAATTTGTGTTTAACACTACTTAAGCTTCAGCAATTAAGTAACGATCAAATTAAGCTTTCACATTTTTTTTTTGAAACGCTGCTAAATAGTTTTAATATTTCAATATTTCAAAAATTTGATCGAGGAGTTAAATTGAGATATATTGATTTGAGGAGTGTCTCTGGTTATACTAACGATTACTTTACTTATAAGCTGTTTTAAACTTTTGTTTATAGTCAAGCCCAGTGAAGCTTTTGAGCCCAAAATATGAAAAAAGTATGACCGAGTTAACGAACTTTTGTTTCTTGATTAAAAAAATAATTCCACCGGGGTTTCCTTAGAAATTAATAAAAATCGGAAGCTTTATTTCGTTTTTAATTAATTTTTATTCGAAGCCAGTTTGTTAAATATTTGATGTAGCTACAGAGAGCTTGTAGTTACATTTTGTAAAATTTCATTAATCTTCCATTTTGTACGAAGTTTCAAATTTTCAAAAATTTCCAGTTTTATTTAAATTTTATGAAAAACAAATTGTCTTATTTCAATTTAATTACAAAGCTTTTAGACAATAAAAGCGTTTCTACTTAATGTTATTAATTAAAACTTGGTAGAGCTAATGAAAAATTAAAAAAATTTAGATAAAAGCTGTTGAGGCTTTTGATTTAGCTTTTAAGTCAAATGTATTTTAAATTCACACTTCACAACAATTATGTTGAAAATTTGGACATAAAACAGCTTAAATGTGGTTGTTATACTTTTATGACTCATTCACAACTGAACCTACAGCGCTTTCATTAAAAGCTTTATCGTTCCAATTTTGTAAAAGTTTACTTGTACAATCGATAGCTTTTATTTAGTTTTCTATTTATGCAAAATTTTACTTTGAATTCGGTTTGGCAAATATTTTGTTTAGCTGCAGAGAATTTTCAAAATACTAAAGTTTAAAATGATTTGTAAAGCTCTAATATAAATTTTTAGAAAAATGTATTTTAAATTCACACTTCACAATTTTATAAAACATATGTAGGTATCTTCAAAATCAGTGAATAAAAATGCTTAAATATGGTTGTTGTACTTTTCTGACTCGATTGAAAAGCTTAACCTACTGCGGCTTTATTAGAAACTCTTACTTTCAATTTTACATAATTTTTATTAGTTTTATTTAGTTTTTTAATTATTTTTTATGGAAAATGTTAATTCGAAGCCGTTTCGTCAAATATTTTTTTTTAGCTATCGAGAGCTTTTGTTTAGATTTTGTTAGATTTCACAAATCTGTCTTTCGTAATATGTATGAAGTTTTAAACTTTCGAAACACTCCACTTTTATTTTTTTTTAACAAAGCTTTCACACAATTAAATTGTTCGTACTTAATGTTAGGAAAATTGAGTATATCTAGTAAAAATTAAAGAAATTATTAGATTAAGACATTAAAAAGCTATATTTCAATAGAATCTTAAAGTGTAAAACAATTTGTAAAGCTCTAGAACTTTTTAATCAAGTGTGTTTTAAATTAGCACTTCATAAAAATTATGTTCAAAATCTGGAAATAAAAAAGCTTCAATAAGGTGTTCCTGGAACTACATTACTAGTAGTAGAACGGTTTCACTAGAAGCTTTTTTGTTTTAATTTTGCAAAATTTCACTTGCATAATCGAAAGCTATATATAGTTCCCTAATTACACAAAATTTTACTTTGAAATCGGTTTGGTCAATATTTGTTTAGATAGAGAGCTTCTAGTTAGATTCTGTAAAGTTTAATTAATCTTGATTTCAAAATATGTTTAAAGTTTTAAACTTTCAAAAAGCTCCATTCTTGTTTTTATTTTATGAAAACATGAAAAGCATCTTATTTAAATTTAAGTATAAAGCTTTTGCATAATAAAATCGTTCCTAATTAATGTTATTAAAATTTAGTAGAGCTTGTAAAAATTAAAAAATTTATCAGATTAAAATTCTAAAGATATCGTATTTAAATAAGATATTAAAGTTTATAATAAATTGTAATGCTTCAACATAGCTTTTGAGACAAATATATTTCAAATTCACACTTCACAACAATTATGTTGAAAATCTGGAAATAAAAAAGCTTAAATGTGGTTGTTGTACTTTTGTGACTCTATTGAAAAGCTACACCTGCTACGGCTTAACTAGAAGCTTTTTCGTTTCAATTTTGCATAATTTTACTCTTATATCAAGCGTGATAAGTAAAATCAAAAGTTTTATTTAATTTTTTAATTAATTTTTATAGAAAATTTTACTTCCAAGCCGTTTTGTTAAATATTTGTTCATTTGCTTTAAATTAGATTTTGTAAAGTTTCATAAATTTTCATTTGAAAATACGTATGAAGATTTAAACTTTTAAAAAACTCCTCTTTTACTTTTATTTTATGAAAAACATATCGTCTTAATTAAATTTAAGTGTAAAGCTTTTACGTAATAAAATCGTTCCTCTAAATCTTTCCTTTACGTAATAAAATCGTATCATAATAAGATTTCCGCGAGATTATATTTGAATAAGATATAAAAGTCTAAAATAATTTGAAAAGCTCTAAAACTTTTGAATCAAATGTATTTTAATACACACTTCATAACAATTTTGTTGAAAATTTTGAAGCCAAAAAGCGTTGATTCTTAAATGGGGTTGTTATTAGAACTACAGTATTAATAGTACTACGATTTCATTCGAAGCTTTTTCGTTTCAGTTTTGCAAAATTGTATTTGTACATCAAGTAGTGATATATAAAAATCGCAAGCTTTGTTAAATATTTTGTATAGCGAAATAGAGCTTTTAGTTACATTTTGTAAACTTTCATTATTTTTTATTCCAAAATATGTAAATTAAGAAGTTTTAAACTCTCAAAAACCACCAGTTTTATTTTTATTTTATGAAAAACAAATCGTACCTATGAAGCTTTTAGATAATAAAAGCATTTCTACTTAATGTTGTACACATTTAATAGAGCTTGTGAAACATTTAAAAATTTATCAGATTAAGATATTAGAGGGATTATATTTAAATAAGATTATAAAGTGTAAAACAATTTATAAAGCTCCAATAAAGATGAAGAAACTCCATTGAAAATCTTAACCTACTGAGGTTTCATTAGAAGCTTTTTAGTTTCTATTTTGCATAACTTTACTTTTATATCAAATGTGAAGAGTAAAAAATCGAAAGCTTTATTAATTTTTCAACTAATTTTTACAGAAAATTTTATTTCGAAGCCGTTTTGTCAATTTTTTTTTTCACTACAGAGAGCTTTTAATTGGATTTTGTTAGATTTCAAAAAATTTCATTTCGAAATACGTATGAACTTTTAAACTTGCAAAAACCTCCAGATTTATTTTAATTTTATAAAAAACAAATCGTCTTATTTAAATTTAAGTATAAAGCTTTTGGATAATAAAAGTTCTGGTAATAAAATTCAGTAGAGCTTATGAAAAATTTTAAAATGAAAAAGCTTAAATGTGGTTGATGTACTTTTGATTCGATTGAAAAGCTTAACTTACTTCGGTTTCGCTAAAAGCTTTGTCGTTTACATTTTCAAGAATTTTACTTGCATAATCAAATGCTATATTTAGTTATTTTTAATTAATGTGTACGGTAAACTTTATTTTGAAGCCGGTTTGATAAATATTTTGTATAGCTACAGACAGCTTTTAGTTACATTTTGTAAAGTTTCATAAATTTTCATTCCAAAATACGTATGAAGTTTTAAACTTGGAGAAAGCTTTACTATTTTAATTTTATAAAAATTAAATCGTCTTATTTAAATTTACATACGAAGCTTTCTGATACTAAAAGCGTTATCATAGAGCTTGTAAAAATTTTAAAAATTTTCTTAGTATGATACTAAAGAGCTTACATTTAAATAAGATACTAAAGTTTAAAATAATTTTTAAAGCTCCACTATAACTTTTGAGTTCAATGTAATTTAGATTCAGACTACACAACAATTACAGCCTTGGCCAAAATTATAAAGCACCCCTCCCAAACTGCAGTATCTACAAAACGAATGAAGACAAAAATTAAAACTCAATATTTTTAGGAAATACTTTTTATATTTTATTAATTTTAGTATTTTGTAGGTCCTCCTTTGGCTTTGATGACAGACAGGACTCTTTTATTCATCGACCGTACTAATTTTTCGCAGATATTTCTCGATATATTTTTCCATTCCTCTGTCAGCGCACGTTTGAGGTCTTCCTTTGAAGTCATACTGCGATCCTTGATTTTTTTTTTTTAAATTGACCACAAATTTTCAATGGGATTTAGGTCTGGTGACTTGAGGCATTCAATGCAGCCTCGAGGACGGTAACATAGTTGGTACTGTTCATCGGACCCTCACAAAACAACAGTTTTCCCACCCCTGATGATGCCATACAACCCCACACCATCAGTTTACCCCTCCATGCTTTACGGTAGGCACTATACAATCAGGATTGTATGCTTCCCCGACTCTTCTTCTTACGATGGTTGCGCCAGGAGTTCCAAAAATCTATAAGAATTCCATCAAATTTAACATAAATTTCTCTATTAATTCTTTTAAAATACATAGCACAATTTTTTATTTTTTTTTGACTAATTATTTTTTAATATTTATTTTTTATATTTACCTCAAAAGTAGATTCATCTGACCAAGCAACTCTCGCCCAATCCACGTCATTCCAATGTTTGTGTTCTCGAGCCCATCTCAAGCGACTTTTTATGTTGGTAAGTGAGAGCAAAGGTTTTTTTCTTGCTTTACAACCTTTCAATCCAGCTTGCAGAGCCTTCTTCTAACTGTCCGTGCCGAAATGTGAACTTATTGTTCTGTTAAATGCTCTGCAGCTATCTCAGCAGATGTTTTTCTTCGGTTTTTGAGAGATTTTCGCACAATTTGTCGATCGTCCCTTACCGAAGTGATACGATTTCTGCCTGAGCGTAGTTTATAGGCATAGTTCCCGGTCTCTTTAACCCTTTTCAATGTAGATTGAACTGCTCCACGAGAGCATTTTAATTTTTGGGATATTTTAATTTGGCTTACACCCTGGGAATCCAACAACACAATTTGTGCCCTTATTCTTTCACTGAGTTGGCACGCTTTAGGCATAATTATCACAAACACACTTTTTTTCTCTCAAAAAACTTACGAAAACTCTTTTTGATTTAAAACACTTTATGTGAAGACTGCACACGATCAAATACAAAACTAAAATAAAAAAATTTTACGACGCTACAACTTCTTGTTAAGAACCTAAAACAAAACAAAAATTGGTGATTTTCAATAATTAAGGGTCGCATTCGGTGGGATGACTCGTTCGTTAACACCCATTGTTTAGAAAGACATAATATTAATATATAATGCTAATAGATGGGGGTGCTTTATATTTTTGGCCAAGGCTGTATGTTCAAAATCTGGGATTAAAATTGCTTTGCACTTTTGTGACTCGATTGAACAGCTTAATCTACTATGGTTTCATTAGAACCTTTTTCGTTTTATTTTTGCGTAACTTTACTTGCACAATCGAAAGCTTCATTTAGTTTTCTACTTCATTTTTAAGCAAAATTTTACTTTAAAGTCGGTTTCATAAAAAAATGTTTTTTTGGCTACAGAAAGCTTCTAATTATATTTTGTAAAATTTCGAAATGCGTACCAAATTTCAAATTTTCAAAAAGTGGAGCTAATTTGTATTAACTACTATAAAATTCAAAAATAATTTATACTTCAATATCCAAAAAAGAAGGTAAAATGAAAAAAAATTTGGTCCACGCACTGTCTATTCTGGTTAATCTTTCTTCTGTGCTTTTAGACAATAAAAGCGTTACTTAATGTTAGTAGAACTTAGTAGAGCTAATAAAAAATTAAAAAAAATTAAGATTAAAACTGTTTGTATTTAAAATTCACACTTCACAACAATTATGTTGAAAATCTGGAAATAAAAAAGCTTAATTTGTTGTACTTTTGTGACTCTATTGAAAAGCTACACCTACTACGACTTCCCTAGAAGCTTTCTCGTTTCAATTTTGCATAATTTTACTCTTATTTCAAGTGTGATAAGTAAAATCGAAAGTTTTAGTAAGTTTTTTAATTAATTTTTATAGAAAGCTTTACTTCCGAACCGTTTTATTAAATATTAGTTTAGTTGCAGAGAGCTTTTAATTGGATTTTGTAAGGTTTCATCAATTTTCATTTCAAAATACGTATGAAGTTTTAAACTTTTCAAAAACTCCTCTTTTAAGTATAAAGCTTTTACATAATAAAATCGTTCCTACTTAATGTTAGTAAAATTTAGTAGATCTTGTAAACAATAAAAAATGTATCATAATAAGATTTCCGCGAGATTATATTTGAAGAAGATATTAAAGTCTAAAATAATTTATAAAGCTCTAAAACTTTTGAATCAAATGTATTTTAAATACACACTTCATAACAATTATGTTGAAAATCTTAAAATCAAAAAGCTTTGATTCTTAAATCGGGTGGTTATTAGAACTACAGTATTAATAGTACTACGGTTTCATTCGAAGCTTTTTCGTTTCAATTTTCCAAAATTTTATTTATATATCAAGTAAGGATATATGAAAATTGGAAGCTTTGTTAAATATTTTGTATAGCGAAATAGAGCTTTTAGTTACATTTTGTAAACTTTCATTGTTTTTATTTCGAAATATATAAAGTAAGAAGTTTCAAACTCTCAAAAACCCCCAGTTTTATTTTTATTTTATGAAAAACAAATCGTCTTATTTAAATTTACCTATGAAGCTTTTAGATAATAAAAGCATTTCTACTTAATGTTGTACACATTTAAAAGAGCTTGTGAAACATTTAAAAATTTATTATATAAAGATACTAAAGGGATTATATTTAAATAAGATTTTAAAGTGTAAAATAATTTATAAAGCTCCAATATAGATTTTGTGACAAATGTATTTTAAAATCACACTTCATAACAAATATGTTCAAAATATGGGAGTAAAAAAGTTAAAATGTAGTTATTGTATTTTTCTAACTCGATTGAAAATCTTAACCTACTGAGATTTCCTTAGAAGCTTTTTAGTTTCAATTTTGCATAACTTTACTTTTATTTCAAAGGGGAAGAGTAAAAATCGAAAGCTTTATTATTTTTTCAAATAATTTTTACAGAAAATTTTATTTCGAAGCCGTTTTGTCAAATATTTGTTTAGCTATATGGAGCTTTTAATTGGATTTTGTTTGATTTCAAAAAATTTCATTTCGAAATACGTATGAAGTTTTATACTTGCAAAAAGCTCCAGATTTATTTTATTTTAATAAGAAACAAATCGTCTTATTTAAATTTAAGTATAAAGCTTTTAGATAATAGAAGTTCTGGTAATAAAATTCAGTAGAGCTTATAAAAATTTTAAAATAAAAAAGCTTCAACGTGGTTGTTGTACTTTTTTTGATTCGATTGAAAAACTTAACCTATTTGGGTTTCAGTAAAAGCTTTATCGTTTAAATTTTGCGGAATTTTACTTGCACAATCGAAAGCTTTATTATGTTTTTTAACTAATTTGTACCCAAAATTTTATTTTGAAGCCGATTTGATAAATATTTTGTAAAGCTACAGACAGCTTTTAGTTACATTTTATAAAGTTTCATAAATTTTCATTTCAAAATACTATGAAGTTTTAATTATTTCCAAAACATCCAGTTTTATTTTTATTCTATAAAAAGCAAATCGTCTTATTTAAATTTATGTATGAAGCTTTCAGATACTAAAAGCGTTTTCATATGTTGTTAATATTTAGTAGAGCTTGAAAAAATTTTAAAATTTATCAGATTTTGATACTAAAGAGCTTACATTTAAATAAGATACTAAAGTTTAAAATAATTTGTAAAGCTCCAATATAACTTTTGAGTTCATTGTAATTTAAATTCAAACTACACAACAATTATGTTCAAAATCTGGGATTAAAATTGATTACTCTTTTGTGACTCGATTGAACAGCTTAATCTATTATGGTGTTTCATTAGAACCTTTTTCATTTTAATTTTGCGTAACTTTACTTGCACAATCGAAAGCTTCATTTAGTTTTCGTATTAATTTTTTCGCAAAATTTTACTTTAAAGTCGGAAAGCTTCTAATTATATTTTGTAGAGTTTCGAAATGCATACCAAATTGCAAATTTTCAAAAAGCTCCAAATCTATTTTTATTTTATGAAAAAGATAGAAAATTTACTTAAATTTAAGGAAGAAGCTTTTAGCTAATAAAATCGTTTCAACTTAACATTGGTATAACAAAATTTAGTAGACCTTGTGTAAAAGTTAAAAAATTCTGACTATAGAAATTAAAAAGCTCCAATATTAATTTGTAGTAAAATGGCTTTTGAGTCCACACTTCTAAAAGTCTATAACAGCTTAAACGTGGTTGATGTACATAATTTTACGACACGATTGAAAAGCTAAATCTATGGTTTCATTAAAAGCTCTAATATTAAGTTCGGCACAGCTATAAAATCAAATCTTAACATATCAGATTTTTTTTTTTTAAACAATTATAATTAAAGCGTTTATAAAATCTGAAAAGTTCTCTTTTTCGATCGACGTATTTTGCATACAAGGCTCGTTAAGTTTAACTGTAGTAGGTTGAGTAATTTGACTCAAACAGTAACAATTTGTTTTAATTTCTTCGATCTACTCATGCGAATGATTCCAAAAAATCTTAAGCACACGTACAAGAATAACACCAACAATAACGTGAAAAACTTATATAACAGACAGACAGGTGTGAAAAAATGTTCATCATTTAAAAAGTGATAACAAAGCTATCACGAAAAATTACGATAAGATTATAAAATAAATATTTGATTGTTTTTTTCTTCTTAGGATTGGGGTGGTGGGTGGAAAACTTGTTATTATCCAAGAAAAAAAATATTTATATTAGTTTGTAATGTCTGGGATTATTTCTGGTTGCTATGTTTGCTATACATAGCGCGCTAGCTAGGTGTATGATGGTTTAATTTCATAAAATGTAATTCACACAATTTTCCCATTTCCCATAACAAACACACACACACACACACACAAAACTTTTATATTGTTCTTGCATCGTAAACTTTATCCCGTGTTACAATGTAATCTTACATTGTTGTACGAGAAAAAAACCAATTTAATTAAATTTTTTTTTTTTTTATAACATCATGCGGTGTACATTTGTTTTTTATTTCAGGCAAAAATTGCAAACTACTGTCGTGATATATTTGGCGATATGCTATTGGATAAACCGCTCGATTCACATCCGCTCGAGCCAAACAGCGAACTACCACCACCATCATTTCTCAAACGGAAAATTATTATTAAAAATAAGAAGAAACATCATCATCATCATCACCATAAAAAAGTAACAACCACAGCATCAGTACCAAATGTTACACCAAGCACTAATCCAGGTATTTTACAATCAATAACAACAAACTTGTGCTGCTAAACTAAAACCAAAACTTAATATTTTTTTTTTTTTTTTTCTTTTTTTAATTAGCAGCTAATATTTCAGTTATATCGGAAGATTGTGTAGCACCAACACCACCAATTCCAACGGGAAACGGTGATATACCAATGCATGCACCACTATTGCATCAGCTTCGGCAAAGTTCAAAAGATAGTACGGGCTCATCGGATACGGATAGCTCGAGTGACGATGAATCAATGCCCGGTCCAGCTGGTACTGGGCCGCCGGATACCGTAGCACCAGATAAAGTACAACAAGCTAAAGAGACAGAGGCGGGTGCTGAAATTTCGGCCCTAGTAAATTATGTGCAACCCGTTCATTTTAATACGTTTGAAAATTCTGAAAGTAAGTCGTTTATAGTTTAAAAAAAAAAATGTTTCACTTTTTATATTAAATCCAACTTTAGAGAAACAACGTTTCTATGAAATGTCATCATTTGACGAGAAACAGGCGACCACCCTACTCAAAGAACGTCCAATAGAATTTGTAAATTACAATAAACATCAGTTGTCGCGTGTTTATCCAGCCGGTACACGGTTCGATAGTTCCAATTTTATGCCGCAACTTTTTTGGAACGCCGGTTGTCAACTCGTTGCGCTCAATTATCAAACGCTCGATCTGAGTATGCAACTTAATTTAGGCATTTTCGAGTATAATCATCGGTGTGGATTTTTGCTAAAGCCTGAATTTATGCGACGTACCGATCGACGATTGGATCCATTTGCTGAGAGTACAGTGGATGGTATTATTGCGGGAACTGTATCGATTACAGTGTTATCAGCTCAATTTTTGACCGATAAAAAAGCGGGTTGCTATGTTGAGGTGGATATGTACGGATTGCCAGCGGATACGGTAAGGAAAAGGTTTCGAACGAAAATTGTACGTGACAATGGGATTAATCCGGTGTTTGAGGAGGAACCGTTTGTTTTTAAAAAGGTGAGTGATATTTGATTTTATGAAAATTTACAGAGTTTGAATTTTGTAACGGTCGAAATCAGAGTGAAAAGTCACTTGAGTTTTTAACTGAACTTTTTACATCTCATGTCGAGCTTCTCGGTACTACTAAAAAAAAACGTTAGGAAATTATTGCTGTCTCCGATGGTAAGGGAACTTACCATTGTCGGTCATTTTCTAAAGGTACAAAAAACTGGTGTAATGATTGTTATCAGTACCTCCCTATTGGGAAACATCGAAGAATTACAAGAGTATATACATACAGGCGGAGTCTGGCAAAAAAGTACACCTCGTAAAAGGAAATTTATTCGGTGGCCTTGGATGACCTTGGGTGACATTGAATGACCTTAGTTTTAAAGATATGGGCAATAGTTGCGTGTTTTTTTTTTTGGTTCCTTGAGTTATTTTGAACAGCTGCTGCGATAATTCTCAGAAATGCAACAAGCCATTAAAACACCTTTTTTGACATACCTCCAGAACTAAGGTCGAACAATTTTGATAATGGGTATTTTCTTTCTATCTAGCCATTTTCGAGAAAAACGAGGGGCACTCGCCTTAAATTATCTCAAATTTCTAAATATTGTCCTTGTGGCTTAGTAAATTAGAATATTGTACTTCAACTACCGGTGTAAAGTTTTTGGAGACGAAGTAAAAGTAGGCGAAACAGAATGTCCACCATTAAGCGATAATTCAATTGAAACCGTTGGTTGTTTTCCGGCAAAGATTACCTTGGACGGAGAAGAATGTAGCAGCTATATTCATTCCCGAACAGAAACTGAACACTGGGCGTTAGCATTCGAAAAATCAGAGCCGAAGAAAATTAACCATCGTGCAACGTTATCGATAGCGAAGAAACACTAGAAGTAAGAAGCTCAAAACACCTAGATAGCATTAAGCAGTAAGTAGCCGAATATACTCCAAATAAGAAGAAGGATTCACCGGTTAACCTAAAACTAATTATGAAGGACGAAATTCCAGTTTGGCAACCCCCGAGACGGTTGGCTCCAGTCGAAAACCTGGAAGTCAGGAGACAATTGAATGATTGGTTGACAAAAGGATTTATACGACCCAGCACCTCCGAGTTCGTAAGCCCGATAGTGTTGACAAATAAAAAAAGTGGAGAAAAACGAATATGTATAGATTATCGACAGTTAAATAAGAAAATCGTGATGGATAGATATCCACTACCACTAAGAGAGGATTTGGTGGATTAACTCCACAGCTTTAAAGCTTCCTCGTCGCTCGATTTGGAAAATAGATTCTTCCACGTCCCAATAGAAAAGGCAAGTCAAAAGTATACTGCTTTCAGACCACCACCATAAATTATGTATTCAAGGAAGTGATTGCTCAAGGAGGGTTGCTCGTGTACATGGACGATTTAATTATCCCGGCAAAAAATGAAGAAGTTTTCAAGGTGGCGAGCGAGTTTGGGCTGCAGTTTAAATGGAAGAAATGTAGGTTCCTATATAATGAGATAGACTATCTTGGCTACATTATATCAGAAGGAAAAATCCAATCCATTCCCAATCCCAAGGAACATCAAGATGCTTCGTTGGTTTTTTTTGGTTTAAGTGGCTACTTTCGGCGATTAATCCCAAACTATTCCATTACAGCAATGACATTGACGAATTTGTTGAAGAAAGCTGAGACTAAGACTTTGAACAGCAGCTTTAAGCAGCAACTGATTAGAAACCCTGTTTTGAAAATCTACAATCTATCCGCTGTAACCGAACTATGTACATACCGATGCTTCAAAAGATGGATATGGAGCAATTTTGATGCAGAAGGAGGGTCGACCAAATTGAACATCGAAGTGGCTCAAAGATGAAACACTCGACGCACTTAGCAGAAACCCGATGGCAATGGTAATTCAAGAAGAGACTCTTCACAAAATAAGAAATGCGCAAGAGAACGACGATAAGATACAACTGATCACCCGACTACCAAAACATGGGCCACACGACAGCTATTTGCTGATCAGAGGAGTCCTGTATAAAGACCAATCCTATGGCAGAAGGGTTTTGTACATACCGAAAATTGGACAAAACGATTTCATAAAGTCAAAGCACGAGAAGGGTCATTTTTCCAGCAGAAAGATAATGCAGTTAATCGAAAGGGACTACCACATTCCAAAACTGAAAGAGAAATGCGACAGTATCTACCAAAACTGTGTATCTTGCATCCTGGCAAATAGAAAAGCTGGAAAACAGGAAAGATATCTACATCCGATTCCAAAAGATAAACATCCACTTTGTACTTATCATGTCGACCATTTGGGTCCTTTAACTAACACCGCAAATAGCTATAAATACGTGTTTAATCTAGTGGACGCTTTTAGTAAGTTTACTTGGTTGTACCCAGTCAAGTCAACAACATCAATTGAAACTATCGCCAAGTTAAAAATACAAAAAGTAACATTTGGTGATCCAAGACGAATTATATCGGATAGGTGGACAGCATTTATATCTACTTCATTTGCGGAGTACTGCCAACAACACCAAATTCAACATATAATCATCACTACAGGGGTACCCAGAAGCAATGGGCAGATAGAGCGAATAAACAGAGATCTAAGAGATTAGAACCGCAGAGGTTATCACCGTACAGTTTATGGACTGTTTAATGGAGGAACGAGACCAACTAAGATCTGAGCCGAGGAGTAGTATATTAAAGTTTCAGGAAGAGAACAAGAAGCAGTACAACCGAAGAAGAAAAAAATGCCAATATCTATAGGGTTGGCGACCTGGTAGCGATAAAGAGAACTCAGTTTGCAACGGGCGCTAAAATCCTTCCGAAGTATTTGGGCCCTTACAAGTTTACCCAAGTCAACAGCAATGAAAGGTATCTAGTGGAGGAGGTAGGAAAATTTATTGGGCCCAACGGAACATCAACCATCGCGGACATGATGAAAATTTGGCATCGAATCGATCCAAATATTACAAGCGACGAGTCCGATAAAGAAAGTAACCACCAATAAACTCGGATTGGGAATCATTACAACGGTTGATACCTCGATCAATAGGTTTCGGGGCCTATAATTGCTGTGACAATTTTCATTTTGATTGCTCGATTATTTCTAAACATTTCTTAGAAAATTCAATTTGATTGAAAATCAACTGTGCTATAGTCCACAAGTTTTTGGGCGGCAAAAATCTTAAATGGTCCGATTACTACGGTTGATACCTCGATCAATAGGTTTCGGGGCCTGTAATTGCTGTGACAATTTTCATTTTGATTGCTCGATTATTTCTAGACATTTCTTAGAAAATTCAATTTGATTGAAAATCAGTTGTGCTATAGCCCACAAGTTTTTGGGCGGCAAAAATCTAAAATGGTCCGATTACGATGGTTGATACCTGATCAATAGGTTTCGGGACCTGTAATTGCTGTGACAATTTTCATTTTGATTGCTCGAATATTTCTAAACATTTCTTAGAAAATTCAATTTTATTGAAAATCAACTGTGTTATAGCCCACAAGTTTTTGGGCAGCAAAAATCTAAAATGGTCCGATTACGATGGTTGATACCTCTATCAATAGGTTTCGGGACCTGTAATTGCTGTGACAATTTTCATTTTGATTGCTCGATTATTTCTAAACATTTCTTAGAAAATTCAATTTTATTGAAAATCAACTGTGCTATAGCCCACAAGTTTTTGGGCGGCGAAAATCTAAAATGGTCCGATTACGATGGTTGATACCTGATCAATAGGTTTCGGGACCTGTAATTGCTGTGACAATTTTCATTTTGATTGCTCGATTATTTCTAAACATTTCTTAGAAAATTCAATTTGATTGAAAATCAACTGTGCTATAGCCCACAAGTTTTTGGGCGGCAAAAATCTAAAATGGTCCGATTACGATGGTTGATACCTGATCAATAGGTTTCGGGACCTGTAATTGCTGTGACAATTTTCATTTTGATTGCTCGATTATTTCTAAACATTTCTTAGAAAATTCAATTTGATTGAAAATCAACTGTGCTATAGTCCACAATTTTTTGGGCGGCAAAAATCTTAAATGGTCCGATTACGATGGTTGATACCTGATCAATAGGTTTCGGGACCTGTAATTGCTGTGACAATTTTCATTTTGATTGCTCGATTATTTCTAAACATTTCTTAGAAAATTCAATTTGATTGAAAATCAACTGTGCTATAGTCCACAAGTTTTTGGGCGGCAAAAATCTTAAATGGTCCGATTACTACGGTTGATACCTCGATCAATAGGTTTCGGGGCCTGTAATTGCTGTGACAATTTTCATTTTGATTGCTCGATTATTTCTAGACATTTCTTAGAAAATTCAATTTTATTGAAAATCAGTTGTGCTATAGCCCACAAGTTTTTGGGCGGCAAAAATCTAAAATGGTCCGATTACGATGGTTGATACCTGATCAATAGGTTTCGGGACCTGTAATTGCTGTGACAATTTCCATTTTGATTGCTCGATTATTTCTAAACATTTCTTAGAAAATTCAATTTGATTGAAAATCAACTGTGCTATAGCCCACAAGTTTTTGGGCGGCAAAAATCTAAAATGGTCCGATTACGATGGTTGATACCTGATCAATAGGTTTCGGGACCTGTAATTGCTGTGACAATTTTCATTTTGATTGCTCGATTATTTCTAAACATTTCTTAGAAAATTCAATTTGATTGAAAATCAACTGTGCTATAGTCCACAAGTTTTTGGGCGGCAAAAATCTAAAATGGTCCGATTACTACGGTTGATACCTCGATCAACAGGTTTCGGGGCCTGTAATTGCTGTGACAATTTTCATTTTGATTGCTCGATTATTTCTAGACATTTCTTAGAAAATTCAATTTTATTGAAAATCAGTTGTGCTATAGCCCACAAGTTTTTGGGCGGCAAAAATCTAAAATGGTCCGATTACGATGGTTGATACCTGATCAATAGGTTTCGGGACCTGTAATTGCTGTGACAATTTTCATTTTGATTGCTCGATTATTTCTAAACATTTTTTAGAAAATTTAATTTTATTGAAAATCAACTGTGCTATAGCCCACAAGTTTTTGAGCGGCAAAAATCTACAATGGTCCGATTACAATGGTTTATACCTCTATCAATAGGTTTCGGGACCTGTAATTGCTGTGACAATTTTCATTTTGATTGCTCGATTATTTCTAAACATTTCTTAGAAAATTCAATTTTATTGAAAATCAACTGTGCTATAGCCCACAAGTTTTTGGGCGGCAAAAATCTACAATGGTCCGATTACAATGGTTGATACCTCTATCAATAGGTTTCGGGACCTGTAATTGCTGTGACAATTTTCATTTTGATTGCTCGATTATTTCTAAACATTTCTTAGAAAATTCAATTTTATTGAAAATCAACTGTGCTATAGCCCACAAGTTTTTGGGCGGCAAAAATCTACAATGGTCCGATTACAATGGTTTATACCTCTATCAATAGGTTTCGGGACCTGTAATTGCTGTGACAATTTTCATTTTGATTGCTCGATTATTTCTAAACATTTCTTAGAAAATTCAATTTTATTGAAAATCAACTGTGCTATAGCCCACAAGTTTTGGGCGGCAAAAATCTACAATGGTCCGATTACAATGGTTGATACCTCTATCAATAGGTTTCGGGACCTGTAATTGTTGTGACAATTTTCATTTTGATTGCTCGATTATTTCTAAACATTTCTTAGAAAATTCAATTTTATTGAAAATCAACTGTGCTATAGCCCACAAGTTTTGGGCGGCAAAAATCTACAATGGTCCGATTACAATGGTTGATACCTCTATCAATAGGTTTCGGGACCTGTAATTGTTGTGACAATTTTCATTTTGATTGCTCGATTATTTCTAAACATTTCTTAGAAAATTCAATTTTATTGAAAATCAACTGTGCTATAGCCCACAAGTTTTCGGGCGGCAAAAATCTACAATGGTCCGATTACAATGGTTGATACCTCTATCAATAGGTTTCGGGACCTGTAATTGCTGTGACAATTTTTATTTTCATTGCTCGATTATTTCTAGACATTTCTTAGAAAATTCAATTTTATTGAAAATCAACTGTGCTATAGCCCACAAGTTTTTGGGCGGCAAAAATCTAAAATGGTCCGATTACTACGGTTGATACCTCGATCAATAGGTTTCGGGGCCTGTAATTGCTGTGACAATTTTCATTTTGATTGCTCGATTATTTCTAAACATTTCTTAGAAAATTCAATTTTATGGAAAATCAACTGTGATGTAGCCCACAAGTTTTTGGGCGGCAAAAATCTAAAATGGCCCGATTACGATGGTTGATACCTCTATCAATAGGTTTCGGGGCCTGTAATTGCTGTGACAATTTTCATTTTGATTGCTCGATTATTTCTAGACATTTCTTAGAAAATTCAATTTTATTGAAAATCAGTTGTGCTATAGCCCACAAGTTTTTGGGCGGCAAAAATCTTAAATGGTCCGATTACGATGGTTGATACCTGATCAATAGGTTTCGGGACCTGTAATTGCTGTGACAATTTTCATTTTGATTGCTCGATTATTTCTAAACATTTCTTAGAAAATTCAATTTAATTGAAAATCAACTGTGATGTAGCCCACAAGTTTTTGGGCGGCAAAAATCTTAAATGGCCCGATTACGATGGTTGATACCTCTATCAATAGGTTTCGGGGCCTGTAATTGCTGTGACAATTTTCATTTTCATTGCTCGATTATTTCTAGACATTTCTTAGAAAATTCAATTTTATTGAAAATCAGTTGTGCTATAGCCCACAAGTTTTTGGGCGGCAAAAATCTTAAATGGTCCGATTACGATGGTTGATACCTGATCAATAGGTTTCGGGACCTGTAATTGCTGTGACAATTTTCATTTTGATTGCTCGATTATTTCTAAACATTTCTTAGAAAATTCAATTTTATTGAAAATCAACTGTGCTATAGCCCACAAGTTTTTGGGCGGCAAAAATCTTAAATGGTCCGATTACGATGATTGATACCTCTATCAATAGGTTTCGGGACCTGTAATTGCTGTGACAATTTTCATTTTCATTGCTCGATTATTTCTAGACATTTCTTAGAAAATTCAATTTTATTGAAAATCAACTGTGCTATAGTTTCGGGACCTGTAATTGTTGTGACAATTTTCATTTTGATTGCTCGATTATTTCTAAACATTTCTTAGAAAATTCAATTTTATTGAAAATCAACTGTGCTATAGCCCACAAGTTTTCGGGCGGCAAAAATCTACAATGGTCCGATTACAATGGTTGATACTTCTATCAATAGGTTTCGGGACCTGTAATTGCTGTGACAATTTTCATTTTGATTGCTCGATTATTTCTAAACATTTCTTAGAAAATTCAATTTTATGGAAAATCAACTGTGCTATAGCCTACAAGTTTTTGGGCGGCAAAAATCTACAATGGTCCGATTACAATGGTTGATACCTCTATCAATAGGTTTCGGGGCCTGTAATTGCTGTGACAATTTTCATTTTGATTGCTCGATTATTTCTAAACATTTTTTAGAAAATTTAATTTTATTGAAAATCAACTGTGCTATAGCCCACAAGTTTTTGAGCGGCAAAAATCTACAATGGTCCGATTACAATGGTTTATACCTCTATCAATAGGTTTCGGGACCTGTAATTGCTGTGACAATTTTCATTTTGATTGCTCGATTATTTCTAAACATTTCTTAGAAAATTCAATTTTATTGAAAATCAACTGTGCTATAGCCCACAAGTTTTTGGGCGGCAAAAATCTACAATGGTCCGATTACAATGGTTGATACCTCTATCAATAGGTTTCGGGACCTGTAATTGCTGTGACAATTTTCATTTTGATTGCTCGATTATTTCTAAACATTTCTTAGAAAATTCAATTTTATTGAAAATCAACTGTGCTATAGCCCACAAGTTTTTGGGCGGCAAAAATCTACAATGGTCCGATTACAATGGTTTATACCTCTATCAATAGGTTTCGGGACCTGTAATTGCTGTGACAATTTTCATTTTGATTGCTCGATTATTTCTAAACATTTCTTAGAAAATTCAATTTTATTGAAAATCAACTGTGCTATAGCCCACAAGTTTTGGGCGGCAAAAATCTACAATGGTCCGATTACAATGGTTGATACCTCTATCAATAGGTTTCGGGACCTGTAATTGTTGTGACAATTTTCATTTTGATTGCTCGATTATTTCTAAACATTTCTTAGAAAATTCAATTTTATTGAAAATCAACTGTGCTATAGCCCACAAGTTTTGGGCGGCAAAAATCTACAATGGTCCGATTACAATGGTTGATACCTCTATCAATAGGTTTCGGGACCTGTAATTGTTGTGACAATTTTCATTTTGATTGCTCGATTATTTCTAAACATTTCTTAGAAAATTCAATTTTATTGAAAATCAACTGTGCTATAGCCCACAAGTTTTCGGGCGGCAAAAATCTACAATGGTCCGATTACAATGGTTGATACCTCTATCAATAGGTTTCGGGACCTGTAATTGCTGTGACAATTTTTATTTTCATTGCTCGATTATTTCTAGACATTTCTTAGAAAATTCAATTTTATTGAAAATCAACTGTGCTATAGCCCACAAGTTTTTGGGCGGCAAAAATCTAAAATGGTCCGATTACTACGGTTGATACCTCGATCAATAGGTTTCGGGGCCTGTAATTGCTGTGACAATTTTCATTTTGATTGCTCGATTATTTCTAAACATTTCTTAGAAAATTCAATTTTATGGAAAATCAACTGTGATGTAGCCCACAAGTTTTTGGGCGGCAAAAATCTAAAATGGCCCGATTACGATGGTTGATACCTCTATCAATAGGTTTCGGGGCCTGTAATTGCTGTGACAATTTTCATTTTGATTGCTCGATTATTTCTAGACATTTCTTAGAAAATTCAATTTTATTGAAAATCAGTTGTGCTATAGCCCACAAGTTTTTGGGCGGCAAAAATCTTAAATGGTCCGATTACGATGGTTGATACCTGATCAATAGGTTTCGGGACCTGTAATTGCTGTGACAATTTTCATTTTGATTGCTCGATTATTTCTAAACATTTCTTAGAAAATTCAATTTAATTGAAAATCTACTGTGATGTAGCCCACAAGTTTTTGGGCGGCAAAAATCTTAAATGGCCCGATTACGATGGTTGATACCTCTATCAATAGGTTTCGGGGCCTGTAATTGCTGTGACAATTTTCATTTTCATTGCTCGATTATTTCTAGACATTTCTTAGAAAATTCAATTTTATTGAAAATCAGTTGTGCTATAGCCCACAAGTTTTTGGGCGGCAAAAATCTTAAATGGTCCGATTACGATGGTTGATACCTGATCAATAGGTTTCGGGACCTGTTATTGCTGTGACAATTTTCATTTTGATTGCTCGATTATTTCTAAACATTTCTTAGAAAACTCAATTTTATTGAAAATCAACTGTGCTATAGCCCACAAGTTTTTGGGCGGCAAAAATCTTAAATGGTCCGATTACGATGATTGATACCTCTATCAATAGGTTTCGGGACCTGTAATTGCTGTGATAATTTTCATTTTGATTGCTCGATTATTTCTTAACATTTCTTATAAAATTCAATTTTATTGAAAATCAACTGTGACGTAGCCCACAAGTTTTTGGGCGGCAAAAATCTTAAATGGTCCGATTACGATGGTTGATACCTCTATCAATAGGTTTCGGGACCTGTAGTTGCTGTGACAATTTTCATTTTGATTGCACGATTATTTCTAAACATTTCTTAGAAAATTCAATTTGATTGAAAATCAACTGTGCTATAGTCCACAAGTTTTTGGGCGGCAAAAATCTTAAATGGTCCGATTACTACGGTTGATACCTCGATCAATTGGTTTCGGGGCCTGTAATTGCAGTGACAATTTTCATTTTGATTGCTCGATTATTTCTAAACATTTCTTAGAAAATTCAATTTGATTGAAAATCAACGGTGCTGTAATAGCCCACAAGTTTTTGGGCGGCAAAAATCTTAAATGGTCCGATTACGATGATTGATACCTCTATCAATAGGTTTCGGGACCTGTAATTGCTGTGACAATTTTCATTTTGATTGCTCGATTATTTCTAAACATTTCTTATAAAATTCAATTTGATTGAAAATCAACTGTGCTATAGCCCACAAGTTTTTGGGCGGCAAAAATCTTAAATGGTCCGATTACGATGGTTGATACCTCTATCAATAGGTTTCGGGACCTGTAATTGCTGTGACAATTTTCATTTTGATTGCTCGATTATTTCTTAACATTTCTTATAAAATTCAATTTTATTGAAAATCAACTTTGATGTAGCCCACAAGTTTTTGGGCGGCAAAAATCTTAAATGGTCCGATTACGATGGTTGATACCTCTATCAATAGGTTTCGGGACCTGTAATTGCTGTGACAATTTTCATTTTCATTGCTCGATTATTTCTTAACATTTTTTATAAAATTCAATTTTATTGAAAATCAACTGTGACGTAGCCCACAAGTTTTTGGGCGGCAAAAATCTTAAATGGTCCGATTACGATGGTTGATACCTCTATCAATAGGTTTCGGGACCTGTAATTGCTGTGACAATTTTCATTTTGATTGCACGATTATTTCTAAACATTTCTTAGAAAATTCAATTTGATTGAAAATCAACTGTGCTATAGTCCACAAGTTTTTGGGCGGCAAAAATCTTAAATGGTCCGATTACTACGGTTGATACCTCGATCAATAGGTTTCGGGGCCTGTAATTGCAGTGACAATTTTCATTTTGATTGCTCGATTATTTCTAAACATTTCTTAGAAAATTCAATTTGATTGAAAATCAACTGTGCTATAATAGCCCACAAGTTTTTGGGCGGCAAAAATCTTAAATGGTCCGATTACGATGATTGATACCTCTATCAATAGGTTTCGGGACCTGTAATTGCTGTGACAATTTTCATTTTGATTGCTCGATTATTTCTAAACATTTCTTATAAAATTCAATTTGATTGAAAATCAACTGTGCTATAGCCCACAAGTTTTTGGGCGGCATAAATCTTAAATGGTCCGATTACGATGGTTGACACCTCTATCAATAGGTTTCGGGACCTGTAATTGCTGTGACAATTTTCATTTTGATTGCTCGATTATTTCTAAACAATTCTTATAAAATTCAATTTTATTGAAAATCAACTGTGCTATATCCCACAAGTTTTTGGGCGGCAAAAATCTTAAATGGTCCGATTACGATGATTGATACCTCTATCAATAGGTTTCGGGACCTGTAATTGCTGTGACAATTTTCATTTTGATTGCTCGATTATTTCTAAACATTTCTTATAAAATTCAATTTTATTGAAAATCAACTGTGATGTAGCCCACAAGTTTTTGGGCGGCAAAAATCTTAAATGGTCCGATTACGATGATTGATACCTCTATCAATAGGTTTCGGGACCTGTAATTGCTGTGACAATTTTCATTTTGATTGCTCGATTATTTCTAGACATTTCTTAGAAAATTCAATTTTATTGAAAATCAGTTGTGCTATAGCCCACAAGTTTTTGGGCGGCAAAAATCGATTACGATGGTTGATACCTGATCAATAGGTTTCGGGACCTGTAATTGCTGTGACAATTTTAATTTTGATTGCTCGATTATTTCTAGACATTTCTTAGAAAATTCAATTTTATTGAAAATCAGTTGTGCTATAGCCCACAAGTTTTTGGGCGGCAAAAATCTAAAATGGTCCGATTACGATGGTTGATACCTGATCAATAGGTTTCGGGACCTGTAATTGTTGTGACAATTTTCATTTTGATTGCTCGATTATTTCTAAACATTTCTTAGAAAATTCAATTTGGTTGAAAATTACAGTATCCGACCCTTATAGAAAGTCATCAACATAAAAATCGTCCAACAGATTTTGAGACGCTTTCATGAAATGTTGATGCTCATCGCTGGCTAATTGTTTGAGCGTTCTAATGGCCAGAAATGGAGCGGTAGTGGTGCCGTATGTCACGGTTTTTAATTGGTAAATATTGAGTGGATCTTCTGGTGATCCTTGCCACCAGATCTGTTGGAGATTACGATGCAACGGCTTGATACATTTTAGCAATATCGGCACTGATAGCTATTTTATACTTCCGAAAACGAAGCAGAATTGAAAATAGTTCTTGTTGAATTGTTGGTCCTGTCATTAATGTATCATTAAGGGACAGTCCAGATGACGATTTTGATGAACCATTGAAAACAACACGAAGTTTAGTTGTAGCAGAATTCTCCTTAAACACTGCGTGATGTGTGAGAAAGTATGATACATTAGATTCTGATTGTTCTGTCAATTGCATTTGGTTTATTGCGATGTATTTGTTCATGAATTGGCAATATAGCTGCCTTGATTCAGGATTTGAATTCAATTTCCTTTCTAAATTATAAAACTGTCTTAATGCATTATCTTTATTGTTACATAAATTTGATATGTTTGACTTGACTGGAAGAGCGACCGTATACCTTCCATCAGGGTTTCGCTCTACGTTTTAGACATAGCAGGCTTCACAAGCCTTCTCCTCCAATGAGAAGTTATTTTTGGTTTTGAGGTCTTCGATTTGATAAAACCTTTGGACCTCCTTTCGCAATTCATCAACGTCACAACAAAACAGTGACACTGACACTGGCTGGAATTGTACTGGTGAACATTACATATATAAATCTTTTCGCCATTGAATATATCACAACAGATCTCGGCGCCAATCAACATGAACATACGTTCAGGCTGGAAAAAACTTCGGATCAGCCAATTCAATACCATGAGGCAATTTGGATACATAAAAGTTGACTGGTTGCAATGACAACATGCCTGTTATTTTAGGGAGAACCAAAAAATCTAAATTTTGCTCATACGTCTGAGTTCGAGATTCGATTGTCACATTGACCTTATGTTTGACTTCTGTCATGTTTGAATTAATTGCTGTGACTGGAATATACACTGATTGTCTCTGGACTCCCAATTTTTGACACATATTCTCCGTAATGAAATTAGATTGGGATCCAGAATCTAATAGTGCACGAGACAAAACGCTTGTACCCTTGGAACATCGTATCCAAATTAAAACAGTTGAGAACAGAATTTGGGTTTCGGTTGAATAGAGACAAATATTCTGACCTTTCTCAATTATTGCGTCTGTTGTGATATTTGACTGGATTATACCAAGTCCATTATGAGTACTAGGTGGGAGTGGTAAATTTGAATTGGCAACCATTGATACATTATTACCGGGATTGTTCTTCACCTATTCGGACCGAGTCAGCATAGCATTTTCCCTGAAAGGTGCTGCCACATTTGAAGCAGCATTGGAAATATTTGATTCAACATTTTTGTCGGACGACATCAAACTCGATATCACAGTCATGTCATATTGGTTTTGATTAATATTCCAATTTGGATTATGCAACATAGCATGAAAGCTTTGATTTGCATTTTGAAATGTGATGTGCTCCAAGGCAATTATAACAGAATTTGTTTTCCTTGACCCATTGATTTTTACCCTTCGTGCTTACAATAACGACATGGTATCTTAGTTTGGGAATCAGTAACCACCATTGAATATTTTGATTTTTGAGGTTTTTTTTACAAAGGAAACTATATTTGGAGTATTACAACCTATGGGAGAGAGAGCCTCTAATACTCGAGCACGTTGACTTAAAATGTCTATTACCTCATGAATGGTTGGATCTCGATCAACTGGTTTTTTGATCTCAATCTGATGACGTGATATAGAATCAACTAACTGACAAACATGGAATACCAAAAACAAATCCCACTGATCTATGGGTACCTTCAATGACTTGAGTGCATTATACTGTTTCCAGAAGGAGTCGATGAACATTTGCAAATCCCTTGCATTGTTTTCCGAACGGACTGGTTCCAGCTTGTACAATGATTGGATATGCAATGTTCTAATTCGCGGTTGATTCTCATAATGCTTGAAAAGCGCATTCCAAACCTGTTCGTAATTCACTGTCAGAATTTGGAACGGATTCAATGAAATGATATGCTGAACCTCCCCTAAGACAATGTTCTAAATATGAAAATTTAAGATTGGTATTAATTTTGACCTCGTTGTGAACCTTTTGTACGAAAGTTTGACGAAAGCCGACCCATGAGAGGAAAGACCCATCGAATGATGGGAAGAAATGTCGTCGTTTGGTTTTTTATTTTTCCTTTTCTTTTGCGAACCACTGAACTATAATTTAACTTATTCAGCTAAAATACGTAACTAAACATTGAACGTTCATCAATTTTAACTTGGGATCATTTTGGTCATATCAAACCCGCCTTCACCAATTCTTATTTAACAGACCATTAACTCGTGATTTGTGACTGCGGACCTGCGGTTTAAAGTTTAAAGTCTGTTCTAAGATCTTTTCAAATTCAAGTAAACTCTTGTAAATTTTCATACTTTTACAAATTAAGTAATTAATAAAAACTACAAAAAAATATTTAATTTAAAATTTTAGGTTGTACTACCTGAATTGGCAAGCTTACGTATAGCAGCATATGAAGAGGGTGGCCGTTTTATTGGACATCGTGTATTGCCCGTAATTGGGCTATGTCCTGGTTATCGTCATTTAACGTTACGAAATGAAATAGGCCAACCAATTCCCGTGGCCACGTTATTTTTGTGTATCGTCGTTAAGGTAATCGCACCAAGCAAATACGGTATTATATATGCAATTCAGCACGGTATTTTGTTGTTGTTATTTTTAGGATTACGTACCAGATGGTTTATCTGATTTTGCGGAGGCCCTTGCAAATCCAATCAAATATCAAAGTGAATTAGAAAAACGTGCCGAACAATTAGCCGTACTCACATTGGACATGGAACCAACGACGGACGAAGATGCATCAAATACTTGTAAGCTGTTTTCTAACATAAATTCTAATTTTGTGTATATTTATATTATGCTCGTAAACGTAACGGTGAATGCTTTTGTGCCATGTTTGAATTTAATTAAATTTGAGATATCCTTGTTATTATTATTTGATTATTAAATATTTCCATTTTCATTTAAGAAGGATACAAAACTCGTCACATACATATGTAGTAAACTCGTACAAAATATTATTAATATGTTGGGAGTCCAAACAATATATAAACACATGAAACTAATCCAATGATGGTGTTGGGCGTATGCAATTTACTAATCAAATTTTTTTTGTTATTTTATCCTTGTGAGATTTTTTGCCCTCCCAAATTAATTTCTGTTCGTTGGCCGCATAGATTAATAAAATTTTTATTTTCTTTCCTCTCTTCTTCTTCTTCTTCTTATTTGTGTCATCGTTGCTTTATTGTTGTTGTATCATACGTGTTTCGTATCGTACGATATTACAACATTACAGTTGTGCTTGTCTCTTTAGGTGCAAAGCGTGACCTTAAAACAGGATTCGATCCAATTACGACGAATAGTCCAAAGAATCGATCGAGCAGTATTGTCGGCTCGTCACAAAATCAAGTGGACCATCATAATTCGACGAGCGAACATGAGGCAACAAATTCAACAACGGGTGGCGGTGCTACGGGTAATACAATTCAAACACAGCAGTCGATTGATCAATCGCAAGTGGTACAAGTAAAGCAACATTTTGAAGCGATCGATGCGAATGAAATTGTGGCCGAATCGCTCGAAAAAATACTTGAACACAAGTTGATCAAGGAGAAGCGACAAGAAATGGAAAAGAAATTAGAATCTCTGCGAAAAAAACATGATAAGGAAAAGGTAAGGGTATCATCGTCGAAAAATGATGTGTCCGAAGGAATACGAATACCAACGTTTTGTATGGGTAATCGATTGATTAAACGATTGAGTAGTAAAACAATGTAAGCATGACTGCATTTTGACATAAATGTCTCAACTTGAAGTGATCCGGCAACATTTTGATTTTAATTTTTATTTATTTTTTTCTTTTGTAGGGATGTTCCCACCGAAATACCACCATGTTTGACCGATGTTGAAGAGCCGACAATCGGGGAGGCGACATCAGAAAAACAGGGTATCACACGGAGCCAATCAGAACGACTGTTAGCTGTGTGTCGTGATTATTCGCTCGCCTATCGGGAAATACAGGAAAAATACCATGAGATTATTTATGCAGCAGCCGAAAAGGGGATGAAAAATTCGCAGGCAAATCAAATGAAGCAATTGAAGGTAGGTTATGAATTAATAAGAACAGCCTCCCACTAACATCCTTCTTGTTTCAACAACGCAAGGTCATTCATACGTCAAAAATTCTCACCAATTAGCAAAGTATTGCTCATCAAGTTCCTGACTGGACGCCACGACTTTAGCCCTTACTCCATAATCATAGCATGGGTGACTGGTTTCTTAACCCACGTTTCCCTTCCTACTCTGAAAAGATACCACTTACTTAACAAGTGATTTCAAGGTTCTAGCTCCAGTTCCTGTAAACCTGCGGAACGCGAGGAAAATGTTGGCATTGATAGCACAGTTAATTTCGCGACATGTTCCGCTGATTCCGCTTCCAGAACGCAGAAGCGGCATCCATCTGTCATACTTAGGCCCATCTTCTTAAGGTGATACCTTAAGGGGACATAACCTGTGAGGAAGCAAGACGAAGGTGATATAAATTTCTTCGCCTGTCGCAAACCTGGAATTCTGCGCCAGTAGGAGGACTTTTGAACATCCTCCCAGCGTTTTACCGCTGCTCTAAGGTGTCCCTTAGTGACGACGCAGAAGGGTTCTGGCCCAATAAATGGAGAGGCAGAACCCTCACGGGCGAGGCCATCAGCTGCCTTGTTTTCTTCGATTCCAGTATGACCTGGCACCCACATAAGTGTTACCTTATTTGAGCCTGCCAGATGTTTAATAATCTTCAAACAATCCCATACTAGCCTTGACTCAACGGTTCAAGACCTAAGAGCCTTTAAGGCCGATTGGCTGTCTGATACAATATAAATCTTTGCATCGTTTAGGCCTTTTGCTATGCCTATCCTAGCGCAAAGTTCTATAGCATGTACTTCTGCTTGAAAAACGGTAGCATTGGTACCCAAGGACTTCGAGAGGGTAATGCCACTCCCGTGTATTCCTATCCCCGCCCCATCTTCCGTTTTTGATCCATATGTAAACCATATCATGGACCCTCGCTCAAAGGATGGTCCACCTGTTCTCCACACATCCCAGTCAGGTAACCTAACATAGAATGGTTTGTGGAAGTCCAGTTTAGCTAGCATACAGTCGGAAGGCATTCCTATGGTAGGGTCTGTCTGAAATTCCTTAAGGATTTCCAGATGACCCACCATATTGCCTGGTTTGATATTTCCTTCCGCCTGCATTTTCAGGGACATAATTTCAGCATCCTTTTTAACATGCAGATGTAACCGTGTCAGTCCGAGAAGTGACTCCATAGCCGCGGTTGGACATGATTTCATTGAGCCCGTAACACAGGTTTGCGTTGACTTCTGCTCAGTTTTAGGCCACCATACAACCGATGCATAGGTGACCATAGGCCTAACAATTGTAAGAAATGACCAGTTGATCATTTTTGGTTGTAGTCCCCAAGTACGCCCGTAGAGTCTTTGACAGACCCAGAAAGCCTTGGTGGCTCTATTTTGAACTTTCAACAAATGTTGGTTCCAGTTCAGTTTTTGATCAAGGCTAACCCCTAGATATTTAACCTCGCTGGAAAAAGGAACAGTAGTACCGTTTAACGAGGCAGCTGTAAGCGCAAGTTTTTTCCTCCTCGTAAAAGGAACAATGACAGTTTTGTTTGGATTGACACTGAGTCCTTCCTGGTAACACCACTGCCATATTATATTGAGTGCATTTTGCATGCGATCAGAAATGACCTCATCAAACTTGCCTCTGATTATGATAGCCTCATCATCCGCATAGCCCTGGACATCAAACACATGGCTACTCAGAAGGACTAGTAGTCTGTCAATAACCAATAACCACAAAAGAGAAGAGAGTAGGCCTCCTTGGGGACAGAACTTTACGGCCCTGATGGTTACTGACTCGCCACCTAGTCTGGCAGTAGTTTCACGATGTTCCAGCATGGAACGGATCCACCTAATTGTAGAAAGCGGAACCCTTTTTTCCATTGCTGCCCTCTCTATAGATCGATAGGAGGTATTATCAAACGCCCCCTCAATGTCCACAAAGGCACAGAGGGCAATTTCTTTATAAATCACTGCTTTTTCAATCCTCGTGACTAGACCGCTAAGGGCCATCACAGTGGATTTACCAGTTTGATACTCAAACTGGTCCCGATGCAGCGGATTTTTTCCAAGGACCTCACTTCTTATTTGATAGTCCAGAATTTTTTTCATCGTCTTCCAGGTTACAGTATACTAATTTCAATTACTGCTTGCGTATGCTGCATTTTTATGAGAGTCCTCAATGTCTCGCTATTTCAGGCTCAGTAATGTACTATTGAAGATATAGTCAACGTATACATTGCTGTGAGCTATCGCCATTCGACTAAAGATTGCACATTACATGGGTTCATTTGGCGAGCATATTGCTCATCTTGAATACTTCTCGCCAGTTACTAAATATATCCACGATTAACAGTTAGAAGAAAGTATTTAATGGGCGGTAATTAAAGATTACGATGCAACTTCTTAAGTGCGAATATTAGAATAAGGATTGCTCGCTGGCCATGTGCTTGTTTTCGTACTTATTGAAGATGCAATGCTACATACATGATAGAGTGCTCTCAACCGTCTTCGAATTTTTGCATCAGTACTTCACTTATTCCTTAACTTGACGCAACAGGGTCCAATATTACTGATAGGTTATCCCGCATCATACAGTTCCTTAAACCTTTTGATAAATTTTAACTAAACAATTTATAAATGAGTTGCCGGCTAATTGATAATTTGCTAATTGCTGAATTGCTAGTATTAGTGTCGATGATGGAGCCCAAATAGCTAGCCGACATCTGCTACAATGATATCCTCGTGATAAGCTGCAACCCTTTTAATTGTATCCCTAACGAAAAGTGTAACGTAAGTAATGGACATCAACGGCTTCGTATTCGCCATCAAAGCCGAACTGGAGGCCAAAAATGGTGCATAACCGTTTCGTACCGTTGAGTATTCAGCAGTCAAGTGATTTCATATATGTTGTGGTGACGTATTCAATCTTCAATCACTCCCAAATTTTTCGAATCATCTTATATTGTAGTGATGTGCAGTTGTATGAGTCGTGCTGGCAGAAGATCTGTTTCGCACTTTGACGGTTATTTAATTTGTCACTGAATTTGCCAAATCTACAGACCAAGGGGGAAAATTGGCCTTGATCTCCTCTATATACAAATAATCTCAGCTCAGCACGAACAGTGCTGCAGGCTGATAATGCATCCGAAAACGTTCAGAGCTAAATTTGCAAAGTAAACTTCTCGGATGAATTTGCTGTCATGCTAATTCATCTTTGCCTGGAAACTAAACGTTCATCTAGCTCGGTAACCGTTTATCTTAAACTTCTGCACCTTAAATGAATCCGCCGCTCAAGTGATTTTCTCTTTATATAACCCGAAGGTATTTAAAATCGTGATCGAATCATAATAGAAAATTTTCGATGTTTGCCTCCGAATTTGTGGGCAAAGGAAATTTTCAATAAAATCGAATTTTGTATGAAATGTTTAGAAATAATCGAGCAGTCTAAATGCAGGTTGGCAACACAATTACTATCCACGCCATCTATTTTTAGAGGCAATAATAACCGTAATCAGAGCAAAATTGCAGATTTGGGATTTTTTGCTCAGAATTTGTGGGCAAAGTGATTTTCAATCAAATCGAATTTTGTATGAAATGTTTAGAAATATGTACTTGAGCAATCTAAATGTAAATTGGCACCACAATTACAGGTCTCAAAATCTATTTGTAGAGGATTCAAAAACCTTAAATGGAGCACAATTGCAGATTTGGGGTTTTTTGCTCAGAATTTGTGTGCAAAAAGATTTTCAATAAAATCGAATTTTGTATGAAATGTTTAGAAATATTCGAGCAATCTAAATGCAATTTGACCCAACAATTACAGGTCTCAAATCCTATTTGTAGAGGTTTCAAGAATCGTAAATGGAGCACAATTGCAGATTTGGGATTTTTTTGCTCAGAATTTGTGGGCAAAGTGATTTTCAATAAAATCGAATTTTCTATGAAATGTTTAGAAATACTTGAGCAATCTAAATGTAAGTTGGCACCACAATTATAGGTCTCAAAATCTATTAGTAGAGATTTCAAAAACCTTAAATGGAGCACAATTGCAGATTTGGGATTTTCTGCTCAGAATTTGTGTGCAAAAAGATTTTCAATAAAATCGAATTTTGTATAAAATGTTTAGAAATATTCGAGCAATCTAAATGCAATTTGACCCAACAATTACAGGTCTCAAAATCTATTTGTAGAGGTTTCAAAAATCGTAAATGGAGCACAATTGCAGATTTGCGATTTTTTGCTCAGAATTTGTGGGCAAAAAGATTTTCAATCAAATCGAATTTTGTATAAAATGTTTAGAAATGCTTGAGCAATTTTAATGTAAATTGGCACCACAATTATAGGTCTCATAATCTATTTGTAGAGGTTTCAAAAACCTTAAATGGAGCACAATTGCTCCTTGATTTTTTGCTCAGAATTTGTGTGCAAAAAGATTTTCAATAAAATCGAATTTTGTATGAAATGTTTAGAAATATTCGAGCAATCTAAATGCAATTTGACCCAACAATTACAGGTCTCAAAACCTATTTGTAGAGGTTTCAAAAATCATAAACCGAGCACAATTGCAGATTTGCGATTTTTTGCTCAGAATTTGTGGGCAAAAAGATTTTCAATCAAATCGAATTTTGTATAAAATGTTTAGAAATATTCGAGCAATCTAAATGCAATTTGACCCAACAATTACAGGTCTCAAAATCTATTTCAATTGCAAAAAATTACCTGTAGATGATCTTTACAAGATCGAAACTAGTTGTAATTTTAAATAAATAAAAGTAAATAAATTCAAAAATAAAATTTTGGTTTTTTTATTTTTAAGTAAGTGAAAACTGTTGGTGTTTTGTGATTATACGAAATAATATTAATTACTATTTGTAGAGGTTTCAAAAATCGTAAATGGAGCACAATTGCAGATTTGCGATTTTTTGCTCAGAATTTGTGGGCAAAAAGATTTTCAATCAAATCGAATTTTGTATAAAATGTTTAGAAATGCTTGAGCAATCTAAATGTAAATTGGCACCACAATTATAGGTCTCATAATCTATTTGTAGAGGTTTCAAAAACCTTAAATGGAGCACAATTGCTCCTTGATTTTTTGCTCAGAATTTGTGTGCAAAAAGATTTTCAATAAAATGGAATTTTTTATGAAATGTTTAGAAATATTCGAGCAATCTAAATGCAATTTGACCCAACAATTACAGGTCTCAAATCCTATTTGTAGAGGTTTCAAGAATCGTAAATGGAGCACAATTGCAGATTTGCGATTTTTTGCTCAGAATTTGTGGGCAAAAAGATTTTCAATCAAATCGAATTTTGTATAAAATGTTTAGAAATGCTTGAGCAATCTAAATGTAAATTGGCACCACAATTACAGGTCTCATAATCTATTTGTAGAGGTTTCAAAACCCTTAAATGGAGCACAATTGCAGATTTGGGATTTTTTGCTCAGAATTTGTGTGCAAAAAGATTTTCAATAAAATCGAATTTTGTATGAAATGTTTAGACATATTCGAGCAATCTAAATGCAATTTGACCCAACAATTACAGGTCTCAAAATCTATTTGTAGAGGTTTCAAAAATCGTAAATGGAGCACAATTGCAGATTTGCGATTTTTTGCTCAGAATTTGTGTGCAAAAAGATTTTCAATCAAATCGAATTTTGTATAAAATGTTTAGAAATGCTTGAGCAATCTAAATGTAAATTGGCACCACAATTACAGGTCTCAAAATCTATTTGTAGAGGTTTCAAAAACCTTAAATGGAGCACAATTGCAGATTTGGGATTTTTTGCTCAGAATTTGTGTGCAAAAAGATTTTCAATAAAATCGAATTTTGTATGAAATGTTTAGAAATTATCGGGTATTATGTATTGCATTACCAGTCTCATACTGTATCTTAGATCGGGCAATACTTTGCTATCTAAAATGCTTATATACATATACGGAGGGGCAGTCATATTGAATTCGGAAAATAAGCAGCATATCAGATATATGTACACCTCATTATTATTATAATAAAACGTAATAAAATATGTATTGATAACAAATAAATAGTGTCTCAAGGATCAAGTTACTGCAAGAATTACAAAGTGGCAATCGAGAGACAAATTTACAATTCGGTCCATTTAATGAAAATGAGGAAACGTTTACAATTTATAAACAACATTTAGAAAATTATCTACATATGCACTCTGTTACAACGGATGAACGCAAAGTACAAATATTAATTAATTGTATCGGTACTAAGCATTATCAATTGCTTAGTAGTTTAACTGCCCCCGACATGCCAAACACAAAAACATACGAGGAGTTAATTGTAATGTTAGAGGATCATTTGTGCCCGAAACCAAATGAAATCACTCAACAGCACAAGTTTCTGCTTAGAACACAACACGAAGGTGAATCCGTGGCAACATACGTGGCAGAATTGAAACGCTTAAGTGTTTTCTGCAACTTTACATGTATGTACATCCTGCAAAAAGTCGACTGCCGGTGCCGCACGCAATACGCCATTTGATCGAAGACGAAATCGAAAGGCTGAGGGAACACCAGTGGTGCCAATAATTAAAGCGGAAAATCAAATAAGACTGTGCGCAGATTATAAGGTTACACTTAACAATGTAATAATGGATGACAAATATCCAATCCCGAAAATTGAGGATATAATGCACAAGTTGGCCAATGGCAAATATTATTGCGTGTTTGATGTGCATAAAGCTTATTTACATATGGCTATGAATGAGGAGAGTGCACTAATGCAAACAATTAGCACACATAAAGGCCTTTACAAGGTTAGAAAGCTAATGTTTGGGGTAAAAACGGCACCCAATATCTGGCAACGCTTTATGGATGAAAATATCACCAATAATCTCAGCGGAACACAATGCTTCTTTGACGACATTATTGTCGCTGGTCGTACATTGCCGGAGACGATGGAGCGCGTACAGGCGTTGTTAGAGAAATTACGTCGATATAATATACACCTAAATAAGAGCAAGTGTAAATTATTCAGAGAGGCGATTACATACTTAGGGTACACCATAAGTGAAGCCGGTATTCAGAAGAAAAAGGATAAAACTAAAGCAATCGCTGAAACCACTCGACCGAGGGACGTGTCGGAGCTACGCCAATTCATTGGAATGGTAACATATTACAACAATTTTATTCCGGATATGGCAACCATTTTAAATCCCTTTTACAAATTATTACGAAAGGACGTGAAATTCATTTGGAATGAAGAATGTCAACAAGCGTTTACTGATATTAAAGCGGAATTACAAAGCGATTCGATATTGATGCCATACGAAGAAAAACTCCCATTGATTCTGGCGACAGATGCATCGCCCGTAGGAATTTCTGCAATATTGTCACATAAAACACCAACTGGGGAACGACCAATAGCGTATGCGTCTCGAGCGTTATCAAAAAGTGAGTCGAATTACAGCCAACTTCATAAAGAAGTGACAGCCATTTACTGGGCACTTCTAAAATTTTTCAATTAATGTTACGGACGTAAACACCCAGATAAAAACCTACCGGCATTAACATCACAACGATTACTAAGTTATGCACAATTCTTATCCGGATTTAAATACAAAATTGAACATAGAGAGGCAAAAAACCATATGAATGTCGATTTCCTATCTCGGCATCTGGTGGCGGAAATCGATCAACCAGAAGATAAAGAAGAACTTACAGTGTATCAATTGGCGGAAGATGTTCTACCAATTACGAGTGGAACAATTTCGAAGGCAATGAAAAGTGATAACGTACTATGTGATCTGTACAATCGTCTACAGACGGGAAGCAGTTTAGAAAGGCCACCATTTAAGGGGCAAGAAGCTGAATTAACGTTACAAAACGGATGTATTTTTAAAGGAATCCGGATCCTAATTCCAAGCATATTACAAAAACAAATCCTAAATGAATTACATATGGCACATATCGGCATCGTCAAAATGAAAGCTCTAGCACGAAGCTATTGTTATTGGAAAGGTATAGACTACGATATCGAGACAATGGTGAATAGTTGTCGAGAATGTGCGAGGGTCGCAAAAGAACCGGCGAAGGCTCCAGTGCACACGTGGGAACTTTCGACCATGCCATGGCATCGAATACACATGGATTTCGCTGGGCCTTTTATGGAACATTATTTTTTGGTAGTAGTGGATGCCAGAACAAGATGGTTAGAGGTGGTACCCATGAAAACTATCACCAGTTTCTATACCATCAGATCATTACGCGAACTATTTACACGGTTTGGTCTGCCACAAATAGTGGTAACGGATAATGGGACAAATTTCACGTCCAAAGAATTCCAAGATTTTTTGCAAAGTAACGGTATCAAACAAAAGCGAACTGCTCCAGCACACCATCCACCAATGATGGGCAGGCAGAAAGAAGTGTCCAGACGTTAAAATATGCATTGCGGGCCGCTATGAATGATCCAGGAGATTTACACCTGAAATTACAGCGATTCTTACTTCAATACAGGAAAGTAATAAATTCGACAACAGGGAGAAGCCCCAGCAGAACAAATGCTAAGATTTAACTTATGATCAACTATCGACCTGATTAAACCAACAGATAGAATAAATGATTACACAAATAGTAACCCATTAAGGTATAGACGGGAGCTATGTATAGGCGATACAGTCCAGATCTGTTGGTATTAAAACAAAGCGATCAAATGGAAATTCGGCAAGGTTATTCAGAAAGAGGGTTAGCTACACTATGGGATTGAGGTCGAGGGAAAATTGCAACGTCGACATATTGACCAGATTCGAGCCACGCAGGGGTTGAAGGAAACAGAGAGGGTTACTCGGACTCGGTAAAAAGGTATCCAAATACAGAAGTATGCCGATGATGGTAATGTAACTAGAACGGAGAATATCGAATCAACAGATGAAGTGATTGATCCTAAATCAACGGAGTCGCAACAAATAGGATTTACATCCTCAACGGCTATCTCAGGGCAACCCGGAGAGAGTATAATAAAAGGGGACGGAACTGAAATTACAGCGGGGCATATACGAATGGATGGACCAGAGGGTTCTACAGTTCGACGTTCTGGCCGAGTGCGTCGAGCACCAAATAGGATGAATTTATAAGGTATTCAGTTCTTCTCGCCGGGAAGACTATTATGTGTTGCATTACCAGTCTCATACTGTATCTTAGATCGGGCAATACTTTGCTATCTAAAATGCTTATATACATATACGGAGGGGCAGTCATATTGAATTCGGAAAATAAGCAGCAGATCAGATATACTACCTTGATCAACAAGTTCTCGGAATAACCACCGTGTGGCGCTCCCATCGTTCCAATTTGAGTTCTGTTCTTTTGTTAAGTTGGTACATCTGTTGTTGATATTCCCTCTAAATCTTAGCGTCATAGCTTGACATTTGCAAAAGTTACGTAGTCAAGAGTACATCTACTCTGTGTGTGTTGTCGATTTTTCCATTATTTCCTCTCGGCTGCTAAAACGCGTTCCCCGTAATGTTTTTTTAACTCGATTGAACAGGAAGAAGTCACAGGGAGCCAAATCAGGTGAATTCGGTGGCTGTTGGATGGTATTTGTTGCATTTTTCGTCACAAAATTACGAATAATGATGGCACTGTGCGACGGTGCGTTATCATGGTGTAAAATCCACACAAAAAAACCGAACTCAAATCGGAACGATGGGAGCGCCACACGGTGGTTATTCCGAGAACTTGTTGATCAAGGTATTATGTACACCTCAGTATTATAATAATAAAACGTAATAAAATATGTATTGATTACAAATAAATAGTATCTCATTTAATATATAATATCGGGTAATTTAAATTCAAATTGACATACATTTACAGGTCTCGAAACCTATTTTTAGAAGGATCAAAAACCGAATCGGAGCACGATTGTAAATTTTTCGATTTTTTGCTCAGATTATAGAAATGAGTTGAGAAATGATCGAGCAGTCCAAATGAAAGTTGGTTCTTGTGCCACCTATGTATTTGTATAGGTTTCAAAAACCGAGGGCGGGGAACAATTGCAGATTTTTTTTTTTTGGCTCGGAATTTGTTGACAAAAGTACAGGTTCCGGAACTTATTATCAGATATATTAACCAATCTGAACTATACTTCAGAACTCAAATTTGGGGCAATTTTCGAATTTTAAAAATAATTTAAAATCAGAAACCTATAAAGAATCAAAATTTTGGACAATTTGGAATCCAATAGTTAGTTTTTCAGAATATTTATTCTCTCTAGAACTAAATTAAAATTTATAAAAGCAAGAATTTAATTTCAAATTTCAAATTTTAAAATAATTAACTCTGAATATCAAATTCTACTGTCATCAACTCAAATTTTCTTTATTTTTTTGCAGACATTACTAGAACGTGAAACAAACGAAGTTATGCACGAACTACAACTGCAACGTCGTTCCGAAGTGAAACGGCTTGAGAAAGTGCATCGCGACCGAGACGAATTAATCCGAATGAAACGAGAGGTGGCTTCGTCGCTGGTTGAGCGTGGTGTTTCGGAGCGGGTACGTTTGACGCAGGCGTACGAGAAACGCAGGGATGAACTACAAAGACAGCATAATTTGGTGAAAAATGCACTAGACGAACATAAAGCTAAAGTATGGCCACCAATTATATAATTAATTTATTAATTAACTCAACAAAAAAAATTTGTATTTTATTATAGGCTCGAGTCCTGCTAGAAAAAGAAACAGAGACACGCGGCTGCATATCGACGGATGGGTTTTTGGCCCTATTCGACAATCCTAGCCTTCTGCTGAGCACAACAATTCCCGAAAGCCAATCGACAACAAACTTAGTAGGGAACAGTGTCGTAACCACTGTAACAACAACTGTAACAACAGTTCAATTAGAGTTGTAATTAGTAATTTCCGATGATTTAAGTTTTAAGTTTTCTTGTTTTGTTCTTATTGTGAATCAAATTAATTTTGTTTTTTTTTTTAAGTTAATTGGCCTATAATTATAAACTATATAATTATTATTATTAATAAAAATAACATTTATATAAAAGACGAGATTATAAAAAAAAAATTGGAATCCAAAATTTTTTAAAAAATTGTATAAAAAAAATAATATATTTTTGGTGCTGTGTTATAAACAAAAATAAATAAATTAAATAAATAATAATTAAAAAATAATAATAATAATAAATAAAACTCTTATAAATAATAATTATAATTAATATAACTTTTACATTTTAAATATTGTATTGGTTTTTAGTTTTTGTTTAAAAAATTTGTTCAACCGAAAAATGTTACACACGCACACACACACACACACACACACAATACAAACACTTACTAGAGAGTAGTTTAATTTTCATAGAATGCAACTCACTTAGTAGATAACGTCATCCTAAAACGTTTAGTTTTTATGAAAATTAATTAAGTATTCTAATTTTTGTTTTGTTTTAAGATCTAGTCGAACCTCTATAATACAATCTTATAAATAATAATAAATTTTATATTATTATGCGCAACATACAAATTACTCATTTTTTGATTTTATAAATTTTACAAAAAAATTTAACAATTTTTTATGCTTAATTATTGTTTTAGTTTTTAATCAAGAAAAAAAAAAAAAAACACAACGTTTGTTAATCTCATTTTATAATTTAATTTTAAATTAAAATTTATTTTATTAATTTTAATTATATTTCTTTTTGAGTTTAAATAAAAAATGCAAAATATTAATTTTTAATTTGTTTTTATTTTGGTTTTGTTTTGTTTGTTTATTCATATCTCATATGACATCGATTTTACTGTCGTGCCAGTGTCGTGATAGTATCAACAGGTAGAAAAAACTTATTGCACTTATATTCGATTACACGTGATCTTTTCAATATTACCGCACTTAGATTTAGAACTTTTACACAATATCAATCCATATGAATTTCCGTTTTTGTTGGGCCTAGCTACGAATCTAAGAGCTTAGAATATTAAAAATATTTTTCAGGTTCAGGTAATGACCAGAAAACCCTTTTCCCAGGTCGGGTGCTTATATACCATATACCAACGTGATTTAAGCAGTGACGTGACTATCCGACCCGTCGCGACAGCGGCATAACATATGTACTACATTTACTACACTTACCACTTTATGGTTTTAATCTGCTCTCTTATGGTAATAGTTCGATCCTCGCGGGCTGAAGGATTTCTTTTTGTAATAAAAAGCTCCAAATTTTCTATTTGGGTGGCTAGAGGAGTTATTTATTGCCTTTTTAATTAAAAAAAGTTAATTTTTATTTACCAGGTGAGCAGAAATTTAAAAAAAAAAATTTTTTTTTTATCAAAAATCGCAAAAAAATTTTGTCATTTTAACAGGCGAACAGAAATTACAAGAAGGTAGAATTGTCAGCAATATGACTTTATTTTGTATGTTCAAGTGTCACATAACTTGAAGTGGCACGCTTTGATACAAAATAATGTCACATTGCTGACACTTATGTTGTTTTTTAAATTCTGTTCGCCTGGTAAAATAACAAAAATTTGTATGCGATTTTTCACCAAGTCCGAATTTATCAGTATTTAAACGAAAAACTGAGTGGAAATTATGTATAGATGAGTGGTTGGGTGGTAAGATGAAGGAGTGTTGTGCGAAAGGTTTGGAGTTCGATTCTTCAAACTTCCGGACTTTATTTTTTTTTTTTTAGCGATCTCTCGATCCCAATTAATCTTCTCGGATTATCCCCAATTCAAAATTTTTCATCTAAAAACCAATTTTTCGTTGGCTTTGCTTAGATTCGAACTCCAGACCTTCTTCACTCCACTCTATCACCTTACCACCTCGTCTATCTTATCATATAGAAGTTAATATACATTTGTCTGTTTTATGCAATCAAAATAAATGTGTCTATAATATGTCGATATGGTGACATCTCTGTTAGGGCATATATACTACATTTACTACACAATGTTTCTGCTAAGTGCTGAAATATTTGGTTTTGCTTAAAAGAGGGCGTGTGTTTTACTTTTGTAAAAATGTCTGAGGCTCGATTTTTTAAATAATTAATAATTAATTGCGTAACATTATTATTGCATTAAAATTTTGTTTTTAAACATTATTATTGCATTAAAATAATATGGATTAGTTGTACTAAATATTCTGGTAACAAAATTGCCATAAATTCGAAAAGCAAACTTCTCATAAAATTTAGCAAGAGTAGCTGCGTGCAGTCAGAAGTACTTGTGTGTACTTTGTCACGTTAAATGGAACCCTGAAATTAGAAAATATAAATAATTGTTGATTAATATGGATATGAAACTGTTAAATTGGCCTTTGAACTCCTTGCCAGAGATTTGAATTCACTCTCCGATAGTACATGTAGTAGCTGACCTACTACTCCGTTCATCGAGTCCAAAACCTACCCCTTATCCAGGGGAATAAATTAGTTTGGAAGCTCTAGGTATTGAGATTTTAGCTGAAACTGATAAATGGAACGGCCTTAGCACCACTTGCCAGAGATTTGAACTCACTTTCCGATAGTACATATAGTAGCTGGCCTACTACTACATCCATCGAGCCCAAAAACTCCCCCCTATCCAGGGGGATAAATTATCCTGGAAACTTTGTATACCAATTGAGATTTTAGCTGAAACTGATAAATGGGCTTTAGCACCCCTTGCCAGAGATTTGAATTCACTTCCGGATAGTACATGTAGTAGTTGGCTTACTACTCCATCAATCGAGACCAAAAACTGCCCTCTATCCAGGGGAATAAATTAGTCTCGAAACTTTTTATAACAATTGAGATTTTAGCTGAAACTGATAAATGGGCCTTTGCACCCCTTGCCAGAAATTTGAATTCACTTTCCGATAGTAAATTTATTAGCTGACCTACTATTCCATCCATCGAGTCCAAGAAATACCCCCTATCCAGGGGAATAAATTCGTCTGGAAACTTTAGGTACAAATTAATATTTCGTCTGATATCGTTCATTGACCGTTAACTCAAACTTCTAGATATTTGAACTAGGAATCCGATAGTACGTTTAGTAGTTGGCCTACTACTCCATCAATTGAGCCCAAAAACTACCCCCTATCCAGGGGAGTAAATTAGTCTGGAAACTTTTTATAACAATTGAGATTTTAGCTGAAACTGATAAATGGCCTTTAGCACCCCTTGCCAGAGATTTGAATTCACTTCCGAATAGTACTTGTAGTAGTTGGCTTACTATTCCATCAATCGAGACCAAAAACTGCCCCCTATCCAGAGGAATAAATTAGTCTCGAAACTTTTTATAACAATTGAGATTTTAGCTGAAACTGATAAATGGGCCTTTGCACCCCTTGCCAGAGATTTGAATTCACTTTCCGATAGTAAATGTAGTAGCTGACCTACTACTCCGTCCATCGAGTCCAAGAAATGCACCCTATCCAGGGGAATAAATTCGTCTGGAAACTTTAGGTACTAATTAAGATTTCGTCTGATATCGTTCATTGACCGTTAACTCAAACTTCTAGATATTTGAACTAGGAATCCGATAGTACATTTAGTAGTTGGCCTATTACTCCATCAATTGAGCCCAAAATCTACCCCCTATCCAGGGGAGTAAATTAGTCTCGAAACTTTTTATAACAATTGAGATTTTAGCTGAAACTGATAAATGGCCTTTAGCACCCCTTGCCAGAGATTTGAATTCACTTCCGAATAGTACTTGTAGTAGTTGGCTTACTATTCCATCAATCGAGACCAAAAACTGCCCCCTATCCAGAGGAATAAATTAGTCTCGAAACTTTTTATAACAATTGAGATTTTAGCTGAAACTGATAAATGGGCCTTTGCACCCCTTGCCAGAGATTTGAATTCACTTTCCGATAGTAAATGTAGTAGCTGACCTACTACTCCGTCCATCGAGTCCAAGAAATGCACCCTATCCAGGGGAATAAATTCGTCTGGAAACTTTAGGTACTAATTAAGATTTCGTCTGATATCGTTCATTGACCGTTAACTCAAACTTCTAGATATTTGAACTAGGAATCCGATAGTACATTTAGTAGTTGGCCTACTACTCCATCAATTGAGCCCAAAATCTACCCCCTATCCAGGGGAGTAAATTAGTCTCGAAACTTTTTATAACAATTGAGATTTTAGCTGAAACTGATAAATGAGCCTTTGCACCCCTTGCCAGAGATTTGAATTCACTTTCCGATAGTAAATGTAGTAGCTGACCTACTACTCCGTCCATCGAGTCCAAGAAATACCCCCTATCCAGGGGAATAAATTCGTCTGGAAACTTTAGGTACTAATTAAGATTTCGTCCGAAATCGTTCATTGACCGTTAATACCTACTACTAGATATTTGAACTAGGAATCCGATAGTACAGGTAGTAGCTGCTTAAAACTGTTGTCCATTATCCCGATTAACGATTTCTTAAACCTGGAATTAATTTAAACTAGACATTTTTTCTGGCGATTAAGACTAACAATTGTTAAATGTCATTTACGCCACTTGCCTATGGTTTGGATTCATTTTTTTATGGTCCATATATTATTTTGACTAAATTCCACTAATATTGCCTCTGAATGGTCTTATTTTCCTAGGAAATCACTTTTATTCGAAAGATTTAGTAATGAAATTACATTTTTAGCACTAAATATTTCAATATGAATTGTAATTTTTCCAATTGGAATTTAGTTTAGCAGTGTGAAACTAATACATATATAGAATCTGTGGATTTGTGGAAAACTTCACATCCATGTAAAAAGTTTGTCAAGAACATTTTCTTCGTAACCCATATTTGAGATATTTTTTTCAAATGTATTTAATATGTTTTCGACAAATTCTTCGAATTCGTCGGAGGGCACCGATAAATTTCCATATGCAGCTGATTTCGTATTTTCAGTTACATAGGCCTTTATTTTTAAAAGAACGTCATTTTCTCGTTCTTTATTATTTGCATTATCCACAAAGTTTGAGCAATTATCACAATTAAACTGTTTAGTAACTTTGTTAGTGAAAAACCCTGTTAAATAAACTAGAGAGCATTTCCGCAATTTTTCGAATTGCAATGTTGCAATTGATGCTGATTTTCGTTGTTCTCGTCTAACGAATAAATCTTTTGTTGTTCAATATTTCAACATCGGGTTCTTCAGTCGTTTCGGATTCGGGTTCAAAGTTCTCCGCAACTCGTAGAAATTAATTGAATCAGGCAGTTGAATCAGGTGGTTGCTCGTAGAAATTAATTAAGTTGTTGAAAAGGGGAGTCTTCATATCCAGAAAACATTGAAGGAATTGTCTCTTGAAAGCATATTTCTTTTAAAATTTTTATAAATCTCGATGCTGATGGATTTTTTTCATAGGAACCTAATTATACGAATAAAATATTTAATTAATTATTTTATAATAATTAAAAATAATTTTTTCTACAATCATCATTTAGAAAGTATAGAAAGGTATTATTGGTTTTTCTATAATTTGTTTATGTGACTGTAGGATGTGTGTAATACGACTAAAAAATATTTTGCTTGCTATGCTCGAATATTGACTTTTCCAATTTCCTTTCTCGCACGGCAAAACATCATTCTACATTTCATATACACCTAAATTATTATTCTACTATTTTCTTCAAAATATCTTCGTAATTATACCGATACCTTTACCAGCCCTAATTGCGGAGAAAAGATTTTCTAAGGGATCTTGATTTATATGTGAAGTTATTATATATTCTTGTACATTTTGTAAATCACACCAAACAGTTTTATACCATTAATAGTTTGAACAAGACCATCAAAACAAAATGGACGTCCCATAAATCCTAGGTGTCTCCATCCTTCTATCCAAGGTTTCAGCAGACTATAAATTTTGAAATACTATATGCTGGCTTCGGTTGTGTCAGTACTTCGGTTGTGTCTACATATACTACGTTAAAAAGTACACTTTCAAGAAGCTCATGCTCCATTGAATACAGCTTTTGTAGTATCTGCCACGATATTGTCTTTTCGCAGTCGTTGGTTAATATGTTAGCAGAATATAAACAATTCCGAACACTTTTAAAGAGGTGAGGAATGTCGTAAAAACAAAATATTTTTCGTAAACCAAACATTACCCATGGCTCCTGCTTGGTTACCCCTAAACTTGAAAATGCTTTCCATATTTTTAAAAATCGAAAACGATATCAGTACATATCTCCATCTAACACTTGACCGATGAAGTTTGCTTTGAAGTACTATATGTATTTATACTATGCCTGTTTGTATTCTTTTCTTTTGTTAAAGATCTTGATTCTCTTCCAAATCTCTTTCTGGTTTAGCCTGGGGTTGATCTCTTCAATGAAATTATTCCAACTATTTCTTTTTAGTTTTTTATCAGGTTTCAGGTTTCTGAGATTATATTCGTTGCTTTTTTCATTTCCTCTTTACAATACCTGTTAGTCCTTTTCCTATTGAACATCCTCAACTTCTCCCTTTTAGTTTTCCAGAGTTTGTTTACCTCCTCACTCCACCATTGCTTACTAACATATTTATTTCCTGAATTAAGCTTGATCACATTGGAATTGATGATGTCCATTAATATGTATTCATAATCTATAATATCGTCAGAGTGATTAGGGTTATAATTCTTGATATCCTCTATAGCTTTCTTTGTATTTATAAGAGTTTTGTTCACTTCTTTCGATCCACTGTTGTTTAATTTTATGATGGTCGGAATGTGATCCGTAGAACCGATTCTAATCATCTCTGTTTTCCATATAAGATCCTTAGATATATCAACGGATGCCAGTGTTATGTCAATAGCTGACGCTCTACCGTTTTCGTCCAACCTTGTTATTGCCCCTTTATTTTCTAGGATAAGATTTGATTTTAATAACTGCGGTCTCCTATCATCTTGCCTCTATTGCAAAACCCTGTTGTCGTAACCCCAATTTGGGTGATGCGCGTTAATGTCCCCCATGATTATGTTATATGAATTTTGATTTTCATCCCATATTTTATTAAGTTTATGTTTCATCAGATTATTATTTTTATTCGGAGGGATACAAATACTATAGATATTATTTCAATAGGATTAGAGTCCCCAACTTCGATTATTTTATAATTCAGTTTTTTGCTTATTATCAAACCCATACCCCCATAACCATCACCTCTATTTTTAATAATAATTTTGAAATTTTCCATTTTGATTTTATCCTCCACCCTAGTCCATGTTTCGTTCACAAATGTAATGTCAATTTCTCTTTGGTTTATGTAATGCTATAATTCCTCTTTGTTACATTTGAGACTTCTTATATTTAATTGCAAGATATTAATCCTAGCCATCATCAACAGCGTTGAGTTTGGTTTTGGTTTTGGATTTATGATTAATCACTTATCCATTTCCAGAAGTTTCTCCAGAATTTCCGTCAAGACAAGATCCGAAGCAGGCATTTTTGGATCTCCGCCTAGATAGCCCTGAATGAGCGTCTGAATTTTTCAGTTGATGAGAATAATTTTATTTTAGTTTTTCGTTGACTTCCCTCATTTCCTCCAGCTCCATGTTGTTGATTATTGCCGGAAGCTCCGGAACGGTATTTTCGGTTCTAAACGGGCTCCCTCGATGGCCTTCTCTAGACAAGAAAGAAACAAAAAACAATAGCACACATATCATAAATGAAAACTATTATATTCGCATACAGCTCGCAATAATTTGAATGAATAGTCAGGATGATTTTTTTAGTACTTTGTGACGATTCCAAGTCTTACTAAAATCTGCATGGGTCGATTCGACAGCTTGTTCGCTATAAAACCCTAGTCCTCTTTTGGTTTCGGAACAAAAATCTACTACATGGTGTAGTATGCCATGAATTTTTGGTGTCACAGGTATCTCGAGTGCTTGATTACTAACCTTGAAATCTTCAATATATCTCTTGAAATTGGGGTCTAGTTTCAATGGGAAGCAAGAATCGACAACTTTCTTCAATTTTCTAAATGTCTCCACATACTTGACAGTGCCAAGGCATTTCATGGCATCTAAAATATCCACCTTATCGAGCAAGACGTTACACGCATTTCCTTCAAATGTTGGACTGCCATAGGTACACTGCCGGTCCACGTGGCACTCCCGGGCCCATTTTAGGCTGACTTCTTCGTTCTCCAACATCATATGGTGGAAGAGGGTATTTACTGCTCCCAACAGTAAATGCAATTCTGGAGGTGGGATTATGTCGATGATCCGCTTATTTTCTTCTGCATTGAAGAGAGGTGGATGTGTGCAATTATCAAATAACTTGGCTAACTTTTTAAGTCCTTGTTCTGAACGCCACTTTTCGCATTTGGCGCGACAATCATTGATCGTTCTGTAATTGCCCGAGTTGATTAAGTTTTTTTGGGGAGCATCGCACCATGTGCAAGGATGTGCACTTGAGTTACTCATAAGACCCGAAATAATATTGGCCAGCTTCAAATCCGTTGCAACTGTTCCAAGAAAGGAATTTATATCTAATGCTGACCATATAAGCGAGACATTATGGTAATTTTCCTGAGTGTTAGGGGTTAAACAAAGAATAAATAATCGTTTCACCCCAGATTCAAGGAATTTTTCAGCATATCTTGTACTTGGAAGCTTTCCTTGAGGTGCCATGGGCGGTTCATCGTTCGATGACTGGATGGAAAGAGAAAATTTTAGAAAACCACCCCCACCGTCAATCCGAATTTGAGTTGTACATTAGAAACTTGTCGTTGCTCTATTACATCTTGAATGAAACTTCGCAGATTCTTGCAAATGACGACAAACTCTGGAGAATTGACAGATTTTTCACCTTTAGTTGTGACAAATGCAAATACTCGTGGCTTAAAATACTCGTCAAACCGATGATTACTTTTTGATATTTTTTTTTTGATAATTGAGTTCTATTATTCCTGGTATGTTGGTTTCTGCACGGATGAAAGCAGCAATTCTCAACACATTTCTGGTACTTAAATCCATATCAGTTTGCATTTGCCGCAGAGAATTTGCCGAAATCGATGGTACCTGCGAATTCCTTGTTCCTCCAACAATATTCACGGTTAATGGTTTTCCGTGATGCTGCGAGAGGGATATTAACCCTTCGTCACGCGAGTGTGAGCCTTCTCCTCTACACGAATTTGTAGCAATCTTATCTTTCAATAAGCGAGTTGATATATGCTATTTTTGTTTCGAATTGAGCCCTAATTTTTGCATGTTATTTAACAAGTTCCTGCTATTGCACTACCGGAATACTAAATGTAAACATTGAATCTTGGCTCTCTTTCTCTCATTCAAAACCAAAATATGCCAATTTTCTTTCTAATTATCTCGAGGCGGTGTAGAAAGGGTCTTACGAACGTCTCTAAATCTTTATTATTTTTGTTGTGTTTTTACGCTTTTAGGAATCACATCCATTGCCAAACCCTTCTCGGAAACCCTATATCTATCATTATATATGTGTATGAACCAATGCGAATATAAATGACACCTGTATATATATCCAGAATCATCATCACACATGAAAGGGCGTTATCTTCTTCAGGCATATTATTTTTCGTATTTTCGTCCTAGAAATAAAATTGCCGAGCCGATTTTTTCTGTAGCGGCTGAAAGTACTCCTCTTTAGGTGTCCAAACGTTGGGCGAAAGAATTCCGGAGGCACCGCACTTTTTTTTTAAACCGACTCCAGAGCACCGTGGCCCTTTTATTTGACTCAAATTTTGATTTACTAATTTAATTGATAATTATTAATGAACTAATTGCACTCCTAAATTAATACTGTTCTTCTCGAACGTTTCAGAAGAAATAACCATCGCGATTTGAGCACAATTACTGATTTTGTTTGTTTATGCTAGAAAAATACGTATTAAGGGTTTTCAATAAAATTCATTTTTCTACAAAGGTGTAGAAATCCACTCAAAATGTGATCGCACTATAATTTCTGTTGTTAATGGTATCAGAGGAAGATCATACTAACTCATAAGGTTTGTCGCCCTCGGGGTACAGTAGGGTTCTCAGGTTTCCGATGAATCCCGGTGGTACTAAGAAGAAATTTATCACGCTGATTGTGGTGTTGTAAATATAGTGGTACAAGCTTTTCCTTCAAAGGAAATTAAATCCACGAGTAATCCAAGAGTAAATAAAATTGTCTTCCTAAGGATATGGGAATATACAGAACTACCCTATGTAAGACATTTCATTTATTGCTTTTATAGCTTTGGATCATTCCCACGTGAAAATATTGAACATTTTTTTAATAGAAAAGGGTGGCTAAGAAGCCTCCCAGACTTTTCCGTGTGGTTTTAGTTAGCATTTTCAATGGCTGTAAGTTGCTGCACAATTCCACATAACAGGGGAAAGTATTTAAACCACTTTTATGTAATCGAGGAGGATATAGACAACTGAAGCAATAGAGATGAACAGCTACGAATCCGAGGCCAACGAAAAAGAGCTGACGTTGAAATACAAAAAAATCTTTACTGATTTGGCACTAAATAAGCAACAAATTATTTAGAGAAATAATTAGAATTAAATTATTAGAAGCATATACCTTAAGAGTGAGTAAAGACTAAATTTTTCCCAGTAACTACTTGCAAGCACAAGATAGTTATTATTCACCTCAAAATAAGAGAAAAATTGTAGCCAATTACAGATTTTACAATTTTGCTACAAAAATTCGTATTAACCGATTTTCAATAAAATTCATTTTTCTACAAATGTGTAGAAATCGGTGCTAATTGAAGCTCACTAGGTAAAACCAGGTGTTGACAGATACCGTCAATTCCGATTTGAGCAGAATTACGGATTCTACATTTTGCTCCAAAAAATCGTAATAACGGATCTTAGTTAAATTAAATTTTCTATAAATGTATGGGAATCGGTCAAACTAGCTTGCACGATAAAACCAGTTGTGAACAGTATCGACAATCGCGATCTGTGCATTCTTACTGATTTTATATTTTCACTCAAAAACTGGTATATCGAAATCGATCCAAATTACGGCACACACGATTAAATTAGATGTTCTACAATACGAATAAATCCATCTAAATCGAACATCACACGAACAAATATATTATTAACGATAAAACCTCTTGTTAACCTTATCTAACATCGCGATTTTAAGTTAATTACGAATTTTATATTTGTGTTATCAAAATTCGTATTAACGGATTTTCACTCGAATCTAATTTTCTACAAATGCGTAAAAAGTGATTCAAAATGAAACTCGCACGATAAAGTCTATTGTTAGTGGTCTCTACCATTGCAATTTGAGCACAATTACTGGTTTTAGATTTTTTTGCTCAATTATTTATATTAACGGATCTTAATTTTCCATAAATGTGTAAAAAACGATCAAACAGCTCGCACGATAAAACCAGTTATGAACATTATCTACTATCGCGGTAGGTCTTCAAAAATTCGTTGTATTGGATTTCAATAAAATTCAATTTTCTCCAAATATACAGAAATCGATCAAAATTGAAATTTGTACGATAGAACCTGTTGTTGGCGGATTTTATATTTATTCTACAAAAATTCAGATAAACAGATTTCAATAAAATTCAATATTCTACAATATGAAGAAATCGATCCAAATTGAAACTCGATAAACCCTACTTAGGTATGACAACCTACATTTTTGATAACCATTTTATTGCATAAAAAGTATCTGATCGAACAGTGCTAAATTGTGGTGAAAGGATTGAACCTGATTCGTGAGATTGACTTCGATTCACATCTAGTTTATCGTATTTTATTTATAAAATAGTTCCCGAATTTTAAAAACGACCTAGCAAATGGCAGCTGTTAAGATTAAGAAATATTAAGAAGACTGTCGCAAAATATAATACAACTAATTTAAGTGACCTACCTGATGCAGAACTTCTAGAATAATTTGCAAATGTAAATAATGTGCCGTATCTACCTTATAATTCTCAAGACCCCAAATTTTATCATTATGAAATTAGGTCTGAAATTTTTACTTCAGATTTTATTCAGTTTTATAAAATTTCGTAAGACTAAATATTTTCAAATTTAGGTAAACTTCCAAAAGCAACACTGAAAAATATTCTGCAAAGCCAATTTTGAAAATTCTTAAAATTTTTTAAGTTACATATACGTATATGTACGTTACACAAATCTTTATTTTCATTATTTCTGAGAAGTTTCTAGAACCTTCAGAATTACACAAAATGTAAAATTTAAAAAAAACTTCCTAAAGTACCACCGGAAAATTTCGATGGTTCCAAAATTATTCTGAAATTCTCAAACTTTTTAAAAATTCTGAATGTACCGGAAAATGTTAAATAGTGTTCTGCATATTCAAAAACATGTAGAAATTTTAAAAATTGTGAAATATTTACAAAATTGAAAATTATGGAAATTCTACAAATTCTGAAAAGCTTTAGTTACATGAGAGATACATACACGAGAAGTATTAATTAATTGTTGATTTCTAAATTAAAGCCATCCAATTTTAAATCAAAACGTAAATTTTTGAAATTTCTAAAATTCTGAAAATTTTTTCGTTAAAACTTAGAAATTTTGAAATTTTAATGTATCTACTATTTTACAGCCAAAAGTCCCTCAAATCTTTGAAAATTCTTATTTTCCTGATTACCAATTCACAAAATTCAGAATCATAATTCCGATAACTCCGAAAGTTCCAGAAAATATAAAATAAAATAAATTGAAAATAAATTGAAAATTTGATCTTAAATTTCGAGAATTGTACTCAATTTTTTAAAAACAGAATTTTCAATTTTTAACCTCTGAATAAAACCTTGTTAAAAATTTTAATTAATGGAATACTAATATTTTAAATATTTACATTATATGCAACACACACGAAAAGTATTTCATACTTAAATTTTGTGTTAGTTAAAATCTTAGAGATACTAGGATTAAACAAATTCAGAATTGTCTGCTTCCTTTTCTACCTTTTATTTATTTATTTTATTCTAAATAAATACCTTGCCAGGTTATACTATACGCTTGCTAAAATATATAATTATGCTCGCTTCTTATGACTTCGATGCAATTTGCACCTGCTAAATTTACAAAAAATCATAAAAATCAAAGACTAAAACTCACAAAAGATCTTTGCTATAAATCAAAATTTGAGTCAGCATATAAGAGATCAAAACTTAAATGGAACCTAGTTGACGATGTTTTTGAGCAGAAATCATCATACAAAGAGATCATCCAAACTTTGTCAGTACAACACCGATACTGTTCTAACGCCGTCACAATTAATTGCTGATAAATTTAATAATAATTTTATGAATGTTTCTTAACAATTAAATTTAAAATCTAGCAGTACCGTCACGAATTTGCCACAAAATGAGACGAATAACTATATTTATGGCATGCAGAAAAACTATTCTGTATCTTGCTTGTTGGAACAGATTACCTCCTCGGAAATAATTGTCGAGATTAAGCGACTGTCAGATAAGGCATCCAAGGGGTCTGATAGCATCGATAACTTTACGGTTAAAAAGTGCTTATGGTTTCTCGTCGATGTACTGAATTATATTTTCAATTTAAGCCTGAACAACGGTATAGTTCCAGACTTTCCAGCAATTTCTTAAAATTTTAGAGCAATTAATAAAATATCGGTTGTTGTACTATCTTGATAATATGAAGTTCCTTGAATGCAACCAATTTGGTTTCACTGCCTAAGTCAAATTTATCCTTCAATCAATAACTCAGAAAAACTTGCAGTTTTATTCATTGATTTATCGAAAGCCTTCGACAGTGTTGACCACTCACTACGGCTATGAACACTGTTTCACATTGGGATTAGAGTTTGCAATCGCCAACAGATAGTCAAAATCAATGATACCATTAACAGCCCAGCGGTTATAAACTGTGGCGTCCCTCAAGGCTCCGTTCTTAGGCCTCTTATAAAGTCCTAATTTTTTTTTTCATTCGTAACCCAAATAACGTTACTGGCATACAGAAGGTTTTATCATTATATGGCGCAATATTTTTTTCACATGCTACTTATTATATTGATTTCTAAACTTCCAGTTCACAATTTTAGAGAAAAATGTAAATTTACGAAATTCCCCAAATTCTAGAAATCTTAACCTAACAATTTTTAAATTGTCTAATAAATATATACTATTTTATAACCAATTGTCCCTCAATTCTTTGCAAATTTTAATTTTCCACATTACCAATTTACAAAATTCGGAATCACAATTCCAATAATTCCGAAAACGTTAAAAATTTTCGAATTTTGGGGATTTCGACATAGAAATTTTAAAATTTTTAAAAAATTTCAAAATTTGTTGTTAAATCTGGAGAATTATACTGAATTTTAAGAAATTAAGAATTTTCAATTATAACCGTCTAAAGAAATTTTAAAGCAAAATGTAAATTTTTAGAATAGAAAATCTTTACGTTAAAAATTATAAATTTTGTAATTTAATTGTTTGTACTATTTATTACACTATATAACAGTCCCTCATTTCTTATTTTCCAGATTACCAAATTACAGAATTCACAATTAAAATTCTGATAATTCCAAAAATTGAAAAAAATCTGAAACTAACTACTAAGTTAACGAATTTCGGCCATTCTCTTACACAGAAGAAGTTCTGAAATTTTAAAAAATTTCAAAATTGGATCTTAAATATCGAAATTGTACTGGATTTTTCGAATTATTTATTTTTAAACTATTAACATCTAAATAAATTTTAAAACAAATTTGTTAATTATAAAATTATTCTAAATTCCAAAAAACTTTACGTTAAAATAACTCTTCAATTCTTTGAAAATTCTTATTTTCCAGATTACCAATTTATAAAATTCGAATTAATGGTAATTCAGATGATCCCGAAAGTTGAAGGAAATCAATATAATAAACCAATTATGAAAATTTAAAAATTTTCAAATTTAGGGCATTTTCACTTGGTATAGAAATTATAAATTTTTAAGAATTTAGAAAATTTGAAATAAATTAATAATAATTTCAAAACCTAAATTTAATAATTTTAAAGCTAACTGTAAATTTTCGAATTTTCCAAATTATGAAAATCTTACGTTAAAATTTTTGAAATTTTAAATTTTCTTATTTTCCAGAGTATCATTTTGCAGAATTCAGAATCATAATTCTGATAATTCCGACGGATAGTTCAAAAAAATCTAACTATTAAATCAATTCTGAATATGTTAAAATTTTTCGAATTTTGGGCGTTCCCACGTGGTACAGAATTTCCAAATTTTTAAAAATATTGCGTTTTCAATTATTAACTAATGCAGAATATTCTGTCTACTTTGATGTCTTTATTATTAGCGTTTTAGAAAAATATCAATATTTGATTTTAAATGTTAAGAATTGTAATGAATTTTATTTTTTCCGCAGTTATTTATCTACAGCCTTACTCCCAGTAAGTAGTCCCTCAATTCTTTGAACATGCTTATGCTCCAAATTCCCAATTTACAAATTTCAAAATCACAATTGTTAGTTCCAATAGTTCAAGAAAATCTATAAGCTTAATTCTGGAAAATCTAAAAATTTTCGAATTTTAGACATTACAAAAAATTTAAAAATTTGTTGTTATCTCTGGAGAATTATACTGTATTTTAAGAAATTAAGAATTTTCAATTATTAACTTCAAAAAAAAATTTTAAAGCAAAATATAAATTTTGAAATTTCCAAAATTCTGAAAATCTTAATGGTTAAAATTGTAAATTTTATAATTTAATTGTATGTACTATTATACTATATAACAGTCCCTCATTTCTTATTTTCCAGATTACCAAATTACAGAATTCAGAATTAAAATTCTGATAATTCCCAAAATTGGAGAACATCTACAACTAAATCATTTCTGCAAACGTTAAAAGTTTACGAATTTCGGCCATTCTCTCACATAGAAGAAGTTCTGAAATTTTTCAAAAATTTCAAAATTGGATCTTAAATATCGAAAATTGTACTGGATTTTTCAAATTATTGATTTTTCAACTATTAACCTATAAATAAATTTTAAAACCAACTGTTAATTATAAAATCTTTCTAAATTCTAAAAATTCAAATAACCCCTCAATTCTTTAAAAATTCTTATTTTCCAGATTACCAATTTACAAAATTCAAAGTAACGATAATTCTGACAATTTCGAAAGTTGAAGGACATCAAAATAATAAACCAATTCCGAATTTTTTTCAAATTTAAGGCATTCTCACGTGGTAAAGAAAATATGAATTTTTAAAAAATTTTGAAAATTTGATGTTAAATCTCCAGAATAATACGGAATTATTAAAAATATTAAATTCTATTTATTAATTTTGTTCAAAATAAATACCTTGTGAGATCACACTTTCAATTTTATAATAATTTCGAAACTTAAATTAAGTAATTTTAAAGCTAATAAATTTTCGAATTTTCCAAAATTATGAAAATCTTACGTTAAAATTTTTGAAATTTAAATTTTCTATTATTTTATAACCAGCAGGTCCACAATTCACTGAAAACTCTTATTTACCAAATTACCAATTAACAGAATTCAGAATCATAATTCTGATAATTCCGATAGTTCAAAAAAATCGAAATATTAAATCAATTCTGAATAAGTTAAAATTTCTCGAATTTTGGGAGTTTCCACATGGTACCGAATTTCCAAATTTTTAAAAATATTAAGCTTTCAATTATTAACTAATGCAGAATATTCTGTCTTCTTTGATGTCTTCTTATTATAAGCGTTTTAAAAAAAAATTCAAAATTTGATTTTAAATTTTAAGAATTGTAATGAATTTCATTTTTTCTGCCGCTAGAGTGTCCTTTATTTATCTACAGCCTTATACCCAGTAAGTAGTCCCTCAATAATTTTTAATAATTCTCAGATTAAAATAGAGTTATTCTAAAAGATCCATTATTTTCAAAATACCTACCCATTTTTACACTTTTATAAATGAATTATAAACCAAAATAATATTTCTATCATTAGACCTTACATTCCTAGAGCAAATACTTCGGTTCAGATTATTCATGTTTAACATTCAATCCGTTCAAATTGTTTGGCTTCCATTGCCCCAATAGAAATCTAAAATTTTGCATTGTTTTCGCAAAGCCAGTCAATCTAAAAATGAAATTAAATTTAGTTTACAGCAAAATTTACTTTTGTATTGAACATTGCCAGCAACAACGAATATAATTTAAAATTAGGTTGATTACCCTCTTTGTAAAATGTAACTTTAAATAGATCGCATTTATACAAACTGGTTTAGTTTCAAATTCCAAATTAAAACGATGAAATCAACAAGTCTGCAATTTCATGAATGCAAATTATTATTTTGCACCAACAAAAAAAAAATCAAGTTGGTCACAATTGAATTAATTAATTACATAAAATTTAATTTAGAATGCGAAATCAACGTTTTTTATACACTAATTGCGACTACTTAAATCGAATTATTGTGTTGTATAGATATCATGTTCTTGAGGTTAGTAGAAATTGGGTTAATTTGTATGATTTATGCCAATACCATGTAATATGAGCCGTCCATATTTGCATAATTATGTCAAAAATTTCTCCAAAATCTTCAATTGCTGCCACACAAACTTCAAATTCACTTGAACATTTTGTATTAACGCCAAAACAACTCATATGCACATTTTTAGTGTTTTGACATCATATTTTAGGATTCCCGCAATACATAGTACACCTACTCACAACAAGAAAAAAACACAAATGACAACCAAAAAGGCCATTTAGCACACGTCTAGTGCCTTAATATAGCGTAAAATGCATCCTAATTTCTAACTGATGAAGACATTTTTCGGTGAGTATTTTTTTTTTGACGTTTCAAGCTTCAACAAACTAATCAGCTGGTCTGATATTATTATTATTATTAATTCAAAAATAGTGTCTTGTGTTTAGCTAATAATTAAAAACAAAATTAATAAATTATTTAATTGAACAGCTTTAAAAATCTATATTTTATGCAACTTTGTATGTAGTTAAAGTTAACATGATAACCATTAATTATTATTATTATGCTCTCTTATGTATTAAAAACAAAATAATTTATAATTATGTATAATTAAGGAAAAAAACAAAATATATTAATTTAATTGATTAAAAAATTATAAATCGAAGCAAAGCACTTTTTGAATTGAATGTAATTGTTAAAATAATAAAAAAATTGGAATTAGTTAATATAATTATACTTGTATATTAATTAATAAAATTAGTAATGTATTTTTTATAAAACAATATAATAATTAAACTATTATATTTGCTTTATCTGTCTATTTAAAAATTAATATTTAAATATAACATATAAATGTTTAAAAATTCATATTTATTAAATATTTAAAACCTGTGATACTAAATTCTAAACCCATTATATATATATATATATATAAATTAATTTAATTTAACCTTAAAAATTATATTTTTTAGTGCCATTTTGAGTATAAAACGCGCACAATATTAATCCAGTAGTATAAATTTAAAATATGTGAAAAAATATCTCACGACAATCAAAACTATATAAAAAAAAAAAAATCCTAATCCGAAACAAAATTAACAGAAAAAAAAATTAAAAATTAAACATTTGGTTACGTAATTATTAGAAATTATAATTAGAACAAAAAATAGCGACTTATGTGTGTCTAGACATATTTAGTGTACATACATACATATAAAATAGATAAAATTTGATGGTGGGAATTTTTGACACCGCACACCCACCAGAACCATCTAAAATACCAAAAATATATTAATATTTATGATTAGTAACAAAATAGAGTAAAATTCATAACAAATTCGTCGCTCCTGTTTTTGTAAAACGCTTTTATTAATAATACACAACGTACATATATAATTAATAATTAGAGAAAATAAAACATTTTTAGTTTTCTAGTTTTTTTTTTGTTTTTGGGAAAAAGCCTTAGATAAAATAATTTTTTAGACATACTAATACAAAACTATTGTTATTATCGTGGAATTGTAAAATTACTCCAGTAACTAATTCATTATAGTACAGTAGTCACATATATTTTAATTGTAAATAGAAATTCTCGTTAAGTTTCTCTCTAGACACTAAATTACACAAATATTTAAATTATTAATAAATATTATACATATTATGTATAAGAGGCCTTTTCATTAATCACACAAACAAAAAAAACAAATTCGATTAATTTAATAATACTCTTGAAATACCAAGAATTTTTTATTTTTTTATTTATCACGTCGAGCAGGTCGAGAACTAAAAGTGTATTAACGGATTACTAGCTTAACTAAGATGAAAACGAGTCTCAAGTGGAAAATCAAATTTTTTAATGATTCAAAACTTTTAACACATCATAGATTAAATAAAATAATAGATGTATTTCTCTCTTACCAAATAATTATTTTTAGTTAGTTCAACAATCGATTGAGAAAGGGAAGCACAAAATTTTGGAAGGGGAAGCTACATCTGAATATAAATAAGGATTTTTTTTCAACTTTGCCAGTGTTGTCTATGATTGGCTTCTAGCAATAATTTTCATTTAGTTGATCTGACTGTTTAAATTTATTAATCAAAAATTTAAATTCCCAATATTATAAAATTCACCCATAATTAGAAAGGTTACTTTAAATGGAATAAATGGATGCTTTAAATATGAAATTTAACCATCACCTATGATTATTTTAGTGTAGCTTTTGATGAGCTTTCAAGAAAATTAATAACTTACAATAATGTCACGATTTGATTTATACCCAGAAGGAAGTATCGCAAAATAATATTGAGTAGAGACTTCGTAGGTTAGAACGCTACTTGGAAACTAATATTAAAGACTAATATAACGGTTATTTAACCGAATTTTTCGATCTAGAATTGTATAGGTATGATAATCGAGGTTTTTGCTACAAAATGCGACATTCCGATTTTCAATCCAGAATTAAAGATTACTAGTTCAAAATTACTCAAATAAACATTGTTTGAAGAGAAATTGGATAATTGGTACTTGTTCAAAAACGAATTTTCTTAATAAACCCAATGTTAAAATATCCAATTTAATAAATTTTAAAGGAAAAGTTCCTTTAAAATTTCTTGTCGCTTGGAATATCGGAGTAATAATTTAAATTAGTCTACAAAAAATCCTTGTAAATCACTGATTCATTAAATACAAATTTTACTAATCATCCATTCACGTGAGAGACACTTCCCAACACGACTACTCCCGTACATTAATTCACCTAAATGATGAACCACGTGCTATCATATTGTGATACGGGCTATTTTTCCGAATTATTCGAGACGAGAGTCTAGCAAAAAATTATGTATTTTTAATATAAAGAGCGAAATTAACAAGAGTTTTGTAACTTCAGTTTCGATCTGAATGAGAATTTTGCAAATTTTTAGTTAAGCTCAATAATATCCATTCTGTAGAGACTAAAAGCTCTCAATAAAAAATTATTCTCTGCTCATTTCAACTATTCATTCAGCAGTGAACAAAACAGAAGCAAAATATAGTTCTATTCTATTCAATAGATCGATTATTTCATTTTTTTTATTATTCGCTCACTATTCATTTGCTACCGAATAGTATTCTTAAAATTTTGGTTTACTACCCTTGATCGATAAAAAAAAAAAGAGAAATGAAAAATGGAGATTTTAAAAGAATAGAAAGGGAAGAAAACTAACTAAAGAGTATATTTGACGGCTGAATTAATTCATTTTTTAAGATTAAGAAGGCGGGTTTTAAAATAATCAAATAAACCATATTAAAACTAAAACGTACAACGATAACCTAGCCAAGATTTATTCTGAGATAGAGCATTAAACCGATCCTTTTATCGTTTTGGTTTTGGATTCAGGAACCAGTTCGACACCGGTCAGGAACAAATATTTCATATGAGCAGCCCCAAATTTTTGAGATAAATAAACTTTTTTGGGCTTAAAATTTTCGTTATCATGTCAACTTTTTAATGCCGTATGGCATTTTTATGGCGTCTCTATAGTTTTAAAATGTCGGGAAAAAGAAAATATCTCAAACAAAATTGTTATGAAAACGTAATTTTAATTCTGTTAATTTACTCTAAAGTGTTTTTGAAATCACAGATCACAAATCTTTCATTAGTTTTTAAAATCCCAAGATGGCGGATCCAAGATGGTCACCAAAAGTGGCCAAATCTTAGACGTTTTGGAGGTTTTCGGGGTCGCTGATCACTAATTATTAGAATTTAAAAATTATATCTAAAAAGTAATAAGAATCCCATAAATGTGTCAATTTTAGACGTATTTTATTCAGAAACAAGGGTAGAGGCCCAAATCAGAGCCCTATAAGGGGATAGTGGATGAATTCAAAGACATTGAATCATCCCCGAACCCTCCAGCTCTCAGAGAAAAAGGTATCAACTTTGGACGATTTTTGCTCGAAGATGTTTGAAGCTATTTATTCATCTGAGGCATCCCGGAACCGTTACTAGGATCGGGCAAAGTCAAAGAAAAGGTAAACCAACCTTTTTGGAACAGAAGCAAGGAAAGCATCCCAAAAGCTGCCCGCCAAGAGGGTGGCAGATAAATTTGAAGACCGCAAGTATCGATTGAGACAGTTTATACGGTCGGCGATATTCGAACGGCTTCGAACAAAAGAAATGATTTGGACAGTTTACGTTGAAGGACGTTTAGCGCTAAGTATTAATAGCTAAAAATCATAGACCATCGATCAAAGATCATCAAAACTTTGTAGTCTAAAAGAAAATTGTTCACAGACACTCAAATTCGTGATCAGCAACCCCAAAAACCCCATAAGTCATGTTTTTATCGATTTTCATGAACGTCGAAAAATTTAACTTTAAGGCGGTCATCTTGCGTCCACCGTCTTGAATTTTTAAAATTTTGACCCTAAATTCCATGATCAGCGACCCCCAGAAACCCCTCAGATTATGTTTTTAGTGCTTTTTATGAACGTCGAAAAATTGATCCTTTTTTCGGCCATATTCGATCCGCCATCTTGAATTTTAAAATCCTGACCTTAAATTCATGATCAGCGACCCCGAAAACGTCCCACGACATGTTTATATCGATCTTTATGAACGTCGACAAATTGGCCATTTTTGCCGGCCATCCTGGATCCGTCATTTTGAAATTTTAAAAAACTAATAAAAGATTTTTGATCAGTGATGTCAAAAAAGTTGACATGCTAATGCACATTTTAAACCCAAAAAAGTTTATTTATCTCAAAAGTTAAAACACCTTGCGTGGAGCTCCATTCCGCAAGATTGGACGTAAATCAAATCGACGCATAACGAATATTTTTAACGAAAATGGGTGCTGAGGCGAGATAAGTGGGCGCCTTGAATGTGAGAACGTGAGGAAGATGTGAAGGGTGAGGGGTGGGGATGGAGTTACACGCATAATATTGTATTAAAACTCCTTCTAATAATGGCAGCTGATTTCGATTTATTTATGTGCAAACTCAAGTAATAAAAGCACTATGTGCTTGAGTAAATACAAAATTCAGTACAGTAAAAGAGATTACGGCAGCTAACATTGGCCCCGAAATATCACTTAGTAAATACAGTGAAATCTCGATATACAGAAGCATTGGAACTTCATTGTAAAGAATTTATGCAAATGTAAATTATTCTTATTTTACTTTCATATAACTCACTTGGTGCACATTTCCAAGCCAAAATGACCCTTGATTTCGCTCCCACAAGGTGTTATTGCCCCTTAAATAAATTTTAATTTACTGAATTTTTTGGAATAAACCATTCTTGAAGTAGTTTAAATTCTTAACACAATTCATGTTTTTGGAATAGGTACTTAAATCTTTAAATTCGTCTGATTACTTAAAAACCACACGTCAAATTTCTTAGAACTCAAGTTCTTATTTTTTTTAAATTGGTTTATTTCTAAAATTGATGATCTCTTAAATTTCTTTACAACTTCAAATATTAATTTGTTTAGGCCGTACACGAATTGTTTGGCTAAGAAAGAGAATCAGAACCAAATTTTTAAAATAAAAATAAAAATTTAACGAAATTATTTGAGATCCTTTTAGAAGTATTAAGCATGCTTTTTCCGAACGGGTGTGAGAAACAACTTAAGGATCAATGGTGTCCGTTCAATCCGGTCCGGATAATTTCGCCTACTTCACAATTTTAAATTTAAATCTAATCTTGCATTCATTTTATTCTCCTTCGTTTGTAGCATTGAACTTTCCGTCTTTTATTCATAAAATGAAAAAAATGAAATGAATGCTGTAAATCGGGTTGAAACAGCCGGAACGGGACAGATCATTCTGTTTTAGCCCTTAGATATAACCTCGCTATAGCGTAATGTTTTTAATTATTAACTAATTGATTTCATTCATGAAATTATAGATGTTCGTTTTTACCCAAAATTTAAATAAAAACTCGGTTAACGAAAAAAATCAAAAAAATCCTTTTTTGGCAATAACATGAACACCAAGTGACTAGAATTTACATTTAATTATGCGCATAATTGGACTTAAAAGTAAATAAATAAAATGTTTGACCCGAACTGATTTACAAGGGGACATGAATATCAATATTGGCGAGAAATTCAGTGAAATCAACTGCACCATTTAAAACAAACATGCAATGAACATATAGAAACCGTAACCTTACGCCTGTCAATCAGTGATTCTAAATTTACAATTTTACAGCGTTCGGCGCTAAGTATAGAATTAATTGTTTTTGTATAGTCGTTCATCGATCGATATAAATATTATACATCGGATCCCAAATAATCGATACATACTGGAGGTTAGACCGTACAAGAGACTTGCACAAACTCTTAACGGAAAGTGGATTCGAAAATCCTTGGTGACACGAGGAACAAAGGTCAGTAAACTGTTAAATTGATGGTCCAAGATGACTCCCAAATCTTGAAACGTCGTCACTCTTTCGGGCGGATGATTATTAATGTGACAAGGATGAGTAATCATCTTTCCTCTCCTGAAGAAAGTCATTACCTTATATTTTTCTAGATTTAAGCATAATTTATTCGTAATGGTTCATACATTGTTGTGAAGTACCGTATAAAGTTCACAGCCGCAATATTTGAACAAAGATCCAATTTCATCGATGAATATGATAAACAGCACAAGTCAAAGGTGAGAATCCTCAGAAATGCCTGAGTGAACATTAATGGTTTTAGATATAATACCATTTATTCACACTTGGTTTCGTTCACACTGGTACGAGCCAATCCAATCCAAAAATAATTTGCATACACCAAATCTGTCCAATTTTCCAAGAAGAATCTCAAACTGCGATGTATCAAATGCCTTCGAAAAATCAGTAAAAATGACATCTAGCTGACTTATAGACCCAAAAGCATCAAATACTTTCGATGTCAAGCTCAACAGATTTGTAGTTGTAGAACGATGTCGGATGAACCCGTGTTGTTGAATTGCTAATGAAGATTTGACATTAAAATACAGATAATTAGTTAAAATCAGTTCAAATAATTTAGGTATGGATAATAGTTTGGATATTCCCCGATAATTTTTGATTTCGTAATGTTTGCCAGATTTGAATAATACCGTTCTTCAGAGAAGTATTGAAAACTAAAGATAAAGGTAATGATAATGTCTCACTATTAAAAACTAACGCACAAAGTGCGACTATATTATCAAAACCACATCCATATTTCATTTTGGATATACCATCAATTACATCAGTCACACAGTCAAGATCATCATGGTGGTTCTTGTAGACAGCTTAGAAAAAATCCGCAAATATCTCGTATATATCCAGTTGGACAATCCAGAAATATGTAGTTATCCCTCAGGAACAAATGGCGCCATTTACTTTGTAATCGAACAATAATTAGGTTCATTCACAAATACTAAATCATGAACCCGGCCATTAAAATTAGTGAATTTATAAATTTGATGAAAATCAAGCGATGATATAGAGTCAATAAAAATGTGCTTATCACCATTAAAAATATTGGTCACGATATTAGGTCAACAGTAGGAAAATCTCAATTAAACAACCACAAACTATGTCATTCATATTACAATCCACAACAAAATGGGGAATGTTATCACAGTGTAAATTATTATTCTCGGTAGCACTATGCTGTGATTTTTCTTCACAGTTTCTCAGTTTATCGGCAGTAATTTCATAGATACTTATGAATTTGTTTTCACATAAATTTTTGGTAGTTCAGCGTGAATCTTCTCGTTATTTTTCTATTCGATCAAGCGACAAGTCGGTAAAAGAAAATTCAACTTCAGATGATTCAACCATAAATTTCACAGAGTGTACCATTAGTTATCCTTACAACTAAAACGTTTCTAATATCAACGGGTCGTTTAAGTAGATGATTATTAAACCGAAAGTAAATACGACAATTGAAATTAAATTTTGAACATCAACCACGCCATCGCTAGAATTAAAAAGGTTCATAATTGGAAAATGCGATTTAGTGTTGTTTAAACGAACTTAAAGGCGAAATTCGATTTTGGTTAGATTCCAAAAGTTGAAATGTATGCAATTCAACTATATTAAGGTGACTTTTATCAATCCACCAACTAAATAATTTCACCAAAAGCATTTGTAAAAAAAATTAATTCTACTTTAAATCAGTCTGTATCTACTGACTTAAAATTTCTTATCCGAATTAAGAATATTACATGCGTTCTAGACAAAGCTATATCTGTGGCTTTCGATCATTCTATACAGAATAATTGGCGTTCTATCATAAAAATTATCTTGAAATGCTACTTGCAAAATTTAACGCTTTCAAAATTATCAAGTTTATGGTATTTGTCTGGCAAAGGGATCAACTCTCACTCAAAGACGACTTATTGAACTCTCAAAACTAAAACAGAATGAGCAGAAATTTGTTTCCCTGTTCAAAATGCAATATTTGGTGTGATTGGCTTTTTCACACAACTATTGAAAATAACTACATAGTATGTTATGTATATAAGACATCCAAATACCAGTTAAGAGGTTATAATCTTTTAAATAAATTGGAAGATCAAGATTATTTGATTATTAGGTAGAAAAATTTTATTAATCAAGTTCATTAATTGATTTCCATCTGACAGCAGATATCTAGAAAATAGTAGTTTAAAAAGAGTTATTCGGCATTAAAAACCATGTGAGTTGAACATGCCAATATTCTTATAGGACCGTTCAACAGAACGCGATTGATATTGAAAGGGGATAAGTTTTAACTAGCATTTCTTACAAGGAAAAAACTTGTTAATTTTCTCGGCCTTGAGTATGCGAAACCAACCAAAATTTTGTTATAACGACCATTTTAATTTATTATTAAAAAAAAAAAAATGAAAAACTAGCGCCCACAAACAAACATTTCATTATAATTTAGAAAAATAATTTTAAATGTACTAATAAAAAAAAAATTGTAAATACGAATAATATTATTCGAGACCACGGTCATAAATTAACAATTTGCACATAAATAAAAAATAAAAACTCAAACTGGAAATTTTAAAAATCTCTTAAGTAAAAACTTAAAAAACAAAAAAAATCAAAAAAAATCGTAAATAAATTAACTTTAAAGTAACTAATTTATTTTAACCAAAACCAAATATAATATTTAGCCTGTATAGTTATATAAACTAAATTCTAACAGAACTATATTAAGAAATTAATTAAATTATCATTTCCCCAATTTAAAAAAAACTTCAATCCTCTCTCACTAAGTTCCGACATACATAATAAATTACCCAAAACTATAGACAATAACAGAGTATATAAATAAATAAATAATTTATCTCTTTCCAATATTAAATAAATAAACGTTTATATAAATAAATATTTAGAGAAATTAATAGCAAAATAAATAATTCATTAAAAAGTTTTTATTTTCTTCATTAAATAATAAATAAATAAATTTTTTTTTGTTTTTGTATTGTTTATTATTAACGGACATCAAACCACCTTTCATGTTTATTTACAAAACATAAGCAAAAATAATAAATAAATAAATAGTTTTCAATATATAAATATAAATATAAATTGGTGGAAAAATAATAATAATAATAAATAAATATTATTACGAATAAATAAAAAATATAAATGTTGAATAATATTTAAATATAAATAAATGAATAGAAATATTATTTGTTATCTAACTATAAAATAAATAAAACACTAAATAATAATAATTGTAAGATTTAAAAACCAAACCACAGAATATTATTAATTTTTCTGTTTTTTGTTTCTTAATTACAAAAAATAAAAGTAAAAATAAATTAATTAAAAATAATAGAAATATAAATAAACAATTTTAATGTGTAGAATTTTACAAAAAATGGTTTTTATTCAAGTGGTTTCAATTTCCTTAACAAAAACGTCTAACTAAACTCATTCCCGCCTTATTTTTGTGTCTGTTGGAGGAACACGAACGAGCTATACTGGGGAATCTCAATTATCTTATATTAAACAAATTTTGGTATTATTTGGTAGTCGACACCTCTTTCGATAGATTTCATACACGAATATATCCGAAAAATTACGAACAAACTTAGCGTCCTACAAAAATCTAAAAAAATTATCAACTCACTAAAAATATCGAATAAATTCGAATTTCAAGAATCGCAACCAACTGAGTGCTAAACTTAATTCAACTCCAAGCTAAACTCAAGTATTATATTTAGTATAGTACAAAGCGAATAATTTCGAAAACTAACAAAATCTTGACCAATCTCTATTATATAATACTCAATACCAAACAAATCTCAAATAAGCCTGACAAACTCAAAAATCCTATAAATTATTGAAAATATCGATGCAAGCTTAATTCTGTAATATCAAGAAATTACAGCAATTTGCAAATTTGGAGGAATATGAACAAACTCGAATTGATTCGAATGATCTTGGAAAGGTCGCGTAATCTCGAATCATATTAGAATTCTAGAATAATTTCGATAATCTCAAAAAAATTTCGAATAAAGTTAGAAACGGGTATATAAAATAACTGAAATACCTCGAATTATTTTGAAAACATTGAATCCAAACAAATCTCAAATTTACTTAAAATATCGAAAATCCAGGAGTTCCTGTAAATCGGTCACAAATCACGCCCAACAACGGGAATAATTCATATTAAGACACTCCAATCTATAAAATTAAACTTTATTTTAGAAAATTATATATCAAACCACGAAATCCGAAGAAATTTGGCATGGATAATGGGCAAACACACTTATCTAAGATATTTCAAGTTCTCGTAATCATACAAAATCGCGTTTTCTTAGAATAGCGACTTAATGAATTGCGAGTTAATCCCTAGCCGATGAATTGAAAGTACAGTGGGCTTCAGAATAAATTTACTCGGCAAAAATCAGATTAATCGACTAACCAAAACGTTTATTAATATCAGTTAACCTTAAAAGTTATCAAATAAATTGTTTGTATAGCACAGGAAAATGTAAAACTATTTCTATTAAAATGTTATGTTCATATTCAAAATTAAATCGTTTATATCATAAAGAACAAAAATTACAAAAAATTGTTACAATGCATGCTAGATGCTAATAAAATGACATGCCAGTTATATGTGAAACTCTATTCATGTTCGTTCAAATAAAATTGCTTAAAAGGGACGACTATCGATTTCTTATATTTTACTCAGATTAGAAAAAACAAAATAAAACAAAAGGTTCTGTACTGAACAAACCGTAGAGGCTGTCTCATTTCCGCAATTCCTATTAGAATTTAAGAATTTAATATGAAAGGAGAATAATAGGGAAGGAGCAAAACAAAATGGAAAATAATGAGTGATCTTAACGCTGCATCCTCAAAAACTGTCGTCAGTAACTTTTAAGAGAACAATTTTTCGTCGTCAAGTTCTTCTGTTGCGAAATTACCGTAAACTGACGGCAGATTTTGAGGATGCGGCATAAATAAATATTTATTCTACGTGATGTGCGACAGTGAAGCGATAGTTTAGTAGTTTTATAGCGCAATATTTCATAATGCAAAACATTTTCGCGTGGTTATTTCAATCTATAGCGCAAGTAGCGCAATTCAGTTAAGTAACCATTTTGATTTTCAAACATTTCGTATTTGGATTTGCAACTTCCGGTCAATTTTAAATAACTTCTAACGCAAAATCATTAGAGTGTGCTTAAAAGTAAAATTTTGACTTATTATTATTATTATTATTGGGGGGGCCATGCGGGCGATCAGCCACTTCGCACTGCGACCTAAAAGATCTATTGTGCTGGCCCCTGCTTAATTATCCGTCCAGTCAATATTCAGGTTCTTAATGAACCTGACAATACTGCCTCCCGGTACGTGATACATACTATCTGGGCATATTGCTCTCCCTCCTAGATGTTTACTACAGCATGTAGTTCCGCTAGAAAGACGGTAGCATTGGAGCTCAAGGACCTCGAGAGGGTTGTGCCACTCCCGTATATTCCTACTCCTGCCCCGTATTCCGTTTGATTTTACTCTTACGAGTTGCTGGCAATTGCAAATCACCTGTAGGTCACCCAGCTTTACTACAGGAAGGCTAAAAATAAAACTGGAGGGTGCCTGGTATCCAGAGTCCGCATATTTTGGGCTGATTAACCTATCAGCCATTCATCTTTCGGCATATGCTGTTCCACCTTAGATTCGGGTTTTTTGTCAAGGTTTTCTCCTTTAGCGCCGTACTTTGGCCTGTGCCAAATGGCCTAAAATGTGCCAAGTGGCCTTAGTTACCAGTGGTTGCCACGAGGAGGCAGTACGTACACTTGCGAATTGTGCACAGGTTACCCCTTACACAATTGTACCCATCACGCAGCTGCCTAATGACAAGACCAGAACAGCTCACGTGATGCGCACCCTACTGGAAGGTTACGGAGCTGGTAGATTAATCTACTCAACTTTGATCCCCCCCTCCAATAGACGCCAAACCACCAAAAATTTTGACTTACAAGTATTTTAGTTAATTACTAGTTAAAATGGAGAAATACCAACGTGCTCGAGATTAGAAGCTATTAAAATCATCATAAAGATTAACGCTAATTAACGCTAAATTGCGAGAAACTGTACTAAAGGTTTTAATGGGCTTTGCTTTGCAATTACTAGCCTTTGATGCGTACGTACCCATAACCGAAGAGAATGATGAAATACATTATAGTTGAATACTCTATCAACCTTAAAGGTAACGATTAATTCAAGAGAGCGTCATAATAAACGCAAAATTCCAGATCTAAGTGCTCCAATACACTAGGACAAAATATTGGTCAGCAACAACCAGTTTTACAAGGAATGAACCAAAACATATGTTTACATAAGATAATTATTGGATCTTTTGCGGGCGATTATAAATTATGGCCATCCTAACATGATTTGTATTTGGCATCGGTACACAAAATGCAACAAAATTATGGCGTTGCTTGGGCTAAACCATTTCGAAGAGTTGTGGTACAAATTGTTTCACGAAAATGTTCTATCAACAATGTCACCACAATCATCAACAAATAATCTGCATACCCTTGCATGAAAATCAATCACCTCTTAATACGTTATTACCCATGGCCCTGATATACATTCAATCAAGTAATGGGCAGCAAATGCTAGCAAAAGCACTTTTCGATTCCGAATCTCAATCATTCTTCATTACGGAATCATGTGATCAATGTTTACACGTCCATACACGGCATAGCCACCTGCTCAGCAGGGAAAACAAGAGGAAAAACAGCTATACAACACATTATTGTTAGATTACTATTTATAACACTGCAACCAGAATTGGGGGAATTTCAGAAGGATTACAAAAAATGTATAGAGGAATACATTGCATTGGGTCAAACGAGACGTATTGAGAAGAAAAATGAAGTATTTCATGCCACATCATGCAGTCTATAAACAGAGGACGACCACAAAGCTGAGAGTCGTTTTTACTTCTTTTAGAGTTTTTACAAATTGGACCGAAGCTGCAACCGGACTTAGTCACTACGCAAATTTAATCGAATTGATATAATTCGAAATATATCGAATGGTAATTTTCAAGTAATTGTATAGGACAATGGTGCTAAAGAGGCATTAATTCCCTATAAATGTTTAATCATGACTTTACGGGGCATCACGTGTGCCGTTTCTGGCCATTTGGACATTGGAAGAAATAGCGAGAAACTTCGAAACCATTTATCCAGATGCAGCTAAAGCAAATTTCGATACTTTTATTCAATCATTAACAGCGAATTTTACCGAAGAAATTCCCAAGTTAATTTAAGACAACCGAAGCACAAAGAGTCTAGGTGTTATATGGTACCCACAACGTGATATATTCCCTTTTAAATTAAATAGTCAACATGAAAATATAATCTGTACGAAAAGAAAAATGCTACCCGAAATGGGATGGTTATCAACTGTTATCTTATGCTTTAAAATGCTTCTACAAAAATTTGGCTAACAAAAATTGATTGGGATGTAGAAGCACCTGATAACATATTAGATATTTGTAACAAAATTTACTGTAATTTGAACTATCTCCAACAAATTCAAATATCCAGATGCTTGCTGCAATCTTCAAATACAACTTCAATTCAGGTTCATAACAAGTCGACTAGTGTGTTCAAAAAGTAAGGTGGTGCCAATAGATTAGATAAGTCTGCCAAGATTGGAACTCTTGTGGTGCACCAGTTTTACTATCGGACTGAGTGAAATATTGCCCAATCGTATTTAATATTGAAGAATCAAAATGTAAACGACTTACCAATGGAGTCAAACCAATGGAGTCATGTGCAGAGATGTTATTCCAAAACAAATTCCAAGTTTAGAAAGTTTGTGGTATGGACGAAACCTATTGGCTAAAAATAAACCAGAATCACCAGCTAAGGAGGTGGAGATTGAAGAATGCAAGAAAAGAGGTAGGTACTACTAGAAACTGAAAAAAATGAGATTGTCATCGAATTCCTCAATAAATATTCCTGGTGTTAAAATTAAGAAGATAATGGTAAATATTCTTCGATTTTGTGGCATACCTAAAGGGGGTTTTTATCCTATTTAGAATACACGGAAGCTGAACTTTTTATTATTCTTGCAATTCAAGCCACAAACCTTAAACAAAGAACTTGTTAAGCTGAAACAGAACTGCCAAGTAGTAGCAGTTACTCAGTTCAACATTCAATTATTCTACCTAAAAATTATCCAGCAAATCTGTTAATAATTCTACTCGCAAGCAAACTACATTATACAATTTGCCATACTTAAATACTTACAGTGCAAATAAAGTTTTAAAGTGAGCATTTCTACTCCTTTTCCTCTATTTCTGTTAATAGGAAGCACAATGTATGTTGGTCAGTCAAACAGGATTTGGACATAAGCTACGGATGTGTTATTCTACGATTAGCATTTTGTGAAAAGACATTACATATAAGTGTGCTAAATTAAATACAATTATGCAACAGCAATTGTTGATGAAGTTATGGGATTTTTCATTTAGTAGTTAAGGTATATCAAGGTAAAGAGGCAGTTTGGATTCCCAATTCATGAACACTATACATAAGTTAAAAATGGTTAAATATAGATTAACAATTAAACGATTAGAAGCAACAGCACTTTCAGGGCCACCGAAGACAACGAATATGCTTCTTTTGCTAGACTCACTCTTTATTGAGATGTCAGTTTACACAGTTCATCAAATATGTCAAGTGGTTAATTTTAAAAATGCCGCTCGGCATTATCAAGTTTGCTATTTATATCCATTCGGTAACTTGAAAAGGTCAATAATCAAGTAAAACCTTCAGAGAGGCAATTTAGTAAAGACATATTTAGAGAATCGAGCCAAGTAATTGTAAGATTTTAGGCGGGTCATAAACTGGAATGATTTGATTTCCAAATAGATTTTGCAAAATATTGAAGACAGTCAGAAATCTTTCTTAAAATAAATTCCCAAACAATGTTCTAAGTGTAGTTTAATTCAATAAAACGAAAGCTTCAAAAGTGTCATTCCTTACACCCAAAATGTACTTGCTGGATCCACCTTATCCTAAAAATCAATTCCACTATTGTAGGCAATTGATTTTGGAGTAGATAATGAGACAATTTGTAGACAATGTATACAGTTTGTAGGCTATGGTAAAGAATTTAATTATTTTAGTTGGGAGATAGCTCTACTTCTTTGCAGGGCAGTCTTACGTCATTTTTTTCAGAGCTTTTATCTGGCTAATGCTTTACGTCGTTTTAATAATACATTTAATACTAAGACCATGTTAATACCATGTAATGACCAGACTAAGACCATGTTAACATATTTTACAAATAACAGGAAGAAGAATATTTGTAATCACGAACAATTATGTTATCACGAATTTCAAGGCATTCGTTATTTAAATGTTTAATTAATTTAAAGTTAAAATTCTGAAAATTATACAAGAATTAATTCGGAACTGATAAGCCATGATGAGTAAGATCGATTATATCACCATTTACATTCTTTAAATCGTCTGCGAGAAATCTAGAATTATGTCGGTGCTTCTTCCCCAATTTCGATGTACCAAACGAATGAAGTGAAATTTATGAATTGATTACCATTTTCTGCTGTAACGATTGACACAAGGAGAATGGACAAAAAATATTTAATTTAGAAAATTCTTTATGATAAACCCAATTATGTACCAGATCAAGAAGTTTGTTATTGTTCCGCTGATTTTTGTTATAATCAGCGAAAGTTATACGTACGGAACCCAATTTTACGCACAAATTATGCTGCATAATTCACAATGGGCACAAAACAATGTTGCAATCGATTGTATATGTTTACTGAATATGCTTAGCAGAAGCAAAAAGGGCAAGACGCCTTTATTCAGAGACGCTTTGACTTTAGAGCCAGATAAAGGAGGATTTAATCTATTGAGCTATACGATTACAGCTTAAATGTCGAAATTTTGTAACTGAGTATATCTCCTCTTCTTTTCGTATAATGACCCCTATTGTGAATGAGCTTATGCTCAAAATAAAGTGTACCGAAATTTTTGTTGTTAATGTTATTAGATAAAAAGGTTCCATGAATTTCAACTGCCAAAAGGGTAAAATGACTTTATTCTGAAGATTTGAAGGATTTCCATTAGGAGATTTATCTTTAAGCATCGGCAATTCCCGATTCGTCTGGCCTAGTACAAAACTCCATATCTTTGCAATGGAAAAATCGCAAATATTATTTACCAAGAGGCAACTACCTAAATAAATTAAAATCGATTCACTGGAAAATTACAAGAATATCTTTCTTATGAAGATAACTCCGCAATTTAATTAACCATATGCACTATTTTTATAAAGTGGCACATTCGTCTTTTTAATAAATTTTGACTATCTGTAAAAACCCGTTAAATTACAAAACAAGAAAACACAAATGCCCGCACTGATTTATCTCACTTTTGATCATTCAAAATTAATTTGCTCGATAGGATATGGACAAAACATTATGGAGAATTGTTCAGATGAAACTTTTACGCTGTTTTTCAACGGACATATTGACAAAAAATTATAATTGGCTGGTAGTCAAATTTTGGCAGTAGACAAATTTGGTAAAACTTGTGTAATAATTATCGGATATAGACAAATTTTAACAAAAATATATCGCAAACGAATAGCTAAATTCTGATTAGAAATTTGAATTCCTGTTTTTGATTTACCTAAGCTATATACCTAACTCAATTTCACTAAAAAATGGAAATCTTATTTGCTCTTTCAATAGAGCAGAGCGCAAAGCGAAACTGATATAACAAGAAAGTTTATTTTGGTTGGTTATCTCGCATATAGCAGGTAATTAGATTCGAATTTTATAGAGTTTGCAATTGATTGAAAATCAATTTTTATTTCCAAAACAACCATTGAAACAAGCAACGCAAGCGTCAACGTTCATTCGGTCAAATAACATTTTTTATTTGTAAAATTACCCGATTTGAAAATTATTTCATATTGTTGTTTGTTTTAAAAATTTGAAATTGTGTTTCATCAACAGTCCAAGAGACACAATAAATTTAACCAAAAGCCAACGAAATCATCGGTTTTCTTACATATTTTTGCTTGCGAAAATAACAAAAACAGGTTACCCACGAAATTCACTCCATCTTGACAAAATTTTTTTTTGTTATAATCCTTTACTTTTCACAAAGTTGACCTTTTCACTAACAAACTCAGAATAAATTGCTGTGTAAACTCTGGAAAAGGGAAATTTTAATTTTGAAACCCACGGCGATAATACGAGATTTTAACGTCAAAGGGTTTTGTCAAAAGCGAATTTTCTTGGACAAAGAACTATCTCAACAAAAGGGAATTGTATAAAGATGCAGAATAACAGGAGAAAGGTCCCCGAACTTAAATGAGTTTTGAGAATAATGGGTTTTAGTAATGTTCGATATTAAAATTTGACGTATTTTGCATTTCGTTTTTATATTGGGCGTAAATCTGTCAGAAACGAAGTTCAATAAAAATGTTATAACCAAAAGGAAGCGAAACACAAAATATACTAACTTGTAGACAAAGAAGTTCAATTAGCGTAAATAAGCGCACAAAATCAATCAGTGCGTAAGGTAGCTATTCCTAACCGAAACTTTCGGACAAAGCTGGTCTTCAAAGTTGACGGCCATTTTAATCAAATAAATCCGTGATCTCAACCGATATGGTGTTCGAGTGTACCATATATTATGTTATAAGTGTTTTAACAATAACATTTTATAAAAATGTATAGGCACTTACTTTTAGTCATTTCACTTATCTAAAGATATCAACCGATTTTAAATTTATTCTATATTAAAAGCTTCGAAACTATTGAATTTGAAAGTCGATGAAGGAAAATAAGCAAATATGACGAACCACAGTGGTTCGTAGTAGTTCAATCAAAATATGTCAAATTCCATCAATGCGGCGAGATACGAATGAACTGTTAATAAAATTCTGATTATGAAAACTGATGTATACATATACACTTCAATCCCATTAAATAAAATTATCGCAGAAACAACATAACATTTCTATTTCTATCTCAAGTGTATTTGATTAGAATTACATACATATGTATGTACATATTTAAATTTAGATAGATCTTCAAGTATGTTTAGAAGTCGTCATTTAGGGCAATTATAATAAAAATAAGTTAGATTAAATTTAAAAGAAAATAGATTAAATTATGAAAGATATAATTTTTGGTTGGCCTATCTCAATTCACAACAAGCTTCGTTACGTAACTTAATATTAATAATAAAAATTACAGAAGCATGAAATATTCTTGATAAGACGCTTGCGGTACCATAATTCCTCATAGCTGAAAAAACATTTGATTTTTTAAGTTGGTATGGAGGGGGAAAAAATTTCCGAAAAGTTTATGTCCGTCAAGTTCTTCTGTTGCAAAATTAACATAAAAGTTACTGAAATTATTTTTCGAGTATCCGAAAAATTTGAATAAAAAAATTCGATTGCGGTGCTTGATATCTCTAAAGATAGGTCTCGGGACCTGTAATTGTTGTGCTAACACTCATTTGGATTGCTTGATTATTTCCATTTTTGAAAATCACCTTACTATAATTCAGCAAATTGTAAGCCATAAAAATCCAAAATCTGCAATTATGCTCCGATTGCCGAGTTTGATATCTAAAGATAGGTCTCGGGACCTGTAATTGTTGTGCTAACGCTCATTTGGATTGCTTGATTATTACCATACATTTCATAGAAAATTCGATATTTTTGAAAATCACCTTACTATAACTCAGCAAATTCTAAGCCATAAAAAATCCAAAACCTTCAAATATGCTCCGATTGCGGTGTTTGATATCTCTAAAGATAGGTCTTGGGATCTTCAAATATAGTTCTAACATTCATTTGGATTGCTTGATTATTTCCATACATTTCATAGAAAATTCGATATTTTTGAAAATCACCTTACTATAATTCAGCAAATTCTAAGCCATAAAAAATCTAAAACCTGCAATTATGCTCCGATTGCGGTGTTTGATATCTCTAAAGATACGTCTCGGGACCTGCAATTGTTGTGCTAACGTTCATTTGGATTGCTTGATTATTTCCATAATTTCATAGAACATTCGATATTTTTGAAAATCACCTTACTATAATTCAGCAAATTCTAAGCCATAAAAATCTAAAATCTGCAATTATGTTCCGATTGCGGTGTTTGATATATCTAAAGATATGTATCGGGACCAGCAATTGTTGTTCTAACGTTGCTTCGATTGCTTGATTATTTCCATACATTTCATAGAAATTTCGATATTTTTAAAAATCACCTTACTATAATTCAGCAAATTCTAAGCCATAAAAACCTAAAATCTGCAATTATGCTCCGATTGCGGTGTTTGATATCTCTAAAGATAGGTCTTGGGACCTGCAATTGTTGTTCTAACGTTGCTTCGATTGCTTGATTATTTCCATACATTTCATAGAAAATTCGATATTTTTGAAAATCACCTTACTATAATTCAGCAAATTCTAAGCCATAAAAATCTAAAACCTGCAATTATGCTCCGATTGCGGTGTTTGATATCTCTAAAGATAGGTCTCGGGACCTGCAATTGTTGTGCTATCATACCACTAAATGCTTCAATATTGAAGCCTTATGATGCGAGTCAGAAAGTGGTGATACAAACAGATGCTTGCCTCAAATCAGGTATAGGTTGTGTGTTACTGCAAAATAAGTGTCCTGTTGCATAAGCTTTAATTGTTGTGCTAACGCTCATTTGGATTGCTTGATTATTTCCATAAATTTCATAGAAAATTCGATATTTTTGAAAATCACCTCACTATAATTCAGCAAATTCTAAGCCATAAAAATCCAAAATCTGCAATTATGCTCCGATTGCGGTGCTTGATATCTCTAAATATAGGTCTCAGGTACCTGCAATTGTTGTGCTAACGCTCATTTGGATTGCTTGATTAGTTCCATACATTTCATAGAAAATTCGATATTTTTGAAAATCACCTTACTATAATTCAGCAAATTCTAAGCCATAAAAATCCAAAATCTGCAATTATGCCCGATTGCGGTGCTTGATATCTCTAAAGATAGGTATCGGGACCTGTAAGTGTTGTTCTAACATTCATTTGGATTGCTTGATTATTTCCATAAATTTCATAGAACATTCGATATTTTTGAAAATCACCTTACCATTAATCAGCAAATTCTAAGCCATAAAAATCTAAAATCTGCAATTATGCTCCGATTGCGGTGCTTGATATCTCTAAAGATAGGTCTCGGGACCTATAATTTTTGTGTTAACGCTCATTTGGATTGCTTGATTATTTCCAAACATTTCACAGAACATTCGATATTTTGGAAAATCATCTTACTATAAATCAGCAAATTCTAAGCCATAAAAATGCAAAACCTGCAATTATGTTCCGATTGCGATATTTGATATCTCTAAAGATAGGTCTCGGGACCTATAATTTTTGTGTTAACGCTCATTTGGATTGCTTGATTATTTCCATACATTTCATAGAAAATTCGATATTTTCGAAATGTTCGATTAAAATTTCTGGAATTTATTAAAACTACTTTCTTTGAACTACAGTCATCGTTCCAAAATCGCAAATCGGGCCAAGATTCTGGAAGCAAATACAAAAGAGAATTTTGTTAATTTAGACAAGCTGAATGTCATCAGTGTAGTAAGGTAGGCCATATACAATCTGTTTGCCAATCGCGTTTTAGAAATAAAAGGCAAGGCAAGACTCAGAAAAAAAATTAGAGTACATCAGAACCTTAGTCTGTTTAGCTGAGATTAAGAGAACTAACCGGAAAGTGAAACCACCGTCAACCCATCAACCAAGTTCTGTGTGAATTTGGAGGTACAGAGATACCCGTTCGAGAGGTACTTAAAGTAGAAATTAAGTTTGACGAGATCAGTAAAAACTTAAATCTGCTCGTTACTTGTTCGGATTCCGGGGTCAACATACTGGGATGCGTTTGACCTCTTGGGACTTCAAATAACAGCAAAAAACCGAGGAGGTTCGATATATTTGTAAACAAAATCGGATGTTATATGACTTATAAAGCTAGTTTGAAGTTGATGGCGAATGCTGAAACTAATTTTTGCAAGGCCCGCCCGATCCCGTTTGCAAAAATGGAAGCCGTGAAGAAAGAGGTAGACCGCATGGTGAACGACGGTATCTGGAAGGCGGTTTCTACGTATAATTGGGCAACACCAATTCTATCCGTGGCAAAGAAGGACGGTTCAGTGCGTATCGTGGGTGATTTTAAGTTCACATTGAACACTCAGATACAGGTCGAATGGAGGTCGTTATTTTTTAAAGATCGACCCATCCAATGCTTATTTGCAACTTCAGCTGGACGACAAATCTAAGAAAGTTGTCGTTACCAACACTCCATTTAGAATATTCCAATACCAAAGACTACCGATGAGAGTTTCCAGTTCAGCGACGATATTTCAGACGATAATTTGTTAAAACCGAAGTGGATTATTTAGGCCATATTATAGACAAAAAAGGTCTCAATCCGTCAGAGTCTTGATTGGACGCCATTCGCAGAGTAAAATCGGTGAAATTGCTGATCAAGAAAGATGCTGAATTCATATGGAGTTTTGTTCAGCAAAAAGCTTTCGACACACTAAAAACCAGAATAATTGAGACGACGAAACTAGTTCATTTCCGTGATGTCTATCCAGTGATGTTAGCAACAGATGCATCCTATTACGGTGTCGGTACGGTAATTTCTCATGTTTAGCTTGATGGCACTAGACATCCTATAGCATTTGGGTCAAAAACGATGACTGACGTGCAAAAAAAATTATGGCCAAATTTAGAAAAAGGTTTTGCCCTTAATATTTGGTGTCCGAAAATTCCACTAATATCTCTATAGGCGAAAATTTATACTGATCACGGACCACAAACCATTAGTCAGTCTATTTGGGGCGAGCAACAAATTTCCTGTGGTGACTACAAACCGATTAGCGAGATTAGCGATCATCCTTATGATGCTCATCCTTATGGTTACCAACACGAGATTCGATATCGCAATACTGACATTCACAGCAATGCGGACGCTCTCAGTAGACTACCAATGGGTCTAGATACAAATTTTGATGATAATGAGGAAGCCTATAAAGAAGTGATGATCTTGTATAACGACTTTTTGCAAAACTTCCCCTCAATTTGAAGAAGATTGCTGAATTAACACAAGTGGATTATGTTCTGAAAACGGTGTCACATTTTCTAGTTATTGCATCCGAAATTCAAGCTAATGTATTGGATCTTCTGCTCGAAGGACATTGGGGAATGGTTAGGATGAAGCAGATGGCCGGGCGATATTATTGGTTTTCTGGAATAGACAATATCATACGCGCAAAAGCTAATATGTGTGACATCTGAAACCAAATAAACGTCGATACGAAAAGGGTGTTCAGCATTTGACCGAAACAGAATAGACCGTGGGAACGCATACACAGCCCATTCCGGGGCTGTTACTGGCTTGTATGTGTGGATGCCTTTTCCCATTTTCCTTACCTGGTTAGCTTGAAAGGTATTACCGCTGAAGCGACCATCCGGTCTGTGCTACATATATTTGTTTTATAACATAAATACATCAGATTCTACATAGTATGTATGTTATAAAAACTATGCAGATGATTCAGAAGGATTACCCCCTTTCCGTTTTCAACGTAATCCAACATTTTCGTAATTTTTCTATATTTTGAACAGTCTTCTAAATCTTCTCTAATCTTCTAAATCTTATTTACTTGGATTATTCGAGATTTTATAGTTAATTCGAGTTTTCAGCTTGCGTGGCTTTCATACTGTAGGTTTCTGCTAGATTTATCATATTACTTCAAATCAGATTCAGATGCCGTTACATTTAATTCGAGATTTTCGAATTAGGATGAAACTTGGCAATTTCTTAACCGATGTTGATGAAATTCAACACATGCGATGAAAATAGTATTCTCTAAAGGTTTTTAGATGAAGTTCATGAAATAAAAAACCAAAAATGTTGTTTACCAAAAAGCAACGAAATAAATGAATTACTATTAGTTTGTTGAACAACCGCCAGGAGAATTTTTATTGTGTATAAACTATCGTTCTCTGAAGTCTCTGATTATACCAATACTAATATTTCTCCGGTAAAAACCGACTACCCCTGTTAAACGGTAGGCTAAAATGAGTTTCAGTTTTGATTTCTTTATTGAATCATGCTTACTGACAATAACAATTATGTGTGAAAGATAATATCGGCCAAATGTTCTCCACGGCTTCGGCGGCACATAGCAATCCGTTTGTCCAAATTTAGGATGACATCTTGGCATGATTGCTCGTCTATTCCAACAATATGTCTTATTATTTCGTCCTGTAGCCCTTGAATTTTTGATGGCTAATTGCCATAAACCTTACTTATGAGATACACAAGGGTGTCAAATCGCGCGATCTCGGTGACCAATTGACCTGGCTCTTTCGGAAGAAAAATTTGGACAAACGGGTTGCTAAGAGACTTTCAGTCATAAATGTTTTCGATCAATAAGCAAAATTCAACAAAAAAATCAAAATCATTCCAACGCTTATTGGCCCATCCCTTAGATTATATACTAACACTTCAATCGACAACAATAACTCCTGAAAATTAATTAAATAATTTCAGCTGCCAAAGCAAGCAATTCACTTCTTTTAAATATTGCATTTGTCTTAATTTTTTTAAGCTTATTGTTAATAAGTTAGTTGGTGGTTGGTAACAGTCAGTTTATGTGTAGCAATTTAAATCATGTAAAACGACCATATAACGCCGCATTCTTCATATATCGGCCAGTACACAGCCTTGATTTTCTTCGTTTCGTGAGAATAGGCTAGGGGACCTGAAAATAATGAACCAACCAAATCCCTTGGCTACTCCAAAGAATAGTGAAATATTATTTTGAAATACACAATCAGCATATCTATCTATCACCTAACCCGGTTTGTTCTAAATTTGATAGTTATGGTGTAACCCCGACAAGTTCCTTCGTGAGGAAACTAGACCAACTGGTGCCAAGCCTTCTTTGCATCTTATTGCGTTATTAACGGTTAACACAGTTATCAAGTCCAGCATCCAGCACGACCAAGCCGAATGCATTCGCCGGGTCCATCCTTCACCGTTGTACATAAAATAAACCCGAAGGAAAAAAAAGGTGTCAACAACCGCAGTCGGAGCACAATTGCAGATTTTGGATTTTTTTTTTTTTAAATCTAAATGGAAATTGGTACAACAATTACAGGCCTCGAAAAAGAGCATAACTGCAGATGTCAGCCATCTCTCTTGTCGGCGATGTGGTTGTGTCGGCCATCTGTCTTATGAGCAATGTGGTTGTTTCAGCCATCTTGTCGCCGTTTTGGTTGTGTCAACCATCTCAAAATCATAAAACTCCGTTAAAGCCGTTTGGCATTAATTAATTAAAATTGGTTCCCTACAAAATGTGAATTTGCATCAACAGTTAAGTCATTTAATAAATGCAAACAACATAATTTCATAAAATGTTGTGATCATTGGTATTAACCATGACCTTCTTAAAAATCTGTTTATTTAAATGTGTGTCTACCAAAATATTATTGCTATACATAATTTATACGATAACAATATTTATTTATCATACATGTGTAGACTTTAACGAATTGTGTGTAGACTTAACTAAAATTTTGTTTGGACGTCTACATTTAGGGGAATTACAAATTACAAAAACAAATTATCAAAATAGAAAGTTAAATTAATTTTTTAAGATAATTTAGAAGTGAATGACTTCTACGATAATGTAGAAATGTGATAATTTTTTGTGTAGCTGTTAATAATCGGACTGCTTAAAAAATTAAAAATTCAAGTAAATCATATAAATTTTAAGCAAGTTCTCTATAGCATCGGTGGTTCAGTGGTAGAATGCTCGCCTGCCACGCGGGCGGCCCGGGTTCGATTCCCGGCCGATGCAATTAATTTTTTCTTCGAAGAATTCAAAATTTTTAACATTCATTTGTACTTAGAAATAATAAAAGTAATAATTGGTGTACAAATTTGTAAATTTCATTTGTAAGGTAAGTGATTCCATTTCATAAAATCAACTACAAAATTTTTCCTAAGTGTTACATAAATTCAAGTTATACTTAAATTGTTTAAAATGCTGACGATCATAATTCACCTTGCACAGCATATTCAACATAATAATTTACTTATCGAATTATTCGAAATGTAGGTTAAATGTATAATGCACTTATAAATAGAGGGATCAATTAGCAAATGCGGGGCAAATAAAAAATGTTCAAAATATTGGGCGATTAAATATGTATAATGTGGTTGGTTGACTTATCAAGACAATGGCATAGATTGTCAAAATACGGACAATTTACTTAGCTTTATCACATGTCATCTGGGATTGTTTCAACAATTTGATTCTAGCAAATGTTTTATTATTATTAGCAAATATGAAAAGAAATAGGGCAAAATAATCCTAATGATCCATAATTTCTACAAAAATCAACTCCTACAACTTTGAGTTTAGATTATCTTTTAAATCTTCTTCGGATTAACTGTCAAATCAGAGTTGATAAATTTCTGTCATTCATTTGATAAAGCTGGGCAATCCGAATTTTCGGTTACAACTGATCTAGAGTAAATGTTTATACCTCAGAATATAGATATTTCAAATTTACAGTAAACGGTTTGGATATCATCATTTCAACATAGGCTAAGGAGTCGCCATTGAAAAATTGTTGATAAATATTGGGTCAAGGAAAAAGTTTGTGACGTTTTTTTATGACTGGTAAAACTAATCCATAGATTATCAAAAAATAAACATGAAAATGAGAAAACCCCCAAAAAAGTTCACTGCATTTTATAATATCACTTCGACCAAGGCAATAACTCTTCACAGGCTTGTGTCAAAATTTGTGGTATTCGTCAGCAGCACCCAAATGGTTTGCTCGTTTCCTCTCTGAGAATTTCGATGTTAAAGACGTGCCGCGCTCATCAGTGCTACTAAACATGGACCAAAAAAAACAGTTTTGAACCTTTTCAAAAAGGCTGGATACAAAAAGAAGCTCGACATTTGGTTATCACATGAATTAACAGTAAAACATTTAATGGTCCTAATTTCCATCTGTGAATCGCTGCTGTAATGAAACCAAATTGAGGCATTTTGGAAGAAATTTATAACGGCCGATGAAAAGTGGGCCACATAGGACAATAATGTGGGAAAAAGATCGTGGTCCACGATGGATAAAGTTACATAATAGTATTTTAAAGAAAAGAGCCTTTAAATACACTACCGTAACACTACCATATCAAGACGATTTGCGTACCAAAATTAATTGTAATTGATTGTAATTAGATCCCAAATAATGACCGGGATGTTTAGATAAATGTAATGGGAACTGATAGTTTCCGGAAAAGATACATTCCTGCCAAATCTCGGTAATGTTATAACTTAAAAACGCTTTTCTTTCAAATTTAGTGTTTTCTTCTACAATAAAATAAAATTTTCCGGGCTAGATTAAATTATATCATATGAAATACTGTTGGACTGAAATAACGTTGTAATTTTAGTGTTGCCTAATGTTATTTTTTGGTTTTTCTGCGATGTGAGATTGGGCTTACTTCACTTGCGTAGTTCTAACGAAGTTTTCAAGAATAAGGCCATCGAATATCACCGATCAATATGCAAGGCATTTGAATAGAAGAATCTAGTTTTGAAATTTTTTTTTCTTTTTTTTTTTTTCTAAAAATTGCCTCTTCTATTTGTGCATGATACATATACGACGACGATTTTGATAAAAAATGGTGACACGGTTTTCGAGTGCCAAAGCCATTTAGCCTTTAAATGGAACTAAGTATGAGTCCTTGAAAATGGCCAATTTCAATCGCATTACGCCATTTCATAACCGATTGAGATGAAACACGGTTTGTATGTGGTTCTGGAAAATGCCCAGTTTGAATGGAACTAAACCATTTCAAAACCGATTTCGATGTAATGCAACACTTATGTAATGGTTCAGAACTTGACTGTAATAGTTGGGCTCGTTTTATTTATAATTTTTAGTTTGTCATTTTTAAGTGTTGATCTTTTATTTTAATGTTTTATGTTGTACTTAACTGTTATCATTTGTCTTATTTGACTAAGTAGTACTGATATATTGAATGATTTATTTCCCTCCTTTATATTTAGGGGATTCAAGTTTTGAATGCTAGCTACTGATTCAAAATTATGTAGATTACCGAAAAATTTTGACTGCCATACTCAAACAGTAGATGAAACGCCTGGTTTCAATGTGAATAATGATTTCAATTTAAGGACAGCTGAAGGATTGTATGTGTTTACAGGCTACAGTCATATAACATTTAGTTGTTTCGGGAAGAATTCAGTTAATTCCTTATTAAAATAAAATGTAATAATTTGCTAGTCTTGGTTGATTTTTAATGTTGACCTTCTAAACAATTTTGTACCATCAGTTAGCACTAGATATACATTTTACATGTCAATTAATGTATTGACAATGTTGTTTACAGATTCTCCATCCTTTCTGTTGTTTATAATATTTTTGAAGAAATAACGGGTGTTTAGGTTCACAACTTTGAGTTGACAACGCTGCTTTATTTGACAACCCATTTAACAGATGATAGTTGCTTTTTGTTTAGTTTGGTTTGACATTTCATTATGGATAGGCTTACATCAGAGTAATGGTTCTGTTCATCAAACTTATCGTGCACTTCGTCCATTTTATGGCGTACATAATCGTCCTTCAGAGCGGCTAATTTGAATAACAATAGATCGTTTTCGGACCACGTTTACTCTCAATGATAATGTGCATCCCGTGAGACGCCGAGCAGTACGCACTGAAGAAGCTATAGCCGCTGTACAGGAAAGCATTGAAGAAGATCCAAATCAATCAATTCGTCGCCGTTCTCCTGGGGTTGTGTCCTTCCACTTTATGGAAGATTTTACAAAAGGATCTTGGCTTAAACGCTTTCAAGATTCAACTTGTGCAGCAATTGAAGCCAAACGACCATCGTATGCACCACCAATTCGCCGAATGGGCTGAAGCACAAATTGATATTGATGTTGAATTTCCATTCAAAATTTTGTTCTCCGATGAAGCCGAGTAAATAAGCAGAATTGTCGGATTTGGAGTGAGGATAATCCACAAGCTTTTGTTGAAACACCATTATATCCACAGAAAATTACTGTTTGGTGCGCTTTATGGGCTGGCGGGGTCATTGGTCCATATGTCTTCAAAAACGATGATGGTCAGAATGTTACTGTCAATGGTGAGCGGTATAGGGACATGATTAGAAATTTTTTCGTACCTCGATTAGCTGGCAATTATCTTGCTGACATGTGGTTCCAACAGGATGGAGCCACATGCCACACAGCGCGCGCTACAATTGATTTACTCAAAGAAACTTTTGATGAAAGAATAATTTTGCGTAATGATCCAATTAACTGGCCACCAAGATCGTGTGATTTAACCCCATTGGATTGTTTTCTTTGGGGCTATGTAAAGTCACTTGTCTACGTCGATAAACCAGAGACAATTGAACACCTGGAAATCTACATTCGAAGAGTTATTGGCGAAATACGGCCGCAAATGCTGCGAAAAGTTTGTGAAAATTGGTGTTCCAGATTGCGCCTTGTACGCGCCAGCCGTGGCGGCCATATGGCCGAAATCATATTTAAACATTAACGTTATATAATTTTCTATCAATAAAGCCCGTTTCATTGATATTAAAAATATATTTCTTTGTTTTATTTTGATTTAAACTTGTGTAACTCGATAAAAAACACCCTATAGTTAAAATACGCATGGCAGAATTTCTAAATAGCTTTAACTCTGGTTCGGGTGCACAAGATATCATTATCGAACTTATGAAATCACTCCACGAAGGTATTAATTATTTTAGTACAGTAGCAGGTCTCTTTGGGGAAGTGGGGAAGTTACAATGACTTTTGATATAGCAGATTGGCATTATAACTAGCTCAAGTCATTCATATATTAAAGTTATTGCCTTTGCTGATGATCTGGCGTTTGCATACAGTAGTTTTAATTATCCATCTGATCAATTGGCTCGCGGCGCACAAGCTATTGAGTTATTGTCCGTTATTCTTGAGCAGTACACCCCTTCAACAAAAGTTATTCGCTGCGTAAAATGCCATGCATTTCAGAAGCGTTCCAAAATTTTACTAAACGCATTTTTACTATTATTTTTTAGTAACTGTACCAACCATTTTTAATAAAAAAACTCCTATCCTCCCTCCTATCAAGTTTGAAAATTTGGCTGGTCCAATTTAGCAATATTAATATTTTATTTAAAGTCATTATTTAATTGTTGAGTTAAAATTTTTAATGTTAGATGAGGGAAGTGATGATGTCGGTAAAATAAGGGATTTTAAAAATTAAAGCTGAAATTTTTTCTAAAAACACTTTTTAAAATGTTATTATTGGGCCGTCCCAATACCAAAATCCGAAAAACCTGGATACGAACTCAACATGATTCCATGTAGCTACAAATTCAATGGAATTTATCCAGACAAATATTTAGTTGATGCTAATAAAGCTAACTGGCCTTCAAATTCATATTAAACCATCTCATTGACTGAAAAAGTGAGTTATATGTAAAATATTTTGCCTAGCAACAGCAGATTAAGACACAATAATTTAGAAGACTTATAACACTAACAAGTTTTGTTACACCAAAAATGAAGAGCAACATTTGAAGGTTATTTTGAAAGGATTACCAACAAAAATAGTTTCTCAAGCCAAGCTTATTTATGTTATTATACAAAAGACATTAAGTTTGCTGAGCTTAGAAAAATAAAGTCAACCTATAATGTCATTGTTATACGGGAAAAACTTACACAACGTAAGCCTGGTCCAACATAGTGTCGAAAATGCTTAATGTTTGGTCACAGCACATCGAATTGTCATATGGATATCCAGTGTATGATGTGTGGATCCTTACATAAAACAATTGATTGTCCTCTTCCGAAAATGGAGATTGCAGAACAGGAGAAAAATTATAAATGTACAAATTGCATTGGACTACATTCATTCACTCATCCACTATGCCCAAATAAAATATTGTACAACGAGATAATCGCTAAAAACCGTCAGTCTAAAGACAGAACGAGGTTAGCTGTAAAGCAACCACCTTTACACAGCAACAACAACTGTTCTGGTTAATCTGCCTCGAAGATGAATGTGACCAATTTATTCAATAAATCTGTTGATGCTATTGACTTTAACAGCGTGTGGAGCCCGCCCCGCGGTCAAAAAATAAGCTCACGGAGACTTATAATTTCTTAATAAACAAAAATATCGATGTTCTTCCAGTTAATGAAACATGGCTGAAATCAGCCAGGATTCAGTATTAAAAAACTCTAATTATAAGTATTATAGACTTGACAGACTTGATAAGAGCGATGGTGGAGTCTGTATCTTGATGTAAGCTATTGGAATAAATATTCAGAATAACTCCAGTTCCTTTAATCTCATTGATTGTTATTTTTTACGGCCGAAAATTAATTAAAACATATTAATGTGGCTTAGACGAAGTTGCTTATGCACTATAATAATTCAGATATTTTTATTTCTGGGATTGCTCAAAAGCAAATAAAACCGAGAATGTACTTTATGAAGAACTATAACAACAAATTATTTCTTCTTATTTTCTCTCTACTCTAGATTTTCTAATTACAAACAAGCCCCATTCTTTCACGTATATTGCCGCATCTGATGATTTAGCCTCCTATAAGATATCCATAATTTATCATATTGATTATGAAGTATCTTTAAATTCTGAAATAAATTAATATAAAATGTGACTACAGTAAAGCTGATTGGCAAAAATTTCGAAAGGTTATCTGAGACCAACGGAATCTTAATTCATCAACTATCTTATGACAGTTATTCATACGACCCAATGTTAAGCAATCCCTAAACAAAGAATTAATCAAGCATTCGTCACCTCAATTCTGGAAAATCACGAACCAGATAAAAAACCGAAAACATTTTCTACCTCCATTACGGTTAGATAACATTCTTGTTATTACTAACTCTGAAAAGGGCGACTGTATTGCGCAGCAATTCCATAATTCACAATTCAGCGATGCTGCTACTAAAAAAGAAGTTAAGCCGACGGTTAATTGGATTTCCGTCTCAACTATAGATATCTCTGTGATGAGACTTATTAATCCTGATGAGATTAAACACATTGACGGCATCAGCAATAGAGTGCTTAAAAATTATCCAAATACAGTGCTCAGTTTTTCAAGTAACATTTTGAAAATGTGCCTAAAACTTAGTTATTTCCCTTTGATTTGGAAGACTGCAATAGTTGTACCAATTTCAAAATCAAACAGGGATTGTTCATTAGCACAGAACTATCGTCCAATAAGTTTGTTGAATTTTTGAATGTGCGTTACTTGCAGAAAATTATTAATCTTGATTTTGCCAAACATGAAGAGATTCTACATAATTAAATATTAAAAACACTAAACTTAGCTTAAAGCTAAACATTTTTGAGCTAAATTTGTAAAAATTCAATTTTTCAACGTTTTTCTGATTCTACCGCAACCCGACCCAAATTTGATTCGTTTTTAATTTTTGTGTCATAATTTGACATTTGTTTGTTTACTTAGCTATTTAAAACTAAATTTGGATTTAATATATTCTTCTGAATTATCGAACTAAGAAAATTCTGGAAGTAAGTTCCGAGTTATCTAAAGTTTTTTTTGATTTTTTCAACTACCAATTTCCTTGAAATGAAAGCTTTGGCCCGCTTAGCAATTTTATATCCAAAATTTGAAAAATAATTTATGACGGGTTTTTCTGAAAAAAAAAAAAAAAAAAAACGGAACTAGCAACTGTTGCGTATCCTTTAATAAACCGCCGAAAATAACTTGAAAATCCCAAAACCTTCACTTGATATCCTAAAACCTAAGTAATCCACACTATTACACAAGAATCTACACTTCGTTAAATTTAACTTTAAATTTGCATCTCTTAGGATTTGAAAAATTATTTCCAACCTTGTTAAACCTTCGTCTATGGTCACACTAGGTATCACGATATCATCTAGATATGCCATAGCAATGGTATATCTGTGAATTCCTAAAACTCGATTTATCAACGATTGAAAGATAGCTGGACTGTTCGTTGGTCCAAATGGCATTCGCTTAAATTGAAAATGTCCGTCTGGCGTTATGAATGCCAATTTCGTTCGAGAATTCTGTTCGACCGGCACCTGATAGTATCCACTAGCCAGGTCCAAACTGGTAAAATACTTATTACCCCCCAAACGATCTAATTGATCATCAATTAAGGATAAAGGAAATTTTTGTCGCACTGTTTTTTTATTAACCGCCCTGTAATCTACGCAGATTCGTAACTCGCCTGATTTTTGTTCTAACTAATAAAATTGGGCTAGCATAATCCGATGTTGAATCTTCTACAATATTAGCTAGCTTTAAGTCCTCTATATGACTTCTAACCCATTCCCATTCCTTGAATGCTAATCTATACGGTCTAAAATATACTGGTATACATCGTCCGCCATTCTGAGCTTCATCTCAGCCTTATTCGTTAAGCCGAAATTTATCAAACCTGTCGTGGTTCGGTCTCTATACTTTAACAATAGTTCATGCAATTTATCAAAATTCTTACCGACTAACACTGTTGACACCTCTTTGATCATGGCTTGCCTTACTCGATTAACCTTCATACCTTCTTTATCGTCGTCTTTCCGCTCAACATACACGGTTTCATTGCACCTCTCCGCTCTGGTAATTCGCTGATTTTTCTTGGTCTGTTAGGTTTACATACGGTATTACCATCTGTCCTCTTGCGTCACTCTTCACGACGCACCTCAGTATCGCCTCACCATCGTCTCTAATTCCGCATTTAATTAAAAATTCCATGTTGGCTTCGTCCGCTTGCACTCTAATGTGCATAACCGTATCTCTGGGAATCGTTATATCTTCTAAAGCTCGAATATTGCTTCTATATATTTCGTCGTGTTCTCCTTCATAAACATGGCTATCATCATTGCTGATATGCAATCCTTGTTTGTCGCTAACAATCTTAATGTGTGGTTGTTCAGTAAACTGATGACCAACCAATAACGGAAAACTTTGAGACTCATCTGGAACCACCTTAACTTCGCATTTTGATTCGACACCATCTATTCGTAATTTACACGTAAATATGCCACATGGTACCACCTTTCCGCCGCCATAACCCACTACGGGTGGGAATCCATTTTCGAAATAAGTGATACTTAAGTGATTGGCATCACCTTTTCGCATCAATGTGACGCTACTTCCTAAATCAACAAAACACTGAAGCGGTTTACCATTAATTTACGCTAATTTCATGTATTTTGCAAGTGTGTCAGCATTCTTTGATCCTGTCTTTAGGACCTCTGGCTTCTTCTTTTTGGGACACTACCTCGCAAAATGTCCACGCTCGTTACAATAAAAACATGTCAACCCGTTCGGCACTTTTGGCATAGTCTGATTTGATTCGATTTTGGTGTTTCCTTTGATTTCACCCACTTTGCTAGGAATATTATTCCGCCATTCTATCTTGCCTTTGTTTGCACTATTTTGTCCATGGTACTGATTTTTGTTGGACATCGCCTTATATGACGCACCCATGCGATCGGCTTCTAGTAAATCCAATAATAGTTGCGCTGGCGTTTTATATTTCCGTAGAGGACCCAAGAAATTATTAATTCGCTGATCACCCAATCCGTCGACCATCAATTCAATTGTTTTTTCGCTCTCTATTTTCGCTTTGTTGCATAACGCCAACTTCTTAAAATAATATCGCTAAATATTCATATTGTTTCGTTTGAAACTCTCAGCTGCACGTCGTTTCTGAACAATGCTGTCACTCGATGAAAAATTTTCTATCAGCACCTCCTTCCATTGTTCCCATGTTCAATTTACATTTTTTATATTGTCGCGTTACTCTTTCGCAACATCAGTCATCTTTAGTAGACCATAATGTCGAATGGTAACGTCATCCCATTCGTACATTAATCCAAATTCCTCGATTTTTTCGATCCATTCATCCACACTTTGCATTGGATCAATTCCATCAAACGATGGTAACACATCTACAACCTGCGCATAACTTTTGCATCGCACATTTTGTGCCTGATCCCGGAAACTAACATCACTTCCATGATCCGACTCGTTCGATTCATCTAGATTAAGTTCTTGTAAAACGGTGGCTTTATTGTCGCTTAAATTTGTCACAGCATTATTGATTTCCGCACCTGCCGCATTTCGACCTTCCTCTTTGTTATCGGGCATTTTTAATAGTTAACACACACAAATATTTTTTTATTTTTTTGATTTTTAGGTTAAGACCACGCTGCTATAAAATTCTCCAAAATTTTCTCAGCACAATGTTATTCAACAAAATAATTATCTCGTTTTATCCCATCAATCGTATATATTTTTGGCTTTATATCCCACTTCTGATAATTGTCACTACTTTTCCGAGCGAAATCAATAAAATAAACTTTTGGTAATTCAACACGTTATATTCTTTTTTATTTATTTCTAATTACATTACTCCACATCAACATACAACCTTTCTTTTCCGTGTCTGAAAGATTAATCCCCCGCTTTTCATTTTCATTATACATATTTATTTTAATTTCATTACACTGAACATTGGTGACATCTATCTATCGGCATCAATTCCACACAATATACATTTTTGGCTTAGCCAATATTTCCACCATTATAATATTAATTTCGATTATTGCTGCGTTCCATTTGACGTGGCAAAGTTTAAATAAGTACTTGGGTGTACTCGTAGATGGTAAATGGAACGCAGAAAATTAGTTGCGAAAATAAAATTTAATTTAAAAAAATTTACGTGCAACATGGAAAGTTGGAAAATTAATTATTAAATTAAAAACTGATCAGCCGTTTCTTACCGATTATTGGTACTAAATATTCTGATAAAGAAGTCGCTATAAATTTAAAAAGCAAACTACTCATAAAATTTAGCAAGAGTAGCTGCGTGCAGTCAGAAGTACTTGTGTGTACTTTGCCACGTTAAATGGAACGCAGCAAATAACTCATTCACAGTTTTTTCCCAATTCTTTTTCATTTGGACATCGAGAATCGCTTACTGTCGTTGTGTGAAATGTTATAAATGAAAAAGACTTGATGGAAAAAAATGGAAACATTTTTTTCATTAGGTTTTTTTCATAGAACGAGAATTGACCGCCTGGGGCCATATTCTCGAATTCCACATCCATTTTCCACATGTGGACATCTGTCAAAATTCATAAAAATTTAATTTTTTCGGTGCTAAGGGAATATTTCCGAATGGGTTAATAAGCAGGTGGAAAAAATTCCCCGTATAGGAAAATGTCCATGCCGCATGCGTTTTGAATATGAATTACAATTTTGGAACGTTTTTATGTGAACTTTGACAGATGTCCACATGTGGAAAATGGATGTGGAATTCGAGAATAGGCCCCCTGGTGGAGGTATTTTAAAACGATGACCATGGTCGGATAATAGATTGTACTGTGTGATTGGTCGAATACTTAATGCGGCCATTTTTGCGCATTGAGTTGTGATAATATGCGGTTGGATATTTATTTTCAATGCTAATCATACTTACCTTTATGATGCCTTTATGATAAACATAAACATTTTGGTGGCGGTCATATTAAACGATGAAATCAATTCTTTTGGCTCATAAACATGCACTTTTATTATTTATAAATTATTTTATGAACAAAGTATATTTTAAACACAAATAAATTAATAAAGTTGCCATATACATCAATATTTACACGTAAATGTGTTTCAAATTTGTTTTAGTAAAGGCACGAACCGAAATTAGTGTATTTTAACCCATAATTATGGGGGTATTCTGACCCAATACTCAATCCAAAATGTAGTTTACCCACAGTAGTACATACTAAACGTGTCCCTTTTCTTTTTTTGCGTTCGCAAAGTACTTTGTCGCACTCAAATCGTTTTCAATGACTCATGCAACAAAGTAGCACTATGTGTTCTCTTCATTCACAAATAGTTATTGTTTTGATTAGAAATTAAATTTAGCTGGAAAAATATATTTTGACCATGAGTCTTAATGTTTTTTTTTACTTTCATCTCCTAACGCTGCTTGATATCGAGTGACGTTGAAAGGATCTTAATTAGAAATTCAATGTTGAGTAATACAAGAACATTTTTCACTTTCTACTTTTGTTTATTAATTGCAGACAAGTTCCGATGACAATGTCTTCATTCCAAATGCTTATTCTTAACGCTTATTCTTAATTACAGAGATAAATTTGTTTCAATGGTAATGATGAAAATGAAGAAACAAGCAACATCAAATACAAATATAGGTTCAAATAAAAATGGTAAAAAAACACTAAAAACAAATGTGGATGTCCACACCAAAACGCTACGTTTCATATATTGCTTAGAAAATGAGTTGCGTATGCAGATCGGTTCCAATTACTGAATTCAATCAAAAACTTTACTGAAGTTGCAGAAACACGGGTCAAATTTCGTAAAAGACCGTTATGATATCGACGAATTGCACCAAAACGTAACCATTTAACTGGATAAAGTTGCTGCTATTCTCATCACAACAAATCGTAACATTTTCACCATACTTTTACGTACTTTGCCATTACTGGTCCTAATAAAACGTAGCACATTCCTTTACAAAAAAAAAAAAAACTAGAGGGCTTCGCCACCTGCACTCATTATATGCGAAAATTCTATGAAAATTATTTTGTGACATGCAGATACCTATTTAACACATTGAGTGTCACCATAAAAAAGTCTTTTCACATTATAATCCAATAGACTCACGACTCCAGATACTCACGTTTGCGATTTTAGAACGTAGTAGTATCAAAATATTGTAGGCCAAGTGAGGATAATCGAACTTTATGCTTAGCATGTTTAAATAAAAATCAGTAACGTATAACAGACGGTGAGGCACGTAGCAGCTGATTGTATTAGTGAGAATATATATGGTTGTTAATGTGAATACATGTGGGATCATCGTTAATATCTCTTTATTTATGTTATTCCATATGTCACACAAAAATTATAACAACACTATTTATTAACGATAATTCACAAAATCACTTTAAATAATTTTCACACAATTTTACTGTCCACTTATAATTTTTATTTCGCACTACAACACTTTTTAAATCACTTTTTAATTACTTTTTTATCTTCACACTGTCGCTTTCCAAATACTACTAATCCAATTCGATTTCGTTCTACTTTTTATTTACACAAACCAAACTTCTCGAAAGTTCATGACTTTTCCAGGTTAGAATAGCGTAGAAACATTTAGAATAATTTTTATCATGAAAAATTCCATTTTAGCACAGTTAGACATTGAGCTATTATTTTAACTTATTCTATTACACACTAGGTGTCACCGTCACAATATGTCTGTCGCATACAAATTTGTCGATAACTTTCACTTATTTGCAATTTCATACTGTAACGGTGACACCTAGTATGAAATAGAATAAGTTCAATTAATACCTCAATGTTTAACTGTACTAAAATGGAATTTTCCATGATAAAATTGTTCTAAATGTTTCTACGCTATTCTAACTGGAAAAGTCATGAGCTTTTTGTGTATAAAAAGGCGAATGAAGTCGAATTGAATTATTAGTATTTGGTAAGCGATAGTGTAAAGATTAAAAAGGAATTAAAAAGTGATTTAAAAAGTGTTTTGTGCGAAATAAAATTTATAAGTGTACAGTAAAATTGTATGAATAATTTATATAAAGTGATTTTGTGAATTAAAATTAATAAATTGTGTTGTAATAATTTTCGTGTGAAAATAAATAAATTCGATGTTGAAAAATTGAATTGATTTTGTTTTATTCACAATTCAGTGATACGAACCATGAGTGACAAGGCAAAAACGTAACAATACTAAATAACTTGGGTAACTTTGACCGTTTTTTAAATTCATTGTAAATTTTTCATAGATTTGTCTATTACCGCTAATATTTACCGTCCGGATTTCATGATAGCGCCCCAGACAGAGACAACAAAATAAAACATTATAGCTTTGTTTGTGAAGAAATATAGTGTTTAATGAGATTTTGATTAAAGGACCGTATCATGGAGTCAACTGTGCGCCAACTTAACCAAGGTCAACGAAAGCGTGTGTCGCAATGGCAAGATAAGAGACTAGAAGCATGTGCCAAAAAGTAAGTGTTTAAAAGGGAAAATGAAGCCGACTTTTGTGTGCAAAAAATTCTTTCAGGCGACATTTTTAATTAATAATCGCCGACTAAATATCATTGCAAAGACGTTGTACAATGGAGACATACCCAAGGAAAACCGGGGTGGTGATAGAAAGGCAACAAAACACAGCGCCAAGCGAGAAAAGTTATCATGTTTTTTAAGTCTATTCCTGCAAAAGAGAGCCACTACAATAGACAGAAATCTGTTCGCTGTTATTTGTCAAGTGAGTTGAGTATAGCAAAACTACGAAAAATGTATAATGATTCGGTTGATCAAACACTCAAAGTAAAGAAAACATTTTTCTGGAAAATATTTAATACTTTGAATATTGGATTTTCTACTCCAGCATCTGATGTTTGTGGAACTTGTTTCATGCTAAAAAGCAAAATAAAATCAGAGAAAGATGAAATGAAGAAACAGGAATAGAGAACTCAGCACAGCGTACATAAATTAAAAGCGAACACATTTTATAAATTACTTAAAAAAGATGCAATTAAATCACTAACACTGTGCTTTGACCTGCAACAGGTACAGCCATTACCTAAATCTCCGATAGGCGATGCATTTTATTTAAGACAACTAATAAGTCTTTATACAATGTGTGTGACTGCAAGGGATACTAAAGACCCTACGTTTTACCAGCGGAGTGAAGATCAAGCTGGACGTGGATCGGTGTCTGTAAGTTCAGCATTGCTCAATCATCTAGAGAATATTGCGATGGCTGTGGGGGTCAAAACAAAAATCAACATTTACTTCACAGCTTAATGTTTTGGCTCCTACACAAAGCACCTTCATCACTGCAAAAAATTGAACTATATTTCCCAGTTAGAGGACATAGTTTTTTACCGGTCGATCGAGTATTTGCCCGCATTGAAAGAGACTTGAGAAAAGTGGCAATTATTACAAAAAAAGATCACTATTATGAAATTTATTCCAAACAAGGCAATGTAAAGAGTTTGGGAAATGATTGGCATTTGTATGATGTCAAGACATTAGGCCAGCAACTAAAACGGATATATGGTATACAAAACATGAAGCGTGTATTTTTTAAAAGACTAAAAACTTATGAAAATTTCATATATGAAAGTAATGAAAAGTACATATCCTATTTAAAGAGAGGAAAACTGTTTCCAACAACAATGCCAAGTGTTGCCTTAGGGAATAAAGATTCTAATGAGAAAAAGAAAGATATATCTTATTTACTGGTGAAGCAGTTCGGTGAGACATGGAGAGATTTTGAAGATTTGGAATTCTTTAAAACGCTGTTGGACGGAAAGCGGCCAACTCCTGGAATTGAACAGTTTTAAGCTCCAGTTTCCAGATCCATTTGTCGAAATTTGTGATTGTTACGAAGAGGATTGTGCTCTTAGAATTTAAGTTTTATTTTTGATTCAAATTGTTTAAAATCATTTATGATTGAAATGTAGCGTTTTGGTGTGAACCTCCACAAATATAAATCAACTAACTATTTACACCAGAAATTAAAAGTGATGCCTTCATCTCCGTGAATTACTAAGTTTCAGCAGCGTCCAATTGTCACCAGACTTCTATATTCCTGATTAAATTTATGGTTTTTCTTCAACATATGATGAGCTATAGCTGACTTACCATTGTTTTGATTTCGAGTAGCGGCTATCGGCTACATGTTCTTTAAACCTCTCTTTCAATTTTCTTCTTGTTTGGCCGATTTATGTGGCATCACAATTCTCACAGCTGATCTCGTATAGTCCCATTTTGTGTTGGTTGTTGATTTCGTATTTGTAGTTGTGAAGGTAATTTTTATTTTTTTACGGCTGTTGGATACTACTGGAAGAAGATTGTAAGAGAATTTAATCCAGTTTCGAACTGATGAGCTTATGATTATGAAAAAATCAATCTTCTCATCAGGCCGCGGCGACTGGACTGATTATACCACAATTTACATTCTATGTATACACAATGTGCTGTGCGTTATGTACTAGCGAATCGTACTAATACAAATAAATTCTCTTACAATTTTTTTTTCTTCTTCACGACATTCACACAGCTCTATTTCTGTGTACGCTAATTTTACTTTATTAGTTTTTTGTTGAATGTTAATTAATTCATGTAATTTCTAATATGCACCCGGTGATTAGGCCATTTTAAATGTGTTAAAAAAAATAAAAAAAAAATTAATAAAGTAAATTAGCGTACACAGAAATAGAGCTGTGTGAATGTCGTTAAGAAAAAAAAAATTGTAAGAGAATTTATCTGTATTAGTACGATTCGCTAGTACATAACGCACAGCACATTCTGTATACATAGAATGTAAATTGTGGTATAATCAGTCCAGTCGCCGCGGCCTGATGAGAAGATTGTTTTTTTCATAATGATAAGCTCATCAGTTTGAAACTGGATTGAATTCTCTTACAATCTTCAGAACGTATTAAAATCATATAAATTAAAAAATTAAATAAATAGAATTCTGTCTATTAGTCAATTTCGTTGAATGATTGTTCGTAAATACTAATATACTTCTCGTGTTAATAAAAACACATTTAAAATGGTCTAATCACAGGTAGCATATTAGAAATTACATGAATTAATTAACATTCAACAAAAAATTAATAAAGTAAAACTACTGGAAGATCACGTTTGTTGTTGATTTTGCCGATTTTGTAAGTTATTTCTGGACAATGAGTTAAATCGATTCTTCATTTAGTTGAAGCTTCCGAATGATGTTATTTATCCATTTTTTACTAAATCCGTTGATGGCAATATTTAAATATTTCTCTTTCACGAGTAGTGTCACTGAGGGGAATGTGTAACATCCGATGATCGTTGTCTCTTGTGATCGTCAGCCCCCCTCGCCTTCTTTGTTACCGCTATTGTCGGCCCTGGTGTAAACTAGCCTAGCGTAAATTTCATACCTCACTTTAATTTTTTAGGGTTGTTGTAATGATTTCATTCCTGCTTCCAATCTATTACTATTTCTTCTATTTGTGATTTAACCGGAGCAAAAGCATAGTTTTGACCCTAGTTTAGGAAGTTCTCAATTAATGCTACTTATAAAATAAGGAAACATTTTTTGTTTTTATACACCTTGTCAGAAAATTAATGTCTGCTTTACACCATTTTTCATTCGGATTTCGTTTTGAAACAAGTTCAGAAAGCTTGTAGTGTTCGTCCTGATCGAGATAACAAACTAACTAAACAAAGAATCGTTTTAACGCATTATTCAAAAATAATTAACAAAATCGGCAGAATCTTTAACAAAAATGACCTTCAAAGTAATAACCAAAAGCGGTTCACAACTACCAAGACGAAATCAATAACCAGCACAAATAAGGTTTATAGGAGATGAGCTGTGAGAATTGGGATGACATATGTATTGACCATACAAGGAGAAAATTGAAAGAGAAGTTTAACGAACACATAGCATAAGTCAGATAGGTCATCATATTTTAGAGAAAAGCCATAAATTTAAACAACAACAAAAAATATCCACCCGTCTGTCTGTTTGTACCCACGGTATCTCGAGAATGGCTTGTCGAAGGCGGAGAATTTGATAGTTGCTAGACGACACGTTTGTTACATCAAGAAGATCAGGTACCTGCCATACGAATTGACCCAAACGATGTGGTTATTAACATGTGGTTTTTGATCCGTGTTGGTCAATTTTTTATATATGATGGTTAGAAGATTGAGTTGAGCATTGAGTTTGAGTTGAGGCATAGTCAGATCTGCGTACTTATCTCTGCGATTACATGTCAATGGCCATCAAACTCCACCTACACATTATTTTGTGGCAGAAAATTTGTTAAAATAAAATTTTCAGCTTCTGAGGGTCGCATAAAAATATCGCTTGACGCAAATATTCATGAAACCCTACAGAACAGCATGACATAGTCAGATCTGCGTACTTATTTCTATGAATACTTGTTAATGGCCTTCAAACTTCGCCTACACTTTTTAGTGTAATGGTTCTTCTGTTATCAGGGCTTGGATTTTTTGTCAGAAACTTCACTATGGTTATTTGACACATGTAGTTTTTCAGACTGTATTGATTTGATCATTGAGTTGGGCGTTGAATTTGGAATTGAGCTGTGGCCGAGCATGGGGTTGAGTTAAGGTTGAGCAGTTTGTTCTGTTGGAAATTTATTTGGGGATCGGAGTGCGGGTTAAATCGGAGTTGAGTTGGAATTTAGTTTTGGGTTGAAGGTGGGTTGAGTAGAGCTTGGTTTGAAGATTGACATGATCGCCTCATTAATTTTCAGCCCTTCATATTTTTCTATTCAAAGAACTTTATATTTACATGACACGACTATGTAGAGGTTTCGGGCTACCTTGGAACCGTTCCTTTCCTTCGGTAAAACAAAATTTAAATCATTAAAACAACCATTATTTATATTATGTGTTTATGGGTATTATCACTGTCTTGTTTTGCTTTTATTTATATACTAAATACATTTAGTTTATTTTAATCATTGTTTTGTTTTTTTTTTCTAGTGTAGTCGTTTTCGGATGTATCAGATACATATTATGTCAGTCAGTCAGTAAGTGAGAAATTGTCATTCGACAATATAATTATCTCGTATAAATGTCACGTCGAGTCAGAGTCATTTAATTATGCTTAAATTGATATGCACCTATTATATAAGACAAAAAAATTTCAACAGTTTTATGTTAAAATTTATTTTCGATCACATTGAAGTTTAACAGCACAACGAGCATGATGATTTGCCGCATGGATTGATTGAACCACCGCATCCACCAATGAGTCCGTGACCACCAAGGCCGGTAAGATCTCCAAGACCGCTAAGAGCACCTCCGAGACCAGCACCACCAAGACCACCACCAAGACCATTACCACAACCACCAGCATCACGGTTGATGACTAAAGTTCTTGAGGTTGGTGGACGTTGGATTTGTCTCAAAACTTGGAGTACAACTGGTCGAATTTGTACTGATGGTGATTGTGGTCGTGTTACAATTGTTGGATTTGCGACTACTGATTGGGTGCGGGCAACAATGACTGGTTTGACAACAAGTGGTTCAGATGGAATAACCAATCGTGAGCCATGTGGGGCTATATTGATTGGATGGCCGTAGGTTTTATCGTGTGGTGGGCCACATGGTGGGAGGACTGGTAAAGCACATGTGGGAACGCAGTCACAAGAATCACCGCATCCGCATGTTGAAGTAACACCATGATCCCATGCTTGTTCAGCGCATCCACATGATTGTTGTGGTGGTGGGGTTTCTTCCCAGTTTACATGGTTTGGTACAGCAGCAGCACCCAAGCATACGCTTGATAGTGTCTTAATTTCGGGTGCGCATGTGCATACGTTTGTACATCCGCAACCTGCTAATGCTGCAGCATTGATAGACTGTAGAAAAAAAAATTACACACTTTGATTAATCACACGTTCATCACAGGGCCACAAAACAAAAAAAACAAAAAACTTACCCAAGCGGCACAGGCAATCACCACCAAAGAAAATAATAATTTCATTCTAAATGTCTACAATTAATTTCTAAATTAAAAAACTAAAAACCTATATTGATAATACAACTTATCACTATCAAATTACGTACTGTGATTTCATTACAATCAGATGTAGTTTAAATAGTGGCGATAATGTTTTTTTTTACTGGACATGACATTTTCATCGTTTTCACCAAAACCATACAAAATTGTATGCACAAGATAAACAATAAATAAGCCAAAGTTTTTTTTTTATTTTTTTGTATTAACAATACATGGTAATTGTTTATAAATTTGTCAACATAAATATTTATGTTAATGAAAATTTTTTTTTTATATTTTCGTCTTTTTGTTGTTGTTTGGAAAAGTTTTTTTTTTTTTTGCATTAAATTACGAGAATTTCTTTAAGTTTTGTACATCGAAAATGGGAAACAATCTCGTTCGTATATTAGTATTTAGTTCTTAAAGTTGTTTTTTTATTAAATTATTATTTATTTTAATTTGGCCTGAAGGAGAAAAGTTTTAAATTATTGTTATTTAATTAGTTTTGTTTATATCATAGCACAGACATACCACACATACACATACACACAAAAATTAAATATTTATGAGAAGATGAACGAAATTTTTCCAAAACTTAAAAATTATTTCCGGCCCCCGTGTTATATATAAAGTGGTGAAGCTTTAACATATTTGAACTAATTTATCACATGCACTATTGGATAACAGATATATCTGCCACCATTAACTGGATTAAACATAATTTTATGATAAAAGACCCGTGAACATTATTTTATTATTTTATTCAAAAAATTCACGATTTAAAATTGTATAATTCATGGAATGTAAATATTTTAACAAATTTTCGTGATAAAGTCAATGTTTGAAAGTTTGGAGTGTTTGTTGAATAATGGTGAATGTATCTGAGATCGTTTAAGGTTAAACCAACTGCAAAAATTCGTATTATGTTAATTAGTACATAGTAATTATGAAAAATAGTTATAGCGTGACCCGATTTAAATTACGCATAAATGTTTCACAATTGTAAGTTCAAGGGCAGAATAAATGGAATGTTATTTAGTGTCTGGACAAACAAATGACTAACCCAAATATAGTTTAATGTATACATTTTATAATTGTTGATTTGTCTGTGCTAAAATTCAAGGTTTTAGTTACATATTTTAAGGTCGCTTACGACCTAGGCAACACTTGCATTTTCAGTTGCCAAATACAAACCGATAATGGCGGGCGAGCATAGGAAGTTTGGTAGAATATTTTTAACTAATTCAAAACTTTATCCTGAATTTGAAATTTATCTTGGATTATTCATGTTTTCAAAAAAAATTATCTTTAAATGTTTTCCGCGTATAACACCACTCAAACTACTCCCCCCCCCCTCTCCACAGCATTTTGCCGATAAGACAAATGGCCTGCACAACCACTAGTCGATAAAACAGATGCCCAGCACAAACAAATGGCCGGCACGATAAGAAGAATTCGCCAATATCGCCGATAACCATTTCGCCGGACAAGACAGATGGCCCACAAAAACCACATCGCCGACAAGACAGATGCTTGTTACAAGCATATAGACTTATCTTCGATTTCGTCTGTAAATTCTGCAAAAAGGAAAATTTAATTTTTAAAACTCGACCAGCATCCTGATTCTCTAAAAAATAAGATAATGTGTAAACTGAGTTCCACGGATTCCGTGTTTTTCAAAATTAAATTTTCCCTTTTCCAAAATTAACACCACAATGCAATCTGGCCAATTAAGTTTTTTGTTTTTCAGAATACACACACGAGTGTCAGTAAGTTCTGCCGGGAAGCGTCGGTCATGATGATGATCGGTAATGGAGGAGTGCTGGTGAAGTGCATATGGTTGTAGGCTACATGGACGGATACTTGTGGTTGTGTCGGTCATCTATCTTGTCGGCGATTTGGTTGTGTGGACCATCCATCTTGTCATCGATGTGGATGTATCGGCCATCTCTCTTGTCAGCGATGTGGTTGTGTCGGAAATCTGTCTTGTCAGCAACGTAGTTGGTCAATGAAGTAGTTGTCGGCCATGTGATGCTCAAAATTTGTGTCCTTAATGTGTACGCACTGACACAGCAAATGCAGCATTGCTTATTGGGAAGGAAGGGGTCATCCATACCAGCTCCGTAACCTTCCAGTAGGGTGCGCATCACGTGAGCTGTTCTGATGATTGGTACAATTGTGTAAGGGGTAACCTGGTTACAATTCGCAAGTGAACGTGCTACCCCTCGTGGCAACCACTGGCAGCTGAGGTCATTTGGCCCATTTGGCACAGGATAAAGTACGGCGCTAAAAGAGAAATTCTTGACAAAAAAACCTAATCTAAGGTGGAACAGCATGTGCAGATTTTATTTGAGGAGTCGCTATTTACATTTTCTGATCAAAAGTCGCTATTTACATTTTCCAAAATTATTTTTTTTTTCTTTCAGGGCAGAATTTTTAAATGAAATAGGACAAAAGCAGCTATTTTCATAATGGACTAAAAATTGCCAATTTCTCTATGTAAAATATCCCTAAAATTCTTGATTTTGGTCAAAACAAGCTAATTACTACAAAAAAGTGATCAAAAGTTACTATCAAAAAGTCAGATGTAAATAGCGACTTTTGATCAGACACTCTTCATTTAGTCTTCTTGTAGTAAGCTGGGTGCCCCACACGCGACATTCCATCCCCAGCGTGGAATGGATCACGCGATAGGAATAGGCGGGAGTGGGACTTCCCTCTCGAAGTCCTTGGGTTCCATTCCAATGCTACCGTCTTTATAGTTGAAGTACTTGCTATAGTAATCAGTAATCACCTAGGAGGGAGAGCAATGAGCCCAGAAAGTATGTATCGCGTACTGGCCGGCAGTATTATCAGTTTCATTAAGAGCCTGAATATTGACTGGATGGATAATTAAGCCAGGTCCAAGCACAAAAGATTTTTAGCCACAAGGGCCTTCAACAATAATAATAACGGAGGCGTTTCGGAGATGTTTCTTTAAAACTGGTACAAAGTGAATAACCTGGCTGGCTAACTGTCAATATTATCGAAGGCGAAGTAAGTACGCCAATCGAACCACTGAAAGCATCGTTCATTTGAATCAAATTTGTCATTTGCCCTGAAAACTGCTACCGGACATGCCAGTTGAATTAATCGAGAAACTAGATGGTGTTCTACGGAGGAGTCTCTCAATGAGGAAGAAAACCCAAAACCAAACCAAAACGGGCGGAGAATGAGCACAAAAACAGAAAAAAGCGAAGCCTGGCATAAAAGCTTCTTCTTTCGTGAATTCGCACGGTTAATTGCCTTATTTTAGTAAATCATGGATTAGGTTGATGCCTCATTTAATTGCTGCCATTAACTTCTAGAATAAACTGTTAAAACTATGGCTGATAAGATAGTTTTAATTCTGCATTAGTGAACAGTTCTTTTACTGGTTTTGTTTGGCCAACAGCTTCTAAGCCTAACAATACAACCATCTTTAAACTTTAGTTAGGTCACCGACGAGGAATTTGATTCACCAACCGAACTATTAGTTGAATTTACTGCAGAGGAATCATTGTATTAGCCTTTTTTTTGTCTCCGAAGGCTTTAAATTTGACAATTACGACGTCTCAAAAGCAACTAATACAAATTTGTAGATGGAAATGTTATGATTTTTTAAAATAGTGTTACAAACAAACATATACATATTTGAATTTTGGCGCAACGAAAATCCAGCAAATCGTGCTGATCAAAAAATTTAAAAAAAAATAAAAATTCCGTTACATAACGATATAAGTAACGTTTCAAGGTTTTAATTGTTGATATAACCGAGTAATGTAACGCTATAAATTTATTTTTCGTTTTAAATCATCCATTCAATTCATTAAAAGTAGGAACTGTTTCTGCTTTGTTCACTGTTCATTTGAATTAACTTTTGCACCGCGTTTGCTTTTAAAAAGTTGTCTAATTTCATATCCATATCAGCAAGTAACTTAAAGGCTGCATTTCACTCTAACCATATCTTACTCTTTTGTAAAAATGTTTAAACAACGGCAAGATGACTTTAGGACTCTTTGAAGGACTTTTGCCTGTTCAGACATAGAAGTGCTTTTGGACATGCCCTACACTGAAAAAAAATCCTACATCAATGCAGACAAAAACTGCATTAATAGTAAGAAAAATTCGTTAAAACAGAGCCAATACGACCCTTCTTTAATAGTACGAAAATCATACGTTAATATGATGAAACACATAAAAAAATTTATTTTAACTTATACTACTTACGTTGTAATATTTATGAATTGATTCATATAAGATACGAAAAAGGTTATAATTTTAATGCAGTTAAAACATTTGTGGATAAACAAATTATTATTGTTAATGTAAGAAAGTAGAGATAACATGAAATTTTTCGTCACTCTAATGAAATGTTACGTCATATTAACGAATAAATTCATATATATATAAGAGTAAAAATTCATTATTTCTGCGTACGAAATTATTCGTATATAGGAAGAACGGCATACTTAGTGGTTAAGAATAATACACAAATATAATGATTATTGAATAAATATATAAATATATTAAATATTTTATATGTAGGAACGGGTTCATAATTGATAAACAAAATTACATAATATTTATGTATGTAGGGTTCGTAATATGAACGTATTTCTGAAATATTAGAACTTACCAGAATTGGAGATTTCATTGACTAACGTTGATGAAGTATCAAATATGATACACAATCGTAATAAATCCTCAGCAACATGGTGCTCGCTGATCGTTTATCAGTAAAATTATCCCGATTGTATACAAAGAATATTTACCCTTTCAAAAATTCTTGAAAGAGTACTTATTGAGAAAATCAAACTTTATTTTCAAGTCAATAGCATTATACACCTAGATCAAATTGGATTTGTATACAAATCTAATGCTCAATCGGCGGCGGCATCGGTCATGAATGAAATTTTATTGGAACTTGATGAGAAAAATTTTTGATACCATTTCGCATAATGTTTTGCTTAGTAAATTCAAAAAACTACTTTTAGACTTACTAGACGAAACGATCTTACAAACTACTAAATCTTGCCTGTTAATGGTATAGGGCATTAACAAGCAATGGTTTTCGTTTTGCTGAATTTTTCTAAAGCATTTGATATTTTAAAAATAAATCATTAAATTTTGCAGAGAAAATTTGAAAAACATTAGTCTGACTTTGATGTAAACCTAATAAGCAGCTATCTCCAAGACCGAAGTCAGCTTGTATTATATCTATAGATAATAAAAAATCTGATTTTGTAAAAGTTTCTAGGGGCAACCAGGGTTCTTAGCTGAAACCACAATGAAATATGTTGACTGTAAAATGGCTTTGGCTTAAAAACTAGTTTTAAGTTTGGTATTCAGTCACTTTATTTATTCGGATTTACGTATAGACATTACAGCTACTTGCATTACAGATTCAAATAATAATTATAGATCACTCATTATTCCGACAGAAATTGCGGAAATGAGACAGCCTATACAGTTTATTCAGTCTAAAATGAGCTTAGTTATGATAAAAGCTTCGGTTTTATTTAATTTGAGTAAAACATATAAAATTATAGACTGTGCCTTTTCAGTAATTTTATTTGAACGAAGGAATAGAGTTACGCATGCAACATTATTAAACTGCGTCATGCATGTCTTTTTATTAGTATCTAGCGTGCAGTGTAACAATTTTTTGTCATTCGTGCTTTTGTATGAAATAAATGATTTAATATAAAAAATATAACACCGAATTGCCGATTACTATGGTTTCATCCAATCAGGACGTTATCAGATAGAATTTTGTCTCCTTCAAAATTAGAGTGGATGTAACGTTGTGTCATCAATTGCTGCAACCGACTGGTGTTTTGGTAAGAGAGTTTATTAGCCTACCAAAAAATTTAAATACGATGGTTTTAGGCGTCCTTTAATGCAGTCTTGTAATTCTCGTTCATCATCAACGTCTGAGTCAAGTCGTTCAACATTATCTGAATTTCAGGTCATAGTGATGATGATGTGATCGTTTTAATTGAAACTTGTCTGTCTGTTGATATTTTTAATTCGGAACTACTTGGTACTACAAGGTCGAAGAGCTTATGGTAGGTAAAATTTTTAATGAATTAACATAATATTTTGATCGATTATCATTACATTCTCACATCTTCAACTTTTGAGTCAATGAATATGCACGTTAGACTTCGCAATGTCGATTTTTGGAAAATTTGGACCACTGGATATGTTAATCGCATTTATAGCAAACTCAAAATGATCCAACTGATTGCTACCTTCGACTTATTCTACTTTATGTACCGCGCGTAACAAATTATGCTGTTGGTGACATCGAATATGAAACATAGAAAGATGCCGCTTTACACAGCAATTTGTTGCCTTTCGATAGCGAGTGGAAACAATTTCTTCAGGTTTTTCAAATGCCTTTACAAATGTGTCGTATATTCGGACTTATTTGTATTTATTGCACACCGACAATTCCTTTGAAACAGTGGAACCGTGGGAAGCAACATCATACATAGAGTCAACTCGTCTCGAGTATTGATTTTCATACTAAGCATTTGGTTTTCCTTGGTTCTTGGCAGAATTTTGCTGGAAGTGACTACGCTGCAAAGCAGACGATACGTGTATCACCTGTAATAAATACAACATTGAAAATCTAAACAATTAATAATGTGACAAATCACCCAACCTAATGCTTGTGCTCTATCAGCCACCCTATGGGGGATGTGAAACCTAGTGGATAGTAAAGTAAACTTTAGATTGTAAAGTTAATTTCTGTGCTTCTTCAATTAAAAACCGCCTTTAATTTTGGAAAAATTAAAGAAACAAAAAATATGTATCGTCTCTTCCGCATTTACCCTAAGTGAGTGAAAAAAGAAAGCACAAAAGGCTTCAATGATGATGCAAAAACCGTCTATATGTCAAAATTTAACCAGCAGTAAAAGATCAAAATTTAAAACCTTGGATTGTCTATTCTGACCCACTCATGTCGTCGCTACCATCTCAAACTATCGAAAGTGAAAATGACCTTTTCAGGACGGAAAATTCTCATCTTTGATTCTACGAAAATTTAAAATCTACTATTTGTCACTGTATCATATCCAATGCTAGAACAAGCCAGCGAATATGAAATATAATTTTTTTCATATTCTTTGTACGTTCCAATTCGTACGTTATTCAGAACTAGTCCCGCTGTATGGCTAAATTGATAATATTTTCCCAAATAATGATATATTCATCACAAATTCTCTCTGTCGAGTATATGACATGTATGTCAAAACCGAATAAATGTTTTGTAGCAACGGATCGAATTTTAATTACCACTGGTGGGAGATATACAAGAGTGTAAACGCGAAGTGTTGTTTGACTACCGATGAGTAGAATAATCTTATAAATGTAAACGATTTCTCTTGCCTTTCAAATTACAAATTGTAAACCAAATAAATAAATAAAAAAAGCATCCCTCTAAAATTGGCGGCGCCTTAGTTTCTTCTTTCTTTCGCTGGCGCTACTCACGTGAAGGGATTTGGCGCCCTAGCGCTGCAGCCTTAATAGTACAATAGATTGGGATTGCGTTGACCACAGGTGATTATTCGATATTTGTTTCGAATAGTAGAGAATTCCACCCCAATTAATTTTGTATAAAATACTAATTCATAATCGAGATGTTGTTGAACGCTTTGATTAAGTGAACAAAAGATGCTGGTGACTGCTCAAAGGAAGTCTTGCACTACAACCTGCTCTAAAACCAAACTGTTGATTTCAAAAAAGTCCTTTTTTGGTTAAGAAACTCCAAAACTCTTAATTTCTTATACCCTTCTCATAAATCGTATTGTAGTAAAAACCGGCAGCAAAGAAATCATTGATACTAAAATTATTTGAGCTCAATAGGCACCGTTTCGGCAATGCTAATCTCACAAGTTTATCATCCAAAGTATTTACCTTGATGTCGTTTCCACTAATTTTTCAAATGCATTTGATTTTCCGCAGTTTGAGCTCAATCTTGCTAAATTAGATAAATAGATTTGGAGAAGCTGAATTGAATTGAAAGCTCATGGGTTCTTGGCTAGAACCTGTGCTAATATATTCCACAATGAAATGGCTAATTGCTTATTTCTTTCAGTACTGGCAAAGTGATCTTAATTTGCTAAATAGATGAATGATTACGAATAAATTGCCCTTAAATTTGAACAAATTTAAGTTTATGGGTTTCTTTTGGAAATAGTTTAAGTTCATTCGTATCATTACTGAAGATCATAAGCTACGACAAGTAACGACGTTTAACAATTTGACAATTGTCTAGCCGTAAGCTTTCATTTAATTTGTCATGTCACCAAGAATTTTCGAAATCCTCATTCTGAAACGTTACAAAAGCAATTCTTCAAGGTTCATCGCTGATTTATTTATTTATTTATTTACATCTATTCTACAGTTAAAAACTTAATGAATAGTAAAAAAAGAATTATTATAGATTAAAAAGAAATAAAAGGAATACTACCAATACGGAACATTACCTGAAAAAACGAAAACTTTAAAAACGTAAAATGAGATTAAAAATTGCAATTTCTAATTGCCTTCCGAAAATACACTCTGGATCTCTCAAAATTAAATAAATGGTAAAATTCATTAAAAATTCTAGCCATTGACTTGGTTGGCTCATTGGAACCATAATCCGTTCTATGAAAGTCAACAAACAAAAATTCCCTTGGACGCAAGCTTCTGGTAGGTACATAAATGCTCCAAGCAGAAATGAGTTCAGGACACTTAATGCGGCCACTAAGAGAATCACTAACAAACAAGGCAGATGCAATTTTTCGGCGTTTAACCAACGTATCAATGTGAAGGCACTCACACCGAATCACATACGATGGGAGACTTCGCACCTGTTCCCACATAGGTAGATGACGATCAGATAAATGACCAAGCTTCCTGGCCATATATAGATAGTAAAACGTTTCTGAATAGATTCCAATCTTGCAATATGCACATCCTGATGAGGATACCAAACCACTACAGCATATTCAAGGTGAGATCTTACTAAAGAAGTATATAGACTAACACACGAAAATGCATCCATAAAATCCTTTGTCATTCTAAAAATAAAACCTAACATAGAATTGGCCTTTAATATTATTTTATCTATGTGTAAAGCAAAAGTTAATTTCTGATCAAACAGAACTCCTAAATCAACAGTTGAACTTACAAAGTATGTAGATCTCCATCAAAATAATAATTGACAATATTTGGATTGAGTGTTCTGAAAAACGACATCACCTTGCACTTCTGTATATTGATGAACAATTTATTCTTAGAGCACCAACTAGACAATATATTAATTTCAGATTGCAAAACCTCAGCATCACTCACAGATTGAACATGCATGAAAATCTTCAAATCATCAGCAAATAATAAACATTTACAGAATTTAAAAATATTAGGAATATCATTAACGAATAAAAGAAATATAATTGGGCCTAAATGGGACCCCTGAGGGACTCCTGAATGACAATAGATATAATCTGACTTAACATCATTCAACAGAACATACTGCTTCCTACCAACTAGATAAGAAGAAATCCATTTAAGAAAATTTGGATCAAGACCAATAACCGAAAGTTTTTCAATAATAATTTTATGGTCGATTGAATCAAAAGCTTTAGCAAAATCAAAGTAAATTGAATCAACTTGGGCGCCTTTAGATTCAAGTGACTCAATAGTGAATTTAGTAAATTGCAACAGATTGGTAGTCGTAGATTTTCCACTGGTGAAACCATGCGGGAAAAAAGAAATTATCTCTTTAGTATGGAATATTAAATGTTTCGACACAATTAATTCGAAAAGTTTTGGTATAGACGAAATAATTGAAATACCACGATAATTTGATATATCAGAACGGTTACCCTTTTTGTAAATTGGAACAATGTGAGAAATTTTCCAAGCTGAAGGAAATTGTCCAGAAATTAATGATTGGTTAAAAAGATAACATAATGGAGTTACAATATATAAGCTCACACATTTAAGTATTGATGAAGGTATCCCATCAGGCCCACATCCATCATTAAAATCTGACAGATATTCATAAATGTCATCTTCAGTTATTGATAGGTACGGAATGTTAAATTGGCAATTACTAACAGTAGGGTCGCTTTCAAAGGATCCGTAATTAACTTTATATACCGATTGAAAGAAACTAGCAAAACCCTCGCAGATTTCAGGAACCGTGCTCAGTTTACCTCCATTAAAAATCATTACCGATGGATAGCCAGTTGTATTACGTTTTTCGTTAACAAACTTCCAAAATGTTTTAGGGTTTTGTTTGATATTAATTTCAATCACACTTATATACTGACAATATTTAGAATGAAATACAGATTTAAATTGTTCACGTAGATCAACAAATTTGGATTTATTCAGTTGACAATTATTGGATCTGAATCTATAGTAAGCTTTATTTTTACGGTTACGTAAGTTGATCAAATCAGAATCAAACCATGGTGGGTAATTATAGTTACGTTTTTTCCTCAAAGGTACGAATTTATCAAAAGCAACAAATAGTAAGTCATTAAAATTTTTTACATTTTCATTAACATCATTGGCTCGAAAAAAATCATCCCAACAAACGCCACGGAGATATTCAGAGAGACCAGGTGTGTCGCATTCTTTAAAATCATAAAACGAATCATCAAAAGAAAAAAAAACCGACATTTATCATCTCGATTACCAACATGAAATATAATCTCGAGGGAATTATGATGAATATCATTTTCCTTGAAAGATGTCAAAGACTCATGAACTGACAAATATTCCGTATTATTAACAAAAATTAAATCTAAAAACGAATTGTTATCATTACAAAATAAATTAACTTGTTTGAGATTGAAACTGAACAGTGCATCCACCACCGCTGCATCATTTTTCTTAACTATCTCATATTTAGATATCCTTGTATCCTGTAAACCAGTGCGGATCACGAATTTGTTTGTCTGTTAACATTTGAAACAAATTATTCATATATTGCTCCTATCCCGGCTATATGTCGATATTTTAATGTTAATCTTAATATATTTCATAACATTTTTAATTCCTGTATCGCCGGGGGAGCGGATTAGGGGGGAGAAATTGGGGGGGGGAGGAGAGGGTAATGGTTTGGTAGTAGTGATGTTGGTGTTTTAGGGAGATACATTTTAGTGGGATTTAATGCTTGACTTGAATGGTTAGTTTGAAGTTAAGAGACCAATAGGGTAAATAGGGTGGTTGGGTGAAGGGTGACGATAAACTTTTGTGTAGGTGGCTGTCTAAGGGTGACGATGAGCTTTTATGTGGCTGGCTGGGCAAGGCTGTGGATGCAGGTGCGAGGGTTCTTTAGATGTTGGATGTAAATAAATAGAATTGTTAGAAGAAGACTGGGAGGCAGTGATTATAGACACTGACTCAATATTGGATTTTTCAGAGGTGTGTTCTGCAGACTGAAGCAGCTGGTGAATTTGAGGGTACATTCGTTTTACTGAGATTTTAATTTAGATTTTGGGTTGCAATTTTTACAAATAAACAAAATTTTCAAATAATCGTATAACTTAATGCATCCACATTGTTTAAAATTGAAACAATTCTACGATATTAGTAACAGTAGATTTCTCAGCGAAAACAACGGAAAATGTAACATTACGCAGGTGTTTCTGCCTTAGTTAAATATACAAAAAAAAAATGGAACCTGATCTGCCATCCCAATTTATATCACAAACGTATTTGCGTTATGGCAAAATTTTATTTCCGTTACACAACGTGTTACCGTTCATCGTAAGTGACTGCACGTTTTTTTTTTTTAGAATAGTTATAGTAGTAATGTATAACTTGTTAATTCACTATTTCACTTCGTTTAATAATTATAAAAGACGAAAGAAATTATAAAATAAGATTTTTATTATATTTAATTTATTTTAAATTATTATTAATATATTATTATAAAAAAATATGTATTTTTGATTAAATTTTATTTCACGCCACTATGGTAGAAAATTATTTTTTCTTTTGACCAATCTGGTCAAATACACGATACATTCTGTTTTTTTGGAATTATCCAAAACCTATATCAATACAATATAATATTGTGTGTGGCGTCATACTTGTATTCAAATTTTGTAAAACGGGAAAAGGAAAAGATAAGTACATAAAAATTTTGTTTGCGAACTCGGCGTAAGCAGAGATAAACAATAGCGAATTAATATTTCTGTAAATATATGCATCTGTGTGAGTGCTTATATTTCATGCGGTATGAAATCGAATCAGCTGTCGTTCCATACTAAATAAAATACATATAACTAAAAATAGGTTGTACATAGAAAATAGCGTTATATGTTACGAAGTAATGTACCAAATAAAATGATGCGACAAATACATTCGTAGATAATGTTATAGTACATTTCATTAAGAGATTATACTTTTATTTTGTAGCGCGATTAATATTTATTTGAAATTCGAATTACAAATTTGATTATTTATAATTGAATTGCAATGATTAATTATTACTATTAATCGGCTGCTACAATCCTCCCTTCCAAGTTAATGTCCGAATCAAATGAGAACATTAACTAACAAAGTCAACTGCTTTAAAATTTTTGTTGAAAAAATTTTGTTCAAAAGAACTAATGATTCCAAAAGCAGGCTTCAATCTATCGATCGAAATATTATGATTTTTATCCTTGATCGAAATAATAAATTGTTTTCGAAGGAGTCTAATAACTTTAAACGGTCCTTCGTATGGAGGGGAAAGTCCAACTCGAACCTTATCTGTCCTTACAAAAACAAAATCACAGTTGTCCAGAGTTTTTGGAACAAATATGCCATCTTGTTTCGCTTTACGCGTAGGTGAAGGGATAAGATTCTTCATTGCGTTTCGCAATTGGTCGATAATTGTGTTGTCAGGTATAGGTGAAGGAGGATTATCGATAAAAAATTCACCAGGGAGTTTAATGGATTGACCATAAACCATCTCTGCTGGTGAGCACTTAAGATCTTCCTTCACTGTAGCTCGAATACCTAATAAAATAATTGGTATTTCAGAGCTCCAATTAATTGTATTACCTCTGGCCATAAGAGCAGCTTTAAGCTGTCTATGAAAACGTTCGACCATGCCATTCGCTTTAGGATTGTACGCAGTTGTACGAATCCGATGAGATCCAAGAAGTACTGTTAGTTCAGTAAAGAGCTTAGATTCAAATTGTGAACCCTGGTCAGTTGTTATTTCTGCCGGGACACCAAATCGCGAAATATAGTTATTAACAAATGTAGTAGCAATGGTATTAGCGGACATATTGTTCATGCAATAAGCCTCAGGGCAGCGTGTAAACCTATCAACACACGTTAAAATATAAGAACAATTGTTGGAAACCGAAAGTGGTCCAACGATATCCAAATGGATATGTTCGAATCGACCTTGTGGAATATTAAATTGTCCATGTGGTGAGACTGTGTGCCTTTGTACTTTGGCACGTTGGCAGGATAAACAGGAAGTAGACCATTGAGTTACATCTTTGTTTATACTTGGCCAAAAATAACGAGCTGTAATCAATTTACGAGTAGCTCTAACTCCAGGATGTGCTAAATTGTGTAATGAGTCGAAAACTATCCGACGCAATGGATCTGGAATGTATGGACGGTTTTTACCTGTCGATACTTCACAATAGACTTCAATCCCCGGCAACATAAATAACTCAAGTTTATAACTAGAAGTTGATCGACGATCGTTTGAACCAGATAATAAAATCTGAAGTTCTTCGTCTTTTAATTGTGCCTTAATTATATCTCTATAATCGAAAAATATTTCGTTAGTAGCCGAGTCAATGTTTAAAGTGCGTGATAACGTATCCGCTACCACGTTTTCTACACCATGCACATGCTGAATGTCAGATGTAAACTGACTAATGTAATCCAAATGGCGTGATTGCCTTGGATTTCTTTCAGTTTTAGACTGAATAGCTCTTGTTAGTGGCTTATGATCGGTATAAATTGTGAAATCCCGACCTTCTATATAATATCTAAATTGTTTAACAGCCAGAAAAATTGCTAGGAGTTTCCTATCAAATGCTGAATATTTTATTTCAGCACTCGTTAATTTCTTCGAAAAGAATGCTAATGGTTCCAAACGATTCTCTTTCTCATTAAACTGTTGCAAGACAGCGCCAACGGCAATGTTCGATGCATCAGTTGTAATACTTATTTTAGCGTTCCCAATTGGATGCGCGAGAAGAGTAATTTTAATCAATTCCGCAATTACCTGGTTAAATGCAACATTACATTCATCCGTCCAAGAAAAGTTCTTGGTTAGCTTTGGCGACTTATTTAGTACTGCCAAATGTGCGTGAATTGGACAAATCCCCAAATCCACCATATGTTGGAATTCAGTAAAAGCGGCTTTATGCCGATCAGGATCTAATCTTCTTGACCTTGCCATCGGTAAATGACCATTAGTCACAATATGATGCACAACCGAATGGCAAACTGGCAAATTAAAATTTGGTAACGCTGTAAGGCTAGGAAACTTACTTAATAACGTACCATAACCATTATCAATAGAAAAATGCACAGGTGTAGGAGTTTCACAACTCCTTACTGTCGCCTCAATTGATAATTTTGTGGTTGTATCTATTAATTGTCTTCTTTTGAGATCAACTAAGAGACCAAATTTTGCCAGGAAAACGGCGCCAATGATCGGGCGACTCACGGATGCTATAATAAAAGCATGCGTAAAGTCCCTTTTAAGTCCTAAATTGACTTTAAGCAATTTCGTACCGAATGTACGAATAATTGATCCATTGGCTGCCGTAAGTGAAAGATCCTGCGAATAACTATTTACATTTATATTATAGAATTTGACCGGGATTACTGATATGTCAGCTCCCGTGTCAATTAAGAAAACTAAACTATTGTTATTGTCGTTGATAAAGAGCCGGGACGAGCGCAAATTCAACAATGTCCCGGACTCTACTCTGCTTACGTCTATCCGTTTTTTGCTTCATGTTTTTGGGCGGCAGCTTTTTCTATCTGCTCAACCCGTTGTTTAAAATATGAGCAAGGCTGTTTACAAGACCAAGCTTGATTTCCATATTTCTTGTGGTTGTAACACCAATCTGGATGATTTTTCCAATTGTTGTGCTTGGTGTTGTTTGTGGACATTTGCTTATTGCCAGTGCTACTACTAGCGCTGCTCGACCGATTTTGGTTGTTGTTACCTCGAGAGCCGGAACGAGAACGACCCTTGTTGCTTAGCGCATTCAAACGGTTTTCGAGTGTATTGAGCCTAGCCTCAATTTTCGAGATGTAATTTGGCTTGTTCTGTTGCCCGCTAGTAGATGGTCTATCCATCGACGCCACTTTTGGCGCGTGGTACATGGCCGCATGAATTCTATCTGCGATCTTAGCACATTGCTCTAACGTTTCCGTTTCTCGTAACCCAGCCATTGCGACTCGGATTACTTCAGGTAATTTTCTGGTCCACATGGTTTTAATGACAGATTCGCTAAATTTATTTTTAGCCATCACTTGAATCTGTCTTAAAAGTTCAGCTGGCCTCCGATCGCCCAGATCGATTCCTGTCAACAAAAGTTCCAGGTCATGTTCTGGCGATGGTGTCAATCTGTCAAGCAACCGGGATTTAATGGCTTCATAATAATTATTTTTTGGTGGATCTGATAACAGATCACCAATTTGTTCTGCTATTTCCGGTGCTAGGGAAGCTAAAACGTGTGACGCCTTAGTTCTGTCTGACGTTAATTGATTTAAGGTGAACTGTAATTCAGTTTTAACAGTCCAATTGGCGCAACTTCTTGATCAACCTCCATATCCGCTTTCTTTTCAATTAGAACTCTCGGACTTATTGGTCTTGGTGGAGTACCTACCATTTTATTGTTTAATATTTTATGGAACTAAGACGTGGCAAATTGTTTGTTGTTGTGATTGTTGGTCAAGTGCGCACAAAGCTGCTCGTTTTTATTAAGCAAAAAAAAATTTTAAAAAACAATCGTGCGTTTGGTGAATTTTCCAAATTGTGAAAATAATCAAAATTCAAAGTACTTTTGATCAATTGCTTGACCAACCAACAATGTTTGTGTAAAATATCAAATCTGTTTTGGAAGAAAACTTAAAAAAAAATTGTAACTTTTAAAGAAAATAAACAACGCCGTAACCGTATTCGTAGGTATAATAAAAAATAGAGGTTCTTGCCCGAATAAACGGTGAAATTAGCGAGATTTTTAAAAAAAATATAAATGAGATAAAAGAGAGATGAAAAATCTGCAAAACCTTGACGTATAAAACACGCGTTTATTCTGGGAAACCTTTAAAAACAAATAAACCGTTACCAATACCGCTTTTGCGAACAATTCCTTATATTAGGAGAATTCTAGCGATAGTTTTGCAATACCCAAAACCTGAAACTACCTAACCGTATGTGAAAATTTTGTGAGACCAAAATTTTAAGTTACTATTGATTCAAGTAATTTGTCTATGATATAATTAAAAAAATAATTAATAAGTAATTTGTCTATGATATAGGCAAGTAATTTGTCTATGAATTAATGCTACTAATTAAATTAAAGACAATTCTTTGTGTCTTAATTTTCATGAAAAAATAATAATTAAAAAAAATATAATTTGTGCAAAAACTCACCAGACAATGGACAAAGAGTACTCCCTGTTGTTGTCCGCGTGCTGAAACTTAAATTAACCGCCCAAAACCACACTAAATGTTACCGTTATTAATTTTTCATGAAAATTTGATATTTTTTTTTTTTATTTTATAATTCACCATAAATAACTAGGTAATCTTATATTTTAAATTTTTTTGTATATTTTTTTATGATTTGTTAGATTTGTAAATCGAAACCCGAAATTTATCTAAATTTTAGTACATATACTCAATTTTTGATAATTTTTTTTGTTAACACTAAATCTAACACACACAATACACTTTTATGTTTAAATAATGTACGTGCATATAAAATGAATAAACACAGATTTTTTGTATGCAATCACTTAGATATACCCAAATAAGTGTACCACAATATTAATAATTTTTATTTTCTAGGACAATTATCGGTTGATCCATTCACTTTGGCCTCTCAAATTTAATTGCAAATTTTATCTTGTTATGGACCAAAATTCTCAAACAAACAAACAAAAAAATCTCCCCTATTTATATACAAAGCTATACTATGTATACGGTACACTAAATACAATCAAAGATGAGTGTGAATCATCAGCGATGATTACTAAAATATTTGTATGTACTTTAAATTTCAATACACAGAGTATAAATGCATAGGTATTACCTATGAACAATTCATAGACCGTTTATTCTGCATATACCACCAAGAGATAAAAAAATGTTAAGTTCGATGACCGAAGGTGATCATGATCACAATAATATTTTGTTGTTGGTATTTATTTAATTTTGGTATTTATCATTTTATGGCTGATCATATCGTTACCCTTTCTATTTCATTAATCGATACACAGCTGTAACAAACGTTATCAAATAACGTCACAAATTTTTAATTTGTTGTTTAACCGTTTTGTATATTTTAAATTTATTTACTTTTTAGCATCACTAATATTTATAAAATATGCATAAAGGGATAAAGCGTAAACGGATGACTTTAAAAGTGGATAGAAGCAAAAATTTGGATGGAGCAAGCAAGCCATAATGAATATATTTGAACGGAGAAACCAACGCTAGCGTGTCGTAGGTTCGTAACATGGTAACATAAACCAAAACTGGAATAAAAATTATATGGTTTGTGAACATAAAGGTAAACGAATCATCTAAAAACACTGTAGAATACCCTATCAACCTAAACCTGATTTTACACTGTAGATAAGTTACCATGATGAAAAAAAAACGTGAAAGAACCGTGTAAAACCAGGTTTAGGTGTACTCTATTTTTTTCTTTTGTTATTTGCTGTGTGATCATTTTATTCGTTCGATGTCGACTTTTCTGTAGCGAGCAAATGCAAGAGTGAATGCAATAACTGCAAACGTTAATTTTTTGTTCATCCAATTTTATGCATGTATTGCAAGGTTTTTCAGTTTGCAGTCAGGCTGCCGCCGGTCGTTGATTTTTCTGTGCCGCTTAAACAAGATAGCGGCTGATTTCTTCACCATAGCCTTCTTCTATCTCTATATAAATCAAAACTTTACGGCTTACACCATTGAATAGAGAATATTCTCAGTCAGGTTTAAATGATCACGGTCGGCGGAAAAGTTGGAACTTTTCAATTGGAAAGATTCATTGCAGCAAGGAAGCAGTTTTGCGAGTACTCAGTGTTTGCTTTGAAAAAGAAACCGTTTGAATCAGCAATAACAACATAGGCCAGTGAAGACTGAAATTTAAGGATATCACCGCAATAGAGTTTACACCGTTCATCCAAAAAATGGTGAGTGCTTATTTGTAAGAATGCTCTTCCGTATTATCAAAATTTGTCCCTTCTTTTCGATAACGCAGAGATACACATTAGAGAATGGTTGGAGAACGGTGCTGATTCACCCCAATTAATAACTAAACAGCTTTAAAGATGCACCAATTAAGTCTATAAAACATGCTTGATTTTATTTCCAAACATTACCTGATTTATCAACTACCGATAATCTTAATTTCAATGCATTTCAAGCTTATCAAGTTCAGCATTAACCGCATCAATTATCTCCGCCTTACTGTTAAAGACCTTTCCCCTCAATTTTTTTTTTTTCATTTTTTGAAATAACCAGAAATCACAAGATGCTAGATCCGGAGAATACGGTCTGGTCGCATTTCTTCGATGCCAGAGATCGCAATAAAGTTACTCGTTATTTTAGCAGTGTGAGCTGGCGCGTTGTCATAATGTAAAAAGGTCATGGTATTCCAACCAATTTTTGAAAACTTTTGGTAAGCAGTCTTCGGTATACCATTTTGCAGTTACAATCTGACCCTTTTCCAGGTGAATAACAGCTACAGTTTTTGATGGGGTGAAGTAAACTGACATCATTACTTTTGTTGCTGATTTTTGTTGCTTAGCTTTTACGGGTGGGTTTACTCCTGTTGAGCTTTTACGGGTGTATTTATAGAACCAAGATTCGTCACCAGTAACGACTTTAATAAAGTTGCTAGGCTGCCCATTTTCAAATTTATTTAAGAAAAATTTATCAAAATGCAGTCGAGCCTCTTTTTGGGCCTCATATAAAATTCGTAGAACCCATCGAGCAGATTTCCTCATATATCCCAGATGATTACTTAATATTAGCGATACAGCCATGGCATTCAAGGCCAATTCATCGGCAATAATTTCTTGTATCAATCGTGGATCTTAGACAATTTTGGACATTTGTAGTGGCTTTAGTTTACGCCGAAAACCGATGAGAATCACATAGCGAATTTCTGTTTGCGTTGATGATGGAATTTCGCCTTATCCATCCTCAGCTATTTTGCGTTTTCTCGTCTCCATTTTAAACCGATCGTTATGAAATTTTGAAAAGAAGTCTCATAAAACAATTGCAAAGGATTTGGTATTTTTGGTTTTTTAAAAAAAAGATTTAAGAGTCACCAACTAAGCGAAATTTTGTTAGTCCCCTCGTATGTGTATACAACTCTAAACTAGGGTTTGCGTTTTGAGGTTCTGAGCGTTCAGAATATTAACGTTTAACTCTTTTAATATTAATGATTTTGGATATACCTTCTGATAATTTTTTCAAAATTTCAATAACACTATTGTGAGTTAGAGGTAGATCGATAACCAAACAGCTCGTGTCCAGAATGCTCATATCCTGAGAGACAGTAAAATGGCACTTCGTTGCTTTAGATTGATTCACGTTTCAGTAACAACTATTATTTGGAGTGGTGTAATGAAATATTCAATAACATTTTTTATATTACATTTATTGACGTAAAAAGGAAACTTCCCGGAATTACATTGCTTTAGAAATCACTAAGTTATTTTACATATTTTCCAATTTTTAGAAAAACGTAATGAAGTCAAATACAGTCAATACAGAATAACAAGTATTTGTACAGTCTTATATTGGATTGTGGAGTTACAGATTTGAACGGAGTTGTTACAGGTTTGAACGCAGATTTGGCTGCAATTTTCTTCTAGCTATAGACGATCGAATTGACGATTTTCCTCGGGTTTGTTTGACAAACCTCGGATTACAACTGTTCGTTCAGTTTCTACATTAAACCACGATGGATTAGTATTAATATTAGATTTGACTATTTTTTTGATGGACACAAATCTATCGTAGATGCTAGTAACAATAGAGTTATTTAAGGTATACCCAGTTGGAAGTCAATATCAGGTAAAAGTAAATTTGAGTCCACGTCATTTATTTCGCATCAAACCACGTCATTTATTTTAATGAATTTAAATGGAGATGCATTGCGTCTCCATTTTCACGCACACACAACCGTCAAAGATGCTACAATGCTCCTATATCATGACGGCTTTGAACCTGATATCCGAATTTATCGCCTCGATCTTGATAACGCAGATCAACATTTCAATAGTCTCATTATCTTGAGTCCAAATCTTGATTCAAATACAATGGGGATTCTTTAGCCATACGGAGTTCAGTCCAATTATCAGTGCTGATAAGTTCTCACAACAGTGGTTAAAATATATCTATTACAAACAGAGCAAATTACGTAATCAACTCTATCAGGGACTTAATTTATCATGTATGTGTGAACGTTACTGAAGTTCAAGCTGGACTTTCGGTTATTTTATCGTTTACATTCGAACAGCAAGGTCGGTCAACGTGGCCAAAAGTCATAATGGTATAAGTCGAGTTGTGCCCTTTTACTTTTTCAAATTCGAAATCTCCCTAACCAATTTCAAATCATATCAATTTTTTATAATATTCCGGCAACTAAAACAATCGTAATGGATATTTGCAATTGCCGGAATATGGTATTACAGAAAACTGATATGATATGAAATCGATTACGGAGATTTCGTATTTGAAAACGTAAAAGGGCATAACTCGACATATGTCATTCTGAATTTTGGCCATAGATATTATCGAAACGTAATGATGATTTGACTGAAGCTCGCCTGTTTGTTGATATTTTTAATTCGAAATTATTCGGGTCCTTATAAACGGTTTATAGGTGTTACAGAAATATTGAAGGTCGAAGAGCTGGTTGTGGCGTTTTGCAATTATAAAAATGAAATTAACTCCAACCTAGTCAATATTTAGTTAAATGTTGGATTTGAGGCAGTTCAGGCTCATTACATTCCCGCATCTTCCATTTGTTGATTTAAATCTGCCAAATATTACATGGAAGCATGATGGATGGACGCCATAAATTCTCTTGAAATTTAGTTAAACTACATAGTACCTACAGCTTGAATAAAAGCCAAAATGTTTTGGTTGACAACGATCAACATCTAAATCTATTTTATTAGGTGTAAAGCTAAATCATTTCAAATTAACTAGCTCCATTGAAAATACAAATAAGTTAAATACCAAAAAAGGTGTTAGAGGGTGCAAGCAAAATTAAATTTACATACTTTGGGTCTAACTTTTTCATAATTTTCATTGCCTTAACACCAACTATTGTTCAAAGGTGGTGTACAGTTCCGGTTCCAAGATTTACCAAGATTTTCAATATATCTTTGGAACATTCAACACTGCTACTAATCTCGTATAGAATTTGTTTCATTTGTCTTAAATTCTATATTGAAGACGGTAGACAAATGGATGTAGGGTTTACTGAATTCACGAAAGCGTTTAATAGAATTTCGCTAGAGATTGTCTTATCTAACCTACAGGAAGTTGGTATATTCATTCTAATTTACTGATGTGGATTAAATCCTAAAAATAAAATTGAGCGAATGTGTTTCACTACCATATAATGTTATATAATATAGCCAACAATTGGGCTGGCTATTAGGGTGGCATAATTTTGGATTGCCAGGTAAAAATTATTAGTAAGACTAACTCTATATGTTAGGATTTATGTTTCGTACGGCCAAAGGCTTTAGAGATTGTGATAAGTTTGTTTTTGGCCTTAATTAGGCCTGGAATACTTACCACTAATTTCGTCCCGTCAATGTGAAGTTCGCATCGTTAGAATTGAAAAAAATCAACGAGAGTTGATGATCATGTTTTAACAAAAACTGATTTGATCAAAAACAAAATATTTGTGAATAAGGGATTCGAATTTGATTGAAGGCATATATTGAGATTTGCGCTATAGGCCCATATGTATATTACCGGAAATGGAAGCTTATGAATTTGAGATTTTAATTACTGGCACTTACAAAAATTATCTACCTTATAATTTAGCACGTTTTCCCGTCAGGCTCATTTGTGTGATGATTTGGAATTAAAGTTTCTGTTTTTAGTATAATGCCCAATGAAAGATTATGAGCAAATTCCAAATTAAGAGAATTGAATGACCGGAGCTGCGTATTCGCTCTCCTTTATAACATGTCCCGTTTGTGTGTATACTACTATCGACGAGTCTAGGGCCAAATATTACACGCATGACTGGTACCTCGAATGTCTGTACTGATTTTATGAATTTCCTTAAGCAATAATTATCAAAAGACCGTGTCCAAGTAAAAACTGTAAAAGTTTAAATTTTATCAACTTTCGTCAAGAATTTGTTGCCTTTATACGAATAAGCGCAATGAACGTTTTATTGGTAAGAATTTTTACAGTTAAGAATGAAGTCCCGTATTGTGGCAGCATTATAACGAACTCAAAACAAATCAAATGTGATCAAAAATAATTCATGGCATATGCATATTCGATTAACATCTTAAAGCTGAACCTTAATCAACCTACAATTGGTCTCTAAAAAACGGCGTACTAAGTTTCACCTTGCTTGTTCATTGTTCGTGAAATCGTGAGAGATATTTTAAATTGATTTTGTGTTAAATAAATTTTATATCGATTTCAATTCCTTAATAACGTGAAATTATAAATCAAAGTGCGAAGTAGCTACCATACTTAAACCAATCGTTTGCTCACTTATTCATTCGTATCCGCCTCAATGTTATATTTCCATCGACATAATTAACTAGCATGAGAAACAGACAACGTGCACGCTAAATTGGTGACCCCGATAGCAGCAATAACAGTTCCGGCCAACGTCGTAAAACGTTATCATTCGCAGTAGCTCTCTCTCTCTCAAAAAACCATCACAACTGTTGAACAAATTCACATATAATGCTAGAACCGCTTTTGGTAAAGAACCGACCAAATAATTATGGATGGGTCGTCTCCCATAGCAGGTATAAATAGTAACTGCCTAGCAGTATTGGTGAAAAGAGCGAACCATATTAGACAGAGCTAACGGTAACCCAGTACAAGCTTTTGGTGGTAAGATTTGGAAATTAAATTTAGCCTTTATCAATTCCCATTTTAGGTGTCGATTTTATAAAGTATACCGGTACTCGCTCTAAACTCACAAATTTGATTTAGGCAGTGTCAAAATTCTTAAATTAAGTTAGTTGCAAAACGCAAAGATTAGCACCAGAGAAACTAAGTATTGCGAAGACGGAATTTGAAACGATGATGGCAAAAGGTAGGCAGATCTAGCCCTAGTTCAAGAACGGAAAATGGGGACATCGTTCTATTTTATTAGGCGTAAAGTTCTGCTTCGTCTATTTGGACGAAGCGTTTCGTTTATTTCAACTGCACTTCAAAATCTTATTAATAACATTTAAAACATCTAAATATCGGTTTTAAAAAATTATCAGATTATACTGTCACTGAACAGGGCTCTCTATCCAATCAAAAATTATGAACGTCCACATATACACGTCCAACTTAATTGTTGTTACAATAAGACTTAATGAGACGTAGCAAAGGTGTAGTGCTTGAAATGGTAGAGAGTTGCTAGCAGCTTATTCTGGCATTAAGCATTTCAAATGTCTTGTAGAAAGTCGTGAGTTCACGTTATTTACCGACCACGAATCTCTAGGTTTCGCTTTTAAACCGAATTCGGAAAATGCATCCCCACGTCCATTCAATCATTTAGATATCATCGGCCAATTCAATACCGATAACAGCAGATCTGAGGTGTGAACAATATCGTTGCAGATACTCTATCACGCAAATTTCTATTCCTGAAAGTATATTTTATCACGCCCTGGCATTAAGACCTCTGTTATAGCTGATTCTGCGTATCAGATAAGACTTCTTCTGATGAACACCAAGTGGTGTCTTGTGGAATTCTTTATAAATTCATTTATATCTTCTTCAGATGTTTTGCTTGCTCTTTGTGCTCTGGTAATGCCTGCAATAACTTGGTCTGATTGGGTGTCTCGATATTTTCGGAAATTTCATCTTACTAGGTTTGTATTCTAAAATCGCCAACGGATTAGACGAAAACTATGTTTTGGATTTTTATTGAGCCAAACTAAGGGACGATGAACGGTCCTAATCTGTGTTGTGTCCTAAGTGTTCCAAAATAAATTATAATTACAACGATGTTGATAGTTCAGCAACCAGAATAAGAGAGCTCGTTCCTCGCTTTATTATTATACAAAATTAACATTTAGTAACAGTATAACTACCGTACAATCAAACAGGTTATTCATCTACTACTCTACTATTATACAATAGAATATGCCTCATTCTTGAAGTCGTCCACATTCATATTTTGTCCACTTTGACAAATGTTACATCCCCTCACTATACGCTCCACATCAACATCTATGTCAGGCCACCAACACACCGATCTACTTAACATTTTCATACGTGAAATGCCTGAATGTCCGTTATGAAGTAACTTCAAAATGTGATTTTGTAATTTAAGAGGTATAACAACTCTGTTCCCCCAAATAATACATCCACTTTCGACTGATAGTTCATCACGTCGAATAAAAAAAGGTTTCAAATCATCATCCACGCTATGTGGCCATGTATTTCGAATATTTGCAAATACCTTTGCCAAATTCACATCTACCTTTGTTTCCCGAGCAACATCTTCATATGACATGGGAATAACATCATCATTAGAAAACGATTTTATTAAGTTAAAATGCACATCACCACTTCCTTCGTCTGCTAACGGCATCCTTGACAATGCATCCGGCACTACTAAATCCTTTCCTTTTTTATACTTGATTGTATAGTTATACCCAGAAAGGTTTATAGCCCATCGTTGTATTCGACTTGCAGCCGTGTTAGGTATTCTTTTTTTTTTTAATTCAAAAGTGACGCCAAGGGTTGGTGATCCGTAATTATATAAAATGTGCGACCAAACAGGAACTTGTGGAATTTCTTTACAGCAAATATTATTGCCAGAGCTTCCTTTTCTAACTGAGAATAGTTCTTTTCTGCTTCATTTAATGTTGCGGATGCAAACATTACTGGCTTTTCAAACCCATTTATAAGGTGAGTTAAAACAGCACCGATGCCAAACGCACTTACATCACACGATAAATATACCTCCTTTGCGGGATCGTAGTGACAAAGAATATTACCATTAGACAACATTTCCTTACATCTCCGAAATTCTTGCTCACATGCTCGGTTCCAATTAAACTTTACTTCTTTTTGAGTTAGCCTGATAGCCATCATAGGAACAAATTTCCTATAGAAATTTGCTAAACCTAAAAATGACTTTAGTTCTGTTACATTTCTGGGGACTGGAACCTTTTCGATAGCAGCAACCTTCTCCGGACTTGGTAAAATTCCTTCTTTTGATATAATATGCCCCAGGTATTGCACTTGACTTTGAAAAAACAGGCATTTATTCAAGTTAACTCTAACGTTATACTCTGACAGCTTTGCTAATACATTGTATACAAGTGTTTTGCATTCATCTATATCCTTTCCCACTATCAAAATATCATCCAAATAACACATGGTTTTTGGTATACCTTTCAATATTTGATCCATCACGCTTTGAAAAATGGTCGGTGCACTTGATATTCCGTATGTTAAGCGCGTGTATCTAAATAGCCCCAGGTGAGTGTTAATATTGAACAAGGAACTGGAATTTTCTGCGACTCTTAGCTGTTGGTACGCTCCAGCTAGGTCTAGTACCGTAAAAACTTTACAATTTGCCAGACTTGCGAAGATATCTTCTATAGAAGGCAAAGGGTAGTGTTCAAATTCAACCCACTTATTAAAACTGACTTTAAAATCGACACAAATGGAAGGACTAGCCCATTGACTATATTTCACTGGAAAAATAACACCGGCTTTTACCATTTTATGAATCTCTTCTTCGACTTTTGCCTTTACAGCATATGGCATACTGTACGGTTTACAAAATATAGGTTTCGCATTTTCTTTCAAAACTATGGCAGCCTCGAAATCTTTTATCGGCTCACTGGGACTCGAAAATACTACCGGAAACTTAATTTTTAGTGCTTCTACCATACGCCTGCTACTATCTATACCAATGATTTCTCTAATAAATTTACGTGTTTCGAATACCTTACGCCAGTCTGGAATTAGTTTATCTAACCAGTTCCGACCTATAAGCGTTGTAAATAATATTTTTGCTCTTATTACCAATGTCAATGAGTAATTTTTACCTTCATATTCGACAAGCACTTCGAATCTGCCTAGTGTTACTAATTTCTCCCCGGTTCCTAGATGCAACCATTCCAATTAAATTTAGATTCTCTAAAGTATCTTCTACTTCTTCCTCTTCCAAATTATTGATTTTCTTTTTATTCCTACAGAGTTCTTTTACATGTTCTCTTTTATTACATAAAAAGCACCTCCAATTTTTGGCCGGACAAAATTTGTCGCTATCATTCCTACCACATTTATCACACAGTTTGTTATAAAATCTTCTGTCATTTTGATTAAAATTGGTTGCTACACTAGGATTAAGATGGTTCTGCTTTGAACTCCAAATTTTTTAAACTGAGCTATCACTAATAGTTTTGGATTCTATGGTAGCTAATTCTAAACTAACAGCTTTCCTGCGTGCATCTTCAAAGGTAAGGTCTCCTCCTTCAGACAAAAGCTTCTTTTGAATAGATTCGCTTCTCAGCCCACAAATAAGCCTATCTCTCAGCGCATTATTTAGAAATGCGTCGAACGAACACGTTCTGGTAAGCCGTTTAAGCTCTATTATATACTCAGCTATGGTTTTGTTCGCCGATTGGTCCCGGATATTAAATTTGAAACGTTCGTAAATATAACTAATTTTTCCGGATTAAAATGCGATTTTAACAATTTGGTAATAAAATCGTACGATTTATCTAAAGGCGAGTCGGGTACGCATAGATTTTTTAAGACACTATATGTCTCTGCACCCATCAAGGTAATAAACAACGACATCTTATTTTTATCTTCTACAGTATTGATTTTAACTAACTGTTCGAAGCGTTCTAAATATGTCTCAAAATCAGATTTACTGATATCAAACGATTCTAAAGTACCGATAATAAATGACATTTTATTACGAATTTAATGTACCACACTATCACTTGCTCACAGTCCCAAGAATGCGCAAAAAAAAAATTAAGTTTATCACCTTTACTTACAACAGTATGTATTTCAGCCTTTTATATTCCAAATATATGGTGTTACGTTTATATCCTCGTCGCCAATATTGTATTCCAAAATAAATTATAATGACAACGATGTTGATAGTTCAGTAACCAGAATAAGAGAGCTCGTTCCTCGCTTTATTATTATACAAAATTAACATTTAGTAACAGTAACTACCGTACAATCAAACAGGTTATTCATCTAATACTCTACAATTATACAATAGAATATGTTAGCAAATACAATGCGAGGTATGATACACAAATACAGTGCAAGATTATAACAATCACAAACTCTTTCCCGTACAAGTAAGGCTGAAACCTTTCAGTGGCCCAGACTATGGTCAAGAGCTCTTTCTCGATGGTAAAATAATTTTTTCGGCATGCTCATCGAATACGTGAGATAGTATCGCATAATCGCTAGCATCAATGATTAAAATGAAGATTTTTTCGAAGTTAGAACGTTGCAGTATAGGGGATGACATAACAGAGTATTGCAATTTATTAAAAAATTCGTCGCAAAATGATTTTTTAGAGTAGTATTTGATAAATCTCCAGTAGTAACCAGAAAACCCAAGAAAACATCTGACATCTTACACGATGGTCGGTGTTGGGTATTTCATTATAGCACCTATTTTGGCCGGGTCTAAATAACAGATTTCGGTTCTAAGAAACTGACATTTGTTAGGCTGTAATTTCAAATTATGTAAGCGTAAACGTTTCAAAACGTTTACTAACTTTGAATTGTGGTCTTGAAGGTCGTAATAGTAGATAACCATAAAGTCGTCAAGATACAGAAAACATCTGAGACCATTTAATCCTAACAATATGGTGTTCATCAAGCGCCGAAAGGTTACGGGTGTCCCTTTTTAAACCAAACAGCATTCACAAAAAAATGAACAAGACCAGTATGGGTGTTAAAAACTGGCTTTCCCTTGTGGTAACCGTTTGCCAAATGCAATTATGTAAAGTAGTTTGCTTTGCCTAGTTGATCTAGGATCTCGGTTATGTTAGGCAAAGGGTAAAATTAGTCGATAGTTATATACGGAAGGAAATACAGGTTACTATTATCAGAAATGTCCAGATTATTATTTAGCATTGATGGAATTATTATTTGATTACTGACAAAGTATTTTTGAGTATTTATTAAACGCTGAAGAATTAGACTTACTTTGACTTCAGAGGGAGCAGGGAGATAGAGTGATACAGATTCACAGGATTTTTTCTGGGTTTTAGATGGATTGGTGTTTTCTACATCAGTTTTCTGCAATCGAATTAGGTTTATTCATCTGAAAACACTGGTTAGGAAAATTTTGAACCGACGAAATGAACGTAAAGCGGCTGCTTTGTTTAGACTATATGTAAATCATGTTAGCACTTTTATTGCCTTCTCGAAACGTCTTCATTTTGACCTTGAATACGTTTAATGAGCTCATTTTGAAGCTGCTCGACCGATCGAGAACCTTCAAATTGTAATGTTAGCTTTCTTTTCAAATTTTCCCGCACGTTTCTATCGTCTTGTATAAGATTAATTCGTAAGCTCTACCAGAAAGTTTAGATTGAACAATTTGTAGAAATTTCAGACACGTTTATATACATATGTGGGATTTAGTTTATATGTTTTGTAAACTACACGACACGTTTTATTATTGAAGGGAATTGTGAATAAAAGGCAGTCAGTCAGTTTAAATAGCTTTGCTCTTTATTGTTGCAATTCAATTATATTTTGTCTAACTAACTTGCTAAATCATTTTTAATATTATTTGTAGCGCCGTCCCATCCTAGTATGTCAGTGTGGCTATCATGACGTAATATTACTGAAGGGCTATCCCTCGATGTAATATTAATTTGACCTGGATGACCGTACTCAATCACACAACTCGCGGGCATCTGAAAAATCATCCGTCCCGGATGACATCCCTCTTCAGGTTCCAGGCCATGTCTCAATCATATTAGCACTCATAGGTGCAGCTTAGGTCCGCCAAATTAAGTTCTTTATATAGCGACAAGATTTCCAATTACATACTTCCTTGCTTCTTCTCGTTTCCTTTTCTGTCATCATCTCATATTAAAACACGTTCGTCGGTAAACGACTCAAGCAGCTCTCTGTCAATTACTTCAGATAATTGGTCATATTCTTTTAACCTTATCTTGGTCCCAATCATTACTTTGAATGGACTCATACCAATACAATTTTAAAGCGTACTATTTAAGAAACTTTGTAGATTACTTACATGAGCATACCACTTGGTTGATAATTTCAACTAGTCCGTTATCGCATTGTTGACCAGTTGAAATCATATAGTACCTTATTCCTTCAGAATTACAATAACTTTCAAATGCTCGAGCTGTGAAGCAAGAACCTCTATCAGATAGACTTTGAGTTTCCCAAATGCAGGCCAATGTTTATACCCTTTTTTTGTAGTAGTTAAAGGTTGAAACGTTATCGATGATCGACATGTAGCATCTCCAATGTCACATTTTCTTTTGGTATTGGACTCAATAATTCTTCAGCTTTTCCTATTTTCATAGTGGCCAATATTCACGTCACACACGATTCTATCACAATTGTATCCATTGACGATTCTATCACGACCGTATCTCACAACCGTTTACTTTCATCTTTTTTTATGGAAACCCTTCCTAAGTTTTACTGCCAATTAGTTGCTGCTCCATTACACGTTTTTTCGTAGCCAACAATAAACTGGTCGGTCATCTTCACGAATGATCTGCATTTCCGCTTGCGATTTAAACGTCTTCTTCGGATTGCAATTATTGACGATATTTTGAATAGTTTGCCTTGTTTCACGATGAATTATGTAATGTAACTCGACAACTTCTGATGGTTTTGTTTCTTCCTCGCTCAACATGAAATGTTGCCACCAGTATTTTCATTGGAAAGTGGATCCCTTTTAAGTTTGAAAGGACTATTCCCGGCTCATTTTTATAAATGAGATGCTCCACGAATTGTGATAAGAACTGAAGCAAATCTGTTTTTTCTCTCTGCTAATCAACTGAGGCAAATCGGACTAATTGTTGACCTCTGAGATTTTGATACAATGTTATCGGAAAAGGAAGAAAGAGGAGCCTCCTCTAGGAAATTTTTGTATAAGATAATGGCAAAAATTATTTTAATCAATCTTTATTACTTCAAATTACTGTGAAGTACCAGCAGTTCCTTTTCATACAAACTGATATTCACTCAACGCCTTTTATTGATCATTGAAGTGACTAAAGAATTTTTATCAAAATTTTGATTTTGGAAACCGAATTTTTGGCCTCAATATTATCTGACACTTTAGATTTGTAGGTGATGTAAGCCGCTTCGTGATGTTTTCAACTTAATTTTAAACTTTAACCATTGGTTAGACTTCCCTATATTCTTAAAAAAAGATCTTGTCAATTTGTTCATCATCCTAATCATCATGTAATAGTTTATGATTACGATTTATTTGATTTTGTGCGGTTTAAGTTCAAACATCATAGTCATTACGTTTCAATTGAATGTCGATAAGGCTATGGATTGTACGGTAGGAACGGAAAGAAAGTCGGTTGTTATCCGCAATTTGTTAGCTTAATTTTGATCGTCCAGGAACTTGAAAAGGTGATGCGTCTGGTTTATTGACTGTCTGTCGCTAAATATTGGATATAACCTGATATTTAATTTATCTGTAACTATATACGTTTGAGTTCGACAGTCCGTTCTTTGAATTTTAACAAATCTCTGTAAAAAATGGATGACAGTCGGTATAAATACTTTTGGGTTCTTCATTCTTAAGCCATATCTTTCTACAATTTTGTATTAAGTTGGAGGTGTAAGGGTAACTGTATCCAACTAAACCAAATTAGCTTTGTTGGTATTGTAATGACTGCGCAAAGTAGTTAGATTGTGTCGTTGTCCAATTATTTTGTTTTCACCAATTATTTTGTTATTTCGCTTAATTTAAATTTTATGTTACAATAAAATTATGATGACAACGGGTAGTATAACGTATGGTATATTAACTGGTACTTAAATATTATTCGAATATTATCCCGCCGTATAATTAATTTCAGTATCTTTGCATTGCATGCCTAATGGAATTCTGATTTTCCAATATTTCCAAAATTAACGCTGTAAGAAAAATTGTTTACCAATATTACTTTCCTTTACCAGTTTATTATTGGGTGTGTGAATTAATTCTTAGACTCGACATTTAGATGTCACTACGTGAGATTGCGTATAGTTTGACAAGCAATTCCAATTGCATTTTGTAGCTGTCACAATTGTCAATCTAATTCAGAGCAGAAAGTGTTATTTTTAATATTACGTCATTTTTTTGTAATCGATTTAAAATGGATCGTGATAAGTTGTTTTTCGAGGGGTTTTTCTTTTCTTTTTTGATTCCAAAAAAACTGCCGCTGAAGCTCACCGATTGCTTTCTGATACTTATGGTAATCAAGCTCCATCGAGAGCAAGCTGTTTCAATTGGTTTCATCGATTCCAAAGTGGTGATTTTGACTTGACAGACAAAGAACGGCCAGCAGCTGCTGCAACTGTATTCTGAAAAAACGTAACTAGCTGATTTACATTTTTTTTGACAGTTAAAAACGTGAATCGCAAAATTAACGTTATTTCCTATTCTGATTGAAGAAATACGTGCACGTTTCCGACGTTAAAAAAACCCACGTTTTTTGGTTGGGTTTTTGAAACGTTTTTCGTTTTTTGTAATATTAAAACTAAAATAAATTGGTTAGCGTTAAGTGTTGGAGCTTAACAATAATAATAATTCAGTACACAGGACATGTAAGATAATAAGCGGAGCACTGCAGTGACAAGCAAATAGCGGGATAGAGGATATGCTAAGATGACCTGAAGTAAACAAAACTAACAGTCATATCTTATTACCAAATATTTTTATTTTAATTTTTGTTAATTAACCTTCTGTTAGATTTCATTTAAAAGATTCAAAAGAAATTCGAGCACGGTTTGGCCAATCCGAAAATGTTATTATGACAATGTTATACTCGTATATTATGAATCCACTGGAAGCATTACTATATTAAATGTGTATAATTTAAAATTAATAAACATTTCAGTTCGGTGGCTTTCTTGTTGTCGCCTGTTCACCAAAAAATACATTTTATTGCTGTTATATTCGCAAACAGACTGGTGCCAAATGGCATAATTTGACAGACCATTTGCTGTTTTCCAGTATTCTATGTTTTTCGATGTTCGTTAACGTTTTTTTTATCGGAATAGGAATTTGACAAAAAAGAAACGTTCACGTTAAGAAACATCACTTTACCCATCACGTTTTTTTTTACTTTTTTTTTCAGAATACAGTTGCTGGTCAGCCAAAAAAGTTTGAAGATGCCGGAATACAAACATTATTGGATGAAAATTCATGGCAAACGCAAAAAGAACTTGCAATGCAGTTAAACGTTGACCGATCAACCATATCTCATCGTTTGCACGCAATTTAAAAGATTCGAAAGCTAGGAAGATGGGTCCCACATCAACTGTCCGAAAATCAATTGAGAGCACGAATTGAAGCATGCAAAAAAAATCTTGCTCAGTACAAAAAACATAGTTTTTTGCATCGAATTGTTACTGGCGATGAAAAGTGGGTCTATTACGACAACCCCAAACGTAAAGCAGCTTACGCCGATCCAGGCGAAGCAGGACCATCGCAGCCAAAACGAGATATTCATTGCGATAAGGTTATGCTGAGTATTTGGTGGGACCAGAAAAGTGTAGTGTATTATGAGCTGTTAAATCCAAATGAAACGGTTACAGGTGATCGCTCATGAAAGTTTTGTTTCATGATGACAATGCCAGACCACATCGTGCAAAAACCGCTCAAAACAAGGTAGAGCAACTCGGTTGGGATCGGCTTTAACAACCTGCGTATTCTCCAGACCCTGCACCTTCCGACTACCATTTGTTTCGATCAATGCAAATAGGCCTGGCTGACGTACGCTTCCAAAACGCCGGAGAAGTGCGAAATTGGATCGATGGCTGGATAGCTGGGAAAGTTAAAGGCTTCTTCAAACGAGGAATCTACAAACTTCCCAGCAGATGGCAGGAAGTCTTAGCTAACGATTGCGAATATATTGGATAAAATATACTGTATCGTTATCTTTTAATAAACATTTCTTTTTTATAAAAAAGTCTAAAAATTAATTTAACACATAATACTTTTTGGAAATCTAGACCCAATCAACTTGATACCTGATGAACACAGTTTTGAAAATTTGTCACATTATTTTAAGAAAGATAAATGCTGGATTCGCTAAATATTTTGAAAATTCATCATCAATTGATTAAAGCTATATTAGCCGCAGGGAAAATAATGTGGGACCCCTACAAAAAGCCACGATTACGGTGGAATGATCATGTTACAAATCATGATGCAATTCAACAATAATAAAATATCCTTTCAAGTAACTCTGAACAATTTTTAACTCGGTTTTTCTTCAACAATTTATAACAATAATCTCCGAATAAAGCAGCCTCCGAATAATCCAAAATTATTTCGATAAAATCTCAAATATTTTCCAAAAGGTCATCTTGGTAACCTAAAAACTTAATTGTGTTTTATATAACTCGTCGCTACTCAAATCTTGGAAAACTTTAAAATAAAATTCTCGATAAATCGGTAATTCTGTAACAAGATGCAACTAAACCCCTTACATGTAATATCGAGAAACGCGAGTAACCTTAAAAATCTCGTATAACCTAGAATTCTAGAATAGAAAATAAATAGAAATTTAGAATAATCTTGAGTGCTTTGTTTACATCATAATTCAACAGAATTCTTTAAAATTCTAGAAAATCACGAATAATAAACTTAAAAGCGTGGAACAATCTCAGAAAATATCGAATATCTTGTAACACCAAGCTACTCCTAGATCATGTAAATTTCTGCTAAAAGCGAGAAATTCTAACATACTCGATTAATTTCGAAAACCTCAGATAATCTTAGAGTTCTAGAATAATCTTGAAAAATCTCAGTGCTAAGCAATTTCAAACCATAAAACGCCCATACGATGATCATTTCGAATAAATTGGATGCAAAGCAATTTAATGATATTCAAACCGAGAAATGAAGATTATTCCATAAATATACAAAACTTTGAGTAAGCTTAAAACCTCGAAAAATAAAAATAAACCTCTTGTCTTGTATTGTGATCGAAAATGCAACCAAATGTGATTGCATAGCACTTTAGACAATTAACAACTTCTTCTTCAACGTTTCGAATGAACATTTTGATTGATCTAAATCATCGACGACAATCATACTTTCACGCTTACGAGTATATTATAGATTTTAAAATCGAATCTTATGAAAGAAATTCACGTTTTTAAAATGCCTTTCAAAATAACGAATTTTGAAATTTTGCATATTTTACTGCCAGTATCCAACAAACACAAATATACACAAATAAGGCATAGCCTTTTTACAATATCCAGGGATATATTCCTATGTGTATTCCAGCAATTACACAGAAAATAATTAGAACAATAATTAAAATTCAATATATGGATTGGAAACGAATTATGTGCCAATCAGCCTCTCGAGGTACAGTCCCTTGAAACCACGCAAATTAGATGCTGCCTTTATAGACGGATTTAGACTATTCCAGAGCTTCACTTCATGGATAAAGAAAGCACGTTGTCTTGGCTTAGTTTTGCATGATTAAGGCAAATTTAAATTTAATGTCCTCTGCGATTTCGAGAATTTCAGTTTATCATAAAGTTAGTTCGGAACTTTATTTTTCACAGTCAACACCGACAGTTGGTCCAAAAACTGGTTCAAGCTTACACCAAATATCTGTTCATAATTTAGTGTCTATGATCAACCCCAGACTCTTGATAACGTCACAAAACTCAATTCTGTGATTGTCAATTAAAAGACTGTTTATCGGTAAATTTAGACGTTTTTTGTTAGTTATTAGTATGGCTTGTGACTTCGCAGGATTGATTTGAAGTTTGTGCACTTTGGACCATTCCAAAATATTACATAAAGCTTGATTTAGATTATTAATCACAGCGTCAACTGAATCAATATCCCCGAAAGAATACATTTGCAAATCATCCGCAAAAAGGTGATAGCAAATATTTCCCGTTTGTTTAATTGATTGACAAATTTGATTTATGTACAATTAAAACAGAATAGGTCCTAATGGGTAGGTCCATGTGACAAAAATGTTGTCGCTAAAGTTGTCATGATATTTTACAGATTGTTGTCGCACATGCAAGTAAGAACCTATAAGTTGACAAGCACTCTTGGAAAAGTTATATTCATAACATAGTTTCGATAACTTTATCAAATGCCTTTGAAAAGTCTAAGAGAACCAAAACTGCAACTTTACCATCTTCAAAACAAGGCAGTTGTAATACTGTGCTTGGCACGAAATCCAGATTGTGGTTCATCCAATAGGTTATGTTTAGCAATAAAGCCACTGATCTGAGCATGAATAATTCTTTCAAAAACCTTAGATATAATGTTAGTAATATACTTATAGGACGAAAATCAGTTACTGTAGATGGATTCGGTATTTTTCGAATAGGCGAAATTGTCGCAATTTTCCACGCATCAGGAAATATCGATTTTGTGAGGCCAGAATTTATAATAAAAAAGTTAAGTGAGGTAGCAAAACCGGAAGTAGAATTTGAATGAGGTTAAGTGGAATACCATCAACTCCTACAGAACTCGATTTGATTTTATCCAGATGGAAACAAACTTCTTCAGCAGAAACATTTTTAAAGTAGAAAGCATTTATGTCAGAGGCAGAATGAACTGCATCACAAACAAAATTTACATCATTGGAGTTGAAAACCGAACCGAAGTAACTATTGAACTCATCAGAGGTAATGTTACATTTACACTCCGGAATTGGCGGATTTACATATGTGTTGAAGTTCTTCCAGAACAATTTACTCGTAGTATTATTGCTAAAACGATTATTAAAAAACTGGCATTTGGCAACTTTGGTCGACTGGTCGACTAAGTTCAATTTCTTTGTAATTGGTATTGGCCAAAAACTGAACATTTCGATCATTGGACGCAGTTGTCGCACTTGACGTATTTGAGAGGTGACGTTCTGATCCACAGTTATGACAATGTGCTGTCCTCGATGCGACGGTGCTACCCTTTTAATGTTCTCACTTTTGAGTTTTCGATCTTCAGTTTCAGAATCATTCTTCCATATTGCTTAAAACGCTCTTTCAGATCAGTAACATCTTTTGCTCGACTGGCTATTTCCATCATTTTGAATACGTTTTGTTTATGCGTCTCGTTTTTTTGTTTTCCTCGACGTCTTCACGTCATCACTTCCGATTTCAATTTTTTGGTAGGTATGAATGCTTAGCGGCATCACATACTTGACATAAACTAAATTAATTTCTGTAATTCGTTCAACTTCATAATTTTGCTCATATCTTCAAATTCAGTAATCCAAATATGAACTGGCATCTACGTTTCTCCGTTAAACCCACTCATTGTTTCGAATTGGGTAGAAATTTCCATCTCATAATCATGCATCTTAAAGTCGGCTCGTTTTGCATCTGCTCACTTCATTTTAACATCTGGAAAATGGAGAGTCTTAGGACTCTTTGAAATAAACTTGAACGTGAGGAACAGAAGCCACATTGATTAGTTAAATATAAAATATAAATCGTGTTTAATTTGGCCCGCCCATCATCGAGAAGAAGTTTACAAATCAGAAGTGGAATTTATCCATAAACAACGAAGAAAATAGTCATTGAAAATAGTAAAAAATGCATTCGTCCCACTTGGGCAAAATCGTTGAAAACGAAGGCACGGATTTCAACGCCGAATATTCGTCATCAGCGTTTAGAGTGGAGCCCATCGCCAATATCGAATTCCAATCGCCAAGATATTGTGCGAAATGTACATTTTGCAACAACCTCACCGACCCACTATGATTCGCATACCGTTGCCATCAACGACTGTGTTAAACATGCCATCGCCAGGTCACGATTATCAAACCATACCTGTCAATGTGTTGCCAAATACAAATCCATCACCGACAAATATTTATTTTAACAGAGTAAATCGTAACCACCCCCTAGTAAGTTTCCATAGGGATCAAAGCCAGTCGGCCTTTTTAAATGCTGGTGAAATAGACAAAATCCTTCCTCAATACAATTCATACACCATAGTGATATCGTTCTGCTGTATGTAGCCACTGTCAATCTTCGAGGAATAGCTTCGACGTGGTATCAATCCATCTTTTGTCGGACTTTTTTATAATGCTCGAATTAAAGAACATAATGAATCCTTCGCGGAGTATGTTTACGGATCACAACAATCTTGGATTTGTTTCAAAGATTGGGCTCGTATGAGACCACCGATAGCCAGATGCCTTATTCCCAACCATCTCCGACTAGTGGTATGATTCGTCGGCTATAGATAATGTATATTTATTTATTTTTTTATTACCAGCACTAACACCATTTTGTATATAAAAAAGTGTTACAAATTATTATTTCGAATACGACTCTTAAAAAGATCCCTTAAAATGTTAAAATCGAAAAGTTCTGAATATTGTTAAAAATGTTTTGACATACACGCGACCGGTTCATCAATTCCATAATTCGTACGATGAAAAGCAATACTCAGTCTTAACTGTCATGGACGAAGAATTCTCAATCAATGGGCAATCAATCTTAGCACAAATTACATCCGACCAAATACTGCATGAATCATCTCTCTTCTGAATTCAAGACTACGAATGTTCAAAAATGTACAACGATCGTCATAAGAAAGTAAACTAAATCCTGAAGTTGATCTTGGAAGTCTTCGGAGGGCAAATATTAAGAACTTTTTTTGAATCCGCTCAATACGATCACTCAAGATTTTATAACCAGAACTCCAGATAACTACAGCGTATTCTAAAATAGGCCCAACACAAGCAGTATGTAATGTCTTGAGAGTATATGGGTCAGAAAATTGACGAGCATGTCTCTTTATGAAACCAAGCATCGAGCCGGCTCTAGCTACAATCATGTCTATATGTTTAGTAAAACTTAGGTTACCTGTAAACAAAACACCTAAATCAATAAACTGAGTAACTCTATCTACTTCCACGTTTTGTAAACTGTACGGAGCTACAATTAATATCTTAATTCGTGCAAATGACATAGTTTTACATTTGGAGTAAATATAACGTCAATAAAACGTCTGCACCATTTCGGATAGTAGCGTAAATTTTAAGGTCATCTGCATATAACAGACATTTACAAAACTTAAAACATGTAACAATGTCATTAATAAATAGAATAAATAATAATGAACCTAAATGACTGCCTTGCGGAACACCAGATGAGACTTTAAACTGCTCAGAATAATTTTGACCAATGCGTACTAGTTGAGACCTTTGCGACAAATAAGATGATAACCATTTTATAGGAATAAAATTAGAATTCACATTTTCCGTATAGATAATGTCAACTTGGGCACCTTTTTTTAAACAGCATATCGCATCATAAACAAATACCGAGAGATTGGTTGTCGTTGATCTACCAGAAAAAAAACCGTGCTGTTGGGGAACAATTAATTTTTTAATATTAAGATACATACAATCCTTTACCAGTTTTTCAAAAAGTTTAGGGATAACAGGTAATATAGCTGCTATTCCTCTATAATTCTCAACAGAATTTTTAGGTCCCGATTTAAATACTGGAATTACATACGAGTGTTTCCAGCACTGGGGAAAAATACCTTGCCTATAAGGCTGTAATTAAATAAATGTGCTAAATGGCCATGTAGTGAGGGAATACCAACAGGGCCCATAGACATTTTACTATTGATTCCAACTACAGCCATTTTGATTTGTTCCCCCGTAAAAGAAGAAATACAGTGAATATGATTATTGACCAAGAACTTGGTCACTGAGAGATGTTAAAATATTTTCGACTGAATAAACGGATTTGAAAAACGTTGCAAATAATTCACAAACAGCATTTAGATCATGAGTTTGCCTGTCATTATAACTCATGGGTAAAGGATAACCAACAGATTTTCTGTTAGAGTTAATATAATGCCGGAAACACAGATTCAATTTCTAACAAATAATTACCATACATAAATTGATTCAAAACCTTAAACTCATACCGAAGGTGAGAATACAATGCATAATCAGCTGATGTGTTCGTCTTTTTATACAGTTTGTGTGTCTTGGTTTTACGGTGATATAAATTAACAAGTTTTTTGTTAAACCACTTTTCACGATACGAATTATGTTTGTTGACAATTTTTGGAATGAATAGATCCATCCCCGCATACAAAATTTCGTAAAACCGGCTAGTCATAATTTCAATATCCTTCTCATTATACAAAGGAAATCTCAGAAAATACTTTCAAGAAATCCATTTAGAGAGTCATAATCACCATTTCTAAAATCAAAGATTAAAATGTTATCATTTGGAACATAATCGTCGAAACATTGAAAACTTAACTTAATTAACAACGGTGTATGATGAATACTTGATGAGCGAGCCAGGTCTTCACAAGATTGCACTGATAGATGTAAATTATCGTCAGTGAAAACAAGATCCAAAAGTGAGCCATTCTGATTGTGTACTTCGTTATGTTGCCTTAGACCCATTTCAAAAAATGAATCTATCACAAAAGAAGTATTGGCAGTGTTACCAAACGGTGTAAGTATTCCGTCAATTCGTTTCCAATTTAAGTTTGGAATTTTCTTCCATTTTGGGTTGAATCTTATTTCCAATTATATCGATAAATCCATTAAGGAATTCACTTGTAGATTTCCCGGGAACATACGTAGCACAAACGAAATGATTTCCTTTGGCCATTTTTACCTTTACTAAAAGGATTTCAATATCACTGGATGCAATATTAATTTGTAGACATTTATACTGATTTGTTACAGCTATTAGTAGACCACCACCAACATCCAGACAGTCTCCATAACCGATGTAAAAAATGTATTCACTTTTGTGCGCATTCCACCCATGTTATGGTAATATATATTAAACCAATATTGTCTGCTAATTCAAACGGAATAAATAATACTCGGCGTATTGACAATCGTGTCCTCTTAGGTTTTTTGGATTTGGGTAGTGGTTGTGTCACAATCACACTAGACTTGATAAACGAATTGAAAATTGAGTTCAACGAGTCTGATCAACTATTAAGGGGATTTGGTGATAGTCAAGAATTCGCGGTGGGAGTTTTCGGCGCTACTATTACGATCGATGAGGTCGAGATTAAACTGGACATTCTGGTAGTGCCGAATTCTGTTCAGAAGCGTCGATGCTTCGGCCCAGAATATAGTAAATCACCTAAGCCCGACCAGGGGCCCTATTCTCGAATTCCACATCCATTTTCCACATGCGGACATCTGTCAAAATTCATCAAAACGTTTGGAAATTGTAATTCGTATATAAAACACATGCGGCATGAACATTTTCCTATAGGGGGAATTTCTACCACCTGCTTATACCCATTCGAAAATATTCCCTTAGTACCGAAAAAATTTAATTTTTATGAATTTTGACAGATGTCCACATGTGGAAAATGGATGTGGAATTCGAGAATAGGCCCCCAGGTATTATTCTGAAATCGCTATCGAAATTTTTGTTACGTATATCAATAATAATTTGGCTGATACTGTAGAACAGGGACTTATAAATTTAATTACACTAGAACAAATCGAGAGTGTTTTGTCACTGGTATGGAAGACATAGGTGAAACCAACAAGGCTGAAATTCCAATAAAATTAAAATCCGACAAATCGTTATTGTATCATCCGTATCATTTATAGCACCCTCAATGGGAAATTGTGTCAGAAATTATAAATGAATTACTACGATTAAGAATCATTCGCCGAAGATCGCATGTGAAAAGATCGCTTCCCGATTCCCAATTTAGAAGATACCATTCAACGTCTGAGCGGAAAGAAATATTTTACGGTTCTCCACTTATCCTCTGGCTATTATCAAATTTGTGTTTCCGAACGGATGGCGAATTTCCGGATGGCCATTATGAGTTTAACCGCATGCCTTTGGTTTGAACAATGCACCGGCTGTATTTCAGCGAACGATGAATTGCATATTCCGAAAACTTGATAATGTTGTAATGGTCTATTTAGACGACATTATCATCCACAATTCCACAATTGAGGAAGGAATTTTTCTAATTGAGAAGTTTCTGTCGAAATTCAGAGTCTTACTTTAAAAGTAGATAAATGTAAAGTTTTAAGGGGTATGAGGTGCGGGTTAGCCAAGATTCAGGCAGTTGGTAGATTATCGGGCTGGCCAGTTATTTCAGAAAATTCGTGGCTGGTTTCTCCGTTGAAACGACTTACGCGGGAGAAGATACCAATCGAATGGACCAAGGTGCAGCAGAGTAATTTCGATACTCTGAAAAAGAAGCTTTGAGAAAGGGATGTTTTGGTTTTGTATGACAACAAGGCTGATAATGTGGATTATGAAATTAAAGAAAATCGGTAGAAAAACCCATAGCCGCCGTTAAGAAATTTTATTGGTACCCTCGACTCCGTCAATTTGCGGAAAAGTAGATTGGCATTTGGGCCATCTGGGTCTATGCTTATACTAAATACATCGTCATCGAGCCTGTAAATAAAACGTAATTGCGATGTATCAAGTCCCTAAGAAAGCTCTCCACGAATTTTGGTATACCTAACAGATGTGCCACCGACAGAGGCTTCGCATTTACATCAACGGCGTTTAGAAACTTCTGCCTTCGCAGCTCAGTACATCATGTGTTAAATGCTACCGCTACGCCGAGAGCAAATAGTCTGGTAGAAAGGTACAACCGGACTTTACTCTACGTTCAACAATCACAGCAGATGCAGTCATAAAGTTGTCACCCGAACAATTACTCTATGGTCACGAACCACAAAAACTTAATGCAGATAAAATTACGGTGACGTTGGCTTCCGTTGATGTGATCTGCGAGCGCGTATCAAGCTTGCCCCAATAAAAAAAACTAAGCCGAACAAAAAGGCAAATTTTACCAACGTTTTACCTCGCCACGGCTCGTCTGAACGCGGCTCAACCCAAAAGTGCTTGCCCTTCTGTTTTTTTTATGGCATCATGTTCCCTAAGGTCTAATGAATAAGATAAAAATTTTTTTGAAATCATCCACCGACCAGTTTTCATTTTCGCGCCAAAATTCGAAAATTGGAACCAAAAAAATGATTTTTTGGTCTGAAAAAGTGAAACATCTTATGTTTTATGAAAAGTCTCAGGAAGGGAATGCAGTAGGTAGGTTACAAGAAAAGCAGAAAACTTTTCTTCCTCGATCAGTTCATTTCAGTTTTCCATAATGTCGAAAATTTTTAATCCTCCAAAAGTTGCCCGCGCACTTTCACACGAAGAGGACCGGAGTAAAATTTGTTTGTTGTGCTTAAAACAGAATAATGTCATGTTCAAGATAGAAGCCTCGCTGCAATCGAATCTAGAAAAATTACTGAAACATCGTGTGAACAATATCTTGTGTGAAGAAAGACTGCCGAATGTTCTTTGCGCCGGATGCAAACGGAACGTCTACCGACAACTTCCCAGTGCCGATCCAGGAATCGTTCCCTCCAAGACTGTCGAGCTACCTGAGTATTCTAAGTTTTTGAGTGTAAGTTTAACTACGAGATCTAGGGCTCAAAATCCCTGTCAGTGCTATTTGTGCCAGATTGCTCGAAGTATAGTAATGTGATATCCATGCAACTTATTAACAAAAAAAAAATCGATTGACGGGAAATGCATCAAACGTTGTTTTAAATGTTTTATCGATCCCAAACGAGGAACACCTCATAAATGCACCAAAACTGCCCAAGTTGATAATGTATGCAATTATATAAATACAATGGGGGAGAAAGTAATAGAACAAGTGGCGTCAACATTAATCAGTAAAATTGCAATTCAACAACATGACATTGATGACACATAAACAAAAAAGATTCGACGGTCTCCCTTACTCAGGCACATGGAGAAAACCCCATGAAATTATTCATAAATCCCCACGAGAAAAATGAAGAGGGACCAGCTTCGAATTTATCCACAGCCGATTTCTTGAAAATCAAGACAAAATTTAATCTTAGTACAAAGACTACTCTTGATATAGCGACCGCTTTGAGAGTTGCTACCAAAAAGCGGGCGATAATTGAGCCAGGATTGAAAAAAAGCCTGGAACAGAAGAATGGCGCGATAAAAAGTTTCTTTTGTGCTAAGACAATAGATTTTGTAACCATCAAAGCTCGAATGAGCCCACCAATCCAATGTCCCATAGTTTACTGCCATACTCTTGAAGATTTTCTTTCTCATATCGCGAAACAGCGGGATATTAGAAATCAGCACTTAAAATTTGGAATTGACGGTGGCGGTGGTTTTTTGAAGGTGTGCCTGTCTGTTCAAGATGATTCAACTGAAATTTGTCAACAGGAGAAAAAACGTCAAAAGTATGATGATGGTGGCGTGTTTGCTAAAGCTTTTGCTGACTCAGGCGTTAAGAAAATCTTAATTCTTGCTTTTGTGAAATCGGCTCAAGAGAATTATGAAAACGTGTCAGCAATATGGAAAATATTGAAAATGGAGGATTTTTCTGGTACGATAGCGACTGATCTTAAATTAGCCAATATTCTGACAGGGATTATGTCTCATTCATCGACGTACCCTTGTACATGGTGCCTTTGTGAAAGCACAAATTTGGAGCACGTCGGACCTTGGCGAACTGTGGGAAACTCAATCTCATATTTTGAAGCTTGGAGAAACGCTGGCGGATCGATAATGAAAAATGCGAAAAATTTCAAAAGCTGTATCAATCCTCCAGTTTTTTTCAGCTGATGACCAGAACTACATCTAATGCTTGGTGCTTTTAGTTTGAAAAAAGTGGATAGTCTCCGATCATTTTGCTCCATTGGTTGTTTGAAATATGTGGAAACACTGAAGGATTTTGATCGTGTAGTTCACAATTGTTTTGGAATCGAATTAAATAATTGTTACAAAGAATCTATCGCTCAATTCAAGACTAGCTATTTGGCCCTAGGGCTATCAGTCACTAAAAGTACATGCAGTATTTTATCATATAAAAGATTTTTGTGATGGCCGTAGAAGAGGGTTGGGGTTTTACAGTGAACAGTTACCACATATAATTAATTGAATCAAACTTGAATTAATGTTACTGAAATAAAGGTTTTTGTTCTTCTCGACTTTCATGAGTTTTGATTCGTTTGAAATAATTCATTATATCCCTACGTATGTGTTTAGAAGACATCTGTCGACAACGAGAGAAATAATTCGCAAATTAGCAACCTTTTGACCTGTACTTTTCTGCATTCTCTTCCTGAAACTTTCCTCTTTCGATCTTTGTATGCTGGAATCCTCCGGAAGGGCATACAAAATAAGATATTTCACTTTTTCAGACCAAAAAACCGTTTTTTTGGTTCAAATTTTCGAATTTTGGCGCGAAAATGTAAACTGGTCGGTGGATTATCTTATTTGTTAGACCTTAGGGAACATGATGCCATAAAAACAACAGAAGTGCAAGCACTTTTGGGTTGAGCCGCGTTCAGACGAGCCGTGTCGCCCGAAGTTTATTCGATTAGAGATCTTGTTGTCGTCTATAGAGAACCACTGTCAACTGTTCAGAGCAAAAAAATGCAGCGTAGATGTAGAGGACCTTATAAGGTAGGTGAGATCTTAGACGGAGATCGTTACTAAATAAACTTGAACGTAAGTACAAAAATAATAAAGGAATAGAAGCCAGCATTATTGATGCAAAAGTAGAGCCTTTTTTCAGTTTACGATGGTGACGATAAACCGAAATTTTGTATAGATGACGTGTACTTATGTATCGTTACTACAAACATTAAATTCTTAACTGATGCTGCATGATAACTTACGTTGTATGATTTCGAAATTTATTGCCGCTTTAATGATTTTAATGGAAATCTTAATGATTTGCTGCTTGCGGCAATTTTGTTCTGTTATGATGGCCGTACGATAATTAACATCAATTAAGCTTAACATGAACCGAAGGCCTTGAATAACACAACGATAACAAGCTACAATCCTAAATGCAATGGTATACTGGAATGATGATATTGGAAAGTATCGATTAGACTGTCATTCACTGTACATTTACTGTACTGCCTACAGTTATGCAGAGAGTTCGAACAAGCAAATCGGATAAAATAATTCCACAAACTGAGTTCGTTCAAAATTTAAGAAAGCATTACAACAAAATTAGACCTACACTCGCATCTATGCATGATTTGTAAAAAAAAAAATTTTAGCAAAATTTCAGTTCGTGTTCTCACGTTTTTCTCAGAATCTATGCACTTCGAAAATCTTTGCAATCTCATTATACAGGTCCATATTTGGTTATTATCTGTCCAGGAAAATTTTTTGTAATCATCTTTTGATACACTTAAACCCCGCCATCGCGAGAATCAGTGTAAAGAGCAAGTATGACAACAATTTTGTTCTGAACCACCAAGAATCCCGAACAAAATTTCAAACACATTCTACAATTTAGTTATTCTTAGCATACTCCATCGGTATACATAACTAGTATGAGAAAGAAATAACGTGCACCCCAAAAACAAATAATACAGACTTGAGAACAAATTTAACGTATCACATTTTGAAACTTGTGTTCACTATACTGATCAAATTCGGGTATAGTCAGTAGTTTGGCTTAAATCTGTCGGACTATATAACTTCCAATCAAATCATACAATGAAAGAATTCATAATATTTGGTAAATAGAGAAGCTTCCAAATTCTCCACTTAGATTGCTGTAACTGAATTTCTTCAACCTATTTATCAAGCAATTCAACAATATTGTCAGTCAAAATGGTTCTCAAATAAGTTTAAAACTAAATATCTCCTCAAATGATATGACAGAACGTAAATTCCAGTTTGTCCAGTCTAAAATTTGGTACTATGTCGTCATACAAACCAAATTCAAATATTTAAACAAATAAGCAAATTAGGACAACAAACTAGCCCTGCTTAACATGTCTAAAATTTTAGAAAAGTTTTACAAAAGTTTAATCTCCATGTAATTATTCATGTTCATTACTTTGTACAAATTTGTACAAATTAATTTGGGTTACCTGAAAACGCAAATATTTTATTGAAAAAATTTCATTTTCCAATGAAGTAATCAAAAATATTCATTTATAGGTAACCAGATCGTACGTTTTATGTACTACGCCAAAAAAAAAATGTAAAAAAAAAATTCTTGCATATTATTCATGATTGTTATTGTTATATTGGGTCATGTTTCCAGTGCACGCTAAAATTTAAGTGGAACACATTGGAAATCACATGAGGCAAATATTTTTCTCAAAACTATTTCAGCCCTGAGTTTTAATTATTTGGACATTATTCAGCGTTGCGGATTTTAATTTTCGATCTTAAATGTAATAACAAAATAAACAAAATTTGAGAGCGGTGGGATTCGAACCCACGCCCCCGAAGAGACTGGTGCCTTAAACCAGCGCCTTAGACCGCTCGGCCACGCTATCTTACTAGATGCGATTTACTTTCTTAAATTCATTTAATCTAAATCTTAAAATAATTTGACAACAACAAATATTACAAAATGAAATTGTTCATATGACCATCGCTGTATGTTGTTAATATATACGAGAGAAGTATTCCAATTTGGCATTCGGCCAATAAATAAAAATACACAAAGTAGTATGTTAAATTTTCTTTTTTTATTATAAAACAACGATTGACACATCCTAATAATTTAGTGTCCTCCTGAGCAACTAGCATCATCACAGCTATTGCATGTTGGTGCACGAACGAGTAATGTACGTCCTTTGCCGTGGTAGTGACGTAAAAGTTTAATGGCAACTGGGTTGATTGATACATGAGCTGGAGCAGATTTTGTAAGAATGGTTGGGTTAACACTGACTGGGGATCCATGTGAGATCATTACTGGTTTAACAATAACTGGTGACGATGGAACAACGATTTGGTTTGGTTCTGGGGAAATATAAATTGATTTACCATATAAACGGTATAAATCGTTGCTTCCACCACAACCTGAGGCATGGATAAGACCACCACTGATTTCACCACCGTTACCACCACCGTTTCCACCATCGTTATCACCACCGTAACCACCAGAGTAACCACCAGAGTAACCACCAGAGTAACCACCACTGTGACCACCATCGTTATCACCGTGGCCACCATCGCAACTACCAGCACCAGAATCAGCGATTACGGCGACAGAACCACCTTTACCACCCCATCCACCGGAACCACCCCATGAACCTCCATGGCCTCCCCATGAACCTCCATTGCCACCCCATGAACCTCCATGGCCTCCCCATGAACCTCCATGGCTGCCCCATGAACCTCCATGGCCGCCGCCTCCCATCCATCCAGAATTGCCACCACTCCATTTTCCACCATCACCGTCACCACCGCCACCACCACCACCACTACTACCACCACCACAACCAGAATCTCCTCCATCACCAGCACCACCATCGCAACATACGTTTGCAATCTAGATAAGTAAAACACAGATTAGTTAATCACCATATTCCATAATAAATTAGACAACGATTAAAATCACTTACAAGCACTGAAACTGCCACAACTGTAACAATGAATAATTTCATTCTGTGTCTTTATATATATATATATATCAAAAATATATATGAATTAATGTAAAATAATTAAATTAAATTAATTATAAATATCTATGACACTAATTAATTAGGACTGTGCCTTTTAACAAATTGATTGTGGTTTAAATAGTAAAATGGTCATTGGTCATTTTTAAACTATCTATCGTACATGACTTTTTTGTTGGTATGGCCAAAGCTTTTGTTAAAAATTTATTGTTCATTAATTTACAATTGTTGTTAACAAAAAGAAAAAAACGTTTTTTTCAGTTTTATATAATTTTATAATTTTGTATATACATATATATGGTATGTTATAATAATTTATAATTTAGTTTTGTACGAAAAATTAAATAAAAATTTTTGCGACAGAGTTTTTGACACTATATTTACATACGAGTACAGTACACCGGTTTAGTCATAACATATACAATATGTACATTATGTATGTATGTAGCGTAAATTATGTTGTAATTTATCTGTTTATAAATTTTTTGTTTTTTGTTGTGGTTTGATGTAATCACCTAATGCGCTATATTTATGCAACAGACTGTTTACATGTAATTGATTTGTATGTATTTCGGGTGGCACGCGGTAAATAGTTGGTATCATTGAAGAAACAAATTTTTAACTTTGCATAACATCGAGTTAAGCGGGCTTAACTCAAATGTATTTAAAAAATTCTTTAAGTTGAATGACACACCTTCTTAAATATCCTCCAAACAAAATAATTTAGTAAATCAGAATAAGCGGAAGCAAGTGTCGAAGTGCAACCAAAAGGCAAAAAAGGCAATTTCCCGGGTTATTTGCATATTGATCCAGTCGTGCTTCCGATGTTAGAGCTCAGCAAAGTTTTATTTTGCGTAAGAGAAACTTTTTGTTCAATTTTCGGATAAACCGTCTAGATAACCTAATGATAGTGCTGGTCGCTAATGGACATTTCTAATCATGTGCGATGCTCTTTCAAGCCTTGCTAACGATAGACGTCAAATATGGAAAATCTTTCTCCTAAATAGAAATATTTTATTAATTTAAATATTATTAATTATATAATTGGTGTAAAGGTTCCTGGTATATAAGGACCCGGAAGTAGACAAGCACATAAAAAACAATAGCGAGTGTATATCGCTGTTTTGGGTAATAACACATATAAGCGCTACAGTCGCTTAACATTATGTCCGGAACGAAACGAAATTTTCAACTATCATCACATTAATAATGGCGCCATCTACCAGCAACTAGCATAAGTTAAGTAGTTACATAAAATTACGTAATCAGTATCATTTTGTTTTTTTTTTAGATTTCATTTTATTTTTAAAATTATTTTGATATTGTTTATTAATATAACTCAACATTCCTGTAATTCGACATTATTATTGTAAAGCCGGTTGAATTCGTTCTCAGTTTCAAGCAATTATGGAGGCTCAAATTAGGTTAGGTCAGGTTCGAGTGGCTTATGCACACTTAGACCGGTGACGGTCCATTGTGATACCACAAAATATCTCCCCTTTACCCCTATTGGAACCATTTTGAGCTACTTATGTAGCGTAAGACGTTCAGCACTTTACTGTTTGCGAGATCCGAGAGGCAGTCCATCCTGAACTTACCCAAGTGTGTGTGCCTTCTGAGAGCCAATGCTGGACACGAGCAAAGGAAGTGGACCAACTTCTCTTCCTCCTCTTCGTCCAAGCAGATTCTGCAGAAGTCATTTGCCTCCAGACCCAGCCTTCTTGCATGTTCTCCAAAAAGGCAGTGTCCCGTGCGAATTCCTTTGACCGTTCTTAATTCACGTATGCGTAGGTATTAATGCCCTAGTGCGCCCCAAGTCCAGCTTTGGCCAAACTTGTCTTGCAACTCTACAGGTGAGGGTGTTAGACCACCTTTCCCCCGCTGAGGATAGCGCCTGCTTCCCAAGTGCTTGTCTCAGCGCTGTGATAGGCCTCCCCAGACTTGCCCTTTCCGGTTGCAGCTGGAGAGTCGTACCATGCCTAGCAAGTTCATCCGCCCTGTAGTTCTCCATGACGCTCGAGTGACCTGGAATCCAGATTACCTGGATATTGAAATGCTCACCCATCTCATTTAGAGATGATTGACAACTCAACGCCACCCGTGACACTAAAGGCACCGATTCTAATGACCGGATCGCCGCTTGACTGTCCACATAGATTGTGATATCGTCTGAGGATAACACATTATGCTTCAACCACGTCATGACCTTCTCAATCGCTACGACTTCAAGGCTCAAATTAAAATAAACAAAAAGAAATTTGCCACATTAAAGGCAAAGTTAACTAACATTAAAAAATTTATAGATCAAGCTACGAACGACACAAAACCTTCAAGGTGCGTACATGCTCCAATTCTGGTGAAAAAATGTACACCACGAAGTGGTGCCGACGAGAAAATATCTAATATTGTGAAGTTCATTTACCTTCTCGATAAACTTAGGAGTGACGCACGCGAAACGTTAGGGCACATAACTTTGACAGCTGCTGGTTATCACAGTGCATGGTCTGGGGTGCTATTCTTGAAACATTACGAAAATTTTCGTAACCGAAAATTTTCGTAATGCTATTTTCGTAATAGTAATGGTGTAATCATAATTTAGTATTCTTGAAACCATTACGAATATAACGAAGAGAGGCAAAAAGAAATAATAAAATTTCGAGAGAGAAGATGAAAATGTAAGTTCTTAAAATGGTATTCTTGAAATCCGGATTACGAAAATTTTCGCAACGGAACGTTACTAAAATTTTCGGATGGTTTTTTTGTTTCTTATTGCATTTCGTAATGAAATCATTTAGATTTTTGTTTTAATTATATTCATACAAAGACGTTCATAAAACTCAATAATTTCTGTTGATGGTTAAAAATAATATGTATTTACATTTCGCTAAATATTTATTATTTTATTACCACAAAAAAAGGGTACCTATTTGCTTGTGGTATGTTTATTATTTTCTTAAAAATAAGGGTAATAGCTACAATACTAATTGACAATTTGGGATGTATTTTTAAATGTCGCATGTTGTAATTGGAATTGGATTGATATACCGTCACAGGCGGCTAATACTAATGGTACGTAAAGTCATACAATCATACCATCATACCATAATAGTATCGTACGACAGTACGATCTAAAATCATATCGCCATAGAATCATAGGACAATGCCACTACATAAACAGCCGTGACATCAGTCTAAAAAGTCAAATCCCCAGGCGAATAAAGATTTTTATTTTCCTAGGAAACATAAACAAAATCATATTGGAATTATTTTGTGTTGTCTTTATTTTCAATTTGAATGAACATTTTTATTGATAAATATAAACAATTTTAAATTAAATATATCGAATTGCAGCTTGTCCACAATTTTAATTAAAATTAATGAAATTTTAATTCACAATTTTGCGTTTTAGTAAATTGATTTTTATTCTCAAACATCGTCAGGCTCCGTGCTTTTTTTAAAAAACTCATTTCGTAGATTACTAGATTAGTTACCAATGCGTAGATTACTTTACCAATGCTACTACATAAACAGCCATGATTTATAATAAAACTAATCTAGTAATCTACGAAAGAAATTTAAAAAAAAAACACGAAGCCTAACGATTTCCCTAAATTTCTCTAAAAATCAATTTACTAAAATGCAAAATTGTTAATTAAAATTTTATTAATTTCAATTAAAATTCTGTACAAGCTGTAAGATATACAATGTGTTTGGTCGTCAAGTGACCGGCCGGAAAATTCTGAATATTTAAGTAAAATTATCGCAAAAAATCCTTTAAAGTGGGTGTCTCATTTTCAAGTTATGGGCTCGATTATAATTCTGTTTGCGGTTTTTGAAAAGATGAAGTTTATGAGTCACTTTATTTGATAGTTTGCGCACTTAGCTAGGTTTTTTTAAAGAATGTAAAAAATTTCGGGAAAATAACATTTTTTTTAGTAAAGAAAACCTCTACTTTTTAAAAAACTGAACTGTAAACCGTGAAAATGTCCCATTAAGTTAATTATTTTAATTATTATTATTAATCTACAGCATAATATCTACAAATTGACAAAACTTTCTTACTAGCTAACTCTTAAAAATACCGCGCAAAAATCACCTAGAGAAAGTAGGGAAATTAAACAAAAAAGTTGTTTAAATTAAAGTCAAAGAAATAAAATAATACTATTTTATTAATAATCAATAAAAACAATTTTTATTACAAATTATTAAACATTTTATATTAAATGACATGTTCGAAATGCTCTCCACTCTCTTGTAAACAAACAAGGGCTCTCCTGATCACACTAGTTGTTGTCCAACGCAATTGTTAAGGGTTGCCTCTTGTTTCTGCTGCAGCAGCGAAAATTCTTGCTGTCAGAAATAAAAATCTAGGGGCGTAAGATCAGGGGACCTTGGCGGCCAGGCTACAGGACCTCCTCTACCGATCCACCGTGGATTATTTTCATTCAAATTATCACGTATTATCTTTGCAAAATGTGCTGGAGCTCCATCTAATTGCAGCTGCATTCGCCTTCTCCTCAACAATGGCACTTTTTCCATGACAACGTGATTCCTGAAAATTCTAATAATACATGTTGATCAAGCCTGTTTATTACCACGTAAGGTCCGATAAGTTAATCGTGGATCATTCCCGCCCATACATTTATGGCAAATTGGCTCTGGAAAGCTGTCTCCCTTACGACGTTTGGGTTTTCGACGGCGCAAACATGGAGGTTTCTATAATTTGTTATACCCGCCCTGGTGAAAGTAGCTTTATCTGTCTACAATATTCTCCTTATAAAATTGACATCACTTCTTTGCTGTGAAATTATCCAGTTACAAAAAACTGATCTGGCACGATGGTCCACATTTCCTAGATGTTGAGCACAACGGAAGTGATAAGGATTAAGGCCTTCTTGACCTCGATATGCCTAATCTAATAGACAGGCGGCTGATACTTGTCGTATGGTCAGCGCGTATTAATCGTAATAAATCCTCTTCCAACGTATACGTTAATATTCACGCTGGACTCGTGTTGTTGTTGGAATAATCCTTGTTCGGGAAAACGTCGATGTATTGCAATGAATGTCCTGTACCCAAGTACTGGCCTGTTGGAAATCGACGCCTGTATTTTTCGACAGCAACGCGTGCATTTCCATTACAGAACAGGTTTACAAAATGCATATTGGCTACATGAGAAGGTGGTAGATCACGCAAATGTGTCATTGTAATGATTAAGCGTTTACTTAACACAAACTGTCCTTTTAATTTTCACACAAACTTAAAATTGTTAAAACACAGAACACTGAGAGTACATGTGTGACAGTGTCACACGATCGGTTAGCGAACAACTGAACTATTTATTATTACTTACCAATTTGAGTTTTCGATCATTTAAAAGATTTGGTTAGATAACATCACTATACCTAAACGGCTACAAACGCCATTTTTTCGACAAATTGTTGTTCGAATATTTTATGAGTTAGGTAGTAACAATGTTTTAATAATTATAAATAAAATAACCATGCCATGGGACATTTTTTCGACTTACAGTTCATTTTTTTTAAAAAGTAGAGGTTTTTTTAAATAAAAAAATCGTTTAAGTAAAAAAATGTGATTTTCCCATAATTTGTTACATTCTTTACAAAAACCTGGCTTAGTGTGCAAATTAACCAATAAAGTGACTCAAAAGCTTTAAAAAACCGCAAACAGAATTAAAATCGAGCCCATAATTTGGGAGATATGATGAAAAATGTGAAAAGCTATCACCAACACACAAGGGGTCACTTGCCGACGAAACAGATTGTCTTTAATTTAAAATTATTTCTATTTATCAATAAAAATTTTCATTTAAATTGAAAATAAAGGCAACACAAAATCCCATATGATTGTGTTTACGTTCCATTGGAAAATAAAAATCTTTATTGCCTTAACACCACTACAAGTTTTTTTTTCATGGCTTTTTATGTAGTGGCATTGCATAGGATCATATCATCGTACTACCATACCATCAAACCATCATGCCATCATACACGACTTAACATTATATCATCGTTCAATCGTACCATCATACAATCATATGTACCGCCGTACCATAAAAACAGATTTTTGGAAAAAAAATTCTAAATCGGATAAGCGATTCTCGAGATATCATGGGTACAGACATCCAGACGTCCAGAAAGACGGACAGACTTTTATTTTTTTTTTATTTTTCGGACTCAAGGACTTTCAAAACGTCGAGATAAATGATTTTGGATCAAACAAATTTTTGGCCATTTTTGACAAGATTTCAATACATTGGTCTTTTTAGACCGAAGTAATTTTCCCTTTAAACGAAAAAGTAGCATACACAATCATTTTTAATATATTTAATTTAATATTAAATAAATAAGCCATTATTGACAAAAATTCACAACAATTTATAATTTTAAGTAAAGAAAGCGTCCGCTTCGCTTAATATTCTCAGTTATACTAAACTAAACTAACATTTTTAATCATCTCTTTCGAAATCTTCTTTGTTTTTTATTCCTCTCTTCGTAATTTTCGTAATGGCTTCAAGCAGTGATGGAATTTTAGATACAATTGTACTTTTTTCGATACAATTCATTTGTAAAAGTACAATAGTACATTACAGTGAAATTCAGTACAATCTGAAATCATTAAACAGTTTTCCTTATGCGTTTTTTGCCTTATTAAATTTAAAAGCACAAATTCAAGTAACTGAAAATTATAAAAATTTTATACGAGGTACGATACATAAATTAAACATAAATCTTCAAATTTTTAGTAGTATCTCATTAATTAATTAATTTGTGGTTTTTGTTGCTTAATTTTTTATTAATTCCTTAATAAAAAATCCGACGTTCCGACCGCCATTGTCACAATTTATACAATAGTTTAAATGAAAACTTTTGATAACGTATGTTTTCCTAACGTAACTAGGGTAGAATTTTTAAAATGAAAAATACTCAGTTTAACGGAAATATAATAATAAGTCAAAGGTAGCAGTGTCGGAAATAAGACAGACACTTGAATCTGCAGCAAAAATTCAGAGAACTCGTTACAGTTTAAGTCAAATAAGAAGAGCAAGAGATTTTCGTTACAAGGTGAGTTTGTAAATTTATCAGATATGAAGAGTACTACATCATAATTTGATGAGACGGCTCGTAATGTGATTCGAAATAGGATGGTGAATGTGTTGACAATTCGAGATAGTTAAAAGGTAAAATGTTTCCTGAATGAGCATCCCGATTTGTATGTATTGAAAAATGATAAGGGTAAATTAACGATACTTATGGAAACAGAGTATAAGAGAAATGCGGAATGTTGGTCAAAATTAAATATATTCATTCCGTCTAGGAACCTTCGGGAAAAAATTAATAAAAAATAGGTTAAATCCATCAAAAATTACCAAGGTATAACCAGGCGTATATTCTGTGGTCAAAAGGCAAAACAGCCTAAATCAAATTTGATAATTTTTCTAGAGAGGTAGAAAAAGTTGAATTTTAAATTCGTTTTTTGTTTTGCCTTTTGAGCACAGAATTATATGGTCTGCCAAAAGTGCCCAAAGTTGGTATTTTTTGCGACCAATCATACGCTGTTTAGGTTCTCTATTGTATAATTTATCTGAATTTTTGTCTAATATTTCAAATTGTTATGTGGGAAATAACTTTCGGCTGTAAAAACGCGGAATATTTTAAAAATTAAATTAGAAATATATCTCTACTAACAAATTGCTTTAAATATGGTTTCATTGTTCACGAACGTTGACTCATCTTTGCTAATATTTTTGGTTAAACAATTTTGGAATAACATTAAAACAAATAGTTATACAAATTTGGAGTTAAATAATTTTGTAGAAGCATTAAAATTAGTGATTGATCATATGTAATTTAGTTTTGGCGAAAGATGTTTTAGGCAAGCGCTTGGTTGATCGATAGGTTCGCCAGTTATTCCGACTGTGGCAAACCTATTGATTGAACACATGGAAACTAAAGTGTTGGAAGCATCTTCCGTCAAACCTATCACCTTCGTGAAGTTTGCCCAAAATTCTATCCCAAAAAATTATGATAGTTAACGTTGGCAACACCACTTCAAATCTTATGAAACAAAGTAAACTATCATGAGAGTAAAATAATAGTCCATGTAATGTCACGATAGATTTCTATAATAAATTTTGATAGTTTTTTTTTTTAAATAGATAAATACATTTTACAGAATGCTAAACATTACGGCACCGTAAATTCATAAGTTATTTTATTTCACCGCTTCCTATTTGAATTTATATTAACAAACAAAAAAAATAATAATAATCCAATTAATAATGTCAGCCCAAATAAATTTCTATCATGATAGCAAAATTTATCACGACAGACTCTCAGCCCAAAAATAAAACTATCATGGGAAAGGAAATATACTAGAATAACTAAGGAGAACTATGTAAATTTTCGCAATACAACAGAGTATTTTCTCTAGTACTGTGTTGTTGGCACCAATCTCCTGGTGATATTTTATTAGGCCTATCAATTGTGAGTACTCTGGAACATTTTCAGAATTTTGTGATGGGGATAGCTTGGTCAAATATGACTGGAAATCCTTGTGAGCAGTATTTAATTTGATTTTTCAAATTTTGAAAATGTTCCAGAGAACACATAATCGATAGACCCAATAAAAAATCATCAGGATATTGGTGCCAATAACACAGTACTTGAGAAAATACTCAGTAGAATTGCGAAAATCAAATTAAATACGGCTCACAAGGATTTCCGGCCTTATTTTACCATGCTATCCCCAACACAAAATTCTGAAAATGTTCCAGAGTACCAACAATTGATAGGCCTAATAAAAACTCATCAGGAGATTGGTGTCAACAACACAGTACTTGAGAAAATACTCAGTAGAATTGCGAAAATCAAATTAAATACGACTCACAAGGATTTTCAGCCATATTTGACTATGCTATCCCCATCACAAAATTCTGAAAATATTCCAGAGTACCAACAATTGATAGGCCTAATAAACACTCATGAGGAGATTGGTGCCAACAACACAGTACTCGAGAAAATACTCAGTTGCATTGCGGAAATTTACAAAGTTCTCCTTAGTTATTCTAGTATGTTTCCTTTCCATTGATAGTTTTATTTTTGGGATGAGAGTCTGTGTTATAAATTTTGCTATCATGATAGAAATTTTTTTGGGCTGACATTATCAACTGTGTGACGTGTTATACATCTTTTTTTGGGCTGACACCAAAGTATGAGGATTTTTTTTTTTTTTTGGGCTGACATATTAAATTTTATCACGATATACCTTTTTTTGGGCTGACACTGAATCATAAAGAAAAATTTTATTTTAGTATTACCCCTGCGCTTTTTTGGGATGAATTTTGGGCCAACTTCAAATACATAAACCTATCCTCCGATCTATAGATAATTTTTTGGACTCGTTTAATAGACTTACCACGTGACTCACCAAGGCGTTTAGCCTTTCTAGACCCTATAGTAATACGTAATGATGATGTAAGTTTAACTACAGATTTGCGTCATAAAAAAACATGGTCGTTTCGGTACCTAGATTATAAAGCTTGGCTTCCATCATATTTCAAAAATAGTTACGGTACTCTTGTTACCGAGACGTGACTTTTAATTCTGAAAATTTCAAAATATTACCCCGTGTTTTAATTCAAAATGGTTATCGGAGAAGTGTATTTACTATGGGTATTAAAAATGTTATCGAAATATTTTGGAAAATATGCGCGAAAATCCAAATTTAGTCGGTTAAAATAATTGTTCATTTTGGCTCTTTATGTTGAAATCCTATTCGAAAAAATAAAAATGCTTTTACAAAATTGGGATACACAATTTGTTGTTAGGGTATTTTAAAGTTTGGATATAGTTTCATTTAATAAATTGAAAGACAAAAATCCCAAAGTGTCACAATCAAGAGTATAGTATGTTATGGTCAAACGAAACAAAATTAAAAAAAAAAAAGGGTTTAGCAACATATTTACGCTTCCATATACACGTGTAAACCGTCGCACAGGGCATTATCAAATTATTTGCCACTCATTACCTTTAAATGACGCTGAAATACTTGATAAGGAGCAAAATCTCAATAAAAGGCTAGTTTTGGAAAGCTTTTATATCAAGAAACATTAAAATTCATCTCAAAATTTATTAAATGCCAAGAAGTTTCCAAATTTTTATTAAATTATTAGGATAGCAAATTATAAATATATAGCTTAAATTATATACCCTAGTTAATTTAGGGAAATATTCAATATCATACATTGTATAAATTGTACCCTTTAAAATGGCGGAGCATACCGCTGAAACGTCGACGGTTGTTAAACAACTGGATTAATAGTATTTGCTTATTTATAATCCAGAGAAAATATGATAATAAATTATTCTGCACAAAAAAATAAATTAAAATAATAAGCGTTGCGCGATATTCTCATTGAACTAAATCTTCCTACACTCTTTTCTTAACGCTTTTTGATACCACGTTTGTTAAGCTGCTTGTTATTGAAATTCTTTCTAACAATTTTTCTAAAGTTGTACATTTTGAGTTTGAATATACATACTTTAAACAATCTCTTTAACTAAACCCTATACTACCTTAGGCTGAACAATATAGTGCTGATATGTTCTTTTTTATTGTTTATTATTTTTTTATTATATTTTTTTTATATTTATATTTTTATCACTAAACTTTACTTAGGCGTTGCCCATAATGCTAGTAATACCTTGCGCAGTGACATTATGTTTGCGATAGGAAATATAGGAAGTGTTCTCAATCATTTAGGGTACTCGTGTTAACGTTTTTTTAAAAGGTTTAAATCATTGGAATGCTCTTTCAACAAGTCCGTCACACAATCTGGGATTCATTCAGCAAGTAGCTTGTTAAGTGCATTTGCTAAGGAATTAAAGTAGTTCTTCATTTTTCGTTTTTCTTTGAGCTGCTTTGATATAAACGAATCCAGTGGATAAGCATTGCCTTTCTTAAGATCATTTGAATATAGAGTATTATTGCTGTTTAACGGTAGTATCAAGACTTAGATGTACCAAAAAAGGTAGTTTGAATCTGACCAACTAAAGTTCTCCAAAAGCACTCACAATTTCTATTTAGGATTTAATGTTTGCCCGACTTGAGGTTGCAGTAAAAAACATGCAGCGGCCGAATTCTTAACGGCAGCTACAATTTTTGGGTACTTCTTTGATATAAAAAACAACATTAAAAAAAATAAGTACAATTCAACTCAATTTAGTACAATATCATTTCAATTTTTAGTACAATTCCAAAAATACATTTTCCATCACTGGCTTCAAGAATACTAATTTATGATTTCACCATTACGATTACGAAAATATTGTGCATTACGAAAATTTTCGTAATGTTTGAAGACAGGGCATTTAAAATGTTAAAACAAAATTGTTCCAAATGAACTTAATGAATGATAAAAATCACACTTTAAATTACACATTGCATTAATTAATTTCCAATCATTACAATTTTAACAAATAAATATAAAAGTTAAATAGGCAATATAGCTTTAAATAACATATGTTTGTTGTATTGAATCACATATTCCATTTTTGTCCGCTATAGCCAATTGTCAATTACGAAAAAATCTCATACCCTTACACGTATTGTATAAAATTAGAAAGTGGTCAAGCATTTAAAAAAATATCCCAAGATTTAGGTATACGACATGTAAATACAAAAATTTAGAAGAAAATATGGTTTTGTTCTAGTTAGGTAGTAAACAAAACCGAATGCATAGTTATGTACATACATCGTTATCTCGAAATAAATAGTACATATTTTTAAGAACACGTGAAACAAAGAAAAAAAAGGTACTCGTACCCTTTTGTTTTCACTTTTTTATAAAATATTGAGTTTTATGAACATCCTTATCAATATAATTAACACAAAAATCCAAATGATTTCATTACGAAATGCAATGGGAAACGAAAAAACCATTACGAAAATTTTAGTAACGTTCCGTTGCGAAAATTTTCGTAATTCGATTTCAAGAATACGATTTTAGGGTTTTCGTAATACTTTGACACTAACTCGCAATACGAAAGTTTTCGTAATTGTTCAAGAATAGCACCCCTGATCTAGTTCAAACTTATGACAATGCACGACTTATTGCTGAGATGCACATCGATGCACTGTGTAATCTTTCGCAGATCAAAAAGGACAGTGCACAGGAACTTCGGATACTTTCGAATGCCTGTCACAATCACATATCATATTTTGAGGCTTGCGGGCTGGAGATTGCTGGTTTGGGAGAGCAGGTTCTAATTCACATAATTACCAAAAATTTGACGTTCAATTACGTAAAGATTGGGAAGATAGACTGACTGCTACCGAAATGCCTACTTGGCCGCAATCGAAAAGAATTTCTACGAATAAAATTATAGTGCTGGAATCGGTTGAACGAACAAAAAGACAGTTAGATAGCCAGTTTGCCAACTCAGTTAAATTTAATAATAAGACTACGAATAACTTCAACAAAGGCTACAAAAAGGGCAATTCATTTGTTTTATCAAATGAGTCTGCGAAAGACGATAACAATCGATTTCCACATCACAATATAAACACAAAACAAATAGATAACGGACAAAACTTGTGTGGGATGTGTCAGACTAAATATCATCCTTTATTTGTGTGTCAATCCTATTTCAAACTATCCCCTGTCGAGCGCTTACAAAAAACAAGGGATTTTAAAGTTTGTATTAACTGTCTGGGCAAGTCACACGCTGTGGATGCATGTAAATCGATTGGCTGTCGAGTATGTAAATCTAGACATCGTACGTTGTTGCACGATTCGATTCGACATAATACAGCCGAATTGGCTACTCTTAGTATCCAAGTTTCACAAAATATGCACGCAGCAACAAATACACAGAACATGCAGACAAGTACAGAAATATTGTTGTCAAGAGCAATAATACAGATTCAAGACAAGTCAGGTAACTATCATAATTGCCGAGCACTTTTGGATTGAGGTAGTCAATCCAATTTTATTGTTTCATCACTAGCAAATAAACTTGGCATTGACAAGACTAATATTACCAATTTGACGATAAGTGGTATCATTCAAACAAAGACAAAGAGAGTTTGAACATTTCATCGTGGAATATACCGTCAAATCTGGCATTGGCTGATCCCAGCTTTTACATTTCAAGACCAGTAGAAGACCACTATTGGGTGCAGAAGTATTTTTTGAAATACTCGGAATGTGTCAGAATAAACTTAACCAAGGTATTCCGACAATTCATGAATCCTTGTTTGGATGGATAATTAGTGGTAGATCTGAGACTCCACTGAATCGTATCCAACAATCTTTTCATACACAGACTGAGACAGATTGTTTCGACGAACTCTCACAATCAATCAAAAGACTCTGGGAGATTGAAACCATTCCTGCAATATAATTTCTCTCAGACGACGAAAACCAGTGTGAGGAAATATTTTCAAAAACATTCTCCAGTAAGAAATAATGCAACCCTGGGGGGAAATCGAAAACAAGTGCATTAAAAAGGTTTCAATATTTGGAGAAAAGGTTAAGCTCTAACGCAGAGCTAAAACTGGGATATACGGAATTCATTAATGAGTATCTTAGCTTAGGTCATATGATAGAAAGCCCGAATCAATCGAACCATACATACTTTTTGCCACACCACGCCGTCCTGAAACCCTCGAGTTCGAGCACGAAATTACGAGTGGTCTTCGACGCGTCGGCCAAGACATCGAAAAACTTGTCGTTAAATAACATACTACTTACCGGCCCTACCGTGCAACAAGATTTGTTATCCATCGTACTTCGATTCAGGAAGTACCGGTAGGCATTTACTGCCGATATTTCAAAAATGTATCGACAAATACTTATTAATCCCAGCCAGACTAATTTGCAGACCATTCTTTGGCGTACGACGGATGCCGAACCCATAAAAGCTTATAAATTGCTCACTGTCACTTATGGGACAGCATCGGCGCCATACTTGGCTACTCGGGTTTTAATGCAATTGGCTGAGGATGAAAAGCATAATTTTCTCAGTGCATCAAAGGCTACCAAAACCGACATTTACGTGGACGACGTTCTTACTGGCTTTGATATACGTTAGACGGAGCGTTGCATATTCAAAACGAACTAATTTCTATGCTGAAGATAGGTGGTTTCGAACTTCACAAGTGACAGATTGCTTGATTCTATACCGCTACAAAATCGAGAGAAACTTACGAAAAATGAGTTTAATGGGTCTGAAGCTATCAAGACGTTGGGTCTTACTTGGATTCCAGATGAAGATATTTTTGTTTTTGACCTCCTTCCACCCATATATTTTACAATACTAACAAAGAGAATTATTCTGTCTGAAATAGCCAAACTGTACGATCCCTTGGGTCTGCCGGGACCTATAATTATTGTGGCGAAAATGCAAATTCAGTCGTTGTGGAAGTTGCAAGTAGACTGGGATGACGAACTCACATTAGACCAGTGCACCGATTGGATCAATTTCAGGGATGAACTATGTGCAGTGAACCAAATCAAACTTGGCCGTTGTGTAATTTCCCCTAATTCAATACGTACGGAATTACATGGGTATTCCGACGCGTCTGAGAAGGTGTACGGTGCATGCATCTACATCACGACCATTGATGACAGGAACAATATTTCTGTAAATTTACTTTGCAGCAAATCGAGAGTTGCTCCTCTGAAATTTTTAACACTACCTAGGCTAGAGCTATGCGGGGCTCTTTTGCTCTCTAAACTCGTCAATACCATTATAAAATCAATGAATATAGACTTTAATGACGTCATCTTGTGGTCAGACTCCACCATTACTTTATGTTGGATTAATACCGCTCCGTTCAAGCTTAAAACGTTTGTCGCCAACAGGGTTAATGACATACAAGAAACAACATCCAACTACACGTAGGAACATATTCCATCCGGTGACAACCCTGGCGATCTGTTAACTAGAGGCATATCACCTGCTGAATTACAATCAGCAAAATTATGGTGGTGTGGTCCTGATATTTTGTATCGTATGGATGAATATGGCTGGTCGCTTGACAGTTATGGATTCGACAGACCGCAGGAGTTGAAATTTAAACAAGAAGCTGTTAGCTTAGTCACATTTAACGCATCACCGTTCGATTTATTATCAAAATATAGTTCATTTAAAAAATTAATTCGAGTCACTTCATTTTGCCTACGATTTATTAATAATATCACCAAAGCGAACATTAAAATCGTAGGTCCACTAACAGTCACGGAAACAGATGGTGCATTAACACAACTATGCAAAATCGTTCAATCAGATTTTGAAACAGAAATTAAGTGCCTCAGCAAGGAAATTCGCTATCTAACAGCAGTGCATTAAAACAACTGAATCCATTCCTGGATTTACATTCAATGATCAGGGTTGGTGGTCGATTGTCTAGTGGACCGGAGTGGACTTCTGCGGCCCGTTCTTGTTTAAAAATAAGTACTCGTATATCAGGAAATCCAACGCTTCAAAGGTCTTTGTTGCAGCCTTTGTTTGTTTCGTAACCAAGGCTATACACCTGGACATCATGAGTGATTTGACCTCGGAATCGTTTATTTCATGTCTGAAGCGATTCATCTCATGAAGTGGGAAAATCAAATCAATTTATTCAGCCAATGCCAAGACATTCGTTGGTGCTGACAATGAATTGAGGAAAAGCTTGCTAGAATTTAATAAACAATTACAAGGCGAAACGTTAGTTAATTTTTATTGCTCAGAGGGAATACAATGGAAGTTCATACCTCCCCGTGCCCCTAATTTCGGCGGTTTATGGGAGTCCGCGGTCAAGTCCTTTAAGACTCATTTGAAACGAATAACTAACGGAACGCATTATACTTACGAAGAATTTTATACGTTGATTGTGCAAATTAAGGGAAAATTAAATTCTCAGTCATTATCTACCCTCTCATCTGATCCTAAAATGATCCTCTTCCGCTTACACCTGGTCATTTTTTGACAGGACCACTCCTGGAGGTGCATTCCACATCTTGCTTTCTCAACCAATGTGGGCCATTCCACCATAAAATAAAATTAATTAATTGTTCCGGCAACAAGCCTCGAGAAGCGCAATCAGCTGGATTCTCTATGAATGGCACATGATGCCATTGATTGCGGTTTATATATTGCAAAACGAATGAAACTCTATTAGCTACGTACGTCTGCCATCTCCTGGGACATGTCGGTCCATAAATGGTAATTTATCATCAGCGTATTCTTAAGCATTTCTAATACGGATGTCATTACTACTAACTGCTTTAGTATTCCTCGGCTAGAACTTTGAAGCCAATTCGAATGCGTCGACAAATCCATGCAATTCCAGTTCCTGACCTTCGGTGAATAGCCAGCGGTTTATATGAATGTTTTCCAATTTTATCAAAGTACCTCTTTGTCATCCCAGTCTACTCCAAGTAACCATAGTTTTTGAAATAATATTTTAATCATTATGGTCGTTGGAGACAACCATCCAATCAGGTCAAACAATTTCGACGCTTCCGATAACATATTTCGTTTGGTTAACTTTTTAGTTATTAGAGTTACTTTAAACTGGAAGGTATCGTTTACGGGAGAGTATCTTACACCAAGAACTGAAACTATATGAGATTCTTCCTCAAAATTGATAATAGAAACGTTTCTATTGGCTTCAGGAATACTGTGTAGAAGCTCGGAACTGTTGGATGCCCACTTGCGTAGATTGAATCCGCCCTTCTTCAATAAACAAACCAAATCTCTGGTTTGGTGATCTAATGCCAGTTAATTTAACGTTTGTGTTGCTAAGAATGGGGACGCTCGATGTGCCATATGTAACGGTCAGCAGCTTAAAAAATTGTAGCTCGTCTTGTGGATCCTTTTTTCACACAATCTTTTGGTAGTTACTTATGAGATTTAGAATCTGCTAGCTGCACTTTGACCAATTCTTGAAGGCCGTCCACTTCACTAAATGATGGTTGATACGCGGAGATTTTGGGAACTATCAACACCTTCATCTTCGCCTCATAATGATCGTCCGGAAATCTGGATTTGATGCATAGAGTAGTCACGCCTTTGGATACTCCTGAGTTGACATCATTAAGACCTTGTATCTATATTCTTCCTTTTGTCTTTTTTAGTCCTAGTCGTTGAAAACACTCTTCTGTAACGAAAGACGTTTGCGATCTGGAGTCAAGCAAAGCTCGACATAATTGCCACTCGCCTTTATACCGTTCTACAGCTATCTGAGCAGTTGGAAAAATTGCATTTGCATCGAACTGACATGACCACAAGTAGTTGTTTCAAATGAAGTTGTAATTGGCTCTAAATGCAATATGTCATGGTGTTTCTTTTGGCATAAACTACACTTTCGTCTTGATTTACATTGGTAAGCCATGTGAGTATCGCTCAGACAATTATAGCATCTAGAGTGCTTCTTCACGTAATCTCTTCGCTTTTGTAGCTCGAAGCCTCGGAAACCGTCACATTCAAATAATTTGTGGTCTTTGCCACAAAATGGACAAGTTACTGCCGGTGCGGCCATCTTGGTGTCACATAATAATCCCGAAATTGCCTCAAAGGGATTTCAGAATCATTTAAACAAAGTCGCCGACTGACTCAAGGTACGACGAATAAAAGTGAACGAAAACCAGTTCACGCTAAACAAACGCACCTGCCCTCAGTGAAATTAAACGATAAAAACATCCCTCAACAAACGAAGGTAAAATACTTAGGTTTGCACCTGGATTAACTGGAGGTTAACGTGAAAAAACCATATTGAAACAAAGCGCAACCAAATAAAAATTACATTTTCCAAAATGCAACGGACCCAAACGAAAATACTTTGCAATATTAGCATTGCTCCGTGGTACATTCGAAATAGTAATATATGTACATGACGACCTTGGGATTAAAACCAATAAAGAAATAATTAAAGAATTCAATTCGAAATATTACTCAAAACTAGAAGCACATCCCAACCAATTGGCCAGGGATATACTAAAACAGCCGCGGTTTAGACGACTGAGAAGAACAGATCCACTCGGACTGCCGAACCTAAGTATAATCTAAGCTAATTATTTGATTACTTCTTGTGAGTTTCTTATGTAGAAAGATTCAAGAATAAAACCATTGGCATCATTTAAAAAAATAAGAAAAAATATTTAGTAAATTTTGTGCAAAAATCACGAAGAATTAGGATTCGCAAGCAAAAAAGTCAGCCTATACTGAACTTCAGTTCTTCAGTTATTTAATTATAATCCATTCAAATTTCAATTTCATCTGCTATAGGGTTGCCTCTGTTTGTCGATTATGTGTACCTCGTATTTCATGGCTCAGTGTTGCAATTGCGAGGAAACGTGATTGTGTATAACGAAATCTCAAAAAAAAAATTCTCAGAAGTCGAATTCAAATTCTCAAAAATATGACCTGGAATCCCGAATAATGTGAGTGAAGTGTATGCTAAAAAAAAATAACAACAAATTACACTGTTAATTATAATTAGCTGTTTTTCCAATTGGAATTTAAATTATATGAAAATTTAAATTCGCAACACCAAACCCTGCATAGGAAACAGGTTATTTTCATCATTTTCAGATAGCTGCACCATCTGTTTATCTCGTTGACCAAAAGCATCCAATTGTGCTGAACCTTACTGTATTTCAGATAATTTAAACGTTGACTGATTTTTGATGATTTAAATAATTATTTAGCGCCGATCTTGGAGATGTCCCGAAGGTCACGTAAATTTTTAAGAATAGCTAGGCCATATAGCTCCCTATGTCACCAAGCTGACACAATTGTGATGAACTTTACTATATTTCGCAGAATTTACAATTTTTAATAATTTTGGATGGTTCTTAAAGTTGTTATTTCGCCGATCACAGAAATGTCCACAAGGTCTTGTACACATTTTCGGATAGCTTGGTTCAGTACCAATCTCTGTGGCCAACGTGATCCAATTGTGATGAACTTTACCATATTTCCAAAATAAAAAATTTTCATATATTAAAAAAATGTATACCGCCGATCGCAGAGATGTTCACCGGGTAACTTGGCCATACGACAGTGTATATGGTCAACCTGATCTAGTTATTTTACTATACTTCACAGAATTAGAATTTTTGATAATTTTGATGGTTTTAAAAATTGTTGTATTTCCAAACAGAGAGGTATCCTCAAGGTCTTGTCTTAATTTTTGTAACGATACTATGTAAGCCTACCTTAACCTAGTAATGTAAATCCACCTTAACCTATGTACAACTGTCAGATACATGTGAATACCAATAAAGATATATCTTAACACCCTACACGAATGGTTGTAATCTTATATGGTGTCAGAAGTGAAAACTAAAAAAAAAAATCGACTATCATCGGAATAATCATTGATCGAAACGTTTCAAAGAATAAAAAACACGAATCAATAATAATTACTGAGTAATAATTAAATAAAATAAATAAAAACATAAAACACGCGGAAATTTTTTTTATAGTAGTCCTTATCGAAGAAAAAGTAGTTCGAGAAGACCAACAACATGGCGGAGCATCTTCGACCACCAAAGGAATTAATCATCACAGAAAATATAGCGGATGATTGGAAAGTGTGGATACAACAATTCCAGTTCTATAGCAAAGCAACGAAGCTAGACAAACAAGAGGAAGAAATTAGAGCGGCTACAATGATGACGTGTTTAGGAATCGAAGCGGGAAAAATCTTCGAGACATTCCAGCTAAAGGAAGATGAAATTAATTACGATGCAGTGGTAAAAATGTTTGCTGAGCATTTTACACCAAAGAAGAACATCACGTATGAACGGTATGTGTTTAATAAAATGTCGCAAGCACAGAACGAAAATTTTGATGAATTCTATACAAGAATCAAAAGTCAGTTAATGAAGTGCAATTTTGACAAACTAGCCGATGAAATGTTACGTGACAAGATAGTTATTGGTGCATATTCAAGCAAAGTAAGAGAACGTTTGTTGGTCAATACTGAACTACAGCTAGCTAAAGCAATAGATATATGCAAAGCGAATGAATCAACCAGCAAGCAATTATCTGAAATAAATGAAAATCAAGCATTGCGTGTTATAGAAATTAAGAAATCAGATAGAATTAAGTCAAATGATACAAAAAAGTCGAGAGACGACCAGGTTTCTGACATGACACGTAATAATTGTAATCCGAAAATTTTCTTTTGCAATCGTTGCAAAACTAAACACGGTAGAAAAAGTTGTTCGGCATATGGCAAGAAATGTGGAAAATGTGAGAAAGTTGGTCATCTGACAATAGCATGCAGAATAAAAGATAAAAACATTAATGAATTAAATGAAAATTTCGACGACGAAGCCGAAGAATTGTATCACGATATGTTGGTCAGGCAACGATGTGATAGAATTCAAGCTTCAAAATTGACACGTCAAATACCAAAAGGCTAATTTCATTTGACGGTCACAAAATTAGGGTTATAGGTGAAGCATCCATAAATTGCATAGCGAAAAATAAACCAGTCTGGGTACGTTAAAAATCGTAGACGAAAGTACAGGCCCAATATTAGGAATTAATTAATGCATAGATTTTGGTCTAGTAAAACGAACGGAGGAAATAAAGATACAATCGAATGATGAAAGTTTAGCAATCGAAGATCATGTATTCGAAGGACTAGGTTGTTTGAAAAATTACGCTTATGATATTGATCTCAAAGCTAATCCGGACCTTGTAGTTATCCCGCCGAGACGTATCCCGCACACGATAAGAAATTATGTAAAAAACGAATTAGAGAACATGACTAAACTAGGAGTTATTAAACCAATCAAAGAACCGACGCCAATGGTGTCACCAATGGTAATTATAAGAAAAGAAATAAGATGCGAGTATGTATAGATCCTTCTAACATAAATAAAAATATTCTTAGACGTCATTATCCATTAAAAACTTTAGAAGAAATATCAGCACGAGTTAAAGGATCAAAATTATTTACGCTTTTAGACTGCAAACGTGGATTCTGGCAAATCAAAGTCATCGAAAGAACGCAGAAATATCTGACGTTTTTGACACCATGGGGTCGTTACACCTGCCTGAGATTACCGTTTAGGTTAGCGTCGGCTCCTGAGGTGTTCCAACAAATAATATCACAAATGTTAGATAGTTTCGAGAATGTAGAATGTTCGATGGACGACATTCTTATTCATGCGGCATCGAGTGAAGAGCTGGAAGTCAGAACAAAAGAGGTGATTAAAAAACTCACATCAGCTGGCTTGAAGCTAAATAGGGACAAATGCTTGTTCAATAAAAAAAAACTTAAATTCCTAGGGCATATTTTATCATCCGAAGGGCTAACACCAGATGATGAAAAAATTGAGGTCATCGGAAAAATCGGGATACCCAAAAATACGAAGCAACTACAAAGGTTTCTGGGAATGGTTACGTATGTAGCTAAATTTATCCCCAATTGTTCTGAAATTACTTCGCCACTCAGGGAATTAGTGAAAAAGAAAGTTAGCTTTGTATGGGATTATGAACAACAGCAAGCATTCGACAAATTAAAACAACTTGTAGCTTCAGTTCCAGTCTTGAGATATTATGATGTCAATGCAAACGTTAAATTGTCAGTGGACGCAAGTCAAAAAGCGATGGGTGCGGTATTACTGCAAAATGACCTACCTACAGCATATGCATCAAAAGCTTTAACCCAAGCGCAACAAAACGATCCGCAGATCGAGAAAGAAGCGACAGCCATAAAATTTGCTCATAATAAGTTCCACGAGTACATATACGGTAAACGCCTGGAAATAGAGACAGACCATAAGCCTTCAGAAACAATCTTTAAAAGGACAATCGAGCATGCTCCAGCTAGATTACGTAGTATAATATTCGATGTGCTGCAATATGCACCTAACGTAGTATACAAGAAAGGTACTGAGATACCAATCGCAGATACATTACGCAGAGATTGCATCACGGAACTCGACAATACGGAGGAGGAAGAGTTACAAATACAAATAATCCTGCCTATGTCACCAGAAACGCAGTATAAATTGACAGAAGATGTCAAAATGCACAAAGATCTCAGTCAGGTCGTCTCATATATCATAAATGGGTGGACTGATAAAGAAAGGGACATCTCGCAAAGTATTAGGCATTTTATTAATTTCAAGGAGGAACTGGCTGTATACGAGGGAATTATCTTTAAAGGTGACAAAATAGTAGTGCCAAACAGACAAATTGAAAAAATACTAAACACAGCACACACTGGTCACTTGGGCATTATGAGCCCACTGACTTATCCATGGATGTGATTGACTTCGTACAGAAATGCTCAATATGTCAACAAACACAAAGGAAAAATGTAAAAGAACCATCATCAGTTCGAAACTGGATTGAATTCTCTTACAATCTTCGGAACATACTCGTATTAAAATCATATGTGTAAAAGAACCAATCTTGAACAAGGAAATTCCAGAATATCCGTGGCAAAGAGTAGCAACCGACATATTTACATTCGAATCACAAGAACATCTGGTAATAGTGGATAGCTACTCAGGGTATGTGGACTTCGAAAAATTACAAACTAGCACGTCTGCGGAAGTAATAAAAATTCTGAAGAAATCGTTCGCTATAGACGGAACGCCAGAAGTGCTAGAGAGCGATAACGGCCCTCAATTCTCATCACGTGAGTTTCAAAATTTCGCAAGGAATTGGGAATTTGTTCAGAAAACATCTAGTCCACATTTTCCAAGGGATAATGGTTTGGCGGAACGAGCCGTTCAAACCGTTAAGTCACTACTAAGGAAATGTTCCAAGACAAAACAAACATTTATAAAGCACTGCAAAATCTGAGAAATATGCCAAGGGATAATAGCCTAGAATCATCGAATCAGAGATTGCTAAGCAGAATGACTCGAACGAATCTACCGATCAAAAAAGATTTTCTTAAGCCAAGATCAATTGAAAATGTCACAGATAATTTACAATTTAAAGAAACTCCGGATTTAAAAATCAATGACAGAATCAGAATACAAACAGGACATAGAGAGTGGACGTCAGGTATAGTTATAGGTAAACTAGATGCACCACGGTCGCTGATAGTGAAAACAGGCGATGAGCGAACATTCCGTAGAAACAAACATCATTTGGCTAATACTATAGCTCACATTAAACCTAAAACGGAGATCACCCCGGACACTTCGGATGACTCAAAAAGAAGTAAATCAACCCGAATAACGACAGAAAATAATGACTGTGAATCTCGAAGAAGTCAACGAAATAATTCAGATACTGGACTAGGAGACCGTAATACAGAAGTAATAACTACACGATCGGGAAGGGTAGTTAAACCATTGTCAAGGTTGAATCTATAGGTCAGGTGAGAGAAGTAATAAAATTGCACGGTTCGTTCCTTGACGTTGAACAATAAAAATAAAATAAAAAAGATTAGTTTGGATTTATATAAAATTAGTTATAATTGAATTATATTTTTATAAGATTACATAAGCTAACCATCCTGAAATAGATAATAATAAAAATAAAGAACATGAAATTTAGAATTAAGTGAGACTATGTATATTATGTAATATAATAATATGTAAAAAAAAAAACAAGGGGGATGCAACGATACTATGTAAGCTTACCTTAACCTATGTACAACTGTCAGATACATGTGAATACCAATAAATATATATCTTAACACCCCACACGAATGGTTGTAATCTTATAATTTTCAGAAAACTTGGTCATATGCCCGTCTACGTGTCCGGTATAGTATAGTTAATCACAACTAAATCAGGTTGGCCACGTAGACTGACATATGCTGAAGTTATCCGAAAATTTCGGCAAGACCTTGTGGACATCTCTGTAATCGGATGTACAACAATTTTTAAAACCATCAAAATTATTAAAGATTCTAATTCTACTCGTATGATCCTAAATAGTAAAATTCATTGTAACTCGACAAGGTTGAATTTTTAAAATCATACAAAATTATTGAAAATTCTAAATTCTGTGAAGTATAGTCAAATTCATCATAACTGGACAAGGTTGACCATGTACACTGGCATATGGCCAAGCTATCCGAAAATATGGAACAGACCCGATGAACATCTTTGCGATCTGAGATACAACCATTTTTAAAATCATACAAAATTATTGAAAATCCTAAATTCTGTGAAGTACAGCAAGGTTGGCCACGTAGACTGGCATATGGCCAAGTTATCAGAAAATTCAGGTAAAACCTTGTGATCATCTCTTTGATCGGAGATACAACAATTTTTAAAACCATCAAAATTATCAAAAATTCTAATTCTGTGAAGTATAGTAAAATTCAACATAACTGGGCCAGATTGAGCATGTAGACTGGCATATGGCCAAGCTATCCGAAAATATTTAACAAACCCTTGTCATATAGTATCCCTTGAAATATAGTAAAGTTCATCACAATTGGATCAGGTTGATCACTTAGATTGGCGTATGACCAAGTTATCCGACAATATAGGTTATCCGAGAATGTGGGCGAGACCTTGTGGCATTTCTTTGATCGGTGACATAACAACTTTAAAAACCATCCAAAATTATTAAATATTCCAAATTCTGTGAAATATAGTAATGTTCAACTAGGGTTGCCAGACGTCCCGGTTTTCCGGGATTGTCCCGGTTTTTGGATAATAGTCCCGGTGTGCCGAAAGATTTCTTCGGGACACCCAATGGTCCCGATTTTCCTATTTTTTGTTATAAAATAAAAAATTTTGACTTTAGTACTTCGCTACGGTGTGATGCCCTAAACAAAATAAAAATAAAACGGTAGTTGTCAAAAAATTGTTAGCTGTGCGCGTGTAAAAATCTACCAGTAACATATCAATATCAAAAAAAAATGTAAAATAAAGAAAAATTGGACCGATTTGTACTAATTTAGTTAAGTTAACTTATAGTTATATAATCTAAACGTCTTCTAATTAAATATACGCGTAATAAGAAAATAATTCAATATTTAGTACCGAATATTCCGATGGATTTATGAAATCAAATATGGTAAATCAAACGACTTTATTTTATGGTTCCTTTATGTTCATTCAGTTAATTTGATTTTTTTTAAATAATTTTAATAGACACTTCCAGAGATCCTAAATATCTCGATTCTCGAGAAAATCAATTAATATTAACTAAAATCATCTCACATTTAAAAATTGGAGTGCCGGTAATAATTTGGTTTTTTTTATGTTGAACGAGGCTTTAGATTTGGATTGCCGAGTTTTTTTTACTAAATATCTTCGGTAAAGTAATAGCAAACTTTTAGTAAAAAACGTTTTATTATAATTAAATTTTAAATCTATGCAAAATTTGTGCAGCAAAAAGCAATTCAAATATGCTGAAAAGGCAGTGCAAATTCCAGAAAAAATTTATAGATGAATTCCCGTTCATTAAAAAAGGAAGAGTGGAAACGGAGGCTTTTCGCAAACATTGCAATTCCATATTAATGGTCAAAAACACAAGACTAGCGTCGCTTCGTCGAGTAATTATCAATCAGTGAGACGGTTTTTCGTAAAACGTGATAGTACAGAAGAAGATAAATTGATTGCCACTGAAATCTGCTTTGCTTATCATATTGTAAAGCATCATCAGTCTTTTATTATCGGAGAAAGCATTGTATAAATAAACGAATACCTAAACCCTTCTGTGATTCTAAAGTAGCAATAAAATTAACCTTAACGTCGCATTCAATCTAGGTAATCCTCAAATAACTACTATCTGGTATTAAAGTTTCATACGGATGCCAATAACCATAAAGCCGAAAAAATGTTTCCGCTTGTAATTCTTTATTTTACAAACAGCGAAATTAATGAAATATCCAATATTCCACCGATATGGAAGGGATAGGTTGCACGGGTCATATTTTAAACAATACAAAGCAAACAGCGACAAATCAACTATCTTGTGAAAGAATTTTGTGAATTTCTGGAAAATGAGTATAAAGCACTTCTTTCATATTCAAAAATAAGGTGGCTTTCAATGCTGCCTGGAATAAAAATGATTTTAAAATTATATGAGGCAATTAAAGTCATTTTTTTTTTGTCTGAGGAGAGACCCATTGAGTGAGACATATCTTTTTTTGTTCATAATCAAGCTAGTACCAAGAAAAAAATATAGTTCTGAATAATAAGTTTCTGTTTAACCAAATTTGCGTAGTATGAACCATGGAGGCGGAAGTAAATAAAGAAGGGAGTGTATGGAATAGTAAGTTAGCTACAGAAAAATGGAACTTCATTTTTTCCAAGATGGAAACCCAATTTTTAGAACCATACGAAGTTTTGATAAACTGTATGAATATTTATTTGCTATTCCTGGACACAATGGAAATGTTGAGCGTACACTTTCGCTCATGGGAATACAAAGGTCAGATGACCGAAATCGTTTACGATTTTAAATATATTATGATTATTTATAATATAATTAGGGAGCTTATGGTTAAATGAATGTAATATTTTTTTAATGTTTATATAATCCATCAGGCCGTAAAATTTGAAATATTAATTAGACATGAGACAACTTCAATATAGAAACTCCCCAAGATACGGGCATGCAGCTTCAAACTACGGTATGCAATATATGTATATATGAGTGAAATACGCGGAAATTCATCAACGAAGTAGCTGAACCAAATTATAGACAATGCCCCAGATATAAAGAACTCGTAGCTAGGAAGGAACTTCTAAAACCCAAAATAGAAGAACAGAAAACAATAAAACATCAGATGTGTAGTAGATATTATAAGCCCGAATTATCATACTCAAAAGCAGTTGCCTCTAACATCGTCACGTCAGTGATAAATAAAAAGAGCAGTGCCTTTGTCAGGTCCTGATGGTAATCAGAGGTCGAATTGCGATAGGGCTTGCGGTGATATGTTTGGTTTTGGGTTCACCGACACCTTTTTAATAAATAATACTTTGAGACACCGATAATATAAATCAGGAGTGGTGTGCATGAAGTGGTGGTTGTGTTTGCTTATTTCACACCCAGTATGAGTCATGGTTAGGTATACAAGAGATCTCTCGCAATTGATGAAAATTAGACCGAATTTAAACATTGAGATAGTTACAGGAAGAGAATTAAATGCAAAACATAGCTTTTGAGGAAACGTAAGTTCAAATAAAAGTGGTGAACAATTGCTCAAATGGTTTTAACCGTAATTGTATGTCAGACGATATAAAGCTGTTGCGCTTGGGCCTACCTATTTAGCATCCTAGATATACTGGCTCATATCTAATGTCTTCTTAATTTATGATAGCCTTGTCGTGCAACATGACCAACACAATTTCCCTATCTTGAAAACAATAGACTTTGAATCAGAACACTCAGTCTGTGAAAGAATATCCTTGAATTTTGCGGTTCCGAAACTTCCCCCAAAGCAGATACTTAACTTTAGTGCAGTTAATTAGCCGGTATTTAATAATTACCTAGACTGTAGGCTTAATAATATTCATATAATAGTGAGTATGAGTAGGGCGCTGGATAAAACATGTTCCGGTCACGACGCTTAATTGCAGCAAGCAAATACCACACCCAAGTTTATTAAAATCAAAAACATCCCACGAAGGCAGCTGTTTAGAAACAGATATTCTCCTAGCTCTAATATACTCAAAGCTCAGATACACAACGCGAATACCATCACCAACAAAGAGTTAATTAATACTATGACAATCACTGTTAAATCACTATGACAGTTACGTTCAAAGATGGTCCTGCCAAAATAATGTGATTTGGTATGACAGATTTACAGAGTCGGTAGAAAAACATGTCAATAATTACTAACAAAACACCTCTATAGTCAAAATTTCAAATAGCGAACAGATTACATCAGATAAACATTGTTAAAATCCGTCAAACCGTCAGAAATTAAAGCCTTCATAAAATCCAGAAATAGTAAAAAGTCAGCAGGGCAGGATAAAATCCGGAATTATGCGCTCAAAAACTGTTCAAAAAATTCAAAGAGCTACTCACAGAGATTATTGCCCCAATCCACAAAAAAGGTAAACCGCCTTACATTCCCACGAGTTACAGGCAGATTTCTTTACTCTCAGGTATCAGTAAACTATATGAGAAATTTATACTTGGAAAAATCCAAGACCATTGTGAATAATTTTGACTTATACTCGACAGCCAATTGGGCTGTTGTGCATCTCACTCTATACAACTCATGCGAAGCTGTAATCTTAAGAAACGGTCTACCTCTTAAATTAAATCAAACCAGTCCAACATTAGCATGTCTGCAAAAGGCTTTTGACACCATCTGAATTAACGGAATAATACATAAAATGATCAAGTTAAGGTTCGTGCCAGGTCTTATTAGAGTAATATAGAGTTTCCTTTCGAACAGACTGTATCAAGTAAGGTATACCGCAAGGAGAAACTTAAAGCAAAATGAACGTGACCTCAACATTCATCTTGAGGTGATAAACACTTCCTGAATAGTGGCAAATCAAAATCAACAATGTGAGGCAATATGCTTCATAGGCAATAAAATTTTTAGAACAGAAACATAATGCTCAAAGTAGACAATGCCATTATCACAAACAAGGCAAATAAAATATCTTGGCATCGTGATAATAGAATGATTCGAACTGTACAAACAAAAAATAATCCATACAGAAGGCAATTATCTCCTACTGTAGCATTTAAACAATACTTCACTACAGAAGCAAATTACAAAAATAAAATGAAACTTATATATTATAAACTACTAATCCGACTGATCCTGGTATTTGGATTCCCAGCGTGGACTAAATAATCTTCAGCCCAAATGGAAAAATTACGCCAATTTGAGTAAAGAATGGTCAGAATTTGCTCCAACATCAACCGGATACCTAGGAATAATACGTCAATAAGTCGAAACTGTACCGTGATACAAACACAACGAGAATCGACAAATTCCTTATAACTAATAAATGATATTATAACAATAAATGATTTAAAACAAAAATGAACATGTTTTGTCCCGGTTCGCCCTAGCAAAAATCTGGTAGCCCTATGTTCAACACAATTGGATATTTTGGGTTAACGAGATAAACAGATGGTCCAGCTATCTGAAAATGATGAAAAGCACCTGTTTCCTATGCAGGGTTTGGTGGTTCGAAAAATCCAAAATTACAAAAAATTTTAATTTTCATATGATAAGCGTATTTTGTTGACCCAAAATTTAATTCGAATTATTGTGGGTTTATTTTTTTTTCCAAGAAAATAGCCAATTGGATTTAATTGACAAAAGCCAACCTTTCGTCTAGCTCTGAAATTGGCATTTTAAAAAATCGAAGTATATGGTATGTCTATAAAAAGCAGTGAGTGAATCCGGTTTGAACAGGATTGAGTTGCGAGACTATGAATTGAACTTTTCGAACTTTTTTTGGTTATTTGCTTAGGTTCATAATTTGCTAGACATGAGTTACATGAAGTTACACAATAGTGATCTATCGATATTTTCAATATTTTCTTTAATATTTCGAGCTTTTTAAATTTATTATTCGATATTTTATATTCCATATTATTCGAATTAAGATTGGAGTTGAATTAAGCATATAGCAAGCACCCAATTAAATTATCTTACAAAAATGTTATCTTCGAATTTCAAGATTTGTGGATTTATTTATATAGATTTCCAGATTTAAATACCGTTGGATAGCTGTAGGTTCACAACATCGAAGTTTTCGAGCTTATCATCATTGTCATATTTTCAAGATTATTCAAGGTATTGCAAAGACTGCAGAGTTGGGATTTCAAGATTATTCTATGGTTTTATGTTTATCAGAGTTTTTTCAGAATATTCCAAATTTTATGTGAATAAATATCAATATTGTTCTAGAGTTGTAAGATTATACGAGCTTTTCGAGATTACTCGTGTTTCTCAATATTTCTTGAAATTAGCAAGGGGCTTTGGTTTATCTGACAGAATTAGTGGTTTATCGAGAACTTTGTGTTTTAGGCTCCCACGATTTGCAAAGCGTTGGGTTACGTAGAAAAATACAGTTAACATACATTTGTAGGATGCTAAGAGCGTAATGTACTAAGGCAAGGGTATGTTTTTGCAGATTCGATAAGAATCTATGTGAATGTTTTCTTCTAGAGTTATTTTATCTTATATTTTGTTATAACCTCTCAAAATTGGGTAAGTTAAAGTACCAAAGACGCAAAAAAAATTTCGCAATAATAAAGTTAAATCCATAATCTCGCGCTTAGTTTTGTTCTTTTGTAAACATTTGACTTTGAAATTATAGAAATAATTAAAATAAAAACAATTTAAGCACAAAAATCAATTTTTTTTTGTGAAAATAAATTCAACAAATTACCGATAGGTGGTCATTTGTCATTTGGTACACAGTACACACATCAGGGGTGAGATGTTGTAATCATCACGTTTTTCGCTTCGATGCATTTTCGATAGAATAACGGTATTTTAGAACTAAATTGTTTTAAAATTTTATATTTTTAACAAAGCAGTACAGTTATTCTATCGAAAATGCATCGAAGCGAAAAACGTGATGGTTACATCTCACCCCTGGTCATAGCAAATTAAATTTTTAGGCTAGGTTTGGAATGAAATTTAATTTTAGTAAAGGACCATCTTAAGTTACATAGATGATATTTTTGTAAATTTTGCGAATTCGAACTAAATTTGGCTGTTTTGTTTCGAGATTATTCGATACTTTCAAGATTATTGTTGAAGATGATTCTTTGATGTTACTCGCTTGATGTTACAGATTGTTCAAAATTGTTGAAGATGTACTTGATAGTTTATTAGCGCTCCCTACCTTATTTTCAAAAACAAAATAAACCAACAACAAAATCGCAGTAAAAATGTAGCAGCCAAAATAAGTGCTTAACAGAAATTTGGAGTGGTTTCTTCTTGCGTTTATTATTTACTTCCATATTTTTGTTGCGATATTTTTTTAGAAAATGAGTTAGCTAAGTTCAATTGCATCGTGATCTGTAAAATGATCATTGTGCAGTATTGATTGTTTTTATAGGACTGCATATTATGTACAATGTCCCGCATTATTTCCCCTTAATATTGTCTTAATCAATTGACGATTAATCTTCAAAATATTTAGCTAATTTCGAATTTATTTAGCTTTCTTTAACCACAGGGACAGACTTTTAAAACTATGCTCATCGGGCATCAAGTTGCAAACTGACTCTGATGGAAAAAAGGATCCGATCAAAATGCACCGTTTCGTCACCTCGATTACGATGCATAATTCATCACTCACTCGACTGTATTTGTACCCCTTTTTATATATAGCGCAGATTTAAATAACAAAAAATAATAAATTCTGCATTCTCCGAAAAATTTATTGGAGAATTCTTCTCCTTTACCAGAATATGTCCCTCGTTTTCCAGAATATTTTTAAAGAATTTATCCATAAACAAACACCTTTTTTAAACTATTTCAGCATAGATTCAAACCAGTTTTTTAGCCAATATAAGTGAGTGATGAATTGTGCATCGCTTCCGTTACCTCAAGAGCAGTTGTATATTTAGTGACGGATTAACGCCTAGGCTAACTAGACACGTGCCCGTAATTTTTATGCTCCGTTAGTAGTGGGATAGCTTACGGTTGGTGACATTAATAAACAGCAATTTAAATTTTGACCGTTCCGCCCAAAACATCAACTTTTTGATCCGTAAACCAACGCTTCTCTATGTTTGCAGTTTGCTTAGTGCTATTGCAAAATAAACGAAACCAGCACGCTTTCGAAGGTATAATGTTCCATTACATTTTGCACGTTGTCTTTGTACATGTGTTGGTCCATTCGCTAATTAATTATAATTATCGGCACTACACCGCGATAGCAAAATGCTTCCATTCCATAATATTCCCACCAACAGCGAACATAGACCGTGACGGATTGCTTTTATGTATCCGGTTCCATTTTCTGGAAAGCATTTTGTTGATGAATTTCCCGTAGAAATGGTTAGCTCCCAGGAATGAACTTAGCATCTTATTCCCTTAGTCGTTTCATTTGGCATGTCAAATAATAGTCAAGTTTTAATATTCCTTCTATAAAACTTAGACGGCTGCTATGGAAAACATCACATTGCACTGAATTTTTCCCACAATTGACGATTGGAGGGTCTCGATTTGTATGTACCCTCCAATCGTCAATGCTAGTAGTCACTTGAAATGACTGTCGTAAAAAGTCCGGCATATTGTTAATAGCTTCGATATGTATTGAATAAACCAGAATCAATACGTATCGAAGCTATTAAGACCTTTACTGTTTATGACATAGCCCAAATATCTGATTTCCGCCATGAAGAATCGATGTACGCTAGCGCACATTCGAGGCATGCTAACTTATTATCCATAATTTGTTGAAAAATGCTTGGAAATTTTTAACGTTTTAAGCAAATCTGTAACACATCTGATAAATCGATGCGATTGAAAACTGTTGAATTATAAAATTGTTGTGCATATCAGGTAGGTTAGGTTAGGTTAGGTTGGAGTGGCTGCTTACGCACACTTAGACCGGTGACGGTCCATTGTGATACCACGGGATGTATCCCCTTTTACCCCTATTGGAACCATTTCGAGCTACTTATGTAGCGTAAGACGTCCAGCACTTTAATGTTTTCGAGATCCGAGAGGCAGTCCATCCTGAACTTACCTAAGTGTTTGTGCCTTCTGAGAGCCAATGCTGGACACGAACAAAGGAAGTGGACCAACGTCTCTTCCTCCTCTTCATCCAAGCAGCTTCTGCAGAAGTCATTAGCCTCCAGACCCAGCCTTCTTGCATGTTCTCCAAAAAGGCAGTGTCCCGTGAGAATTCCTACGACCGTTCTTAATTCACGTCTTCGTAAGGATATTAATGCCCTAGTGCGCCCCAAGTCCAGCTTTGGCCAAACTTGTCTTGCAACTCTACAGGTGAGGGCGTTAGACCACCTTTCCCCCGCTGAGGATAGCGCCTGCTTCCCAAGTGCTTGTCTCAGCGCTGTGATAGGCCTCCCCAGACTTGCCCTTTCCGGTTGCAGCTGGAGAGTCGTACCATGCCTAGCAAGTTCATCTGCCCTGCAGTTCCCCATGACGCACGAGTGACCTGGGACCCAGACTACCTGGATGTTGAAATGCTCACCCATCTCATTTAGAGATGAGTGACAACTCAACGCCACCCGTGACACCAAAGACACCGATTCTAACGACCGGATCGCCGCTTGACTGTCCACATAGATTGTGATATCGTCTGAGGATAACACATTATGCTTCAACCACGTCATGACCTCCTCAATCGCTACGACTTCAGCTTGGTACACGCTGCAGTAATCAGGGAGACGAATAGAAATATTTACATTTAATTTGTCACAGAATACTCCAGCTCCTACTTTGCCGTCTAGCTTGGAGCCATCTGTGAAGAATTGCAACGCTTCGGTTTCCGATAACGGTCTATCCCTCCAGGATTCCCTTGAAGGGAAGGAGGTCCGAAATCGCTTCTCGAAGCGTAGAGTAGGTTTAATGTAGTCAAGATTCGCCAGCTCATCCTTCAACGATCTGACGATAGTAGAGTGTCCTATACTAAGACACCTCCACTGAGAGACGGCTGCAAGTCGTACAGCCGTATTTGCCGCCATCTGTTTGCCAAAAATGTCGACCGGAAGAAGGTGCAACATAACCTCTAAGGCACTTGTCGGTGTCGACCTCAATGCCCCGCTAACAAGCATACAGGCCGTCCTTTGCACTTTCTCACTCTTACTTTTGTAAGTTACCTTGTCCAGAGCTGGCCACCAAACACCCACCCCGTACATGAGTACAGGTCTCACTACGGCGGTGTAGAGCCAGTGTACCAGCTCCGGCTTCAGACCCCATCTATGACCAATGGCGTTCCTACAGGAGTACAAAGCAATAGTAGCTTTGTTTATTCTCTCCAACATGTTGGGCTTCCAACTAAGCTTACTGTCCAAGATAATGCCCAGATATCTAGCTCTATCAGTGAAAGCAAGTCTCGTGCCATTTAAGGTAGGAGGGACAACTACCGGGATTTTGTATTTCTTAGTAAAGAGTACCAGCTCTGTCTTGGATGGGTTAATACCAAGTCCACATTTGCCAGCCCATTTCGTAACGATGGTAAGCGCATTCTGCATTACGTCTACAATCGTTCCCAGGAATTTCCCGGTAACAGCTAAAGCTACGTCATCTGCGTACGCGATAACTCCAATACCCTCTCTCTCCAATTCAAGTAGTAACCCGTTTACCACTATGTTCCAGAGAAGAGGGGACAGAACCCCCCCTGCGGAGTTCCCCTAGTTACTCGCCTCTTGAAGGTGGAGTCCCCCAACTTCGAATTAACAATCCTGCTTCCCAGCATATAATTGATTAACCCTATCAGAGGAACGTCCACCTCCAAAAATGACAATCCCTCCTTGATTGCCTCCGCTTTCACATTATTAAAGGCGCCTTCTATATCCAGGAAGGCCACCAAACAGAATTCCTTCGAATTAATCGATTTCTCAACCGTAGACACCAAGGCGTGCAGAGCCGTGTCCACAGATCTACCCTTTGTGTACGCATGCTGAGACGATGCCCACTTCCTGGCACCTATTTTATCTCTGATGTATACATCCAGCAGCCTTTCCAAGGTTTTCAAAAAAAAGGATGATAGAGTTATTGGTCTTAGGTCCTTAGGATAGACATGTGAGCTTTTCCCCGCTTTCGGTATGAACACCACATTGACCTCCGTCCAGTACCTAGGAATATAGCCCAGCTTCAAACACCCTTTGAATATAGCTTCCAGGTAAGGAAGAATAATTACTGAGTTGTTTTGAAGTTCCGCTGGTATAATTTGATCCGGACCAGCCGATTTAAATGGTTTAAAACCCCTCAGCGCCCATAGGATCCGTTTTCTGGTTACGATATCCTCTGTGGTTACTGACAGTGATTCCTGATGATTGCTACGCACCAACAGGTCTTCAAAGCTCCCTGGGAAGTGTGTCTCGAAGAGAAGCTCCAAAGATTCTGCACTAGAAGCTGTCCAAGATCCGTCCGGTTTTATCAAAAAACTAGGACTAGATGTACTTTTGAAAAGCATCTTCCTAAGGCGGGAGGTTTCGGATACCTCTTCCATATTATCACAGAAGATTCTCCAAGACCTCCTTTGTGCCTTTCTTAATTCTTTCTTATAAATTCCGAGTTTCTCCTTATAGGAGTCCCAATCCTGAGTTGTATTTTTGGCTCTATTAAAGGCTATCCTACAAGCCTTTCGATAGGTTCCCAGTTCCCTGGACCACCATACCGGTTTTTGCCTACCCCTAGGCTTAGCCAGAGGGCAGGCAGCACAAAAGGATCGGTTGCATGCGCTAGTAACGGTAGCCACCATGCCCTCCAGCTCCCCAACGGTCGTCGGAGGCTCCATAGCCCTCGCCGGTAACAGGTCCTCCAATAATTCCCCATATTTGCTCCAGTTGGTCCTTCTAGGGTTCCTGAAGGCTTCCCGGGTAGCAGGGTGAATATCGAGGCTATAGGTTAAATATCGATGATCAGAAAAGGAGTGTTCCTTATCCACCCTCCAATTTTTAACCATATGAAGAATATTATTTGAGGCAAGGGTCACGTCTAGAACCTCCTGCCTGTTACTAGTAATAAATGTGGGTTCCCGCCCAATATTACACACTGAAAGGTTAGTACTCATCAAATAATCAAAAAGCGACTCACCTCTTTCATTAATGTCTGTGCTTCCCCAGATAGTGTGATGCGCATTAGCATCCACTCCCAGTACCACACCTACCTTTGATTGTTCCGCTTTACGAATCAGCTCCTCCAGGTTATCCGGAGGAACCTCCTTCTCCCGGTCCATGTAGGCTGAAACTAGCCAGAATCTACAAGTGCCTACTTCCAGGCTAACTGCAGTAATGTCACCATTGGTGTATTGAGAGAGAAGGAAAAGATTAATATTATTTTTTCCAAGAATACAAGATCTGATCTTCCCAGACTTACTAGAGGATATAATTTTGTACCCTTTGGTTCTGAGGCCACAGATCTTGTTATTGTTAATCCAAGGTTCTTGGATTAGTATCACATCCTCACCCGAACTAGTCAGCCTGAGGAGTAGAGCTGCCGAAGCAGCCTTAGAATGGTGAAGGTTAATTTGAGTTATCTTAATCATAACCATTTCACCTCTACCTACCTCTATGATAAATTCCTGCTACCGCAGGAATATTAATTCCCGGTAATTTGGGATGCGCCGGATACGCCCGTCTCGCCACCCCTCATACCCTCTATAGAGGACTTGTCAGTGCCCCCCGTCTGGCCGGGCTGTCGACATCCTCCTCCATCGGTACACCAGCTCCTTCGCTTATGTGCACCTCCTCATCCTTCGAGAGAGTCCTTGCCCTACCGAGGTCGCCGGATTCACTCTCCCCCCTACCCTCAGCTTCTTCCCCCATGCTGCTGGTACCCCCTTCAGGCCTGGGCGGGTTGCCACCGTCCTCCGGTTGGCCTCCCGTACGCGCTTCCGCCCCATCCTTCTTATAAACGTTGAGAGTAATTGACCCGAAACCGAAGTCAATTACTCCCTTCGTTTTGTGAAGGAGGGCAAGGGACTCCTTATTTATCACCATGATTGATAATTTCGAGCCCCCCTTGGCCTCCTCTTGCTTGACGATCTTCCAATTTCCGGTCGGAAGATTCGGGTTACTGGCCTGAATGATTTTCAAAGCCCCGTCCGGACTAGCCGGTTCGGATGGCAGCCATACACGTGCCCTCGGCCTGCTGGGAATTGCCTCCCGGCTAACTGCCGCAAGCTTTGCGCCTGGCCACACCTCCCCTACTTTGGCTATAGCCTTTTTGTACAGATCCACAGATCTAGAGTCCGAGCATGCAGTCATCTTTACACGCCCTTGATACCATCCCGCATCTCTGCAAGATGGGGGTGGTCCCGGATTTTCACCCAGGACTTTTAAAAAGACGAGGTTGAGTGCATTATACACCAACCTCCATTTTTCCGACGTGATGCTCCCATCTTCTTGAATTTCGTCAATGACGGCTAGCATCAACACATGCTCCCTCAGGACCTCGCTGAACAGCTTTGTCCCTGAGTTGGAGCTCGGCTTCTTTTCAGTCACCAACTTGGCCCGCTTGCTATTGACTACTTCCACCTCGTCCTGGGACCGCTGTCTTTTCGACATATGGTCCCTTTCCGAGCTTCCGCAGCCCACAGCGCTCCTTGCCCAAGCTACTGATCTTCTTTGCTCTTCCGTAAGCTGCCCCTCCGGGGTCGCAGCCCACTTCTCGAGAATTCGGAGCGCCGAGCGGCGATTCCTGTATCGCCTTTTCGCCGGAGGAATGTCTCTCGTCCCACTCCCCTGTGCTGCGTTGGTACCGCTAACTCCCGGGACTTGTGCCCTAGAGTCAACCACCTTTGCAACCTTAGAGGCCCCACCCGTCTGGTTCGAGGTACCTCCCTCCGCTGATACCGGCTTTTGAGGAGAGCCGGTGCCCTTTGGTTTTGTTTTTGATCTATCCATTGGATTCCCACGAGTATCGGAGAAATAAAGGTCCGCCTGAGCAGAGATCCGTATACGCAGGTAAGGCTAATTACAACTGGAGGTCGCCAGGTATCCAGAGGGCTCCGTTAGCGACTGGGCTTTGTTAAATGGGCCCCCAGCCTAGTTGACCATCAGCACGGGTCGCTTAACGCCTTAATCCAGCCCATTCGGCTCGCTCGCACCCCGGCCTCCCTGCACCCCCTTCCCTCCGCCCATTCTCTCCCCCATTCACCTAATCACATGGAGAGCCCAATCCAATGGGATCCATTCCATTCACCGGGTCACCCGTTTATAGGGTCCCCCACTCATCACCCGCGGAGACTCCGGAGGTGCAGAGAGGACGTGACGCCCAGTCCGCCGTGGTTATTGGTCGATGGTTTTCTGGCGCCATCTGTTCGCCTTTCCATGCTGGGCATCATAGGCACTCAGAATTTAATGAACTGAGGTTAACCACTCCCCAGTTCCCTGAGACTCTCCCCCCAGCTGGACTGCGGTTGGGGGCGGCTTATTTAATTCACCGCTAACCTACCTATCGATAGGTCGTCCACTATCCATCACCTGTGACCCCCCGATAGCTGCAGTACGCCACGGGTGCATATCAGGTAAAGCATGTATGAAGTGCTTTACCCGATATGCACAACAATTGAACAACCTGTGGAAATATCGGCACAAATACGTACTTTATCGTTAGACTTACGAGCTGCTAAAATCGGGCTCCCCAATCGGAATAATTAACAAGTGACATAACTCCAATACTTTGAAACCTTAATGCGCTTTGATTTTAGTGCAGACCCAGCTGGTTGTTGAAACCCGTCTGATAATTCGTTTTGAGTGAATTTTTGTCTTTGTATTCGAATTGATTCGTTGTAATCGACACACGATTGCAGAAATTGCTGATTGGTTGATCGATCGACGCCCATTATGTTCAACCTATTGATATTTGATATAAAACATGTACCTGTTTTTGTCGCACCTGTTCAGTTGAATACCAAAGAAGAAATGACGACTTTTTATTTGCATTTCCTATCTTGTATTCACGTTGGAATCTTCATGTGAGATAATTAAGATACCGGGTGCGGCAATTTGACATTGACTCCATTGATTTTGACCATCACATTTCCCGCTTGCTTTCCCTGAAATATGTTACTGTTGACAACACAGTTTTTGTGTGGTATTGTTAACAATCGGCAGCAAAATGCATTTCCCCACAATTCCTGAAATTAAACATGTAACCTTTTGAGGTTAAGATTAAACATGTATCATTTTGATAGTTCATCGGGATTCAAACATTGGCTTGTAAACATTGTAATACCAAGTTGTTCGATATCACTTAGTTTTTATGGCAAAATTCATACATTTGCCGCTTCATTTATGAAAAAATCAAATTATGGGATACAGTACAAAAAATGCAACATAAGGTAAATACTGGAATTTTTTACAAAAACCTATTCTGAAATATGTACCTACTTTAAATCCCATTAATACTAATTTGGTTGTTCTACACTTTTGAAATTTTAGGAATTTGGGGTAGGTCACTGTTGTTCTCATTTAGCTTATCTTTAACTAAACATTCTAGGTCTATTAGTAAATGTATTAAACAATTTTATAAGAGATTAGAGATCTAAAATTAGAAAATTTAGAAATGTAATTTTGAGCAATATTGAAAGGTAAAATTCGTTTTCGAATTCACTTTCTTAATAATTTTGCTTTCAAAATATTAAAGATTAAATGTAAAATCTAATCGCAAAACCTCTTGAAATTTGTTACATAACAACAAACAAAAACAGTTTTGTTAAAAGCAAATTTTATTAACCTACAATTAGCACCTTCTAGTGAATTTCTTAGAATGAGCTCTACAGCTAAAACAAAAATGACATATATTCACATTTCCATGTTAGCTTGCGTCACGAGATGACTCTCTACATAATAATGATATCATGCCATAGCTTATCAGAAAAATTAGTTACAAATCAATGAGTACTGGTCAAAAGTTCAAACAAAATTGTTTGTTTAATACAAAGAAATCTAGTAATAAATCGATAATTTTTACAATTCCCTCTAAATAATTTTAAAGTCATTAACTTAACGATGTGATAACATTTTACGAGTACAAGAAGCAATAATTCGATAATTGTACAATTCCTTATCACACGGAAATAAATTACTCATACGTAAGAGAGCCGTTATCAAATCATGTCACAGCACATTTAAATGAAGGTTATATACAGTGTGCACTGAGTACTGTGAAAATAAAACTAAATCCTTTTGCTTTTTCATTTAGATTATTTTATACATAACATATTATTTATTTTATTGTATATTATTTCTAAAATACATAGTTTTCTTTATACTCTGTTATCTCTGTATTATATATAAGAGGCTATATTTACTTGATCCACATTTCTGTTAATATATAGGTACAGTATATAATTTATAATTTAAAGGATGACAATTAATCGGATGACAAATCATTTGTTAAATTTTATTCCAAATAAGTTTCAAGTTAATAAAGTTTGAGTCTCTAGATGTGGAGGCTAAATTATAAAATGTGGTATTTACTAAGGCACACAAGCATTTATTAACTTGGAAGTAAATAATGTGTTTTATTATATAGGACTAAGGTTATAGATTGTACTACATATGGTATTGTCATTCGAATAATCGTTCCAAAAAAAATACGCGCGAAATAAAACTATATCGCTAATACCATCATCCAATGTGATCGGATCGGCCGTTTGAAAGATGAGCATAAAAATAAATTCAAAATATCACATACAATCGCTAAGGTGACCTAAATAAAAATACTTAAAAATAGACATTACATATTTCACAATTTTATTTTACGGAATGATTATTTATTTGGTGTGTAAGTGTGTATCTGCCCGAGAATTTGAGATTCAATTTAGTTGAGCTTATAAATTATATCTAACTAGCACTAAGATTTTATATAAAATGTTGCGAGTTCAGCACCCAATATCCAATGTGGCCCCATTTTATTTAACCAATACCCAATTTGTATTAAGTAAACTGTACAACTTAATAATTAACAAACAAATTGATAACAATTTTGCTGAAATTTAATTCGTATCTTATCATATTTTCAGTCTTGTTTATAAATATGTTTTTTTCTTAAAAACATGATAACTTTTCATTTTTTTTTTCTTTTTTTAGAAAGTAAATTACATAAAACTTATTAAAAATAAATCTTAAAAAATAAAAATTAAATACATAATTTACAAAAAGCAGGTATACGCTTAAATTATCTCAACAAATACTAAACTAAATGAAGATCCAAATGCTAGGCCTATACCTAAAAATGCTGCCATTAGAGAAGATGCCATTTCCTTTTCGTAGTCGTGGACAATTCTGTGGAAGATAATAATATTTTTTTCTTGTTAAATTATACCAATAGCAAAAATGTTGTGACAAAATTATCGCCGAAATTTTGTGTAGGTATTTTCAAATTTTAAACAATTTTGAAACTTTTAATAGGTTGGAGTTTAAAAACTGAAACAAAAATTCTAAATCTACCAAATATTTTAAGTAAATATATTTTAAATTTTATAGTATTTAAACAATATTCTATTCTGAAAATTTTGGAAGTAACGAGAATTACCGAAATTAGACGAGTGTGCTGTAAGAATTTTATATCATACAACAAAAACGTCAATATTTCAGGAATCTAACAATACCAAATTTAAAGAAATTTCCAAATTTCGTTTTTCAAATTTCAGAAAATTTGGGAATTACAAAATTTCAAATATTTTCAAAAAAATTAAGAAAAATTTATCTAAAATTTATATTATTATTATAACCAAATTTAATAAAATTTTAAAAATAAATTGAAATACTTTCAATAGATTAGGCGGTTTTTGAAATGGTTTAGTTTTTAAAATTCATGAAATTTCATCAAATTCGAAGGAATTCTTAATTTTATTATTAGGAATATTTAGAAATATTTCTAAATTTAGAATATTTTCAAATTTCAGTATTTATTTTAAAATTTTAAAGAATTTTGAGATCGCAGTCGGAAATCTACCTACCAAATGTTTGGTAGGTAGATTTTTCACAATATCCTAATTTCTGTTCTCAAAATTATCAACGACGAATTACTGAAAGTCGAAAAAGTTCTATGGTAGCTTCAAAAATTCTATCACCCAACAAAATCGTATAATTTTTCAGGAATCCAACAAAATCAAATTTTAAGAAATTTCGAAATGGATTTTAAAGATTTATTTTATAAACCGATAAGGTTTTGGGAATGTCCATAAAATTTGTATACCTTAGAAAACATAAGAAAATCGTTAAATTTTCACGATCAACGATCGACAAATTTCCCAAAATCTTAAAATATTTTACGTAAAAATTTGACACAAATAACCACCAAGTTAGCATATTTCGAATTTCAGCAATTTACAGCAAATTTCATTAAATTTAATAGAAGTTTATCAAATTCGTAAAATTTTCTTAACTTGAAGAATTTTTCTAAAATCCTACCAATTATAAAATTAGAGAAATATATAAAATTCGTCAAATTTAATAAAAATTTTAAAAATATATTGAAAAAATTTCGATGAATTAGGCAGTTTTGTAACTTTTTCGATTTTAAAATTCATAAAATTTTATCAAATTCGAAGGAAATCTTAATTTTAATAGGAATAATTCCAATTTCAAAATTTATTTTTAAATTTTAAAGAATTTTAAAACATTTGTCGGGATTTAGATATTTCTAATAAGATAAAATAAACTTCAGGAAATATTCTAAATCTCTCAAATGTTTTAAATATCTTTTAAAATTTTATAGAATTTGAAACATATTCTAATTTCTATGCTCAAAATTATCAAACACGAGAGTTGTTTGATACAAAAGAAACGTCTAATAATAAACGTCTAACTCCAGGAATCTAAAAGAATAAAATTTTAATAAATTTCGAAATGGATGTCAAAGATTTAAGAATTTAAGAAGGTTTTAAGAATTTCCGTAAATTGTATATACCTTAGAAAACATAATAAATTCGATAATATTTCTAACGATCGAGAAATTCCCAAAAATTTTAAAATATTGTAGGTAAGTTGGGAATTCAGCAATTTCGAATTTCAGCAATTTTATTAAAATGTAAGAAATTCGCGGAAAATAAAAACCGCAAAGAGTTTTGTCTTTTTGAAACTTCATAAAAGTTGAGAATACAAAATTTGAGATATTTTCTAAAAATTTAAGAGAAATTTATCAAATTCGTAGAATTTTCTAACCCTCGGGAATTTTTCTGATATTAGAGGATTATTAAAAAATTCTAAAAAAAATTAAAAATTTCAAATTTAATATATATTTAAAAATTTTGATATTTGCAAATTTCAGAATTTATTTTTAAATTTTAAAGGATTTTAGAACATTTGTCGGACCTTAGACATTAGTAATAAATTAGAGTTTAGAAACTAAAATTAACTTCGAGAAATATTCTAAATCTATGAAATGTTTTAAATATCTTTTAAAATTTTATAGAATTTGAACAAAATTTAATTAGTTTTTAAAATTCAAAAAAATTTATCAAATTTGAAGAAATTCTTAAATTTAATGAAAATATAATTAAAAAATTAGAATATTTTCTAATTCGAGAGTTTATTTTTAAATTTTAAAAAATTTTGAAACAGTTGTAGGGATTTAAACAGGAAAGCAATTTCAAACTGTTTTTTTTTAAAATAAGCGCGAAGAATAGAAAAAACTTCTTAAAATTTTGGACTCTCACAAAATTTGGGAAATGCAACATTTAAGATATTTTCTAACATTTTAAGAGAATTTTGCAAACATCAAGAATTTGTCTGAAATTCCACAGATCTTAAAGATTTGAAATTAAATTTGTGTTATAAAATTCGCAAATTAAAAAATAAAAGTATTTTAAATAATTTTTAAAAATTAAATAAAGAATCCTTCAAAACTCATTTAACATTTAAAAAATGTTCCTTATCTACGATAAATTTCTACAGAATTAGAAATTTCCGAAAATCTAAAAAATGTTTAGGTCAAAAATTCACAAAATTTAAAAAACCGAAAAAATTTAAGATTTTAAAAATTAAGAAAAGAATATACGAATTTGATAAATTCTCTTAAAATTTTGGAAAATATCTTAAATTTGTTTAATACATAATTGTGCTTCTTAATTCTCAAACCAATCACCGACAGAGAAAACGGAAAACCCTAAAAAAAATTGTTTTTATGGGAATATCTTTTGAACCGCATTAGCTGGAAACCATGGCATACTTTGTCTAATCATGTGGATAAGTTTTTTTTACTTGCCCCAGAACTTGGCTTATAACTAAATTTTCAAATGTGAATTCCTCTTGAACCGCACGTCGTTCAAAAATATGGGAAAATATGGGTAAGACGTCCTCTTTCTAAACATGTGGTTGAAGTTTTTCGACTTTCCAAACAAAAACCAAACGTATGGCCTTACCGGGCAAACGGCGCAGTGGTTAAAGCTGCGGCGTTTGGATCGGGAGGTACCGGGTTCGAATCCCGATAGGGGCGAGATGCAAAAAGGATTTTTCATCATCAGCACCAACTATGACCCCCTGTTGAGAGTGCAGGATCCATGGGCCGACCCACCTTTCATATCAGCACTATAGGTTGCCATGGCTAGGTTGCCACAATCCAATGTGCAGGTGGTTTGTACAAAACGGGTCAATAGCCGTACGTCCTCGATTTGGCTACTACTGCATAAAGTAGGACGGTAAAAGTAAACTGTGAAAGAGTTGGGAGTGCCCTGAGCCCCAGAAGAGAATTACATAAATTAAAACAAAAAAAACAAAAAAAAACGTATGGAAAATTTTATTTACAACAACAAAATGATAATTAAACAATAAAACGACTTTAGTAGGCGTATATTATTAATAACCGCTGCATCCTCCGTTCTATGCTTTTAACAAAATGTTGGATATGGCACTGTGAGATATTTTCCCATTCCTCTAAGAGGGCGCTTTGGAGTTGCTCCATCGTATTCGCAGCTGGAATACGAGACCAAATCCTTCTTCTGTGGGTCATCTTCTAAATATTTACATCTGCCAGGTATTCATTAGCACGAAATTATCGCTTATAAATGGTGCGTAGGGATCAACATATTCTTCCAATATTTCGTTAATATAGCGAATGGCCTAGATTCCGTTGGGAACATGTAAAGCTCGTTCCATTGAAATTCCCACACATACCATGACTGGTCCCCTCGAACCCTTTAGCTGAAGGTACATGGAGCACTTTTGAAATTATAGCGGAGCAATCCTGTGACCTAAAATTTGATTTTTGTTGCAAATTTCCCAGCTAGTGCTGTTCAAAAGATATTCGCATCAAAAAAAAATTTGTTTTTTTAGGGCGGCCCGTTTTCTATGCCGGTGAGTGTATCTCAAAACAAAAAATTGGAATCCGACAAAATTTGAGAATTTTAGATATTATTCCGAAATTTCGAAATTTGTAAAATTTTTAAAATTTTTAAAATTTTAAGAATTTTGTAGCCTGAAATTTCGTAAAATTCGAGGAGATTCCAAAAAAAAAAATCGAGTCATAAAATTCGATTAATATTAAGAAATATAATTTATAAGTCTACTTACTTTGGCGCCGATATTAGACATATATTCGCTATATATCCATTCGTAAACGAAAACGCGCACATCATCACTATAAAAATAAGATCCGAATGTATCCAAACTGGTAGAGCATGACGAGGTATTTCATTGCACATTAGGAATAATGGTACAAACACAACCCTTAAAACCGTAAGTGCAGCAATCAAACGTGGTCGATTTTTAGGCTAAAGTAAAGAACAAAAAACAACGTTAGAATAATATTATTGTAACAATGTACAAAAATGTACTTACCCATTCCAACATTCCTGCTAAAATTCGGCCTAAATAATCGCCCGAGTTGAATATAAGATAGTTTGTAACTGTTACAAAATAGATATCGTTCCAAGGATGTCCATTCCCTTTGTATTGTGAATTTACAAGCACCGTGACGGATGGGTACACAGAGAGCGTTGTTACGAAAACAAACCATTCACTAAATCCATATAACCATATTTTATTAAGTACATTCACAAAATTTGGCCGATTTGATCCTGCCAACTGCACCAGTTCCGATTCTGTATAAGATCCAGTTGACGATGAATTTGAGATTAATTTTTTCTGCAGCTTAAGCTTGTCGACCGTGAAATACTTAAAAAATATCGTCTTCGACATTATCACATAGCAGACAATAGCGAGGATAAGAGTTACATTGCCAACGTTAAAATATACAAAAGCCGTGGTTTTAGGTGAATAGCCAAATGTTAGCGAGACTATTTCAGCGACGGCACTAAATATGCCGCCTAAAGCTTGGCCGCTAACTAATGCGGTTATATATTCAGATGGAAATAAGCCGGCAATACCGAATAGTCCACCGGATAAAATGGCAGCAAAAGCTTTATTTAAATATTAGATTAGTAAAAAAGTTCTGGTCAAAAATTCGATATTTGTATACATCTGCATACTTACAATTCATTACAACGACTATCGATAACGATAAAATTAAAAATCCGTGCTGCCAATCATCTGTATTCACTTCTACAAAAGTTGTCGTCACAATAAATAAAATTAAAATTATGATAAATGAGCCGATCATACGTATTGCTAGCGGTATTTTGTGGCTAAAAAATGCATTTAAAACTAGGAAAATTGTACTAGGAACGGAAGAAGCTACGCTCAAGTCTGACGTGAATCCAGCTTGTAGCGGCGTTAAAGGTACATTTGTTGAATTAGCTGTTGTGTTACGAAATTTGTACATCCAATACTGAAATTTAAATATAAAGATAATATAAATATTTAAAAAGGGCAAAGTTATCCCAAAGTCTAGACGAAATGTTACCTCTGTATAACATCAATCTTCATACATACTTAAAATTGATAATTGACAAAATGTTTTATAATTATTTTGGAAATCACCAGAAATAGAATTACAATATTGACCAAATAAACTAAGCCCGCGTCATATTACGATTAAGTCAATAAATTATGAATGTATCGAACAAAGCAAAGGCAACAAAAAAAAAACAACAACCAGTACTTGATATCAATAGTATGAATGACCCCCTTACTACTGTGTCAGCTTAATTACTTACAATTATTTTAGCCAGTTTATGTACATTATAATAACACCATTGCCGGTTTTATCATTTAATTACTCTCATTATGTGTTATGTAACTTCCCTACTAAAACAAAAATATTTAAAATTGCACCGTGATAAATGAATTGGTTTTGGAGATTTAGGTATAACGAGATAGCAATTTACAATATCTGTTTTTGGCAGTTTATTGTTGCATATCATTTCGTAAATTATGAAGGCGTACAAACAATAATTTGATTACTCCAATCAATCATTGTATCCACGTCATTAAAAGTTTCTAAGTATTTTCAATGAATAAACAAATAAAGATTTCTGCTTGCTTTAGATACAGTACAACATGACTCAAACTCACATTATTTTACATCGATCAACGTCATAATTTACAATCATCGAACAATTTTCTGTTTAATTAATTCCCTTAGCGATTTAGCCCCCAAAATTAAACACAATAATGTGAAATGATTAAAAAAAAAATACAAATTCAATGTCGTGTTCTCGTGAGATTAAACGCGATTTATTTTTGTTGTACTTCCGAAGTAATTATCTCCTATTAGAGTTGACTTTTTTTTTGATGCTAAATGTAATTTCAATAATAATTTGCTTGTGTGATTCGAACTAAACCAGCTGAGAATTTATTGAATGTGACTGCATCACAATTCAAGGTGAATTTTATTTTCGCTATTTACCTTCGGAACAAATTTTAAAAGAACAATTAAACATTTGATTGCAGCAAAATGCAAAAATTAATTAAAAGCATGAAGGCTCACGTAATATTTTTTAATTAAAAACTCAGTTCTAATGTATTAGAGATTAACTGTTTTAGTTTCAGGTGATTAGTCTAACGGATGACTACACTGTCGACGCGTTAGAGAAATTAGTAGAACATTTTTTATTTCATTTCAGCAGTTTATAATCCTGCTTTCAACCTCTCCTTCAGCATGTTAACAATTTTGGTAAAAATGGTCATGTTATCATGTAATCGACGCCAAAGAAACTAACGCTCATATCAATACGTTGAAGGATCAAGGTAGACTTAAATGTTGAATAAGTAAAATAAATTTAAGTGTTCCACATTTAAGGTGTTAGGCCATTCTAACGGCGGAAAAAATAAGAATACTGTGGAAATTTTTCGCACCGGGACAGTGAAATAAACAAAATTCGGAAAAAGGTTATTTATTATACAATTAATGAACTGTAGAAAGTATTTTTGCTAAAGCGATACAAAACAAAATAATGGCTGTACAACTTATTTTCAATGAAGCCTTTTTTTAAGGGTGTACACACCTGCATACTGTGCAACGCAACTCTTCCTCGTTTCTTAAATCTTTGCCTATAAACTTGCTTATAAACGAATTGCAATTCACTACGACAAACCAAAAAAACAATCAAAATAGTTAAAATTGTGTTCATCTATGACTATTGTAATGTTGCATAGCAATGCATAAAGGTGTAAATATCCTCATTGGGCATATTTAGATCTGAATACACTACATCATGTCATTTCTTCGTTTCTTACCTCTTTGTATTGAAACTATATTGGATTGAGGATGTTTGCGAAGCAAATTTTTCAACAAAAATTTTTGCTAATACACAATCTGTATTTACCAACACAGACAAAAATCCTATAAAAAATTACATCAGCTTGGAATTTTGATTTAACTCTATGCTTCCTATTTGGACTTGGTTCTTGAAGAGTAAAGTAAAAAATTAAAGAAGTAAATGCACACGTGTTAGATATTTAAAAAAATATATCAAGCAATACCTCATTACATTACTTTTAAAGAAGAGGTGACATGGTTCTTGTGCGAGTCTGAAAAGACCAAGACTAACAACTTAACGCAAGGACTATCATTAGGCAATAAAGGACCGCCTCAGCACTTCACCCAATGTAGGTTGCTGGTTCAAATGGTACTGACCCTATTTGAAAATGATGAGTCCTTAGCTGTTCTTACAGCATTTACTTATCGACCGAGCTGACAATCTGTAAGAGAATAACTCAATTACAGTTTGACGTTGTAAGTTTTGCTAAACCGACACCGTCCTCTTCCAGCCAAAGTTCCTTTTTAGAACATGATTTGGATACAAAACTAACAAATTTTAAATCTGAATTCATGGAGGAAATGTCGGCTCTAATTAGAAGAAATTCGCACTTCAGGTCAAATTCAAAAGGTAATCAAAATTATTTTCGTGAAAATTCTAAAAGTATTTATTTATTTATTGTGCATATTTAATTTATATCGTTTTCGGCACACCCTATTTTGAGCATCAGCTCATTCATAATAGGGTGTACCAAAAAAAAAAAAAAAATTTCATCCAGTAGCATCTCCAAATCCCAGCATAACTTGTGTTTTTGTGTCTTTGCTTCAAACACTAAAGGCATCAGTTTTTCTTTTGGTTTCGCTAGATCTTTGCTCTTGAACCACAAACTTCATCAAAATCGTAAGAAAATAGCCTAAGAACAACATCTTCATCTGACATCATGACATCAACGTTTCTGTTCGTTTTCGGGATGATACCCTCGAGCGTTTACGTAAATTTTAATTTAGCGAAAAAAAAATTCAGAAAAAAAACACGTCCACTGACGTGAAAGTAGACCATCTTCGCCAAATGGAGAATGTTTCTACCACAAAAAATTTGGCGTCAAGGCTTTGAAATGTGTTTGAAGTTACAAACACCATCTAAAATTTATTAATTCGTATACAGAAATCCAAAAAAACGAAATTCCCATCAACAATTGGCGACATTCGGTGATTGTCAAATTTACAAGCAAAATTTCTGACTGACCTTTGGGGCAGATTTTTCGGTTATTCCAGCCACTTTCACAATAATTTTTCAATCAATTTATTTACGGCTAATGACACTCTAGTTAAAGCTTTCAAATTTAAAATCGCGTTTTATATTTAAATATTGACCTGCGTCGAAACTCTCTGTTTACCAATAGGTTCTGTCTTCCGCGCAGAATCCCTCCCTTTCTAACGTCGACAGATCAGCAATAGACCGCAAAATTTACCAAATCATAACTGAGTTCATGTAATGCATAATTTCACAACATCTGTTAGATAAAAAGGGACCACCAATTTCTAGAAAAAACTCGTCATTTAGCGTTTGACAAACTTGTATTGCCAAAACTGAGTTTAACCTAACGATATCACGTGGAATTTATAGACCCAGCAATAGCTCCTGGTAACATGTTTCACTACTTTAGACCTTGCTATTTTCTAACGAGGTGACCCCTTGTGTCAAAGGTCACCAAACACGAAATTTTTCAGAAAAAAACGATAAAGTAGTTAAAATCGATTAAGCAGTTTTTGAGAACGAGCACATTGAAAATTTGAGTTTTTAAGAAAATTTAAAAAATTCAGAAAACGGCGAACGGTCTTGATAAGAATAATTACCATAGAAGGAAACAAAAAATATGAGTTAAGTTATTTCATGTAGAGAATAATTTCAGCGATTTTCGTCAAAATCAAAAGGGGTCAGGACACACGTTAATAGTTTTCGTATGGAATCGCTATATATACAATATGCATTCTGTCAAAAAAGTACCAGGAATTGTTAATTTAAAATGCCTGCGCTGAATTTAAAAATGTGTTTTTTCGCTAAATTGGTAGGACTGTCTTTCATTATGATGCCAACTTTGAGCGCGATCTTTCAACCAGTTTGGTCACAGCAGTTGTCCTCATTAGTGTACGGCGATTTTTACGATGAACGAAATTATTGAACAAAGAGTTTACCTTAAATTTTGTGTTGCAACCGATATTTCTTCAACAACTCAATAAATACCATCGATCAACTACCACATTCACCTGATTTAGCACCAGGTGACTTTTTCTGTTTCCCAGACTCAAATTGCTACCCTGTGGAAACCATTTTGGCTCCAATGAAGCCATAAAACTAAATTCGGCGCGCGAACTGAAGGCCCTTCAGGAGAGTGCCTATAAAAAATGGTTCGATGATTGGAAAAACGCTGGCATATGTGTATATCGTCGAATGGGGAATACTTTGAGGGCGACAAAATACATTTTTATGATTGAACTTAAAATTTGTGTTTTATTTAACAATTCCCAGTACTTTTTTGACAGAATGTACATTCATATGTATAAACATTATATAAACACTTCGCAATTCCGCGAAATGAATAATCTCGAAAGTTTGTAATAATCTCGAAGAATTACTGAACTTAAACAATTTTAACATCAAAGAGTACCTAATCTCGATAATCTCACAATTATCGAATAATCTCGAAACGAAGAAACTTCAAGATTCTCGAAATCAAGAGACCTTAAGATTCGCACATCTTATTAATCTAAAATTATGTTAAGGATCCGGAAAAATCTTCAAATATAGGGAAACAACCACAGGCCTACATGGATTTTTTTTTTCATTTTTCACAGTGCGTACTGCCTCCTCGTGGCAACCACTGGTAACTAAGGCCATTTGGCACAGGCTAAAGTACGGCGCTAAAGGAGAAAACCTTGACAAAAAAAACCTAATATAAGGTGGAACAGCATATACCGATAGATGAATGGCTGATAGGTTAATCAGTCCAAAATATGCGGACTCTGGATACCAGGCATCTTCCAGTTTTATTTAGCCTTCCTGTAGTAAAACTGAGTGACCTACAGGCGATTTACAATTCCGAGCAACTCGTAAGAGTAAAAACAAATGGAATACGGGGCAGGAGTAGGAATATATGGGAGTGGGACAACCCTCTCGAGGTCCTTGGGCTCCAATGCTACCGTCTTTCTAGCGAAACTACATGCTGTAGTAAACATCTAGGAGGGAGAGAAATAAGCCCAGATAGTATGTATCACGTACCGGGAGGCAGTATTGTCAGGTTCACTAAGAACCTGAATATTGACTAGACGGGTAATTAAGCAGGGTCCAGCACAATAGATCTTTTAGGTCGCAGTGCGAGGTGGCTGATCGCCCGCATGGCCCTCCAATAATAATAATAATACCTAGCGTACCAAAATCTGAGATAATCCTTTGATTATCTCAGTTTAAATGTTTTCAATTTAATGTCTCATTTTTGGCCCCCTCCCCGTCCCCCCGCCCCTAATTTAGCACACAAAAAGCTTCTAGATGCGAAATGGAGAGGTTTTTTGTGTTTAAATGGAGCTGCAGCTTCGAAAATTCTGTTTCAACAAAACTGGGTTATTAAAAAAGGTATAGTTTCGATATTGATATTGGTTTCACAGAAATATAAGAAAGTTAGATGAAATTTTGACGAGTTAAAAATTGTATTAGATGGTAATATGTATGTGACCTTGAGACAAGGTCAACTGAAGATCTTAAATTTTTTTTATTCGAACTTCATTTAGCAACGATATATCGTTGCAACGATATAAACCCTGAAACGTGTATGTCACCTATTTTTTGGTAAAACCAATACTTTTCGAGAGAGCTCGGGATATGAACATTTTTTTAAAATATTAGGTATCGTCATTTCCAAAATACGGTGAAACGTTATTAAAGCTGTATACTGTCACATTATTTGAAAAAACAGAGTACTAAACACTACTTATTACATTCATAAATAATATCGATTTGCTTCTAGATTTACTTCTTTCGTTTAAGGCTCGAAAATCTCGAATGAATACCTAAAAATGTTCGCAAAAAATTGAAAAATTTCGTAAAATCTCGAAAAATATCATTAAACCTGGAACAACATGCTAGTACAACATGCAATATTCCAAATTTCGAAGCTGCATCGTTAAAAATTGAATATTCTCGCATTTTCTACGTGACTTCCTCGCGGTGAACGTGTTTATCATCTAGTACAGTTAAAATGACTTTATTCCTTATTTTGATTAATAATAAAAAATTTTGAATTTAATCATGAGTCAAATTCAAAACCGTAAATAAATACTTTAGAATTACAATTAGAAATATAAAGGGGAATCTGATTAAAAAAAAACTTTGGGTATTACAAGAATGTCATTGACCATAATCATATTTGTTGAATAATTCAGTATCTAAAAAAAATTCATCAAAATTACGATTGGACGAAACATTTGACGGAAAATGTTCAAAGTAAGGGCCTTGCACACCAAGTTCATCAATTTTTCGCCCCAAAAAGTTGCGTAACACAGCTCTGTAGCGATCACCAATGAGAATAACAGCCATGCCCCGTTGTCTTCAAAAAAGTACGGTTCAATGATTCATTCCGAGTAAATTCGACACCAAGGAAAAGCAGTCACTTTTATGTGGAATTGGACTTTCTTGTGAATAATTGGAACGGTCTAGGTTACTATTTTGCTTATTGAAACTGCCGTTGAGACAAAAATGTCCTTCGCTGCTCATGTCGTTTTGCTGCCAAAAGTTTGAATCGATTTGGACAATGTTTGCGACGGTATGAGCGTATTTTAAACCTTGTTGCGGATCCAATGGCATGCATTTTCTTGTATGCATACATTTTAAATCCTACTTTAAAATTCGATGCAAATTGGTGCGACTTCACTAAGTTTTTCTTTAAATATGTCACCTTTCATAATTGCCTGATTTGAGGACCAACAAATATGCCCTCTTTAATTTTTGCGTCACTGATTTTGGGAAATTTTTCTTCCAAGTATAAAAATTCAGCACCATCCCGATCCAATGTTTTCATGAAGTTTTTCATTAGGCCATATTTTATATAAAGAGGTGGTAAAAATACATAATCAGGTCGTACTAGTGGAGCATTTTTAACATTTTTCACAATCTTTCTTAACATTATGATTTGTCCTATCCCTACTGTCCCACTCACAAATAAAACAACAAAATTTTGTATATCCAAGCTGTAATCCTAAAAGAAGGGCAACAATTTTTAAATCTCCACAAATTCTCCAATTATAATCGTCTTATTGATTCTTTTCTAAGAGAAATTTCATCTATTCCTAGGACACTTTCGTGTCAGCAGGATGACCTTTCGGTACGGAGAGAAGTTCAGTACCGTTATGTTTAAGTACAGCCTTTAAACTTATTTTGAAGCATCCTTAAATAAACGCGATTTCTGTTTTGTATAGCTATTTATCTCGATGCCGAAAGTAACTTATTTTTGTTCTTGGTTGCAATAAATTACATCCCTTTAATCGAGACCACAAAAGTTTTGTCGAGATGAGGAAGTTTCGTGTAAGTCAGGCTAAAACGTTATGTTATCTACCTCCTCCGATTCAACAGACAGATTAAAGCTTTGAGGTTGTTCCGGTACAAGTAGTTCTTCGCTGTGATGGATTGAATTTTTAGCAGACGTTTTTTAGCAGATTAACATACAATTTTACAGGTAACAGCTGTAACATAAAAACTAGAACAAATCAAATCAAAATTGAGACAAATATCGAAATAGAGAAATTAGAAAAATCTCTTTTGATAACAAAACAAAAATTCTGGAAAAAATTAACTGGAAAAATAAGAGAGACAATTGCAAATAATTTTGGCCAAGCAACTTAACACTATTTAAATCGGGAAATTCAGATTAATCCAAGTCTCAAAATTTCAGATGCAACCTCTCAATGTTAATTTCAATGCTTAAATCAATACAAACGAATAAAATCGAAAACCTTAAATAATTCCAAAAAAATCTCGAATCCTATCTGTTACATAACACTCAGCCCCCCAAATAAATCTCGAATAAGTTTCAAAGCTAACATTGGATCGATAAAACGAATAGTTTAGATTAATCACTTAATCTTAACGAGTTTTGATTCTGTCAAAGCGTTAAACCTACAGGAAAACGAAAAGAAAACTCCAATTAGTTTTTTGGCTGTAATTCCAAAATTATGTGATCTAAAATTTGAAAATAATAGTTAATTGGCCGAGACAATAGAAACTAAATTTAACAGTAATTTCTTCAGCAGCTCTGCGAGCTTCTTGCAGAATATCAAATATACGACCTTTTCTTGCAGAAATATCAAATAGGTATACGATCTAAATTATTTCAACTTCACAAAGCTAATTTGTTTAGAATGGGAATATTTGTTGGTAAAACTTACGTAAAATAACTAGCCAAGATAATTTCGCAATCGGCAGCAAGATAATTTCAGCCTTGCTGGACAGTTTTCGGTCGTGCAATTTGCCTTAAAATCAACACTCTCAAAATTTTTATCTACCTAAAATTTTCCATCCAGACCTCCTGATTATAAAAGTATGTCTGCAAGACACCTATAAAATAGGTTCTTTTTAAACTTGACTACCGAGAAACACATGTTTTGGTCGTGAAATACACCTTGACGTCAGTATGTCTAAATCTTTGTTATGATATATAGCCAAAGTAATGTTTAAGAATATTTCAAACCTCATTACACTCTTCCGGCGAAAATTGTCTTGTAGTTTTATTCTGATTTTCAGGGGATCTAAATGAAAAGTTTTAGCTAACACCTTTTTAGTAAATTTCTGACATTTTTTCTTAGTATATTTTTAGGCGCCTAGCTAGGATCTTCTGTTAGAATAGTCTTGACATTTTTTTTTTTTAATTTTACCAAAATATATTGGGTCTGGCTTTGATTTTAGAATAATTTAATAATCATTTTTCAAGTAGATCATACTCCAGGAAAAACTGCTCAAAATGACGATATAAGTCAAACACTTAAATTAATTTTAAGCAGACTAAATACATTTGATGAGCGATTACAGAAACTAGAGTACAGCACTAAGGGAGCCATCCCTAAACAGAAAAATGGCCCAAGATCTTAGAATCTTATGTTGGAATGCCAATGGACTGATGCAACATCAACAAGAACTGCAAGTGGTCCTGGACACAGAAAAAATCGATGTATGTCTCATCACGGAAACACACTTCACTAGACAATCAAACATTAAATTTAAAAATTATCAAATATATCACACTATTCACCCTGGAAACACTGCTAAAGGAGGTAGTGCTGTTATAATTAGAAATAGTATTCATCACTATGAGGAGTTAAAATATGAAACGGAAGAAATACAAGCAACTGCTGTTATTGTCAAATCCAAAAGTAGTTATATTTGTATTGCTAGTATTTACTGCCCACCGAAGCACTCAATGAAAGAAAAAGATTATCTCGAGTTCCTCAGTAAATTAGGAAAACGATTTGTACTTGGAGGAGACTTTAATGCAAAAAATGTCCACTGGGGATCCAGATTAACAACAACTAAGGGTAAAGAACTCCTAAAAGCTATCAGAAAATGCAGTTGTGAAGCCCTCTCAACTGGAAAACCAACCTACTGGCCAACTGATCCAAACAAAGTGCCAGATCTGATTGATTTCTTTATAATAAAGCACATATCTGTAAATTATGTACAAGTAGATGAAAGCCACGACTTAAACTCTGATCATTCACCAATACTTCTAACGTTAAGTGAAAAAATCATTCAGAAAGAAAGAAACCCTTTCCTAGTAAATAATCACACTAATTGAGCATGCTTTAGACTATCGCTAGAAGAAAAAATTAACTTAATGGTTCCATTAAAGACTGAAGAACAATTAGACAAAGAAGTTCACAAATTTGTAAACGATATACAGCAATCAGCTTGGGAAAATACTCCTGAAATTAAAACGAAAATCAAGGGAAACAATTACCCTATGGAAATTAGGGAACTCCTCGCAGAAAAAAGAAGAGCGAGAAGAGTATGGCAACAAACAAGGGCCCCCCAAGATAAAACTCATTTGAACAACCTCACTCAACAATTAAGAAGAGAGATCAAAGAATTGAAAGATGAATCAATCAGCAACTATTTAAGAAAATTAACTAATGATAACAGTACTGATTATTCTCTTTGGAAAGCAACCAAAAGAATCAAAAGACCAATAATGCAGATTCCCCCAATAAAAATAGCAGGTGAGAAATGGGCTACAAATAATGAAGACAAAGCTCGAGAATTTGCCGAACACCTCGAAAAAATATTCCAGCCACATGAAGACCAAACGTTGGAAGCCGAGATAATAACTGAACAAGCTGTGCAAGAAAGTAAAGAAATCCTACCCACAACACCAAAAGAAGTCATGCGTGAGATAACAGCTAATATGAATACGAAAAAAGCTCCTGGGTACGATCTTATTACTGCAGAAATCTTAAAAGAACTGCCAAGGAAAGCTCTGGTGAAACTCACCAATCTTATAAATGCAGCATTTAGAATCAAATGTGTACCAAGCTTATGGAAAATTGCAGAAGTAATTATGATCCCAAAACCTGGGAAACCACCACACATAACATCGTCTTATAGGCCAATTTCGCTATTGCCAGTCATGTCCAAACTCTTTGAGAAGCTTCTGGTAAAAAGATTAAATCCGATAATCGAAAGTAAAAACTTGATCCCAAATCATCAGTTCGGTTTTCGCAACCAACACTCAACAATTGATCAAGTACACAGAATAACCAGTATAATTGAGAAAGCATTAGAGGAGAAAAAAGTCTGTTCAACAGTATTTCTAGACGTTGCACAAGCGTTTGATAGAGTGTGGCATGAAGGACTTAACCACAAGTTAAGGAATCTTCTACCAATGCAATTTGCTAAGATACTAGAATCATACTTGAAAGATAGGTTCTTCAGGATTAAGTTAGATGATACATTTTCTGAATTGAAAGAAATCAATGCAGGAGTTCCACAGGGCAGTGTATTAGGGCCGGTTTTATACCTACTATATACTTATGATCTTCCTACATTAGAAAACAACACAGTGGCAACTTTTGCAGATGATACGGCGATCTTAGCTGTTGGAAAAAGCAACGAAGAATCAACGCAGAAGTTACAATCAGCTATAACTCAAATATATAAATGGACAAAAAGATGGAGAATAAAACTAAATGAAGCTAAATCAGTTCACATCAACTTTACAAACAGACGAATCGAACATATTCCGATTACCATAAATCGGGAAATAATACCGCATGCGAACACAGCTAAGTATCTCGGCATGACCCTGGATGCTAAACTACGATGGAAAGCACACGTCAAGAAGAAAAGTGAAGAATTAAGACTTAAATACAGAAAAATGTATTGGCTGATGGGAAGGAACTCTTCTTTATCAACATACAACAAGCTTCTACTTTATAAGCAAATATTGAAACCGATTTGGACTTATGGTATTCAGCTTTGGGGTTGTACCAAACAGAGCAACGTAAATATCATCCAAAGATTTCAGAATATGGTATTAAGGAACATCGTTGATGCACCTTGGTATGTTAGGAACAATGACCTTCATAGGGACCTTAAAATGAACCTCATCTTAAATGAAATCCAGGAAAAAGCACGGAGACATGAAGAAAGGCTCCGCCAACATGTGAACATTGAGGCAACTCAGCTCCTAAGCATCACGAATTTAGTTCGCAGACTTAAAAGAACCAAACCTTTTGAGCTGGTGTGATTGTCAGTTTAAGCAGCATTATGCTGATCTAAAATCCACAACAAAGATGTGGTTTACATCAATTTACCAAACACTATGGAATGCCAATGGGAAGAAGCCATAGATTAATTTAAGTTAGTAAGTTAGACTAGATTGTAATTACATAAAATAAATTTTTTTTTTTTTTTTTTTTTTTTAATTTAAAAACAAAAAAAAAAAAAAAAAAAAAAAAAAAAAAAACAAAATATATTCCAATTCTCAAAAAATTAGCTATTGACTTGTTTCAATTGACATAGCTATCTGTCAAAAAATATCTACCAGTAAATAGCAAGTATTTAATTTTAGTTTTTTGAGCTTTAAAATACATGGAAAAAAGTAAAAATTTACGACAGCGGCCGCCATTGATTAAATTCCTTAAACCCTATCTGATGCAGACTCCCGTACTTATTGAAAAATCATCCTGTAGAATAATTTCATTCCCTTTCATTGAATAATTATCATCAAAACATATTTAACGTCGCATATCAAAAATTAAATGTCTCATTCAGTGACTAACAGAAATCAACATAAAACGGAAAAATTACATTTTAATGGGAAAAGCATTTTTATGAGACACCAGATTAATATCAAGAAGCTATGTCGTGTTGTTTATTCACGATAAGAATTTATAACATTAAATGTTGTTTATTCCTACATACTTATATGAATCTAATATAGTTGTTGACCAACAATGCGTGTCTGTTGTTGTTTTGAACCTAGGCTTTAGATCCCCGATGGTAGCAAAGTTCGATTTAAAATATTGTTTATTCGATAGATAATATGTTCCTCAAGTATGGAAGTGGTAAGGTGGGATGTGTCGATTTCAAAGAGAATTTTTCTAACGGTTAGTAGAACTACCATCCTTCCTCTAATAATAAAATTGCTTTGTATGAGTCTGACTGTGAGTCTGGGTCATAAAAACATTAACTAATATGAGGTTGACACACTGCGACTAATCTCGAAAAATTCACTAAATCGGTTTTATTAAATCGCAGTGTGTCTAAGGTATAAGAAGTAATAAATAGTAGATTACAAACAAATCGATAAATATGTATTTAGACCCGTCGCACAATATAGATAAGTTGGTTGGTTAAATAAAAAAAGTAAATACTTAAGTAAATAATATTTTATGTACTATGTACATATTTATCTCTAAGTTTTAGCAGCAAATACATCCTAAAACATTACAAATTTCACACATTCTAGCAAACTATACTAAATCAACAACAGTTTGGTTGTATTTGTTCAATTCAAACATCGAATGAACGAATTGATACTTTTTACCTGATACTTTTAAAAGTACTCAGGTTAAAGTGTTCAGTTCAAACTTCACTAACCACCGTTTGCGACCTAAGTAATCAAATTTTTTTGATTCCGAAAAGTGAAAATATTTTCACGAAGCATCTGAATCGCGGCTCCCAGCTAAATTCAAACAAAGTTTGTAAGGGTTGGAGACATACATATTACATAAAATAATTATCGGTCTTTCTCGACTTTCATTCAATTTGAAAATTGTATTTACAATTTGGGTTTCGTAATAATAGTTTCGATATCTTAAAGGTTTAAAAATCATAAAAAGTCTTAAGTCAAAATTAAAAAATTTCCAAAAGAAAGGGTAAAAATCAGGTAAAAATTATTGTTGCGATGTTCAATGCGGAACAATTTTTTATTCGAGACCTTCAATTTTATTTATCATTTGGTTGGAAACAACAAATGGTTTATGAACTATTTTATGTAAAATTCCCTAATAAAGAATAATAATTTGATTAGTTTTCGGTAAAGTGACCAGGAGCGCTGTTAAACACGATTTTTAAACTAGATTTGTTTGTCTGAGAAATGTAAAATTATTATACGAGGCTTAGCTTCCAGTTGAATTAACCAAACAGCACCGAGTTACATGGTCCTACAAAGATTTTGGGGTTTTTGGATTAATCTAGATTCCCGTATTTAAAAAGCGATAAGTGCTTGGTTTTGAAGTTAATCGAAATTATCGGTGTTGTTCAATATTTTCGAAATTTTTATTCGTCATTTCGTGTGCACCGGGGACCACTAATATATTGGTTTTATTTCCGCGGAACATGTTCGCGGGATGTTTAACCTTAACGAGATTTAACCTTGAATTCTGATTTATTCAAAAAAAAAATAAAAAACGATATCACGAATTTATTGCATTTAGCAAGATTTAAAATTTTTGCAGATTGCGATATACAGTCAGTGCATGCAGTGAATAAGGAGAAAAAATCCCTACAAGTTAAACAAAATCCAACAAAGATTTGCAATAATTTCTCATAATTTCTCTCTGATGATTTGTAGAGTGAGATGGTGAGACATACATCTCTCTTGTCTGGCAAACTTACCAGAATCATTTATACAATATTTCCGGTAAAAATTGAAAGATTGACGTTTCCCTAGGAACATTAGCTCAAATAGACACAGTTCCCAAGTATAACAAAACCCAACTCAAATTGAGCAATAAGTTTTTCCTAAGTTTTTTGATGAAAAAATTCGAAGCTAACTTCATGTTCTTATCATATATATATAAAATATACAAGTAGAGTAGTGTGTATATGTACATATGCCAAACTAACAAAAATGATTATACATTTTTTTTATGTTATACGAGTATATAATGTATATGTGTACAGACATTTTTTTGGTTTTGATATATAGCTATCTACGCAGAAAATCTAATTTTTAAAATTGTTCTGTGCATTGGTGTATCTAGTTTAGTAATATTTTGTGTTTTTTTTGTTTCGATTTTTAAAAAAAAAAAATATAAATAAATTTAATATATAATTGGACGCTCGACGCCTAATTGTGATTTTGTGTAAGTTTTGTGAGTGATTTTTTAATAAACCATTTTAATATTTTATTTTGTGAATGCGTCATTTTCTTTTATAGCCTGATGAGATTGATTGAATAAATTTGTCATAGTCTTCATCGGATGTTAACTGAATTGAAAACTATTAATAATTTCGCTAAAACGTTTATATAAATATGTAATTTTATTGTTAAATATATTAAACAAGTTTCATTAATAAATTTCCTAATTGAATTTTTAATTTTGTTTCATTTTAAACGTTTAATTTACCCGCCAAATTTTGCTGACGTTGACACATCCATACATAAACAAAAATGTTCCCGCCAATTTTATTTTTGACATTTACACACACACACATTCATACATTTTCATAAGATTGAGTTAAGTCCAGTTAAGACTTTTCGCGACAAGTTTCATACGACTTTTTAGGATAAGTCCTAACTCAAACCTAGAAAAAGTCTTAACTAAGTTAAGACTTATTCTAGGTTTTTTGACAAAAAAGTCTTAAGTAAAAATACTTGGGTTGCTAGAAATGGTCACAACACAATGAAAAGTCATAAAGCAAAATGTAGCAGTAAGAAAAGGCATTATTGAAATGAACAGCAATCTTGCAAAATTTATATGACAAATGATTTAAGAAGTAGGAAACTGGACAAAATGCCCACGTTAAGCGCAAAAATGAAACAAATTATCTTACCTTAAGAGAATCTTCAATTTATACCTTTGATAATGTTCCCCCAATTTTTGCGGGTAATTTGGACTTTTTGCAAACCATCCATTTCTTAAATTATTTGTGAAAAAAATTCGGTTCACAATTATTATGAGTGTTCATTAATTTTAAGGGATTTCCAACAGATGCCATAATTAGTACTGTTGGTTGCGGTTATTTCGCCTCTCATAGCTCTAATCTCATCTGTCAAGTGACAAAAATTTAGTATTACATTCCGGGTGAACGAAATGAGTCGATATACGCTTATAAGCGGCCATTTTTCCGAAAATGAGCAAGGAGCCGTACTAACAGTCAATGGCGACTGTTATCGTGACATGCTAACTTACTTTTTATTCCCTACGATTGAAGAGGAAGACTTGGCCGATATTTGGTTTCAACAGGACGGCGCCACACACAGCCAACAATACAATCGATGTTTTGTGCCCTATCTTCAAAAATCGCATTATCAGCCGATAATGCTGCGATTGCGCTAGGAGCTGCGATTTGACTCCATTGGACTATTATTTGTGGGAAGGCGTCAAGAACAAATGTTATGCTAATCACCCAGAGACGATTGAGGTTTTGAAAGACGCAATTAAAGTGACTATTGTTGAAATAGAAGCTCAAACGATTGTAAATGTAATGATAAATTGGATATACAGAATGGGGCTACTGCAAATCCAGCCGAGGTAGTCATTTAAAAAAAAATAATATTCCATTTTTAATCGGAAGGTGTACTTTCGAAAATAAAGGACTAATTATATACATTTTTAAAACGAACTGAAAGTTGCCGCACCCGATATATCGCATCGGGTAATATGACGCAACTTTAGTTTTCAGCATGTGTTACATGTGTGAAAATGCAGGCCAGGCGAACCATCAGCATCGATGGCAAAGCCAAATATTCATGGCGCCAACCTCGTGGTCTTTATTTGTTGGAATCAGCTGTATGTAGTGTATTATGTGCTGCATCAACCTAACAAAACCGTCACAACGGAACACTACCATCAACAATTGATGCAATTGAGCCGAGCATTGATGCAAAAACGGCCAGATAACGCGAAAAGACATGACAAAGTAATATTCCAGCAAGACAACGCTCGGCCTCATACTGCGAAACCGGTAAAGGAAATGTTACAAACGCTTAACTGGGATGAGCAGCCCTTCCAATCTTTTGAGGATACAAAAAAATGGGTCGATCAGTGTATAGCCTCTAAAGATGTGTCATTCTTTCGACTTGGAATCCACGTATTGGGAAAAAATTGTGGCTAATTTAGACAATATGTTGAATGGTCTTTTTTATAGACTTTGGCTATGAGTGACATTTCTAGAATCGACATAAGCCGAAATAGTTGATTTCTTTAAAGGCTATGCTCTTATTTTATGAAAAATTTTGCTCTTTTTATAAAACCGCATTCTTTAACAGTTAAAACCTTTTTTTAAAACAGAAAAATTCACTGCATGCTTTTTTGGCAGAGTGCTATAAATTACTGCAGAAATTGTGTTGCAGTAATACTTTGACATTCAGGCGTAATTTAAACTTTTAACCTGATAAAAGCTTTGAGAATATTGGTTTCAAAGTATTTTACACGACCAAGAACTCTACTAGTATACTTTACTATTTATACTTTAATCTAAAGTTTAAGCGGCAGAAGCTTCGAGAATATCACCTAGCAACGTTAAATGAAAATCTCAACAAAACCCAGACTTCCCGAAATTTGAGTGTATTTGGTGGCTCCCATCTGCTGATGGAATCATCTGTAATGATATCTTCCAATTCTCCCAAAAATTAGCTTTGGGAAAATGACATAAATTAGTTCGCATACCTGTAAGTAAATTTTATGACTTAAGTATTTCATGTGAGCTTAAATAGATTATAGTTTGATTTTACACTAGCGCTGTTCGCTTAACTGGAAAAAAACTTCCGTATTTCATATTTATTTTGAAAATACAAAAACACCTTTATTTTTTCCAAAATTTATTTATTTCCAGGAATTTTGCAACAACGATGTTGTCACTCTCAACCTTTTTGTCTTTCATAATCCATCATTATCCAGGACAGACAAAAAGGTGGTTGAGAATGACAACAGCGTCGATGGAAAATTTCCTGGAAATAAAAAAATGTTAAGTAACTAATTAACATTTTTTTTTGTAGAGGTTTGAAACTAATATTTTATCAAAATTTGAAAAAATTTCTTTGCTAACCAAATTTTGTGAATCATTCGTATTATTTCTCTGACCTGATGAAAACATCTTTTACACCACAGAACATCAATATCTAGCCGGTTCCTGAATCAAACAGAAGGCTTTTATGTGTTAACAGATTGCATCCTTGTACTATTCAGGAAGCAATTATTTCTAAAACAACCGCAAAAGTTGGCATTGAGAATTCATCTAACATTTCCGGCAACACTTTAATTCCAAAAAATCGACAAATTACGGATTTATCACTCGTTTCATTTAAAGTTGGACTAAATGCAGAAGTGTTTGAGATGGTTACTAATCCCAGAGTTTAGCCAATAGGTGTTGTTATCCGGGAATTTGAATATCGTCTTCGAGACGTTGCTACATCAGGCGTATTGCTTTCTCAACCAAAAAACGTTTAGATTTTCCTACTGAACATGAACTGTCAACCATCTCTAAATCTAGAATTTTTCCGAATTTACCAACTGAACATCAACGTTTACTTAAGTACTATTATAACAACAGTGGAATGCGGACCAAAGCTCATGCTATTTATTCGTTACTTTTATCCAATGATTAAGATGTTGTAATTTTTACTAACTTGGTTGAACGCTGATTTCAAATCTGTGGAGTTTTTTCCTTCATGCTTTGTCGTGATTCTCGTTAATTTTGTAAAAAATGGCGATTGGACTGCTATTTTTGGATTTTGTCTCGGAGTTATGTAAATTTTTTAATTATTTGTTCCAAAGAAATTTGTTGGTTCGAATTATGATGAGTTCAATCGTCGATTAAAACATATTTTAAACCATAAATCAAAAGCTTTTAAGATATTAAAGCGCTCTGGAGATGAAAATGCTAAATTAAAATATCGCAAATTATGCAGAGGGTTTAAATTTCTCAATGATTTCCTGTATAAAATGTATGTTTTACAGATTGAAAGCGAAATTTCTACTAACCCTAAACGGTTTTTTGCATTTATAGATTTAAAAAAAAGGAAATCACAGGGCTTCCAGAGGTTATGACGTAAATAATGCTCTATTTTCAGGTTTAGAATATTTAAATACTGCTGGTGATTTAGCTCCAGATGCTATCTCACCATCGCTCGTGATATTTTATGCTCCAGAATTAATTGCTCTGAACTTCTTGTTAGATTTAGCTTTTATGCTCCAAAGCGATCTTTAAGAGCGCCACCAGGGTTTTTGCGTATCGCCTAACCTATTTTGAATGCCTTTCTTGCTTTCAATTTTAATGCCGCTAGTTAAATGCTGTGTTTAATTTTAATTTCGAAAACCCTTAGAAAAGAGTTTCATTTTAGTCTAGATAACAAAACTAAACATAATTTAGATCGAAATAATTTCTAACTTGTACCAACGATTTTCAGCTTGCACAACTAATTTTGAAAACCATAGTACAGTCCCACCCAAGAGAAAACAGTTTTGCTCTATGGAACATTTTTTGATAAAATGACACATTTTCGAGTTGCATAGGTGGGTGAAGAGAATGGTAACAAATTGGAGAGAAGAGCGAAAACAAGAGCCGATTTGAAGATCTTTCGTTAACAAAGCCGATAAATATTTGTAACTTCAAAAATATAAAGGGGTGAAACCTCATGAGTTGATTCGGAAAAGTAAGGGCATACGTAAATTCCCAACTGAATCAGGCATTACCCCACTCAACCTTAATACGATCAAAATCATCACCCTCAACTAAATCCTGAACTCAATACCCAAGTCATTACATGCGTGCATAAACTAACTGAAATCAGCTTATTGTAACCTTCAACTCAACCCTCAAATGATTCCCCACCTGAAACCCTTACCCAACAAAAACTCAAGCTAACTTAACCCAAACTCAACTTCAACTCAACCCCTAATCAACCCCAACACAACCCTTAACTCAACCCCAAACTCAACATCAATGCAATCCCTAAACCAATACGGTTCGAAAACTGCTTGCGTATTTAACCTCAACTTGATCTTACCTCCAACTCAACTCAAAGTCCGAAAAACTACAATCGTACATCAACTCAACTCAGAATAACTGAAGCTAACTTCCAACTCAAATCTCAACTCAATCCGCAAATAAAACGCAAACTGCTCACTCAACCCTAACCCAACCCCAACTTAACCCGTATATAAACGCCCAACTGTGATGCATTGATATTATGTAAATAATACACATTGGCATCTTGGGCACTTTGCTACTTGGTACAAAAAACAAAAAGAAGTAATAGATTGTAATGATTAATTATAAGAAGGTACCAAATATAGAGCAGTTGTTGTAACCGAGCTGTCACAATGTGCCGTGAAATAAAATATAAAGAAGAAATATATATTGAATAATTAATAAATCTTGGAATATCGTTGTTTATTTAATCAATCCGACGGCCATACACAATATTGGCGACGAGGAAATAAAAAAGATTCACGTGAGCGTTTAAAAAAAAGTAGTATTTTAAGTAAAAATAGAATAAAATATAAAAAAATGAGTGATAATCATAAATCGCTATGGGGCCACATGCCGCCATTTAATTATAAAAATGATTGTTGGAAAATTTATGAAGGACGATTCGAGCAGTTCTTATTAGTTTTCAAGATTGAAGACGATAATCAAAAAAAAAAAACATCGTTATTGAATTTCTATGGCAACGATACCTATAAATTTATATACGGCCTTTGCTGTCCAGTGGTTTAAATACAATCACGTATTACTGAGTTAATAAAATAGATGGATGATCACTTTCTTGAGTCAGTAAATGTTTGGATCCAAAGGAAACGTTTTTTTGATTGTAATAAGGAAGAAAGTGAATCATGTCAAAATTATGTTATGAAACTACGGGGTACGGCAATGAATTGTATGTTTGGCGAACACATTGAAAACGTAATTTTATATAAATTTGTGACTGGAATAAGTAATAGGAAAATTTTCGATGAGCTAAGTGATGAAACCAGAAACATAGATAGTATTAAAAAGCTTTGGATTTGGCAAAAAAAAATCGAAAGTAAGTTGTATGCTGAGGAGTCTAGTGAGGTTATGGCGCTAAAAAAACACTATGTACAAAGTAGAAGCCAGATTGAAAGTGCGAAAAAGAAGGACGAAATAATCATTAAAGAAAAAAATAACACACAAGAACAAAATGCCAGATGTAGTCATTGTGGTTTTAGAAATCATATAAGTGAGAAATGTAAGATTCAAAAATGTGTTATACAGAAAATGCAACGTAAAAGGCCATATTCAGAGAGTGTGCACCACTTGTAAATCGCAAGAAACGAATTCATATTAACGGAGGGTGTAATTACAATGGATGGGAACGTGAATTGTATAAACTTTGGGTACAAATCATCACAAAAATTACGAAATAGTAAATCACCGGGATGTAGTAATTATGGTACACGATCGTCTAAAGTGAGTCAAATTGGTACAAGGAGAACATCAGTTAAAGCGACCAAATGTAATGCGGGATATGTAATGGCAACATCCGATTATGAAATTAAAATTAAAAACGACGATTCAAAGGAGGCAATGGAGAATATTCAAGTCGGGGCTCGAGTATCAACTGACAGAGTAAATTTTATAAATAAAAAATTAGAGGTTAAGAATTTTGGTAGTGAGGAACCATTAGATATTTCAATGAAAATGGTGGATAATAAGGTCAAGGTTGTAGGTAACGAAAAACAGAATTTTGTTATGGTTCAAAATCAGATTTGAAATGAAAATTTATTGTTAAGTACAGATAAAGATTTTAACGAAATTTATTATAATTCTTCAGAAAGTAATTCAGAAATAGAACAAAGTTTAATAATTGAAGGTAGAACTGTAAGATTTATGGTAGATACGGGTGCATCAATATCAGCTATACCCGGAATTGTGTATGATAAAGTGTTGTTGGATATTAAATTAGTGCGGGATATGGTTATGGTCAAAGACTATAGCGGTAATATATTGAACGTGCGTGGGTGTATTTATGTACCATTGATCTATAACAACGTTAAAAAAAGGTTTGAGTTTCGGGTGATTGATGGCGTGCAAAAATCCATTCTGGGTCGTGATTTCTTTCGGTTATTTATGGTAAGGCAATTTGAAATTAATCATTTAAGCGATGTTAGTGACCAGTTAAAGAATATTATTGAAAGGTATAAAGAATTATTTGATGGTGAATTGGGTAAATTGAAGGATGTTAAAATTCGGTTAGGTATGGTAGATGGAATTATGCCTAAATATATGCCAGCTAGAAAGGTTTATTTTGCTTTTTTACTGGAGGTTGAAAAAGAATTAGAGAAATTAGAAAAGGCAGGGATTATTGAAAAAATAGAAAACACAACATGGGGGACACCCTTGGTTCCCATTTTGAAGGAAAATGGGGGCATAAGAATATGTGCGGATTATAAAATTACGTTAAACAAGTATTTAAAAGACACAAATTATAGATTGCCTAACATAGAGGATATTTTGTATAAGTTGCGGAATGCACAATTTTTTTCGAGATTAGATTTGGACAGGGCGTATTATCAACTCGAGTTGAATGAGGAATCGACAATTAAAGAGGTTAGATCTTTTTGTGGTTTGGTAAATTATTTTAGAAAATTCATTGAAAATGTATCTACCAAAATGCATCCAATTTACAATTTATTAAAACAAGGCGAAGGGTTTACATGGAGCGATGCATGTGACAAGGCGTTCTGTGATATCAAATGTGAAATAATGTCGGATAGAGTGTTGGTGAAGTACAATCCTGAACAGGAATTGGTGCTCACATGTGATGCTTCTAACGTTGGAATAGGAGCAGTGTTCTCACACAGATATCTAAATAAAATAGAAAGACCAATTGAATTTGCGTCTAGAACTCTTTCTGATAGTGAAATGAACTATAGTGTCGTAGAAAAGGAAGCACTCGGAATTGTTTTTGGTACGAAGAAGTTCTTCCAATATCTGATAGGAAGACATTTTAGATTGGTAACTGATCATAAGCCACTTCATGCCATTTTTGGAGAACATCGTGGTATTCCTCAGATGTCTACGAGTCGGTTGCAACGGTGGGCATTCCATCTTTCTGCATTTAATTACTCGATTGAATACATTAAGTCAAGTGAAAATTGTGCGGATAGTCTTTCTCGTTTTCCGTCCAATCATAAGCCGTCAAGCACGGAGGAGGCAAATTATCTGAGATTTGTTTGTTCAAATGATAGTTTACCAATCAACTTGAAAATCGTACAAGAAGAAACGAGAAAAGATAGTGACTTATTGGAATTTATTAAGGCCGTGAAGGGTGATGAATTATTTAAGTTGGATAAAATTAAATATATATCGTATATGACAAAGAAAGAGGAATTAGTGGTGGAAGAAGAAGTTTTAATGTGGGGGCAACGTGTTGTTATACCACAGAGTCTCAGGCAACAGTTATTACATCAAGTGCATCAGAGTCACTTGGGTATTGTAAAGACGAAGTCAGTATTACGGTCATATGTATGGTGGCCGAATATGGATAAAGATATTGAGGCTTTGATAAAAAGATGTGATAATTGCATAAATATGTTGCCCAACCCACCAAAAGCGACAGTTATTCCATGGATGCGACCGGAAGGCCCATGGAAAAGATTGCACATAGATTTTGCGGGCCCTATATATAATAAGTTTTTTTTAATAATTCTGGATGCATATAGTACGAGTAAGTGGCTTGAGGTTTTTTACACATCGAGTCCCACAACGGAATTCACTTTTCGGAGTTTATCGAGTACATTTGCACGATTTGGTTTGCCAGAACAGCTGGTAAGTGATAACGGTTCACAGTTTGTGTCTGCAAAGTTTAAGAATTTTATGAAATCAAACAACATAAAACATTCACTGACATCTACTTACTTTCCTGCAACAAATGGGGCAGCTGAAAATGCGGTAAAGACGGTTAAGAAAGCTTTGTACACCGCTGGATTTGACAAAACTCCTAGTAGTGTAAATAATATATTAGGTATATAATTTTCTTTCTGATTATCGAAATGTATCTTATTGCACGACCGGGTTTACACCAGCATCATTTGTATTGAAGTTTAAGCCAAAAATGAGATTGGATTTGTTGTTGCCTAAACAAAAAATAGAAAATGTCTGGGATGATAAAGAGGCATGCAATGATAAAAAGATTCGAGTTTTTGCTGAAAAGGTGGAAGTATTGATTCGGAACTATAGATCGAATAGGAAGTGGGTCACAGCCAGAATAGTAAAACAATTAGGCCCGAGAATTTATTTGTGTCAATTAACGGATAATCATACATTACACAGGCATGTTGATCAGATTAGAAATTTGTTTACAAATAGTAGTACAGTAAGTCAGAATGATAATGGGCAAGCGAAACCGGACTCTGGTAATCAAGATTTAGGGGGTATTTCGGAAATGGTAGATAAAGTTAGGGAAGATAATAATAAGGAATTTAACATTGTTATGTTTTACCATAATAAGGATGGTTCAAGTAGTGAGGAGATTATTATAGATAATAATCATGAACATTGCTATGGTAATATAGGAGATATTATTGAGTCAGAAGGTTTTATTGAGGTAGAAGAGAATAATATGGAAAGGGATAAGGGGAGTGATGATGAGGACGCTGAGTCAGTGAATGAGGATGGTTATCCGGTTCAGAATGGAGAGCAAAGCTATAATTTGCGTAGTGAATCGTTGATTAATAAACCTAAAAAGTTTCAGGTTATATTAAATTAGTTTGGCTGAGAAGACACTTTATCATAGATACTAAAGTAAGCAAATAAAAAAATAATAAACGAATAAAAAAAAATGAATTATATAAAAAATGATACAAGAAATTATTTTGTTAAAAGTTTACTTTATGTTATAATTATAATATTATATCTTATGTAGTATTTAGAACTTAGGAAGGGGCGGGTGTGGTGTATTGATATTAAATAATACACATTGGCATCTTGGGTAAGTGCTACTTGGTACAGAAAACAAAGAAGTAATAGATTGTAATGATTAATTATAAGAAGGTGACAAATATAGAGCAATTGTTGTAACCGAGCTGTCACAATGTGCCGTGAAATAAAATATAAAGAAGAAATATATATTGAATAACTAATAAATCGTCAAATGTTGCTTTGGGTCAATTTGTGCGACAGGCACCCGGTCATCGTTATATGAAGGTTTCAAAAAGCTTTTCAATTTTCCGCCTTGACCACAGAAATATATTCGTGAGTACAGACACCCAGACAAACATCCAGATAGACGGTCGGACTATTTTTTTATTTGCTTTTTTGACCTCAGGCACCTTCAAAATGGCTAGACGAATTAAAAAAGGCTGAAATAAAAAAGGTCATCAAAAAATGTTCATTAATGAAATATAAAAGGCGAAAATTGTATGAAAAAGGAAGACCTTTTTTACATACATATGTCAGTAAATTTGTTAAAAAACGGAATTAAAAAAGGTCGAAGGTGTTCATACAAAAATCACCATTTTCAATTCATTTTGGATGACCATTTAATTCGTGGAGCCCTTCAAAATATCGAGAAAAGTCTTTTTGAACTTAAAAAAAAATTTTGATAATTTTTGGAAGAAATTAATTCAGGGCAATTACCGCGACGAGTCTTAAAATATTTCGATATGTTCTTTTCGACAGGGTTGCTTCAACTTTCTTATCATGAATCACACATTAACCCAATGTAACTGCAAAAGTTGTCCCTCTTTCTATCGAATATTTCCCGATAACATATAAAAATTGTTTCGCAGCGCAAATCGCGGCCTAGGATCGGTTATACCAAAGAAAACTTACAGGATACTCTTGTGGATCAAAAAGCCTCGAAAAGTATTTCGCCAAGATATCAAGACGCTTAAAAGGCTATTTCGGAACAAGCAGTTAGAAGTGTAAATTTTCTGCCGGGGCGGCTATTTGTGAATCCGATTCGAACGTTTTCAAGTCTTCAAAGTTTTGAAATCTTATTTGAATTGAATCAGATTTGTTCGTGTCTTATTTAAATCAAATACGAATCTTATACTTCGAAGAATCGAATACGTTCGAATTGAATTCACTAATAGCCCTCTAGCCATGTATTTGTACGACTGACAAACTGACAAATAGTAATAGAATCAAAGTAATCCCTTTTGTTTGGGCTAGTACACTACAATTAGTAAAACCTGTGCGTAGCAAATAGCTGCTATTCTATTAGTAACAATTTATTCTAGACCACCACAATTAATATTCGAAACATACGTTAACTGAACATATGTTAAAGTTTATCGACCTACTCGCACATTTTTATAAAGACAATTATGCAAAATAAGGGATCGCAAAACGTTCACCGCATGTTCCTCAATTATCTTGCTTAAAATAACGGTTATTTCTATTTGTGAAGTGAAATCAAGTGATAAAAACGATTTCCGGAATTTAATTACTTAGCGGACAACCGAAAACCGGAAATACATTAATTTACTTACTTACTAACTACTTAAAGCAAGCTACTAGTAAAGGCAACATAATGTCTTATTAGTTTTGTGATCTTGAAATATAAATTCAAGTTAATCACAATACCGAAACATACATACATACTAGTAAAATCTTAAGTTGTATTTAATATCACCATATGTTTGTTTACAAAATACATAGCGAGAAAAGTATCGATTAGATTTTCGTAAAAAACGTTATCGAAAGTATGACAAAATAATACTAAAAAAAAAAATTGTTGTTGTTTTTCTTAATATTTTTGCTTCATTGTTCGCCAATAAAATCAACACTCAAGTAAATAAACAAAAGAAATTTTTCTTAAAGCGCTCGAGCTAGACTTTGCAGATATATTAAACAAAAAAAATTTTTTTTTTTGTTTGTTTCGCTTTTGTCGATGCTGCAGATACTTACATCTTCGGCTGTTAAACAAAAATTCCATGGCACCATCGACGTAATCCCAAGCAAATAGAATATAATGTAGTTATAGTTATATTTATCAACAGGTAGTGCTTGTGAACGACGTATCAAGGATTTATTATCCTCGAGCGTGTCATCATCATCTATGGCACCATCTCCACCACTACCACTACCGATTATTTCGTTGCGTGCCACTTCTAAATCACTATCCGTATTCTCATCACTTTGTTCCAAGAGTGGACGGGAATTTATTGAATACTCCATAATACAGTTTTAGTTACCTAAACTAGAGCACAAAAACTACTTTTTTTTTTATTGTTGGTATATAAAAATATAAATAAAAAAAAATCAATACAAAAACACTGCAAATTTTCACTTTTCCAATTTACATTTATTTTGATTTTCACAATACATTTTTTTCACTTTAGTTTTTATTTTATCTAAATACCACTAATCTTCTAATCTTGGTTTAGGTTATTAAAAACAACACAAAAATTCTAAATTATTCTTAACCAAATCGTAACATATTACATGACGACAGCAAAGATTTTACTGAATTTGAACTAAAAAAAAAATCCAAAACAAGAAAATCAATTTTGTTTTGATTTAGAAATTTTGACATTTAAAAATTACGTTTCCATATAGTAGTGACATCTGTGTCTGAATAGACAAAGTTTTTATTGGTGGTTATTGAATAGTGCACTGTACACAAAATGTTTTATTACGGTAGACCGAGTACTGCTTTGGTCGTCATATTTATCGTTTGAATTACTATATTTGTAATGGCGGTTGTTGTGTAGATAACTGAAAGTTAAAAAAATAAAAATAAATAAATAAAGATGATTAGGAATTATTTTATATATTATTAGATATTGTAAAATGCCGCCAAACATTTTACGGTGTGTGGTGCTAAATAATCTAAACTAAAATTCTTTGTTTCTTAGGTGAGTTGTAGTTTGCGTCGTAGGAGACATTTTGTGAAATTGGAGCTCATTACACAAGCGATTTTACTGGGGCCTCAATTAAGAGTGAATTGTTGAAAAAAGGCAAATTCAACTAGAAATGGTAACAACAGATATCCAAGCTAATATTTATTGACGATTATTCCAACAGTTATTTTGAAAACCAGATTGGTGGTCACTGGTCAAACTAAAATATTAGGAACATTAAATATTAGCAAATATCTGTAGAGATATGCGATCTCGTTTTATTCGAATAAGACGTTATTAATTTAATGTCGGTACAGCACGAAAACACGATGTTGCTTGTTACGATTTATAGAGAAGAATGTTTTTCTTTATGATTTCTAAAAATTGACAGATGTTTAAAATGAATTTATGGCGGATTCCACATGAGTTTAAATTTGTATGTAGCGGATGCCACATACTCCCCTGCCAGATCGATCAACGGGATCGAGCCGGTATTGTTATATGTCGCTTGGATCAAGGTTGCGATAAACGCCGGTTTTAGGCGGTCGATTGAAATGAGCACCTCTCTTCGTTGCTTGCGTAGTTTATAACATTTGTGCTGTCGTTGAACGATCTATTGATCTCATATGGTCCGTTGTATGGTAGAGTAAACGATGGTCTCACACTGTCGTCGCATACGAAGACATAGTGCAATGCTCCAACTGCCGCCAAATAAACGGTTTATGCCTCGAATGATTTGACGTGACGGTTGGTTTCAAATTTTCAAAATTCTGATGGAGTTTTTGCAATATTTCGTATGGCGTCTCCGTATTGGTCGACGGATTGAAAAACTCGCCCGGTCACCTGAGCGTGGGGTCGTAAACTAGTTCGGCAGGCGATGCTTTGATATCTACTTTGACGGCTGTTCGTAGCCCGAGCATGATAACTGGTAGTCGATACACCCAAGTATCCTTGTCCGTACATAGAATTGCAGCCTTAAGCGTTCGATGAAACCGTTCTCTTAATCCATTGCATTATTGATGATACGGGGATGTCCTGATTTGCCCCGTTCCTAGTAAATGACGCATCAGGAACGACTCAAATTGACGACCCTGCTAGTCAGTTGCTATGATGCTGGGACTGCCATATCGTGATATCCAGGTCGATAGTAGCGCCTTCGAGACTGTCTCTGCAGTCATGTCGGGAAGCGGAGCGATTTCGGGCCAGCGTGTAAACTTCTCGATTGTCGTTAAACAATAGCAGTTACTCTGGCATAGCGGAAGTGGTCCAATTAAATCTACGTTTATGTGCGAGAATCGGTTATCTGGCGTTCTGATACTTTCCAATGGTGAACGAATGTGACGTTGGACCTTGTTTCGCTGACATTCGATAGAATGCTTAACATAATTAGCAATGAACTTCATCATTCCCGACCAAACATATCGTCCACTGATATAAGGACGCACGTTGTTTGTTGAAGTGTCACAGAACAACTTTTGCACTACACCTGGAATGAGTGCTGGCTAGCTGATCGTAGTCGAATTGGTCGATTTGCGGAATTCGTGATAATAAATCAGCGGTTACGTTGTCGCTCCCACTGACGTGTTGTATGACTGTGAACTGACCGATGAAGTCAAGTTGACGTATTTGACGAGGTGAAGCCTTCTCCATCTTTTGCTTGAATGCAAATGTCAACGGCTTATGGTCGGTAAATAAAGTAAACGCTCGGGCCTCAAGCATATATCAGAAGTGCTTAACGCCAAGATATGCGGCTAACAGCTCCCTGTCATACGTGCTGTAATTGATTTGTGCACTTGTAAATTTTTTGGAAAAGAATCCCAATGGCTGAGAAACTCCGTTTACTTCCTGGTGCAGAGCGGCCCCCTGCATAATCAGATGCATCGACGTAAAGTGCTAGACGTGCATAATGAGCTGGAAATGCCAGATACGCTGCGTTAACTAGTTCATTTCGGCAATTTTCGAATGCGATATCGGTTTCTGTTGACCATTTGAGCGGTGACTTGTCATTCTTTTTGTTTCCGTTGATCATTGACTGGAGTTGCCGTTGATTTCCGGCTGCGTTAGGCAAGAATTTGCGGTAAAAATTGATAACGGCAAGGAAATTTTATAGGCCCTTTGCTATAGTTGGCTTTGCAATTTTTTTAATTGCTGCTATCTTCTCCGGTAAAGGGTACATTCCATGTGGTGTAATCACGTGCCCCAGGAACTTGATTTCACTTTTGGCGAACTCGCATTTGGCCACATTTATCGATAATCCGTATCAACGCAATAGCCACGCGGCGCATTTCGTGAAATAATTGGCTTGGGCGCAGATCACCGAGTGGCAATTCGGATAGTAACCGGTTTATACGACGTTGATTACTTTCGGAAAAATATGCGATTAAATTGCTTTTGATGTAGTCAAATCGTCTTTGTTCTGGAGCGGCGTTGATAACTTCGGTTAGCTGTGGTAATAGAGACGGTTCTAGTGAAGCTAATACCGTATTGAACTTTTTAGCGTCTGCCACGATGCTTGATGCGGGACACCAAAAATCTAATGAATAAAACCATGCTTCAATATCGTTGTTTTGAAGCCGAGGTATCGGTATTTTAGCGAAGAAATTAACTTCCGCTCGTTGTTCTTGTGTAGGTGGTACGTCTGTCCCGTTAACATTTCCCGATGATGTTTCGTTGGTTTGGTTTTTATTATCGAGACCCTCTCCAGCCATGACTGTTCACTTTCAAAATTAAAATTTATGTCGATATTGTTTATTCGTTGGGTTATTGCTCGTTAATTCGTAAAACAAACCCAAAAAAATTGTTAAAATGGTTAACGGTGTCGTTCACAAAAAAAATTAACCGTGGTAAACAGTTATATTGCACTTTACTTTCGACGAGCACGTTTTTTTTTTAATTTACCACCCGGTATTTCGATATCGTTAGCCTTAGCAAAAACACGTGATCTTATTAATTAATTTTCGATTAATACAATGAAATTCGATTAGTATTATTAATTAACACTTGACACAATTATTGAAAAATAATTCATCTTTTAAAATCGTCGGTAAGTCACCACTTGTAGGGATATGCGATCTCTTTTTATTCGAATATGACGTTATTAATTTAATGTCGGTACAGCACGAAAACACGATGTTGCTTGTTACGATTTATACAGAAGAATGTTTTTCTTTATTAATTCTAAAAATGAATACAAAAAAGGAATACAAAATTGACAGATGTTTAAAATGAATTCAAATGAAATTGTGACGGATTCTACATGAATTTAAAATAAAATGTAGCGGATTCTACATGAATTTAAAGTAAAATGTAGCGGATTCCACATGAGTTTAAATTTGTATGTAGCGGATGCCACATATCTAATAATATTAGATTAATTTTGTATGAATGTCATTGGAGGTATGAGGACACGTGATGAGTCGTTTGCGGATACCGTGAAAGTGTTAAGTAAAATTTTCGGTATTCAAGTATCACAAGTTAGCATTCGATATCGGTGTTTGACCATGAAAAAGGCTCCAAAAGATGATTACCTGTCATATGCGGCCGGGGTAATGAGAGATGCCGACATAAGGACATGTCTCTTATCAAAATTGGAATCAACAGCACCAACGGATGTGATGGACTTGGACAAATTGGAAAACGAAGCTCAACGCACAATTAATGTAAAGCGGTACCTCAAGCCAACTAGCTATTGTGAATTCAGTAAAGAAACCTATAATGGAAAAAAGGGAAATAAAAACAAGGTACAAGAAGGGTTACTGTGCGTGATTTGAAAAAAGGAACACCCAAGCACAGAACCATATGGCGTCATAATGCCAAGTACAACTCAACACCAGCACAAAGCTGTTTTTGCGCAAGTCAACAAAGTGGATTGTTTCAATAAGAGGCGTCTGATATTTCTATCATTTCGTAACCGACCTGGGAGACATTAGGAAGGCCGGATTTTCCAGTGCGATGTTAACAAGCTTAACGGGGGAAGTCGTTTCAAGTAAAATATATGCGAGAAATGTTAAAGACTTTAATATTTTACGTATTGATATCTGCGATGCATTAAGATTGTGAGACGTACCTCTGAATACGATTTGCTGTAATATAGCTGTGTTATTTGATGTTAAAAAAGAAATTATCAACCTTCAAGATCAATTTTCCGACCTATTTGTGCACAAAAATCAAAACACATTTAAATCTAAAAGAAGGCGCAAGGCCAGATTTTAGGCCAAAGCGGTCAGTGCCTTTCAAAGTATTAAATAAAATTGAAGAAGAACTGATATAGCTTGAGAGATACGGAATCACTTCTACACAGGATTAAATGAGGCCCTTCAGCCAAACCAATATCCTTTGCCAGTAAAAGCCGATATATTTGCTGCACTATTCAATAGAATAGTCTTTTTACCCATAACATAGCCTTTTCACCGACTATTAATACTCAGTTGTGATGTGAAAAATAAGTGAAATCGTGATGTTCTTATCTCCGCCTCAAGTAAAAAAGGCTGGGCCAAATCAGCAGATAGCGATATCTGCAAGCGATTTGCCACCGAACGTTACGACCTCAATTATTATTAATAAAAATAAAAATGTATAGAATTTAAATCAAAGTGAACTATATTTAAATAACATTAATATGTTGAACCATAGAGAAAATAAAAGTTCATCATCGCCAAAAAAACAATGAAAGTCCATTGACATCAGATGACAATAAAATAAATAAACCGTGATGTAGGTCAGTGTTTAGTGTAAATGGGAATAGACCGGTATTTTACTGTCCGATCAAAACGAAGGAGAAGCCCTTGACGACCCGCCGCCCGAAAGAACTCCAAAAACCTGAGAAGCCGCCACCAATCTACCAAAAGAAACACAAATTGAACCGCTCAATATTGATGCTTACAGAACGTTAATTAAACATTTTGACCAAGTGTCGTTTAAACTGAAAGAGTTGTTAGATAACGATATAATAGAACGAGTGGAAGGAATATCCGAATGGATAACTCCATTAATAGTGGTCCCAAAGAATAATACAAAGAACGCATTCCACCAAATAGAGATAACCCCTAGATCTAGACAGGTAACTACGATTATTTCACATGATGGTGTTTATAATTTTAAGAGATTGATGTTTCGAATAACGTGTCCTAGTGAGATTTTTCAGAAAACGATGGAAAGTTCGCTATTGGGAATCCACGGAATAGTAATTTATATCGACGAAATTCTAATTTTTGCAAAGAATATGAAAGAACAAGATTAAATTTTAGAAGAGGTACTTAACAAATTAGGAGATAACGGAATAACTTTAAATAACGAAAAGTGCCAAACTGAAATCATTTTTATGGGACACATTTTAACTGCTAGTGCAATTAGACCTACATACAATAGATAAAGTTAAAGCTATCAGAAATTTTAGGCAGCAGAATACAAAAGAAGAAAATCGTAGTTTTTTAGGTATTCTGAATTATATGGGTAGGTTTGTCCCTGAAAGAAATGGTAACAATAAATTTGAGTGAACATCAGAACATGAGAATTCATTTCAGAAGGTTAAAGATATTATAGTTTGAGAAACGACATTATAGGATCCGTATACCACCATGTGAGTGTTGATGCAAGAAGACGATAAAAGTAGGACAAGGATAGTATAGTCTTCGCATCTAGCGAAAAGGAGGCACTAGCTTTAGTCTGGGCAGTCGAACGTTTCAAGATGTATCTAATAGGGAAACAATTTCATTTGAACGGTTTATCTAAGACTTTAGAAATATTATTTAAGATTTTGTCAATTTTGAAGCGGAAATCGAAATCCTATGAACCGTTCAATAGAGCGTGTATCCCAGCTGAAGAAAAATAAATTTCCAAAAATTTCGAAGGATAGCCTTCCTTTACAAAAAATAAATTCCTTTACAACTAAAATTCTAGCATAATTATGGTTTGACAAAAATCCTGATTTGTTAAATATTCGATTCTTTGGTTCAATGTGCTACAACCATATTCCATCGGAGAAACGATCGAAATTTGAAGCAAAGACATTAAAATGTTTAACGCTCTGGTATGCATCGAATAATTCATATCGTTTGTGCAATATTGAGAACCATAAGCAAATCATCGGCCGAAGATCAATATTGAATCTTGCAAAATTAGTAGGTATTTTGGATTTAGAGGTGGCTAGCGAATCTGATCCTTATGGCGATCGGATGACCGAAGAAAATCGTGACGATCCATTGGACAATAGTACGAATGAGGAACCTACTGGACATACATTGAAGATATTTTCAATAGTACTAATTAAGATTGTAAATAATGGTCACAACAAAGATAATGTCAACAGTGCCTGCCGATTTGGAAAGCATTGGCAACAACGTGAGCAAACCAATCGCCGTTGAACGAAACATTCAACTTCCGCAGCTAAATTTCAAAACTTAGTTCGAGGAGAGAGAAGTATAGAAAACATGAATACTGGGCACAAAAACAATCTAGAAACCCGTAAAGCTGTTTAATGACTAAAACTTTGAAGACGCTGAATTATTAAAACATTACCTGCTAATGGCTTTCAGGATGAGTATTGAATGGAATACGAAAGGAATTACCATTTTACAAAAACCAAATAAAAAGTCTACATAAATTTTAGACAACCCTAAGACCTTCAAAACTCTCTAAAGGTCAATAGTTTCGTTTATATAGAGTGAAATCAGATTATGTTCAAAATGAGCATAAATCTCATCATTATGCCAAATAACACTCTTAGCATCCAGGACCAACGACATGGGCGTCTGTCGCCTTTGTCTATGTTATTTTGGCATTTTGTAATAATCAGATTTCACTCTGTATCAACGAAACTATTGACCTTCAGAGAGGTTTAGAGGTCACAAAGGTTGATTTTTGGGGAGTCAAGGCCATTGAAACTTTTATCAGCAGCACTTGAGCCCCTTTAATTTTACTGGGTCGGTGTAGCTCTAAGGGCGCATTATCGAAAGATACAAAGTGGAAAGTTGTGGAAATAGCCATTCACAAAATCGATAATCAACAAAATCGAGTCATATCGTAATAAAATTTCGGAAATACGAATCCGAACATACATAATACGCTTAAACGAAGCGTGCGGCTATACTAGTAGGCTGTAGTATTTTGCTGGAAGAATAAACAAGGTTTGGATCAATATTTAGAGGACGATTCTTAGTGAAATTACCTGTGAAGCAATATTACTGATTTAGATGAGCCATTGAACTTGGTCCGGAGTCATATACAGACAAGTACATCGTTTATTTGTCAGTTTGAGTCATTTGATTCAAAGCAAGATTCCTTAAAGGATGGCGAAGATACTTCATTCGATTCACTTTGGTAACTGACTCCAGTGATAATTAGAAAAAAAATATATTTCAAGAGCATTACTTGAAACTAGAGTTGATTAATATAACGCTCTACCTCTACCTGAAACGGTCGAATTTGATGCCACTCTGAATAATATGTTACCCTCTGACACTGCAAACTCTGCGAAATATCTAAACTAAACTTACCAATATCTCCGATTTTTCTTGGTAAAAACGTCCAAGGCTTGTTCAAATCATTATCTATTGGTTCGATTTGACGTGGTTTTCTGTTATTATGGATCACTCTAGCCCTGGCCTCGTAGCCAATCAGCAAAATGCAACAAATAATAACCAAGAAAACTTTTTCGGGATAAGTGAACATTTTATAAACCATCTGCTTTACCACTCTTGCCAAAAACACCCGCACAGCACAACAATAGAGAAACAACTAATTCAGCAGTATCGTCTAAACAAATGACATTTACCGCTGATAAGATCAATGTTTAGCCAAACATATAATGTTACCTATATACTCATGAACTTAATTGACTGGAACGCATGTGCGGCTAAAGTTGAATTTCCAGGGTCGGAAAGTACAATTTTAAACAATTTCAATTTTTATTTATTCAAATAATTTTCCACCATTTTGATTTAATTTCCCATAATCAATTTTAAAATCATATCGATAATTATATCAAATATGGTTTTTTCTTGTTGTTTACCACCACCCATCATATTATTTACGAAATCTAGCGGTCCTCCGCCTCCACCATTAAACCGTTCTCTAGATCCTATATACGATTACCACAAAAATTAATTTAATTATTAAAACATAACAACACTGCTTAAATACCTCTTGCCGATACCATTTCCAACTTAATTACATAAACAATCCATAAAACCATCACGAACCACAAGTAGATTCTGTTCATTTTACAAATTTAGAGCACAGCAATATGATCACTAAACTACTTGTTAAAGGACAAAAATTATACACACAGTTCCTTCTACCAACTTCAAATTATACCTAAACGTTCAAATCAAATGTTTCAAACTATATATTCACCATTACCAAACCTTTTGTGATAATTGGCATTTTGAAAAGTGTATATACAGTAGCATGCCGTACTATCACTAACAAACGAAAACATTTTGTATCGTTTCAAATTATATTGGGTTCGAAACGTTGCAGTGTAATTAGATTTTATACAAAAGTGTGAAATGTTTTCATGTCGATTAAACAAGAAAGATGGTAAAATTGGATAAAACTCCAATTATCTACCAATTGTAAAAACAACAAATTAGATAATGTACTTTTACATGCGATTGAAAATCACCAAGTTCATTTATAACGAGTATTGATTGTTATCTGGGCAGATACCGGTGAGGTGTAACATTATGACTTAATGAGGAATTTTGTATGGTTAAGGGTACTGAAACGGAAAGTTAGCCATACTCCCAATTGGGTTAGCACTAACATGACTCAAGAATATAAAAAGTGTGTACAAAATGTGTTTATATACAAGCACTTTGAAATTCGTAGCAGTCGTGGCCGAGTGGTTAAGGCGTCTGACTCGAAATCAGATTCCCTCTGGGAGCGTAGGTTCGAATCCTACCGGCTGCGAAATGTTTTATTTTGCTTCACATTTAATATTGTTACGATTTTGACTTATCGCAACAACGTTGATCCAAAATTATAACTTTTTTGTTATATCCTACTAAACTAACCTAAGTTATCATCCACACCTAAAACATAGAGTAACTAAAATCTCAAAAAATCTCAAATAGGCTCCAAATTCCCTCATTCATTATGTAACGTACCAAGAATACCAACACAACGTCTGACTGAACGTATACAATTAACAGGCGTCATTCCTGCATGAAACTCCGTAGGTACTGCAAAATGGCTAAATAAGTTACTAATCATGACATCAGCGGTTGTTGCTGCTTTCTGATTGGGTATAAGGTACACCTCTGGACATTTACTCGAATAATTCGTTTACTTGAATCACTATGTAGCACATATATTATGTCCACCGTTTTTCCTTGCTGCTCTTTTACCGCCACACATTGATCACATTCTCTTTCTTCCACAATTCAACCCTTCAGTATCAGTATACCAACCAATATTTCCTTTTAGCATACGTGTTTCCTCAACATTTTTTTTATTCTCCGTCAAGAGAACTCTAAATTTGCTGCCTTTCCAGGAAAGATGCAAGAGTTGAAGAAATCTATCACCGCTGAAGATACAGGAAGTATGAGCAACAGCTTAAAAATCTGGTTGGGTAACGTGACAGACATAATAAGAAAGAGCAATAATTGGAGGACTAAAGGTTAATGAATTTGAAGCGCACACACTGAAGAAATCTCACAACAGACCATTTCAAAGAAACTAGATATTGGAGTTCAGAATTTTTTTTTGAAACATACAACATTCGATGGCAAAACCCTGATTGAGAACTTCAAAGTGCAGTTCGTTCGAAGAAGCTGGATGGGTCCTGGATGCAAAACAGAGGTACAAATTAAAAATAAGGATTTAGTGACGCTCCTAAAGTGTCACAAACAAGCAGAAGTTCCGTTTCGATTCCGAGGATCCGGGCCTCTCTCGGCAGACCTCCTCAGAATGGGCATCTCAGGATATGAAGTAACATCTCTCGCAAGCAAGAGCAACTCATAAGTGGAAACAGTGGTGAGCAAGGAAGTCGTAAAGGGTCAAATTACACGTCAAATTATATCGAGTGACTAAGAATCGCTACAAAAAGCTTGTAGCGGTTCACATCTGCAGGCTATACTGATATAATAACACTCTTTTCCAAGAGGCAGCAAAGGAGACTAAAAGACGAGGAGGGCATCGGTGGGTGCATCATTGGCAGTCCCACAGAGAAAATCCCTCCCAGTTAAACCACCCAAGAGGATTGATAAAAACCAAGCTTCGAAAGGTAAGGGTCAGGAGTTGGAGGATGAAGGTCAGCCACATGCCTCAAATCAGAATACAGATTAACATGCATCACCCTAAGGCTGCATCAGATGTCCTTAGCCGCAGGCCAACCCACCGACATGGTTCCTTTATTCAGAAACCATGGACTATAGGTAATCAAGTTAAGGGATTATCTAAACATGTGGGTAAGTTGAATTTTGATAAAGGAACTCAGAGTCCAATAAAGGCCATTTTGGCAAGCTCGCAAATAAATGTAACTTCCATTCCAGAGTTTATCTCCAGATGGTCACAGTAATGGTGCAAGTGCGGGGGATATGGGTAAATAGGAGGCTATGAGGCAGCAGTTACATCAACAACCTACCTAAACACCTACTTTCAGAAATGCGATTAGGCAAAAGGTTCTAGATTTCACATGGAATGTATCTTAAGAGGCCTTTTCATCCGATCACTTGCACATTAGATTTGATATGACGGCCGAAACACTCACATAGCCCTTTTCGGATCAGAAATGCCCTCGATTATGGGAAACATAAAGTCCCTAGTACTCAAATCAGCTGCACAACTCCTTACACACTCAGCGTTTGAGAACAGATGTCATGTGAAGCGAAGAGTTTCCATAAAAATGGTCATTTGGTTGATTGGGGTGCTGGAAAAATTAAGAAATAAACCGAGGAAGTTATTTAACAAGGCAAAACGCACCAATGAGTGGGGCGAGTGCAGGTTGGCCTTGACTGAATAATTAATTATTGCCAAAAGGGCAACCTAGAAAAGCTTCTGTGAAGGAATCAATAAATTTCCTTCTGCCGCGCGGCTCCAAAAAGTTCTGTCTAGAGATTATTCCAATGGTATAGAACTGATCCAGAGGGCAAACGGGAGTTTCACTGAGAACCGTCTCTACAGTGATGAAAACTCAGGAAGGCCTTTACGATGATCAATATGGTAAGTAGCTTACGCACCACACAAAAGGATCTGGAGCCTTTCTGGAAGGGTTTTTATTCGAAGTAAAATGAGATGGGCCATTGGCTTTTTCAAACCGTTCAAGTCTGCTGGAGGAGATGGTATTTTCCCAGCCTTACTGCAGAAAGCTATTGAAGGAATTCACCCCAGTCTGGTTCGGATTATTCGAGCAGGCTATGCCTTTAACTACCCAGCCTAAGATATATCGCCCAATTAACCTCACATCATTTCTGCTGAAGACGATGGAAAAAGTGTTGGGTCACCAAATCAGAATTGAAAGCCTTATAAGAAATCCGCTTCATCGGAACCAATTTGCATATCAATCTGGTAAATCTACAGTGATGGCCCTTTGCAGCCTAGTCACTGAGAATGAAAGAACGACTGCTGAAAAAAAATCGGCCTCTGTACTTTTATGTATGTATATTGAGAGCGCTTTTGACAAGCCTCCTATGATTCAATAGAGAGGACAGCATGGGTAAAGGAGATTTCACCTATAAAAATTAAGTGGATCCTTCCCATGCTGAAATATAGGAACATTACAGCTAAATTAGGTAGTGATAGTGAGTGTGTAGCCGTTAGGACCGTAAATGTATCTTCCCAAAGATATGCTTTTCTCCTATACTATGGTCACTGGTTATTGAGGCACTACGTCATTAGATATGATGTCCAGGGCTATGATTTGGCGGGCGTAATTAGAGGGAATTGGTATATAGTATTGAATTGGTGTTACTATGCCTATGTGAGCCTGTCAGAGACTCTATATGGACGAACTTAGGGTTTACAACCAAAAATGATCTATTGGTTATTTTTAATTATCATTAGGCCCATAGTCACATACGCATCGGTAGTATGGTGGCCTAAGAGTCAATAAGAGTACAGTTTACCATACTACGGTATACCTGATTATTTAACAGGACGCTGCAAATGCGGCCTTGAACATGCAGGCAGAAGGTAATTCAAGCCACGTCAAATGAGAATCCTTAAGGAATTAAGGGAATAGATAGCTGGCGCTGGGTGGACAGGAGGAAAGTCCCCTTACTGGCAAAGAAATCCGGATCTACGACCAGCGAAAAGAAAAACAGCTCCTTGTATTTAGGAAACCTGAGTTGAGGCTGTAATATAATATGTTACTTACCTATTTAGGGATATAGGGTTTGAAATATAATACTTACCTATTTAGGTATATTGGGTAATAAAGATTGTAACAAATATGAAATAATATAAGAGGAAGTCAGTCGTATAAAAGGAGTAGAAGTAGAAAGAACAACAGTGAATAATAAAGAATAAAATAAGAAAAGAGTAACACGTTTTATTTCAATACATAAAGATAGAACACGGCGCAGCCGATTTAAAAATAAAAAAACAAAATCACGAATAAGCATCAAAATGGGAAGTACACTGAAATATTGTGTACCACCACCATTAATAATTGGCACAAATGCTGCAGATAGCTGGAAAAAGTTTATACAAAGAGTGGAAATACATTTGAAAGCGTCGAAAATGCACATGGAAGCAGATAATGTGAAAATAGCGGTATTGTTGGATATTGGTGGAGAACAGGTAATATCCATAATTAACACATTAAAATTTGAGAAAATCAAAGTGAAAGAGGGAGGAAAAGAAATAGAAAAGGAGGAATCAGAAATATTTGAAAAAGTAGTGGACAAATTTGAGCTATACCCGCGGAAAAATTTAGTGTACGAACGATACAAATTTTTACAACGAAAGCAACAAGAAAACGAAGCATTTGACGCATTTTTGGCTGATATTATAAAATTAGTGAAAAGTTGCGAGTATTTGGATGAGGAAAATCAATTGAGAGATCGCATAGTGTTAGGAATACACAACAAAAAATTGCAAGCGGAACTATTGGACAAAGATAAATTAACATTTGAGAAAGCAGTAGACAAATGTCGAACGTTTGAATTGAATCAAAGGCAGACAAAGGAGATTCAGAATAACAACAGCGGAGCACGGAGCACAAGTTGACGTAGTTCAGAGGCAGCAGTCACGGGTGCAGGTAAGTCAGAAGTACGGGACAAATAATTTCGAACAAATTAATAGGAATAAGGGTTATCAAAATGTAAATTAATGGTAATTTATAGACAAAAAAGTAATTATAATAATGATAGGTTCAATTATCAAATAAATAGTAAAAATGCGTGTACGAAATGCAATAGAATGCGTGCTGTACAAAATTGTCCGGCAAACAATGCGAAATGTCGAAATTGTAACAGGGTAGGCCATTATGCACGGTGTTGTTTTAAGAAAAAGTGTGATAACGTGTCGATAGAAGACAAAGTGCAAATGGAACAGGAAAATTATTATTTATGGCAAATTGAAACAAGAAATTCGAGGAAATGGATAGAAGAAGTTGTAGTAGAAAATCGTACGGTTAAATTTTAAATTGATACGGGGGCGGACATAAATATCTTGCCAAACAGAGTGTTTAGTGAAATCAATCGCAAGGCAAAGTTGCAAATAGAGAAAACAAATATTATTTTGGAATGTTTTGGTGGATATAAAGTCAAACCAATTGGTAAGGTGGAATTGATAGTTAATTATAAACATCAAACATGTATGCAACATTTTATAATAGTACCCAACGAGGGTGCTCGTCCAATCTTAGGGTTATCGACGGTAAAATTGTTAGGTATAGTCATGATTAAATCAGTAAATGTGATTGGGTGTGATAGTAAAAACAATTTCATGAATGAGTAAATAATTTAGTTATCATTGAGAAAAAAAATAAGAAATTGAGAATTGGTCCGTATCCACAAGGGTTGAACAAGGTACCTAATAGTTACGGAAGAATTTCCAATTCCGACTTTAGAAGAATTTACGTCACAATTAGCTGGAAAAAAGTGGTTTTCAACATTAGATATGGCACAGCGGTTCTATCAAGTGAAACTAAAAGAGGAGTCAAGTTTGTTATGTAGTTTTAGTACAATTTTTGGGGGTTTATAAATTTAACAGATTGCCATTTGGATTGTCGATATCTCCTCAATATTTTCAGAAATTAAATATGCAAAATTTTGGCGAAATAGCAGGTGTTTTTGTATATATAGATGATATTAGTATAGTAGCGGAAACGGAGGAAGAACATGATCAGATATTAGAAAAGGTAATGGAAAGAGCTCATAAATTAAACATGGTTTAACAAAGAAAAAATTCAATATAAGGCAGAGAAAATCAAGTATTTAGGTCATGTATTTTCAAAGGAAGGAGTAGCAATGGATCCGGATCGAATAGTAGTATTTGGGAAAATGGAACCTCCTAAAGATCGAAAAGAATTACAATCAATATTAGGAATGATTAATTACATGAGAGCATTTATTCCTAATTTGTCGGAGCAAACAACAAGTTGCGAGAATTACAAAAAAAGGATAATGAGTTTGTATGGAATGATTTATTGTCAAAGGAATTAGAAAACATAAAAGAACTAATCAAAACAAGTCCAATATTAGGATTATTTGATAAAGCAAAACCAATAGTGGTGCAAACAGATGCGTCTAAAAACGGGTTAGGTGCAGTGTTGCTGCAGGAGGGCAGACCAATATCGTATGCGTCTCGATGTTTATCGACAGCAGAACAAAATTACGCTAAAATTGAGAAGCAACTATTGGCAATAGTTTTCGGGTGCAAAAAAAAAATTTGTGTAAAAAGCCTATTACAGCATCGCATCGGGTGGGAAGAATTCAACCAATGCATTTGAAATTAATAATTTACAAATTTAATCTGTCTGACTTATTATCTCGATCGAATCCTAGGATAAAGGATTGTGAAATAGAGCAAGAGGATCTAACAGAAATAGTACATACAATTAACGTAAGCAAAGCAAAAGAAGAAATATTCAAAAAAGAAACAGAAAAAGATCGGGTATTAAGCAAAGTAAAAGAGGGAATTAGGTTTGGTTGGCCAAGAAATCAAAATAGTATGGAAGAATAGGTTAGGATGTACTATAAAGACAGGAATGAATTATATATAGAAAATGAAATAATTTTTTATAAGGATCGTATAGTGGTACCAAGGTCATTGAGAAGAGAAATGTTAAATTTTTTGCATGAAGGACATGTGGGGATTACAAAAACAAGAGAAAGAGCGAAATCATTGTTGTATTGGCCTAATATAAACCAGGAGATAACGAATATGGTTTTATCTTGTGAGCTTTGTGAAAAGTATAGAAGAGCTAATATAAAATATAAGAGAGCCACTTATGTCGCATGAGATTCCATTAAGACCATTTGAACGCATGGGTTGTGATATAGGTGAAATGGGTAATTTGATATTTTTAGTAGTTATTGATTATTTTAGTAAGTGGTTGGGCATAGAAATGATAGAAAATAAAACGGCACATGCAGTGATCGAAGTTTTAAAAACTAATTTTAGCACACATGGTATTCCAAAAAGTTTGATTTGCATTAACATGCCATTTGCAAGTGCAGAATTCAGAAAGTTCGCGTAAGATTGGAATTTTGAAATAGTGACGTCATCTCCGAGATATCCACAGTCAAATGGGATGTCTGAAAGAGCTACATAAACAGCTAAAAATATTATTAGGAAAAATACGGACTGGAAAGCGGCGTTACTGGAAGTTAGAAATACAACAATTACGGGTATAGGATTATCATCAGCGGAAATATTAATGGGCAGAAGACTCAGAAGTAGAATTCCAGTATCAGACACAGGAAAACAAAGCATTGTAAGAAAGGCCCTTGAAAATAGAAATAGTAATGCACAGTATTATTATAATAGGCAGGTTAAAGATAGAGATGAATTTAGAGTAGGAGATAAGGTAGTATACAGGGATAATAAAAAATGGGATAAGGCTATTGTAATTGCAAAACATAGCACGCCACGGTCATATTTAATAAAGAATGGGTTTGGCAAGCTATTGAGAAGGAACTCTTATCATTTGAGAAAATCGTGTGAGAACGGTAATGGTTATGAAAATTTTGAGTATAGATCGTCAAACAATGAAGAACAGCTTCTTTCTTCTATTTCAGCGAGAAGTTCAGATAATAATAGTTTAATTAGAGATAGAAACAATGTAAATTCTATAAATAATGAAACAAACCTAAATAATAACAATGTACAAAATGAAAATAATGTAAATGATGAAGAGATGGAAGTAAATAATAATACGGTAGTTGGAAGACCTATGAGAGAAAGGAAAGAACCTGTGAAATTGAAAGATTATATTAAATATTAAAATGTATTAGTAACTTAAGAGTAATGTAAAGGTTTTTCTTTTGTTAATGGAAATAATAACAGTAGTAATAAGATATATATATAAAAAAAAAAATTGTTAAATGAATTGTTAAAGGGGAGGTGTAATATAATATGGTACTTACCTATTTAGAGATATAGGGTTGGGTTTGAAATATAATACTTACCTATTTAGGTATATTGGGTAAAAATGATTGTAACGAATATGAAATAATGTAAGAGGAAGTCAGTCGTATAAAAGCAGTAGAAGTAGAAAGAAGAACAGTGAAATAATAAAGAATAAAATAAGAAAAAGAGTAACACGTTTTATTTCAATACATAAAGATATAAAAGAGGCTACTAACTGGCTCCCTCATTATCTTTCCTCATTTCCTCTGATCTGTATTAAAGATGGATGCCGCTTCTGCGACATGGAAGTGGAATCAGCGGCTGTGCCATTGTACAGCCATATGTTCCGCCAACGACTGCAACACTTAGGTAGGAGAACATTGCGTCCAGGCAGAGTGATGCAGGTACAGTCCAGAGGTCCTAATCAGGTTCATTAGAGATTTGAATATCAAATGGAAGGTTAACTAAAAAGAATCCGGTGCACAAAATAACTTGTGGATTTAACGCCCATATGACTCCGCCATAATAGTAATAGTTTTGGCGACGACACAGGTGTTGGTATTAGAACGCCTCTCATGTTTACTTGCTTTACGTAAATAAAATAAATTATAGAAGTAATGAAAACTTTAGACCTTGAGATTTTTGGGGATTTATCTGTTTTGAGATTTACCTGGTTTCGAAAACCTGGGTTTCATAGTGACATTTTTCTGTCGGTCTGTCTGTGTCTTCTCTATAGCCCAGATGCCTTTTTTTTATAAACTGGGAGGTTCCAGTGAATTTTAGTTAAAATCGGCCAACTGGAGGCAACTTCACGGCGGGCCTGAAAATTTATTTTGCAGATATCTCAAAAAGTATAAGTATAAATTTTTCCAAAAAAAAAAATAAAAATTAAAAAGAAAAAATTTGTAAGAAATTTGCATAATAAGTATCTCAAAATTTCTTTTTCGTAAAAGAAAATCGTGTGTTGGCCACTCCTCAATTTTCTATTTGAAATTTTGCTATTTGCTCGCCAAAACCACTGTTCACTTTGCTACAAAAAAAAATCGAAATGTAAAAATTACAATTTTCAGACCTACCTCTAAGGCTGTTACTGCAAAAAAATGCCTACTAATTCAAGAGCCGACACAGCTACCAGTGATGTATGTTTTGTTTGAACCATCTTTAGTCTATATTCTCTTACTTCTTTTCTGTACTTTCCTTATTCGTTTCTTAAACTGTAATTCACCTAATGTTTCACTATTTACTCTTTTTTATTGCACTATTAAATTATCACTGTTAAAGTTAAATCATTCAACATCGTCCTTCTTCAATTATACCAAAGACTATTCTCAACAAGAATGTTGAAGAATATTATTAACTACCCTAAATCCAATTATATAAAAGTTTTAGTATGGACATTAGACAATCTTTAGTGAAGTTAGGGTGCGTCCGAAATGTAAAATGCGCATTTAGAACTGGATTTTTTTCAAATTAACTGAACCGAAAGGGTTCACAAAAGTTTCGAAACTAAAATAAAATTTCACGCCCCGTTATATAAATCAAAGTCGTAATTAACAATAATCTGTTCAAAACTAATAAATTATTATCTTTAAATCAAACTATATATATAGATTGAGAAATGGAATCAATACAAATAATTAATGAAGTTGCTCAAATAAATATTTCTCCTTGTTTATTACAACGACAGTCATTACTGAACCTTCGCTAGACACAAAATCATGATATTTTCATTCACCAAATCGTATCTAAAACCGTTATACTACACATCAAAACTGGTCGCACTATTTCCACTCAAATTAGATGACAATGGTGTACCAAAATTCTCTCTATTCGATAATATTGTGGCAGCTTTCATCGCCGGGGTATACAGCATATTTCATTTGTACTCAACGGAAGTAATACCAATTCGGGAAGATAATTTTATTGGTACCCTAATCGAGAATTATAATCAGTATGGTGGTGCCGCAATCATAATATGGTTGACCAGTATTAGTATTATGAAACAGTTTAATATGAAGCGGATGATTGAAAATTTTAATAAATTTGACGATATAATTGTCTGTAATTTTGATGTGAAAATTAATCATAAAAAATGGGTGATGTGCATAACACTACTAACCCTAACCACAATAATTCTACTAACAATTATGGAAATGGAAAATTGTTTACTATTTACCAGCTCAAGTCCAACTTTTTCCTCATTATGTCGCCTCATGTGTATTTTTCCGATGTACGTGATAATCGTGCACCAGATACAGTATATCGGATTTCTGGAAATATTTCGTGACCGCTTTAATTTACTCAACTATTGTGTTTACAAAAAGGATACGAAATGGAAATTTTTAGGCAAATTAAAACCAGGAGCTGAAAATGTAAAACTCGATTTTGAAAAAATCGGCGCTATCGATACGAATAGAATGAAAATTATTATCAAATTATCAGCACTATTGCATGAAAATACAAAACTAATGAATTCGTGTTTTGGATTGCGAATTATATGGGTGGTGATGTATGCATTTTTTGAGTGTACCACGCTATCGTACGATCTATTCCAGAAGCTGGTTTATTTTGAGCATCTGATTAAGAGGAGTGAATATGACACGGTGGTCAACGATATTGGGGACACCGTAATATGGGATTTGATATTTGTACTGAAAATATTTGCAACTTGTTGGATCGCAGATATTACAGCCGATTCAGGGAATGAGATAAAAAATTTATTAAAGTATATGAAGCTGCCGCAAAATTCACCGAATAGTGATGTTGAAGTGTACGAAAATCATGTAAAACACTTGTCACTACAGCTCCTGTACCGGAATATTGTGTTCAACGCTTGTGGCCTGGTTGATATCAATTTAAAATTATTTTTCTCAATGATTGGCGCAATCACTACATACTTAATTATTCTGATACAATTTGATGTGTCACACAAGGGCGCATTGAATATTAAAATCTTAAATCATAATGGTACGGGACATAATTCACCAAATATTATGTAATCCAATTAATTAATTACATTTAAAGTCATTAATCATATAAAAATCTTGACACCTAATTACATAATGTTATATAAAAATTTGTCAGTCTTTCATCACCCTTTCAGACAGAATGGTTAAATTTACCAAATCATATTTAAAACCGATTTATTATCCATCAAAAATTGTGGCACTATTTCCTGTTTCTTTGTCCCATGATGGAACTCCAAAATTTTCTCTAATTCAAAACATTGCTACGGTACTAATTGCCGCATCCTATTCAATTTTTCATTTATGGTCTACACAAATTTTATCTATCGACCAGGATAATTTTATTGGATCGCTCATCGACAACTACAATGAATTTGTTGGCGTATTTATTGTGATCTCGACAGTTGGTATTGGTATTATGAAACAGTTTAAGACTATGGAAATGATTCATAATTTGAACGAGTTTGACCGGATTTTGGAACACCATTGTCAACTGCAAATCGACTATAAATTATGGATAAAGTAAGTCTCTTCGACTGCGCACAAATTTTAGGGTTCAATCTTTTTTTATTTCTACAGGAAACTCACCTTCCTGACGGCTGGTACAATTATAGGTCTCACTCTAACAGAAAAAATCAACTGCCTACTCTTTATATCGGACCAACCAAAATACTCATCCCTCTGTGAATTGATGTGTATATTCCCATTATACGTTGGAATTATAAATCAGATCCAGTATGTCGCATTCTTAGAAGCGTTTCGCAATCGATTTCAAATTATAAATGAATTTGTGCAGAGAAGTGAATCAATTTCGTTCAGTGAATCAAAAAATGTCGACGATTTTCGAGCTATTCAAAAAATTAAAACCATTATGCAACTCTCATCGAATTTGTATAAGGGCACAAAATTATTTAACTCATGTTTTGGACTGCGTTTTCTCATCGTCACGTTGTATCAATTTTTTGCGTGTACAACCCTATCCTACGATATTTTTCGGAAGTTAATAAATTATGAAAAATTAGTTTCAAAGGTTAATTTCACATTAGCGGACGACTTACTCAGCACCATACTCTGGGTCGTAATATTCCTATTCGAAATATTTGTCGTTGCGCTTGTAGCGAATATGACGACGAATGAAGCAAACCACATCAAAGAGTTGTTCAACAATTTTGTTTCACATGGCATGAAGTTTCACCACAAAAAGGACAGTTTGGTGTATCAAAATCATGTACGCCATCTAGCATACCAATTAATGCATCGACCTGTCGGATTTATGGCGTGTGGTCTGCTTCAAGTAAATTTAAAATTTTTTTTTGCAATAGTCGGTGCCATAACCACATACTTAATTATCTTAATACAATTTGATATAACGCATATTGAAGATATGACACATACATCAGGTTAATCGTCAGTCAATCTTATCACATGTACAATGCAATCAGAATATATATATCAGTTGAAATATACTTGACGTTGTGTTTTTGAGTTATTGAAGAAATGAAACACTATAGGTTTTAAATATATATGGATGGTTTTTATTTAAACAAAATTATGGCATGTTAGCCTCAATCCATTCAACATAATGTGACACCTTAACGTGAACGGTTGGTAAGCCCGGGGCAGCGCATGGAGTAAATCCCCATGAAATAATACCGATAAGTACAGTACCTGCTGCATTACGTTGAATAAGACCAGCACCTCCGTCACCAGTACATCCCCCAATACCACCTGATAATGGTCCGGTACAGAGATTTGAATCGGTGAAAGGTGTTGCGGTACCAACGGCAGCAAGGCACTCGGCATGTGGTACAATTGGTACGATAATTTTCTGTAAAAAGTCTGGATGATTTGGTGTAATCGTACTGGACGAAGTTGCACCCCAGCCAGATAAAATGGCAGTACCGAGAGCAATACCACGTATTTCAGGTAAGACAGCTGGTTGAATAAGGATACCATAAGTGAAAAATCCACCGAGCACACCCTACAAAATTTGAGTTATTATTTGCACTAAACTCTTAATCTATATATCACTCACTAAAGCAATATCATCTGAGTCAACACCACCACGATAATCTGGATGAATAATACGACGGATAATTTGAAAACGTTGATCGGTGGTTTGTGACAAACGTAAAATTCCAGCACGTGCATCGATACGTCCCAAAGTTGATGATTCGGTGAAGCATTGTCCGGCGGTTACAATAACATTTGGTCGTAAAATCGTACCACTGCAAACATGCTGGGTTAGACCCAAAAATACCCATTCAAGTGCTACATGGAATGGAAATTCACCTTCGAGTGCATCAACCCCACCAACAATCCGGCCACTATGCAATCCAAGAGTTTGGGTTCTGACTGTATACGAAAATATTTTCGATTTAATTAAATTTTAAAATATTTGGTTTTACAACTTACAAGTGCTGGATGAAGGTAAGGCTACGGCGGCGGCAGCGGCAGCCACCAATAATAAAACAATGGCGATTAATTTCATTGTCGAATATTAAAGATGCAATTATTATCGAAATAGTACAGTTCTCCTTTATATAAGCAAGCAAAGGCCAGATAACAGCTTATCAAATAAATGATCAGATTAGAATTAATTTATAGGACGTATATTACAAGCTAAATTAAACGTTAATTTGTTCTACGTTGCGTCTATTTTCACAGACATTGAAACACTTTGATTTAAAAAGATCCTTAATTTTTATTTAAATACAATTATGGCATATTAGCTTCGATCCAATCAACGTAATGTGATACCTTAACGTGAACGGTTGGTAAACCGGGGGAAGCGCATGGAGTAAATCCCCATGAAATAATACCGATAAGTACAGTACCTGCTGCATTACGTTGAATAAGACCAGCACCTCCGTCACCACTACATCCGCCAATACCACCTGATAATGGTCCGGTACAGAGATTTGAATCGGTGAAAGGTGTTGCGGTACCAATGGCAGCAAGGCACTCGGCGTGTGGTACAATTGGTACAACAATTTTTTGTAAGACATCTGGATGATTTGGTGTAACGGAACTGGACGAAGTTGCACCCCAGCCAGATAAAATGGCAGCACCGAGAGCAATACCACGGATTTCAGGTAAAACGGCTGGTTGGATTAGAAGACCTAAGGTGTATGATCCACCAAGGATACCCTATATAAAATTTGAATTATGATTCGTACTAAACTATAACCATATAACCTATACTCACTAAAGCAATATCATCTGAATCAACACCACCATTGTAATCTGGATGAATAATACGACGAATAATTTGAAAGCGTTGATCAGTGTTTTGTGACAAACGATAGATTCCAGCACGTGAATCAATACGTCCCAAATCTGATGTTTCGGTAAAACATTGTCCGGCTGTTACAATAACATTTGGTCGTAAAATGGTACCACTGCAAACATGTTGTGTTAGACCCAAAAATACCCACTCAAGGGCAACATGGAATGGAAATTCATCTTCGAATGCATCAACACCACCAACAATTCGGCCACTATGTAATCCAAGACTTTGGGTTCTGACTACACATATATGTTCAGAAATAATAGTTCAATTTAATTTACTAAAGTTAAAGTTGCACAACTTACAAGTACTGGGTGAGGGTAAAGCTGCCGCAGCAACCACCAATAACGAAACAATGGCGATTACTTTCATTTTCAAAATTTACAATGAAACTATTATCAGCATAAATGCGTCGGCCTTTATATAACCAATTTTGGATGGTTAGATAGTCAGCTTATCAACTATTTTTAGATTAATACTATTTTATAGGCATTATATTGCTAAAAAACAAAGTATGATGCACAATGTGTTAACATTTTAAATTATCAATGATCTTAACATAAGTCAGGCCATTGAAAATTTATCGAAACAAGTACAACTTTCAGCAAAAAGGCCAAAATAGTAATCAATTGATAAGACACACAACAACAGAAACAAGTTAAAGTTAAAATCCAAATTGATCTGTATAGCAGAGGTAAGAGAAGCTTTTTAAAGTCCGCTATTCTGAAATATCCAGTAACCCTATTGATTGTGCCCTCGATTGCATGAATAATTTGCTCAAATTTATAGGACTTAAATTATAAAATAAAATAAAAATCGAGTACACCTCTGTTTTTTTTTATAATCACAAAACACTTGAGTCGAAGTGATTGATAGATTCTAATCGTATAAGCGCAATCAAAGTTGTTTATAATTAATAATAACAAGACAAAATATTTTTGGGAAATTTTATCGTGATTTATACCCCTATTCCCTTGGTCGTGTCACTTCATTCGACGTGACAATTGTCGTGTCACTTCAACTTTAAATTGGTATTCTCTTAGTCGATCGAAGTGATAATATAAGAGAATGCGACGTAAAACTATATCTGTCACTTCAAACGACAATTGTCGCATCGATCGACTAAGAGAATATCAAAATTTGATTGTCGGTACAAGTGACAAGTGACACGACTAAGGGAATAAGGGTGTTAATTCGTGCGTTTACACAGAAAAATGATAAGGTTAGGTAACTCTCGTTTGTAAGTTAATTCTAACGCCATGAAATTTGATATGATTTTTGACTTTTCCTTGAAGAAGCTATCACACCAAACGTCGGCGGCGGGCGTCAAATTTTAAATACACGTTTATTTGCTTATGTAGTGATAAGAAATCATAGTTTGTGCAAAAATATGAACCAGCGATGAACGACGATTTTTGTATTGTTTGTGTTGTAAATGACTTTTTGTGTATTTAATGTTGACGCCCGCCGCCGACCCTTGGTATGATAGGTTCTTAAGTCGCGTGTAAAATGAAAGTCACATTTATTTGGTATTTGAAACATCGACCATCGTACCTTAAGCCAAACTTTATTACGTTCATATTTAAATCTTAAACTTTTAATGAGTAGTTGCATACATTCGGGCAAATTAATAAACCAATAAATTCTTGTTCGGTTACTTAAAATAAATAACCGGAAATGGTGAAAAAAAGTTGTACTAGATTTCGTAATAACGAATTTTTAACTCCATCTTGTTGAGCCGGTCTATTCGTAGAAAAAAAAACGAAAATAATGCAAACCTTGTCATTTACTCCTTTTAAAACACATTTAAAAAGCCGAAGATTTCGTTTTTTATACTTTACACTGCTGTTTCATGTTTTAACGTGTTTTAAAAATCTCAAAAAGAAATTCTCGTTTTCGATTCGTTAAGTAGTCGTCGTCGCGACGTTAATGAAAAAACAAATTAATAAGAAAAATAAGTAATAGAGCCTCACAATGCAAAAATATTTTACTTTTAACGGTTACGCGATTGTAAGAATTTCCAAAATAAAAAAAAAAATTGCTCGCTACATTATAAATTCCTACATACGTCCCTTTTATTCATTGGCTATATCAGTGTATAAAATATATAACGATTATAAAATGGCCGCCGAGTGTTTACCATGATACAACACGAAATATTCAAAAATCGCCGCATGTTTGTCAATTAATTCCAGTTAAGCATTTCATTGTTTTCACAAGTGAAAGTGTACGTAAAAATCGGTTTTTTTTTCAAATCAAAATTCAAATGAGCAGTCCCAGTTGTGTAAAAGTGTGAAACCAGTCGGGTGTGAGGTAAAGGGTAAAGTGTATCATACTCATACATGGAGTATGAGTACCACAATACGCAAATCTCTAGCCATAAACTCAGCGCCAATCAAAAAACTGTCATCCAAGGGCAGTGTGCTGCTTGAAACCCGGTCCGCACCGTTAGCAATGGCAACTCCATCGGATGGTGAAATAAAACCGCGCGAGTTCCGCCAATCATCATGGAAACATCCATGGTGAAGGTAGAGTCACTACTGTCTTTATGTACCATCCACATTTACGTTGAGGAACTTCATGGTAAAAATCCTCAGCCATACCGGTCATATGTCAGTATCAACCCAATCACTAAAGGACATCACGCTAGACTCATATGGTAGAGTTACTGAACATCGATAATGAGGACCACAAGTATAGTGCCAAAACGTTCCGATGAAAACGTACAACCTAATAACTGGCTTGTATGTCCCGAAAGAACCGATGGGATTCAAATAGGCTCAGCTGGATGAGTTATTCAAGAAACATTTCATGTCACCTGTTTTAGTATTTCAAGAACGGAAAAAAACTTACGGGCTGCAGCCGGGTAGTGAATCTTGATGGGTATAAGAGTGGCTATTAAGGGTACCAGATTTGCTAGTAAAATGTGAGTATAAAGAGAGGTTAGACGAAATGGTGTGCAATAAATTCAGAATGAGAATTGGAGGTAAGATATTTGATAGAGATTTTATGATGAGAATATCTCTCATATATTTATATTTAACAATAATGATACTATCGATCACGAGCTGTAATTATCCACTTTTTATTTGAGGGAGAATGAGGGTAATAACTTGAGTTCGGTTCAAAGAGATGAGGTGAGTCAGCTCTTGGCTGAGCACGAATCAATTTTCCAATTCTCTGATTCTCCTACTCCGTACGCGGAGCATCGCATAAATTTATCAAACAACTCACCGATTGCAGTTCCTGCATACAGAATGCCACCCAATAAGCAGGAAATTTTAAAGCACAAGCTGGACGAAATGCTAGCTAATAATGTCATCGAGGAATGTGATTCACCTTGGGCAGCCCCAGTAGTTTTGGTTGCAAAACACAATAACGAATTTCGTCTATGCGTAGACTACCGAAAATTAAATTCGCAAACCATAACCGATTCATATCCAATGCCCCGAATCGATGATATTATTCACATACCAAGCAAGATTGAATTCTTATCCACAATTGATTTAAAGGCAGGCTATTGGCAAGTCAGTGTGGCCGTCAGTGTGGATGTCAATCTCGTCGCAATTTTAATTTAAAAGCAAACCGGGACAAAACTCATTTTTTTAAAGAATCGGTAAAGTATCTCAGTCATATTATTTCAAGTAAAGGTATAGAGACAGACCCAAAGAAGTTGTCTACTATTACGGGTATGAAACCACCTATTAATTTAAAACAAGTCCGAACGTTTATTCAAACGGCTTCGTGGTTTCGAAAATGTGTTAACAATTTTTCTTCTATTGCAAAGCCAATGTGTCAGTTGACAAAAAAGAATGTTAAATGGAAGTGGAGTAACGAGGAACTCGAAGCTTTTGATCAACTAAAAACAGCATTAGTCAACGCACCAATCCTCAAGCAAGCGGATCAGATACAACCGTTCTTGATTAGAACCGATGCCAGCAAATATGGTTTGGGGAAGGTTTTGATGCAGTCCTGGGAGGGTCAGGAACTTCCCGTCGAGTACGCAAGTCGACTTCTAATAGATGCCGAAAGAAATTATCCCACTATATAGAGAGAGGCTTTAGCAGTAGTATTGGAAAAGTTCAGAGGCTATATCGATGGATGCGAAGTAAGTGTCTGCTCGGACCATCGACCACTAAAATGGCTCATGACATTGCAATCACTAAACGGAAGATTAGCGCGATGGGCGTTGAAGTTTCAATCATTTAATTTGAAAATCGAGTATACCCCAGGCAAGGATAACGTCATCGCTGACACATTTGCCCGCCCTAATGGGGAGGATGATTCGTAAGAAACCGAACAACTATGTTCTGTAACCATCGATCTACCCAGTAAATCAGCTCCAAACATGCGAGAGGAACAACTAAAGGATCCGAATCTGCACAAAATAATCAAGTGTTTCGAGGAAATAAATAATCTAGAGGTCGCTAATTGGTCTTCGAGAGGTTATATCATGGCACATGGATTATTATATCGGTATCTGACCGACTTAGTTTCAGAGTAACCGCAACTCGTTATTCCTACACAGTGTCGTATCGATATTATGCGAAAGTTTCACGATGTACCAACTGCTGGGCACTATGGCGTTGACAGAACATACGCCAAAATAGCCCATAAATATTTTTGGGTCGGAATGAAAAATGACATTGCCAAATATATAAGGGATTGTATCCCATGTCAAAAATATAAAATAGCGAATTTAAAACCCGCCGGATTGTTAAGAGAACCAGTCATGGCACAACGCCTCGAGATTTTATCCATCGACTTAGTTGGACCGCTGGTTCCCACCGAAGCCCATAACAAGTGGATTTTTATTATAGAAGATACTGCCACAAGGTGGACTGAATTATTTGCATTCCCAAATTCGATAGCAGAAACGTGTGCGATGACACTCATCAACGAAATTTTCCTGAGATACGGAATCCCACGGCGCATAATCTCAGATAACGGACCTCAATTCGTGATAATGCAATATGTCACAAATTGTTTCGGCATCCAACAAATACTTACGCCTGTGTATCATCCAGAGGCCAATCCAGTAGAAAGAAGGAATCGTGACCTGAAAACACAATCATCCATACTCGTCGAACAGGATCACAGTACCTGGGATCAACATTTAAGCTCCATTCGTTACGCTATGAACACGACGAATTGTTCTTCAACAAATTACACACCTGCATTTCTGACGTTTGGACGTGAGCTGTGTAATTTTACAGATGTTTCACATGATTTTCGCGCCATAGTTCAAGCAGACAATTTTATACCCGAAATTACCCCATATTTACTAAAGGTCACCGAATATATGTTCAGAGCCAGGGAGCATAATGAGAAACAACAGGATCATCGAAAACAGCATGCAGACGCGAAACGACGACCTCATCGTGAATTCCAAGAGGGTGATCTAGTGTTGCTGCAAAACCACTTTCTCAGTACTACGTCCAAAGGAATTAGCTCTAAATTCATGCCCAAAAGAGACGGTCCTTATAAAATTCGAAAATGCTGGCCCAATACTTATGAGGTCGAAACACGAACGGGTCATTATATTGGTAAATACCATTCTTCCATGATCACGCCCTTTAGAGGCGCAGGAGATCAGTCACCATTGCGTGAAATTCAAACGAGAAGGCGAAACACACCGAGTCTCGACCCCTTATTGGCTGCGGAAATCCCAAACCCAACCATAGTATAAATTCATGAAGCAACGCAAACCAGACTACTCCCTAGGCAAATCCATACTGAGGATCAAAGTGATGAGTCACCACCGGAACCTGTACCCCAATAAACGCGAACAAGACAGGTTAAAATACCGCTTCGATTCCAGTGAGTTCCTCAGACCCATTCCACTAGTAGTGGGAATAGATTAGTTTAATTGAATTTATTTTGTATACAATAAAATTAGAAATTTTGAGTAATAATTAGTGTGAGGACACCGTGGCGGAGCAATGTCATGTTTGTTTGGTCATATTATGTAACATAAATATTATTATATTATTTTATACTGTGAAATTAACATATAAAATCTAAATTTGAAATGTATATTTTATTTACGAACGCATCCTTTTATGTGCACTATGAATGCATCTTTATTTTTGTAACGAACATTTTTAGAAGTGTACGAAATGTCATAGGAGTCGGACCGGTGTATAGCGTTCCTATAAAAACCCAAAACTGAAATAAAATACGTTTTAAAATAAAACAAATCGGATAAAATATTGTAAAGGCGTTATACACCAATCCAAAGAAATATAATATCAATAAATTTGTAAGTGTTTAAACAAATTTGATTATTGCTAATTTTTTGAGTTCACCGAGTGATTACCCATCCATGTGGAAACCCTAAACCAACTTGACACTGTATCAACAATGAAAGTAACCTACAAACGGAACTCCTGTGGTACCTATTCATGAAGGAGGATGGTAAGATAAGGATTTGTGCAATAAGTATCTCAAGGACACAAATTGTCCGCTTCCCAGAGCTTCCGACATTTTCAACAAACTAGAAGGAAGTCGATACTTTTCGAAAATTGACTTTTCTCGAGCCTACAATCAGATCGAAATATACGAGGATTCAAGGAAATTAGTGGCTTGGAGCACACACATAGGAAATTTCGAAATGACGCACCTATCCTTTGATATAAAATCAGTCATAGAAATTTTTTCAAAAGGAAATGGAAAAGGTGCTAAGCGCTATCCCGGCGTGAGCAATTTTTTGGAGGACATAGTTGGAGGAACTTTTTCAGAGGGTAAAAGAGGCAACTTTAGGGTTGAACAAAACAAAATGCATTTTCGGGCAGAAATCTATTGAGTTTTTAGGGCAATGAAAATGGCTCCTATGTACGAATTACTAAGGAAAGGAGACCTACAAATGATCTGAAACTTGTAATTCGGCTTTTGAGGAAATGAAAAAAGTGTCCGATGTTATTTTGATACACTTCACCCCAAACATTCCTATCACGAATCGAATCATCACGAACGTTAACGAACGCAGTGAGGGATTACGGAGTAATTCAAAAGGAAGCACTTGCGATAGTGTATGGTACAAAAAAATTCGTTCAATATCTAATTCGATGAGAGTTTACTTTAAAAACTGATCAAGAGCCTTTGTTCAGCATATTTTGAGGGAAAAAAGTCATTCCACAGATGTCAGACAGCAGACTGCAAAGATGGGATGAACAAGTAAAATACGAGAAGAATTGCGCTGATCTTCTGTCAAGAGTTCCATTAGTTAATACCAAAAATGAAGACAAGGAAGAAACGTGATATCTTTATTTAATAAAGACGATCAATATCATATTGTTTGATTTTGAAATATTTAAAAAAAACAACAAATGACGAAATTCTGCGAAGTTTTGATTGATGACTTCAAAGAGCTGACGGAGGTGAATTATAGAAAATATCTGCGGGAACGAAATGAATTAACAATCGAAGAACGAATTTTATTTATAATGATGTCCAGATAATTAAAAGGCAGGTTGCACAAAAGATCAGCATACTGCGTCAAGCGATTCAAAAATCCATGAAAATAATAAGGTCAATAGCCTAATATAGTAAATACCAATAATTAAAGACAATCAGGTTATCCCAAAAATACCAAAAACGATTAAACCACACTATCAACTGGCTCCATTCACATTTCCGCGAAAAACTTGCGGATGGCCAAGGAATTCCGGCAAGTCATATGACACCTAATCGGGCGTTCCCTCCATTATAACAAGTACCAAAACTCACACCATCGACCGAAATGGCGGCATCGTAAGCAGTTACGAAGCTAACATCTATATTAGTAAAAACAGTTGCAGCTAAAACCCTCCAAATCTGCAATAAACATTACTAGCCATCAATAACATCTGGGAGATCATCGCAGAATACAGGAAAATAATCTCAGCCATCAAATCGGTAAGAACACCACAACAAGCAGGAAGCAGCTTTAGCTCTCATCAGCGAATGATGAATAAAACAACTCTAAAAATTGTACAGTATGTATATGCTCATTATATCCAACAGACCCAAAGATTGAGTATGGAGCGCTGTCTGCTCTGGTTGAGATCGATTCTGCTATTATGCAAATGGATGTAGAGGAGATGAAGCAGAGCTAAGATTTACATATACTCAAAAACATTCTTAATAAAAAGGCTCCAGAAATATGTGTGACATGACATATTATGTGTTATGGAACGCACCCATCATGTTGCGTGGGTTAAGTAGCAATGCATGTAATTTTCACTACTGCTTAATAAAAGACATTATTATAAAACTAATACCGATTTTACACCGTAGATAGTATATTAGCTAAATAGTATAATACTATTTTGCTATCCGGTGTAAAACCGATGTTTTGATAGTACGATATAATAGCAAAAAAAAAATATAATATTTTAATTTGATAGCTATCAAATTTTAATACCTATTATATTTTATTTTATTTTATTGTAGAAGGAAAATTTGTGAAAGTGTATTGTTCATAAATTAGTCTAGAAATATTTATGTGTATTCGGAAATTATAATTTTTCATTATTTTGTTTTAATTTTCTGTTTTTTATGAATATTTTATGCGGTGTAAAACCGACTACGACCGATAGTAAAATAGTATTATACGATTTTGGTATTATACTATCTACGGTGTAAAGCCAGTATAAGCCTCTAGCGTGTTTCACTACGTTACATGGTGGGTGTCAGAATGTGAATTAAATCTAAAATTAAAAAAAATATATAGAGAATAATATATAGAAATATAAAATAAACATAAAAGAAATAAAAATACGTAAATACGCGGTACAACTAAAATAAAGAGTATACGAAAAAAAAGTGGTAAAGAGACGCCATTTGGAAAGTTCATTTTACTAATCATTACAACGTTATACATATCAAAATAACGCGTAAGAATAAAAAGCGACGAAGTGGCTCGCAAAATATTTCAAATATAGAAGAAAATTTAGTAAATAATTCAAACAACTTTATCAAAATGGGCGATAGCCTCAGACCACCAAAACCGATGTCATGTACTGGAGATGCATGCAACAATTGGTTGGATTGGATACGAACATTCAGGTTTTATGCAACGGCCACAGAATTCGAGAAAAAAGATGCAAAGATCCAGGCGGCAATATTCATGACGTCAATACGACAAGAAGCAGGTAAAGTTTTTGAATCCTTTCAATTAAAAGAAGAGGAAATAACATATGAAATATTGGTAAAAAGATTTGACGAACATTTTAAACCAAAAATAAACGTGACGTATGAACGTTTTATTTTCAATAATTTGTCTCAATCGGTCGGAGAAAAATTCGAAGATTTCTTAACCAGGATTAGATTGCAATTTTTAAAATATAATTACGATAAAATAACGGTAGATGACATTTTAAAGGATAGGCTAATTTTATTTTTTCATTTGCTACCCCATGGGGCACATATACGTGTTTGAGAATGTCATTCGGGCTGGCTTCAGCACCTGAAATATTTCAACAAATAATGAATGGTCTCTTAGAAAATATACCTAACGTCGAATGCTCAATGGATCACATATTAATACATGCAGAAACCGAAGAAAAATGCAGTGAAGTCACAAAAAGGTTGATGGATATTATTGGAAAAGCAAGATTAAAACTTAACGAAGAAAAATGCCTATTCAATAAAAAATCCTTAAAATTTCTTGGAACGTGATATCAGAAAACGGATTAGAGATGGACAAAGAAAAAATATCGACCATATTCAACATAGAAACCCCAACAACCGCTAAACAAGTTCAAAGATGGTAACTTATATGTCCAAATTTATACCTAATTGTTCAAAATTGACAGCTCCGTTGAGGGACTTGATCAAAAAAGACACAACATTTGTTTGGGATGCTGAACAGGAACGAGCGTTTAAAGAAATAAAGAAAGCTCTGACCACCGCACCGGAACTAAGGTTCTATGATACAAAAAAAGATGTAAAACTAACAGTAGATGTTGTATTCACTCTTGTGTTATTTTAATAAAACTAATATTATCAACAATTATCTTAATTATTATTATTTATTTTAATTTATAAAACGTGTTGGCTTTTTATATGTTTTATTACGTCTGACTTCTGTCAACTATTCTATTACAATCGCTATTCTTCATATTACAATATGTAGTAGATGTAGTCCTATATACATAGTGTATATAGGGCTATTATAGTTACATCATCTTCCCCTATTATATTTTTGGGCCAAACTAAACTTTCTTAATGCTTTGTACCTTAAATAATTCAATATCAACTTATAATTACATACATATTCATTTATAATTTATAATAATAGCTTTCATTTTATGTTTATCATCATATCTTTCTTCCTTCCTTCAAAAAAAAATTTTTAATTTTTAACGGAATGAACATAGTAATCTTTATATTTTTCTGGAAATTTTACGAGCCTACCAGATCGGGTTGACGTTTGCGGCATAACCTTTTGAATTACATGTTCGTTGCTACTCTGTATGTTTACAGGAGTTGTGTGTTTACTAGTGACCTGATTGTGAGTGTCTCGTAGACTATTTGCATTATTCGTTCTGGTTTCATTGAAACATTGATTTGCAACTACAAGTTCATGTGGGGATTTTTTTAAATGATACTTATTTCGCCTGAATATACGACCATTTTCATTTTTGATTATATATGACCGTGGACTTTCATGTTTTTGTATAATCTTCGCTGGCTCCCATAGCCGATTTCTTTGATAAACCACATTATCCCCTGGCTCGAAATTGGATCGAGATTTAGATCGTTGATCATGGTAAGATTTGATTTTTTCTTGATTTTGAGCTAAACAATTTCTCGTATATGATATTAGTTTTCCCGACACAATATTTTTCAAATTCAGCAACTATCACATCATAATCCGCTTCGTCCTCTTTATCTAGGTTAAACTGTTCATAAATTTCAACAGCCTCTTCGCCTATTATATTTTTAAAAATGGCCGCTTTCACGTGTTTTGGTTTTTCATCTAGTTCGAGGCCAATCATATAATTATTGAAACTTTTAATGAATTTATTCCAATTCGTCGACATATTTCCTGTGCATAATAATGGTGCGGGTACATTTACCACTAATTTTTCCATTTTATCTTTCTCGATGATTAGGAATTTCGCCGATTAAAATTTTCAATTTTTCTATCAAGCTTTTAATTTGTCAGAATTATGGTAGTCAATTCAACTTTATTTTTATAATTTTTTAGTTTACCGGCTGCGCCATGTTGTATTCATTCTTATGTTATTTTAATAAAACTAATATTATCAACAATTATCTTAATTATTATTATTTATTTTAATTTATAAAACGTGTTGGCTTTTTATATGTTTTATTACGTCTGACTTCTGTCAACTATTCTATTACAATCGCTATTCTTCCCCAAGTATTTTTATATCCGAAAATTTTTGTATTTTTCTGACATTTCGCTGATTTCATCTCCGATTCTTTTCCGAATTAATGTCCGACTTATTATAAGATTTCCTATGAAAGTTGGCCAAAAAACTCGGAAAATGATGAAAAGAAAAGTTAGGTTATGGTACGACAAATTTGTGGGCGGGGCTTATAATATAAATTTTGGCGCCAAAATTTCACTTTTGAATTTAAATCTAGCTTTAATTAAAAATATATTTTTTTTAAGAATACTTTTTATTTTTATTACATGTATAAATTACAATATTACATTTATTATAATATATAAATTTTAACTCCACCTGAGTAAATACATTTTTCTATCTTCATTTACTGCGTGCATCGCATGTTCAACTTCCTGAGGTGTTTCACGTTGGAGAGCTGCAGTAATTTTAAACTTAGTCCTTTTGTTTGAATAGTCAATAATTTCGGTTGAATCTTCTAATTTCTGTAAAGAAAAAAAGCGTTACAATATTATATTGTATTCAAGGTACAAGACCTAGTAAAACAAAAAAACCAACCTCTGTCCCACACAGCAACAATTTTGATTCAATTAAACTTTGAATATGCTTTTGTAACATTTCATTATTTAACTGTAGCGTTTCTTGTATATCCTTACGTCATCACATCACATGTCTCAAACAACAATAGGACAGCCATTTGAAAAGTTTGCATCGTAATGATACAGGGTTTCTTGAGGTATGAGACTTTTAGTTCATCATGACAAAAACGGTGTAGCCACGTAAGTTTTCGTCCACAAAAATTTATATGATGAGGTATCGCAAATGTAATTGGTATCGATGTCGAATCAAGTAGTGGCCAGGCGTCTGCTTGTAACACTTTTATTGATAAATTTATTCCTATTTCATAATTATTATCTTTTACACACTATCAGTTTCAGTCGATTTCGATTTTTTTAATAAACAGACACATGAACTATTTACGTATAACGCAATCGTAATGGCGTCTACAGAAAACAAAAATACATTTGTACTTCAACGCTACATGTGTTAAAAATTTGAAACACCATCTTTTCAGCATTTTCAATTTTTTCGAACGAAAACCGGAAAAGATTTTATAACCGATTCAAGTTTTCAGTTTTGTTATACTTGGGTCATATTACAATATGTAGTAGATGTAGTCCTATATACATAGTGTATATAGGGCTATTATAGTTACATCAGTAGATGCAAGTAAAATCGCCCTAGGAACAGTTCTCCTCCAGGAAGAGCATCCAATCGCATAAGCATCGAGATCTTTGACTTCGGCAGAACTCAACTACCCGCAAATTGAAAAAGAAGCCACAACAATAAGGTTTGCGTGCAAAAAGTTTCACGAATACATATATGGGAAGCAAGTAACAATCGAAAGTGATCACAAACCGTTAGAAACAATACTCAAGAAACCGATAACATCAGCTCCAGCAAGGCTTCAAAGAATTTTATTTGATGTAATGGTATACTCACCGAAGGTAATATATAGAAAGGGTACGGAGATTCCCATTGCAGATGCTCTAAGTCGTGATGTAAAGAACAGAATCAATGAAGCTGAAGAAGAAGACTTACAAATACATTTAGTTATACCTTTCTCAGCAAACGCATTAGTTGAATTCATCGAAGATACTAAAAACGACGCAGATCTAAGAATATTGAAAAATTACATAATGACGGGATGGCCTGAAGAGAAGTTAATTCCAAAAAGTCTTAAACATTTTTCAACATTAAAAGACGAACTAGGAGTATACGATGAAATAATTTATAAAGGGGAAAAAATAGTAATACCAACCTAACAAATTTCAAAAATACTAAAAATAGCTCATATTGGACATATAGGAATACAAAGTTCCACAATACTGGTTCGACAAAGTTTTTATTGGAAAAACTTAGCAAATGACATAGAAGAACTCGTGAGTAAATGTTCTGTATGTCAACAAACACAGTGTAATAATGTAAAAGAAGTTATCACTCAAAAATTAGTACCAGATTTACCTTTTCAAATAGTCGGATCAGATCTGTTTACGTTCAATTCAGAAAGTTATTTGTTGATTGAGGATAGCTACTCTGGCTTTATAGACTTTGAGAGGCTTAACGACACACATTCAATACAAATAATAAATCAAAATCAGTTACAAAAATGGTTCTCTGTGCACGGAACTCTAGAACGGACCACTGAGAAAATTTACTGAAAAATATATGAAGCGAAGTATATTTTTTCAGTACTGGAAAAATATTTCAATTTTTCAATGGAATTTTTCAAAAAAATTAAAAACAAAGACCATTTCTCTGTCACTTTAATGACATTTTCCATTTTTATGTTTTTATTCAGTAAAAAATACTCTCAGTAAATATTTCGTAATGGAAATCAGGCTTAATTTGTAAACGTTTTCGTTTTGAAGCAGCGTCACAATAAAGAAAAAAGAAATATGAAATAAGAATATGGAATATGTGAAACCGCTTCAAAACAGAAACGGAAGGATGTGACATGACATTATGTGTTATGGAACGCACCCATCATGTTGCGTGGGTTAAGTAGCAATGCATGTAATTGTCACTACTGCTTAATAAAAGACATTATTATAAAACTAAGCCTCTAGCGTGTTTCACTACGTTACAGTACGAAATCCTAAAATCCATCCTAAATGCTTCCTTACGCCTAGGTTATAGCGATCAAAATACCAAACAAACCACCCAAGCTACATGCCTAAATAGGGCTTCTTTGTACAAAGCTAGAACATCCTATACTGAACAACCTTCAATTTGGTTTCCGTGAAGAATACTCTGCCCAAAATTGATGGGCTAAATCAATCTTTTTTGTTAAAAAACATATCAGAAAATAAACAAAATGGAACGACAAGTGATCCGCGATTCGAGAGTAGCAACAGGCGGTGACAGCTTAACAATCAAAGGCGACATTGATGGCATGGACTGCATCATCCCTCATACGGGAGCAAATCTCACAATTGTTCGTAAAGATCTGATCTTGGAGGTGCAACACAACCAGCTAATGGATTGAAGTTACAAACGGCAACGAGAGACAATGCATTGATAAAAGGGAAAAAGATCGTGAATATAAGGGATCGGGAGAACTCTTAGGAAAGCGGAGTCAAGGAAAATATAATCGGGAAAGGGAAGTTAACCAGGCAACGACTATAGAGTACCAAAAGTCTCTCTGACAAGACGAAAACCATATACGAGAAAGAAAATTATCTACGATAGTGAACGGAAAAGTCCGGTGCTACCGTCAAAATGTGAACAGAAAAGTCCGGTGCTACCGTCTTTCTAGCAGAAGTACATGCTGTATTAGAAATCTAGGGAGAGTATGAGCCCAGAACGATGTATTGCGTACCGGCCAGCAGTATTATCAGTGTTATATAATGAATGATCTATACTGGTGGTAGGGTTGAATTAATAAAGATAGGTCTTTAGGACATATAAAAATATATATGCACATTACATGGCGGTGAGAGTCGACAAGTAAAAGCGAATGAATAAAGAGCTAATTGCTAAATAAATAAAGAGTAAATAAAAACGTGTTTAATTAAAAGAAACAGAAGACACAATAAAGGAAGATATAACATGGCGCAGCCTATGGAAAAAAAAATAATTATAAAATAAAAAGACTAAGAAAAATAAAATTAGAAATACTAAAATAAAATTTCGGTGTAAAAAAAAAAAAAAGTGAGAGTACACGTGTACAAAAAAGAGGTATTCAGACATATTGGAAAACAAAATGGCGGGTGCATTTAAATCGAGTATACCACCGCAGCTAATTATAGGAACAAATGCCGCAGAATGTTGGAAGGTTTTTCGACAACGAGTTGAAATTCATTTAAAAGCGACAAAATCAAATAACGAAGATGATGAAATTAAAATAGCTATATTACTAGATATAGGTGGTGAGCAAGCGATATCAATTTTCAACACGTTGAAATTCGATAAAATTAAAGTTAAAGTGGGTGACGAAGAAGTGGAAAAAGATGAATCGGAAATATTTGAAAAAGTATTGGAAAAATTTGAGCTATATTTCAATCCGCGGAGAAATATTGTATACGAACGATATAAATTCTTACAACGAGGGCAACATGAAAACGAAGCTTTTGATGCGTTTTTGGCAGACATACTAAAATTGGTAAAAAGTTGCGAATATATGGACGAGCAAAATCAATTACGGGATCGGATTGTACTTGGTGTACAAAATAAAAGGCTACAAGCGGAATTATTAGACAAGGATCACCTGACATTTGAGAAAGCAGTGGATAGGTGCCGAACGTTTGAAGTGAACCAAAAGCAGACCAATGAGGTACAGAGTAGTAACAATGGAAGACAGATTGATGCAATACAGAGGCAGCAAACACATATGGAAGTAAGACAAAATTCAAATGATAGTACAAATAATTTTAAAAAATTTGGTGGTAATTATCAGAATTATAATCAAAGAAATAATAATTTCAACAGTAAAAATAAGTTAGAAAAAAATTATAATAAGGTTAGTTATAATAATCGTAGAGATAGTTATAATTTGTGTAGTAAATGTAATCGATGTCATACTAGGAATAAGTGCCCAGCATACAGTGTCAAATGTCACAATTGTAACAAAGTAGGCCATTTCGCTCAGTGTTGTTTTAAGAAAAAGTGTGATAACGTAGGCATAAATGAAAATTCTAAAGAGCAAATGGATAGGGAAACACATTATTTATTACAAATTGAAACGAAAAATTCGAAGGAATGGATAGAATATATTGAGATAGAAGATTGTTCGGTACAATGTAAAATTGATACAGGAGCCGACATTAATATTTTGCCAATCAAAGTGTTTGAAGAAATCAATCGTAAGTCAAAATTACAATTAGAAAGAACCGATATTATTTTAGAATGTTTTGGTGGTTTTAAGGTCAAACCAATTGGTAAAGTGAATTTGATCATTAATTGTAAAGGACAAGTGGTTATGCAAATTTTTATTATAGTACCAAATGAGGGAGCTCGTTCAATTGTAGGGTTGACCACAGCAAAGTTGTTAGGTTTAGTCAAAATAAAAACGGTAAATGTTATTGAGCAGGATAGTAAAGGCAAGTTTATAGAACAAAATCGGGATGTATTTACAGGATTAGGGTGTATGCCAGGTGAATGTAGTATAAAGATAAAACCAAATGCCATACCTGTAAAAAAGCCAGCACGCAGAATCCCTATTAAGATAACTGAGGAATTCGAGAAAGCGTTAGCAAAATTAGAATCACAAGATATTATTTCTAAAGTGAATCAGCCGGTGGAATGGATAAATAATTTAGTGATTATAGAAAATAAGAATAAGAAATTAAGAATATGTTTGGATCCCCAGGAATTAAATAGAGTAATAGTGATTGAAGAGTATCCAATTCCCTCTCTGGAAGAATTTACGATGAAATTAGATGGGAAAAAGTGGTTTACAACATTAGATATGGAACAAGGGTTTTATCAAGTTAAATTAAGTAAAGAATCTAGTTTCTTGTGTAGTTTTAGTACAATTTTTGGTGTGTACAAATTTAATCGTCTTCCATTCGGGTTATCAATGTCTCCACAATATTTCCAAAAACTTAATATGCAAAATTTTGGGGATATACCAGGCGTCTTTGTATATATTGACGATATTAGTATAGTTGCTGAAACAGAAGAAGAGCATGATAGGATATTGGAAAGGGTTATGGGAAGAGCTCGTGAGTTAAACATTAGATTTAACAAAGAAAAAATTCAATATAAAGCGGAAAAAATTAAATATTTAGGTCATATATTTTCAAAAGATGGGGTATCTCTCGATCCGGAACGTATAATAGCGATTGAAAAAATTGATATTCCAAAGGATCATAAAAAATTACAATCGATATTAGGAATGATTAATTATTTGAGATCGTTTATTCCGAATTTAGCAGAATATACTACCAGTTTAAGGGAATTATTGAAGAAGAAGAATGAATTTAGATGGAATGAATCATTATCGTGTGATTTAGAAAACATAAAAAAGTTGATAAAGTCAAGTCCAGTATTAGGGATATTTGATAAGACAAAACCGGTAGTAGTACAGACGGATGCGTCAAAGAACGGGTTAGGTGCAGTATTACTGCAGGAGGGTAGACCAATTTCGTATGCGTCTCGATGTCTTTCAACGGCGGAACAAAATTACGCTCAAATTGAAAAAGAATTATTAGCCATCGTGTTTGGGTGCAAAAAGTTTCATAATTATATTTATGGGTATGAATTTAGTGTAAACACGGATCATCAACCGTTGGTAAGTTTGTTTAAAAAACCTATCACAGCATCACACGGGTCCAGAATACAAAGAATGCGTTTGAAATTAATAATGTATAAAATTAGTTTGTCATTTGTGCCAGGGAAAAGGTTAATAATTGCTGATTTGTTGTCTCGATCGAATCCTAAAGTAGAGGATTGTGAAATTGAGCAAGAAGATCTTTCGGAAATTATACACACGATTAACGTGAGCAAAGAAAAAGAAACACTATTTGTTAAGGAAACAAACAAAGACCCAGTATTGAATAAAGTTAAGGAGTTTATTATTTCTGGATGGCCAAAGAATCAGGATAGGATTGATGATATGGTTAGGGTGTATTCGAAAGTCAAAAATGAGTTATATATAGACAATGAAATAATTTTTTATAATGATCGTATAGTAGTACCTAAGTCGTTAAGGAAAGAGATGTTGAATTCACTACATGAAGGGCATGTAGGAATTACCAAAACAAGAGAAAGAGCTAAGTCATTACTGTTTTGGCCGAATATAAATCAGGATATAACGAATATGGTATTATCGTGTCAATTATGTGAAAGGTATAGGGGAGCAAATATAAGAGAACCATTGAAGTCGCATGAAGTTCCAATAAGACCATTCGAATGTGTAGGTTGTGATATAGGAGAATTAGGTAATTTGACATTTTTAGTAATTATTGATTATTTTAGTAAGTGGATGGATATTGTCATATTAAACAGTAAAACGGCAGTTGCAGTAATAGAAGCATTAAAAACAAATTTTAGTACACATGGTATTCCAAAAAAGTTGATATGTGATAATATGCCATTTTTAAGCTATGAATTCAAGAGGTTCTCTAATGATTGGAATTTTGAATTAGTTACGTCCTCTCCGGGGTACCCACAATCAAATGGCATGTCCGAACGGGCAATACAAATAGCAAAAAATATGATCCGGAAAAGTAGTGATTGGAAAGCATCGTTACTTGAATACAGAAACACGACAATGACAGACGTAGGGTTATCACCTGCTGAAATATTAATGGGTAGAAGACTTAGAAGTAGAATTCCAGTGAAAGACAAGTTATTAGATACAAATAGACAACGATTCGTACGAAACAAATTAGTAGAGAGAAATGGTAAATCACAGTACTATTATAACAGGCATGTTAGAGATAGGAAGGAATTTCAAGTCGGGGATAAAATAGTATACAGAGATGGAAAGAAATGGAATAAAGCAATAATAATTGAAAAGCATAAAGCACCACGTTCATATTTGATAAAGAATTTGTTTGGCAGGATATTAAGAAGAACCTCATTTCATTTAAGAAAATCATATGATAATAATAATAATAATAAGCAATCAAATTTTGAATACAGAACATCAAATGATGAAGATCAAAATATTCTTTCTATTCCAAGTAGAAATTCAGACAATTTAATAGGTGGTAATGAAAATGTAAATGATATAGATAATAATGTAAATATAATTAATAACACTAATATTATAAATGAAGATATTGGTAATAGAAATGAGATCGAAGTAAATAACACTCCTTCACTTAGAAGAACAGTGCGAGTAAGAAATGAACCTTTTAAATTTAAGGATTATATTAAATACTAAATTAAAATTAAATAAAATAAAAAGGGGAGGTGTTATATAATGAATGATCTATACTGGTGGTAGGGTTGAATTAATAAAGATAGGTCTTTAGGACATATAAAAATATATATGCACATTACATGGCGGTGAGAGTCGACAAGTAAAAGCGAATGAATAAAGAGCTAATTGCTAAATAAATAAAGAGTAATTAAAAACGTGTTTAATTAAAAGAAACAGAAGACACAATAAAGGAAGATATAACAATCAGGTTCATTAAGAGCCTGAATATTGAGTGGACGGATAATTAAGCAGGGTCCAAACACAAAAGATCTTTTAGGTCACAGTGCGAGACGGCTGAACGCCCACATGGTCCTTCAACAATAATAATAATAACACTAAAAGCTATTCGTGCCTGGATTCGAAAACATTGCTAAGGGTTTACACGCGTTGACCAGGAAGAACAAGGCATTCGAATGGAAGGATAACAAAGAAGAAGCATTCGTGGAACTATAATTGGTGCGTAATAATGGATTATTTCAACAAATGGCCGGAGTTGTACCCCATTCCTAATCAGGAGACCACAACAATAGCTTATACCGTGGGCAACAAGTGGTTTAGCAGATTTGGTTGTGTGCCAATGGAGATTCATACCGACCAAGGAAGGAATTTTGAATCGGTCGTATTTCAAGAAAATGTGCCAGATGCTCGGTATAAATAAAACGAGAACAACACTATTGCAACCACAATCAGACGGTACAGTGGAAAGATTCAATGGCACTTTGGAGGAATATCTAGCAAAACTCGTGGAGAAAGACCAACGCAACTGGGATCGATATATGCCGATGTTCCTGATGGATTATAGATCAGCAATACATGACACAACAGGAATGATACCAACTAAAACCTTATTTGGCGATAACCTATGATTACCTGAAGATCTAAATCTGTGGGGCTGTACCATCAGCGGCTTTTTGTGAACAGAATTACCTAGCCCGGATGAAAGAGGAACTTAATGAGATATAACATTCGAGCAAATAACCAAAGCTACCAGGAAGGGCATTTGATAGGACTTCACATTCCGCAACGAAAAAAGTATTATAACCGAAGCTACAACCAGCAGGAGAAGGACCTTACGCTGTCATCACCTAGATGAATGACGTGGTTTTTGGATTTAGAAAGGAAATCGAGATAAACCGAAGGTGGTGCTTTTGGAGAGGCTGGCTCTCTACAGAGGAGTGTATTTGGGTCCTGTTTTGGGACGAACGGCCTTAGATGAGGGGTAGTCTTACTTACGGTGACACCTAGGGTAGAACAGAATAGCTTACTGTATTAAATTGGAAATTTTTCAAACTAAAACTTTCTATATTTTACCAGACAATTCTTACTGGAAAAAGCATGAAATTTCTAGACGCTTGGTTTGAGTATATGTATAAGGCAAATGAGATCGAATTGGATACATCGTATTTGGAACGCGACAGTGTAAAGATTAAACCGAGTGAATAAAAGCCATCGAACTGATCGAGAAACCAAATAACATGTAGCGATTAGATGATACCATATTCCTGCAGTACCTTTAACAGGGAAATTACATTTACTAGCTGCTTGTTTAAGCGACAAACATTTTCGATACAATTAGAGGATCGCAATTTCATACCTTATACGGACCATAACCTCTTACTTTGCGTTAAGAAAAAATTAAGTTTACAATTGACATTCAGCACGTGTTAGATGCAGACAACGTGGTGCCGGACGTCCTCTTTAGAGTGAACGAAATTTCAATTATGACCCGAAATATTATTGAAATTTAAAAAAACATTATTATGAATTTTTAATACGAATTCAGTGATAACTCTGCAATAGTGGTCTTGGAGTTAATTATTGAAATTATGGCTAAAATAAAACGAGCATTTTGTGTTTTTAAATTTACAATTGTGAAAAATAAACCAAATATAAATTTGAATTTTATATTTTTTGTTTTTGCATATTTTCATCTCTCATACTTTTGTTGTGTTAAATTATATATTTTATGGAATTCTACAGAATTATAAAATTTAAAACTATTTTGTAATTTTGTTAAAATGATATACAAATAATTAATAGTAATAATAATTATAATAAAAAAAACATTTGTTTTTTGTATGTATAGAAAATAAAAATTAAATGATTTTTTTTTTGTTTCATTTTAATCTTAATTTTTTGTTTATAATAATAGGCGTTAAGATCATCAATATAAATAAAAACAATAATAATAATATATAACATTTATGTATACATATATGGATACAATTTGCAATATTCTATTTAAATCGATTTTTCTTTTTGTCTTTTTCATTTTAAAATAAATAATTTATGTTGGAAAAATCATAATTAAAAAAAAAAACTTGTAAATTTCTAATATTTGTTTGTTTGTTGTTGTAATATGTATAAATAAAAAATATTTTTGACATAAATTATAATTTAATTTTCTCGCGCGCACACACACACACACACACACAACGTCATGCCTGCGGTGATCTCTAGGCAACGATTTTACGGATGCCCTCGCGAAATTTGTATATTTTGATGAGTTCGTCGTCCCCACCAACTTTCTAAATCAAATGGCGTAAAACCATTTAAACGTGGTTCATCTGGTACGCTCTTATATGTTACAGGTGCTTGTTCTGATGTTATCTGCAAATATTATTGGAAAATTTATCGGTTGATACAAATTTATTAGCGAGTATTTAATATGAGAACGGTAGTTTGAAACTCGAGGGCTGACATTTTTCGATTTCGTTTATTTTGCGATACCGAAATATTCGCTCGTATTTTATGGTATTTTTGGGGAAAATACATTTTTTGTAAATGTTTCAGTAATTGAATTAAATAATTTTTAAATTTATATATAATTGTTATATCCACGGCTTAATTGGTAAATCTGCGGCGAATCGATTTGTTTGATATCGTAAAAATTCGTACGTTATCGAAAAATTTCATAATGTGCCCTCAGAATTTGAACAATTGAATTGGAGTGGGCCCTGCTTAAATACCCAACCTAGATCCGTAATATAACTAAAATTTGCGTAGAATTAATCAAAGTTATTTAACATCATCTGAATAAAATGAAAATAGTGAATTCGATTTTAAGTAGCCACAATCCATTTTAATTTCTAATGAATTTTCATTTGGAATGATTTAGAAATAAAATGGTAAGCAAATTCCAAGGCTTAGGAACTAACACATGTTGTACTACATGCTCAAGATTCAAAACAGAGCGTCGTGATATGATAAAACTTAATCCTATTATGAAACGTTTTCAATATCTTATAAATCCGAAATCAAATAATTTCAAAAAATAGGCTTATGCTGGAAATGGATGAGCAGAATTTCTGCTAGCGTCATGAGCGTCTTTTTTGACAAGCAGAATTTTTTTTGTGGCATTTGACACACAAAACTTATTTTCTGCAACATTGAAAACCAATCCAGCTTCCTTCGGTTGTTTCCGATTAGGAGATACCTTTGACTACACGGTTACTTTTTGTTTCGTTAGCAAATCAAGTTCAAAAGTTAGTTATAAGTGATTTTAAGGCAATATTTTTGGTTGCACTACTTTGGGCTCTTTCTTCCATCTCTTGTACTCCGTAGGAATGGTTGTGGGCTGGTTTGATCATTCGTGAGTGTTTCTTTTTTTTTTTAAACAACAATATAGATTGTCCCGGCTTTTGAATTCTACCAACTGAAGTTTCTTAAAAGTTCACAAATATTTGAAAGATGAGAAACTAATCTACCCGATACCAAAATTTTCGATCTTTATTCGGTAAATCTCATTACAGCTCGATAACATTTGTAGTAATGGAACTCGCTTGCCTACACGGCAATACACTTCACTTTTCGCTATGCTCACTTATTCAAAATACTCAAGCATTTCTAGATTTTTATAATATCTTGAGCTATGCCTTTTACTCCGCAATAGTGGTCGTGGGCTTATCTGCTTCGCCTTAAGATGCCCCTCTAAGTTGAAAAAAAATCGTCTATTTTGGGGGGGGGGGGGGGGGTGTTGATGGTTCAATTTACATTGGGTTATTTACTTTTTTACCTTTATTCATTGCATCGCATCGAACTCGTTCATCAGACACTTTAAACGTCCGAATTAGTAGAGATCTCACGGATATAAACACCTAAAATTGACGTCGAAACTTATGAGCGATGCGAATGAATTTCGGCATCGTTCCTGAGCCAAAACAATTAAATCCTTAGGTTGTTTGGTAACACTCACACTAAATTTTGTGATCATACGCATTCTGTATTGACATCATTTTGAACCGGAGGAACTTTGCCAGTTGAATGGCATCTTAAGCGATAAAGAAGTTTAAGCAAATGTTTAAGATTAAAAGAACCTAAGAATTCATCATCTTCCTTCCATCCAAATTCAAATGAGTGAACGCGCACGTACACATCAAGCTGGATGTGGACTCAACTGTCAAATGATGTCAAACAAACAAACAACACAAAACACACATTTTTTAATGATAAAAAAACCACTTGCACTTTTGGATTTATAACAAAATCGATCCTCTACCACCGCTTACAACACTGAGTTTAATATGAAATCTTACAGGTGCCCATTACTAGTACACATATATTTTACCTTATTCCATGCTTCATGTATATATTTTATCAGTTCGTCGTGCTGTGACACTTCTCTAGGTGGTAATGGTGGTCGTTTTGTTGCACCAGGTGGGACCATTTGTCCCGGACGCCTTATTAATAAATAAATAAATTGGTTAAATAAAATTTACAGACTTCGACATTTTTCTGCCGCATGCATCTTTCGTGCTTACCCCATATTATTTCGATCCATTTTCACCGCGGTCTCAATTTCAAAAACAAATTATTGACCACTTAAAATTTTTAAATACGTAGCTATTATGTATATATAAATATATAACAAATAAGTTAATACAAAATATAAATAAATCGATTTTATTTAAAATAACAAATATAATTTAGAAAAAATGAAAAAATAAAAACACGAATTTTCTTTGTGTCCAAACCAAGAAAATTGTTGACATGACAAAGACGCCAATTTTTAACAAAAATAATTTAGCTAAAAAAAAAAATGTCAGAATTTGGTTGCGTCCAAATTAATTCGTATTTTGTACAAATGAGCAAATAATTTTAACATACAGTTGGTTCACAAAATTTGTTTCTCGTCATCCTTCTGATCAACAATGTTTACCTCCTCAACCATTATTTGGCGTCTTGTTTTACGCGTCGATATATCGAGTTTGGCCGCTGCGATAATTGTAGATTTATTTTTCCATTTACGCTTCTGTTCTAGAACCATTTTTTGATCATATTGAAGTGAATTGTCGAGCTTATAAATTGCACTGTCGTGTGGATAGGTTTTCTTGTAGTCAAGCCATCGGATAATATCGAGATACGGTTTACGGACCAACCGAAATGGATCATACTCGCCAGCATATTGACGCTGGCGAGCCGCATACCAGCTGAGTGTTAACATTGTATCATAATTTAATTTTGGATGTCCCAGTATTCCATGCTGGACATCGATAAAAGCAAGCTGCGCTGCCGGTGCAACGTATTCCAATTCGAGTTGAAAAAGTCGAGGATTTGTGCCACGATATTTCTGTTCACCAATCCACAATATATCAACATTTTTCGGACTTACATGTAATATTTCGAGTATAAGAGGTGATTTTTGACTACGATAATTAACTCGTTGGTCATGCGGTCCATACAGAATTTCCTGTTCCCGTATATTAAATTTTTCACAGTTGAGCAGCTGTTTTTCGGCCACATTAAAGTGACCGGATCGAAACAAGCGATTTATTTCGCAATCGATTACCTTATACGCTCGACGATGCATCGCAATCCATACGATTCGTGTCGAAACGCATATGAATTGTTCGAAAAATTTTCGATCCTTATCCGTCATCGAAATCTGCATTTTATTGGCTCGATGATGAAATCGATGAGTGTCTCCAATTCCAATCGTTATCTTACTATATTCGCGGGCAAGCAGTAATCGATATTGGCACAAATAGTCCATTATAATTTTTTCCGTGTGTATCGAGTCCATATTTCGAATTTTACTATTCTCCGCGTCTGAAAGGTCATCACGCCGGATCAAAAGAAATTCCACCACTTTTATAAAATATTCAAAGTATATGATTAATGCGTTCAAAAATATATCAGCGGTCTCAGTGTGCAAGAACTCGATAAACATATTTGATATTTTTTCCGTCGGTGCCGTAAACAATGCCACATCTTTTAAATCCTGTATTTTAATAAAATCGGGATCAGCACTTTTTTTCGATCGTACAAAGTGTTCACGAAAAATCATCTCCTCTATTTGTCCCATCGAATCTTTAAATTGCAATCCGAATTTCAATTTGGGCGCTTTTATCTCATAATCGGGAGGTCGTGGTTTACCAATCTGTGTGAATATAAATTGTTCGGTTGTAGGATCCCAACTCCATCTTCCTTGTTCAAATTGTGGAATTAAATCGTCATGAAATAAATTTAGCATTTTTCTGTTTTGTGGGGGAAAATTGAGAAAATTATCAATTAGTCAATAAAATTTTTAATTCGCCGCTTACTACCAAAAAATAGGTTGCTCAATATTTTGCTCTTCCACTATTATTTAGTCGTTCTATGAACATTTTAGTGATTTGTTTACAAATGTCAAAAAAAAAAAAATCGTTTCAATTTTTTGTGTGTTCGGTCAATGCTGTGTTGACTTTGACTGCTGACGCTTACACTTTTTAAGCAAAACCAATTTTTTTTGGGTTTATTATCAATTACCCATTTCAATTGATTATTTGTGTTCAATTAATTATCAAGTTTGTAGTTTAATATATAAAAAAATACGATAAATTAATAAGTTGGTGACAAATTTAGTATCCATTCAGCGAAAATCGCAATGTGATGGCATGAACATTTTTTTTTTTTGGTTAATTTAAAATTGAAAATTTAGTGGAATTCTAACATAAAATAGTGTATGTTTAGTGATAGTATTAAGATGGGTGCTGCATCTGGCCAAGTAATGACCCTGGCCAATAGTATTATTGGTGTGGGCATATTGGCGATGCCATTCTGCTTTCAGAAGGTAGGCTCATACGAATAGCATGCTGTACTTCATTTTTAAATTTAATATAAATAAATTTCATGAAATTCTAGTGTGGAATAATTTTAGGGATTGTCCTCCTATTGGCCAGTAATTGTTTAACTCGATACTCCTGCCACTACTTAATAAAATCATCAATACTCACCCGGCGACGAAATTTTGAATACCTTGGTAAGTGCCCCGCTGTGTTTTATTATATGGTTCAATTGAATACCTTGAATCTAATTATCTGTTAAGAGTGTGTACAATGCATGGTTAATTACATTAAGTGCGTTTTAAATATTTAGCGTTGCTGATTTGTGCTTCTACTGATAACGAGGATTATGTGTTCGTATTTTTTTTTTTTTTTTAAGTATAAATTGCCTGCTTTGCATAATTATTGAGGCTTGGTCACTTGTAATTATTAAGCTAGCATGTACTAAACTTATTGTCGATTTGCATGTACGTGTGATCTCAATTCAATATGGAATAATGTTCTGGTTAGGCAATGATATGTAGTGGTTTTTGAACAGTAGCGTCATATAATTTTATTTTCTGGCGAAAATGGACATGTGGACTTTTAAAATTATTAGCATCCCATACCGAGCGAACGTTGAATCGTTGGGTTCGAAGTTTTTGTTCTTCGTTCGTTTATGACATAAGGGATAAGGCCTCCATAAACGAGCAGACCAATACTTCGGTTTTAATCAACACCGATCTTTCTAATTTACTCTAATTACAATTAAGCCTCAAATTGGCCCAAAAACGTTTCATGAACTATAATTTTTCTTAACTAACATTTTTTTTCTCACACATTTAACCATCTTTAGCTTTTTATGCATTCGGCTCATCCGGCAAATTTATGGTGGAGATATGCATTATAGGATATTTGATGGGAACTTGCATCGCATATTTTGTTGTAGTTGGTGATTTGGGCCCACAAATCATATCTAAACTGTTCAACATAAGCAACACGATAAATTTAAGGTAAGCACTTAAATGTTTTTTAACTTTTTTTTTCAAGTACATATACAAATTATCACAATTTCTAGAACCTGGATTATGGTAATCGTAACGATACTTTGTATTATACCACTGGGACTATTAAAAAATGTCGATAGCCTCGCCACATTATGTACGGCTTCGATTGGATTTTATTTTTGCTTAGTTATCAAAATAATACTCGAATCGCGGGAAAATATAACGTCTGGTGATTTTCTAGATAAAATTCATTATTGGCGACCATCCGGAATATTACAGTGTTTACCAATATTTAGTATGGCACTATCTTGTCAAATGTAAGTTTTATTTATAAGCAATAGCTAGCACAAGTTACTATTTATTTAATTTGTATTTTTATTTTTCTATTTATTTTCTGCATGAAGGCAAATATTTGAAGTGTACGACACAATGCCAAATGCTAGTTTAGAAAAAATGAATGAAACCGTTAAATCAGCAACAAATATGTGCTCGATTGTTTATATTTTTGTAGGTGTTTTTGGTTACATTGCCTATTGTAAGCAGGAATTTTCGGGCAATGTCCTGCTCAATTTTTCCCCATCACCTATCAGTGAAATTATTAAAATTGGATTTGTTCTGTCGGTGGCTTTTAGCTTTCCACTAGTTATATTCCCATGCAGAGCTAGTTTGTATTCGTTGATTTATAAAAGGGTTTGTACCGCCATTTAACTATTCCAGCTATATAATATAAAATAATGATACGATTTTTGGTTCTAGGGCTATTCCGAATCATTGAATTATATCCCTCCGAATAAATTCACCTGGATCACGTTAACCATTGTTGTGGTTGGATTAATGATTGGTCTTCTAATTCCATCTGTTGAATTGGTAATTGGATTAGTTGGGTCAACTATAGGTGTTGCTATTTGTATAATGTTTCCTTCATCATGTTTCTATAAAGTCTCAAAAAAAGATTCGTTCGAAAAGATGTTCGCTCAATTTATTCTGTTCTTTGGTTTTACGCTTATGATTTTGGGAACGTATGCGAATTTAAATGCAATTGATGAGAAACAGTCAGGTGCACATTTAGTACCAGTTGAGAAATTTGTAATTGAGCCTTCTTCAATGATGGTTCCTGAACATATTGAGCCGTTGGTGAAACTTGAACTCGATTCAATCGAAGACACAGTTAAATTAAAAGAAGACAAAATTGAATCGATTAAAATCACTGAGAAGTCCGTTCCTAATCCAATCGAACTGCAAGCCCCTGACACTAAAGAAGAGAAAGAAATTATATTGAGCGTCCCCAAACCAGTGGAGAAACAAATCGAGAAGAAAGATGAGATCGATAAAAAGGCGATCGAAAAAGAAGAGAATGAAATAAATAAGGGTGGTGGCAATGAGAATGTTCAGGAGGCCCAAAAAGAAAAAGAGAAAATAACGGATGAAATCAAAAAACTCAAAGAGACAAAAATCCAATTGCAGAAGGAAGTACAAGATTTTAAAAATGTGGTATCAAAACAAACAATCGAAGTGAACAAAAAGATGGATGCTGATGTGGCACAAAATAATTTAAATAAAGATCCAGTGGTTCAGCTATTCTCCGTAGATAATAAAAAGTTGATTCACCCAAATGATTTAAAACGGATTGAGGCTCATTTACAAAATAACCATACGGCGGCAGAAGTTCCTCTATCATACAAAATCGGTGAAATGGCTGAACAAAATAAAACGATTTTGAATAAATTAATTCTCCCCGTACCGATCGTAGTCTCATCCAATAACAACAATAACAGCAATAAAATAGCACAAATTGCACCTAATTTAACGCATGAACAACCACCACCTGTTGTAGCGATTAAAAATGTGGCACCACCATCACCACCTGAACAAACAAATAACGACAATAATCTGATTGATTCGATTCGTCGTGATTTACTTGCGCTAAACACCAAACAAGATGATAATTCAACACCAGTCGATGTAAAACGTGAGAAACGAGATGCTGGTGGTGGTGATGATAAACCGGATGAGATACCGATGGATCCTAAGTTTCTCATCGAGGCTAATATAAAATTAATGAGTCGTGATTTAAAATCTGTGGATGAAAATAAAAAAAAATAAATTTTAATTTTACAGGGTGTTTGTTTCTATGTATAAAAAAAATGTGTGCTGTGATACAATGTAACGTAAATGTAACGAATTGAAACAACCAACAATTATTGAGAATAGTATTGATGACAATATAAAAATGTATGACCAAATAAAAACTTGATAGCTTTACTTAGTAAAAAAAATATTTTCAGGCTCGCAACGATAAATTCCTATTCCTATACTATTTTATACTACCTACCCAGATCCATTGTCTCTTCTAATAGGTCATGATCATTAATTAATAATTAAGAAATCCAGATTTTTTTATTTTTATTAAAAAATCAAAATACTAATATTTTTTAATTTATTTTTAAATAAATCTTTGGCTAATTAATAAAAATATCTACCTTAAAAAATATTTTTTGATAAATAATTTATTTTTTATTTAATTTAATTAATTTTTATTGTTTTTAAGCAACTGATATATAAGATATATAATTAAATAATGTATTTTTGATAAAAATATAAAAATTGATTTATAAATGTTTTAAAAATCATTTTTTTTTTGTATGAAATTTTTATTTATTTATTTTTACAGTTCCGAGATTGGCGACTCAGTGTTGTGTCAGAGAGTATGTGCAGTAATTCTCCAAAGACATTTTGTGTGTTCCAACTAAACAGCATTCTCTCTTTTTTGTGTGTCGTATGTGTGTGTGTGTGTGGTTGGCAATTCCATATTTCTAAAATACACAATAAACCCAATGACCCAGCCATTGAATTTAAATTGTCCGTCAAATCAAATCAAAATGATCAACATAATGATTGATTTTGTCACTGAAATGAAAGCTTGTAAATTAAAGAGGTATATACGGTGTGGTGTGATCATTTCCGTTTCGTTTTAAGTTTAACATGATCGTATGCACTATCTTTCATTCCGCTAAAATTTACAAAACCAGTTGATCCGTGTGTACTATCTGCATCATGACCATCCGAATCGAATGGTGAATGATCTTTTGATGATGGATTTGAATTTGGTTGTACGTTTAGAGATCCAGAGTCGGATGATGATTTTATTGATGATCGCTTGACTAGAATCGGTGATGATACTACTGAAATAATGGTTTCATTTGTTTTTATGCGATCCATTGATCCGTAACCGATATCCTTTATGATCGGCGTTGATTCGAATGGTGAGTATGTGGTTAGGCCGTGTGAAGTTGTTCGTGGTTCTTTAAATGATTTTGATTTGCCGAATATTTGTGTGGCTGTCGATTTTTTAGCTCTATGTTCTCGCAGCGGTGGACGTAAATTATGTTCGGATTTACTATGTATCGGGACATTTAATCGGGCATCGACTTGTGTTTGTTCACCACTTTCGGATACTAATGAACTGGAATATTGTTGCGATATCGAATAATGTGATTGTCCCGACGGATCATTATTGCTATAATTAAAATTACCAAAACTGTTGTTTTCATTTTGAGATATTGGCTCTTTATCCGGAGTTTGGTGTCGGCTACTATTCCCGTTTGTATGTCCACCATTTTCTAATGTCGGTGCAACCATTAAACTTGGGCCCTGTTGTTCTAAACCGGTTCTTGGATCATAATGTTTATTCGTTGAATCTTTTATGGTGGACACGATTCTCTTTTGGGCTGCTTCCTCCGCTCGAATTGATGATATGTGGCCGGCTATTGGAGTACGATTAAAAATAATGTTTGGTGAATTTCGACCTGAACTATTGGTTTCCGCCTCTTCTTCATTTTCTTCTGTAATTACAGAGCTTTGAATCCATTCTCGAATTCTTGCTTTCTTTGCTACTCGATCGACGGTTGGTTCAACGCCATACTCGATCAGCGTCGATAGTAGTCGACTTTTTTCTTCTGGGTTACTATGGAAAGAATACATACTCGGGCATAATTCATCAGGCTCCATCGCTACAAAAAAAAATGTTGTTAAATAATTTCAATTCAATCGAAATTAAATTTAAACTCACCAATCATATCTTTTTCCGCCCCTTTTGACAACCAGCGATCGTCCATAAATTTCGAAATGTCTGACAAATTTTTGGATCGTTTATCAGGTCTTGGCTCTAATATTTTACGGAATAATTTACATGCTCGAGATGACGCTAGTTTAAACAATTTTGGAGTTCGTCTGAGTGGAAACGATAAAGTAGCGCTGTGCCACAAAATATATCGCATGTATCGGGGATCATCAGCTGCCGCTTTTTGCCACGGTAAGCATCCGGTCAAACAAACAAAAACCACAATACCAAATTGCCAAACGTCATGCGAAAAATCAGTCTTATACGTATCATCGGTTGGTACCGATAAGACTTCTGGTGGGCTGTACGGCAACCATTCATTACGCCTTTGAACAGGTGTACCATTTCGTCGCGATTCTCCAAAATCGCATAGCTTAACGCGAGAAAAATCAGAACGAAATATTAACACATTGTCTAGCTTAACATCACGATGTACTAAATCCTTTGAGTGCATAAAATCAAGTGCCGCCGCAATTTGTTTAGCCACCCGTTTCGTGTGCAACTCTCCAATTCCAGAGTCTGAAACATTCGATGTTAAATCACCGAGTGGTGCATATTCCTGTGTAAAAACAAAAAATCCAGCTGTTTCGAATGCCACATCAAATGTGGTCACAATATTCTTATGTGATCCCAGATGTAAACCATAATGGAATTCACGATAAAAATCACGTAGTGAAACGTATGGCTTAGGGAGCGCTTTCAGCACCATTTCAGCATCGGTTGTGCGATGTTCCACTAGTAATATTTTTCCAAACCATCCCTCACCAACAATTTGTAGTATATCAAATTCTTCGGCTAGACTAACCTTTTCCAATTCAAATTCTCGAATACGATGAATACTCCCGCTACCAGTTTTCCTTGTGGCATTCATATTTGCATTGCGTATTTAAATAAAATAATTGGCCAAGCCGGTTAATTATGTGTATAGTGTTTTGCTCAAGTGGTGATCTAGAAATAAATAAAAGAAAGAAAGATACAAAATTCTATCTGTGTATGTTTAGATTTTCTGGGTAATTGGCAATGTGCCCAAAAATTGGCGCTTTCTCAGCTCGAAATGTATACGACGTTGTGTGGTAGTATTTCAACTTAGGATTACTCGTCATAAAAATTGTGTTTATTATAAATAATTTGCTCGCGAAATAAACATAATTAAGTTATGAATGCGATAAATCACCCCGAAGTATACTATTGATGATTGACCCACAGTATTGAGTTTATGTGTTTAGTGGTGAACGATTTATGATAGTGCGCACTCCTTGACCCATTTGATCATACATTTCATTTTATTATTGGTAATTGTTTGAATACAAGGTTCAAGGCTGTATGAATAAGTTGAAAAAAGACATAGCGTATCTTTCCTAGTCTTGGAGTATAGAAAATATTTATTTAATGAAATTATTTTGCCGACGTCTACGCGACATCGGGGTTGGCAAAGGAAATGGGTTTGCGGTGCCAAACTAAACAATTAGATAATATTATTGTTAATACATTTTTGGGGGTAGTCTAAAAAATTCTAAATTAAATATTTATTTGCGAATGAATAATATTGTAGACAGAGAACGTCATTTTGAAAATGTAGGCGAAATGAAGATCATTCTGGTCAAAAGATCGCAATATGTACTGGTATAATCCTGTCTTTATAACTCATTAGACATAGTCGATTAGTGGCAGATCGCAGCTAGGTATTCTGTCTTAAATTCAGTAGATGAGAGATCACTTGATCACAAAATGATCATGAGTAAATTTTTATGTCTTTAATAGTGTTCGATCAGCTGATCTTCGATCATTCAAATCTCTTTCATAATTTACATTTCGTCATTGTAGATATTTGCTTAATGTTTTTTTAAATGCTGATCGACAGATCGCAATTTGATATTTTTTATTAAAAGGTTTTGTTTATAGTTTTACTGCTATTGTGAAATACCAACAATTTTGTTGCTATATCATCTAAAAAAAAAAAACCGAATTTTTTTTGTTAGGGGTCAGTTACACAGAACAATTATAGAATTAGGTATATCTCTTGACCATATGTTTTTGTTGATCTAACACAAAAACTCGTTGTTATAATTATGATGTACAAAGTTGCGTATACAACTGTGACTTAAAAATAGCTCGCATGTATAGAGAGTATTTATAATATATGCACACCTTTTGTGATCGTTTTAAAAATGCTCAAAATTGAAATGATGCCAAAATACATATAATATTTAACATAAAATTGCCACACTCTAATTGGCCTATTTGCATCTCGTATGGGCACCGAGGCCAGTGAATAGTACGAGATAGTAGTTGTAAGCAATTTATTTTTTGTTAAAGAATTTTCAGAAAATTTATCTAGACAGATGTTTCTTGTAAAATTGTTAAAAAAATGTTAACTTTTATTTTTTATAATAATAACAACTAGAACATTTTATTTATATTCTTTATAATTTTAATTTAATTTGTGTTGAATTTTCGACATATAAATACTTTAGAATTTAATTTTGAAAAATTTTTGGTATGTGAACAATCAAATATAAATAATAATAGAATTTAAAATCGCATCAAGTATATAAGATGAACGTTAGTAAACTATTAATGACTGCGGGAAATCCGGGTACAAAAGATTTATGGACTCCAAGTGTGCGCTTCTTTGTTTAAAAAAAAAAAAACACTTACAATGAATGTGAAATGGTGTAGTTCTTAGTTTGGTTATTTTTATATCATAAAAGATGAATGATCTCATTGTACGCAATTTTTTTTTTTTTTTTTTGTCTAGACTTTAGACAGTATATTCACAACACTAAGGACTGACTCAAATTTTAAAGTAAAACTGAAGTACTTATTCACATTACAAATCGGTACATAACTAATACATACTCGTTAGAGTATAACTACTTATACAATTGTCATTCATAATCATAAAATATACGTCACTAAATTTTTTGGCAACGACTTCAATTTCAATTCAATCCATTGCCAAAATATTTGTTAGCTAAACCATTTAAAAATCTGTGCGAATTAAATACAAAATTAAAAAAAAAAAAAACATTGTCGTTAAGATGTTTTGTATGTGAAAAATTTAAATTTTCAACAGATGTATCTGTCGATAAAATCATATGTTTGAGAATTAGTGTTTTGTTTATCTGTCGTTTGCTTTTATCTGTGCAAACAATTAACAATTTGGGTTAAGCAAAAGTTAACCAGCAAATAAGGTTTTGTTGAAGTTTTGCGGACCGGGTCACGCCAGCTGTTCGTCAGATGCTCTAGACAAAAAGAACAAAGCGTTTTTGTTGAATGTTATTTTCTTGTCTAAGAAGAAAGATTAACAAAGTCTAAGCAGTTGAGCATCTCAATCATTATCGGTTTTATTTTTAAAAAGTGGGTAGACTGTTTTGAGTCACGTAAACATGATTTTATGTAGAATACTTCTTATGGCTAGTAGGTAAAACCTTTTAGTCAAATAAAGGATCAAAAATATTACATTTGCGGCGCACATTTTTGCTAGAAGGGGTGTCGTTCATTATTCATGGTTACTCGCCGATTATTCACTTATTATTCACTGATGAATGATGATTGATGAATTCAGTTATTGTACTCTTTCATTATTCATTGCTAGTTATCTTCACTGAATATTCACTCATAACTCAAGTTATTGTACTCTTTTATTATTTACTCATTGCTCACAAGTTATCCGCTAATTATCACCTTATTCACTCGTTGTTTCGTTCATTAATTATTTCTACTATTATTCACAAATCACTTAGTAGTCTCTCATTATTCACTTATTAGTCACTTTTTACTTACTGAGATTATTCATTCTGTTTCGCATATTCATTCGACGAATAACGGGTAATCAGTAAATAATGACCAATCAATTAGTGAATAATGAGAGAATATTGAATGAATAATGTGTGCTAATTTAATATTCATCATTCTTCACTGAATAAAGAGTGAGTATCATGTGAATAATTAATGAATTGTGAGTGAATAACGCGTGAATTATGAATGAAAAATCTTTGAATATTCTGTGAATAATAAAATCAGTGAATAATGAGTGAATTATCATTCAAAATTCACTCATTTCTCACTCGCTAATCATTTTTTATTCTACTTTTACAATGGTCAATAGCGAATTGGTTTTAAGTAACCCCCTTACTTACACCCCTCCCCCCTACCTAACTCTTGTTCTTGTTGCCAAATAACACCTCAAAGACTAGACTACCATGTCGCTTTGTGGAGCTTTACTAATTTTAATGTGTACAAGTTTAGTATTTTGCTATCTTTTCCAGTTTTTCAGTTATTAACGAAGATCAGATATATACTTTTCTGGGACATCAACCTTTCGTAAAGACCTCTTAAAGAAGAGGATAGGATATAATAGTAATGGAAGTACAAGACGAAACAAATATCTTGGTGGTAAACGATATTTTACACCAAAGTAGTGAATCCACATACGATTGTATACTACTGCTTAGCTCAGAAAATTGAGCAAGTAGATCCACGATAACTAAGTATCAGAACGTTGATGTGTAATGAGCGAATTTTCCGTTTGAATGTTGACTGAATTTTTGAATAATTTTGCTAATCAATTCTTTCAATATAATTGCTTTAAAATGAATCTTGGCGAAAAATAGGAAAGCCACAGTCAATTTTGAAGATTTGAAGAAGAGCTATTCTAACAAACACCGATGATTAGAGCTGTATTTATCCGACAACTTTCATGTCATAAAGGTATACCACTTTGGTCTTGGAACACATCAGTTTAGTAATAAACCCATCAGCCGATGCTGTCGTTGTATACACTATTGCCGCACAGGCCCATTTTCTGGCATCACAATACCCATAAATGCTACTAATTCAGGAATTCTGCTGTGCTGATATCTTCTCGATTTTCATTCCACGATTTGCCTATTTCTGGTAGAAGTTTCTCGCCCCATTCTTTTTTCGCAGCCATAAACTTTGGCTAATGACTATTGGGAACACTAAACCTAAAGGATCGAAGATACTACTTCGGCAGGCTTAGGCATCGTTTGGTATGTGATCTTTTGTAATCTAATTTAACTTGAAAAATTAGTCCTTTATGGTTATGCTATCTCGAACGGTAGAATTATTAAATGACATTTTCCATAAGTGGAACTCACCACTGTTTAAAATTTTCAAAATATCGTCTTTTAACTTCAATAAGTAAATCTCAGTTGGTCACATTCCCTCAAACACCTTGTTGCCATAAAAGATGCTGTTCCGCCCGTACCATAAGTTATGATTTTCAGTGCGAATTGCCGAATGTTCTATTGATCATCTCGCTAAAGAATTTTTTGGAGTTTGGTTTCATCTTCGCAAACCCATACCTGACAGTACATCTTCTCTATGTCCCAACTAACAAGTAAAGATGTAGTCTTAAGCGAATAATAATTTCAAACGAACTTCATTGGATATTGGGGCCAACCCCGTGGTTGATTTTGCGGAACCATCAAACACCACTCCCATAGCGTAAATTATAACTCTTGCGAAGTAGTGCTGGCTCAATCTCAATCTTATTCATATGGTTCAATTCTTCACATTGGCAAGAGCCTGGACAGTGTGCAATGTTGTAAGTTGATCCTAATTCCTCATCTTTCTCCTTAAATGGTAATGTTGTAATAAATTTGCCATTTGCTGTCCGCTTGGTTGTAGACCTGAATATTGTTTCACATTTTTTCTCTTCTTCGGTGTAGTCTTTTAGAGGAACTTCATAACAAATTTTAATCTCACAGAATTTTCGTAATTTTGTGTCGATATCTATCTATCTTGTGAAGGATTATGAAAGATATGTTTCAGCAACCAGTCTGGAAAAATCTAATTTCATAAGACCATATTCGACGAGATGAAATATTATATCTGAATCAGCTAATTTAATGGTTTTGAGATTCCTTAGATTTGCAACGTTAACTTCAATGGCAGGTAATGATGTAATATTTGGTATAATCAAAGCTTTCACTGTTATAACATGGTCCGAATTAAATCTGGACATAAAACTGATCGATATACTTCCGTTTGATCTGACCGTTCTAGCCTGCCCGACCCCGGGTCGTTGCCGCGAGCTAAACCCAATCTTTGCGTTAAAGCTTCTATTATGAATGCTGATTGTGAAGCAGTATCCAGCAAAGCTCGACATTGATGTTGCGCGCCATGATTATCCAAAATATTGATTAAGGCAGTTGGGGGGTATTGTCAGCAATATTGAAGAATATTTAGAAAGATCTTTGTATTTCGACAAGCATATTTGTAGTGTTGAGTTCTTCTCACGCAGGCGGTGAAGTCGTTATTGATAGACTGGTAGATTTTGGTTTCTTTTTTGGATTTTAGATAAATTTCTTTTTTGGATTTTAGATAAATTTCTTCCGTTCTTCGATTGTTAATGGCTTGAATCTCTCACAGTCGGCTAACCTATGAGCTTTACCGCAACATATACGATTATCAGTAGGGGTGGAGGCAGTAAAACTTTTCCTTGCCCTTGAATCTTCAGAACTTCGTGCAGTTCGATGAGAGTGAACCTTCAATATCTCTAGTGCATCAGTGCGAGTTAGCAAACATAAATTCTATGATTCAATATCCAATTTTGTTAGCATTATGTGAATGAGCCATTGATCTCCGGACTCGGCCCTTTCACCTAGTGCTCTTAAACTACGTACTATCTCATCGAATGTATCCATTAGTTTCGATGCAGAGGCCAAGTTTATATGGCGCTTGCGATCATAATGCTTCCCGAGTTTTTGCAAAGTCTCAATGTAATTTGCATTGTAAAATGCAAAAGCTTCACCTTTAAGCAAACCCATTAAGTATTAAAACTTTTGAGAAGCAGCATCCATTGATTTAGAATCTTAAATCAGCCATTTAGTCTAGTACTACCAGTGCTCGTTCCAGCTTGATACGCATTTCCTCGAGTTTCTTCAGAATCTTCACTAATTTCACTTGTGTATTTTACCATTCTAGTTAGTACTGCGCAATAAGATGCACGTTGTCTCTTTAATCCGTCTATTTCTGACATGCTCGTTAAAGATTATCTTGTAAAAAATTATCAGGTCAAGTTTCATGTGGGAAGCCTGTAAACTTCCGTTTGAGTTTGATTGAAAGGCCCATACAAAATTTAAAAAAAATTATAACGCTAAATCGCTAATATTCACTGCCACGGCTTGAAACTAGACTTTTAATTAGATCTTGATTAATTTGATTCCTGATTTGCACCAGATGTTCACTTAACTCTTGATGGGTGGTTGGTGGCTATTGAGTGGCTAGATTTAATAAGATTAAGGTCCGGACTGCAGGATGGCCAGGACAGAGCATGAATATGAATCCCTTCCAAATACCCCAAATACCCCTTCGAAACCTCACAACAGTTCTGCAGTGGGAGGCTCGATTTTCAGAAAGCATCAAAAAGCAAATTGTTACACGCATTCTACATAAAGATATTTATTAGGTTTGATCGAAGACGGTTTCGGGGCCCCGTTTTTGATGGCTATCGTTTTGTATTAGAAGGCACAAGAAGAAAAAGGAAAACAATAGTATTTTTTTCTTTTTCTTCTTCTAACTTCTAATACAAAACGATAGCCGTCGAAAAAAGCGTCGGAATCAGACTAACAACCTCTTTCGCTGTTTCTGGGGAGAACGGAAAAAATGTCAATACTGACCCATAATTCGGCTCTGATTTTGAGGTAGCGAAGCCAAGTCAAAAAATCTAAGTAAACTAGAGGTCTGTCAAGCTGAATTTGAACATGGTCCTAGGGTGACCAAAAGAAGTCAGAACTGATCGTCTCAATTGATCGAATAATAAAGTTGCTCGCCGCACATTAAATACAGGGCCTCAAGCACTTCAACCACTTCAATATTCTCCTAAACCAGTGTAACGAGTTTAAAGGGGTTAAACTTCCTAGAAGAAGAAGCAATATTTACCGCGAAAAACTATTTGTCTTACCAAGGGCTCACTATTTCTCAGTAGGCCCCAGTTTTCCTTTAAGCGTCAATTATGGGTCTGTTTGATAATTCCCACGTACGGTGAAATAGCAGCTAGAAATAGTTACGACAATCAGAATTAAAAGCAGAATTTAATTGTCCGCAGTTTAGTTGTCTTGTGAGGGCTGCTATCAAATGTTACTAAAGTTGAAGTGTTAATTTAGGATCCAAATTCATTCGAATTGTCGATAGTAGAAGTTTAAGGAAACAGAAACAAATTGCGATTTAACCATAGTAAAAGTGGAATAAGCGCATCTTTCGAAAGCAAAATAGGTACATAATAGTTAGGTGCAAACTCGTAGACTAAGACTCCAAATCTCAAATCTTTAACAGAATATCAAATGTCGGGAAAAGCAGCTGATTTTTGGAATCATGTTTATTTCCCACTGAATTTATTCCTTGCCGGTACTGCGCTGAGTTGAAAATTCTACACTGTAAGAATCGTAAGAGATAGTTGTGGAAAATATGTCACCGTCCAGTTAGAAAACATTATTAAAATCATGACAAACTTTTGATACAAATCATGAGTACTTTTTATCTGGCTAGAAAAATTAGATTCCGTAATATTCTTCCAGAATTAGTTGGAAATTTTGTTGTAATTTCGAATCTGCCATAGTATATTCCTACGTCAAAGGTGTTAATCTCATATTTTAATTCTGGAAAGCAAACTGTTTCATGATGCACAGAAGTTTTTTTTTTATTAAACTGCTCCAGTGTCTATTAGAAAATACAAATTTAGTACACGAATGTGTCACGTTAAAAATAACGGTTTGGGTTTTTCATTAATGATGTGTCGCCTTCAACCGCATATTGCTTGTATTAAAATTGAAAACCAAAAAGATTTAACAATTGCTTGAGACCATCTTGAAATGGTCCTAATACTGTTTCTTTATTTAAATTTCTTATAACTTTTTTAGCTCCTTTTCCTCCCTATTTCCTTCTTCAATTATTTTTGTTTTTTTTATGGATTTGGAAGTTTGGAGTTAAGCCATTTACAAAAATAGAGTTTCGCCGCTCAATTATATTACAAGTTTTATAATCAATTATTCTAGAATATGCAATATTCTGAGTTGAGATTATATGTAAGCCGAGGTGGATTTATAAAATTTAAGCTAGAGTTGGTCAAATATTTTTCACTTTTACAATAAATTCATTGGCCGAAATGTTAAAAATTATACTGGAGACTCAGCGTCAGCGGGGAATTTTCTCGCACTGAACCTCATTTTATAATTTATTTATAAAAATTATTTCGATTTTCGGCCTTCCGACTCATTCGGCCTTCCGGCGTTCAGCCTTTCGACATTCGGTCTTTCGACATTCGGTTTTTCGACATTCGGTCTTTCGACATTCGGTCTTTGGACATTCGGTCTTTCGACATTCGGTCTTTCGACATTCGGCCTTTCAACATTTACCTTTTCAACATCAAACGGAAATATTGACGCCGCTTAGTACAAAGATGTTTTTTGGAATTGTGTCTTTGTCGATATGTTTTAATTTGTTTCTGTTTTATTTTTTGTGTTTTAAATTGATTCTAAATTATTTTTACAAATATGTTAAAAAATGATTTTCAACTAAACACTAATTGTCACCATTTTTATTTTTTTATTTAGGCTCAAATTAACTTAACGAAATGTTACTCCAATCGCTGTTTCCATGAATACCAACTCCAACTCAAGCGGGTTCGAACCTTACATGGAAACAATGCTGCGAGTCGAGACTAGATAATTCCAAGTTTAACTTGACTATATACATTCATTTTGCAGTATATGTAGTGAAGGCCAAACTCGACTCGACTTGTAGCATAATTCAATGTAAATGGGATTTCTGAAATTTGATTAGATAGAAAATTTTTTGTTTGTTTTGATTCAAGCCAAAAGAGTTTAGTCTAGATCGAAAAACAAAAAATTACTCGTGATGAAATTTTTGTGTTCTGTTGCGCAAAAATATGCAAACAAAATTGCTTCGAGATTTACCCCTGCTTTAGAGTGCCAATTAATATTTACCATGCTTGATATATTAAGTAAAAATTGATAAAATTATTAATTATCTTAATAGTACAGCATGTACCGTATCCGTCAAATTCGAGCTAGAAAGGTCACCGGTGACTTTCTAGTAAAATACCTCATTTCAGAAGAAAATTTAAATTGCTTTATAGTCACTTGCGACTTTTCTATCGACTGAATTGAAGAAAAGGGCTATGGCAGATTACTAGGACCTGCATTACTAGTAAGCCTTCGAGAAGAAAAAAGGAGAAATCACTTAAAAATTTCAGCTTAGCAGACTGAAAAATAAAGCAAAAATGCAACCTATAAAACGTAAATTTTTCGAGTATGTGGGCTTAATAGGAAAAATTGGTTGGTTGTAAACAAGTTTTATTTGTTGTAAAACATAGTACTTATACTCATTACTTTTAGTGAAGCGTCATAAAATTTGTTTTAAACTTTTTGACAGACAAATGTAATTATTAATTTTGATATATTACTAATGCAAAAATATTTTCTTGATTGGGGGCCAAAAAATAATAATTAATCGAAATCGGCGAAAGAATTTAGATTTTATATATTGAGCACAAAAAACTATTTTTCAATAAATCTTAAACTTTAGTACAGGACGGGACATAAATCTTATAATTTAAATGTATAATTTTACTAGCCTAGTTTGGCTCTACAATTTGACCACTTTGGCCTTAATTAATGGCAACGTAAACCGATAAAACTGCAGCATTATGAACTAGGAAAAACCCCAACAGATTCTTCAAATGGAATTACATGCCGTAAATGTATATTCTTGAGGAAAACAACTGCCGAGTTACTTTGAATGCAGAACGTTATCTGAACATCTTTGAGCAATTTGTATTTCTTTAATTACCTCAACGAAAAAAAAAACATTTCAAAATCCTTGGAATCAACTGGATGGAGCCACATACCACCTTACCTAATCAGTAATGACAGCTCTGCGTTTACAAGAACCTACGCATCCAGTGACTTATCAAGCAATTGGTGTAGTCGAATTATAATGCTCCCAATTATTTTTATAAACGATAACCAATCTCTCTATCAGAAGTGTATGCTACTCATAAGTCCATGAAATCCTATTTAGAAACACATATAGTATGCAACAAATTTTAAACTTTATTAAAAGTTATTTCGTTTTTAAAATTGGTTCGATGATCACAAATTCAGCTATCAGTATTAACTGGTCAGTTAATATTTATTAATTTGAAATAATAAAATTACCTTTCCCTTATATAGTTTTAACCGTGCCATAGACTTGCTCGTTCACATTCGTGCCGATGATAGCCAAACATATCCTTCTCAAGATAACGTAAACAAATTTTTTTTTAAACTTTTCCTAAATCTCATCTAAGCTATGTAAGAGTAGGGAATGTCGCATGGATGGTACCTACAAGAGTAGTGTAAAAACTTGAACGTTTTAAATGCGTTAAACTCTTAGATCCAGGGATCATTACTTTTGCACGAAAAAACCAAATCCACCGAAATTTTAAAATTCAGAATAATAATAACAGTTAAAATCCAGAAAAATCAAGGCACGAAAACAAGATCTGTCTTTCCCTCAAGCGGTATTCTAGCCCACACCATGCACGAACCGCCGCCGTACGAGACTGTTTCAGCAAAAAAGCACTGCGAAAATCGCTCTCCTGGACGCCGGTAGACCCGGTCTCTACTATCACTATCAGTGAATCGAACGGACCTCCATTGCTCGATGCTACAATTGATGTGCTCGCGAGAAAATCCGAGTGACTGTTTGCAGTGGCGTGCTGTCAATTTTGGGTCTCTAGCGGGTCATCTTGGAGTAAGGTTGGCTTCCTTCAGGCGCCTTCTTACTGTCCATGGACTAGTAGCTACATCTCCAACTTGTCTTAGCTTCTGCTGCACATCGATGCCCGTGATATAGCGATTTCGCAGTGAAGTTAGGACGATAAATCAATCGCCCCTTTCAGATGTAAATGCAAAAATATTTTGGTATATAATTGTGACGTGATTTAATATAGTATTTAAAGTGATTAATATAAATAAGTGTTAAATTTCAGTTTAACAAAATTATTTTTTTGTTGATGAAAGAAAATCTTGTTTTCTCTGATTCTGATGAAACTGACGAAATTTCCGACATATCAATGCTTTCAATATTTCCCGTGACCTAGCGGAATGGAATATTGAATTTATAATTACCGAATCTGCTGGCAATGCATTGTTAGAAATTTTGAGAAAATATAAAAGGAAGACACCGATATCTACGTCATCTGATATTGTAGCAACTGATGGAGGTTTTTGTACTCCTCCTTCCTGTTCCAGCCCCATATTTACCAACAATAGAAAACTTGACGTGCGAAATAGATGCTCCAGTACGATCTTTTATTTTAGGTAATTCGAATTAAGCTTAATAAATTATATTTTTAGCTGTAAAATCCCATGCGAGTTATTGGCAGTTGCACTAAATGTACAATTAAAATTTGCTTTTCAGGCGTTGAACATAATTGTCTGCGGACGGATACAAATTTTAGAGAGAAGACACACTCGGATCATTATGTACGATTTGATGCAGCACTTGAGGAGTCAAGCTTTTTAGGCGTAATGAGGCAAATACTCAACATATCGATAAAACAGCGAAAAAAAAACATTTTCATTAAAGAAATATGCCATAAGCACAATTAACGACAATATAAGAAATCTTCGAAAATCCTTGCTTCCGTCGGAATTCGAGAGAAAGCAAAGGACGTTAAATATGAAAATATTGGGAAAGCGACAGAATTTAGGATGTTCCTTTGTTGCACCGGGTTAAATGTAACAAATTTGTGAACATATCAGATATATCATATATATATTCTACGTTGAGAAGCGCATTTATTGTTTTTATAGCAATCTACTGAATCGTTTAAAATGCGAATGGCGCATACCAAAATTAAAAAGTGAGAAAACATTTTTTCCCTTTGTACAGACTTTAAAGCCGCCATTTATCAGAAGACGTGAAGATTTTTGGGCACGTTGACTTGTACAGTGCATTTAAATTTGAAAATTACATGCAAGGCCTAAAAAAAATTGTGAGGAAAGGAGCATTCTCTATTCAACAAATCGTCAACAGTGTTATGTTGAGCCAATGTTTAAACAAACATTTTCGTTTTCGAATACATATCCAAACAACTAATGCATGGTAGAGGAACAAATTTTGGTTGAATTTAAGGCAATTAAGGTTTTAAATCTTGGAGATTATTTTGAACATCCGTTACGATCTTCGCTTTTACTGATATATTGTAGTAGCAATCCGACAGAGGAATTAAGCACTGAAATAAAACTTTAAAATAGTTAGTATTGAAAAAAAAATTTTTAAACTGAAAGCTGCCTCAAAACGTGTCTACATACCGTTATTTCATTTCTAATATTTTTATTTATAGACAATAATGACCTCAAAGTCAAAAGTTGAAATCGTAATTTATGGTAAACATAATTTTATATACATGTATGTACATATGGTATGTCTGCCTTTGCTATTTATTATTAAATTCCAGACGCGCAAAAAAATTTACAATTGGGGATTACAATTACAGTACACAGCCAGATACTCACCCCAGCTGAACGGAAAAATCGAAATATAGATGAAGGAAGCTGAACGTTGCATGTTATTTGCTAAAATGGACAATGTATTTTGGGAGGAGGCAATCATGACAGCAAAATTATTTACAAAATAGATTACCGTCAAAATCGGTACTAACCACACCATTTGAAAAATGGGAAGGCAAGAAACCAAAACCAGACCACTTATGTAAAAAAAAAAAAAATCAAAGTTAGATAAAAATAGATCTGAAATGCTTTTTGTTGCTTAATATAGTAATGCTAAGGCGTATCGATTTGTGGATAAAAATACCAAACGCATTGTCATCAGCCGAGATGTCATCAGATGGTTTCTTTTACAGGTTCTGATTTTTAATATATCTCAGCTTACTGAGGAATATAAAAAATCAGAACCTGTAAAAGAAATCCGAGTTAATCAAATTAAACACAGATATAGTGTACCGCTAATAAACACGAAGTCATACAAGAAAATGAAGAATTCGTTGATGTTATTGAGAGTCACGACAATAATTTTCAAGAACATCACATGACAAAAATTTCGAAGAAGAACATCAGCATCAGGTCCGAGAATTAAAAATATCGAAAGATTTTGCAGATATTTTGAAAAGTAAATATAAGGAAGAATGGATCATCGCAATGAGAGAGGAAATTAATGCATTAAAGAAAAACGAAACGTGGGATTTTTTGAAACTTCTAAATGGAAAAAAATACTGTACAAAATTAAAGATACTGGTGAAACTTGTAAGACAAGCAACTGTGCGAATTCTGTTGTGAATAGCTGGAAAATCTGGCATGTAAGTTGAAGAAAATTCTATATGAATTGAAACAAGCTGCTGGGTCATCGAATGAAACTGTAAATGAGGTATTGTTAAATCGAGGATTTATCCAAAGTCGAGTAGATCCATGTTTATTCAATAAAAATTCCTATGGCATTTTATGTTTCGTTCTGGTCTATGTGAATGATATATTAATTTCAAGCGTTGATGATTACCTCATGAAGAAAACTGAGAATTTAATAAAATAAAATTTTAAAATGAGTAATCTTGGAGAGCCTGAAATGTTATTATACATTGGTTTAAAAATCGATAGAGATGAAATTGAAATTGTAATTTAAAAAGGAAATACTTTGAGAAAATAATATTAATAGCAGGTTTGCAGAACAGTAAAATTTCATCTATACCCTTGGACCCCCCGGATATCAAAAGAATTTTTCGAATTCTCAAATCTTGATTGATAACAAACAATATCAGAAATTAATTGGATGTCCGATAAACCTAATGCCATAGATACGCACAAACGTTATCACGATAATCGCACGATCATGATTTCGAATTAAGCTTTTACGATATGCAAATTATGGCGACAGAAATACCATTTTTATAATTCTGCCAGTCTTCATTCGGTATACTACATACATATGTATGTATGAATGATATTTAGCATCGTGTGAAACTTTTTTTGATTTTAAAGCTAAATTGTTGATTTAATATTGCTAAATTACGTATACTTACATTTCCATTCTTTTTTGCAATTTTTGTTTATTGTGTTTCTACAACTAGATTTTGATTATCGAGACTTATGAATCGTGATAATCCTGTTTTAATCGTTTACAATATGCGATTAACTAGTTTGTGTGGGTCTACCAGCTGTGTAAATATGAAACCGGAATTTTTTAATAAAAAGTTCACGTTCATCGTTTGATAATATTTAAGAGTATTTTATTCAAAGTATTGCCCATTATTAGCTAGTTATACATTTTCCCCATGTTTCTGGCAATGCGTAGGTGACACGCAAAAAAAACTGTTCTTCTTTTAAGGCAAATCAGTTATCGAACCGTTTTCGTACATTTTCGTAGGAAGTGAAGTGCTCCCCAGCAAGCCCACGCGCCATCGGTGCAAATAAGTGATATTCGGACGGAGCCAAGTCGGTTTTGCTTTGTGTGATGGTGCATTATCATGAAGCAAAATCACTTTGTATTGCCTTTTATCATAATCTGGTCGTTTTTCATGCAAAGCTCGATTCAAATTGATCATTTGTTGTTGGTAGCATTTAGTATTTACGGTTTCACCAGGTTTTAGCAGCTCAAAATAAATTACACTCTTCTGATCTCACCAAATACAGAGAATTGTCTTCCGTCCGAAGCGATTTGGTTTTGCAGTCGATGTCGATGCTTGTTCTGGATCAACCTAAGACCTTTTGCGCTTTGGATTCTCAAAATAGATCCATTTTTCATCGCCAGTCACAATTCGGTTTTTCGATTATCCTGTTATCTTTCATTCAGTTTATGCGGAACCCATTTTCCCAGCTTTTGGATCTTTCTGATGGCCTTTTTGTTGGACATACATATATGTATGTAGTAATTCATTTAAATAGGAACGTGCTCTTCTGGCGATTTGCGAACGTGCCCTTATGGCTCATTGACATTTATATTATTAAGTAATTTCCTCTCTCTCTCTCTCTCCCTCATTAACCTTTGTATTAACTAAATGTATAAAGAAATGTGCTTAAATATAAATATAAATCGTGTTTAATCTAATTATCGGTCATCTGTATCCACCATCAGCTGCGCCCTGCTAATAGGTTATGGGCCTATATATTAAATAAAACAGATATTTTATCACATTTTATTGTGGATTTGTAGTAAAAATTGTTGGTTGGTTGTCAATAATGAGAGCATCAATTGAAAAATGTAGTGTCGCGAAATTAAATAATGAAAATTATTTTAATTGGCGCTTTCGTGTTGCGATGGTATTGAAAGAGAAAGATCTCTGGAGTGTAATTTCAGAAGATGCACCATCACCGATTACAGACATATGGAAAAAGTCAAATGAAAAAGCGTTTGCAACAGTCGTGTTAACAATTGAAGACAATCAGTTGCAGCATGTTCGTTCATAAAAGTCTCAGTGGCAAATGGAGATGAAATGATATCATCCGATCGCGATACAAGATCATTGATTGCATAAATAATAACGGGGATTCTACAACAGTAAAACCGTGTGATGTTTTGTTTGTACCAGATATTCGTGGAAATCTAATTTCGGTGAAACAACTTACAAACAAAGGTTTCAAATAAAATTCGCATAGCACAAAGTCGGCAATATTCATTTTAGATCAGAGGCACTTGTCCCAGCTAATTTCTTGCAAAATCTATTACCATGGAAACCTAAATCGTACACCATTTGAATTGTGGAATAATAGAAAACCAATTTACGCAAATTTGCATCGTTTTGGGAGCAAATGTTGTGTAAGAATTCAAGGTGGCCAGCGTAAAAAAACTAGATGCAAAAGTTGTATCCGCGATTTTCCTCGATGATGTTCAAATTCCAAATGCTGATATAAAGAAACCTGCGCAAGAACAGTCCAATAAACAATTGGCAGTTGAAATTGAAATTCCATCAGATGAAATAAGTGACAATATCCCAATTAATTCTGATGAGGAAGAATTAAATCAGCCAGCCGATAGTATAAATGAATCAGTTATTAATATTTCTAGCGAATCAAGTGAAAATATTAAGAATGGCAATAGATTTTGAAATCAAATCCTTTCAAGATACTAACGCGTGAGATTTAGTGGAATTACCAGCTGAAATAAAAGCAATCGGATGCAAATGGGTTTATAAAATAAAATCCGACTTAAATTAAAGTTTGGAACTTAGTCTACTTGTATTCAAAATATTACAGTTTCTATCTAATTGCAATCAAAATTTTGGAATTCAAAAAAAAAAAAAAAAAATTGCAGAATTTTGCCTTCACTAAGCATAAAATTTTGCTGAAATCGATTTTATAATTCTAACTTAATCTTTAATTTCTCTCTTTACCAGTTCAATTCGAAAAACAAACTCAACTTTAAACTAAAAACAATATTATAGTTATGTTTTTGCTCAAGTCGAAATTACTATTCAAATTCAATTTCTACTCAACATTTTTTTTTAATTACGGCTTAAAATTCAAATATTTCGATACTTACTCAGATTTCTGTTCAAAAGTCTGATACAAATTTAATAAACCTTTTGATTCAAACTAGAGGTTTAAATTCGACTTTAACTCAGAATTTCTAATAACACTCAAAAAAATTCTCAATGAATTTCTTAAATGTTCTTGTAACTATACCATATATAGCTGAAGTTGTATTCCAAATTTCTAATCAATCACATTTAGACAAATCTAGTTTAGAATTTTTTACTTACTTTGTAAACAAAATATCACAAAATTTCTAGCTTAATTGTACCCATAATTTTGCGTTAATTAAATTTGGAAATCAAGCTCGTTTTTTTAAATATTTTTCAATTAAATTCCATCCAAATTTTTGCTCAAACTCTCGATTGGATTGAAATTGAATGTTTAGTTTAAACTTTGTTTGTTTACCCCGTTCTAAATAAACATTTTGCTCGAATAATTAACTAAATTTTTAAAAATCACTCAAACTGATATTAAAGGCAGTCAGTTAAACTCTATTTTTAATGTAAGTAAGTTCCTACTTAAGGTTTTATTCAATTACGGTTTAAAATTGATATGCTTCTATATATAAAACAAAATTCTTTCAGATTTTTGCTGAATTCCTGATTTTCTAGTCGAACTAAAAAATTTGTTGAAATCGTGTCTAGAATTTAAGGTCAGTCAGTCAAGACAATTTCTACTTATAAATTTCACTCAAATTCATTATATCTAGTTTAGAACAGTGCTGTCGAAGTGGTACGATCGGATTATTTGTACTACTTTTGCCTATTGCTTACTCCTGTGCTTCACTATTTCATTCTGTACTCCCCTTTTCTAATAACTACTATACTATAAATCGTTGCACAATATTTTAAGTTATCGGCTTTTGCTGGCAATAATTATAATAGACTAGGACCTCTATATAAAAATAATACTATATAAGATAGTTTCTGCAGTAGTTTAACCTTTCCAGACCAGAAAGTTGTATGGAAGTCTGGATTTTTGCAGTGTGATATAGGAAATTTCATTCGTCTAATACACCTTGACATCAATATTCTCAAATCATTTGTTTACGTTTGAATAAAATCCAGACTCTCATTCATCTTTCATGTCTGGCAAGATTAAATGCTGCTAGCAGAAATTATCTGTCAGTTTTATGAGCCTACCTAGGATCTTGGAACATGTCTTAAATTGTCCTGATTTTTAAATAATATTTATTCAAATCCCTAAATTTATTAGCAGTAATGCAAAAAATTCTGGAGGGACCAGAAAAATAATAATTCGAACTCCAGCCCAAATGACTGGGCCAAAAAATTCTTTAGGACCTGATTTAACATGTTTAAGGTTAGAAACTCTTTATATAGAATCGGCTTAACACATCCGAAATAAAATTCCACTAAAATACATCCATAAATGAGTGTATTCCATTCGGTACAGGAGACGAAGAAAATTGTCTGGGTTGGCTGTGCATGGCAAATCAAAATTAGGACATCTAATTTTTGATTTATAGTATCGATCATAATATCATGAGTATGAATAGTGTTCCAAAATATTTCTGTCCTGATGACAGAAACTTTTTTCAGGCCATGAAATAATACGTTTTGTAATAGGATTATAGAATTCACAAAATAATGCAGATAATAAATTTCACTAAAATCCATCAACACATGTGCTTCTTCCATCCATTTGATGCTGGAGACTGAGAAGAGACAAATAAATTTGGCGTATATCATTTTTGATTAATAATTTCAAAAAATATTCTGAATTTGAGCCATTGCTTAATTAAGAAATCCGACCCCAGATGAAATGGCTGAAGAAATTTTCCAGAGCCGGATTTAATAAATTTTATATTAGGAACTGCCTAAAAATCAACTTAACATCTCAAATTTCAGATATAAATTCTATTAAAATCCATTCACAAACGTTCCATCCAGTTCCATTTGAAGCTGGAAACGTCATACACTGACTGGATTGGTTGTCTAAGTAAAAATACGAAAAATTGTTTAAACGGCTTCAACCAAAATATCATTAGAGGTGTTCCACAATATTTCTTGAATTTGTCGCTTATTTTATTTATCATATCCGAGTCCAAATGAGGTCACCTAAGAAATTTCCAGAGCGTGAATAATTCGATTTTAAATTAGGAACTACTGATAGAATCGGCTTAATAACTCAGACATAAAATTTCACCAAAAACCATTGACAAACGTGCTCCTTTTGGTGCTGGAACCTGGAAATGTAGTAAAGGCCTGAAGTATTTATGAAAGTAAAATCAATTTTTTCTTTGGCAAATCTAATTTCCCCAATTTTTTTTTCCTATAAACAAAGTGTGTTTGTCTAATAACTATTATAGTGTCTTGCAATATTTGTTGAATTCCGGCCATATTTTATTTAAGACTATTTAAGACTGACTCCATCCTTGTCACAAATGAAATTGCTGTGATTATGCACAAATTTCATTGAAATTTTTTATCTGACTTAACCAATATCAAGTTAGCGGGTTTAAAGCTTTTCTAGAAGAGATCTCACCACGTGCCAGTTTTTTTTAACCAGTCGTCCTCACCAAACCAATTTTATATAGCAATTTTTTCGAATATATTTCGAGACTTAATAACTTTCCTGTTTTTTTTTATAAGACAATTTAGTCGCCCTAGGTACCTACTGTGGTATCGTCTGGCTATGACATTGCTTTAAATTGCACCATAATATGTTCCAATTTTCAAAAATAAAATGACGAACATGTTCGTATACTTGACATTTCTGAATTCGCATTTCTGCTAAAATTACGCTTTTGAAAATGAAAAGGCTTCGAAGCTTAAGTTGCTTTAAGATAAGTTTTCCATTTGCCGCATAAAAGTTAAGTAAAAATAGCTAAAAATTAAGAAATTCGCTTACGGTTTCGCTGATCAGTACTCTTCTCTACGAGAAAACTATAAAAACCTCAAAACGATAATCTAAAAATATCTGTGATTTCGTGGAGAGTTGTGACCATGTTAAAAAACTATTTAGCTCGATCAACATACAGAACTTTATTAGTAAAATAGATAAATTGCCCTATAAGCCAATAAATAACACAGTTTTCTTTCATTATTCAAATTTGGCTTAAAAACTAATATCAATTTTAGCGTTATTTGCTGGATCATGATCTGGAAATTGACACATGCGAAAACGAAAATGAAAATTTCCCCGCTCAATTTCACTTTGTGGTAAGCAGTTAAACTAGCGAAATGGGAGTTTTCGTATTTAAATACAGATGCCTCTATTTTATCTCTACAAATTTTTCACTTTATTTTTACCTTCCTGTGGCCCTATTCTGGTAATTCCCGGGGAACGGGGAATATTTTTTTTTACAGCAGTTATTCCCAGATACATATTTCCAACTTTTTATTCCCCATTTTCTTAAAGTGCATTCTGTCAATTGGGGAATAAATATACAGGGGAAATAAATTTAGTTGTATCAAAATTATTATAATAACTCTTATTTATTATAATACTATCTTTAAAATTATTAACAGTATTAATTATTAATAACAACTACATATAAACAAACATTTTCGTTAAAAATCTATTCCCCATCAATTCTTTCATAAAATCGGTGTGGAAAAACAAACGTCAAAACTGCTGTAATGGGGAATAATTTTTTCCCAATAAAAAATCTTTCCCGAACACCAGAATACACTTTGGGGAAAAGGGAATAATACTGCAACAAAATTTAAAATTTCTATTCCCCGGGAATTACCAGAATAGGGCCACTGGACGATAAATGTGAAGATATATTTTGACAATTTCATTTAGTTTATGCGTTTTGAGGATAAACAACTATCGAAGTGAATTTTATTGTATTGTCAGAGGCAACATGAAGATATACGCAATAAAATATTAACGAAACTCGTCATACTAAATTTATACATCAGGGGGCCTATTCTCGAATTCCACATCCATTTTCTACATGTGGACATCTGTCAAAACTCATAAAAATTGAATTTTTTCGGTACTAAGGGAATATTTCCGAATGGGTATAAGCATGTGGAAAAATTCCCCATATAGGAAAATGTCAATGCCGCATGTGTTTTATATACGAATTACAATTTTCGAACCAATTTTTGACAACTTTGACAGATGTCCACATGTGGAAAATGGATGTGAAATTCGAGAATAGGCCCCCAGATGTATCTTCCAATTTTTGAGAACAGTGAAAATTGCATTTCACTTGAACAGCGTACCAGGCTTAAGGTGTAACTATTTTACTTCGTACGTACTCCTTCTGACTAGAAATACTCCCCTAAAGAATTGAAACGTACTCCATTTAAAGTTGTCAGAGCGACAGCACTGGTTTAGAATTAAAACTGATTTTTTCTCTTCGTTCTCTTAATCAATTTTCTCTCTGTCGAATGCAGTTGACCAATTTGGACTAGATTTATGTTCAAAATCCATTTTGATTTTAAACTAAGTTACTAGCAGAATACCTAAATATTTGTTAAAACTTTGTAAAAACTATAAATTTCACTGAAGTTTTCATTTCGATTTAATTCAATGAGCGTGATCATAATTACAATTAACAAATATTCAAGTACAGTTTAGAAGTTTAACTCAATTTCGGATTAAAATGTCCCTCACAGTCGATTCATTTATTCGAATCCATAAAAACTATTTTCTTTTCCAGTCTAATTTTTTGATCCAATTCAGATTGGTTTCAAAATATGTATTTTGGTTTTTCCTTGACATATCTATTCTTTGATCTTTGATCCACCTAATTTGGTCTCATTCGTTTTATTTGGTTTGGAATGCCAAAGCCATTTTTGTAAATACCACCTAATTCAAATTTCCGATACAAATTTCTAAACTAAATTCTAAGGAAATTTTGTTGGTTGTTTGAAACCAAATCTCGTATTGCAACTCCATTCTTACCTAATTGAAATTAAAATTATGTTTGAATCTAGTTTAGAACATAAAATGTACACTCAAATTTTTGCTCAAAACCAAGTATAATGTCCTAATCAATTTCTAATCTAAATTTCCAAATCAATTTTTAAGCCACGATTTTTACTATTTAAATTCCATGCAAAATGTAGCTAGTTTAATCCAGAAACATTTTCTTAATTTCTATTTTAAATTCAACAAAATTGTATCTGTTTAAGTTTCAGAGTTTTTTTTTTTGAATCCACTCAATATTTAGTCATGCCCTGGTTGGAATTTTTATTCAGAGATTGGAATTCAAACTCTATTTATAACAAAGTTCTGCTGAAAACTACGATTAGCTTTTGATTCATTTTAAAAACACAAGATGTTGGTTGTTCAAATCTAGTTTGTAATTCTAGAGTTCATACTCAAGAATTTATTCAATTACGTTTGGAAATTTAAATTCTCATTCAGATTTTTGCTCGAAATTCTGATTTGATATGCGATATGTTAAAATTCACCAACGTATGTTGACAAACAATATGTTAACTTTTCTCATGTAATGGCACTCAATATTTTACTAAAATTCATGTTTGGATGTAATTTGAAATCGATTTGTAATTTACCAAATCAAATTAAATTTAATTTTAAATTAGTTTAATTTGTACTCAAATTTACATTTAACATTAACCTCAAACATATGTATAATAACTTGGATCTTTTCGGATTAAAAATTGGTTTTGAGCCCATTTTGAATATGAATAATATCAAAACTGTTGCTCAAGTGCATAAATGGGGGGTAGAATTGCATTTGCTACGTTCTTATAGTTTAAGGAATTTTAACGCTTGTTTGATTCATTTAAATTCCGATGAATTCTGCTACATACATTTCCTTATTTTGCGCCTTAATCAGATAAATGTTACAGATTATTTAATTTTTGATAAAGGTATATACGTTAACGAATAAAAAGAACAATCACAAAATCTGTTTTTCTAGAAGAACTCCGGATAGTCAAATAATGTGCAATAAACTATTGAGATATTTTAATTTGACGTTTATTTGAGATGTGTATTTTAATTAGCGAAGTTTAGGCCAAAGTGAAACATTTTTAACTTCTAAAAAAAATATTTGTTGGCCTAAATTTAAAATTTGGCTTATAAAAGATTTTGCTTTATCAAATCTTAAGCTATGAAAGTCGAATTACGTTATTCCTGAAGAAAAATTAAAAATATTTTTGATAAAACGTAAAATAAGTGGAAATATGTAAAAATATGTGACTATGCCGAAATATTTGAAAATATGTGGTAACTTAGACGACTCCTAAGCCTAATTATAACACTATAATACGCTAGACACACTGCGATTTAATTAAACCGATTTAGTGCATTTTCGAGATTAGCCGCAGTGTGTCAACTACGATTTTAGCTAATCTCTTTGTTTTTGCATAGAATACTTAAACTACATAGTTTAGCTAAATCGGATTTATTAAACCAGTCTGTCTAGGGTATAAGGATCAATTGAATTTTTATTCAAATCTTGCTGCGCTAGCGCTGTACATTTTACTGTATATGCCAGCATAAACCAACGAACGATAAATAAGATTAACTATTTATATAGAAATATACAGCTTACTTCACATAATATATTTCTAAATTTAAAAATTCAAAACAAGTTTTATTTGGCTGAGAAATTTGAATTTTAGATTTTTCTATCAGAACAAAAATATTTAGTACAGAAAATGTGAAAATTCCATTTTCTAAGCAAATAATCTCTTTTTTTGAAATTTTTAAAATAAAAAATATTTTTAGGAGCTATTTTCGAACAAATTCCATAAATTGTTAATAAAAATAAAGCAACAATTCATTGTGAATTATTAAGAAAAAATTAAAAGACGTTCCTGTGCGGATTAGAGCGTAACTATTTGCAGTACCAAGTTATCTTTTGAATGATAGCCAATTACTTTGCCTGTAATCCGTCCCTGTTCTGACCCAACTAATAACCATAAATTATTTTTAAACATGCGGTTACTAATTTCCAAATTTAAAAAAAAATACTTCCTGTACGGAAATTCAAGTTGCGAGAAATTTGAAACCGAATTGTCATAAAAAAAAAAAAAATTTAATAGCAACATAAAATTAAATTTAAACGTTTTACATCATTCAAAGCCAAACCCCGATTCTAGTAAGTTGTATATTTATCATGCGTTATATTCACCAGAAATCGATTAATAAATAATATTGTGCCATGTTGCTTTATTGCAAAATAAAAATTAATATATAAGCCAGATATTTTATTTTGATTAAGATAGTACTGGAATTTTAACCTGCCCACAATAAATAAAATTAAATGATTTTCAATCGAATTTTAAGTACGATATCATTATGACGTAATTGGGTGATTAGCAACACTATTTGTTATTCTTGATGGATCGATCGATGAGAGATATAAATATAACCTTGTTAAAATCAGTATGAAATTAAATATTTAGAATTTTTTTTTTCAAACTTACAATATAATTAATGTTTGTATTATATCAATCCAACAAAAAATCGTTTTTTAATTTTTTTTTTTTTGGTAGTTTTGTAAACAAAAAAACGCAAATAAACTGGAAGATTATTTATTCAAGTTTATTTACTTGAATTTCCTGCTAAACAAATTTTTTTTTTTTTTGTGTAAATCAAATAATTATTTATTTCACTTTTAATTATTATAAAAATAAACTGAACCGAACAAAAAAAAAAAAAAAAAATATTTTTTTTTTTACTTTTTTCACTACAAGCCAAATTTTTTTTTAATTAAATGTTTAAATTATTATTTCATGCGATTAAAAATAAAATACTACTTATAGGCACTCAATAATTTTTTTATTTTTTTTTAATCACTTCAAACACAAATATTTTTTATTTTTATTTTATTAAAATAATTATTTAACTAAAAAAAAAAATAAAAATAATTAAATTAATAATCACAAATTTAACAAATGTTCTGCCAACGATTTAATTTCACTCGAAACTGAAATTTTGAGAGTAAAATTTATTTAAAATGTAAAGTGTGTCGGAAAAATTTAAATTGGGAAAAAAATAAAAAAATACAGAAAAGCCGAACAGTTTAAAAATAAAATTAAATTATATATATATTTTTAATTTGATTGTGGTTGTTGTTGGACTTTTTTTTGTTTTTTGTCTTTAATTTAATAAAAATTGAGTTTGTGAATTTTTGGTTGATTTTGGCGTGGTCAATACAAATAGATTCGGTGTCAGGCAAAATTACATGAAATGTACATTTTTTTTTATTGTGTCAAGTAGCGCACCCTAGGTAATGTTGAATTAATGAAAGTGAAGACCTTTCAACTTGACAACTTTGGGTATCTTCATAGCAACATTCCCGATAATTTGTTTAGTCGTAAAATATCTTTAAATCTCAAATCAGAGAGTTTAAACAAATTCTGAAAAAATGTATCTGTAATAGTTATAGCAAGTAAGTTCACATCATGAAAATTCGACCTTCTCCATATTTCCGAAATGTTTATTGCTTTATAATTCAAATGGCTAAAGCAATTCTTGATCGTAAACCGTATAAAGTTGTTCGATATCTGTTATTTTCTTTGAGAATTATTTCAAATCTGTACAAATTTTACAAACAGAAGATAATTATTGTATTTGATGAAAACATGTTGTTTCCTTATATGCAAATCTTCAAATCTTTCAAAAAATTTATTATTAAAATGTTCGATGGTGATTATGATATTGTCTTTCGTTGCCCGAGGCGATGAGAAAGTGGTCGGTGTCACCCAAAAAACTGTCAAGTCTCTATCATATAATCGAATTCGAACAATCATAACTTTTGTCACTATAAACAGTAAGCCGCCAAAATCTAATTGGCGTTTGCTTTCTCAGTAGGGTTGCTCATTACTGTGTAAAAACCCGTATATTGTAGCTTGTAGCGAGAAATATAATGACATTTGATGACCATGTGTTGTCTCACGTCATTGGCAGGATCGATGGATAAGTGATTGGTTCGTTAAAGTTGTAGGTTTTACAGTTTATGAGATTATTAGAGTATACAAATAAAATAATTTACTGATTAAACAAAATAACTTTTATTGAATAAAACAATGCGTTGTACTTGTAATATGGACAAGGAGGAAGTGAAGTCAAAATAAAAAGTAAACTGAAAAATCAAACTACTTATCGCTTTAACTTAATTCACTTTTGTCGCCATCTATTGGCAATAATACTAATTAGAAATTAAATTGAATTTAAACTACGTTATCCAACATTCCTCCTCAAATTTAATTACGTTAATATTTTGTTTTATTATCGTCCACACAAATTGCGAAAATATGCCAGTTTGGTTCCAGATAATGGCTTTGTACACATGTCCGCAATCATTTCTTCCGTTGGACAATATTGATATTCAACGATCCTCTTTTTTATGCAATCTTTAGTGAAATTATATTGTACGTCAATATGTTTCGACCGGTTGGTGAAATCTTCCCGAAAAATTAGTTCTAGGCAGCTTTGGTTGTCTTCATGCATCACAGTTGGATTAACGACATCCATTTTAAAATTACGCATAAGAGCACGTAACCAAACTACCTCACGGCAAGCCTCTGTTAAAGCTATAAACTCTGCTTCGGTTGAAGATAGAGCTACATAAGTTTGCTTTTTGCAACTCCAACTGATAATTGACCCAAAAGCCAAAAAAATATAACCGCTGTTTTTCTATCTGATCGATCTTCGGCCCAATTGGCGTCTGCGTATCCAATCAGTTTTACATTGTCACTCCCTGCCTTTCAAATATTTTACCACTCGCTTTAATTCATCCCAATCTTCTTGAGTTGGATTCATTGTTTTTTGAGCTAATATTGCGACACTTGCTGCTATATCAGGACGTGTATTAGTTGATACAAACAAAAGACATCCTATAAGTCTTTGATATTCAACATTGTTTAACAATAATTGAGATGATGGACCCTTTTGATATTCGACCTTCAATGGCATTTTTGAACACTTCGTATTTTCTAAACCAAATCGTTTGATAATTTGATTTATGTAAGATGTTTGACTTATTTGATAGATATTAACCATAATTTCCACTTCAATTCCAATATAACGTTTGATTTGTCCTAAACTATCGACTTGGAAACTTGTATTGAGATTGTTTTGGACTTCTTTGATTTCATTGATTTGCTTACTGGCTACTATTATGTCATCAACGTAGATAATCATATAACAACTGCCATTTTTATTATGTCTGGTGAATAGACATGGATCTTCGTCACTTTGCACGAAATCAGCTTCGACCATAACTTTGTTGAGCACCAAATTACATACTCTTGCTGATTGTTTTAATCCGTATAGGCTCCTCCTTAAACGACATACTAAATTTTTGTTTTCGACTTCAAAACTCGGCGGTTAATTCATATAAATTTCTTCTTTGAGCTCACCATTTAAGAATGCGGTTTTTGCATCTAGGTGATGAACCAATAACTTCTCTCTGCTGGCGATCGTCAATAACAAACGGAATGTGGTTTGTCATGCCACCGGTGCAAATACTTCGTCGTAGTCAATACCAAATAGCTGCGAAAATCCTTGAGCAACTAATCGAGCTTTGTATCGTACAACGCTGCCATCCGCATTCGATTTCAGTTGAAAAACCCATCTACATCCGACTGTTTTTCGATCAGCTGGTAATTTGACAATTTCCCATGTGCATTGATTTCGTCGTTCATCGCTTGTAGCCATTCCTCTTTATGTTCAGAATTTAAGACATCGAAAATTGTTTTTGGCTCAGAAACAATTAAATTAACTTTATTTATTTTTTCGATTAACCGCTTCGGTGGAACACCTTTGTTGACTCTTGATAATCTACGAATATTTAAATCATTTTCGTTGTTTCTTTCATCCGCTTCTGATTCATTATTTTGCTGATCATCTGGTTCATTTTCTTTATTGTCCGAATGATGGTTATCGTCAACTAGCACAATTAGTTTCCAACCATAATTTAATTAACATTTTGCGTTTACTATCTATTTAGGATTCCATCCAAAAAGATCGAAAAAATTAGATCGAATACAAAAGTTCCAAAACAAAAAGATCGAAAGGCTAAAAAGTCCGAACGATCAAAAAGTTCAAAAGCTACAAAGGCCGAAATAACAAAAAGATCGAAAAGTAGCTTCTGGAAAATGGAGATTTGTGTCATGTTCTATTGACGCAAAATAACTCATCGAAATATACAAAACGATCAATTTTTACTATACAGCATTTTTGATCTAGGGTCCGTTTTTTTTGGGTTCAATAGAACACGATTTAACTTTTAAACTAGAATTGAAAAAATCATTTCCCAAAATATTTTAAAATTAAAACTTCCTTTTCCAGAAGCTACTCGTACTTCTCGATCTTTGGGCTTTTTAGTCTTTCGATCTTTTTGCTGTGGATCTTATTGTTGTTGATTTGATCTAACTTTTCAATCTTTTGGTATGTCACCGTATTTAGCTTTCAAAATTTTAAAGTTCTTAAATAGAATTTTAAGAGAAAATAAAAAACTGATCAAATTATAAAAATTTCAAATTCTCACTAATCAATAATATTTACTAAACAGTTATCCTTTAAAAAAAAGTCATCTGTTGTCGATGTGTTTGGATTAAATCGACAATTTTTCATCTTTCATCCATTTCAGGCAGTTTAGTCGCATCATCCATATGATTTCAACAAGCATGTCTGGTGTTTTAACGAAAAACACGATCCGCTATTAAATTTTCCATCGATTTTTTAAGCCTTCACGTTCGCTATTTTTTAAGATATTTCAGAACTCGATTTAGTTCAATCCAGCCAGCCTAGGTTGGGTGGCTTGCTATGCTTGGAAAATCTTTGCTTCTTTGACATCAAAATCAAAATTTTTACTCGAGTTTTTGGACCTCCTTACAATTCTCCAGCATTGGCTGTCTCCTATTCGCTCGACTAAATCATCTACATAGATTTAAATATAACATAAGTAACTCGGTATTTTCCCTTGGTTTAATTATGGCATAGATCTGCCTGGCTCTGCTTGAATTCACAGACTTTTCTTGTCTTGAGTAGACAAACGTATTCATCTTTTCTTTAATTCATGAAACATGGCGGTTTTCAGGAAAATGGACGTATGAAGGACGCGAAAAGTTGTTTGTCTTACTGCGGCACAAATACTTAGTAATACTAATACTAGTAATACTACTTATTCAGTTCCATAGCTTTGGGAAAAAACCACTTGCTTCCAATCTCGCTTTATAGCGTGTGACCTTCTCAGTTGAACCCGTCTTCAATTTGCTCTCATGTTTCATTCTCGTGCGGTACTAAAGGAAACACGAATTTGTTATGGATCCTGGTAGTTTTTGTTCCCTTACAACAAATTAGGTATTTGCTGTAGTTAGCTCATAATATTTTCCGTTGTCATCGTCTGAAGCTGCATCACCACATGCTTATTGAGCTCTGGTTGATAATTAGTTTGTTCAATTACAGTCCGGAACGTAACATCCGCAGGCTTTATAAACTTCATCGAATCCGATAATAATAGCCTTGACTCCCGTTAGATCAAGCTTTCGTCGTCACTTACGGTATGGTATGTGATCATTTACAATTGCAGGCAAATAGCTTTGGATGTACTTTGCCATCCATAGATACAGCGTCACTCCAACATTTTGTTTCCATTCCATTTTGCATCATCAAACACCTTATCATTTCTACGAGAGATGCTGTTAGTTGTAATGGCTTTTATATTACTTCCGAATGTATTTTTTTTTTTACACTTTGCGGCATACCTATTGCTGGAACGTTCCAAAACTGCAGATTTATTCCTCGGTAGCTAAAAAAGGTTGTTAACCTCGAAAAATCGTATTTGATTGACCCACAAACTCCGAATGCATCAGGTGATCAGGTTCAACGCATGCTTCGCTTGATTTTTCGATTCCTTTCAGAATTTTATTCGAGTCATTTTTCCCTCCAAGCATACGCTGCACAAGTCGTCGCGCTGTATTCTTCAACGCGTTTGGCGATATGAATTCCTGCAATTAATTCGGCTTACTGAAAGGAAATTCCTTCCGATTTCAAAGCTTCCTTTTACATTATTCGCAATGCGCATTCCAAAATCGCTCTCCTAGATAATATTACTTCATCGCTAATTACTAAGCAAACCATAATGCAAACCTAACTTCACTTGCTGCATAATCTTGTTAAGGGCAAGATGATAATCGTGGTGTGGTATTCATCTTTACTGAGACGTTTAACGTTTCAACAAAGAAATAAAGCAAAAAAAACACACTTGGCGATAAAAAAAGTTCTCTTCCAAGCAAGGGGCGCAGGTAGTGTGCAGCGCATGGGTACAAAAGCATTAGCGTGCCCTATTTTAATAAGAAGTTTCTGAATTTACGATAGTATTAAACCAGACAACAATAAAATTTTCTGTTACGTATATAACAATCGCAAGCCTCAAGTCTTAGTTTTTGAACAAAATTCTGGCTCAGAGAAGGCATTTTAGCCGTGAAATGAGACTTGAGAGTTTCGATTTGAAGATGTAATACAGCAATTTTTGTAGTTGTCTGGTTTTATTTTAATTAATTATTCGATTGCACATCTGGCTTAGTTTGTAAATGAATGCAACTCCCAAGTCTCATTTTATGACCAAAATCCATGCTCTGAGGAAGAATTATTTTCGATTTTTGTAGCTTGTTTTGTAGAAAATGATTCTTGGTGCTCATTTTATTAAATTTTAGAAATTTTAAAGGGGGATTATCTGCAGAAACATTAACAAAACTTGCATGCTCTTCCCATTTTTGTCTTAAAATTACCTACAACTGACAAGCAAACTTGTGGTTGAACTTCTAATTCAACCAAATTTCTGAGAGATCTCCACAAGGATTATATCGTTCTTTTATGTCGTATGACAAGAATGGCAATAACTGCAGCTACATATATTTTTTGACCGATGTGTCTGAACCTCATACTTATGGTAGTTTTTGTGATCTAGTTGCGGAAGCGAAAATTTTTGAATCCGTTTTCGAGATTTTCGCAATGGTGCCCTATATTATCAATTCGGCGATGAATATAATCGTTGCGTGACTACAGCACTATCCAACACTCAGTATCACTGCTTCATTTATTTTGTTCAGAACGAACCTTTGAGGAAATTCGTGAAAAACAAGGCTACCGGAAAGTGCTGCAACCCCCTGGCCGAGCCCCTTTACAGCCTACTAATGGACTTACACTCTGATCACGCTCATTTCAAGGACGTCTTTGAAAATACAATGGTTGTTTCCAAATGAAATTATTCAGAGCAAAACATGTTTTAGAGCACGCTTTCATTCCAATATTCAAGGTATAAGGTCACGTGTACCACTTAGTTGGAAGTCTATTACCTCCTCCTCAACAGAAGCCTTAATTTTCACAAATTTATTTTGTTGGTGAAGATGAAAAAGAGGTACGATTGAGATGCAGTAACTTTCGCGGCTTGTGAGAGAGGGGTTAGTGAAATATTTACAAAATATGTTATACAATCACAATACCTATTTAAAGGACTTAAAAACCACTCTAGACAATATATCACTGAATTATGAGAAATTTGAAGTTTTCATTCACGCTGATAGAATACCTGCTGAAACTCTTAGAGGTCGTTTTAATGCCACCACAGCAAATGAGGTAGTTTAGTGATGGTCGAACAACAGTTTGGATGGCGGGATATTGTCTTACTTGTTCTTCGACTGGCAAGAACGAACTCAAGATCCTCCGATCTTTAGGTCCCAATCTTTTTGTAATATTCACCTGTAAGCCTCGATGGCAAGAAATTACAGATGCCTTGCTTCCTGGACAAAAACCTACTAACGATATTACTGCTAAAGGTTTTTCATTTAAAAATTTAAAAAATAATGTCCCCTTTAATGACAGGAAACTTGTTTGAGAGAGTTGTTTGCTTCTTATTCTGTGGGGTGGTAGAAGCGTGGTCTACCTCATGTATATATTTTGCTGTGGCTAGGGCGAGGTATCTTCTCCGAGAGGATTGATAATACCCTCAGTGCTGAAATTTCTGATAGACAACCGCTGGGTAGTTCCGTATAATACAGTCTTATGACGTACTTTCAAGGCGCACATTAACGTTGAGTATTGCAATTCCGTGCAATCTATAAAATATATTTGTAAGTACGTAAACAAGGACATTGACTAAGCCTGACTTTTGGATTTGAAAATCAGAAATATATAGTAACCCTTTAAGTGGATGGTACATCAGCAGTTCTGAAGCCGTTTGGAGAATCTTGGCGCTCCACATTCATGAGAGATATATCATCAGTTTTACACCTCGCTGTGTATCTGGAGAATGGTCAGCGAATTTATCTCAATTCTGTTAGAAGCAAAACTGATGCATTTGCTAAAACTCTTCTGTATTTTGAAGTGGCTGCATATTTTGTTTGGAGAAATAATATGTCGTGGGGTGAAGAAGGATAATACACTTGGAAGGGTATATACCATCCACCCAAACAATGACGACTGTTACCACCGTCGGATGTTGCTATACGAAGTTTTCTCTCATCTTAAAACAGTGAATGGAGGGAGTCCTTCATCTCACATACCAGTCTGCATGTCAGGCGCTCGGTTTACTAGAGGATAACAAGCACTGGGATCCTAAAAAAAAGTATTATAATAATTATAGTAATTAAGTTAGCTGCTTACTGTGATGTTGGTATTTTGGAGAAATATACAAATAATTTCGCTGAATACACCCTGCGGCAGGTGGAGAAAGAATTATTAAGCAGTGTGCTCCAGTTAATGAATGTTTGGTCACAGTATGGTCTACCTCAACCAAAAAGATTCGGAGGAATCCTGAGCAATAGAGAATATTTACGGGAGACCAGTTATACGATACGCAGTTCTTGGCACTACAAGTGGCAAATAACGAAGGTTCCTTGTCAAATTGACAGCTAGTTGCTCATCTGTCATGGAACCTTCGTTATATTTGCTACTTGTGGGCAAATTCTCTACAGTGTTACAACAGGTTTCGGGAATTGTTTTTTAGGTGCTTCTGGTGGTACTGGGAAACCTCCCTTATTAACTTGCTTTTAGCAAAAATAAAAAGTAACCGTGGAATAGCACGGGCTGTTGCATCGTCAGGCATTGCTGCTACTCTGCTAGATGGAGGAAGAGCGGCCTGTCCTGCTTTTAACCTGTCTCTTAACCTAATCCATCCTGAAACTCCTCTGTGTAACATGCGGGGATTGTAGCCTCATTGTATAACCCAGTAGTGCCTAGAGGAACACGAGCTGATGAAGTTAGAGCAAGTGTTACGCCATCGTATCTGTGGCTATCTGTGGTCAAGGAGAATGGCTTTCAAGAGTAAGACAGCGATCTCTTCCGACGAAGATTAATCCTGATATAGATAATATAATGGAAACAACATGGCAAGTTGTAGAGTGACTATACAACTTGGTGGTTGCATACACAAACTTCCCATATAAGCGTGTTTACAAAGCCACTGGGAAATCAAACGGCAGGGCAATGGTCAACCAGATCGACCACATCCTCTTGTCCAAAAGGAATTTTTCTAGGCTCGAAGGGATTGGAACCAAACGTGGAGCTAACGTTGATTCTGACGTCTTCCTGAATTAAAACTTCGTTTATCCAGAAAAAAATATAAATGGCTACATCATCCTTACCATCACTTTAAAGAACTCTATATTCTATTGTAGCAAAAAAGAAAATCAGACAATCCTTGTGATAGTGTCGACCAATGAAAATAAATTTTTCTTGAGACATTCGTTCAAAACAAATTATGTGCAGCTCTTTATGTAAGTAGATCACCATCATTGATCGTACCATCATACGAGTATACCATAATCCATCGTACGATCATACCGTCGTATATCATGCCATCATTCTATCATATCATCTTACAATAATTCAACTAATACACTGTCATGCCAAACATACAATCGTACCATCACACTGTCATATCACCATATCATCATGTCACTCTACCATTATATCAACATACCATCGTGCCATCATCCTTCGTACCACCATACCATTATCCATCGTAGCATCATACCATTATATCAGCATACCATTGTACCATCATACCTTCATTCTTTCTTATCATCATACAATCACACCATCAATTCATCATACCATCATATTATCGTACCATCATAACATCGTAAAACATACCATGAAACCAGCTTACCATCACCACCACCCTTACCATCACCCTAAAAAACTCTATATTTGAGCAAAAAAGAAAATCAGGGAGGCTATTTGGGAATTCGATTCGAACGTGTTCGACTCTTCGAAATATAAGAATAGTTTTTGATTTAAATGAGGAACGAACGAATCCGATTCATTCAAATAAGGATCGAGGATTACGAATATATTTCCTTAGAAGTGCGATAGGTTGTCCAATGGTTTAATCTCTTGGCCTTGTTAAAGAGTATAGTAGTCAAGCACACAAATTTGTTTTCAATTGGTTGCAGTTAGAGAAGCAGATTAAAAACAGGTTTTCAATGAAATTGCAAGACAAAATATAAAATTTAAATTCTGTTTAGGTTATGTAGAAAATCGATCAATTCAATTTGTCATAACTATGTGAAATTGTACTGATCGCTGTGTAATGACATTTCCAAGAAAGTATTTTGAATCATTTTCTCTAACCGGCCCCACAAAATTCTTATGTTTCCCAGGAAAAAAATATGCGCAGCAGAAACCAAATTAAAATCCAACGTAATAAATTCTGCAATTTTACCGACTATTTAAAAAAACCAAAAAAAAAAAAAATAAACGTGAATGTAATTTTCGCGCACATACGACAAATTTATTTAAATCGAGATTTTAAAATTTGCAAGAATTTCTATTTTATAAAATTATTCAAATTTTTCGTAGCAGATTTGCGTGTACATAAGAAGGTCAATAGCAAATTGTATTAGACATTAAATCTGCTCGATGTGTTTACATCAAATAATGTTTTGGTCAATACGAAATGATAGAATTTCACACTGTCACGATGCTTGTAAGTGTTGTATAGTTTGAGTTCAGAAATAATTCAAAAAATTTTCTTTAATTAATTTAAAAGAAAAACATTAAATTGTTTATATATTTAGAATTTAACTGTACCTCTATATATTTACAATGCCAATTTGATTTGTTTACTTGAATCGGTTTGTATCTAACACTTATGTGATAATCGTTATAAAAAAGTTATAAAACAAATAGATTGACTGAAGTCAGTCGTGAATGTATTTTTTTTTTTTTTATATCAAAAGCGTGTTACTTTTATTTATAAATTAAAAACACATTTTCCAACCAAAGAGGATCGATCAGTCGCGCATTATAGTATTTTTAGCATATTTACATTCTAAATATAAAATTATATAACTACGAGTATGTACAAACGAATTTCATCGCGTCATCAGAATGCTGTAATAGTTTTTCATGCAACAACCGCCCCTACGCGATTCGTCATCGTTACAGATACATTTATGATGAGCGACTAAACTGAATTTATGCTTTCTCATAACATACTTAAGATCAACGCTCTTCTTACGATGAAGTAATACTAAAAATCTAAAGTGAAACAGATTTTCTTTTTATAGTTGAACGGCCAAAAAATTTAGAATTGGGTAATACATTTTTTTGGTTTTCGTCGACCTAAATAGAGGTGCGCGCGGCGGGTTCATAATGTAAAAATAAAGTTTTATTATTTTATAGCTATTAAATAAAATATTTGTGTAAAATTAACGATCGATAGTTTGTGTTTGAATGTGTGCACTTCCATCTAGCGTCGAATAGATTAGTGTAAGAAGTCAACAATTAGGCTAAATAAGTTTTAAAATGATGGGCTTTCGAAATATTCTCGATTTCTACAATTTTTGTACATATTTCAGTATTTCACAGGGTAAAGGAATACAAAAATTTATCAAAGCCCTCAATACCCATTCCATTATTATGCTAACAGGTAATATTCCCAATAGGACTTATTGCTGGATTGAGGCATATGAGCGAATTAATTAAAACGCGTAAGTATTTCATCACTCGAATCAATATGTCTTATGAAGGTAAGATCAGAAGAAAAGAATATAAATATATTTAAATCAATTAGCTATTTTATACGTTCAGATATAGTAGAAATCGATGCGAATATTTTCATATCGCACATTAAAACATAACGCAACAAATTTATTTATTGAAATTTTCAATTTATATAGGTCAAACGTAGTAGGGGTTTTCTCAATCTTGCAATTTCTCAATTTCGACGTCTTCTACTTTTGATTATTTGCGCTTCGCAATGGTGTTTACCGTTTATGTGGAAGGACAATTTTTGTAATTATGCTTTGCAGCTAGCTTTGCCAGATCAGAAGCCTAACTCGCCAATGAATGGTGAAAAAGAACCTTTTTTTTTACAGTTTAGCAGTTTGGTTCTCCTGATAAAAAGTGATTCTATTAATAGACCCTCGGAAAAATAAAAACGGAAAAGTTGTGTTTCCAATAGCTGTTACAAAACCCCAAATGTTACTAGTTCACTTCATTTTGCCGACCTTCCACTGGATTTTTCCTACCAGAATTTAGGCGTGTTCAGTATCTATAACACCTGTCTCCCATCAACAGTAAAGTTGTACCTTTCCAAAACATCTTCAGAAGACACAGCAGTTTTATTGAAACCCAACAGCCCAATCCGCACCTGCGCATTTTGTTATATCCCTAAATGGGCAATAGGAACACTCTAAGTTTATTGCAAATTCATAAGTAAGTTGTGGTAGCTTGATCAAAGTCAGGTTGTAATGGAGTTTTCTGCATTCTGAAGAAAAATCCTTTTGCTCTTCATTATTTGTCTCGATCTTCCCCTTTATCTTTATCCTGTGCTGCAAAATGGCTGCTGTTAAATTATCTGTATATCGACTGCTTTTCTTATTAATTGTTCTTCTTCGAGCACGTCTTTAAGAAAACAATATTAAGTTGTGGCAACTCGATATTATTAAAATAAATAAATAAATAAATAAATATTACATGTGTTTTAATATTTTTGTACTCGACTTTAAAATATTTGACAGGAGGGTGGAAAAGAAAAGATTCGAGTGCGCGCCTTCATAGTATACAGTAGTTATAATTTCGAGTTATCTGTATTAAATTAAAATAAAATAAATGAATTAATTTATAATCGTGTTAATCGTTGTTATTTATATTAAATAATATCCGCACAAAATGTGTACGCTATATTGGTGACCGTCAACGAGGATAAAAACGCAATTGTCTAAAAATTAAAACTCGAACAACGCCATCTTTTCGAGGTTAAATATTTCAATACGCGCATTTAGCGACAATGTCGGACGACGAAATGGATGTCGACACGCCAAATTTAGATGATGGTGCTAATACAAACAGACTAGTGAACGCAGTCGCATCAAGGGTGCCTATTCCTACGCTAAAGAGGGATCAGGTGGACACGTGATTTCTCCAGCTTGAACAATGGTTTCTCATCAATAGAATTTCCGTGAAAAAGAAATTCGGTACCGTTAGCATCATTGGACCCGAACATCGTTAGTCATATGATAATCTCAAACAGGCTGTACTAGCAGCTTACGCCGAGACATCGCAACATCGTTTTCAAAAGCTGGTGTCGGGTATTCAGCTGGGCGATCGCCGAGTAAGCCATTTGTTGAACGAACTTCGACAAGTTAGCGACACGAAGGACGAAAATATATTGAACATTTTTTTGGTTAAGCTGATTGCCGATCCAGGTGAAGGTTATGGTCAGTGCTAGCATGGGAGAGTTATCCGAAGTTGCGAAAGTAGCAGATGCGGTTATGGATGCAATGAATCTCTCAGTAAATTAACTAAGTCAACAGAAGATAAATCAACCACCGCAAGCATCTTGCGTTCAGCCTCAGTATAACCAGTGTCAAATCCAGCCGAAATTGCAGAACATTACAAGTGCAACAGCTCTCTGTGGATCGCTCCTCACCGTTTTCAGGCCGCTTTAGATCAAAATCACCAGCTCACAGCTGGTCTCATGAGGAAAATGGAGCGCCTCCAAATCGCTCAAATCAAACGACCACATGCTGGTATCATAAAACGTATGGAACTTCGGCAAATAAATGCAGACAGCCGTATGATTTTGCACAGCCATCAACACCGAATCCTCATAAAGCATAGCTAACTGTCAAAAATAATAGCACAGCAAGCACAGTGTTGCCTAACAGCAAAGTTAATGGTAACACTAACAATTCAAAGTCATCGAAACCATCATCCCGTGGTAGTAATTAGTAGTGCCGTTATCCAGTCAACATCATCAACACCGCTGCACCACGTTCAGCTACGCCAACTACACAATTATTGTACGCCCGCCAATGGCTCTACAATTGCAACTTTCGGTGAAAAGCGCCTTCAATTGAATTTCGGGCTTAGAAGATCGCTGACGTGGACGTTTACGGTAGCCGACGTTAAGCAACCAATAATCGGTTCGGATTTTTTATCGTACTACAATCTACTTGTGGACGTGGCAAGTAATAAATTGATTGACAAGGTGACGTCATTCGAAAAGCATGGAGTAATCGCTATAGTCTGCACGATGTAGCAGTTAAAACTTTTGATGCAAATCATCAATTTGCTTCGTTACTGCATGAGTTTGTTGACGGAGACCGCTGTCATCGGAAAAATACAAAGCAGCCAAGGCCGAGTTCGAGGAATTGATGCGGCTAGGCATATGTCGACTGCCGAAAAGAAATTGGTCATCGCCACTCCATATGGTAATGAAGAAGGATGGAACGTGGCGGCCATGTGGAGATGTCCGAGCGTTAAACGCAGTCACGAAGCCAGACAAATATCTGCTACCGGACGGTGGTCACATCCTATTCGGTAAACGCTTTTTCTCGAAAATCGATATGCAGAAAGCATTTCATCAGGGTCCTATAGATCCAGCCGATGTGCACAAGACAGCCATAGCAATACCATTCGGGCTATTTGAGTTCTTGTATACAACGTTTGGCCTCTGTAACGCGGCACAAACCTTTCAGAGGTTCATATCGGAAGCCCTTCGCGGATTGGACCTTGTATTCGCATATATCGATGATACATTGATTGCTTCTTCCGACATTGAGGAACATCGTAATCATCTTCGCCAAGTGTTTCAACGTCTACGACAGTACAAGCTGTATATAAACCCATCGAAGTGCGAGTTCGGAAAGACAGCGATAGATTTTCTTGGACATTTCTTGGAATTTTGTCCGTTGGTGTTCAGCCGTGGCCAGATAAAGTGGAGGTTATTCGACAATTTAAGCTTCCGACGATTGCCAAGGACCTCAAACAGTTTTTGGCAATGATACATTTTTATAGAAAGTTTATTATCCCGAACGCAGTCAAGCACCAGATGATACTGCAAAAGATGATTGAAGCCTCAAACCTCTTGTTTGGGACAACACTACGGTTGCAGCGCTTAGTCAGTGTAAACATGGCCTATCAACATCCACGTTATTATGCCAACCACCACCAAATCCGCCACTAGCATTGCTAGTTGACGCGTCAGACAACGCAGTAGGTGCCGTTTTACATCAGTTTGTAAATCAACAGCAGCAACCTTTAGGCTTTTTCTCAAAAAAGCTAGACGATACGCAAAGCAAATACAGCACGTACGATCGTGAAGTATTGGCGATATACCTGGGTGTAAAGTATTTCCGGTATATGATCGAGGGCCGACAATGTTGTATTTACACCGACCAGAAGCCATTGGACTTTGCATTTAAGCAGCGGTTGGACAAGGCTTCTCCAAGGCAGATCCGCCACTTGGATTTTGTGTCGCAGTTTTCCACAGATATTCGACATATATCTGGATCATCGAACGTATCAGCCGATTTTTTATCACGAATCAACGAGTTACGTACCACACAACCGATTGACTACAACGAATTGGTTTTGGATCAACAAAGATCAGTGAACTGGCATCCGTTTTGAACGACAATAACCTCATATTAAGTCTAGAATGCTATAAACGTACCAGGTTCCAATCAGCGACTATATTGTGACGTCTTTAATGGTAATGTTCGTCCTTACGTTACGCCAAGATTCAGCACTACGGTAATCGAGGGTGCCCATAATCTGTCACATCCGGGAGTGAGGGGTGCCCAGCTCCTAGTGCAGGGAAGATTCGTGTGGAAAGGCATGCGTAAAGACTGTCAGACGTTCGTAAAAAATTGTGTGGCGTGCCAACGATCGAAAGTCACCAAGCACAATCGATCAGAAGTTCTAACAACTGTGCCACCAGGAAAAGCGTCCATTGCTAACATCAGGCGAGTATAATTATTGTCTTACCATAATCGATCGTTATTCAAGGTGGCCCGAGGCAATTCCAATCGCGAACATGACGGCACAGACGGTGGCTAAGAACTTAATTTCAGGATGGTTCTCACGGTTCGGAATTCCGAAAATCATCACGACAGACCAAGGTCGACAATTCGAATCGAGTTTGCTTCACGAATTGTCTAAACTACTGGGTATCCAGCATATTAAGACAACGAGTTACCACCCACAGTCGAACGGATTGGTGGAAAGATGGCATAGGACATTGAAGTCAGCAATCAGGTGTTATCAAACGCCGGATTGGTCAGCGGTTTTGCCGATAATATTACTTGGTCTGAGATCAATGTACAAACCAGACATCGATTCTACACCAGCAGAGATGCTGTATGCGGGCAAACGTTACGACTGCCGGGGCAATTTTTCGAAAGTGATGATAGGACGACGATACCGCAGTCAGAGTTTCGAAGGTCGACATGCGCCATCAGTCCTGATTTATGTTAACTGAATCTCCCAACCTAGAATCCGTTATCACGCTTAGATCATCTATAATATTTAGGATAACTTTATTGTTATATGAACCGCAGAAACGATGTTTTGTGGTAACACCAGCCATCTCGCTGAACAACATTTGGCATCACTAGCGCAGCCGCTGAAAAACATTCGTCGAATTTACTATAAAAAGTTGCGAATTCCACTCATTGTCAGTGTGCATTGACGCTTTAACAAAACGTTTCGGTAGTTGAATCATTAAGAAAGAAACCTGCAAGACGCACATCGATGAAAAACTCAAGAAAACCAATGGCCACGCAGTAAATCTAAATTGACGCTCAAGCCAAAACTTTTACAAATTGCTGGTATCACTTAGGAAGTTCGGTGTTAATGCTAAGAACTGCACCAAGCCGTGCAAGTTCAAATAAATCCAAACCTCCGAAAACCAAGAGGCTGCTCACTTTTTGTGGTAAGTGATAGCCTAGTCGTTCGCGAATTCGATATGGGACCGAACTATCCGTAATAACCCCATCTTTACGTTAAAAATACTTAAAATCAGATCTAAAGTTGTTTGCGGCAAACTCTACACCGATCGAAACGTTCGGCACAAAAACTAAACCTTTAATTTAGGCCTATGGCTTGCTATGACTTGTACTTACGACAGGTGTATTATCGGAGCCGATTTTCCGCTACACTACTTGATGACTCTGTCTACAAGGGAAACCTCAGTTTTCTTGCCGTCACATCAACTAACGATGATAAAGATGAATGCATAGAATCCTAACATCCTACACAACCATGTTCAGGGAAGTTCAATTAGAGAAAATGCAAATCGTCAAAAAAAAAAATTGGCTTCTGTTTAACTCAAGGTATATGTCAACATCCAAAGAACAATCTGGCTTGTCCCCTGACCATTACAAAGAAAAAGGATGTTGGTTAGAGGCTGTGCGGAGACTACCGTGGTTAAATCAAAAAACAAAACTCGAGCGATACCAATATCTTTCGTCATGGATTTCATCCATTAGCTCCAGGGCTGCAATATCTTTTCAAAGATCGACCTCGGGCTTATCTTGAGATCCCAATCGTTGACGCAGACATTGAAAAACTAAATTTCTAGGTAAGTCATTTGATTTACGGAATGCGGCTCATACGTCCAAAGACTTATTCGTCTGGTCATCAATTTGAACAAATCTGTATTCGGCGAGAAACACATTAGTTTTCTAGGATTTGATGTATCAGCTGCAGGTATCATGCCGGCTAATTCTCGAATTGAAGCACTAATAAATTTCGCACGTCCAACCACAACTAAATGTATATTTAACGATTCTTGGGCATGAATACCTCAAAGGCCAAAATAAAAACACGCCAACAAAAAAATCGCTTGATGCGACCAAACAAATCAAATTCGAACGTTGTTCGCTCAGTGATAAATTTAACCGCAAACCCAGTGTCGATTTTCCACCGCGTTTCAAACATTTCGTGTGACGTCTGTTAATATGGTTGCCGACGAAAGCGACGGAAGGGCGAAACCCAAAATAGTTGAAACGACGAATGTTTACAAAGTGTCAAAAAAGTACGCACCTTTCAACAGTGACGATCCGCAGAAATTTGGTTCACTCAATTGGAGGCACAGTTCGAAATTGGTGATATTTCGGTCGATGCTACTAAGTATGGACACCTCATCGCAGCCCTCGACCCTCAAACAGTTAAATACTTACGTGATCAAATTCTTACACCACCAAACAACAATAAGTACGAAACTTACGAGGTCTGCAACTCGGCGACACAAAACCATCCCAACTTTTGAGAGAGATGGAAGCTTTGTCTATAAATCAAGTAACCGAACCAGTTTTAAGAAATTTATGGTTGCAGCGCCTATACCAACACATACACAGGAAATTTTATCATGCATGGACGATGCAAATTTGGAAAAACTTGCAAAAACAGCAGACAAAATAGTTGACGTGCAAAAACCAGCTGGCATTTATAACCTCCATGCGCCAAAAGACGACAACAGAACAGTACCAATAAGCTTAGCAGCTCAGATCAACGAGTTATCACAACGGGTGGAAGAACTATTCGGTCGATTAGAAATGTATAAAGACAAAACTCATCGAACCTATCACAAAACTCGATATATCAAAGGGAAAGCAATTCAAATCCCGTCTTACGGCATTACGACCATAAAATCCGGCGCATTGACACCCGAGATACTGGGATTACTACGCGAATTCAAAACAGTAACCCAAGCGTCTACAAATCTAAACACAATAAAGCACAACGTCACTCATTGTATTGAGACATCTGGTCAACCGTGCCACGCAAAGGTGCGAGATCAAAACCGAAATCGAAAAGTGGTTAGCGCAAGGGGTACGCCGACCCTCCAAGAGCAATTGGGCGAACTCAATACATATAGCACGAAAGAAAGACGGTAACTGGCGACTATAGAGCCTTAAATGCGATAACAAAACCCGACCGTTACCCAATTCCCTTCGTGATCGATTTCACACACCAACTCGGGTCATGTACAGTGTTCTCAAAAATCGATCTCATCCGAGCCTACCACCAGGTACCTATCGATAAACGAGTCATCGAAAAAATGGCAATTATCACTCCTTTTGGATTGTTTGAGTTTCCCCCGAATGACATTTGGGTTACGTAACGCGCCTCAAACGTTCCAACGATTGGTACACTCAATATTTCGAGACTTGCCATTCGTATTTCGGTACATCGACGATCTGCTGATCGCATCACGAAACACGGAGGAACACCTCAAACACGTGCGTATGATCTTACAACGTCTACGTGACGCGGGATTGGTAATTAACCTTAACAAGTGCGAATTCCCAAAGAACGAAATATCTTTTCTCGGATTTCACATCACCATAAACGGCATGGGACCGGATAAGCATAGCACTACGACTGGCATTCTTCGATTTTTAGGAATGGTAAATTATTACCGAATTTTTCTACCAAAGGCAGCACACGACCAGGCGATATTATATGAATTCATAAAAGAACGTAAGAAGAAGGATAAATCACCAATAAACTGGACCGACGAATCCACCGAAGCGTTCGAAATATGCAAGGCGAAGCTTGCAAAATGTGCTCAAATGGCATATTCCATTCCAAACGCCAAATTCGCTATTTTTGTCGACGCATCAAATACAGCAGTAGGACCGGTACTACAGTAATATTCACAAAAAGGGTGGCAACCACTTTTTTTTTATTCCCGAAGAAGCACATACGACCGGGAGCTTTTAGCTGCTTACTCGGCTATCAAACACTTTAAAAATTTTGTTGAAGATCGAGAATTCACCCTATTTTCCGACCATAAACCATTGACATACGCATTACACCAAAAACTCGATAAAGCCTCACCCAGACAACGCCGTCACCTGGATTATATAGCACAGTATACAGCAGATATACGGCACATTGCGGGAGACATCAACTTCGTCGCGGATACACTTTCCCGGATCGATCAAGTGAACATAGGAAGTACAATCGACTATGCATTAATTGCTGATGAGCAGTCTAAAGATCTAGAACTCGCAAAACTGGTAGAAACAAACGACACATCAACTGGTACACAACGCCCATTTATTCCTAAGGCATTTCCACGATAAATTTACGAATCGTTCCACAACGCCTCTCATACCGGTATCCGCGCCACAGCGTGACAAATCCGAAAAAAATTTGTGTGGCCAGTTATGAACCAAGAAATACGCTCTTGGGTCAAACACTGTGCACGTTGCTAAAAGTGCAAAATAACAAAGCATGTCAAAAGTAAGACTGGCACTTATGAACTGACCAGCAAACGATTTGATGAACTTCACATAAACATCGTCGGACCTTTACAACCGTCCGAAGGCAACTTATATTGTTTAACAATGATCGATCGCTATACACGCTGGCCAGAAGCCACTCCAATCCCAAATATTAATGCTGAAACCATAGCTGATGCGGTGATCAAAACATGGATCAGCCGATTCGGAGTACCAACTAGCATCGTAACCGATAGAGGCGCACAATTCGTAGCAACGATATTCGACGAACTCTCAAAATCACTTGGATTCCTACGCAAGCGAACCACCGCTTACAATCCAGCTTGCAGCGGGATGTTAGAACGATGGCACCGCAGTTTTAAAGCCGCAATAATGTGCGTCGGTGAAAAACAATGGACAAAGTCGTTACCGCTAATACTACTCGGTCTGAGAACGTCGTTCCGAGACGATTTTCAAAGTAAGTCAGCTGAACTCGTTTATGGAGAACATATACGACTACCAGCGGATTTCATTCAACCCAGCAAAAATATCCATCAGTCCGAATTCGTCATACAGTTGCGCAACCAATTCAAAGACATTCAACCTTCGTCGACTTCACGACATTCGAAAGAACAAATCTTCGTATTCAAAGAACTACCAACATGCGAATTCGTTTTGGTCCGAACTGACGCGGTTCGTCAATCATTACAAACCTCCATACGAGGGAACATACCCGGTAATCAAACGCAACGAAAAATATTTCACGCTACTAATTAAAGGTATTGAATCAACGGTTTCAATAAATCGGCTTAAACCCTGTTTCATCGAAGCACCACAACTTGATCAACCAGCAGATGAATCGATCGAAATACCAACCAAATTAAACTCTACGCAGATCCCTACACATACCGGAGAAGTAAACAAACCAGCAAGTCGAGAGAAGCTTGCATGAAAACAGGTGTCAAACTATGGTAAAACGACCGTATCAGCAATGATTAAAGCTTACAGAATTTAACGAAAGCGTATTGTTACGGAGATTTTGACAGATCACCCAACGAATCCGTAACACGATTTGACACGAAAAAATAGGAATACTTGTATTTGTATTTTATTATTTGTAATATACACAATAATTATCTTATCATAAAATATATATAAAATATTATTTTAATTAATAAAACATAAACACATAATATTAATTTATAAATATCAAAAACTGAATACAGTGTTTCATTGTTTGACGTTTCTTTCTTCAGTATGGGCGATAAATCTCGCTCTTGTTAAAGAACATTAAATAATTCAAATTTAAAAAAACTGAACGAACAGTTCTTAAAGTTCCGCTGGTCAATGTTACGATGACAGTCTGAACGACCTTATCCTAGCAAGCCGGGATATACCCCACCTGGCAGATGTCATATGGAAAAAACAGCAGAAGGATTTTCACCACGACAAGCTACACACAAACTAAAAATAAAGTATATACTGTCAGTAATCCTTGGTGTATCATTTATCCGAATAGAACCATCTCCAGGATCACAACAGTGGCGACGAGAATAAAGCGAATTAACCTCGGCATCATGGAAGAACTCATCAAACGGTTGATGGAAACTCAGACTGAAAACCAACGACAAATGGCAGCAATCATGGAACAAATGGTTCAGCAGCGAAACGCTCCGCCAGCAAATTCAGCGGATGCAATTCACCGACCAGCAGCGGCACAAATACACAAGCACCTGTCCGATCGAATGGAAAAATTCGGCTACTGCCCGGAGGACGGTGAAACGTTCGACCGCTGGTACGCTCGATACGAGCACATCTTCACAGAGGAAGTACAGACATTGACGGTCCGCCAGCGAGTGAGTTTGCTCACTGAGAAGTTGTCAACCTCGGAGTACCGACGTTTCGCTGACCGCATCCTGCCAGAGACCATACAAACCATAACTTTCGAGAGAGCAGTCGAGGAGCTGAAAAAGATTTTCGGACGGAAAGAATCGGTCTTCACACTCCGCTACAAGTGTTTGGGCATCGCTAAAGGTTCAGGAGAAAATTGGGACGATTTCGCAAGCCAAGTCAACAGGAAGTGCGAAAACTCCGAGATTGCCACGTGCACAGCTGACGACTTTAAGGTTCTCATGTTCGTCAAAGCGCTCACGGGAGCTGAAGACTCACTCGTTCTCGAAAAACTTCTCATTAAGCTCGAGGAAGTCGAAATAACCCGTACAGCAGCAGCCAATCCAGACACAGTGACCAGAGTGAAGCTGAACGATGTTTGCGAGCTAGCAAAGCGGTTGTCTTGTCTCAAAGACGAGAAATTGATGGTCCAACACTCCAACTCAGCACTGAGAAGCGAAGTGATGCAGATGTTCAGAAAGAAAGAAGGACAGCAACAGCAAGGTCGGCAGAAATCCACACACAAATCAACAGAAAAATTGGACACGCCTCCTAATAACTGCTACTTCTGCGGTGGCTGCCACTGGCATAAGGATTGCCCGTACAAGAACAAAATCTGCGATACTTGCAAGGTAAAGGGTCACAAAGCTGGCCATTGTACCTCGGCGACCGAATTCCTGCGCAGATTCCGATTAAGACCAAGCAGACCTAGCCACAGATCAGAACGTCGTCAGAGTCTGGCAGTCACAACAGCATCGATCTCTACCCGCAAGTTTGTTGAACCAGCCATCGATGATCACAAGCTTCGCCTGCAACTGGATTCTGGCTCCGACTGGACAATTATATCCGAGAAAAATTGGAAAAAGATTGGTGAGCGTCGTTGACGCCATGCGAAGAGCAAGCAATCAGCGCTTCAGGCGATCAGGTGTCGATGCTCGGAAAATTCACCGCACGATTGAAGCTCCACGGACGAGAAGAAATCGGCCCATGCTACGTCGAAAATTCAAGCTTGAACGTCCTCGGCAGCGATTGGATGGAAGCTCTCGACCTATGTAATATTCCCATCGCCAGCGTCTGCAACAACGTCCGACTCGACGCTTCACAGCAGTTTTCAAGCGAGTTGAGGATCAAATTTCCAGCCCTTTTCAGCGATTCGCTCGGCCTTTGCACCCAAAAGGCATCGCTGACGCTCAAACCAAGTGCAAAACCAATTTTCCGCAACAGCCGTCAAGTTCCGTTTGCCGCTATGGAGCCTATCGAGAACGAAATCAAACGGTAGCAGCTCTTAAATGTGATTAGCCCCGTGCGATACTCAGCATACGCCGCACCAATCGTCGCTGTCAAGAAGAAGGATGGACGGGTTAGAATTTGCGCCGACTACTCAACTGGCTTAAATGATTCGCTTGAACCGGAACAATTTCCACTGCCAACGCCTGACGAGATTTTTGCTCAGCTATCGCCATTCAAACTCTTTAGCAAAATCGACCACTCAGACGCGTTCCTTCAAGTCGAGCTCGACGACGACTCAAAGAAGCTTATGACCATCAAGACTCACTGCGGACTTTTCAAAGTCAATCGGTTGCAGCCAGGAGTCAAGCCAGCACCGGGAATCTTCCAAAGACTTGTGAGCAGCATGATGAGCAGAGCAAAGGGCGCCTTTCCGTTCATCGACGACTTCATTGTGGGAGGAACAGATCAAAACAACCACGACAAGAATCTGTACGAAGTTTTAAGCCGCATTCAGGAGAACGGCTTTCACCTCAATCGACAAGTGTTGGTTCCGTCAGAAAGAACTCGATTTTCTTGACCACATACTCGACACTAACGGCATTAAACCGAGCCCAGAAAAGATCAAAACGCTTCAGAACATTCCGCCTCCAACAGACGTCAAGCAACTTCAGGCATTTCTAGGAGCAGTCACTTGGTACGGAAAATTCATTCCTGGTATAAAGAAACATCGCGGCCGATTAGACGAGCTTCTTCAAGATGATATCACGTTTGCATGGGAAACAAAACATCAAGAATCTTTCGACGAGCTCAAGACAATTCTGGCATCTGACCTCGGACTTACTCACTATGACCCAACTAAGAAGTTGATCGTTGCTGCTGACGCTTCAAGCTATGGAATGGGAGCAAGTCTAATGCATGAGATGCCCGGTAAGTCGTTGCGCCCAGTAATGCATGCCGCACGCTCATTCACAGCAGCAGAAAAAAAACTACCCGCAAATCCAACGAGAAGCTCTGGCGCTCACATTCGCCCTTCAGAAGTTTCACCGCTACATTTATGGTCGAAAATTCGAGCTCCAGATTGACCATAAACCCTTGCTCGCAATATTCGGGAATAAGAAGGGAATTCCGGTACACACGGCAAGCCGCCTTCAACGCTACGCGTTGATATTGCTCGCATACGACCTCGAAATCAAATACGTCGACACGAACAGCTTCGCATACGTAGATTTCATCTCTCGACTCATTAGTCAACACGATACTACGACAGAAGACTAACTAGGTTGCTTCGCTATCGACACCGCCAAGAAGCTGCCAGTAACCTTCGAAGCTATTCAGTACGAAACAAGTCGAGACAAGACGTTGAAGGTAATGACAAGTTGCATTGAGAAGGGTTGGCCACGAAAACGAGAGCAAATTCCTGACGTTGAGGCTGCAGACTACTTCGCAAGACGAGATTCGCTCACAGTTATCAACGGTTGCATTTTTTCGGTGATCGCATCATAATTCCGAAGCGCTACCGCAGCGAAATACTGAAAGAACTGCATCAAAGTCATCCTGGCATTGGGCGCATGAAGCTATTAGCTCGACAGAAAGTCTCCTGGCCACCGCTCGACAACGACATCGAAAAAACAGTTCGAACCTGTGTGAATTGCGCAACGAATGCGTTTTCACCGATCAAAGCTAAACTGCAGTTGTGGCCGATTCCAGAAGCGCCGTGGTCGCGATTGCACGTTGACTTCGCTGGTCCAGACAACAGCTTCTGGTATTTTGTCATCATCAACGCCTTTTCAAAATGGCCAGAAGTCTACAAGATGCAGAGCACGACGTCCCAGCAGACAACAGATAAGCTCGAAGAAGCCTTCGCAAGACACGGCGATTGCCAAACAATCGTTTCTGACAACGAACCGCAATTCAAATCGGAGCAATTTAAGCAATTCTGCGCAGAAAGAGGAATCGAGCATATCACCACAGCGCCTTATCATCCGCAATCAAACGGTCAGGCAGAACGGTTCGTGCAGACGCTGAAACAGGGACTCAAGAAGCTTGAGAAGGATGGAAACGCTAATGAAGTCTTGCGAAAGTTCCTTAAGCACTACCGTTTCACACCGTCATACAACCTTGGATCGAAATCGCCGCATGAGCTGATGACGGGACGACAAGCAAGATCGAAGCTCGACTTGCTCATGCCAACTACGAAAGCTATAGTAGAACGAAACCACAAGATGGAACAGCAGTTCAACACTCACCACGGTGCTAAGGAAAAGACTTTTGAGATCGGCGACAAAGTTTTCGTTAAAACCCACTTAAGCAACAACCAGTGGCGCTGGGTTTCAGGAGAAGTCGTGTGTAAAATGGGAACGGTCAATTACAAGGTGCAAACCGATATACGAGAGATCGTTGCTCATGCAAATCAGCTAAAAAAACGCTACATGTATCTCGACGATGGCCACAACGTTCTTCTGGACAGTTTTGATATCCAGGTCTCAGGAAAGCAAGAGATTGAGCCCGAAATCATCCCAGAACCCGAGGAGGAGAAAGAGGAAGTACAAGAAGATGACTCATTGCAAGACTCACTGAACGATCAACAAGAAGACTTGCTAGCGCTCCAGGAGCAAGTTCCACGAAGAACTCAACGAGCTACAGCTGGAGTTCCACCCGCCTATCTCGGAGACTACGTGTGCTAAACAAGGCATTTTCCCATTTCCATTTATTTTCATTCACATCCGAAACAATTGTAATCACTATTCATCATTCATATCGCAATCATTCAAATAAGAATTTCAACTGTTTATAAACAGCATCTTAAAACGGGGAGAAGTGTTACGATGACAGTCTGAACGACCGGGATATACCCCACCTGGCAGATGTCATATGGAAAAAACAGCAGAAGGATTTTCACCACGACAAGCTACACACAAACTAAAAATAAAGTATATACTGTCAGTAATCCTTGGTGTATCATTTATCCGAATAGAACCATCTCCAGGATCACAACAGTCAGTAACATGGAAGTTCCTATGGTCACAATCTTACTTAAATTTCTTATACTCGCTGGTCAATGCTAATTTCACTAAAGTAAATAAATTATTACACAATCACTGAAGCACTCAATGCACAAACTAATACGTAAAACAAACGACTATCGTGTTCGTGTTATGTCAATTTTCAAACGGAAGTTGTGCAATTCTAGTATTTTATTTTAATACAACAAATTAAACTGTTACATATAACGGTAACATTTTGTTGGCGACAACATTTTAATTTGTTGTTAGTACCGTCATCTATTGATCGACATAAACAAAATAAATATCGATATTTGCGGTTTTAATTATTATTACCCCATCTATTATCAAATAGATTACCAACAAATTAAAAAAACCTTACAAATTCATCAATGCACAAATCAAAAATCAACAGATGTTTATCTAATTTTGTGGTGGTTTTCCAGTGTCAAAAAAAAAAACAGACTCCGAGCCAAAAATTAGAGCTAAAATGACATATATTTGACATAAAATGCTCGTTATCTGCTCGTTGTCTGTTTTTTTTTGTTGCGATTGAAAAACCACTAGTGTGTAATGTGTTAGAAGAGAACTAGAAATTAGAACAATAGAAATGTCAAAAGAGACGACAGTTCAATGTGGAGGCTCGTAAACAATACGTAGTTTTTTAATTTTTATTTTATTTTCAAAATATTTTTATTTACTTATTTAAATTTATTTGTTGTTATATATTTTATGTGTAAGCGTTAATTTTCGAGAATGTTTCACCCTATCATGAAGGAATTGGCCACCAAGCGGATTGTGCTGGCCAGTAGCTCACCACGACGTCAAGAAATTTTTAAGAATATCGTAAGACAATGTGATTCATATAAATACATGTACATATTTAATGTGACAACTATTTGCTTTGTATTTTATAGGGCTTGAATGCTTTACTGTATCCATCGTTATTTGAGGAGAATTTGTTACCCGAAAATTTTTCATCTTTTGCCGGATTCGTTGAGGAGACGGCACTACAAAAGGTATTGGAAGTTAGTGCCCGAATCACTGAGTCAACAAATCCGTTCACCTCGAATGATTTAATTATTGGTGCTGACACTATTGTGACGCTCAACGGAAAAGTTTATGGTAAACCAAAAACGGCCGAAAGAGCCTTTGACTATTTATCGAAACTTATTGATAAATCGCATGTGGTTTATACGGGGGTGGCAATCAAGCATGGCGATGATATTATTAAATTTACGGAGAGTACGGTTGTGGAATTTGGAAAAGCAACACCGGAACAAATTCAAGCATACGTTGATACTGGAGAACCTCTGTAATTGTGTTTTTTTTTTTCGTAATCACGAGACCAAAAAGGTTAACTGTACTTACTAGATTCTTTTATATTAATTTTTTAGGGACAAAGCTGGTGGATATGGTATCCAGGGTGTAGGTGGTACACTGATTAAAAAAATTGACGGTGATTATTTTACGGTCATGGGTTTTCCACTCTATCGATTTTGTACCGAACTGTGTAGGATGTTTAATTATCCGGTCAACGACAAATCATAACGTACTTTATATATGGACAAAGACGCTAGCTTTATCTAATTTTTGTGATACGAATAAAAAAGAAGCCGAATAAATATATTTTTTCCTTTTCAAATTGTATATTTTAATCGTTATCAGTTATGTATTATTAAATCCAATTTTGCTATTCTAACTATTCCATTAGATTAGTTATAGTGGTTGTATATAGTTGATAAACAACATAATCCAATTTCAGCTTGAGTTGTAAGAAATTAATAATTTAATATGCGATTAGACGTAATCGTTAAATACAAGCCTCTCTTTTTTGTCACGATCACGAGTAGTAGGCCAACCCAAAAAATTTCAGTAAGTTCCATTTCTATCAAACCACTATTCAAATTTTGTTTCTAAATGCGGCACGCTTGTTTCAGAACATTTAGAGAGTTTTGGATGACTTATCATTCGTTCACTGGCAAAACTTTCTGGCTGCGGCATTTAAATCTCTTCTCTTCAGTCACAATGTGCTTTTAATCGATACCGCATGGAAATAAACCATCTTAAATAAACATTTATAGATACATATAATTAATTTTATTTATTGTTGATTCCGGCCCCATTCGTCATTTTATTAAGTTTTGCTTTCCTCCTAACGCAGGCTTATTCGAGACTAAGATGAATGCGAGTGTATTGCAATTGCAAAACTATTGAGAATAATTGCTTCTGTTTGATATTTTTAAGCAACTTAATTTAGTTCAGTTATTACTGCCTGTATCTACCTTTATGATTTGTGTTCATTATACTGATCCATTGATATCTGGAGGATTATCTGCATTATTCTGTGGTGCATTATCGCCATTAGTACAAAACTGCTCAACATGATTTTGAGAAAGAGAAGGCGTTGTTACGTTCTGGTCTTACGCGGCCAATTAGGCTTCTGCGAAACTAATAACGGCGTCTCTGTAAGGTTGTTAAGATCTGCTCAGGCCAATAATGATTAGCATCGAGATGACTGGAGTGGCTGTACCAGCTGGTTCAGAAGATAATGAAGTTATACGATTTCGTAAATGCAGATTCAGGCATTTAGCAAACAATTATACCTACCAAGAATAGTAAAATAGACTCACACAAGCATGCTAATTCTCCAGTACTAATTTAGATCGCAGAAAACAAGTCAAGTTTAGTCTATTATGGTTACATTTTAAATTTCCTTTTTACATACAAAAGATTTAACTCAAAGGTTGTTTTCTGGTATGTTCAGATGATGTAATCAAATGATGAAAAACCCTTTTGTATTCCACCCATATAGAGATTCGAACACGGTACCTCCCGATCCAACCGCCGCAGCATTAACCACTGCGCCGTTTGCTCGGTTAAAATCAGTTTTTGAGAAAATTAAAACAAAAATCATTTTGGCGGCCATTTTGAAAAGGTACAAATTAAAGATTATACCTGTTGGGGTGAAGCCCAAAATATTGATGAATGTTGCCAAGTTCTTGGTAATACCCAGCTGCACGATTTTTCCCAAGTTAATAATTAGTGGACTGATTCTAGAATGAATTTGCAAGATAGATTTGAACAAGATAAGTGTTTGATTTATAATTGATTTAATAAATGATGAATTCAAGGGTTTTTAATTATTTTGACGTTTCTATTTTAGGAGATTCTGCTGCTCTGGATTCAAATGTGTTTCATATATTCAACATACACCTCCCCTTTGAACGATCTGGCTCAAAAATGATAATCTATGGATGAAAAGAATACCATTTGGATCGTTTATATTATTTCAACGTCATCTAAATTTTGTTGTGTTGTTTGTAATTTTGGGAATTAAGATCCTCTTGGACTGTTTGCTATTCTTCAGCCAAATCTTCTCTGGAAACTGGTAATAAACATAGCTTATGTATCGACCGTTTGATCTGGTTGTTGAGGATTTTTAAAGTGACTACTCTCATTAATTCGTCGGAACCAGGGTGAAGATTAATGATTTTACCTAGCAGTCACTGGTTTACAGGTAGGTTGTTGTCCTTGACTAGTACAATATCGTTTATCTGGATGGTTGATTGTCTTGCTCGCCATTTGGATCGCTGCTGTAGAGTGGTTAGGTATTCGATATACCACACCTCTTCCAAAAGTGTTGAGAAATCTGCTGTGCCATTGTGTACATCACACCAGAAATCCCATTTTAGAAAACCCAAGATTTATTTATATAATTCGGACCATTGGGATTGTGCAATTTTGTGCCTGTAATTAAAAAATTTGTGCATAGCGTTCTTTAGGAAATAGGATGGGATTTCTCACGTGATTATCACACCAGAAATCCCATATATTCCGTTTATATAATAAGACATATTTTTCGCTGTATGATAATTGTGCGTTACTAAACTGACCTTAGTTAATAGTTAATAGTTTATATTGGCCAGAATCGGCCTTAGAACATCCACAATTGATCAAAATCGGGATTTTTTTAAGAGGTTATATGGGCGATTTCCAGAAATCCCACCTTTTATTAACATTCGAATTAAAACAAAGTGTAGTTAGTATTCTGGCCTAGTTTTACGTTTGTGCATGTTATACTTTAGCCAGAATCGGCCATAGAACATCCACAATTGATCAAAATCGTGGTTTTTCGACGATGTTATATGGGCGATAACCATTAATCCCACTTTTTATTAACATTCGAATTAAAACAAAACGCGGTTAGTATTCTGGCCAAGTTGCACGCTTGTGCATATAATACTTTAGCCAGAATTGGCCTTAGACCATCCACAATTGATCAAAATCGTGGTTTTTCGAAGAGGTTATATGGGCGATATCCAGAAATCCCATATTTTATTAACATTCGAATTAAAACAAAGTGTGGTTAGTATTCTGGCCTAGTTTCCCGTTTGTGCATATTATACTTTAGCCAGAATCGGCATTAGAACATCCACAATTGATCAAAATCGTGAGTTTTCGAAGAGCTAATATGGGCGACATCCAGAAATCCCACTTTTTATTAATATTCGAGTTAAAACAAAGTGTGGTTAGTATTCTGGCCTAGTTTCACGTTTGTGCATATTATACTTTAGCCAGAATCGGCCATAGAACATCCACAATTGATCAAAATCGTGGTTTTTCGACGAGGTTATATGGGCGATGTCCAGAAATCCCACCTTTTATTAACATTCGAATTAAAACAAACTGTGGTTAGTATTCTGGCCTAGATTCACGTTTGTGCATATTACACTTTAGCCAGAATCGGCCATAGAACATCCACAATTGATCAAAATCGTGGTTTTTCGAAGAGGTTATATGGGCGATATCCAGAAATCCCACCTTTTGTTAACATTCGAATTAAAACAAACTGTGGTTAGTATTCTGGCCAAGTTTCACGTTTGTGCATATTATACTTTAGCCAGAATCGGCCATAAAACATCCACAATTGATCAAAATCGTAATTTTTCGAAGAGGTTATATGAGCGATTTCCAGAAATCCAACCATTTATTAACATGCATCGCAGAATCCGTGTATGTCTATAGCAGAATTTTCAGCTGCCTTTATATATCTGGGGATAGAAATGTTTTTTATTGACTTTAAATTATTCCTTGTTCTTTCCCATATAATATGCTTGTCGTTTGAGAGTGGATCGTCTCAACCTAAATTGTTTCCCCAAAGCATCTGTAAAAATATTTTGAAGGTTATGACCACACGAGCTAGGCAACCTAGAGGATCAAACAGCCGACTAGCTTCCGAAAGAACTGTTCTTTTTGTGAAATCCATCGAGTCTGGTAATTGAGACGTGAACATGAAGCAGTCGATTTGCGAATTCCAATTGATGATTGGATGTTTTTATTGTTCTCTCGATGGTGATTGCCAGTAATTTTGTTTAGTACTTTCTAACTGTTACATTTCCACTTCCTGAGGTGAAAACCGTATTGGCGAAATATTTCCGTGACATCTTCCCTCTGTTTCATAGCGCGTTCTTCATCGTCTGCACCAGTCATGAGATCGTCACATAAATATTGTTAGCGATGACATCTGCAGCATGGGGTGACAAATCTCGAAAGTCTTCTGATATTTGCTTGATTGCTCTGGTTGCTAGAAAAGAAGCAGATGCCAAACCGTCGAATGGGTTGAGATGAATCAGTCCGATAAACAATTTTTTGAAAATTTGTGTCGTTGAAAGATACAGCGACCTGGCGGTACATCTTTTCCACATCAGCAGAAAATGCTACCTTATGCTTTCTAAATCGCAAAATGATTGCATATAAGCTAGATTGGACGGTTGGTCCGACAGCGAGACAATCATTCAGGGAAATACCTGAGCTGGATTTGGGGATCCATCGAATACTACTCTCATCTTACTGGTTGTGCTGGAAGTTTTAATCACGCCATGGTGGGGTAAATAAAAATCATTTTCTGATGGCTTTGGCGGAGGGATCTCAATCATGTGATTAAGTTCCTGATATTCAGTCATGAATTCATGATATAATTTGGCGAACGGTTGATCGCGAATGAATCGGCGTTCCATTCCTCGTAGCCTTTGTATCGCCGAGTTTAACCAGTTGCCTAATTGAACGGGTGATTCCTTAAAGGGGAGTCTGACGATAAATCGGCCTTCTGAGTTCCTTTGTAAATTGTTGGAGAAGTATGTTTTTCGCAAAAAGATGCTTCTGGTGAGAGAATCTTTCGTTCATCATAGACAGACTCTAACTCCCAGAATCTTCTTAAACTTTGGTCGATGTCAACGATTCCCTTCTCAATTGTTGGTTGCGTTGACAACGAAACTAATTGATGGTGTTTGGGGGGATTGGAATGCCCACATACTATCCAGCCGAATAACGTTTCCTGTAGAAGTGGTTCATTAGCATTGCCTTTGATCTGTCCACTTTTCATCAAACTGAAAAAATGATCCGCTCCAATTAGCAAGTCTTTGTTACTTCTCTGATTAAATTGAGGATCGGTTAATTTGATTTTTGCGAACACTCAGGGAACAGTATATTTCTTATTTCCCTTCAGGGCATAACTAGCTTAGACGTTGTAATCACCGACTCAAGGGTGTCTATTCGTCGACTCAAAAACTTGAGGAACTCAGAAAAGTCTGGATTATCCATATCTACTGAATGCTCTGCCCAATGTGTTGTAGATTTTTCATCCAATTTCTGTATGAGGAGGTAAATAAGCCACGGATCCCTGGTTTCTGCTACATCACCCAGCGCATGGAGCCCACGAACTACCTCATCAGAGGTGTCCAGTAAACGTTTTAAGTTGTTTGCAATGGAATGGCTGATCGATGGCTGTTCGACAAATGTTCGGATAAAAGTGTTAATGATACATTTTTGCGTTCATATCTCTCCTTTAGCTTGGTAAGAGCTCCAATGTAGTTGCCCTCAGTAACGATTATGTGTCGTAGTAACACAGCAGCCTCTCCCCGAAGAAGTCCTTTCAAATACTGAAACTTCTGAACAGCATTGAGGTTGGGTAATTCGTGTATAGTCGTGGTATACATGTCGTAGAACGACTGCCACTCAGAATACTCTCCAGAGAATGAAGGAATGTGAATTTTTGGCAATTTCACCTGGGTGGGCTCAACAGCTTGTGTTATGTTTTGAGACATATCGAGGTTTATTAAGCCTTGATCCAGGCTTTTTGATCGAATTAAAGAATTTAGAGTGGAAATGGCGGTGAAGATACGTAGCTCTAGATCGGTAAACTCTGCCATTAACTGTTCAACTCGATGTAAACGTGTAGTTAATTCAATTACACTTGTAGTTGAACGGTCGTCTCGGGCATATTTCACTAAATTTGTAAGTTTAGCCTTGTTATAACTACGTTGTTTTTTGAGACCAGCCAGAAGTTCAGCCATCTTTAACTATTAAATTCGATGTTTGGGATCGGTTTATGGTTTATAAATGTTTATGGAGTTGACACAGAAAGCACGCGCGGTAAATTGGAACACTTTTCGAGTTTTAAAGCACTATACTGTTTATTTTATTTTTTGTTTTGAGCTAAAACGGTTCACTTATATACCAGCCAAAGATGATTAATTTAGCACTCGTTAATTTATTGGAATATTAGAGAAATATTCTTATGAGCAATAGTTAAATATAAAAAATGGCTATTTATCTCGATATGTGGTGAAATTTCCAGAACATCCAAAGCGGCAAATGGATGATTTAGTCGAAGGACCAACGTGTTGGGGTGAAGATTCTGCTGCTCATTCAAATATGTTTTAGATATTCAACAATACCAGTTTACGATGTTTTCAGGAGAAAGCCTTTTGTTTTGTGCTACGATTAAAATTAAAGATTGTGTACCTCCCAACTCTGATGTGATAGAACGTCAAACGAGGAGTCGTTCATATCGTCTTATCGAGTTATGTCTAAGTAGTGATCTGTAATAGCTCTAAGTAGTGTATTGTACAAGTATCGTAAATGCGAAGACGTAAACCAGTAGGTCGATTCAAAACGAGTTTGTATGATAAATGAGATATCAAGATTCGCACTGGGATGTGTCTTTATTTATCCGAACGTCACGAACGTTAACAATTCCGATTCCAAGATGTTTCTCTTCAGTGCCATGATTAAATATGAAGAAAATATTTGATGTGAATGTAGACACCGAAATGGTGATGGTAATCAAGAGAGATTTCAACGTCAACGCACAGACTAATTTGGGGAGAATGGCAACAATTTCGAAAATTTTACAAAAATAATTTTGAGGTGAAAATGGCTGTTTTCGAAATATCTAACGGTGTAATGGGTTTTAACTGGCAAGTCTGGGTAAGGTGTAATAAACAAAAATGTAACAAAGGTGTAATAAACTTCAATTGATGCGATCTTGGAGGTGAAGAATTGGATACCGGCTAGATACTAAAATGTAAAAAGGTAATCCCGCAGGATCTACAATCTCCATTTGTTTTTTAATCAGATGTATTGGACTACGGACCAAGAGCTATTGCTGGATCCATAAATCCCACGTGACACCATTAATTCAAACTTAGCTTAGCATACCACCCGGACGATAAAGAACTATAAGTAATAAGAGAGGTTGACGCTTCTCTGCGTCTCTGTTCGGCGAATGCCGAAAGCTTTATATGGAGTCTCGTTTGCTGCGAATAAATTGAACGCTGGGTCAAACTTAGTAATTTTGACAAAACTGAATCGGATAACTCAAGCATTTTCATTATTTATTTAACTCGTAAATTAGTAGACGAATGAGCAGTTGATTAATACCGTACGGTGCCACCAATTAATAAAATTGGTGTTTTGTTTGCAATCCGAAGCTGATTGTAAAGCTTTACGAACTTCGATGCATGCTTCTTTTAGTAGAGATTTGAGATGGAATAAATTATCAGCTCCGCCAAGAAGCCAAATTACCTCATTTTAAAATACCGTGTGTAACGAAATCCCAAAAGGGATTACGTTAACAGACATGAGAATAGCGGTCTGATGCGGTATAGTAGCTGGCTAGAGCTCACGGTGCGGCGTGGGGATTCTCAGACATATTTCTCATGCTTGAATAACCGCATGATGAACATAATTAGAGGGGCAAATGGAAATTAACAATTACACTGCCACGGCCTCAGCGGCAAAAGGAAATAATAAGCCGGGAGTGATCGTTTCGGAGTGACCGTCTCAATCCCAGGCGACTACCGCCGTGACTGCCACACGGGCCTCCCCTCATCGGCCCGCCTACTGGGATGCTGTTTCCCAGTCGCGACGGCTCCCGATGCCATTTATGAAGGAGGGACGCCCGCATGACAATCCCAGCGACAATCCCCCGGAACGAGACCGTCACCCCGACGCGATCAACTCATGTGGCGTGCCGCCCTCCAGCACAGCCTGTCCTGGAGGAACGAACGACACGCACGGAAAAGGATGGAAAAAGGCCGACCCTTCGCATGACCCCACCTCACATCACCCGATCAATTATTTATTTACGCGCACATGGTGCGGTTAGCACACGACAGTTAAAAATGCAAAAAAGAAAAAAAAATTGTTACGGTAAAAGTAAAAACTGAAAAAATTCGTTAGAAAACTACGTTACCACTGATTCTACGTTATATTAAAATTTTACTTTCACTAATCACTGTTCCAAAAAAAATCATGAAAAAAGGAAAATAACACCAAAGTACCTGAAACAGAAAAAGGGACCGCTATGTGGTCGAACCACACCCAAAGCGGACAACCGAACCGAAGCGAAGCAAAAAGAAAAATTGCGAAAACTCCAAACGCAATCACTCAAACAACGGTGAAAAGATGAAATAGGCGTGATATTTGCTCGGTGTGGGATTTCCACCAAACCGGTGCATCACCACAGATCGCGAGTATGACCGCACAAAACAAATATATAATATATAGGAAAAATAATAGGGGGAAAAACAACTGTTACAATTTAAAATTTACAAGTTGTTTTTACCCTGAATAGCGTACCTTTTTATTTCTTACCCACCTTGGCCCGTCCGACCACCGCAACCAGCGCCGACGCAGGATCCCCCTCACCAAAATGCTGCCCGGCCCACAAGGGCGGGAATATTATCGTATGTAGATCCGTCCGATCCAAACACACTCAATAACCGGATTCAGTGTATCGTACCATAAAACACACGTTAATCCGAAGGTTGACCTTTTATAGTCGAACTCTGTCGAACGGCACAAAAGAAAATAATATATTTTTTTTTATTTAAATTGGCACCAAAACAGTTTCCAGATTTCTCTTTTTTTTCTTTTTTTTATTTCACCAAAAGGTTCACGCCACAATCAAAAAAAAATAAAGTAGGAAAGGTAAAACTCAACAACTAATTTACGCTTTCATAGCCATCAACAATTTTTATTATTCAATTTATTGTCTAGTAAATTAACACAAGAAATATATACCCCATTCGCAGATGGGTATGGATTTAATTTACAGATATGATAAATACACTAATCGATCTTATTAATATTATTAATGTTTATAAAATTAATACACATCATTAGGAAGTTAATTCCTTCTTTTGTCTATTGTTCCCTCTTTTTTTTTGTTTACAAACTTAAGATGGTGGTTTATAATTTTTCTGCGGTGATATACATTCCACCGCGCACATAACAAAAAAAACCCAGTTATAAAAAAAAATTAACTATTATCACAAAAAAATTTACTTGAATTTGACGACATTGGCCAAAGTAATAACATGGTCGCTAATTTAGTCCAAGCAAAACCATTTAAAATTTACCGTCAATATAACGAACCTCGAAAATTCACTCGACTTTACTCAACAAGAATCTAAACTTGACTTTTATTTTTTTTTCATTTATCACAAAAAAATTTTAGACTTATCGTCACATCAATGCGAAAACTAGATTTTTTATTTTTAATTTTTTATATAAAAAAAAAGGTGACTTATCGTCAACCAAAAACTCAAACTCGACTAACTAATCAAAAAAAAATATTTTACATCAATTACAAAAAAATCAGAAAATTTTCCCCCTCCTATCTCTCCCTTCGCATCGCTGTTTGTCCCGCTCGCTGTATTTGTGCACACACACAATCAGTTTTATTATTTTTTTTTTTATTATTATAAAATCTTTATTCATGTTTATGTTCTCTTTTCTTTTTTTTGTTTATATGTGCACAAATACAACGAATGAAACCACCAACGACGACGAACATATATATACACTCAGTTGTACGGTCGCTTCGGCTCCATGTCTAATCAGCCGATCGGTTTTCTTCCCCACACAAAGCAAATATCACGCGTTAACTCAAGCCAATAACATCAACAAGAAAAATGGAATATTCGAGACTGGACATTTTCGCATTGTAAACATTCCATCTCATACCACACAATACACATACACACACCATCTCGCAAGAAATATATATGCTTGTACATGATAATATAGAAAACAAGTAAATGCAGGGGAAAACAAAATAAAATATTTTTACATAACAATCGGTGAGAATATTAATTTGAATTTTGGGAAAGCATAGATCAGAGCGTATGTATATACAACCCTATGGTGGTCATGGTATATAAAAAAAAAATTCAAACTATTTGAGCGTTTGGAGTTTTCGCAATAGAATTTTTCTGCTTCAAGTGGAGACGCATGCCAGTCGTAACAAACGTGGGAACGACCCACACCCGAGATAAGGTCTCAAAGCCAGGCCTAAAAAAAAAATAGATTGAATTTTAAGAGGGGTTACTTTGATTTTATTACTGTTTCCCCTTCTCCTTCACACACGGATATCCTTGGCATGAAAGGTGCCCAATGGTTTGCCATCTGGATCTTTTAATTGATATGCGACCGATCCGACCTTATCCGATATGATAGCGGGTTTGAATTTAGCGCCTAATTTGGCAGAGAATTTGTTGATCGCGTCGCTTAAGGCGAAAGATCGGACAAAAACGGGTTGGCCGATTCGAAAATTACGGTGGGTACTGCGCAGATTGTATCTTTTGGCACCTTTCTCATGCGCGACTTGCAGGTAGTGCATAATACGATTTTTAAGCAAGTTCAATCGATCCGGTTTAGACATTACGTAGATTTCGCTTGAATCATTCTCGTCCAGCAATCTTCGCAGAGAATAATCAGATCCGTGTAACGACATATGCTGTCCGAACACGGCATAATAAGGGGAACAATGCAGAGTATCATGAATAGCGTTGCGTAAGGCAGCGGCTATCTCTGGTAGGTACTTATCCCACTCACTATGTTCATGATCGTCGACATAAGCCCGTAAAGAAGACAATAAAGTACGATTCACACGCTCAGACGCATTACTCTGTGGAGAGTAAACAGGAGTACGAACGTGAAAAATCCCATATTTAGATAACAAATCCCTGAATAGATTAGAGGTAAATTGTTTTCCGTTGTCTGAAGTGATTACTTCAGGAACGGAGAACAATAAGAAGACATCATTTTCCAAAAAGTTACATAACGATGAAGCAGTAGCTTCACGCAAAGGTTTAATCAATACAAATTTAGAAAAATGATCAAGGACAATTGCTATATAGGAATTCCCACGCTTTGAGCGAGGATACGGACCGAGAAAATCAACGAACAATTTCTGAAAAGGTCTAGTTGAAACCACGGCCGCTCCCATGGCTGGTTGCGTAGAGTAATTCACAGCTTTATTCATTTTGCACTTAGAACAGCTAGCCACGTAAGTTTTTACCTGACTTGCCATCTGTGGCCAGTAAAATTGACGCTGAAGACGTTCAAGCGTTTTACTGCCACCTAAATGTGCGGAAGTGGGAGGGACGTGGGCCTGCTCGATGAGTTCCTCAGTCATGGAATTAGGAACAACTAATCTCCAGATGGGAGCATCAGTGTCAAGATAATCAATTCCATGAGGTATAGAAATAAGTAATTTATCATCCTGTACTTTATAATTATGCTGATTACTGGCGAGCTGATTCACTTTAGCAATTTGTGCAACATATTCGGATTCCTGGAACGAAGGAGAGGAAAGATCGATGTGTAGCACCGGCACCATGGTTTGAGACGAAGACAATGCGCTCAAAGATTTACCTGACAATATCAACCCGGACTGATGACTTCCAGATTGGACTCCAGGGATAGCATTGCTCTCACCTTTGGACTTTTCCTCACGAGGAGAGGTTTCATCACAAAAGGCTCGAGACAACGCATCGGGCACTATGTTTACCGACCCTTTTCGGTACCCAATCTGGAAATCAAAAGCTTGTAGTTTAAGACTCCATCGAGCGAGTCGACCGGAGAGATCTTTCTGCGACATCAACCAACGTAGACTAGCGTGATCCGTATAGATGGTAAACGGATAACCTTCGATATAAGGCCTAAATTTGTGGACGCTCAGTACCGCGGCATAGCACTCGAGCTCGGTAACCGAATAGTTCCGCTGTGCTGAATTTAATTTGTGGGAGATGTACTCGATAGGGTGCTCAGCTCCTTCCGAATCCGTCTGAAAAAGTACACTGCCCACACCCACGGCACTAGCGTCGCACTGAATAAAAAAGGGTCTACTATAGTCAGGATGCGCTAACACAGGAGATGATGACAAGGCCAATTTAAGAGAGTTAAACGCAGAGTCGGCTGTAGGAGTCCACTGAAGTTTCCCAGATTTACCAGTCAGATCAGTGAGAGGAGCTGCTAGCGAAGAGAAATCTTTAATGAAACGCCGGTACCAGCCACACATTCCCAGAAAACGTCGAATTTGTTTGGTGGTAGTGGGGATTGGATAATCCATGATCGCTGTACATTTGTCTGGGTTTGTGCGGAGGCAACCGTTTCCTACAATATAACCCAAGTAGTTGACTTCTTTGAGGACGAATTGACTCTTGGTGATATTAATAGTCAAACCAGCATTTTTCAAAAGTTGTGCAATTTCTTGTAATAAGGCAAAGTGTTCGGCTAGAGTGGAGGATGTGACAAGGAGATCGTCGAGATACACAAAGACCTTATCGTGCAACCGATGCGGGATCACTCGGTGCATAAGGCGACAAAGGGTCTGTGGCGCGTTGCATAAACCAAAAGGCATGACGGTGAACTGATACAAGGGCCGTCCAGGTACCGTAAACGCTGTCTTATCGCGGGATTGTGGGTCGAGTGGTATCTGCCAAAAGGCATCTTTTAAATCAATAGCCGATATGTATCGAGTTTGATCCAAACGACCCAACAATCCGTTGATAAGAGGCAACGGGTACGCATCCTTGACGGTGGCCTTGTTCAGTTCTCTAGCATCTAAGCACAGACGAACTTTGCCACTAGCCTTACGAACCAAAGTAACCGGCGAGCACCAGGCACTTTGTGAGATCTCGATGACCCCCAAAGACAACATCCGATCCAACTCATCGTACATCAACTTTTGAATCGCAGGAGAGACGGAATAAAACCGCTGTTTTATAGGTTTGGCCTCACCCACGTCAATACTGTGAGTTAATAAAGAGGTTTTTCCGAGACCCAATTTGGTACTAGAAGGAAATAAGTTTTTAAGATTATCGAGCAATTGCTGTTCAATAACAGATAAATCGTGAAATGTAGAGGGAGTATTAGAGTCGGACAACTCAGGTGCAAGGTTCAACGCAGAAATCTTTGGAATGATTCCGAAACGATTCCAGAAATCAATTCCCAAATACAAAGTCTGTTCCAATGAGGGAACCACATACAGATTCAGATTATGTGTCACCCCATTGAACTGAATACGCGCATTAACGTATCCCATGACACGCTGAGACTGTCCGCTCGCAGTTTTAATTAATTGAGGAAAGTTGTGAAATGAAACTAATGGGTTGTTGAGGAACCTCTCCGATCCACAACCCAGCACGCTAACGCTGGCTCCACTGTCCAATAGACCTCGGTAAGGTACATCATTAACAAGGACATCGGCATATGGCCGATTGTCACCTGCTTCAGAACCGAGTATTGAGGCGAGAACGAAAGATCGCATGATCCTTCGTCTCTCCCAATATTTGATTGAACGGGAAAGCCGCACTGAGCTGCGAGATCGGGGAGGTTCGACAATTTCCGAATCTAGTGAATTTATTGACATTTGAAATGAAGTGTTGGTAGGAATAATGGAAACATCATCCGAGAAGCGGACCGTTTGAACAGGAAAAGGTTTCAAAGGAACTTGACAACTCGAAAGAGATGAAGTTTCCGGCTTATTTATGGTTAAAAATGATTTATAGGGTGTATTGTCATAATAAGGGTTTGTGGACGGTGCAATATTCGACGACAATAGCAACGCTGGATCTACGACCAAGGGTTTAGAACGAGATCGACCCGATCCAGACACAAAATCGGAATCGGAGGATTCTACGAAAGCTATCTCGGATCGATCTAATTCCTCCTCACTGACGCAGACCCTAGACGAAGTTCCGAGTCGGTATTGCTGGCCGCATCTTCCTGATTCGGTCTGGGTAAAATCGCAGGTGGCCCTCTCATCCCAGTTCTCCAAGAACCACTCTGTTGGTTTCCCGTACACTTAGGACATCTCCGAGCGATCGTATCTCGTTGACCACAACGATAGCAGAAGTATCCGGTGGTAGGTACGGTACATTGTTGAAAAGTGTGACCGATGTCTAAACAATTATAGCAGACGGCCTGACTACCCACACCAGCTGTACGATGAGTATTACTAGAGTTGCGAGATTCAGGCTTCTTTTCAGATGATCTCCCTGCAGCCCCAGGAGTCCCCGATGGACCACTAAGCGCTGCCAACGAGCAATCCGCAGGAACCTCAGTAGGTGCCACGTTCGGTGTTTCCACCGGTAGTTCCAACTCATCATAAACATCCGCGGATAACTCGTTGATCGCGCGTCGAGAATACATCGGAGGATCCGAAGGGGAGCGGAAACGCTTAAGGGAATCTTCCCACGCAGTACAACTCTGTATTAATTCATTGATGGAAGAAAAATGACGGTCAGTGAGGTGATATTGCAATACTGGTTTCATATTGGTGATAAGTAATTGAATGAACTCATCATCCCGGTAAGGGGTGTGGCACTGTAGGGACAAACTCCACATATGGTGGTAATATTCCTGGAAGCTTTCCTGAGGTAACTGCTTCCTCGACTCGACCATCCTGCGAATTTCGAATTTGGTTCTTCGGTCTTTAAATCGTTCAATGAACGCTTGCCGCAAGTTACTCCAGTCAGCTAAGGGGTTATGTCGGCGGTAAGTCCAGTACCACTGCAGGGCCACATCCCTTAAAAGGAGATGTAGATCAAGAAGGATAATGTCGGAGGAAATTTTATTGGCTAATATGACTGAATTTAATTGGAACAGGAACATGTCCACTGTAATACCCGCAGGTGACCCATTATAAGAAATGCCACATCGAGACAAGGTACGTCGGTGAAATTCAGAATTTCCAGAATAACCAAAAGTTGATACGGCTGGTTGAGAAGCCATATTTCCCAAATTCTGAGCTGCATTTGCATTTAAAGTACTATTTTGAAAGTCAGCTGAAGCTGACATAAAATTATTATTAAGTGGTGCGGAAGTAGTCTGCTCCAGAGATGAACGCCCTTGCGGAACAGAAGCTACTGGTGAATTTTCCAATTGGAGAAAATCAATTGGTACATATTGCTCATTACAAGAAACCGGAGGATTTTGAAAGTGAACCTGCTGGGTTTTTTTAAGTTCATGACCACCATTCATCGCCATATTGGGATTCATTAAATTGGGTACAATCGGAGTAGCTGCTACTGCCTGCATAGCTGTCATTTGAGCAGTTAAAAATTGCACCTGAGCCATCAAAGACTTTATCATTCCAGACTGGTCCATTGTTGGAACAGCATCGGGTTCTACAGAATTATTTAAAGTTTTGGGAGGAATATCTGGTAACGTTTTAGTAGGTTCCCCAGCACTACCGGAAGGATTTTCATGTTTTTCTTCCTCAGAGTCCCATGTTTGATCGCATCCACTAACCTTAGCCAAATCTATGGACTGGTCTAAAGTTTCAGGAGTTTCCAAAAATTGACTTAATGCCTTTAACAATTTGTTACTATTTTCCAAAAGTATACTGGCTTTTTTCCCATAAGTTGGAGACGAAGAAACACGAATCAGTCGCCCTTGCACATGCAATAACCGAGTGTGAAGACATCGAACTGTATTTAATTGCTTATCCTTTTGTAAATCCGAAACGTTAATGAAAGCATCCTGAATACCTTGCAATTTCAAATTACAAGTAGTAATTTCTCTATCAGGATTGGATTTAGCTTTAGAATGCATCTGGCCAGGAGTTTCCACGGTACCAGCTGCCTCATCTAACAACGACTTTCTCAACTGATCCATAGCATCAGGAGAATCCACCCTAATGGACCGAACAACCAACTCGATTTCTAATTCATCAATTTTTAAATGTGTCTCATCCATATTGTGATAGTTCAAAATTCAATATATGGAGGAACAGAAAATATATATAGATATGTATATAAAAAAAACGAGAAGATGGACAAAATTAAAACTAATATTCTAACAATAAACCGTTTGCAAAAAAAATTGTTTACTTGTTTAAATTCAGAAAAAAATTACCCAAGAAAAGAATTTATAAATTGAAAATGGGAATATTTTATCCCAGAAATTGAAAACAACTAAACACAATAATTATATTACGTAGTTAAATAAATCCAAAGTATGGAAAGGATAACACTAGCGTTATCACAAAAAATTATTCCCCAAACCTAAAGAAAATTATAAGTATACCCGTTTACCAAATAAAATTAAATTAATTATTTAAGCGAAATTCAAAGGAATTGATTAGACAAAATTAAATAAAATTAATTAAAAACCAAGTTAATATATAAAACCAAATTATATTTATTATTGAGAAAAAAAATTAAATTAATTAACTAAATCCGCAAAATTAAATTAGAACTTCAATAATAACGTGGACATCCACAAGTCGGGAAACGTGAGGAGCTACGAGAATATTATTACTGTCACAAGGACTCACTCGCGTCAATTGTTGACTGCCGCTCACTCAAACGCTGATCAAAACCGTACTTGAAGGATTATCACACGATGATACACTGGCGTTCATTTAATTTTGTAATAGTTGCGTAACAATAAAAAAAAATGTTTATAACAAAAGTTCAATCAAAAAAAATCAAAAATAAATTGGCTTAATTTATTAACGAGCGACAAATCGATTAATTTTTAAATGAACTAATAAAAAAAAAAAGAAAAATAGTAAGGTAATAAATCGATAAATAAAGCGAATATACGTAGAAAATTAGCTGCTCCACTATGCTGTAAGGAATTAGGAATAGAGAGAAAAAGATGACGACGAGAAAAAAATAAAATTTTCACAAACAGTGAAAAGTGAAAGTAAATAGAGAAAAATAAAGAGAGAGTTGATCGAATGATGATCGGTGTGGCCATGCGTTGGGCCGGTGGTAAAATAATAATAAGTAATAATAAAAAAATGGTTGGTCTCCTCCCCCGTTGGCCTCACAGCCGCACTCTTAGAGCTCCACCATGAGACGCGGGGTACTGCTAAATATAATAATAACACCGCTGAGGTCCAATAATTTTAATTAAAGAAGATAAGAAATAGAAAATTAACAAAAGAATGAACTAAGGATGTGCCATTGACCAATGAGACCACGAACTGTCCAATCAACACCACATTGGTGGAAACAACAAGTCCGCAATCTCAATGCTCATGGCACACGGAACCAACATGGCAAACGATCCAGCGAGGTCGAATGACTCGAAGTCAGAACACGCTTGGATCGCTCCCCATGAAGGTAGTTGGATCAAAATAAAATTAACTGAAAAAAATTGAAGTAAATTACTTAAGGGTACGTAGATCTGCAAAATAGAAAATAAAAAATTGAAGAAAGCTAAACTCAGAACAAAGGAAAAATGAGTCTAACCACAATCTAACGCCACATGGCGGAAATGGTAGACCCACTCACCCGATGAACTGAGAATAGGGATTGACACTCACAACTGTATGTAATCAAACAGCATACGCTGGTTACAATACAGATGAGGGTGCCAACCGGACAAGGGAAACATTGATGTGAGCATCCGTACAGATCAAACAACGCAAGCGTTGGACTTTGTACGTGATGCTCACAACAAGTTTGAAAAAAAAAAAAATCTGAAAAATGAAAAGTCGAAAAATTGAATTTAATTAGCCGAACTTGGGCGCCACTGTAACGAAATCCCAAAAGGGATTACGTTAACAGACATGAGAATAGCGGTCTGATGCGGTATAGTAGCTGGCTAGAGCTCACGGTGCGGCGTGGGGATTCTCAGACATATTTCTCATGCTTGAATAACCGCATGATGAACATAATTAGAGGGGCAAATGGAAATTAACAATTACACTGCCACGGCCTCAGCGGCAAAAGGAAATAATAAGCCGGGAGTGATCGTTTCGGAGTGACCGTCTCAATCCCAGGCGACTACCGCCGTGACTGCCACACGGGCCTCCCCTCATCGGCCCGCCTACTGGGATGCTGTTTCCCAGTCGCGACGGCTCCCGATGCCATTTATGAAGGAGGGACGCCCGCATGACAATCCCAGCGACAATCCCCCGGAACGAGACCGTCACCCCGACGCGATCAACTCATGTGGCGTGCCGCCCTCCAGCACAGCCTGTCCTGGAGGAACGAACGACACGCACGGAAAAGGATGGAAAAAGGCCGACCCTTCGCATGACCCCACCTCACATCACCCGATCAATTATTTATTTACGCGCACATGGTGCGGTTAGCACACGACAGTTAAAAATGCAAAAAAGAAAAAAAAATTGTTACGGTAAAAGTAAAAACTGAAAAAATTCGTTAGAAAACTACGTTACCACTGATTCTACGTTATATTAAAATTTTACTTTCACTAATCACTGTTCCAAAAAAAATCATGAAAAAAGGAAAATAACACCAAAGTACCTGAAACAGAAAAAGGGACCGCTATGTGGTCGAACCACACCCAAAGCGGACAACCGAACCGAAGCGAAGCAAAAAGAAAAATTGCGAAAACTCCAAACGCAATCACTCAAACAACGGTGAAAAGATGAAATAGGCGTGATATTTGCTCGGTGTGGGATTTCCACCAAACCGGTGCATCACCACAGATCGCGAGTATGACCGCACAAAACAAATATATAATATATAGGAAAAATAATAGGGGGAAAAACAACTGTTACAATTTAAAATTTACAAGTTGTTTTTACCCTGAATAGCGTACCTTTTTATTTCTTACCCACCTTGGCCCGTCCGACCACCGCAACCAGCGCCGACGCAGGATCCCCCTCACCAAAATGCTGCCCGGCCCACAAGGGCGGGAATATTATCGTATGTAGATCCGTCCGATCCAAACACACTCAATAACCGGATTCAGTGTATCGTACCATAAAACACACGTTAATCCGAAGGTTGACCTTTTATAGTCGAACTCTGTCGAACGGCACAAAAGAAAATAATATATTTTTTTTTATTTAAATTGGCACCAAAACAGTTTCCAGATTTCTCTTTTTTTTCTTTTTTTTATTTCACCAAAAGGTTCACGCCACAATCAAAAAAAAATAAAGTAGGAAAGGTAAAACTCAACAACTAATTTACGCTTTCATAGCCATCAACAATTTTTATTATTCAATTTATTGTCTAGTAAATTAACACAAGAAATATATACCCCATTCGCAGATGGGTATGGATTTAATTTACAGATATGATAAATACACTAATCGATCTTATTAATATTATTAATGTTTATAAAATTAATACACATCATTAGGAAGTTAATTCCTTCTTTTGTCTATTGTTCCCTCTTTTTTTTTGTTTACAAACTTAAGATGGTGGTTTATAATTTTTCTGCGGTGATATACATTCCACCGCGCACATAACAAAAAAAACCCAGTTATAAAAAAAAATTAACTATTATCACAAAAAAATTTACTTGAATTTGACGACATTGGCCAAAGTAATAACATGGTCGCTAATTTAGTCCAAGCAAAACCATTTAAAATTTACCGTCAATATAACGAACCTCGAAAATTCACTCGACTTTACTCAACAAGAATCTAAACTTGACTTTTATTTTTTTTTCATTTATCACAAAAAAATTTTAGACTTATCGTCACATCAATGCGAAAACTAGATTTTTTATTTTTAATTTTTTATATAAAAAAAAAGGTGACTTATCGTCAACCAAAAACTCAAACTCGACTAACTAATCAAAAAAAAATATTTTACATCAATTACAAAAAAATCAGAAAATTTTCCCCCTCCTATCTCTCCCTTCGCATCGCTGTTTGTCCCGCTCGCTGTATTTGTGCACACACACAATCAGTTTTATTATTTTTTTTTTTATTATTATAAAATCTTTATTCATGTTTATGTTCTCTTTTCTTTTTTTTGTTTATATGTGCACAAATACAACGAATGAAACCACCAACGACGACGAACATATATATACACTCAGTTGTACGGTCGCTTCGGCTCCATGTCTAATCAGCCGATCGGTTTTCTTCCCCACACAAAGCAAATATCACGCGTTAACTCAAGCCAATAACATCAACAAGAAAAATGGAATATTCGAGACTGGACATTTTCGCATTGTAAACATTCCATCTCATACCACACAATACACATACACACACCATCTCGCAAGAAATATATATGCTTGTACATGATAATATAGAAAACAAGTAAATGCAGGGGAAAACAAAATAAAATATTTTTACATAACAATCGGTGAGAATATTAATTTGAATTTTGGGAAAGCATAGATCAGAGCGTATGTATATACAACCCTATGGTGGTCATGGTATATAAAAAAAAAATTCAAACTATTTGAGCGTTTGGAGTTTTCGCAATAGAATTTTTCTGCTTCAAGTGGAGACGCATGCCAGTCGTAACACGTGTTTGGATTTGCACGCTTTATCCGAGTATTTAAAAATATGCAAAACTATAGTCGCGCAGTCTGAGATTCAACCCACTTGCAGCAAGCGAATACTTGACGAACTCTGATTTTATATTTTAGACTGAAAATTGAGATTCCAGAATTTCAAATCAGACATCAGATAGGAAATCAGAATTGGTGCTGCTAGGTCTTCTACAAAACGGTAATTTCGGCTTCCTTTATAGAGATACAGATATTTTTGTATATAGAACCTATATAGAATCGTATATAGAACATGGCAAGCTACTTTACACTAAACATTTAATCGATTCTGCTATTCTGCGTTCGTTACTGGAGACGAACGCATCCTTTAAATGGGTGGCTTAGTAATCGGATCCTCATGCCTACATGCTGACATTTTATCTCATATTGTCGATGATTAGAAACGGCTGATTGCTTCTGTGTTCTGTTCCTAGATCGTTAGCTGAATAAAATTATTCTCAATTTGACAGAGAAGCTTTAGCCATTATCTTCTTAGTAGATTATTTTTATCAACATTTATTTATTCATTTTTTATTAAAGTACAACCGGCCTCTTGTACGAACTTTTGTAGCATTATGCCAGAATTCCACAGATAATATCAGTCCATCTGCAATGTTTCGCCACGTTATTCTCAGGATTTAAAGTTCATGAGTAATTGACTCCGAAGCCCCATATTGTAGCCCTGGGATAAACCAGAAAGCAATTGCGGGTTCATTTCGATTATGCACGCTTTCTTACGGTCACTATTTTCTGGTTTCATAGATGCCAAAATTAACCAAGACAGCAATTTTTAATAAACAAGCAGAAGCCTATTGCACTGAGCCATCCGGTGACGAGCGGGGTAGCTATGAACGATTGGCCATTACCAGTGGCGTAACCACAAATTCCGGGCTCCCCCCACCAAAAATTGTTCTTGTAGCCCTAAAAATACTTGCTGCACCTATGAACACGTAAAGCTTTTAACTAAAATCTTATCTTTTCCTCGCATTAATTAAGTCACTGATTCCGAGAATAGACGAAACAGAAAGTGATTCATTTCAATAGTCTCAAACAAAACGAAACATCTTGCAACTCAGAGTTACGACGTTTTCTAAATATATCGATGAAGCTTCACAAATGTCGAATTTTCCAATTTCATATATTCCAATAAATTTGAAAATCTTTAACATATTCTCGAATAATCATAGGAATGTCAAAAAAACTTCCACGGAATAATCTCGATTACCCCCGGAAAATTCGAATAATCTCTGTATTATGTGAATCTCGATTGATCTCGAACATTTTCAATAATACTGAAAAATCTGGATATTAATGAATAATTTCGGGAAGCCTGTACAAATTTAGAAAACCCACAAAAATCTTGAAAAGTTCCGAAAATTCCTGTAAATAGAACGTAATGTTAGTAATACTACTAAGCAAAATGCTACTATAAAGCAACTTAGGGCTAAGCTCAACAAAACGATATCCAATAAGAATGAAACCCCCAAATAGTATCGGATAAGCCGTTAAATATCGAACAATCATTTTCTTCTAATAGGCTCTAAGATTCTTGAGTAACATCGAGCTATTAAATACATTCGACAATCTCAAACATACTCGAATAATCTCGAAAATCTCGAATAACCTTCGTTTCGAAACACCGAATCACCAATTAAGACTCGAACATCACGCATCTCATTTCCATGCTAAACTCCAAAAATCTCGAGAAATTTTAAAAAGGATCAAAAGTAAAAATTAAAAGGAAATTAAATCGGGAAGCGATGAGAATTTCCAAAGTAGGGAGAACCCCGCCAATAACAACCGAAAAAACATATTTACTAATTTCAAAATTAATTTGGAATTTGCATTTTCCTTATATGTATGTACATATTTAAAATAGTTTTTCAAAATGAACCGATTTTACTCAAGTATACATTGATTCACTTTCTAAAGACAAGGGCGCACTTAATGAAGGAAACAAGAAATCGCTTTCAGTTGATCCCTAAAAGGTTGAATTGTCGTACAAATTGTATATTACAAATAAATGAACTCAGCAAACACTAAAATCTTTATCCTTTCGTTGTCTCAAGCTTTGATTTCAAACGAGTTTAACAAATTTTCTTCTAATTCTAAATATCTGATGAAATCTAGATGCATTTGTATTTCTATGCCGGAGTCAGATTACGAGTAATTACTCGGAACTGTACACCTTCAGCAACCGAGAAGAAATTGCGATTTCTTTTTTCTCTAAAATTTAGACGACCGTCTTTTAAAATTTAGATCACCGCCGAACACCATCTATCTAAACTTGACTTTGAACTAGTATTCCAACGCTTGATAAAACTACTGGGTCCCAATAACCGTCGGCCCCCCGCGGCTGTGTTTGCTACGGGTTCCTATTTACGCCACTGGCCATTATCAATGTGTCAAAAAGTTGCGGAACTACTTTTGAGATATCGAGCAACATTTTTGATAAAGTAGGTACTCAAGACCCACCGGACAACCAGTCACAAACAAATCTTAAATAATAAATGTCTCCCAATGATTGCTTGGAATACATTTTCTAATAAACTTCAGAGAATTAATGTGCCCATTTTCAATCAACAATCAATAGGCGGCATTACCATCCATCATTTTCAACCAAATGTCATATTCCTGGCAAAATCAATATATATCATTGCTAGTCGTATCAACCCTCAACAATCACAACAGCCTATAGACGGAAAATGGCAATCGTTTTAAATAAAATTAGAAAACGGCCTCTGAGCAGCCGGCCTACCAAAAATAAAAATTTAAAATTTCCCGATATCATGATTGCCCAGTCCGACCCTGACGACGCAATAGATTACTTCCTGTGCACAATTAGTTTTTTCCTTAGCTAGGCTAAGTAGATGTCTGATTGTTGCTCTTATTTCAAAAATTCTTATTGATTAGCCACAAATTAATAAAACTGTCGTCAATTAGGGATTTAAAATATTTTCTTTTTATGATTATTTCCGATATTAAATATTAACCATCGTAAATCTTTAGTAAATTTCTTAACACAAAATGAGAAAATACACACAGATTGTCGACAGATAACAGAGATAAAAACAACAACAACAAATTGTTATGAAAATAAAGAAAATTATTAAATTTCCGTTTTAATTTTAGTCACAGAAATGTTTTTTATTTTTTTATTTGTAGAGAAGTTGTTTGCTTGTTGATGTCATCATCGTCATCATCATCAGCAATGTTACACCATTACATTGGCGAAGAATGGAAAATCAAGTTTTTCATTATTATTTTTTTTTTATCACTTGTATTTCCATGTAAATAAAACAAAATATTTTGTGGAATGTGGACATTGAGAGCAAAACTTGTTTTTCCAGCAAATCCATGCGGATGATCATCATCAACAAGATGCTGTCGTTTTTTCTTTTCCACTAAATTTGTATTATGCGTATACGATATTCAGATGATTGATTGGAAAATTGTCGTTGTTGTTGTAATGAAAGTAATTAAATATTTCCGGTAATTTTTTTTTTTTTTTTGTATGGATGAGATGCGATCAAAGTGCGGATGTTATAAAATGCTAAAGAGATGTACGTATATTATAGCATGCACATGTGAGAGACAAGTAGTTAGTGTAATAAAATTTAAATTGAACATAATTAAAAGGATTAGTTAGATTTAGCCGAGCGACCTACACGTAATTGACGATAATTTAATTGGAATATAGTTTAATTGAAAGATTAGAATGAAGATTTTTAACATTGACAGTTGTAGTCGAACTTTCATTTTAAAAACTAAAATGGGGGATTTGATGGGTTATCAACTCCTATCAAAGAAGTGGTCTTCAATAATGTGGTGTCCAGATATGCTCTTGTGACCTAACTTTACTTTTTAGATTTTATTTAAAACACTGACAAACAATTTTGATGGATTTGGTTAACTGTTGATACGATGTTCATCTCGTTTAAGACATCTTTAAGAGATTGCGGTCGCCGAAATTTATGACGTTATTATTCGGCCGGCTCTTTAACAGTGACTGACTACCTTAGATGAACAGTTTCAGTTGTTGAAAGAAGTTCTTCTTTGTTAAAAATCGTGGTTGTTGGTTATAAATTTCTCGGGAGGGTTCAATATATTACCAATTTTATTCTTAAATGTAATATTCAAAGTCTAGATTTTTATTGAAGAAATTGAATACTGTGGACAAATGACTTTGACCAATCGACAGTTTAGAAGTTTTTAGGATTTTCTTTTAGTCATAGCCCAGAAAATTTTAGCAAATTTTCTAAGCGAAGGAGTCATGTTGTTCAGGATATTTTATTTTTCCATTGAGTGCAGCAATCATATATTAGCGACTTTGATCCGGGTTTGTGCAATGGTCTTAACACAAAGTCTTATTCAGCTTTATTAAAACCACTGGCGGACCGACCAAACAGTTGATGTACAATTTAGCGTAAATAACAAATACTTAGGTTAGGTTAGGTTAAGGTGGTAATTGGAAATAAAACACGTCTAAAAATATATTTTATTTGACAGAATGTTGCCTACAAACCAGCTTATCAGCTGTCCCAATTAACAACATAAATTCACCCTACATACCAACACTCCCACTTGAATTTATACTAATTCCCATTTCTTCTCGATGTTGTTGATGTTTCAATTTTGAAAGTCCTTTTGTTAACGCATCAGCAATCATCTGATCTGTTCCAATTAGATTTATTGTAATAACAGATGCTGCTACTTTCTCCTTTATAAAGTGGTGCCTAACATCTATGTGTTTTGTACGAGGATGGTAGGAATCTGTTTTCGAGAGATTTATCGCACTCAGGCTGCCGAGAGAGCCATATATTCGGCTTCAGTTGAGTAAAGAGCAACGGTTTGTTGCTTACGTGATGACCATGTTATTGCTTCACCGCCTTTGAGAAAAATATAACCAGTTGTGGACTTTCAGTCCGCATCACTAAATCCCGTAGTGTTTTCCTGTTCTGATTTCCGATAATTTAGCTTCGCACCTATTGTGCCCTTCAAATAACGGAAAATTCGTTTCACTGCAACCCAATGTTGTTTGCCGGGATTATTTGAAAAACGACTCACCAAATTCACTGCGTAGGCAATATCAGGTCGCGTACCCTGGGCTGCATACAAAAGGCTGCCTGCCGCTTCTTGAAATGGAATTTTCTTCATGTCCTCAATTTCGGCTTTGCTGGTTGGTGACATATTTTTGTCTAACTTGACGTTTATGTCGATTGGTGTCGCAACAGGATTAGATTGCGACATGTTGAATTTTTCCAAAATCCTGGTAAGGTATTCTTGTTGATCCAGCGATAAAATTCCTTTTTCTCGATCCCTTGTAATTCGGAATCCTAATATGCTTTGCACCTCTCCAATATCTTTCATTTGAAAACGTTTCTCTCTTGCTTTGTGCTTTGTTGGTACTTAAAATCACAAAATCATCGACGTAGACCGCAACAAATAACTTATGATGTTCGTCGATTTTATGATAGATACACCTATCAGCTTTAGATCGTGTCATGCCGATCTCTACCAACACCTTGTCCAACTTTTGGTTCCAGGCACGGCCGTCTTGTTTTAATCCATAAAGTGCCTTTTTCAATTTGCACACTTTACCTGAACCATCCGCGAAGTTTTCTGGTTGTAACATATACACCGTGTCTCTCAATTCACCTTGAAGGAACGCAGACACTGCATCCATCTGCTCAACGTACATATCGTATTGAACAGTCAATGCCAATAGATAGCGAATTGAGCTATACTTCACCACCGGTGCATATGTCTCCTCATAATCCAATCCTTCACGTTGGGCACAACCCTTTACCACGAGCCGTGCTTTGTATTGAACTGAACCATCTATTTTTAATTTGGTTTTAAACACCCATTTTAAGTTGAGCGCTTTGCCTTTAGCCGGTAAATTGCATAGAGTCCATGTTTCGTTTGCCATAATTGCTTCATATTCATCTTTCATAGTTACGTCGCCACGAGTACTATCACTGCAACTCAATGCTTCTTCAAGACTAAGCGGATCATTCGTCGATAACTCAATTGATGAATGAACAAAATCTTCTTTCCTGTTTGACTTTGGTGCCCTTTCTGAACGCCTACTTTCACAGTTCTGAATTACTGCAATATTTGGACAATAATCGCTATCAGAATCATTTACTTGTGCGTCAACAATCGTTTCATCAATAGAACATTCATCTTCATCACTTGGGCTGTCATTATCTCCCACTTCATTCGGCAATGGTAAAGAAATACGTTCCGAATGAATTTCTGATGAATTACTAGATACGACCGGAGTGGTATCCCTAACCAACGATTGTTCATTATTTAACATTTGGAAAAATTGGATGTCTCAAAAATACAGTCACGGGCTGTGAAAACCTCATCATTCACTGGATTGTACACACGATAGCCCTTTTGAGTTTCACAATAGCCAACCATCATGCATTGTTGTGCTGTTGGATCGAACTTTTCCGCTTTTATTTTGGCACATGTACCATCATAGCCTTTGATCCAAAAACTCTCAAGTTCAACAAATTCGGTTGTCTCCCTGTCCACACCGTCTCTGGTATCCGTCCTGATAACGCCTTTGTTGGTGAACGGTTTATTAAATATACATCAGTATTCACTGCTTCGGCCCAAAACCGTTTCGGTAAACCAGAATCTAATAGAAGACACCTCGTTTTTTCGACAATCGTCCGATTCATGCGTTCACACAATCCGTTCTGCTGTGGATTATATGGAATTGTCGTCTGGTGTTGTATCCCTGAACTCTGAAGAAACACTGGAGTTCTTTGTTACAAAACTCTCTACCGTTGTCTGTCCACAGAACCTTTAGTTTTTCTCCACATTGATTTTCGACAAATGCTTTAAACCTTTTGAAAACACACACTACTTCATCTTAGAATTTTAAGAAGTAAACGAACGTCTTGTGCGTGTAGGTAATCATCAACCAAGGAGAAAAAATAACGCGATCCACTAATTGATTTTTCTTCCATGTGTCCGCACAAATTTGCATGAACCAATTCCAATTTATGGCTCAGTGATGACGTTGATTTGCCGTACTGTGATTTACCGTACTCTTGGTTCGACAAAGCCTATGCCCGCCGATTTTTGTAATTCTTTCATATATTGGACGTTCATATGTCCAAGCCGACGATGCCACAATTCAAAATTGTCCTTGACTACTGATCAACATCGATAATGAACAACACACACTCTTGTCCAAATCAAGTTTGTACATATCCTTTTCAAGAGTTGCTGTTGCAATTAGCTGATTGCAGTTGTCAAAAATTCTACACTGGCGGTCATCGAAATCGTATCACTTTACCATTTTTTGCCATCTGACCAACAGAAAGTAAGTTTGTCGATAATTCGGGCACATAAATTACGTCAGCTGTGACAGTTGCCTTTTTATTGTCAATTATAATGTCCAGATTACACGTTCCCTTAGTCATGATAACTTCTTTAGGTGTCGACAATTTGGAACAATTTGTAATAATTTGCATATTATTTGTCATACGCGATGATGCGCCGGAATCAATATACATACCATTCATCATGAATTTTTGTTTCATTTACCGCAAAAATTAAGAACTTGCATTTATTTGCGAAATGACCAATTTGGTTACAGTTGTAGCATCTTGGTTTAAATCGCTTTCTATTTCCTTTGGAAATAAACGCTGTATTTATCAAACTCTTGGTATCACCGTACTCACTATAATGAGTAATTTTGATTTTAAGTACTCCCCTGTAACTTTCGTTTCAGAACTTTCCATGGCCATAATCATTGGTTGAAATTTTTCTGGTAAACCCGCAAGTAAAAACGTCCCAATCCATTCCTTATCGACTATAAAACCAATGTCGTTTAACTTTTGAGACGCACATATGATTGTTGTTACGTACTGCTCCATTGATGGACAATTTTCAAGTTTGGTGTTGATCATTTTTCGCATTAACGCGATTCTATTCGATAGTCCATCATGCTGGAATACTTTCTTTAATTTTTCCCACACTTCTTTTGAAGTGTCTAGACTACGAATATGCATATAAACACTTGAATGCACGCACATTATGATCTTCGATTTTGCTTGTGTTTCCCGCTTGGCCTTCTTCATTTCATCTTTTGTTTCGTCTTTATTTTCGATACAACACCACAGGTCTTCATGCTCAAGATATGCTTTCATGGCAAATTCACATTCATTATAATTTTCTCCCTATATACCAACACAAAGAACAACGGCATAGAGACAGAGCGGTCCATAGCCGTGTCAAAAACTATTTTACTCTACCTACTCATTGAAACCATTTTGAGCTGTTGATAAAGCCTTTGATACTCTTGACATCCATCGAGTCATTTAAAATGAGTATCCCTAGAAACTGTAGCTTGTTCTGGGCCAAACGAGGACATGTGCAAAGTAGATGGAGTGCTGTCTCTTCCTCTTTTTCATCTTTACAACCGCGACATAAATCATGAGAGAAGAACCCAAGTTAATTTATTCGCATGTCTGCCTACGAGAAAGTTCCCTTTATAATCAGTCCGATAACCATTCTGACGTGACACCGCTGAAGTGACATCAGCTGGCCAGACTAGCCGGATTATTACACAAGAGGTCCTATTTGACCATCTATCGTTCGTAATCGTCTTCCTAAAGCAGTAGTTTACATGAAGCAAGAGGCGTTTCAATATTCCTTTTCCTTTTCGTGATCTGACCCGTGGTGCCAAGTCGTGCAAGCTTATCGGCTTTCATATTCCCTGTACTTTTGAAGTGCCCTAGCACTCATATTAGATGGATCTCGTTCAGAGATAAGAGATAATTCTGGACTACTTTTGTCATGAAGAGGTGCGATTGCTTTAATGGCAGCCTAATATTACAATAAACTTCAATTAGCCTACTACTTCCTTTATGACAGTTTTTTCAGCTTGAAAAACGCTACAATAGTCGGTGAGGTGGAAGGCGCAGTTTGTTTTTATTTTTTTGTATGTTAAACGACAAAGCTTAGCAATTACTTGCTTAATCTTCTCCACCCTATGTGACGAGTACACAGCACCATCAAAAGGAAAATAAAGGGAAGGGATTATTAAAATTAGATTTTAATCTTCGAATATTCGGCTTTTGATATTTAATTTAAATTTTCGTAAATTATAACCCTAGGGAAAGGCCCCTAGGCCGTTCCATAATCGGGTGGTTCGTAAAAACCAAAATTTTGAATTTATTAGTGTGAGGAAATTTAACTTCAAAGTTGTAACAATGAACTGCTCGTCTTAGAAGTCTTGAAGGCCTTGCAAAGCCAGGCAAAAGTTCATAGAAATCAGAAGAGCACATACCGTTAAAATACTTCTAGACACACATAAAGTTCCTACATTCCGTAGATGGGAGATGATGTCATGGGGGGAAGAGACAAGTATCCGAAATCAATCGGCATGCCCTCGTTTGGACCCGATCAAGTGCAGCTAATATTCGAATTATACTCCAGTTTCGGTTTTATGTACGCTTTGTATATTTTTAGGAGTTTTGTTGAAGTATAATAGAATTTACATCGCCTCACTTGAGAATCGTTATAAGATGTTGCTCTAAGGGAAATCGCATAGCAACCTCTCAGCGAGAACTTTGTTTTATGAGGAAATAGTAGAAGACGGGAAACAGTAATATATGGAGAGAGTACTGCCATCAGAATCAATGGGATTGAGAGTTGTTAAATTAAGCGGGACTTTCAAACACAATTTCAAAAAGTATCGCCCATTAGATCTGCCATATTTATCCGAAAATTTTCCAGTGTTGCCCAAATTTCCCGCACAAGTACAAATAAAATCATTCGAAATTTAAAGCATCGTGCATACAAAATTCAAAAAAATTCAAGAGCTAACAGAAAAGAGCTAAAGTAAATCGTCTTGCTTTTGCGCAAAACTTTTTGGAACACCTAAACGGAGATTACATCTTACACAACTTCATGAATTGCCATTACATCCTCAAAAGATAACTGTTTGGTGTGCTCTATCGGCTAAACGTATTGTAATGGTTGTTGTACGAGGAAATTTTACTTTAGCAAGTTATTTAGAGCTGGTTGATGGACATTTTATTCCAACACTAACAGGAATGGGAGTAAATTAAATTACCGAGAGAATGAATTTAACGATGATGTTTGAATTACCTGCATGTTTTTTTTTGATAATAGAATCATCTCGAATCGCTTCTCTGACCGTTTTATTGGAGGTTTCCAATGGCTGCCGTATTAACTGTATTTAAACCCCTGGACTTTTGTCTTTTCCAGTTTTTAATGGCTGCCCGGTCATACCACCGTTCTTCTCTATTGGTTGCCTTTCGTTTTCTACCCCTTCCTAGTCTAGAAGTGGTAAGATTGAATCTCATTGTATCTATAAGGATCGTTGTTTGCATAGCACAACGCGAATATTTAATTTGGTTTAATATCTCAGCCTGCGGTTTAATAAAATAAATTTGTTGGAATGGCCGGCTCAGAATTCCCACCTAAATGCAATTCAAAATTTATTTGGTATTCGACGGCAGTAGTGTTAGAAGAATGCTTTAAGTCCATTGATCTCCAAGCGACTTGTGGAAAATTTAATAAGATGAATTGCAGAACTAATCAAAAATCAAGGTGGGCCAACAAAATATTTATTGTCGGTTGCACAGTGGCATTGAACGATGCTAGTGTAACTAAATCATATGGTTGCGAGACCGATTTTTCAACAATACGACTGCACACGATAATTTGATGTTGGCTTCTTGTTTTTATTTGTTTCGTTTATTCATAACATTTTGTTGCTACTTCTTTTTCCGCTCGCACAATATCCCATTAAGGGATTTGGCCGCTTCAACGATGTTCCTCCAAATAGTTCGAACCGCCGCAAAAGAACGCCTTACCGGTGATCGAGTGGATTTATGTCGCTTTCAACATTGTCCATTCATTGGGCAGGTGGTCTGCCACGAGGTCCTACTTTCGTTTCAGCCGACTCCAAGGCCTGTTTAGTGGTCTGATTTTGTGAACGAAGCACGTGATATCGATTTTATCGAGATCATTTCTGATCTTGTAATTCATTCGCATTCTAAACATGGCTATCTCTTTAATGGGACCCAAAATTATTTTTAACATCCTACGCTCAGTTACAGCAATTTTCTGGATGTTACGCGCTTTCAGTGCCCAAAACTAAACTAACTAAAGGCAACCAAAGGTGAGAAGCGCTTTGTAGATGCCAGTTTTATTTGACATAAAATGCTCGGTAGCCCCTTTCTGTGACCATTTATTCAGTCTTCGCTTCATTGATCTGAATGCCAAATTGTTGGGCTGTAATTCCAATGGAAGAAAGACCTCTTTCAGGGAGATGAAGTTGTGACCCAGAATGCAAATAGCATCAGCATTTGCTAATAGCTGAGTTGATTATAATACAGGGACCTGCACTGCGTTATATTAAGCTGACGAATGACATACTCCAATGATGCCGCAGAGACTTTGTACAAGGATATCCTTTTCAAAGCATTTCTCCAGCACCATCCTCAGCGTAAAAGTTTGATTAGTCGTTGATCTATTGTATTTGGTCGAATACCACATTGTGATAATCACCCAAGATCCTCTCGATATAAGTTGATATCGTTGGCCAAAACCTTGTAGCCTGTTTTCAGCCTGTAGTCGATCTCTATTTTTATGAAGTGGACAGATAAGAGCCGTTTTCCACTCTCTCTCAAATTATTGATATTAGATTCAACATGCAGTAGAACAGATAATCGCCGCATTATTTTAACATTTCGTTGCAGGTACCATCCTCACCGGGTGCGTTGTAATTTTCCATCTGAGATTTTTCGGCCTAGTAAATTTTGGTCTATGGTGGACTTTGAGGCATTGGCTATCGCCGTTTTGATGGTGTCCCACAAGTTTTGAACGGAGTCAGGAAGTGGTTTATTGTTCATGATTCTCGATATAGTAATCCAGAAGGTAATCCGAATAACTTGGTTATTCAATGCCGTCGTTTGATTTCCCTGTGGCTTTGTGTATAGGCTTATCTGTGAAATATGTGCGGGCAACCACCAAGTTGTAGGGTAAAGCTAGCTCGCTGGTGCTCGTCCCGTTGTTATAAAGTGCAAGCAGTTTGGACCAATGGTGCTAACATGTACTACCAGCAATGCCAATTTGAGCATTAAAGTTGCCGAAAACAATTTTAATGTCATGTTGCAGAATTTTTCTCAGGACGGTTTCGACCTGGGGTGCTATTCTTGAACCATTACCAAAATTTTCGTAACCGAAAATTTTCGTAATGCTATTTTCGTAATAGGAATGGTGAAATCATAAATAAGTATTCTTGAAACCATTACGAATATAACGAAGAGAGGAAAAAAGAATAATAAAATTTCGAGAGAGAAGATGAAAATGTTAATTCCTAAGATGGTATTCTTGAAATCCGGATTACGAAAATTTTCGCAACGGAACGTTACTAAAATTTTCGGATGGTTTTTTCGTTTCTTATTGCATTTCGTAATGAAATCATTTGGATTTTTGTTTTAATTATATTCATATAAGGATGTTCATAAAACTCAATAATTTCTGTTGATGGTTAAAAATAATAATTTACATTTTGCTAAATATTTATTATTTTATCACCACAAAAAAAAGGTTATATTTTTAATTAGTTTATTGTATTCTTAAAAATTTTCGCGCTAATTACACTTGAGAATTGGGGGTGTGTAACAGACATTTTATTTGTTCAATAAATATTTATTATTTTTTTAACGAAAACTAAAGGGTACCCATTTGCTTTTATGGTATGTTTATTATTTTCTTAAAAATAAGGGTAATAACTCCAATACTAATTGACAATTCGTGGTTTATTTTTAAATAAAATTGAAAATATTATTTATTTCGAAATAACAATGTACATAATGCATTCCATTTTTATTTGTTATTTTATTACCTATCTAAAACTAAAAGATACTTACTTTTCAATTTTTATATGTACATACTCGTATGTCCCTGCTCTTAAAATTTGGGATATTTTTAATGCTACTGTTCGCGGTTTTTGTTTTTGAAATGTTTAGTTGTACTTTTTTGTTAGCATCAGCAAGCCGTAGTTTATTTAAATATGTGTACGTAAATATTTTGAAATGTTTTAATTCTGATTAATCAATTCGTTATAATTTGTGTACCTACAGACATATATGTGATTCAATAATTGGTTTATATGATTTTATTTATTATCTTTAAAATATTTAATTTCATTATGAACTGTGCTAAAAAACCCTAATGTGGAAGCCACATGAATTTAAACCAAAAAGAATTATTAATCGATTTTTTGTCAACTAACCAAAATTGAATAGTGGGAGGTTTGACAACAATTTTTCTGCTAAAGATGCCACCGTTTTGTGGAAAACAATAACAGAAAAATTAAATTCAATACCAGGCGGATTTAAGGACTGGAAAGGCTGGAGAAAGGTTTGCATGACATTTCTGGCTTTTTGTTAATTATTAAATTAAATGTCGGAAAGATGATTGCTAATTATTTTATTATTTTAGGCTTGGTATGATTTAAAAGCTGCTGTAAAATCAAAAAGCGCAGAAATAAAGAAACAACAAAGTGGAACGGGAGGTGGTCGTCGTTCGAAATTAGAATTAACTCCACAGGAAGAAAAAATTTCAATGCTGATAGGCACAACTTCCGTGACAGGTGAGAGCAAATAACAGAAACTCCAGTAAATTTGGTAAAAACTAAATTATTGCTAATCTTTCTTAGGTAATTTGAGAGTGTTTATAGTTTTTAATATTGAAAATGCATTAATTTGAGAATTAATCGAATTAATCATTTTCAATGCTTTCTGTTTTAAGTAAACTTCTCCCCTTAGACAAATTTTATCAGATTTTTTTTTTTTCATTATTATTACGGCTTATGTACATCCCTTATCCCGCTACTAGACGAAAACGAAATGTCGACCAATATTGGTGATTTGTCGGAATAACAAGTCGTGTAGACGCAAAACACATTTAAAATAATACTAAAATAGGCCGTTTATATTCGCTCAATTGCGAATTTTGAATAACTGCCAGCATTCGTCGATATTTCTCATTCGTCTGGCTGCGACTTTACTAAACTTCTTATATCTAAAAAATAAAGTAGGCCAGTGGCCCTATTCTTGTAATTCCCGGGGAATAGAAATTTTAAATTTTATTGCAGTATTATTCCCTACAGCAATTTTGACGTTTGTTTTTCCACACCGATTTTATGAAAGAATTGATGGGGAATAGATTTTTAACGAAAATGTTTGTTTATATGTAGTTAATATTAATAATTAATAATATTAGTAAAGTTGGTAAGGGTTAAATTACCCAATAATTTTAAAGATAGTGTTGTAATAAATAAGAGTTATATAATAATTTTGATATAACTAAATTAATTTCCCCTGTGTATTTATTCCCCAATTAACAGAATCCACTTTTGGAAAATGGGGAATAGAAAGTTGTAAATATGTATCTGGGAATAACTGCTGTAAAAAAAAATATTCCCCGTTCCCCGGGAATTACCAGAATAGGGCCACAGTAATATATTATAATCCATAATAACGTCAAGGAAGAAAATTAAATTTATGAAAATATTTTTTATTTTAAAACCCGGATTATTTCTTATATTATAAATATTATTTATATATTTTAAACAAAATAAAGTATATAAATACATACTACAAATTTTCATTTTGTTTTAGGAACTATTTCAGGACATTGCAGATTGCACAATAAGTAATGGTGATGTTTTAAACATGGAGAGTGAAGAAGTTATTGGAGACATCATCAACGTTGAGAGACCGGTTCCACTAGCAGCAGCGCACAAGTGCACCAGCAGTCGTCCCAGAAAAAGGCGAAGAGTGGAAGCAACGCTACAATATGCTAAAGCCGCTACCGATCCCTTCGAAGATAAGTACCAGCAAAAAATTGAGATCAAAAAAGCATTCTACGAAAAAAAAATTGAAATTTTGGAGAGAAGCGCCAAAGCAAACGAGCAGATAGCTCAATCGATACGTGAATTAACCGAAGCTACGGTAGCCATTGCAAAAGCCATAACAAGAGGTAGTCTTGACTCTTCATAAGGCGAGACTTAGACTATTAATTATGTTCGTAAAACCATTTTTTTATGTTTTAATTTTTAAGCTTCTTAATGTGCTAAACAATAATATTTAATAAATAATAAAATGAATTAGTGAAGTATGAAAAAACAATATACCTAATATAAAATGTGTTTTATTTTAAATGAAATTAAAATTAATATTTTGTTTTATAAATAAATTCGATATAGTGTGTAAATTTACGCCCCTATAAGGTTTCCACCTCATCGAAAAATACGTCATAAATGACTTGAACTCAACGCAACGAAATTTTTGGTATTATCGTTTGGCGGTGAGATGAGCTTATTGTAAAAAAACCTCACCTAAAATACTCTTTACCAGACTCTTGCCAAAGTTATAATATTTTTCAAAGTTGTTCTGTAGCGGTTAGTAATTTTTTTCAAATATTGGAAAATATTATTTCATTTTAAAGCTTCTACCTACCATCTAATTCCCTACAACAACTTTAGGCAGTTTTTACATTATCATATTTATATAACTATGTAAATATAATTACATTTATTTACAAAGTAAATAGTTATTGTATTATATTTAGCTTCGTAAAGCTACCCCCTGGGAAAAATATATAATAAAATTGTTATAAAATGCATTTTTTTTCCAATATTTTAAAAAATAACAATCGCCACAGTGTACTTTGGAAAATGTTAGTAACAAACTACTAAAAGGACACAATAAATCAATTCCCAATTTCAAGTGATAGCCAAAATAGTACCATTGGTAGTGCGACTTTATACAAAATAAATAAAAATCAGTTTAATATTTTTGTTTTTGTTTTTCAAATAATATTATTTTGTATTAATTTTAATGAAATATCGAATAAACTATTTTTTTATAAAAAATCTTTTTCTTATTTAGAATATGATACAAAAATAAGACTCACGCCATTCAGATTGGTGAGGTTAGAACCATTGTTGTGATTATGAACTAAAGTGAGCCCGTATAATTCTATTTTGTAGTGCCCGTCCTTGTGTGAGAAGTGGGTTTGTGCCGGTGGATTGTGAATCATTTTTAGAAATATTATTAAACAACCCATCATCGTCAAATCCTTCGTCTACCCCATCGGGCTCTTCTAAATTGGAGCTTATGCACATGTTGTGTATAGTGCAACATATATTTATAATTTTCGATGCCACGGTTGGGCTGTAGTGGAGCACTCTTTGCCTGAGCAAGCATCTGGAGCGCATTTTGAGTACACCATTTAACCGCTCTACGGTACTACGTGCAGCTTTTTAGTGTTGATTGTACCTGCTCTCTGGAGTATTCTCAGTAGCATTTAAAATTGGCGTTAGCATCCAAGGACGTAATGAGTAACCTGAATCACCTAAATATTAATAAAAATTTCGATTAATAAAACTAATTTCAATAATATTGAAATACATTTTATTTCATGCTTACCAAGAAAATAGTAGCTCCCGGGATACATATGATGTATTTGTTGAATAGCAGGAAGTACGTTGGAATTATTCCAAATCTAACTGTCATGCGTGGATCCTGGATATTTTGCATTTACATGCAAAATATTTAAGTTTGCGTCTGAAATCTAAAAATTTTGAATTATGGCTTTATTCTTTCGACAATTTTATTTTCACTTACCAACTGAACATTTATCGAATGATAACCTTTGCGGTTGACATAAATATGTTCCGGATACAATGGATCATTTTCGGGTGGAGCAACGATAGCTACATGCGTGCAATCGACTATACAAATAACGCCAGGAAATTGATAACTGTTAAAAAACCTAGTTGGTAAATAAAATATAGCTAATTAGAAATTGATGTAAGTTATAAATAATGTTCTCTACTTACTCTTGCCTAATTCGATTTAAATCTTCCACCCTTTGAGGAAATTTTATTTTCGTTGTGAAGAGTCCGCTAGCATGAACAGCATCTAACACTTCGTGTAATGAACGACTAACGGAAGTCTGGCTTATTGAAATATTTTTATTATCCCCAATATTTCGCTGGTAGCTGCCAGTGGCTAGAAATCTTAAAGCATACATTATCTGAAATTAACACGTAACGTTTAAAATCCTTTTTATATTATTTTTATATTTGTGTAATTACCTTTGTTTGAACACTTAGAGCAGATACTCGAGTTGGTGGTACCATATGTGGATATAAAGTTTCGATCAATTCCTCCGCAATTTGCTTATTTACTCTAAAAAATGTTTCTCCTGTAATTCGAAAAAATCCACAAACTGGTTTATTTGGCGAAATAAACCAACATCTCTCTCTCTCTCTCTCTGCTTGTTCCAGCTCAAACAAACGAAAAAGCCACTCTAACTCGTCAGCAACAGCCATTGCTAAGTGGAATCGAATAAGAACAGGATATCTGAAAAAACATCAGTTTTTGCTACCATTTGTTTCGGAATTTAAAGAATTACTTATTGTATTTGAAAATTAAATTATTGTTTTCGAAAGACAAAATATATATCTTAGTATTTAGTATTTATCCAAATAAAGCTCTATTTTAAATTCTGTTGCTGCTTTAATGAACAAAATTTATGCAAAATTATTTATTAAATTAAATTTAATTAAAAATTTTAACAGATGTAACAATACGTACAACAATTCAAAATATATCAAAAAATCTTACCTCAAAATTTGAATGCGATTTCTCAAAATTTTGGTTATTGAAGATTTTCTTTTTTCGTTTGAAACCACTGAATTTTATTTATAAATTTTCAGTTTAAAAGAAAAAAAAATTGTATACACAATAAGTTTTAACATAAAGTTTAATAATCAATAATAAATTATTTTTCAGTATAAAGCGTCCGCTTCGCTTAATGTTCTTAGTTAAACTAACATTGTTAATCATCTCTTTCGAAATTTCCTTATTTTTGTATTCCTCTCCTCGTAATTTTCGTAATGGTTTCAAGAATACTAATTTATGATTTCGCCATTACGATTACGAAAATATTGTGCATTACGAAAATTTTCGTAATGTTTGAAGACAGGGCATTTAATATGATAAAACAAAATTGTTCCAAATGAACTTATGTAATGATATCATATGTATACAAAAATCACATTTTATATTACATATTTCATTTTTTATTTGCAAATCATTACAATTTTAACAATTAAATATAAAAATTAAATAGGCAATATTTTTATATAATATGTATTACATAGTTTTATATGAAATAAATGTTTGTTGTATGGAATCACTTATTCATTTTTGTCCGCCAATTAGCAATTACGAAAAATCTGATACCATTTACACGTATTCATAAAAATTAGAAAGTGGACATGCAGTAAAAAAATATCCCAAGTTTTAGGGATGGGACAGGTAAATATAAAAATTTAAAAGAAAATATCCTTTCGCTCTAGTTAGGTAGTAAAAGAATTAAAAAAACAGAATGCATATTGACTTAGTTATGTACATTGTTATCTCGAAATAAATAATGCACATTTTTAAGAACACGATAAACAAAAAAAAAAAAATAGGTACACTTTTGTTTTCGGTGTTTTTTATTAATATATATTATGTATTTTTAAACATCAACAGCAAATATAGAGTTTTATGAACAATGAACATCCTTATGAATACATATAATTAAAACAAAAATCCAAATGATTTCATTACGAAATGCAATAGGAAACGAAAAAACCATTACGAAAATTTTAGTAATCCGATTTCAAGAATACCATTTTAGGGTTTTCGTAATAATTTAACACTAACTCGCAATACGAAAGTTTTCGTAATAGTTCAAGAATAGCACCCCTGGTCGTAGAAAGCGCCTTTGATTTGATCAGGCTTCTCCTCGGTGGGAGCATCAACTTTCACAAATGTGATGTTAAAGTTACGACCATGAAACATGAGTATACCCATACAATTACTGACAGGCATGAAGTGAATCACAAATTGACGGCATCGCTTGCTAATAAGGAAACCGCACTCAATTTATATTTATTCAAGTTATTGCTGTGACAGAGAATTAGTGCTTAGTCATTGCCGATTAGTCTTATTTCCTGTAACGCATCCGAGACTCATGTTGAGGTTTCATAACAAAATTTGTTTACAGGTTGGGTCGTAAACGTAACCTGAGTACAGTCTTGTGTTTATCCCCATTCCTACTCAGCAGCCTGATCAAAGTTTTGTTTACTACTCGTGTAAAAGCAACAGGTATAGGAACAGATCCATCCTTGTTCCTTTTCTTTGAAGGTTAGAAAATTACCTTGCTGAGTTGGTTTTGAAAACGTTCCCGAAAGAAGAATATACACCAGGATAACTCTGAGTAATCATCGATAATATTCGGGGTTTAACCTTCCAAGGGGTTTTAGAGAAAAACGTGGGGGACGTAGAAACGGGGTTCATTAAAATAAATATGTATGTCCCGAACATAAGTAGGAGCACATCATATAGTAGTTCTATCTAAACAAGAAACTATAAATAAAGTAAAAGTCATTGAGACGATGTTCCTTAATGAAATAATTTTCTAAATTTCAAGCGATCTACTTGTGCTTTCCCCATATTAGAAGGTAATTTATGTCAATCAAGTATTTGTTGCATAGACGAATGGACCAAATTACGACACCAACAACATCCTGCTGAAGTAACCATAAATACCGTATATTTAGTAATTAAATTATGAAACAGTTAGTAATTTATTTATTCGATTAAGCACCGACCAAACTATAAAAAATAATGTGCTGTGATTGAATGGCAGCTGGCATAAAGCACGACTAAATTACATCAAATTTAATATGCGGAATTAAGTTACATTAAACCATTCCCCAAAACTATGTAAGTGTATTGCGATATAATTAAAGTTAATCAGTCTTGGTATAATACATAATCGCATTTTTCGATTTTGTAATGAAATCATTTATTCAAATTTTTATCGTGCTTTGATTATCCCAAATTGCTGACCAAATTTTATTATCACATATCGTCTTTATTATGTATAGACGAAAAATGAGATCGTTTTCCATTTCAATGTTAACCCAATAATTTGCCAAATCATTAAAACAAAACAAAAAAAAAAAAAAACACTTTGCACAAAATAATAACACAGCAGCTGGCAAAAAAGTGGGTTACAGACGAAATATGATTAAATTTCACTTTCAAATTGTTATATTGTTATCAACCGTAAATCAACAACATAATTATGTATTTTATATGAGCTTATAACAAAACACTTAGAAAAATTATAGTTTATCGCAACTGCGATATCATCGCACCGTGCGGTTTTTCTTATTAATTTTCTGCCTCCATCTATGTATATCTCTACATTTTTTTTATGTATTTCAGATAGATAATTGTGAAAGCGCGAGAAAAATCCACATTGAGTTGAGAACCAATGTTAAGGCATGTATGTACAACAGACAGACACAAAATAAAATCGAAAACTCAACTTCTTATACACATTATTGTTTAGGTAATAAGTTGTTTAAGTTTGTTTGTTTATTTAGTGCACAACATCTTGGAATTTTTCTACTTACATCTAATTCTATTGTTATCTGCTTAAACAATAACAATTTTTGTTCCCGTATAGTTTTTTTTTTGCAATTAGCAACAATCAAAATAGAAATTTTTATTTTTGTTTTAACTCTTCGTACGGTATGTCAACATTCATTTTTCGGTGTTGGTTAAAATTTAATAATAAAATTATTAAAATTTTTAATGAAGGTAATCCGAATTTTAACATCAGGGTAGTGTTTATGTCGCTGTTAAAAAATTTTGCTCATTTTTTAATTGGATTTGGAGGCAAGTGATGATAGTCTAGTTGTTACGATTAGAAAATTTATAATTTTTTTATTTATATTTTATGCAGTCTGATTTATTTATTTTATATTGTCACAGCTCGTTTAATATTTTTACCAAATTTCTAGAACGACATTTAGCTATATACAATTTTGAATTTTTAGGGCTTAAGACAATAAAGCACAAAATTATTTTCTCGAAGTAAATACTTTTGATAACAATTTCAATTGTTTGGTCTCTTATTATAGTACCTATACTGGAGCTTGCAAATTGAAAAATATTGGTCTAACGATAAATTTATGGGTGGTTGTGTATACGAGCACTATTTATTACCTAAATTTAGCCAATAGAGTAAGTTTTCCAACATTTAAATTTAAATTTAAATATTTTTCAATCCAAAAAGTGTGACGGATTAAAAAAATCCTTGCCCTGGGCCAAACAAAAAGCGTGAAAACTTGGCTTTTCCATACCCATAACATCAGTATTCTTCCAAGTCTAAAATGTTTGTATATATTCTGACTAATTGATCGAACATCTCCTTCAGCCACAAGAGACCAACTGATTTTCCGCATGTTTTGCTTCCCCTAAATTAAATTTAAAGAAACGCACAACATGTTGATTTTGAAAATTTACTGATAGAAAAATTGACATTCGATCTAACAAATTGTAATGAAATTTTCAATAAATCGGTTGCACTCAGAAAGCAACAATCATGAAAATATAAAGGGCTGAAACGTCATAAGGTGATCAGAACATCGGTCTTGATTAATTCAACTCCCAAATCATCATAATTTTTTAATTTTTTAATTTGTTGTGTACATTGATTAATAAACGCGCAGTGTCTAAGTGTTTGTTTCATAGCGGGTGGACCGTTATATTGTTTAAGTTCTACAATAATCGTACCTTAATATCGCGTGCGTTCTATACGTCCAATATGAAAAACAAGTGTAATAAATGCGAGGTCATTTTTGTTGACAATAATTTTTTGTGCTGTTTTGGTGGCTGTGGTAATAAATTTCATTTTGCTTGCTCGTCGATACCAATTGCGAATGCCAAGTTGTGTAATAATTCATCTATCAGTCATCAACAATTATTACAATCTCTGATGATCCAACTAAGTGAGATTGGCAACTCGTTGACAAAAATGCTTGCTGACTTTCAGCTAGTATCTAGTAAGTTGTTAGCTGGTACATCGGCGAATAGTGTTAACACCACCACTATAGGAAATGTTCATTCGGGGATATTGGATGGTCTGCAAACTGTGATTGCTGGTACCGATGTCCAACAGTCCGAGTGGGAGATAGTGAAGCCCAAGTACTTGCACGTCTCTAACTTCAAACCAACTACTGCGTGCGATGATATAAAAAAACCACATTTATTCCAAATTACAAATTCCTACTGAAAATGTTGAATGCCACGAACTTGTTGCAAGGAGTGTGGATAAAAGCCGTCTGAACTTTATCTCTTTTAAAATTCGCCTGGATTCTGATAGTTTTGATAAAGTTTTTGATGGAAGCATTTGGCCTTTAGAATGTGCGATTAAACCATTCATCAACTTTCGCCGCTCATGAAAGGGCCATGTTACGGCATCATTACTAGCATAATAATAAAACTAATAATAACAATAAAAGGGTCGCTGCTGGTTTGCTTTGACTTTCGTGTCAGGCGAGCGGAAAAAAATTGTGGTTGTGAAAATTGTTGTTTTGGAATATTTATTGGTATGTACATTTTAGTTTAACCCAAATTAGTGATAACCCAGAGCCCGGGGGTATAACCGGGCCCCTTGCCCAACTAACTGGAGTAAATAGCTAGTAGTCTTTGGTAGACAGACTATAAACAATACCGAACCGAAGAATGGAGAAAAATTTACGTAACCGTACTATAAGGACGCTACCTGAGGAACGTCAGGGCACTTCTGGAGCCATCGCTGAAAGTGACAGCATACGAGCCGATGGTGATCGACCGTTGAATTGGTGGGCCGCAGTCGGGATGACCCGAAACAATACAGCCACAATTCCCCAACCTGTTAATGATGTTTCTCTGGACACTATTTTACCAGTGACCACATTGGCAAGTTTACGACGTGTTCGCATGAAATGGACGCCACAAATTATCATGCGAACATATTACACTATCACACATTTAGAAACTGACACAACATCTTACAGACATACACTACACCAAATTTTTACACACAAATACCCAAACATAACTGTCACTATTCAGAATCTTGCAGATCGACGCAGAGCAATTGTTAGGAATGGCCTTCTACCCGAGTTTGTTCTTCAGCAGATTAGGGATGAGGTTGCTGAAGAAATAAATAGTGGCCAAAGTGATATTGCTTCTGAGGTGTCAGTACAACATGCACCAAATTCAAATTTACACACACAATTAGATGACGTTGCTCCTACCATAATTCGGAATACAATAATACAATCAGATACATTAACACAACAGCTTACACACATTTTTCAAAACACGCTAACACAATACACTGGATTAAATCCAACATTAAAACCACAAATACCAAAATTACATACATCAAGGAAACTTGCACAAACAGTTCACATATTAACACCAATATTTTACCTGCTTGTGTTGGTGCAGATGCAACATTTGGTGAGATTCACAATTTTGTATACTGTGCTGCGGTGACTGCAGTTAAATTTATGGGTGGTATAGTTAACAATCCCAATTATCCTAACGTGTCACCTTTGATGCCAGGTTGGGAGCGCAGATTGCAGGGTAAGATTGAGAGAATGCGTCAGGATCTGGTTCGTCTCCAGCAATATAAGTTAGGAAATCGATCAAGGAGGCTAGTAAGGCTCGTCACAAATATTACACAGAAAGCGCAAATACATTCAACACATAAACCTTTAAATAACACAATCATTCAGTACATAGATACACTAACACAAAAACTCTCGCGTTTGTCAGGTCGTATTGCACGTTTCAGGCGAAGTCGAGACAGAAAAATACAGAACAAAATATTCTCACAAAATGAGGGAACGTTCTATAGAAAACTTGCAAAGCACGATACAGAGAACACTGATGCACAGCCGCCTTCATCTGCAGATTTACACAGGTTTTGGTCTGGAGTCTGGGAAACATGTGTCTCATATAATAGTGAGGCATCTCACAATATTCCACAGATGATTTTCCCATGTATCACACAAACCAAACTTACAGACATCATAAATCATATACATAATTGGAAAGCCCCTGGTACAGATAAAATTCAAAATTATTGGTACAAGAAATTGGCAAGTGTGCATCCGTATTTAACTGAACATATAAACGAATTTATAACAAATCCGCAGGAGATGCCCGATTTTTTAACAGATGGCATTACGTATATGCTACCGAAACAATATAATGTCACGGATCCATCCAAATACAGGCCGATCACATGTTTACAGACAATATACAAGATAATTACAACATGCATTTCGCACCGCATACAAAAACATATAACAGATCATAATATATTAGCGGAGCAACAAAAAGGATGTTGGTCAGAGTCACAAGGGTGTAAACAGCAATTAATCATTGACTCAGTGTTATTTAAACAAGCGCATACTAAGAAGCGCAATCTGTTTATAACGTTTATAGATTACCAAAAAGCCTTTGACTCTGTTCCTCACCATGCTGGTGAAGGTTTTGCAGTTGTACAAAATTAATCCTGATATCATTCTTTTTCTGCGGCATGCCATGAGCCATTGGAGAAGGACCCTACAACTGTCTTTTAATAATTGCAAAATTACAACAAAACAAATACAAATTAGAAGAGATATATTTCAGGGAGACTCTTTGAGCCCTCTCTGGCTTTGCCTCTCTCTAAATCCACTCTCAAACATTCTAAACAATAGCAATTACGGATATAAAATTAAACACAACACACAAGTTTTACATACAATATCACACTTGATGTATATGGATGATATTAAACTGTACGCATCAACAAAAACACATATCCAGTCACTAACACAAATAGCACATACATTTTCCAATGACATCAAAATGCAGTTTGGTTTGGATAAGTGCAGGACACATCTAATTAGCGGAGGGCGACAGGAGTTTGGGGGTATCGAACTTGAGGATGGTTCGATAATTCAATCAATGCAAGAGGGGGATACTTACAAATATCTTGGCTTCCTTCAATCTCGCTATATAAATCACACAAGTACCAAAACACAAATAATACAAAAATACAAAAACAGACTTACACATATACTCAAAACATACTTAAACTCAAAGAATCCATTTAGAGCAATAAATATATACGCAGTCCCAATTCTGACATATACATTTGGTATTATACACTTGACAGAAACTGATCTTCAACACGTACCACACTCACAAAATACAGAAAACATTACCCACAATCTGCGATAGAAAGGCTGACCCTTCCTAGGAAAATAAGTGGAAGAGGCCTAATAGATATTTCCAATTTGCATCACAAGCTCCGGGAATATTTTTACTCTAAACAAAACACATCACCACTACATAACGAAATAGTTAAAGCAGACACAAAATACACACCATTAAACTTATGCCATTCTGATAGTTCAAATGAACCCAGTAATATTACTGATCAGGATAAAATGTTAGCATGGTCTCAGAAGTCGCTCCACGGAAGGCATCAACATGATCTAAGCCAAATTCATGTCGACAATGAAGCGTCGAACAAATGGCTAGGTATTGGAGATGTTTTTCCGGAGACTGAAGGATTCATGCTGGCTATCCAGGATCAGATAATCAACACGCAGAATTATCAGAAATTCATTATACACAATACAAATACGCAATCAGACCGCTGTAGGCGTTGTGGCAGTGCATCAGAAACCATACAACACATCAATAGTGCTTGTCAGTCTCTTGCGCAGGTGAAATATTTGCACCGACACAATCAGATATCAAACATAATACACCAAAAATTAGTAATTAAGTACAACCTCACAAACACAAACAGACCACCGTTATCTTATTACACATATATACACGAAACAGTTAAGGAAAATAATTATTATAAATTATATTATGATAGGAGCATCATCACTGATCACACAATACCACACAATAGACCGGATATTACACTAATAGATAAAAGAAACAAAACCACATATACATAGTAGATATCACAATACCAAACACACATAATTTACAACATAGTTACACCGAAAAAATCACAAAATACACAACATTGGCGTAGGAGGTGCGGCAGATGTGGAGAATGGACAGTGTCATTACGGTGCCCATTGTACTTTCCTCCACAGGAGTCATACCCCATTCGCTGCACAATAGCATTAATACACTTCAACTACCTAAAAACACGTACATGACACTTCAGAAAGCGGTCATTTTGAGCACGTGTAGTTTAGTCCGCAAGTTTCTGAATACACAACCAATCACACACACACACACACAATATCAAACCGCACAAACAATTAATACAACAAATCCACCCAACAGCGCCTAACTATGCTCTTGTTTCTCTGAAGCCATTCATAGTAAGTAAAAATCCCAGCACAAGCTGAGAGTGAACCCTTTAATGGGAGAATAGCATAACAATAATAATAATAATCGTAATAACTACCTACATAATAACCACTTTAGCACCAGTATTACTCCGTCGAATATCCAACAAGAATTCAATTGTGACAACCGCAACAGTATTATCATGGGTCACTTGAACCCTAAACTGATGGCATTTACGTCGATTTACTACTACAATGCATCCAGCATTCGGGGCAAAGCTAAAGCCTTTCGGCTTGGGGTTCTTGACAATGATTACGACATTATAACTATTGGTTAGACCTGGCTTACAGCCAGTTTTAATTCCGAGGAATATTTTCCATCCAACTATGTCGTCCATAGGAAAGACCGTTATTACTTCCTAACCAGCATGAAAGGTGGAGGAGTGCTGATTGCTGTGAAGTGTTCGATTTTGAACGAGATGATCGCTTGTCATTCTCAACTAGATATTATGGCAGTCCGTGTAAAGGTCGCCCATTCCTCCGTGATCGTGGTCGCTGTATATATTCCTAGTGGCTCAAACTTGGATTATTATGTGGAGATTAATTGTGTTACCTTTGGTGGCGACTTTAATCTTTGTGATGCTATTTGGTTCGATGTTGATGGAGATTTTACCTCGTCTTCTACAGACGAAAGGGTGTTACATACGATAGAATATATTGCGAGCATTGCTACCACTTAACAGAACAGAGTATCCAACAGCTGCAGCAAGTTTTTGGATCTGGTTTTCGCTACTGAAGTTTTACATTTGGAGATTTCATCTTGTGAGGGTTTCACTGGCTGCGCGAGCATTTACCATACTCCTATTATAATAAATATATTTCATGAAAAGTGTGTTACTAATTTTACTTACAATAATGGTTCTCATTTTAATTTTAGATGTGCAGAATATGTCTCTTTAAACGAATTTCTAGCCAATTCGGACTGGAGCTTTCTTCAATGAGGAGTGAACTTGAACAAGATTGTCCGTCTGCTGGACGAGCGGATCATGACTGGCATCGTAATGTTTGTTCCGAAGCTAAAAGACAAACCGCAATTTCGTGAGCCATGGTATAAAGATAAACTTGTGCTGCTCGAGAAGCGTCGTAATAAACTTCATTCATTATATAGGGTACATGGGGATAAGTTTTACTCTGCGTTCAATGCAGCTCGTATGGAGTTTCGAATTTTAAACCGGTTCCTTTATAATAATTATATTTTGCAGATTGAAGAAGATCTTACTAATAATCCTAAAAATTTCTGGAATTTCATCAACAGCAAAAGAAATTTTGTTGGTTTTCCGTCACCTATGATTTATCAGAACTCATCTGCAAGTTGGCCCTCGGATATCTGTAATTCATTTGCCATTTATTTTAAGTCTGTCTATGAGCAATCTCATACCACTATTACTAAATCTAGTGACTGTTCGGAATTTAGTCTGTTGAGGTTTTCTGTAACGTTTTGCGCGACTTGAGTTGAATAAGGGCTCAGGACATGACGGCATTCCACCCATCCTTATGAAAAACTGTGCGGATGGTTTAGCTGTTCCTCTCGCGTTTATTTTTAACGAAAGCCTCCGCAATTACCGTGGGATCGCTATACTCTCTGCTATACCGAAACTATTCGAAACATTGCAGGCTTTTATCCTGGAAGAACCACAGTGACCAACCTGATTTCTTTTTGTGGTCACTTACATAGCAGTATTGCAATCAGGCAACAACTGGATGTTGTGTACACTGACTTCTCAAAGGCTTTTGATAAGATTGATCATTCGATACTTATCAATAAGCTTTGGAAATTGAACTGTCAATTCATTCCAACTAAGTGGCTTCAATCTTATCTTTCGGATCGATGGCAGTATGTTCATATCTATGACTCGTCCTCAGTTTTATTTCGAGTTACCTCGGGTGTCCCACAGGGAAGTCATATTGGACCTCTTCTTTTTTCACTATTTAATAATGATGTTATACGTGATGTATGTATGCAGACGATTTGAAAATATTTGCACCAATTTGTAGTGTATCTGATTGTCTTAGGTTACAAAGGGATTTAGACACATTTTGTGTCTGGTCGGCTAACAACAAATGGTCCCTGAATATAGCTAAATGTAAAACTATTTCTTTCTATCGCATTCGCTCTCCGGTATTTCATGGGTATTCGCTGTTTAATGGAGTCGTGGAAAGGGTAGATTATATGTCCGATCTTGGGGTAGTATTTTCTTCCGATCTGACGTTTGTGAGGCACATTGATTCTGTTATAGCAAAGGCTAATATGATGTTAGGTTTCATAAAGGCGTAACTGGGGACTTTTGTGACCCGCTTACATTAAAGTCGTTGTATGTTGCCTTTGTCCGTTCTCCGCTAGCTGACGGCTCGCAGGTTTGGTCTATTTTTTATAAGTGCCATTCTGATAGAATTGAAAGCGTTCAGAAGCAATTTGTTTTATATGCACTTCGCAGTACACCATCAATGAATAATTATGCTATTCCATATTATCATGAGCGCTGCAACCTTTTGGGATTACAGCGTTTAGAACAGCGTCGGGTGGCGGCTTGCGCTTTATTTGTTCGCGACATTTTTTTGTATCGTATTGATTGTGCTTTATTTGACACTGTGTTTGACCGTGGAACTTTAATTGTAACAACACGCACCAAACCATCATGACCTGGATGGATATTAATTATGCGACCCAATGGACAATAACACGATGAAGCTTTATCATCAATGACTAGTACTATGTCACCAATTTTTATATTTAGTGATTCAGTATACCATTTGGTTCGTTTCTGCAAAGTAGTGAGGTAATCCCTATGCCATCGCCTCCCGAAGTGGTGATATATTTGTTTGATTATTTTCCATCGTGAATATTTTGATTTTGCGATATGAATTTCCTCAATTTCAGGTCCATTAATGCGCGTCCAATTATAAAGTGAGCCGGTGTAATCACATCCATATGGTGGTCTAGGCATCTGGTGAAGGGGGGAACAAAACTGTGTAGTAATTACCAGCTCCGTAACTTTCAGTAGAGTGAGCTCCAGCAGACTGTTCTGGTCATGTTTTAGGCAGTCCTGCCTGGGCTCACGATCGCGTGAGGGGTAACCTAATCGTGCTTCGCAAGTGTACGGTGCTACCTCCCCGTGGTGACCACCGGTAACTGTTTGTTTTTGTTTACCGAACAACATACTAAAGTACGACGCTAAAGGAAGGAATAACCTTGATAAAAAAAAACCAATCCAAGGTGTGACACGTGCGCCGAAGGATGATTGATCATGGGTTATTTTGTCTCTAGCACGGAACTCCGGATACCTGGCGACCTCCAGTTTCAATTAGCCTTACCACAGTAAGAGGCGCTGCTGTGGTGGAGCTTCTTTCCTCAATCAAAATCTATTGTATGGAAACAAATAATATAAAAATAATGAGGGTGGTGCTTCTCTAAACGCACCAATCTCGGTAGATGACAAGGGCCTAGTAGGCCCTACTTCCTAAAAAAAATTTTGAGATAGCGAGAGCAATTGGTCTAGCATGGATACCGTGGTTGGCTCACCGACTCATGGCACTCATTTGCCAGTACAGGTTGAGACCCAATCTACCTCAACAACAACAGAGGTCAGAGAGAATCTCGCGGGCCTGGAGGTCGAAACCAAAACAAGGCCACGCCTTAGCGGTGCCGCAAGGAAGCGCCTGGTCCACTTAAAACAGTCAGATCTGCCTCACGATGTCGCTGTGGAGCAGTGCCGAACGAAGATAAAGGACAGAGATCCAAATAGAACGAACAAGCGGAGCCGGTCAGACGGATCTACCCCTAAGGGTCTCGCACCAAAACAGGAGAAAGCCCTTCACCAAAGGGAGCGGAAATCGTCCCCAAAGTCGTGGCGAGTTTGGGTCGTAGAAATACGACCGCCAGCTACAGCGACACAATCAAATCAATCAGGTTGGAAATCATCGACCAAGGCTTCCCGGATGTCAAGCTGGGTATCATCCAGATCTTGGAAATCCAGGATGCCATTATGCAAACAATGTCAGATCTGCCGCTAGAGGGAGTCAGCCCCAACTTCCTGGGCTGCCGTACTAGGAACGGATGGCTCACAGTAAACTGTGCGGACGAGGACATGGCGGCGTGGCTTACAGCCGTCGTATTTAAACTGAACCTATGGGAGGGGGCAACCATCAAAGTGCTGAGGGAGGACGAGCTTCCGAGTTTCGATGAGAAGATACTTCGTCGGTTGGCGATTCAAAATAAAGAGTTGAGAGGAGTGTACTGGAAGGTTGTGGCGAGGAAGAAGCAGGAGGGCGATCTCCTCCAGGTGACGATGTCCGTTTCCCACAAAAAGGCGGAAATCCGTAAGGCTCCCACTATAGGGTAAATTGGATGTTCGGTGCCGTACACTTTCGCCCTAAGAAGGAGAAAGCAAGGGATGGGTGTACCACAAGAGCGGTCGTGCGGAGGAGACCGGAACCACCAAAAATGGCGGCGGCTAAAGACGTGGAACGCGTCAGAGCTGCCTCTGAGCATGTCAAGATGAATAGGCCTAGCACATCAGGTGTGACAAGGCCAAGACCGAGCCAGAGTAAGAAGGGGAAAAACCACGGTTTGAGCCCAAGGAGCAGGGTGGCACAATCACAGCCCAAAAAGGGAGAACAAGGCTATTCAGACCCCATGACAAAATAAACAGGAAGATGATGGACCATTCAACAAACCACACATCCTTGAGATGTGTGCAGATAAATCTTTATCAATCCAAGGCGGCCACTTTTAACCTAAGCCGCCTTTTCTTATAGAGAACTGAGACATAGCGCTCATTCAGGAGCCGTGGGCCCACAATGGAAAAGTTAATGGTTTGCCGAGTAGAAAAGGTATGCTAATTTACAACACAGAAGTGGATAGGCCGAGGACAGCAATTCTTTGTCACTCGACACTTAATATATTCTCCATTAATGAATTTATTTCCAGGGACATAACAGTGATCTCGATAGAGACGCTTTTACCGGAATATTTTCCCGGTCGCGAAGATGACCCACCTCCAGAACCGGTACAGAGATTCGTTAATTACTGCACGACTCATCACCAAAAATTCATCATCGGTTGCGATGCAAATTCACACCACATAGTCTGGGGAAGTAGTGACACCAACAACAGAGGTGAGGAACTTTTTGAATTTTGTTTAACAATAAAAATAATCATTAATAACAAAGGAAACGATGCGACTTTTGTGAATGCAGTCAGGAAGGAGGTGCTAGATCTTACCCTGTCTGACATGGGTACCTCTGGTACAATTTTGGACTGGCATGATTCAAAGAAAGCATCCTTCTCGGATCACATGTATATCAGGTTTGATATTAAAACCCCTTCAAAACTAGAGTCGGTAGTAAGAATACCAATACGTACTAATTGGCCAGTCTATAATGAAAGCCTATATGATAACGTTCCAGGTCTACAGACCAACATCAACTCTATTGAGGATCTCGATATAGTTTCAAGCAATGTTACCGAGGCAATTATTGATGCCTACCACTCAAGCTCACCCATGGTTCGTATTAGGGGGACAAGGGACGTTCCTAGGTGGAACCACACCCCGGAAACCAAAAGACGAGAGGTTCGTAAACTTTTCAAAAGGGTTAAGAGGACAACCGATTGGACAACCTATCGAATGTCTCTTACCCAGTATAACGCCGCTCTTAGGAAAAGCAAGATGTCGAGCTGGAGAGACTTCTGTGAAAAAATAGATAGGCTGCCTGCGGCTGGTCGACTCCAGAAGGCACTCTCCTTGGACCACAGAAATCTGTTGGGATCTGTAAGGAAACCGAATGGAGAGACAACTACATCCAGGGAGGAAACTCTCGAATGCCTGGTGAAAGGCCACTTCCCAGAGTGTATTATCCTTGGAGGCCAGGAAGACCTTGATGTAGACAGCGTGCATCGCTACCTGACTCCAAGGCAGGCTTACAGGTTCTCAAGAGATATTTTCACTCCCGGAAAAGTAAAATGGGCCGTCAATTCCTTTGGTCCCTTTAAATCGCCGGGAGGGGATTTTAGATATCATGCATTTTTACAGCAAGGCCTACAAATACTGTTGCCTTATTTGATTAGACTCTTTAGAGCCAGCTACAGCTTAAAATATGTTCCAAGAAGCTGGAGGGAGGTGCAGGTAATTTTTATCCCGAAAACGGGAAGAAGATCCGCAGAGGAGGTCGGGTCTTATAGAACCAATAGCCTCACATCATTTATTCTGAAAACCATGGAGAAGATACTGGGCCTATATATTAGATCCAATGCTCTCCTAAGGCATCATCTAGACCCCAGCCAACATGCATATCAGATTGTCAGATCGACAGAAACAGCGCTCCACGACCTGACAACAAATATCGAAGATACACTTCGGAATAAAGAGGTTTTGTTATGCTTCTTCATTGATATTCAAGGGGCTTTTGACAATACCAAGTTCGAGATGATTCAAGAACAAGCACATGCAAGGGGAATAGACTCCTCCACCATAGGGTGGATAATCAATATGCTTAGAAACAGGAGGATAACGGCCTCCTTTGGTGATAAAACCATCACAATTGCGGCTACCAGGAGTTGTCCCCAGGGGAAGTTCTCTCACCCCTTTTGTGGCTACTTGTGATGGATGGACTACTTATATGATTAAAAAACTCTCATTTCTCGAATATCACCTGCGCGGACGGTCTAGTCTCAATGGTCAGGGGGAAATTCGATTCAATATGCCCTCGAGTTGGTAAGCGACTGGTGTATTGAGACGGGCCTTAGAGTAAACCCCAACAAAATTATTTGTACTTTCTTTACAAATCGGAGGAAAACAATTCTCCCACCTATATCTCTTAATGGGGAAATTCTCCAAATGGCGACGGAGGTTAAGTACCTGGGAGTGATACTTGATCAGAAACTGACATGGAACCCGTTTTTAAAACATATCACAAACAAGAATCCTGCATCCTGGGGAAATTGAATCTGGACGAGGAAATAATTCAACTATCAGACGTGATGATTAAAACTATTGACTGCCGGAGGAATTTCACGATTGAGATACCCGATAGGGAACAAGCGGGGAGTATCATCTCCTCCTTACCCCGTCATGCCTCCATATGGTACACTGATGGTTCAAAATCAGGGGTGAGCACGGGTGCGGGTATAATCGGGCCGGATCTCGAACTCTGTATTCCATTGGGTAAAACCCCCACAGCTTTCCAAGCCGAGATATTTGCGATCGAGGTATGTGTGCTTCGATGTCTCACAAAAAAATATAGAAAAATCGCAACCTTCTAGAACTCAGCAGGGAGAATAAAGTAACCCTTTTGTGGTCCCCAGGCCAAAAAAAGGCAGAGGAGAGCGCTGTCCTTGGCCCGAGCCTGGTATTGGTTACTCCAAGAGCCATCTGGCAAATGGCATAAGGAATTGGGAACAAAAACATACGAAAATATTCTGGGAGTCCTCCATTGTGATGAGACAGACCAAAAAGCTATTAAGCTGTGATATTAGACGTTTAGATCAGGCAATTAAGATGGATAGACAGTCTCTAAAATCCCTCATCTGGTACTTAACAGGACATGGCCCTTTTAATGGACATCTGGAAAAAATGGGAAAGTCCCCTACAGACCGTTGTAGATTCTGCAACCTGGATAGGGAAACATATAATCCATGAACCTCCACTTTACGTGAAACCTTCTGGGGATGCACAATAAACCTCAATAGTCGCGGTGCACAGGGCTAGTATAGCTCACCCCGTATAAAAAAAAAAATCACATCCATATCGTCGTCTAGTTCAGCATATAATGAACGTGAGTTCATGACTGCTTCGATTCTGGTGATGAGTGTGGTGAACTCTTCTAACGATAATATATAACCGCTTGTTACTTTCTTCATGTTGGACTTGCGAAGTTTTGACTGAGGCTTCACAAATCCGTCCATATGCGGCGCAACTGGTGGGATAAAGTGCCATTTAATTTCCCACCTTAAAAGATAAGAATACGGCACTAATTTCGTTTGAAATGTTAATTAACATTACAAAAAAAAAAAAAAAAAAAAATTAATAAAGTAAAATTAGCGTACACAGAAATAGAGCTGTGTGAATGTCGTGAAGAAGAAAAAATTGTAAGAGAATTTATCTGTATTAGTATAATTCGCTAGTACATAACGCACAGCACATTCTGTATATATAGAATGTTAATTGTGGTATAATCAGTCCAGTTGCCGCGGCCTGATGAGAAGATTGATTTTTTCATAATCATAAGCTCATCAGTTCGAAACTGGATTGAATTCTCTTACAATCTTCGGAACGTATTAAAATCATATAAATTAAAAAATTAAATAAATAGAATTCGGTCTATTAGTCAATTTCGTTGAATTAAATCCAAACTGTTTTAACGTTGAGATTATCAAATCATTTTGATTTATTAATTCATCTACTGTGCTAGAACTGCATATTAAATCATCGACATAAACGTCTTTAGATATTATATTGGAAATTTGTGGATGTTTTGATGAAATTAGGTTTGCTACTTCTTGAATACATCGCGTTGACAAAAATGAAGCAGATGTAGTACCATAAGTTACAGTGCGTAATCGATATGCTTTTGGCGGTTTATTCGGAATTGTTCGCCAAAGTATGTTTTAATATTTTGCATCTTCTTCGTGAACCTAAATCACGCGATACATTTTTACAATGTCCCCGCTTAGAACAAACTTGTGTTGCCTGAATCGTACAATTATTTTGACTAATGATGACTGAATTGTTGGTCCTATTTCAAATATATCATTTAGAGATAAGCTTGTGGTTGACTTAGTTGATCCATTAAATACTACTCGTAACCGAGTTGTTGTAATTTGCTTCAAGACACCGTAATGGGGTTCGGCTCCCAGGCAAGGTTAACCGTCCAAAATATTTAGTGATAACGGGACAAGAAATTGGCAGCTACTTGGCGCAGAATTCTATTGAATGGCATTACATTCCTCCATTGGCACCACAATTTGGGGGGAATTTGGGACTAAAAATTGTAAAAAAACATTAAGGCAAAGCAACCCAAGGTTTCAATTTAACTTTCTAAGAAATGATGACACTCTGGGCCTTTCCTAATTAGCTCTGCAATTATCATCTTACCAGAGCCATATGTAGACTTAAACATCCCTTTATCCAAAATTTGGTCTACAATTCAACAGGCGGACGCTGACTTTCTACAGAAAATTTAGGGTTGAATACCTAAATAATTTACAACAGCGACGAAAATGGCAAGATGTGAAGGACAATATTAAAATTGGTGATCTTTCATTGTTAAAGGAGGAGTATTTGCCAACATGTAAATGGGCGACCAAAGATTTCGAGTGGTAATGGTGAAGAGGGCACACAATACGAGTATGTTCCTGAAAATAACATTTAATATTTACTAAATGTTATTTTCAGGAACCCCCTCAATTCATAGATGATGTTTTATCTAGGAAAAATATGGTCCGAGCGAGGAGTGGCTTAGACCTAATTGTTTCAAAGCCAGTTCGATTTCCTTTTACATAAATTAAACTCTTGGTCATGATTATATTGTATAAAAATTGATATTCAAACGAAGTTTTGCTGAGTCTCCTTTCAAAAATTAGATTTGTTATTTTACTGAATTCTATAAATTCCCAATGGGATGTTTGGTTTTGAGACAAATTCACCGTTTGCTTCTAAATTTAATTCACCTTCATAAATCTAAATCAGCATAAAAATGTCCTGAGGTAAAAAAGAAAATTTTACACATTCTATGTGGTAGAATTGAAACGTGTATTTAGGTAGTGTCTGCGACTGATGAGGAGGGGAATAAATTATGCGATATTGGTATGTTTGTTATTAACATAAATTTCAGGAAATCGAATTTCGCAATTTATGGTAGAGTAGAGATTGGTAGCACTAAAAATAACATCATTCAAAAAAAGTCTGGTATATGTCATGTATATAGTATGTATTCGCTTTAATCAGAATAAAATTAATTTGAAATTCATAAACATTTTTGATGTATTCTGTCAAAGAGAGCTGTTTTAGTACCAAAATAAGTTTTTTCCCCAGTCACTGCAATGTTTGACTGTCTTCAATTTGAATATTTGAATTTTAACGAAATACTTGTCTACCACATATTCTGTACTGTAACATGTGTATTTATTATCCATCGTTATACAAAATTGCATCGAAACTAAATTGCCAACGCTTCGTCACACCAACTTTTTGACTTTTCCGTTTTTGCCGAGTAATTTTCCAATTTTTTCGATTTTATGTTGGTGTTGTTGAACTTTTTTCTATTATACATAAATATACATACGTATGAGTACAATCGGATTGTGTACGTGGGATTTTGAGCTGTATGGCTGTATCCATAAAAACATTCGTTTTTCTGATTTCAAATTTAACATGTATTTTCAATTATTATCGTTGCAACTGGAGTTTCTAGATTGGATAATAAAATACTTTGGTTGTGGCAACCGAATTTTGCGCTTCCCGAATTGAGCAGCGGTTAGTTAACCCTCCTAAACGCCCAGTTTAGGACGACCAACCGTTATTTTTAATTTTTGTCTCATTTATTTACATATTACAGTTATATGAGCAAACCCTATCTTAGCAGTGCATAGTTGTGCCACGTATTTTATTTTTGGAAAACTTAAAACTACGAAAATTAAGAAACAAAGTTTAAACGAAGTTTGTAAGAATAAGGTTGTTATTGTCTGGGAGCCAGGTGGTCCAGGATATGAGGGAATTGTTGGCTAGGAGAAAGCAGATTTGCAAGCCAAGCTAAGTGCGACCAAAACTATCATTGGTTCATTTCTGTTTTGCAAATGGATCAGAAGGGGATAATGAAATGGATCAATGTGACAAAACAAATTCTAGAGTAAAATAAGGGCATCTATCATTCCTTTGTGAAACTCAAATAGAACACTTTTTTGCAGCAACTATCATGAAAAGATTTTCTTTAGAAAGAGACTTCCAGTGGAATAAAGAGGAGGAAAAAAAAGATATCGACATGCTTTTTTTGCAGGCTACGCATACCGATATAATTTAGATAAAGGAATCCTGGATACAAAAGATCTTTGATGCCAAAGTCAATGGGGCTGCTAGTTGTTCTGTCAAATTTTGGAGTTCTTATTTTAGCCCGATTTTCGCATCAATTTAAAACTCTATACGAGAAAATCTCTCTCTGAATTTAATGTGCGATTTGTGACACACAGAGATCTTCATATGATCCTGCATGATGGAGTAGAATTAAGTTCCCAACCAGTTGTTCCAGTATCCTTTGATAGTGGTATAAACAGTGTTGCTACCGTTCAACTCACAACTGAACCTCCAACTCACCAAACCGACCGACAACCCAACTCTTAAGTCAATCACCAATTCAAGCGTAAATCAACCCTTATCCTAACCCTAAATTCGACGCCTAATCCAATCCACGTAACAACCCCAAAAAATTCCCCAACCGAACCCCTCACTCAACTCCAATTCAAACTCACTCAACCCCGTCGAGCTAAGTTGAGTTGATATAGAAATAGGATTTAGTTTGCTTGCATTGGGATGTAAGTGGTTCGATTGGGGAATGATTTAGAGTTAGGTTAGGTTAGGTTTGGGTGGCGGTCCACTAGAACCAGGCATATACACAAAAATGGTCCGTAGCCATACCACAATAATTATTTCCTCCAACTCATTGAAACCATTTTGACCTGTTAACAAAGCGCTGGATACTTCTGACGTCCATCCCACAGAGGTCCGTCAGGCCTTTGAAGAGAGGTGCCCATAGAAACTTTAGTCTGTTTCGTACCAGACGAGGGCAGGTGCAAAGAAGATGAAGTACTGTCTCTTCCTCCTGTTCGTCCTCGTAACTACGACAGTAGTCATGTGAGAAGACACCAAGTCTACGCGCATGCCTCCCTATGAGACAGTGCCCCGTAATCACTCCAGTTCATCGGCGTTTATATTCCCTGTACTTATGAAATGTCCTGGCACAAATAAAATGTGGATGTTGAACTGATCTGCCATCTCGTTAAGAGGTGAGAGACAGTTCTGGACTACTTTCGACATGAGGAGGTGTGATTGAAGCGCTTTAATGGCAGCCTGACTGTCCGTATATATGCGAATATAACAAACTGATATTACATTATACCTCAACCAGTCTACGACTTCCTTTATGGCAGTTACAGTTTGCTTTAAAAAGGCTACAGTAGTCGGGGAGATGGAAGGAGAGATTTAACAGAAGTTCCTCGCTGAACACTCCAGACCCGACTTTCCCGTCCCGTTTTGAACCATCAGTGAAGATGTTTATAACTCCTGGTTTCAAAACTGCACCCATCATCCAGTCCTCCCTGGATGGGATCCTAGTCCGGAACTTTATGTCAAAAGATAGTGACGGGACAGTATAGTCGGTGGTCTTGGGAATTTGTTTGTTGAACAAAATAGATGAGGGCCCTGTATTGTTGCAGGTCCCCATTAAGATGGATTTTAGCTGTATGGCAGTACAAGCTTCCAACTGTTTCCCCAAGATATCTAGAGGAGTTAAAAATAACAGGGTCTCTAGTGCCTGAGTGGATGTGCTTCTCAGTGCACCACTGATCCACAGAGAGATTGTTCTCTGAACTTTTGTCAACAGCTTTTGTTTGACAGTTTTGTCCAGAGCAGGCCACCACACTATTACCCCATACAAGAGTATGGGTCTCCAGCCCCAATCCTTTCCCAATGGCATTTTTGCAAGAGTATAGCGCTACCGAAGCTTTCTTAACCCTTTCCAGAATATTAGGTTTCCAATATAATTTGCTCTCCAAAACGAGACCCAGAAACTTCGCTTCAACTGTAAAAGTCAAGCTGACCCCATTTAAAGTGGGAGGATCGATGTGAGAAAGTTTAAATTTCCTAGAGAAAAGAACCAATTCAGTTTTGTGTGGGTTCACATTCAACCCACAGGCATTGGCCCTTAATGAAATGGTGCCCAGGGCATTTACCATGGACATCAATAGCAAAATCATCCGCAAAGGCAACCACCTTGAATCCACCGTCCTCCAGTCTCAGCAACAGGTCATTTATGACCAAGTTCCAAGGTAGGGGTGACAGTACGCCACCCTGCGGCGTACCTCTGCTTGCAAATCTTCTGACGGAGGATTCCCAAAAACTGGCATTTATGATCCTGCCTCTTAGCATCTGATCTATCCAGCCCTTCAGTGATTCATCCACTCCCATATCTGAAAGTGCTCGGGTATAGCCCCTGGAAGAACATTGTTAAAGGCCTCCTCAATATCCAAGAAGGTTACCATTGCGTAGTCTCTATATTCGAAAGATTTTTCAATGAAAAATACAAGAGAATGAAGAGCAGTCTCTACAGATCTCCGCTTGCAATAGGCATGTTGAGATTTGGACCGCTTTTCCGACACAGTCGTGCCTCTAATATGAGCTTCTATTTGTCTTTCTAGTGTTTTGAAAAGGAAGGAAGACAAGCTAATCGGTCTAAAGTCTTTGGGATTGTAGTGTGAGCGTTCTCCCGCCTTAGGTATGAAAACAACCTTCACTTCTGTCCATTTACTAGGAATATGACATAGTTCTAAGCTGCCTTTGAAAATTACCTCTAACCAGGAAATTGTTAGATCCGTAGTTTGTTGACTACTTGTCCTTTTTTACCTACTGATATCCTAGGTACAGATTCGGAACAACCAGGAAAATGAGTCTCTATCAGAGGTTCCAGCGATTCGAAGATAACTTGGGATGGAATGACCAGTTGCTAGTACTTTTCGTATCCTAGACATCTCCGAAGAATCCTGAATTTTGCCACAGTATAGTCTCCAAGAGCTATTCTTGGCACTTCTCAATTGATATTTGTAAATTTTGAGGACTTCCTTATAGGAATCCCAGTCTGCAGTAGATTTTGTTTCCGTGCTGTTTTGAAGAGTCTTTTGCATTTTCGACGTGTTTGTTGAATCTCCTTGGACCACCAGGGTGGCCGAGATTTACCCCTAGGCCTGCTAAGAGAACTAGAGCCCAGTATCGCTTCATTAAAAGCGCTGGACAACTCGTCCACCAAGCCATCGAGCTCTTGCGCAGTTTTTGGAGGTTTTGGCACCGGAACTGGTAGTGAACTACCCAGAATAGTTCTAAAGGTATCCCAGTTGGTTTTCGTCCTATTCCTGTAGATTGGAACTTTTGGAGAAGTCAAGTCAGAAGAAAAGGACTGGTCCTCCGACACCCTCCAGTTTAATAGACTAATTGTCAAAAAGCTAGAGACAAGAGTAATATCCAATACCTCCTGTCTATTACTAGTTATAAAGGTCGGCTAATTGTCTATGTTACATATATGAAGGTTAGTACTTAAAAATGTAATCAAGGAGTAACTCACCTCGTTCATTTGTGTCCGTACTTCCCCAGATCGTGTGATGAGCATTTGTATCACTCCCAAGGATGAGTCCAACCTTGCGCTTCTGAGCCTCCAAGATTAGCTTACCTAGAATGATTGGTGGAGTATCCACTTCATCATAAGCCAGGTAAACTGATACTAGCCAGAGGTTTCGTTTATCGCCATCAATGCTGACCGCTGCTACATCTCCCTTATTGAAATTTGATAACAGAAAGCAACTTATGTTATTTTTAATGAGAATGCACGACCGAACCTTATCTTCTATTTTCGCGTGCATTAATTTATAATAGGAAATCTTGAGACCAAGTACCCGGTCTTCAGTGACCCAAGGTTCCTGGATCAAGACGACATCTTTCGCTTTTTTCCCAATTTTTAAAAATAGAGCAGCTGATGCTGCCTTAGTGTGGTGAAGGTTGACTTAAGAAATGTCAGTGTCATCTCTACAGCCTCTTCTCCACCACAGCAATATCAGAGTCATCCCCTGATGAGCAGTCCTCTGAGAGCCTCTTTAAAGATTCCATGGACGTTGAGCTATAAAGCACCGCGGTATTTTCTGAAGATGACTTCGGAGCCTCCGGCTTGTCCGCGTCCAGCTTGTACACCTTGAGTGTGACTGCGCTGAAACCATAGTTGATTAAACCGTTGGTTTTTTCCAGTGCAGTCAATGACTCTTTGTTTAAGGTGATAACAGCTGACCTATAGTTAGCCTTTGTCTCGTCGAGCTTAGCAAGCTCCTGGCCATACCTCGCCAAGTCCCCCCACTGCCTTCTTATAAAGCAGCAGGGACCTCTGATCTGCACAGGCAGTCAGTTTCACCTGATTCCTGTGCCAGCCCGCGTCTCGAAAAGTCGGAGCAGGTCGTGGATTTTCCGACAGGACTTTCAGATAGGTGGTGGCTAAGGCCCCTTCCACCTTCCCTCAATTAGCGGGCGTGATACTGCCATCCTCTTGGGATTTGTCAATAAATGCCACAACCAGCTGATCCTTGAGAACCTCGTTAAAAGGCCTCATAGTGGAAGCATGGAGTTTTGTTCGCTTTGCGATCTAAGGACTTTCCTCCTGAGATTTCTTTCTTTTAAGCTGTGAGCCACCTGAAGGGCCTTCCGACTTTTTCTCGTTGACTTTTTTTGCCCACGCAAGCGTGGATTTGTCTTTATCCGTTCTGTCTTCTGGCGAGATGTTATTGATCTTAACCAGGGCCCTCCAGGCCTTCCTTCTAGTATATTAGGTTGGTTTTGAGGAACTAGCTTCATTCATGCTTTGGTTCCGCTTTGTATTTGTATACTCAGATTTGGTGACCCGAGTTAGGAGGGTTTGATGTTAAGAGGAGATTTAGGTTAAGGGTTGATTTGGTAATTTAATTGATGGCTGGGTTGGCCGTTAATTTGGTGATTTCGTTCAGGATTGTGTTGCGATTGAAATAGAGATTGAGTTGTAAATTGAGTTGGAGGGGTTGTGCTAATGTTTGAGTTAAGAGATTCAGTTAGGGATTCATTTGGGAGTTGAATTGACCGAAGTTCTGATCACCTCATGAGGTTTCAGCCCTTTATATTTTATTTTTAAGTTTAAGAAGCAAGTCAGAGCTCTGTCTCGTCTACAATTATAGATGTAAGCACGGTAAGTTTATTTCTAAATGTCAACAACAACACCCCTATCACTCGTTTGTAATTCATAAGATCTGTTCCTGCTTGTACATTTGGTAGCATACAGTACTTCTTATACTTTAGCTGTTGTTTTGTTAATTTTTCCATCTTCCAGATTATGAATGGAGGATAGATAACCTTTAAAATTTAGCAAATCGTACGAACATCGATTTACTTGTAATGTGTCAATGAAGCACTAAAAATTCATTTGTTGGAAATAAGAGGGAGGGGGGGGGGAGGGCGGCAGTTTTTATTACGAACATTTAAAAATTATTTTAAAAATCAGGAAATACAATCGATTATTAACTTTGAATCGGAAATTACAATTCTATGTGGCATATTGATTCCATTTCATATTGTACATTTACTGTACGAGTATATACAACAAAAGCCGTCAGTCATGGTGTGATGCTCTTTGATTCGACAATAATTATAATGATTATTTATAATTTTCCGTTTTCCATTTTTTTTTTTTTTTTGTTATAAAATTTTGAATGGTCAATTATTTTGTATTATTTAGAAAATTTAAAGATGCGGAACACTGAACAACACTGTCACTGTATGTACTCGTATAAAAATATTAAAAAAATATTTGGAATTGATTTTGTTCGAATTTTTATATTATTTATGGGGGAGAACACGGTCTTTTCTTCCTTCGTATAGAATGTATACATATTTGCGATGATTGGGACCAAATATATCTTCTCTCTAAATTACAATTTTTTTGGCGAGCTAATTATCGTTCACTCTTTGTATATTTGCGCTAAAACAATCCTTTTCTATACTTAGTTCAAATTCAAAGAATTCCCGGTTCAAGCAGCAACACAAATAAATCTTTTGTATATTTAGATACCACCAACACAAAATTAAATTAAAATTTAAGATGTAATTTTATACACAACAATACCGCACACGTACCGGATATTTCGAGATAAAAAATAAAAACCAAAACAATTGATCCCTTTTTCATAAGCAGCGATCGCACACACACACACACACCACACTGTTTTCTTAGTCGTGTTGCCGTCGTTTTTTTACAGTTGATTGTCAATTTTATACGTATGTACGTCACATAATTAAGTTATATACCACACCAAAAACAAATAAGGTTTCTAAATTCGAGAATACGTGCCCTGGTTATTTTATTGGCCGGAGGCAATCGCTATTAATTCCCCCAGTTTAACCAAAGTGCATTGTCATTTCAACATTCACTCATATTACGTGTGAGACGAATTAAATTGTGTGCAGAAAATTGATAAGGAAATTCTTAAGTATTTCCTAAGTCTATTTAGATGCCATCCAATCAGGTTTTATGTATTTTTACGTCGTCATCTTTCTTTCTTTCTATTTATCATTACGTACATAATGTGTTCTGTTAATTGTGTTGAAGAAAAAAAAATCTACTTACGTATGTAGGTATGATTAAAAGACAATTTTAATTAGATGAAGCTTAGAGATTCAAGAAAACATATTTTTATTTAAAACACGTGCACAGAATAATAAAATGAAAGATGTTTGTTGGATTTCTCTTAACTTCCCGTTTTCAGATCCATTTAATATCAACCCTTTTCTTAGAAATTAAATTAAATTTTTCTAAAAACATTTATACTGTACACTATACATCATGAATCTTACAAGAAATTGTAACTGTATATGGGGAGCTAAAGAATATTAATAAATGGATCGGAAGTAAACAATCAATTTTTTCGAAATTTTTTGTTGTTGTTGTTGTGGTTGTTGTTATCGAGAAATAGAAACAAAATTGAATTCGTCCTTATTGTAGATTTTGTTTTAGTATTAAAAACGGATGTACTACTAAGAATTGTGTCCCTTTATGAATCGATAAATTTACCCGCCGGGCATGTGTGCTATTCAAATTCTTAATTTATTATTCTTAATAGTGTACGATAAATTTCGGTTGGAACTGAGCTTCAAACAGAAACAAATTTCAAGATGGACGAGTTACGAGTCAAGGCAGGCCTTATTTATTTTTACCTTCCCCCGCACAAGCCACTGGGGAGGCCTGGAGGCTCTCAGGCAGCGGGGGCCAGCAGAACGGAGATGGAGGACATTGGTCAGCCATCGGCCGGACAAAGATAAATGCGGGTAGTGGCGGTGCAGAAAAGGAGGCTGAGCAGGGCCTTCTGAAGAGGCCCTCGGAAAAATGAAGGCATACATCGCCTGCCTGCAGATAAACCTGCATGATGCAAAGGCGTCTTCGGACGTCCTTTGTCGTAGGTTTATCTGCCAAAACATTGGCATGGCTCTAATCCAGGAGCCATGGGTGACAGGGAAGGGGTAAGTTAAGTTATCATAACGGAACTGAGAGTCCAAGAGCGGCTATTTTGACCAATTGGCAAATTAATTTTATTCCCATTTCAGAGTTCATCTCCAGGGACTTGGTTGCAGTAATGGTGGAGGTTCTGGGTGAAAGAGGCGAACAGGAGGCTATAATGGCCTCCGCCTACATTCTTGGAGACTCAGAGTTAATACCTCCACTTGCTGTTAGGCGGCTCACAGCTCACTGCAAACGCAATGGTCTGGCCTACCTGATAGGATGCGATGCAAACACGACGCAAATATCAAGTGAATTTCGATTACTTCGTACTACCATTCCCCCATTTGATGGGAACTACAAGGAATGGCAATCGTTCTTTGATCTTTTTGTTTTAACCGTGCACGAGAATGCAACACTTTCTCCCGCCCAAAAATTCCAATACCTCAAAGTTCTTTTGAGGGGCGATGCACTAGCACTTGTTCGACATTTCCCAATAAACGATGCCAATTATATCGAAGCGTATCAAAAATTATGTAAGAGATATATCAAAAAGCGGTATATAGTGGATTCATTCATCCAAACTTATTTTGAACAGCCAACCATAGCGCAAGCAACGTCACAAACAGTAGCACGTTTGCATGATACGTGTGATGAGGTGGTACGTGGACTAAAGGCACTTGGTCCTCAAGCGGAAGGTCGTGACCCTTGGCTTATTTGGAAAAAAGATCCAGAAAATTCCAAAAGATGGATGTACTAATAGTTCCATCTATTTCAGCATATCAACCATCTGTCAAAGCAGTTAGAGGGCTAAAATTTCTGGAAAACATTAAGCTAGCAGACCCAGATTTCAACGTGAAAGGCAAAATAGACATCTTACTTGGAAGTGATCTATTTTTCGATATAATATGTGATGGCAAAAACACATTCCCAAATCGAAACTGGTTGCTCATAATACCAACTTAGGATGGGTGATAGCAGGAACGCCAATTGACAATGAAGGTGGCAAAGGTGATGTGGTTCCAGTTAATCTTCATCTTGATGTCGATTTAACACTACGAAAGTTCTGGGAGATAGAGGAGATTTCAGAGTCAATGCTCTACAACGAAAAGGAGAATTATTGTTTACAACAGTATCGAGATACGGTTCGAAGGGCGGCAGATGAAAAATATATAGTTAGCCTACCATTCAAAAACGGAGTACCGAACCTTGGCAATTCCAAATTTATGGCTGTAAAACGCTTGTACAGTTTAGAGAAACGTTTTGTACGTGATGATACATTCAAAGGACAATATGCTGGATTCTTGGACGAATATATTCAACTGGGGCACATGCAAATCTAAGAAGAGGTTGGTTCTGGCCAATATTATTTGCCACATCAAACTGCGACTAGTTTTTGACGGATCGGCCAAGACAACAAATGGAAGCTCACTAAATAATCAACTATTAGTGGAACCGATCGTTCAGTCCAGTTTGGTAGAAATACTTCTACGATTTCGTATTCATAGAATCATCTTCTCTGCCGACATTGAGAAAATGTTTCGGCCAATTTGGATCAACCCAAAAGACAGTGATTACCAAAAAATAGTATGGAGAGAAACACCACAAGACCAGCTAAAAACCTACAACCTGTTAACTGTTACCTATGGCACAGCGTTCGCGCCATTTTTGGCGACTCAGACGTTAAACCAACTCGCATCAGATTACCAGAATGAATATCCAGAAGCAGCAGAGGTGCTAAAAAATGATTTTTATGTTGACGATCTAATGTCCGGAACAAGCAATTTAGAGGATGCTCGACAGATTGTTCAATATTTAATCTGTATGCTGAGAAAGGGAGGGTTTAATCTTCGTAAATGGTCATCCAACAATGAAGAGCTTATACATGGTATTCCAGAAGTCGATAGAGATGTGTCGAATAAAGATTTTGAAGGTTTTGGTTCTTCTCAAGCCATATCAATTCTTGATGTGAGATATGCGTGAGAAAGACGATGTATTCCAATTCAAAGTGAAGTTGGAAAATCACATTCTGACGAAACGTCACATGTTATCCGAGGCGTCAAAGATATTTGATCCGATTGGATGGTTGTCGCCAGCAATAATTACTATTAAAATCCTTTTTCAGAAATTGTGGCTGCTAGGTGTTGATTGGGATGAACTATTACCACCCCTAATTGGAGAGAATTATGCGTTAATAAGAAGGGATTTACACAGATTGGAAGATATTCGAATACCGAGATGGCTATACACGGAAGGTCAAGAATTGGAGCTATACGGGTTTGCGGATGCTTCTGAATTGGCATACGCGGAAGTTATATATAGCAGAGTGAAGACTGAAGGCGGCTACAGAATAAACATCGTTACTGCTAAGACAAAGGTGGCGCCTATCAAATCAATTAGTATACCACGTCTTGAGCTGTGCGCTGCAGTGTTGCTGACAAAATTGATGTTATCAGTCTTGAATATATTTAACAGTCAAAAAATAAAGTATCGATTGTGAACCGATTCAACTATTGTCCTCAGTTGGATATCGTCATGTCCGAGGAAATGGCAGACATTTGTGGCCAACAGAGTGTCGTATGTCTTACAACACACAAACCGTAATCAATGGAGCCATGTACCATCGACCACTAATCCAGCTGATTGTGCTTCGAGAGGAGTGTTTCCGGAAGAATTGGTTGGTCACATTGGTTAAAGGAACCAGATGTAGAATGGCCAAATCAAGTTACGGCCAGTTTAGAAACTTCAGAAGAAGTGCTAAAGGAACAAAAGCTTAATTCGGTGGTATTGATCAACATTGATAGCAGAAGCGATTGGCTTCTCAGCATCGTCGAGAGATGTTCAAAATTTACAAAGATGCTCTTCGTTATTGCCAGAATATTACTATTATTTCGTAAGAGAACATTGTCGAGAATTGCTGAGAGCCTCGAATTTTCAAGAGAATTCAATGAAGCCAAATCAGATGCGTTCAATTTTGTGATGAGTCGAGTACAACGTTACAGCTTTGCTTCGGAGATCAATGCCCTCACTACTAACAAACAAATTAATAAAAGTTCCAAATTAATTAATCTTTTTCCGTTTATAGACAAAGTGGGTTTACTGCGAGTTGGAGGCAGTTTGACTAATGCAGATGTTTCCTACGAGATGAAGCATCCTATTATCGTTCCAGCAAGGCATCACATTACAGCTTTGATTATAAGAGATGAACACATCAATCAATTACATGCTGGTCCAAAGGTATTGATGTCAATATTGAAACAAAAATACCACATTATGAGATGTAAGGATGAAGTTCGTGCTGTGATTGGGAGATGTGTTAAGTGCATCCGTTTGAAAGCAAAACAACAACAACAGCTTATGGGACAATTGCCGTAATCTCGCGTAACCTATCATCGGCCTTTCTTAAAAACAGGAGTGGATTATGCAGGACCACTTCTCATCAAGGCATCTAGATTGCGGGGTGCAAAAATTATCAAAGCGTATTTGGCGCTTTTCGTGTGTATGACAACCAAAGCTGTACATTTGGAACTGGTGTGCGATATGACAACCGAGGCATTCCTAGCAGCTTTACGAAGATTTCATGGTCGTCGCGGAATATGTGAACACATATATAGTGACAATGGGTCCAATTTCATCGGCGCCGAAAGGGAGCTGCAATCAAATCTAATGAAGTTGTCTAAGGATCCATCAATAATGAAATACTGTACACTTAACAACATCGAATGGCATTTTATTCTACCTGCTTCACCCAATTTCGGAGGTTTATGGGAGGCGGGCATAAAATCCACGAAATATTACTTAAAACGAGTAATAGGAGAGTCACGGCTGACATTTGAGGAAATGAAATAGAGGCCATTCTAAATTCACGACCGCTGTGTCAGATGACATCATACGATATGGATCCTCTGACACCGGGGCATTTTTTAATTGGTCATGCCATTACATTATTACCGCATCCAAATTTACTCTGTATAAAAGAAAATCGATTGTCACGGTGGCAACACATCCAGCGAATGGTTCAACACTTCTGCCAAACATGGCATAGGGAATATCTGTTATCACTACAACAACGCCAAAAATGGAAAACGCCTATCTCAAATCCAACTCTAGGTGACCTGGTAGTTATAATTGAAGAAGATGTTCCACCTACTAAATGGCTGATGGGCCGCATAATCAAGGTAATTCCAGGGCCAGACGGACTTGTTCGAGTTGTGGGCATCCAAACCAAACGTGGCGAAATAACCCGGTCAATATCAAAAATTTGCATTTTACATTCTGACTCGGTTGAGTCAATGGACGCGGGATGTTTGGAATCATCAGAAGCTGAAAACATAAAAAAATTACATTATTAACAATAATCATTATTGTAGGTACTATTGAATTATTATAATTTCGTTTATACTTACATATTTTTTGTGTAGTTTACACCTATTGTATTTGATTTATTAATTTTGCTGAAATTTAATTTAGATATTAATTATTTTTGTATTTAAAAACGTAATCATTATAAAAAAAACTAATAACGACCAACTTACCCAATTCATATTATTGTTATTAGCATTTGACAGCTGATCACTGTTTCTTAAACTTTAGCTTGGCATAAAGGTTTTCACTTACGAATCGTTTTGCCACCAATGGTTGAATGGATATAAGTTATTATACTTTTATTTACCATTTTTTATTGCAAATTTTGGTGAACGCCGTTTTTAGTTTTATGAATTTATGACTTTACAATTTTACGATTTCTCCGTCACTTTACAACAGTTTGGAAAATCAACCTCTATACAAATTTATAATAAATAAATAAATTGGATTATTTTTATAACGTTTTGAAGAAACAATTCTTTTCATTCAACTATACTGAGAATATTTTATAATACATTCCGTTCAGGAGGTGCTCATCGTTCTGTTGTAGATTTGCTAGGTATTCCATTGACCATATTTTCCAAAATCGTTGGGTCATTTTTGAGATCAAAGCCCATCTTTGTGTTACATTAATGTTGGTTATATCTTATTATGGTTGAGAGAGCAGTGATCTCCCGATTAAGAGGTGACCGGGTGTCAAAGAATCAAAATCATCCAAATCGTTTAACAAATCGTGTAAGAATAGATCTAGAGTTTCAGCATGCTTCCACTTGTACTAGTACTGGGCCAAATTCTTCAGAAGTGAGCAAAGTCCTTTGTTGATTTGACATCAGCTTCCCATAATGGCGGGCAGGATAAAATTCCATTTCACTCCTTTATTAGCTGTTTGTTCAGCTACGCTGTAATTGGCTTGCTTTATAACTAGTTGCAACACCTTCTTCAATTTATTCCGAGCTCCAATAAAGTTGGCACCGTTGCCTTTAATGTGTAAAGGAGTTCCTCTCCTTGCCGTGAAACGCTTAAACGCTACTATAAAAGCTGTTGTTGTCAGATCACTCACTAGTTTCAGATGCACTGCCTTTGTTGCAAAATAAACAGTAGGTTCATGGCATCTCGAACTATTTTTATTTCTTTTGCCAGTAGTAGGGTCCCGCATAGTTCCAATCGTGATGGTGAGATTTTATCTTTTAGACGAGAGACAGTTTTGCAGCTATTAAATAGACCCCTGGTATATATATACCTTTGTTATTTGTGGTTTTATAATATACCATTGCTACAAACTCCTTTTCAGGGGCATCGCTCCATCGAAAGTATGGAGTTATAATGGTGTATATCCATTTTGCTTGTGTATATTTTGTCACTTATAAATTTATAATAAAACAACTTAAGTTATTTTTAAATAATTTTAATTGAATAAAATTTTTCCTTATAGTAACAATATTTAAAAATTTTTTTTTTTTTTTTGAAGATCGATTTCGGATTGACTGCTTCTTCGGTTCTTTTTTAACAACTATTATTTATTCTTAAAATCACACTATTTATATATATTTTAGATGCGGTGTTATTTAGCTCCTCCTACTTATGAACTATATACATTTAATTTAATTGTTAATTATTTATTCCCTTCTACTTTGATAGTATTATATATGATGAGGTCATAGATTTTATTGGTTTTTGTATTGATTTTATCATTCAACAAATATATAAAAACAAAGACAACAACAACTTGTTGAATGATAAAATCAATACAAAAACCAATGACCTCATCATATATAATACTATCAAAGTAGAAGGGAATAAATAATTAACAATTAAATTAAATGTATATAGTTCATAAGTAGGAGGAGCTAAATAACACCGCATCTAAAATATATATAAATAGTGGAATTTTAAGAATAAATAATAGTTGTTAAAAAAAAGCCGAAGAAGGAGTCAATCCGAAAACGATCTTCAAAAACAAAAATTAAAAAAAATTTTTTTTAAATATTGTTACTATAAGGAAAAATTTTTTTCAATTAAAATTATTTAAAAATAACTTAAGTTGTTTTGTTATAAAAAAAAGAAAGTATGAAGTTCATTTTTTCATCTTGTTTATGTTCAATATGTTTTAGACCATCCTTAAATTGGATCCACTGTTGTTCTAATTCTGCATTTGGTTTTTCATCCCATCCGATACCATCTATCTAAAGATTTGCATTAATAATATTGCTTGGATAATTACAGGTGCAAATCATCCCAATAGATCAAATAATTTGGCTATATCTGCCAATGTTTTAATCTCCTTTTTTGGTCATTCTCTCCATAGTTTACGTTGATAAGTTTGATCATTTTCGTTCATGTTTTTTCCAGCGTATTATGATAGATATTAGATCTTGTTGTAATGTTATACCATTCAACATGATATGGTTCAATGATAGCCAAATATAGTTTTTGTTGATGCGTCGAATAGTATCCTTAACTTTGTTATCGTGCGCTCTTCTTCCATGACTGTATGATGTGGCAGGTAATATATTCCAGCTGTTTCTACTGGTTTACTCATTACTTTCATGGGCCACAGTTATTCGTATTCTTTCATAAATTGCGTGTACCCTTCCCTGAGGGTTTAACGGTTTGATTGGTTGATAATCTTCTTTCAACTTGCAGAAATCTTGCTATTGCTGTTTTTTGACTCCCAAGTGTGTCACAAGATCCTTCTGGAATGGTATTCTAATTTTGTACCGCCCATTACTAAGTCGCTTGTTAGTATTGCGAAACCATTCCTCACATTCTATTCTGGTTTTGTTTGACTCCGAGGAGGATGAAGTTCTTCTAATTCTCAAAACCATTTGAGTTAGTTGTTCATCTAGTTCCACTGACGTGTGATTTAATTGTGACCACCTTGCGATTACTAGTGTTACTAGATGTTGGTATTTTACCCAGAACTTCCCATCCGAATTCTGTCAGTTGTACAGATAGCTAAAACTTTGTAGTTTGGGTTCGCCAGTAGTAATTTGTTCAAATGTATTCATTTATGAGATGGAATGGGTGATTCTGGAACATTTCGACATATTTTACTTAATACCGCGTATGTCTATGGATATCTTGGTTGTAGATTGATGTTTATGATACTATATTTACCTTTCCAGTCATTTGTCCCTCTATTCCATCAATTTCGGCACTGTGTCATGTTAAGTTTAATCGTTGTTTAGCACTACAACGGTTGCTAGTAGCATTGTCTCATTATCATTTGTTGCGCTGTTTGTTCGATTGTTTTTTGCGGCAGCAGTAAATGAATATTGTTTTGCATGCAGTAGGCTGTGATGTTGCCCATTGCATGTCTTACAAAGTTCTCTCCTAGTGCATTGGTGTATATCGTGCCCAGCAACCAAGCATTTTCTATATCGTTCGTATAAATTGATAACTTGCATTCGTTCCATAATTTCCGATAATAATAAATCTAGATTATGAAGGGAATAGCTTTAGTGGCATTAACGGTAAGAGATATGAACGGGCTGATATAAGGCAGTATCTAAATAATTGACTGGTGATGAGTTAAGGCTAATTTCGCATTCACAGCTACCTGAGGACACGAGGCCGCACAGCATTCCAGAAATTCAAGCATACGAGCGCAGAGTGATCTATACCGACAAAAGGCACCTATAAGGCACATAAATTAAATATGACTGGTTTGCGTATGATATATCATACTTTGGAATTTAATAGGGTATAACCATTAGAAAAGCTATTGGGCTAAATGGCAAAGTTTGCTTTAAAATGTGCAATAAGTGATTTTGTTATTTTTTCTTCTCAATATAAGATATATGAAACCGACCCTACCGAGTGTCTTTGGGAAGATATTTTAATTTTGTTTTTTAAATTTTATTTTTAACCACAAATAATTTGTCTCAATGAATTTTTCACTCTCGTAGCATAATATGTTCGGATTAGTTTTTATGTAAAATTCTCTGTAAAACCTAAAAATGATATTTCCCATATGTAACCACCCAAAAATCTATTTAGGATCATTTTGGTATGTGTCCAGTATTCACGTACATATGTTCACCAAAAGAACACAAACAAAACTACTTATATGTAACATAAAAATCTTTAATATGCGTGTTTGTGTATTCGGACATAAAATTTAACCGCAGATAACATAAAAACAAACATAATAATAAACTCTATAATACAATATAGTTGTAAACTTGTGATAGTATAATAAAAAATTATAACAATGGGTAAATATTTACAATACTCATAATGAGACTTGAAACTATATAATATATATGTGAATATGTACATTACATTGTTATACACATATGTATCAAAAAATTAAAGATCCGAAAAATTAGCTTCCTTTCTTTTTCATATTAGTAAAATAGCAAACATTCCATTTTCATACAAAAAAAAAAAAAAAAAAATTAAATCGATTGCTGCTGCGTCTCATTATCCTTGTGTAATCCTTTTTTATCTGTTTAGATTTTTACTAAACACAAACGAAAGCTTTGCTCTTCATAATCCATTAACAAAGAATGAAATAATTATACAGTTTTACTGTTTCATTAGCGCAAACAAAGACACAGCATTAATGGAATCGTTCTCTCCTAATATTCATGTTTTCAGGGTTTCAAGACATTTTTTTTTTTTTGTTTGCTAAATATTTTACCGACGTATTTTATCGACTTAAGTACCCCTAAATATATTATTAGCAGGGAAATGATTTTTTTTTGTCTCATCAACCTTCATAAATTACTTAATATGAATAATTTAAGTATTTACTCCAAAGTCAATTGCTTATGTATGTATATGATTGTGCAATAAATTTGGCTGACTGAAGATTTTTATTATGATTTGGCCAGTAATTTTCATAAACATTTTTTCATTTATTTCAGTTAATTTGCATTATTTTCGAGATAATCGGAAAAAACATTCGTTTTCTAACAAATAAAATTATAATTTGAAAGAATATTAAGTGGAACTTGAAGGACGACAGTAAACTGCCATGTAGGACTCGTGCAATGTTTTGATCGTAGTTCAAATTTCAAAAATTTCAAGAGAAAAGTCTCATATAAATTAAAATTATTCAAAGTGGTTAATCTATCAAACTTTTTAGTGCCCAAATGTACAAAATTTTAACGTAAATTCATACAAAAATGTCATTTGGCAGTACTAAATTTTAATGAACTTAATGCCATCTAACTTTTAATATTGCCAATAAACCAATAAAATGTGTAGGATTATGTACAATTGGAGATGCAATTGAGTGCAGCGCATAGGATTGATGAGTATCTATCTAATACCTTGTTCCAAAATCATACCTTAAGATATTTCAGATTTTCGAGATCTTCGATTAATTTCGGTTGGAACCATTGAAATAGAAAGGAGCTTCGGTATTTTCACTACAACCATATAGTAGCTTCTATACACCGTAAAAAAACATTACCTTTTACCGGTAAATATTGCAAGTTTTCATTACCGGCAAAACAATTAGGTTTTTACCGGTAAGTTTAAATTAATGAAAATTTTTGTTAAATTCGTCATTGAATAGAAAATACACAAATTTGATGTCGCACAGTGTAATATTTTGTGAAAAGGTGTAGTTCTAGTGTTAAATTTACATTTAACTAAATTACTTCAACACCCAAGGAATGCAATAAGGGATATTGTAAAATGTTATTTTTCTTAAAGTTTTGTCTATTGTGAAATTGAGCAAAGTCAACTTTTTTCATTTTTATAAATGTAATTTATTTTATTAGGTGTCAAAAAACTCACATTTTTGAACTATTTTCTGTGTTTAGGTTACAATATTTTAACTGTTGCATTGTTCCTAATAAATAAATTTATGGTCTTACGGTTTATTGTACTATGTACCCAAAATCTTATAATTTACCTGCTTTGAATGGATTATATAATTGGTTTTAATAGATGTTGCCTATATCAAAGCTTACCTAAATATATAAGCCGTCAGGTTCAGACCAATTTTAAAAGAAGCTTAATTTAAGGGGGATACATTTTACGATTTCCCACAGGAACCCATGTAAAATTGAACATTTTTGATTAAAATTTTATGAATGAAAAATACTCGTAACCGAAAATATTTTTAGGTTTATATTTAAATCAAACCTTTGAGTATAACATATTTTAAAACCAATAACTTAAATTTAGTAATTTGATTAATATAATTAAAATAAAATTGTACAAATTTACTTTTTCTTCGTATGTCTATGTGAAAAATTTGGAAAAATACAGTATAAACTTATAAAAACGAAATCAATGACGTAAGATCTTGTTTTGTAAAAACAAAAATTTTTTTCTGATATTATGAAGTTGGCTACACAACGTTTTTTTAAATTTTGAAAATATTTTTAACAGTGCAATAATTCTGTTAAATGGGAAATCATTCAATCGATTTTTTCTTGATCTTTTGTAAAATTTCATATAATATTTCCTCTGTTACTTTATCTGGTGATTGTGATACTTGATAAATAAAATCAAATACGGATGCGGTAATGGGATCAAAATTTTTAAAATTTTCCGCTCCAAAATACAGTCATACATAAGTTTCTATAACAGTTTGCACGAGTTGGTCGTTTGGACTGAATCGCCTAAATTTGGAATCATCTTTGTCGTGTACTAAATTTAGTAAAAACGTTAGTACGGATGTTTAATTAAATAAATAAATTAATTTAAATAATTAAAAAAAAAAATTTCAACTTCCTACTTTTCTCCAATGACAAGTATGACATTTGTTGAGAATATGTCAAAAAATTAGCTTTTCCATTTTGTACACTGTCAAGTGTAGTGAGCAATTAGTGACATCTGTAGTTTACCACAAAAAATACATATTTCGGTTACTATTTCTCTTCGAATGAGTTTTAAAAATTAATAATCGGTTTTATTTGGTTTTCCCCGGACTTATTATGCTTAATAAAGCAATCAAATGTCAGAGTGGTTTTTATGTGCGAAATTTATGTGCATTAATATTAATTATTTGAAAAAAAACAACCATTTTATTAACATTTTTTATTTTATAAAGAATAAACAATTTATCAGAGCCAATCAACACTTGAAAACCTTTTGTGAAAGTGTTGGATTACGACCTCAATTCGAAAAAGTACTTAATTGGTAAGAATTACAGTATATTTTTATAAATCATTCAAATCATTATTGCAATTTTTGAATGTTGAAAACAAACGCATCGTCCGAATTTTTCGACTTCAAATCAATAATGTTCGGATGAAATAGATCCGCATGCTCGTTAAACTTTTTATTTACTAAATTATACTCCTAACTTGCTAAAACATTATGTTGAATTGTTTTTCTTAAATGTGAATTTATTTCAATTTCTTATTACCGCCATCTGATTTCAAACACGAAAACTACACGGCCATTTTGTTTTTTTTTAACTTATTTAATTAGGCCCTTTCCGAAAGTTATACTTATTTATTTAGACATACTTATTTAAATAAGTATGTTGGCGAGGTAACTTCAAATAAGTATGTTCTTACAAAAAAAAAAATCTTAAACGAAAACCAAAATTCTGTTAATTTCATTGCATACATATTGTGATATTATGTAGTAATTAAGTTTTATAAAAAATTTAATTAAAAAAATTATTTTATAGTTACAAAAAAGTCAAAATAAAAAATAAGTATGTGAAATCAATTCGGATGAGTTTACCTACTTATTTAAGATGGCGGCAAATAAGTATGTCTAAATAAATAAGTATAACTTTCGGAAAGGGCCTTAGTCGAGCTTATAAGTAGGTGTCACTAATGGCTTATTACAAAAAAAAAACATGAATGAAAGGTATGACGTCATGAGGTGTAAAGATGTGTTTGTAAATAAAGGGGTTTTAGTAAAACATTAATTAAATATCTATAAACAAGATTTTATTAATTGATCTTCAAATCGTATATTTACCAATCATTCTTCTTGATAACGTAGAAATCAAAATTCATTTTTGTAAGACTTTTCATTTAAGAAAAACGATATTAAAAAAACATAACTTTTCATATGATTTGTATGAAAAATTCATTTTTTTTTTTTGTCTTTCTATCCCCCTTATATTAAGTTCGAATTTTAACCTGACGGCTTGTATATTTAGGTAAGCTTTGCCTATATAAATTCGACTATATCACTCATTAAATTATAAAAATCAATGTATGCCTGGTTTTTCTAATAGTTAAAATATAGTAACTATGGTTACATCGATTATATAAGCCTTTGTATAATCGATTATATAAACATTTGTAAAATGTAGTAGCATAATTAAAATCGTGTAGGCTTAGCAAATTTGAAATTTGACAAAAGAAAAAACAACAATTCTGTTTATATATGTCAGTTTCCAGTTATCGACTTCAATAAATCCAAAATGGATCGTTTCGTTTTCTTTATTCAAGATATAGTCTCCTGAATACCACACGACAATGGATAATTTTCTCTTATTTCGACGTATTGCCTTTGCAAAACACCACTCGACCTTCGGTCTCGTGGTGTTTCAGGCAATACGTCTCGTATAATCAAAAATTTTCGATCGTCTTGTGGTATAACATACGAATATTTTTTAACCTGTTTCCAAGGCTGGGCAAATTACATTACACTGAGTAATTAAAATACTTTTAGTAATTACAGCAAACTCAGTAATTAAAATACAAATTACAATTACTTTCGAGTGTAGTAATTAAAATACAAGTTACAATTGCTTTGAATTGTAATTTGTAATTAAAATACAAATTACAATTACTTTACATTTGTAAATTGATAAATTTGATTTAAAAAAATTCGTTTAGTGAAAAAACGTTTCATTAGAACATCGATTATTAAGATTAGTTTTTATACATATGGCTCTGGAACCAGATTTCAATAAGCCTTGTAAAAATTTAAATAAGAAATTTCAAAAACTGAGGTAATTAAAATACAAATTGCAATTACTTAGAATTTAAGTAATTAAAATACAAGATACTGTTACTTGGAAAATGAGTAATTAAAATACAAATTACAAATTGTAATTTGTTTTTTAATTACGTAATTCAGATACATGTAATTCGTTATTGCCCAGCCTTGCCTGTTTCACTTTTAAAAACTGAGCTCGAAAGTGCAAAATCATTTATTAAATGATCTCTTGACGCGGTATGAGTTAAATAAACATCGAAATTATAATTATAATAGATTGTTGGACAATACACTTTTTATATAAAAATAAACAAAAATTGAGGATGACGAAATTTAAGTGACTTAAATCTCAACGGGCAGACCTTCTAAATCATTTTTGGATTTACGTAAAGGATCCAAAAGAAAAAAGTTGTAGAAAATGTGCTGTTATTGAAGTCGAGGAAGCATCCGTTCTCGTGCATGTACATATATAAAAAAAAAATTTAAAGAACATGCAACAATTGTTAAGAAAATTGCTGAAGCCAGTGCAAAAAGAATCGACAGAATAGTGAAAAGTATATTCCAATGCCAATTGAAGTGAACAATTTTTCAAATGAAGAAGCCCTTGCTTTATTTTTTGATTTGGGCGTAACAGTGAATAAATATAGGCTACTTCGGAAACCCCTTCAAGAGAAAAACGTAAGCGTACTTCCTACAAAGCAAGAAAGCGTACCACTTCCTTTGGATATAACAGAGGTGTCAGCGTCAGTGAAACTTCAGGATATCTTAGATCACACAGCATAGCGAGTAATTATGTCTACGAAATTAGAAGCAAGCAATTTTGAATCAACCGAACTTATTTTATATTCCAAAAGGGGTTGCGATAATGGATCATCTGGTCAATGTGTATACAAGCAACCAATTGTAGACGATAAATCAGACGCTAATCTTTTTATGGTATCATTGGTTCCACTTCGGCTACAAAAGCAGCAATTGTTTAATTTTACTGACACCGTTTTATCTTTGTCTTGTACGAAGGAGAGCTCAACATCTTCACGAAGTTTTCAAGAGGAATACATTTGGAAAAATCCGCGACCTTCATCAACACGATTTTGTAGACTAATCAAATTTGAATATATGAAGGGAACTTTCTAATTTTATTAAAGAGGAAATCAAGGATTTGGTGCCGACTTTGTTATCGATAGGTGTATTAGTATTTTCCACAAACTTACTTTAACAATGGTTGATGGAAAAATAGTGCAAACAATTACCGACACCGTTTTATCTTTGTCTTATACGCTATGCAACGCAAAACAATCACAGTTAAATGATTCTATAAGAGCATTAGCGAAAATTGAAGAAAATTTGGAGTTTGGAATTTCTCCTTTGCATGCAAGAATAAGATTCAAGAGCATGTTTTAAAAATTGCCTATGAAGAAAAGGCACGAATTCAGACAGAATTTAAAAGGGAAACTGGCATGATTATTGATTGATACACCTAAGCATTAGTTTGGAAATACTAATGATGGGAACACCGCCAGAAGATTTTTTGCGAATGCAGAACTTACAGCAAAAATAACTAAAGTTGATTATGAGCTGATTAGGAGTTTTAAAGTCATCTTAAATGCATTAGCTTCTACACGTTTATAGAATTAGAACTTATTTAATACGTTATGTACTAATAGTTGAGGAGTGTCTGATCAAAAGTCGCTATTTACATCTGACTTTTTGATACTAACTTTAGATCACTTTTTTGTAGTAATTAGCTTGTTTTGACCAAAATCAAAAATTTTAGGGATATTTTTCAAAGAGAAATTGGCAATTTTTAGTCCATTATGAAAATAGCCGCTTTTGCCCTATTTCATTTAAAAAATTTTGCCCTGAAAGAAAAAAAAATTTATTTTGGAAAATATGTAGACACTCCTCAGTTGTGATACTACTTAAAAAAAAATTAAAAATTATTATATAAATCATGTAGAATAAGATTCTTTCGGCTTTTTATAGCCAAAATATATTAAAAATAATGGCATTCACAACATTTTCGACTTGTTAATCAGAAAAAATGAAGAGGCCAATCATTTATAAATATATCTACCAGAAAAAAAGTAGAAATATCAAAATCCCCCCGTACTTTAACCCGAGATCAATACAAAGTTTATCGACTCCAAAAAATGAAAACTTTCCTTTAGCCTTCTCTGTGGTAGTTTGGTTTCGTACTGACAAGTTCGTACAAACAAAAAGTTCAGTCAACTCAACAGGTAGCTAGTATCTACTACGATCAAACTACAAAAATACAATTCCAACTCAGAATCATCTCTTTCTCATTTTCTTCTATCTCTCCTCTGTCTTATTGATTTAATACAGACAAACTTTCTCTTTCTATTTTTTGTGTAGGACTGTGGGGCTGTGGGCACAAAACACACAGAAATGAGAGTTTTCCTTCAGTTTTTGATTTGGTGAATTTTATAATTCGCTAAGTCAATGCGTTCTTGCCTCATACGTAATGTATGAAGTTAGAATTTTATTTTTGTAGTTTGGTCGTAGCTACCTGTTGAGTAGACCGAACTTTTTGTTTGTACGAACTTGTCAGTATGAAACCACAGAGAAAGTTCAAGGAAAGTTTTAATTTTTTGTAGTCGATACACTTTGTATTGACCTCGGGTTAAAGTACGGGGTGATTTTAATATTTCTACATTTTTTCTGGTAGATATATTTATAAATGATTGGCCTCTTCATTTTTTCTGATTAACAAGTCGAAAATGTTATGAATGCCACTATTTTTAATATATTTTGTCTATAAAAAGCCGAAAGAATCTTATTAATTTAATACATGCAAATTTTCTAAATCATATACAATATTTGTTCTTTTAATTAAATTTTCAACCCCTTTAAAATGTGTGTTCCCTTCCACCTCCCGGGTTTTCTATTTTTTTTTGTTTCTCTTAAACTGTGTTCTATCTTCTAAATATCCTCAAAATTTCAAAAATGTATCTCCACTAATACACAAGTTTCATAATTTTGACCACTTTTTCAACAAAATCTGACACTGTACGTCGTAGGCCAATACTTTACAAGCGAACCTTTTGAACTGTAAAATTAAAATAATTATAAAAACTATTCTAAGTTGTATGGTTTATTTATTACTCTGTGAGACATTAACGAAACCATTTTTTTTATCGGTAGCCAAGCTCGTTTTAGGGGTTAACCTTTTACAAATCAGGTTCATCCTTTCCAAATCAAATTCACCTTTATCCAAAACATATTCACATTTTCCAAATTAAATTCATCATTTATGAAAATATCACATTCAAATTAAAAACATCGGATTTGAAGACCTTTGACTTTCTGATAATTCCTATTTAGAATTTTTGAGATTCTGTGTGACCAATATTTTTAAGATTATAAAATTTATTTTTATAAAATTTGTAATCCTAAATTAATTATTCCACTATTAAAATTTTCTAATTCCAGAATTCTAAAATTTACCCTTGATTTTGGGGTGAATTTTACGATGAACTTTAAGGCTTTGTTGTACGATGAAGTTTAAGGTGCGTTTTAAGGAAAATTTAAAGGTGATTTTTAATTAAGAAGACATTACATGGTAAATTTGGGAATGAATTTTAAGATGAATTTAGATCAATTTGGGATCAATTCTACAGTGAATTTTACGATAACATCTCAGGTGAAGTTTATAATAAATTATAGGGTGACTTTTAAGGTGAATTGTATTCCTCAATTATATTATAGTAAACGTTTATTTATTTTGTTATATATACTTATTAACTTGTTATTTTGTACCTAGAGTTTAAATACAGTAAATTTATTAAATAAAATAAATGTTGGTTTTAAATCGTCTACGGTTGAATTTGATTTGGAAAAGGATGAATATGTTTTTGATAAAGGTGAATCTGATTTTGAAAAGGATGCTTGTGTTTTGTTGAATATGAAGTGCAAAACCTATATATCTCGGCTTCTACTCCATTTTTACTTTCTTTTACGTAAGTAAAATAGAGTACATATAGTAATCATGAAAATTTTGTACCTTGAGATTTTTAGAGATTTATCTGTTTTGAGGTCCCCTGAGTCCGAAAAAGTGTGTTTCGAAATGGTGTCGGTCTGTCAATCTGTCAGTATGTCAGTCTGTATCCTCTCTACAGCCCAGATGGTTTGACCAATCGAACTGAAATTTCAGATTTTAAAAACCTTTACCGTGATTAGCTGAGTCAAGCCATAAATTAAGAAGTTTTCGTACAACACCTAGCAGTATACAATGCATATAGAGTCAATACAAAACCCATCAACAATATTAAATTTAGGCAGTGCTGCTAATGGACACAATCCTTTAAAACCACTAACAATGGAACTAGATAGGAATGCATTTCTCATATGTAGGATAGTTTCAGATTGGTTTCGTAATTCGATATTATTAAGATTTGTATATCTAACCTGCTTAGTTTTGCCAGAACTTTCAACTAGTTGTCCGTGATGCTTACCATTGAAATGTTTGTTATCAAGGCAAAGATATAAAAAATTGGCATTTTGAAGTGATATTTAAGTCGTTATAATTGAGATAGTAAGTGGGTACTGTTTCACTAATCTCCCTTATGGGTTAAATAACTCTCATATTTTTCGCAATAAAAATGGAAATTTGGGGATACATTAGATTGGAAACAATACTGAAATAGATATTTTTCTTGTGGGATGATTTTTCGAACACTAATTTCAGACAACTTTTCAGTCGATATAATTTGAAATGATGAGTCTGAATTTCCCGTTGAGGGCTGTGGTGCTTCATTTGTCCGACAATATGACATTTAGAAAAGCTCCATAGTACATAGGGTGACTTTTCAACAAAATACATTTTTTACTGCCGGAATACAAATGGTAGGGATGTAAATATATTCTTTTTATATGATTATTCATGAAATATAAATAAGAATTATATTTGATGGGTTTAGAGCAACAAGCGGTAGAAGTGCAAATTTGATGAATTATAGGTCAAGGCCAAATTTGACAAAGCAGATGGAACACAAATAACATAAGCGTCACACTGAGATCAGTTATGTCCCTTGTGCTCCAAACCCTTTATTTCGCGATTTAAGATGCATAATTATATAATATATGTAGGATTTTATTTTATTATTTTAATAAGCAACAAATATAATTTATTTTATTATAATTTGGTTTTGTATTTCACGACTGATCTTCTTGTGTGTCCAATGTTACAATCGGCTTTTATTTTATATGATCTAAATGATCAATACTAAAGTACGGAGTAATAAACAGATTTTAATACATTATAATACAATATTTGGTTTGACTATTTTACAGGGTGATCCCACACGGCCCTCCTGCTACCTCATCCGGCCCGGATGAGTCTAAATTTTCATCTTCGTGATCGTTATCATCGTCCGACATACCATCGTAGTAAAGTTTAATGAATTCGGTTGTAGTAGACATTAGAATAGGACCGTCCGAACTTCCAATTTTTCGTTCATCGTAGCGGTCTTTGTCCTTTACTTTCACAACCTCATATGGACCTAAATACTTCGGCTGGATTTTAAAGCCATTACCAAACTGTGTCTTTTTAATTGCAACAACATCTCCTACCTTGTATATACATATGTATATGCCTGCTTTCGTCGCCTGTTATAATCTCTTCTATTCTCATCTTGCACTTTGAGTATATTCTGCTTGGCTTTGTCACGTAGATGTTGTCGCTCCTCATTAAATAATAAGGCTTCTTCTTGTTCGATGATTTCTTTCAGGTATATATTCTCGCTATAGTTCATCAACATATTTATACCAGTTTGATTCGTCATTTAAAGCAAGTTTTGCCAGGAGTGGAATGATCAAGCGATTAATCCGCTCTACTTGTCCGTTTCCCGTTAGCGCACCTGTGGTGATGGTTGAATGCAAAATATTTTCGATTCGGCAATATTCTGTAAATTCCGCCGATGTAAACGCCGTTCCTCTGTCCGTTATAATATGCTCAGGACTACCGAACACTGCCTTCTGCTTTTCTAGCTTTTACAGAGTCTCCTTCGTAGTAACGGATTTCGTAGGTACAGCCAAATAAATTTGGAAAATCCATCAATCACATGATATACTTATATTGTTTTTTAGTAGAAGACAGATTTCCCAAATGATCAATATGACACGTGACCAGAGGGGTGTCGCCTTTTGGTAAAGGATTTAGCAAACCATCTCTTTTACCCGCCTTTCTCTCTGCCACTATACAACTGATCTTTATTGCCTTCTGAACTTTCGACCACAAATTAGGAATGAATTATTCGCGTTGAATCAATTCAGTGGTCTTTCTCATAGCGAAATGTCCTTGTTCGTGGTATGCTACTATGACTTCCCTTTCCATGGCCCGCGGTACGACCAATGGCAGGCTCCTTTGGACCATCTTGAATAGAAGACTATTATTAATTACATAATCATCAAACTCACCTGACTTTAGCAGCTCGAATATGGGTTTCAAAGTATCATCTTCTCGTTGAGCCGCTCTGATTCTAGTAATTAAGTTGTTTTGGATTGTCAATAATATAGGGTTTCGACTTAATCCATCGACATGGCGCATTCGGTTTCCTGGGCGATGCTCTAATTTGAAATCAAATTCTTAAAGCTGTAAAGCCCACCCAGCAATTCTCGACGTCAACTCCCGCTTTTCCATAGTGGCCTTAAAAGCAGCACAATCAGTTGCGATTGTAAATGTTAACCCTAGTAAATAAACTCGAAACTTCTTCAGTGCCGTGATGATCGCCAACACCTCCAACTCGTAACTTGAATAGTTTTCCTCTACTTTCGTCGTTTTTTTACTACAGTAGAAGATGGGGGTGAAAGCTGTTGTCTTCATCTGATCTTTGTAGTAAAATTGCACCGATTCCGATCTTGCAAGCGTCCGTATGAAGCTCGGTATCAGCTGCCATCGCATAAATTTTCAAAACAGGATCATCGATCAGCTTATTTTTCAATTGCATAAATGCATATTCCGCCTTGTCAGAGAATCTGAAATCATTTCCCTTTCTCAGCGTGTTCGTTAACGGTTTGGCGGTAATAGCGTAGCTCTCCATGAATTTTCGGAAGCAGCTCGTTAATCCCAGAAAGCTTTGCAAATCCTTAATATTCCTCGGTCTTGGAAATTTTCTTATCGCCTCCCTTTTTCTCGTAGATGGTTTAATAGTGTTTTTTTCAACCTCGTACCCCAAGTATTCAACGTATTTCAGGGACTTGCTTCATTTAATCTGAAAGCTATTTTCTTCGGCCACCTTGAGAACCTCCTGTAATCGTTCTATTCCTTCCTCTGGGGTGCTAACATGTATCACTATATCGTCCATATAAACACAAACTAATTTTCGAACAGACAGTGGAGCATAAATCTTGTTTATATACCATTGGAATACTGCTGGAGAATTACAGAGCCCGAATGGAGCCCGCAGGAACTACTGAACTAAACCAACTGGTGTTATAAACGCGGTGTATTTAATTGATTCCGGAGCTACTCGGACATGGAAAACTCCATTTGGTAAATCTAACGTAAAATATTTTTGTACCATCCTTCTTGTTGCATAATACAATCGGACTAGCGAAATCTGATTTACTTGGCCGAACGATATTTTCCTGAATCCACTCATCGATTTGGTTCCTAACTAAATTTAACTCCAATGGCGAAAGTCGACGACAGTTTAGTGCTATTGGTGTCTCCTGAGTTAACACAATCTTCATTACTACGTCATCAGATGGTTGAATAGCTTTAGGGCTATAATTTAAAACCATATTGTTGATCGCCTTTACATACTTATCTACTACAACTCCAACATTTAGTGATAAGTCTCCACGTTCGATCATCATAGTATAGTTATCAGAAATAAATTTTCTCATCAAAATATTTTCCGGAGTTAAAATCGTAATTGTTTGGCTTATTAACTCCTTGCCTAAAATAATGTCCACTGGCAGTAGATCATCAGCAACAATATGAAATATTGTGCAATACACATCGCCATCAATCAGAACACTAGTAGAAAAGCGTCCTAAAGTTTTTAAATTTCTTGAACCGGCTCCACTGAACATTGTTGTGTGATTCTCAAAATCTGGGACACCAAGCATAGAATATTTTTTTATGCATCATAAAGTTAAAGTCCGATCCATTGTCCACCATGGCATACAAAGTTTGGTTGCAAATTTAAATCTCCTTTAGGTCTCTTGTAATGGATACCATGTTCGTAAAAATAGTGCCAGTTTGTCCCACACACCGACATATTTTGTTGTACGCAAGCTTTGTTTCGCTGTACCATTCAATAATTTTTTAGCATACACAACTTTTTGCGCATCGTTCCACCCAACACCAACAGAAGCTTCATTTACGTCCTCGATCCATTTTTCGATCGCATAATCATCATCTCCATTGAATGAATTCAGAGAACCTTCTATATCATTGAATGGAAATATGTACTGATCCACTGTTCATCGTTTCGGGATTGTTTGTATTCCCTGGCACTAGAGGAACTCGTCGAAGAAGTTCATTTCGCGCCTCAAAAGTTCAACTTCCTTGTTTTTCAGTTCTAGTTCCTTTTCAATCAACTCATCCTTTTGATTTTTAGCTTGTTTACAACTTTGGTTGTTGTTCACTGCTATAGGGTTCTGTATTGTAGAGTTATTCCGATTTAAGAAAATTTCATTGTCTAAGCGGAGTCGAAATTGTTCGATCATATCACGATAAAAATCACCGCCTTCTAAACCACTATTTTGTCATAAACAGACGTTTGAAGCACTGTTTTCTTTTCTTTTGTATTTATTTTTGCCCATTTTTGATGTTCACTATTTGCGGTATGCGACACTTAATTATTCAAAAATACCATATAACAATATTACAATAATATTACAATTTGAAAGTCGCATGCAAAATAGCACAGAAATACCGTTTTCTTCAGGATTAATGCCGTACTCGAACAAAACTGTATCAACACTTTCGATTAATGAGTTGATCAATAAAAACACTACTTTGTCACCTGAATTTTTTCACAATTTAATGTTTTGTTTTTTTTATGTTTAAACCTATAAGATCACTGTTTGAAATGTTCACCACAATTATACACCTTAACTTTTCGAGAAAATAATTATTTTTTAAAATACGATTTGCATAACGCCGTAACAAATATAATCCCGTATCGATTCTACCGCTCTTCTACAAAATTATCGCGAACGTACGCCTTACGATTCGCCAACTCCCGCCTTAAATATTTATGAAAAACACCTTGATCACAAACTTTGGAGTTATCCCGGTTGAGCCCCCCATTGTAGGATTTTATTTTATTATAATTTGGTTTTGTATTTTACGACTGATTATCTTCTTGTTTGTCCAATATTACAATCGGCTTTTATTTTATATGATCTAAATGACCAACACTAAAGTACAGAGTAATAAACAGATTTTAATACATTATAATACAATATTTGGTTTGACTATTTTACAGGGTGATCCCACATATATAAATGTGTGTAATATTGACTACAATTTAGTTTTTCTGCTAAATTAAGCGGGTCGGCTGCATTATTTCTTTGGTTGAGCACGTGTTATGCAAACCTGTTGCCGTAACTTTTATAGGTCGAGCCTGTTTATCATCACAGATAAATCACTAGTACTTTTCAGCATTCAATTTCATAAATAAGGTTCTATAAAAATCTGAGTCCAGAGTATTAATTTGTTGCCGCTGTTACCTTATACTCTTTGCCGGTAACCGATTTCATCAGTGAATGAATTTTTTGTAACTGGTTACGCCCACAATACTTGCCACCTGCAGTGGTGCAATGTTGTTGGTAGATTTACTACCTTTTGGTTTATTGACCCTCAGGTGACGATTCAGCTTTTCTTTTCTTACTCTTTCCAGATTGTTTTTTCTACTTTAGGATCCAGTCAGTCTCCCTCGCTCAATTAATCCTCATCAGTGCAAGAGTTGAATTTTTCTGGTTCAATACTCTCAATTTTGCTATGTTATTTTGAATTTCGATTCATTTTTAGAAGTTCATTTTCTCGCTTTAGATACTCGATTTATTCGCTTAACTTGGAGAATGATTGCTCCATTTTCTGTAGCCAATTAATGTATTATAATGAAAATCCAAATGCAAATAGACTTTAAAGTGTTTTGCGCGTACATTTCTACTTGATGACGGTTTTCTATATCCTTCATTACTTGGCTTGTGAATTTAACCAGGTTAGTAGATGTAGACCTATCAGGCAAAAACTCATGATTGTTGACAGATATATGACAGATATATTTGACCATTCATCAGCAATAATTAAAAGCAATATTGGATAGGGATAGTATTGGGCCTTTAAAACCTTCGACAAATTTGAATATTGCATCATGCAACTGACCATCTCAAATAATCTCGATAGTTTCAGATAACTTTGAAACCATTCAACTTAATGTTAAAAATCTGCAAATTTAGATGAATCCTGAAACTTCAAATAATGATCACAGCTATAATCTCGAATAATACGAGAAATCACAAATCTAGAAACAGGTATGCATCAGGCGAGCGTGAAATAATTTTTTCGGTTAATCGAAAAGACGATTTGTAGCGGTTCATCCAATTCAACGCTACAATAATATATTAATTGACAATATACTTAGGACAAAATATATCTCTCCTGCGCCAGCTAAATCTCGCACATTTCATCCAAATAGTTCCAGTGGTGCATCTCGCATTGGGTAGCTTGTCGATAGCTCTCTCAACCAATCACTATCCGGAATCTCCAAATGTAGCAACACAACAAAACAAACCAAAGTGAAATATAATTTCTTTCTCGTCTCAAATTTCAAAGCGACAAGACGTTTTGCAAAATCAAAATAAATTAAATAACAAATTTTCCTAACAAATTAATTAAGTGTTAACCTTAACAAGATTTGTATGTAGGTTGCAAAATTCGATATAGAACACATTTAAGATAATTGATCAGCCCGACATAGGATGACGACCTAAAAGTTGCAGTGGAAATTTAGGTCACGACACAGGCGGGAGAATTCAACGCCACAATAAATACCTCAACAATGGTGGGAATGATGGCTCCAATGTTCCATTGGAGTAATCTCGCGGACATACATATATATAGTTTTGATTTAAAGAAGTCCTGTCAAAGTTGACCAAAAGTTGTGTTGGTCCAAAATCACTTTTGTCGACGTTTCGAAAGTCCCTGAGTTCGAAAAAGAACGAAAAAATGTCCGTCCTTCTGTCTAGATGTCTGTGTCTGTATTCATGGTATTATAACACAAGGCACGTTTTTCAATTAAAACCCTAAAACGTCTGTCTTACACTCGATATTATCAACGACCCCTTTTCCTTTACTATTTTTTCTTTATATAACATAACATAAACATTCTGAGGTTGGTACACCTTAATATAACTCAGGGTTGTTTAACCTAACAATTCGGCCAACCTGACTGAAATCGTCTCGGTTTTAATAATTAATAACGACCAATTAATGTTAGCCTGACAATTTAATTAATAACACCTTCAAACGGCCGGCTTGTAATGCTGAATCCAGCGACATCCCCAATTAGATATCGATCATTACCCAATATTTTCTTAACTTGATATGGCCCTCTGTATTTTGGAATTAGTTTTTTGTTAATACCTGGAGTAGTGTCCACATTCTTCACGACGATTAAATCACCTTCATTAAACGTAACAGCTTCCTTTCGATGACTATTCACATATTCTCGACTATACGCTTGTGATGCTTCAATGTTAATACGGGCAGTTTCCCGAATTACGTTAATGTTTTCCGGAACATCATCTAATTTGTTTACTTTTTCGAGAAATTCACGAAGCTTATCATTTACGGGACCCCTCAGATTTCTTCCAATTAATATCAAGGATGGTGTCAATTTCGTTGTACTATGTTTACTAGTGTTGTACGCAAACTCTACTTGTTCCAGGACTTGGTCCCACTCGATTTTTCGTTCGGCATCGACCAACTTTGCTATCATAGGCGTTAACGTGCGATTAATTTTGATTTAAGTAGTTCTTAAACTCATGCGAATTAAAATTACTGCCTCTGTCCGTAATTACTTTATCGGGACGACTAAACTGTCTAAAATATTGCTGGAAACACTCGATGGTATCTTTAGCACTCGTGGTTTTGGTTGCAAACAATCGAATATGTTTCGAAAAACAGTCAATGATACCCAATATAAACCACTTGTTTTGCTTAGTCATGCCCAACGGACCATAAAAATCGGCATGTACGATTTCAAAAGGTTGATCTCCTTTAGGAATGCTGTGAAGAAAACCTTCTACCTTCACCGTTGGTAAACTGTACTTAATACATTTCAAGCAATTCTGGATGTATTGTTTTACGATGCTGGACATATTGGGAAACCAATAATGTCTTCCTATTACCTCCATCGTCTTCTTCAATCCAATATGCGCCATGAGATCGTGAGAGTTTTTAATCACTTGATTTTGCATCGACTCTGGCACAAAAAAACATATTTTATTTTTATTGATCGTTTTGTAGATCAATCCATCTCGTATAGCTCATAAAGCGAACTTTCAGCTAACTCAAGTTGCTTTCGTAATTCTTTCTTGTGATTGCAATAAGGCCAATGTTTGCTCAAAAGGGTTATCGTGAATTACTAAGGCACTCTGAATTCGACTCAATGCATCAGCGTGTTTCATCTGATCTCCCTTTCGATGATGAATCCCACCGATGATGAGGCCCACCGTGCAATTTTTGGATGAATAGCCTTTTTATTTAATGTCAGAGTAATTGCATCGCAATCTGTGTACACCTTAAATTCTCGACCATGCAAAAAAATCCGAAATCTTCGGAACGCGTATATGATTGCTAAGCACTCCAATTCATAAGAGTGTAACCTCGATTCATTCTCTGTTGTGCGTCTTGAGAAATAGCTAATTGGATGCCACTTTCCATCTTTTTTCTTTTGTAGTAGAATTGCACCGAATCCTATACTGCTGGCATCGCAATGCAGCTCTGTGTCGTTATTAGGTGAATATATCGCAAGTATCGGGCTTTCAATTAATTTCCTCTTCAATGATTCAAATGAGTTCATTTCATCCTATCCAAATATATATTCCGCATTCCTGCGCAACAAATCTTATAATGGTTTGGCAATCAATGCAAACCCTTCTATAAATTTCCGGAAGTACGAGCATAAACCCAAAAAACTCTAGATCTCCTTGTTGTTTCTTGGCACCGGATACTCTTCAATAGCACTGATGTTACGGTCATTGGGACGAATACCATTTTCATTAATAGAATATCCCAGGTAATCAATTTGTGTATACAGGAACTCACATTTATTTAATCTTAATTCCAACAAATTTGCGGAAAGCAATTTTAATACTTGGTACAAGATTTCCAAGTATTCACCAATCTCCTTCGTTGCGATGAAAATGTCATCGATATATATGACCACTTTATGTTCTGCAATCAGTTTAGCAAAAATTGTATTGACATATGTCTGGAACTGTGCTGGCCCATTTTTTAATCCAAATGGTAATCGTAAATATTCATACTGGCCCAAAGGGGTGACAAATGATGTGTATGGTATCGAATCTTGAGCAATTGTTACGTGATGGAATCCGGATTTCAGGTCCAGTGATGTAAAAATTCCAAGAAATCCTCGATAATTGGTAAAGGATAATTACTCTTCACCGTTATTTTATTGAGAGCTCGATAGTCTACACATAAGCGATATTATTCTTTATTTTTATTTTTTGTAAGCACTATCGGCGAACAATATTTAGATTCGCTCCCTTTTCCAATAATTCATCCAACATTTTAGCAACAATATCTCGTTCCGCATATGACAATCGGCTTGGTGCTGCTGTAATTAGCTTATCGTGCGCTAATTCGATGTTCATTTCAAATTTGACTTCACTAACATTTGGTTTCTTGGTACTGAAATAGTTATCATTTATCATTTGATATATTTCAGATTTCGTATCAATATCTAGGGAATCTATATGCATTAGCTCTTGACAAAATTCTGTTTCAAAATTAATTTTGTGATCCTCAATTTTTAATTTAGCTTTTGCGATTCGAAGAAAATCTCTTCCTAACCATAATTCTACCAGCATAGTATTATTCTCAGCCACAATACAATCAATATTATATAAATTACTAAATATTAGAGCATTGACATTTATAATACCAATACACTTGACTTTACTATTATTAATACCCGTTAAATCTTTTTTATCTCCAATTGGTTTAATTAATTCAGGTTTCACTATTTTACACACCTTAATTAAAGTTACCGGGCTTCCAGAATCGATCAATGCCGTCATTTGAATTGGATGTTCATCCGCAAATACGGAACAGTTTTGCGGTACCCCAATTTCTTCGCCCTTATTCATGTTATTCACTGGTTTTTTCCTTTCGTTTTGACATTCCCCTAATTTGTGTCCTATTTCTCCGCAACGAAAGCATGAATTGTTCGCGCGTTTCGGTTTTTCACAGTTTTTCGAAAGATGTTCTCGCTCACCGCAATTATAACATCGTATTCCCCAACTAGTTGACTGCGTAAGTGTGGGGTTGATTTAAGAGCCGAAGTTGTGTTGAGGATTGAATTGGAAGTAAGCTTGAGTTGTTTTCGGGGTTAAATTGAGGGTTTAGTGGAGGGTCGAGTTAGAGGTTGAGTTAGGATTGATTTAAGTTGCCGGGTTGGTTTAAAGATTGTGTTTGAGGTTTAGTTGATGCTTGAATTACGGGTTTATTTGGAGAGAGTTGTGGGTTGAGTTATTTCAGGGATTTCAATTACATACATCTTGTGACTAATTATATTTAAAACAAAAGTAATTTATTTAAATTTAGTTTTTCAGCTACTGGGCCAAGCGAATTGTGATTCTTCTTCGCCGCAGATTTATTGAGAGAAGGGCTTTTGCTGTTATATTTGTAATTCCATTATATACTTAAAATCTCACCTAATTTGATGCTTTCACACTAACCAGCCGCCGCAACCTGTCATCTCATAAACAAAAAATTTATCAAAATTTTACATTTTCCTACCTCTACATTAATTTAATTGCCAAAGGATACAGATTTCTGTAAAAAAACAAAAAGTAAATCCGAAAATAATTAAAACCAGTGCACGTCTTAAATACTATATGTGGAAGATGAAGAGTGTTTTGTTGTAAATCATAAAACCCAAACAGTAGCATTTCCGTTCTAAATATAAACTTTAGTAAAATAAAATTAAAACATCTTTAAGGAGCCTAATACAATCCAAACTAACATATGGTACTTTAAATTTCATATGCAAAGCATTTTTGTATTTATAAATTTATCGTATCGTATTAAAAAAATTTCTTCGACCCTACCTTGAGGTTTAAATCTTATATAAACAACAAATCATGTTCAAGATACGTCTTTATATAAAAGTGTATATTAGTATAAACGGATATACATGTAGTAGATTGTAGGAGGTTGGATTAATCGAAACTGTATATTTATGCTTATACCCTAGACAGATTTAGTGAATTTTTCGAGATTAGTCGCAGTGTGTCAACCTCGATATTGGCTAATCCCTTTGTTTTTGCACAGTCTGTCTAGGGTATTAAGCTGCGAGCTTCTTATGTAGATTATCCTCAGTATACAAAGTTAGACATTGTACCGACAAAGAACTTGATTTAATTTTAAATGTCTTCCATAAGCGAAAAAAAAAGCGAAAAAATATTGCACATTGACATGAAATATGAAACCATAAAACCAAAATCCAAATGCGGCCCCCTAACTAAAACAAAACGTCATAAATTTAAAATTTAAAAAATTAAGGAAGCGACCATAAGATGTTAAATGTTATGTCACGTGTGTAAGTTTATCACCGTTTAAGAAATCAAATCGAGTGGAAACATAAAATTCTCATATTACCATAACATGGTTTAGGTAGGGCATTTACCATACCACAAACACACACACACACACCATCCATTATGTCTAATTGATAAATATTTTGTATTTTTATTAAATATGGAAGGAAGTCTGAAAGATAGCAGATTGCATATACATATCTCATTTCTCTTATATATGACATCGTTGCAATAATTTGCAACATACCTACACAACATTATCCCGGAAAAACTAATTAACGTTAAGTATTTTCAATTTATATAGATAAAGTGATGTGTACATACAATAATCATAAATGAGGTCGGAAAATATTGTAGTCGTTTCCTTATAAGTTGGCGGCGACTCGACTAAATTTTTATAAAATTCACAGCCAATAAATCGGAAATGACTGATAATAATTTAAAACCCGATGCCGATCATATACAACACTGTTTGTTTTAACTTTTCAGCCCGTTGTTTTTTTTTTTTTTCTAATTACAAAAATCTCATCCATGCGCGCGGTCATTTTACAGCTGGCGGCTTAAAGATAAACAATAGCCGCACAAAATTTTTTTTATTACAATAACAATGGAGTGATTTACTATAATAACCATGTTTATGATTCGTGTGCGTCTTTTATGTGATCAGAGTAAAATACATAATTTTAGGGGTCCGATCATTTCCGTGTACACATTTTTCTATTGTATACGGAACCGTCAATATACATATGTATGGATTATGTTGGTTTTGCTCCTATGGTATGTATACGTGACATATTAGAATTAATAACATTTAATAAATTCATTTCCGTTTTTCTGGTTTGTTTGGGAACTATGGTAAAATGGATCGATAGATGGGTGAAGTTGAAACCCCGTAGTAGTTTCCTATATTTAGAGGAAATAAAATAATTATTTTATCACTTTAATTATGTACGAGTATAGTTTATATTTAAACACTGTACACGGCTATTGTGTATATTTTTATTATATGAAGGGTGAATTACAATACATTGTGACGGTATTTAATAATATGAGACTCCCTCCTTAAAAGTATCATTACGGAAATTGGATTAATATGAAATGTATAATTGTTGAATGCTCAATTAACTAATTTAAAATGCATTTCAGAGGGGATATGTCAACATTTTATAAAATTGGATTAAACTTGGCCTATTCCTAGGTTCAGCATTTGAACACAATTTCATCTCTTTTACAAGTGGTTTCAACAATGAATCATCAGAAATATTAGACTAAATAATGTTCTAAACTAACCGCGCGTTTTCCGAATTTGGGTTTAACTGACTTTGGAGTATATGCTCGATACGTTCTAGCAGAGACAACGTATTTATCAGGGCTGTGGAGCCCGAGGGAAAATGTTCGGCTCCGGCTCCGACTCAGGAAATTTATAGATTTCGAAACGCTAGTATTTATATGCTCAAAAACTATTGCTGTTCGGCAAGCAGGCAGTAACAGTGGTATTTTTTTATATTTTTTTTATTTTGTTTTTATTGAAAAATTCTTATATTTATAATTTTCTCAAGACGTACCTTTGTACAACTTCTACAATTTTTCTTCTAAATATAATTTGTAGAAGTGTTTGTTTACATTTTGGCGTAACGAATACCTAAATAAACAATAGTTAATGATAAGATTGCTTAGGTAAGACTACGGAGTTGGAACTGATGGGACCCAGTCCCAGAGTTTGTAATTTACGTATATGTAGTTTGAACGGACGAACACTACCGAAGGAATTTTCTATACAAAATCAGAACTACCGAAGCAAATAAAATTTATCGAATATTCCGGTACCACTCTGGGACTAACGCTGTTTTCGAAACCGATACTTATTTCATACTTATTTACTTATTCGATGCCATCTAAATAAGTAAGTAAAATCATTCTAATTCATTTCACTTACTTATTTTGACAGCAACAATAAAAATTTATTTGTTTTCCATTTTTTTGAGTTAAGGACACTTCTATTCGCAACATAATACGTTTATAACACTAACGCTTGATAAAACAATGAGAGTATTGAATTTTGATGATCTCTAAATAATTAATTATCTGAAAGAATCCATTTTTTACTTAAGTGTTCTTCAAAAGCAAATTTTAAATTTTTCGATATCGCGCCACCTTTTTTTTCCAAAAGGGTGAGTGTCTGTAGCCCAAAGCACTGCGACCATTGAGACCTATTGTGCATCCCTAGAGATTCTTACGTGAAATGTAGGTCTATGTCCTAGATAAACGCCGCTACCTGATGCTTATCCAGAGGGTCGGCGTTAGGCCACTGGATAAGGTACGCATTGAGGAACTTAAATCTTTTTAGGATGATAGCATCGCATGTGAAGAGTAGGTGTTCCTATGTCTCCTTACCGCAGTCACAGAATCTGAACCTTTCCATTTTATGTAGATGACCGTTAAAAGGGCCGTGCCCTGTTAAAAACCAGGTAAGGGATCTTAGGGTTTGGCGGTCGATCCTCGGTGTCTCTCCCAGATGTTTAATATTATAACTGAATAATTTCTTGGCCTGTCTCATCCCAATGGAGGACTCCCAGAGTAATTTCCTATAATTCTGCTCCCAGTCCCTTATACCATCTGCTAAGTGGGTTTTGGAAAAAGCAATACTAGGAGTGGGAATCAGGAAATCGCGGCTTACTCCCAGTTTTGCATATCGATCAACTGCCTCATTTCCTTTAATGGTGGAGTGGCCAGGAGACCACAAAAGACCACAAATTGCAGTTGCAGCTCCAGATCAATTTCGAGTTGAACACTGAAGCTGCTAAGGCTAGCAGAGCTGTCTTCTTATATTTCTTTTTGAGACTTTGGGGTGCTACCCAGTGGTATGCATAGTTCTAGGTCGGGCCCGACTATCCCGTCACCAGTCTGTTTTATGACCCATCCGTATACCATTCAGAAGCATGGCGGGGGAGGGAGGAGATACTATTCTCTACCAGTGCCCTATCCGGCAAACTAATGGTAAAATTCCTCCGACAGTCGATTGTCCTTAACATCAAATCCGATAGTTGGATCAATTCCTCCTTAAAATTTAATTAATGTAGGATACTGTTGTGTCCCGGCCTTATGGTTTTAATTTTGACTATAATTTTTAGGCTCAGACCTCTTGAACCGGCTACTTTTTTAATGTGTAGATGCAGTGGTGAGAGCCCCAGTATTCTTTCAAGGGCCGCTGTTGGACAAGTCCTCATTGCTCCAGTTGCACCCACACAGATTAACCTCTGGATCTTGTCCAGTATTCTCCGTGCACCAGTCTGCTCCATCTTTGGCCACCAAACATACGCCGCGTAAGAGACCATAGGTCGTATGACGGCCCGGTAGAGCTAAACCAACATTTGTGGGCTCAGTCCCCACGTTTTGCTAATCATTCTTTGGCAGGTGAAATAGGCCTTATTCGCCTTGTTTGTGACATGATTTAAGTGGGGATTCCATATCAATTTCTGATCAAGTACGATACCCAGATATTTGACGTCCGTCGACAGTTGGAGAGTTATCCTCCCCCCAGCGCTATCGGCGGGAGGACAATTTTCCTCCGGTTAGTAAAGAGAGTGCAGTTGACCTTGTTAGGATTTACCGTAAGGCCCACCTCCCTGCACCAATCATTTACTACCTCTAGGGCTTGTTGCATTCTTTCTCCTACTGTATTTGCGAATCTGCCCCTAAACATAAAGGCTAGGTCGTCCGCATAAGTAATGTTCCCACAATAAGGGAGATAGAACACCTCTCTGGGGGCAACCGCTGGTGGCCGCTATGTTGATGGTTTTGTCTCCAAAAGAGGCCGTAATCCTCCTATTTTTTAGCTTATTTATAATCCACCTTACGATGGAGGGGTCTATACCCCTTGTTAGTGATTGTTCCCGAATTACCTCGAAACTAGTATAATCAAAAGCTCCATGGATATCAATAAAGGAGCATAGTAATAATTCTTTATTCCGAAGCGTATCTTCGATGTTATCTTTCTGCTGATTTCCCTGCTTGGTAGGCGTGCTACCTAGAGTCCAGAGGGTATCTTTGGAGAGTATTGGATCTGATACAAAGTCCCAGAATTTTCTCCATGGTTGTCAGTAAAAATTATGTGAGGCTAATAGGTCTATAAGACCTAATCTCCTCTGGGGATCTTTTTCCCGCTTTTGAGATAAAAATCACCCGAACCCCCTCCAGCATTTTGGAACATATTCCAAGCTGTAGCTAGCTCTGAGGAGTATAGTAAGATACGGCAGCAAAGTCTGCAGGCCTTGTTGTAAAAAGTCGGGGTATACGCAGTCCCTTCCCGGTGATTTGAAAGGGTCAAATGATTGGACTGTCCAGCTTATCCGGTCTGGCGTAAAAAACGGCCTCGAGAACTTGTGAACCCCCTTTGGAACCAGATACGGATGTACGCTACTTGCGTTGATTCTTCCTGATCCCTCAGTACTACACATTCTGGGAAGTGACCTCTCACTAGACATTCCAGAGTCTCCTTCCTGGTTGTGGTTGTATCTTTACTTGGATTCCTTACAGATCCCAAGGAATTTCTGTGCTCCAAGGAGAGTGCCTTCTGGAGTCGACACGCCATAGATAACTTGTCTATTTTCTTACAGAAGTCTCTGCAGCTTAGTCTTTTGCTCTGTCTAAGAGCTATGTTGTATTGGGTAAGGGAATTCTGATAGGTAGTCCAATCGTTCGTCCTCTTAGCCCTATTAAAAAGTTTACGGACATTTCGTATCATGTTTTCCAAGTTTTGGTTCCACCAAAGAACATCCCTTGTACCTTTAATACGCACCAGGGGTGAGCTTGAATGGTAGGCATTAATTATTGCCTCTGTAACGTCATTTGCTACTCTGTCGAGGTCTTCGACAGAGTTTATCATGGTCTGTAGATCAGCTAAGTTATCCAAAAGTCTGTCGTTATAGACTGGTCAGTTGGTGCGTTTTGGTATCCTTAACATCAACTCTTATCTCGAAGGGATATTGATATCAAACCTGATGTACATATGATCTAAGATCCAGTACCACTCTCCTAACCGCATTCACAAAGGTGTTGCTGCTTCCTCAGACTACGTAATGCATTAGCGTCGCAACCAATAATGAATTTTTGGTGATGAATCGTGCAATAATTCTCGAAGCTCTGTATCAATTCTGGATGGGGGTCGTTTTTATCCCCGGAATTATATGCAGAAGCGATGTTAATCACCCTCCTGCCACCTTTTGGTAAGGGCATTTCTATTGAAACAGCCGTGATGTCCCTAGAAATAAATTGAATAATAGAGAAGATATTGTGCCTTGAGCGACAGAGAATTGCTGTCCTCGGCCTATCTGCAGCCGTGTCGTAGACTAGCTTACCTGTATTGGCTGCAAAACCTTTAATGTTCCGATTGTTGGTCCAAGGCTCCTGTATGAGCGCTATATCCCAGTCATTAATCATAAAAAGTTAGTTTAGGTTGTTTGTAGCCGTCTTCGATCGATGCAGATTAATCTGCACGAATCTCTATTTCGTTATTGTTGTTGGTTTAGTGTGTATCACCATGATGTGCATTTTTTTCTTCATTTCTTAGGCTCCGGAGAACCTAGTTTACTTGCAGGTTGCTGATGTGCCAGCATTCCTCTAGGGGTCAGCGCATGGCTTTTCCCACCCCTTCCTCGGCCCGGTTTGACCGGTCTCTCTTTTCCGGAGGTGCCAGGTCTCCTGGCCGCCCCCGGCCCAGTGATCCCACCACCGCTGCTAGCGTCCTCAGCCAAAGCTCCCCTTGACGTGCATCCACCGCCCCCACCTTCTTTGGGCGGAAGTGTACAGAGCCAAACATCCAGTTTACTCTCAGGCAATAGAGTGTTTTGTATAGGAGAGCCCACCACTACGTCCGTGCTAGGGTTTTCTATTAATTTGCCAAAATGGTCCTTGACATCTTCTGAGATTGGTGTGTTTGAAGGAGCACCGCCCTTATTTTTTTTCGTTTTTAATTAAATCCATGTACTATTGATTTGTTTAACAAATGAAAGGTCCACCACGGCAGCGCCTCTTGCCGTGGTAAGGCTGATTGAAACCGGAGGTCGCCTAGTATCCGGAGTTCCGTGCTAGCGACCAACTAACCCATGATCATTCATCCCTCGGCGCACGTGTCTCACGTAAGATTTTTATTTTTTTTTTCAAGGTTTATACCATCCTTTAGCGTCGTACTTTAGCCTGTTGTTCGGTAAACGAGCCAACAGTTTGCGGAGGTCACCACAAGGAGGTAGTATGTAGCGGTCACAACAATACAATTGCTGTTTACTTGGAGACTACACTACAAAAAAATTTGCGCGCAAGCGTTATGTACAATTGGCATTTATGTACCTTTTGTACATGAAAACAATAATAAAAAAACGCAAAATACAATATATATCGGCGGATTTAGGAAAAAAAGGAGAATTATATAAAAACGGGATGATCATTAAGTTTTGCGAATCGGTCGAGACACCGTCAATTACATTACAAATATTAAAAGCAAATATTAGTAGTTATAAAAGATATTGCATTCTCAAATGTAACAAATACATAATTATAGTGAAATAAATATACTGTGTGACAAATAAATTATAAGGTGCTTGTTGTTCTTATTGGAACTCTTTTAATTGAGAAAAGGAACATTGCGTGAGTGAGTAATATAGTAAACAAATAGTGCGTACAAGTACATACACTTGCGAATCACGCTCAGGTTACCCCTCGCACAGATCGTAAGCCCACAGACAGGACTGCCTAAAACATGACCAGAACTGCCTGCTGGAGCTTATCCTAAAGGAAGGTTACGGAGCTGGTATTACTACACAACTTTATTCCCTCTTCTAGAAGATGCCAGACTCCCATCGCGCTACCTTAGAAAAATATTCATAGGCAAAATGACAAGCAACTACTAGTCTATACAATATTTGGCTATTCATCGGGAAAACTACTATACGGTGCATTTAAGAGAAGCCACAATTTTATTCCAACGATTATTTTCTATAAAATCAATAATCTGACGATACATTTCAATTTCGTACGAAATCAGTCAAAGTTTCTATTGATTTATCGCCGATTTCAAAGCCTGCAACATGTTTGAAATTTTTCAGATTTCATAAGTCCCTGTTAATTCTTGTTGAGTTTTTTTTTTTTAATTTTTTTGTTTGGTTTAAGATCAGTAATTTTCCGTGAAATGTAATGAAAAAATATTTAATTAGATTTGCATGCTTAATATAAAATTGGAATAAATTAGAGTTTCATTGAAAAGCTCGGCCCAAATCTCTGCACTAAAATTTAAAATTACATTTCTCGATATATCGAGAGTTTAAAAACAGATCAAGATTTGGAGTTTCAATTTGAATTGTGCTAATGCATGTATGTATAAATAATTGAGCTTATAGTAGAAGAACAGGAAAATAGGAATGAAAACAAACAAAAATCCGGAGCCGGGGTCGGCGCCCTATTGGGCTGGAAAAAAATTCATAATTCAGCAATGTGCTGAATATTAAGTAATATGGCGGATTTGATAGATATATTGAGAATGTCATTTCTAGCAAACTTAAAAAGGGGTCGCAAATCCGCCATTTTTAACCATCGCAATTTGTTAACTTGCGATACGTACGAGTATTTACCCCGTTGTCTCTGGTTCTAGTAAGCAAATTATCAACTTGTGAGGTGAAAATGACATTTTGGTACACTCGAACGTTTTTGCGGCTTCCTAGCAAGGAAAAATTAAAAAAAGTTGCGAGTGACTTTTGAATTCTCAAAAAATATTTTGAATGGCTTATCAATTGTCCAATTGTTAGTGAGGTATTTAAATTAAAATTAAAATTAAAATTAAAATTAAAATTAAAATTAAAATTAAAATTAAAATTAAAATTAAAATTAAAATTAAAATTAAAATTAAAATTAAAATTAAAATTAAAATTAAAATTAAAATTAAAATTAAAATTAAAATTAAAATTAAAATTAAAATTAAAATTAAAATTAAAATTAAAATTAAAATTAAAATTAAAATTAAAATTAAAATTAAAATTAAAATTAAAATTAAAATTAAAATTAAAATTAAAATTAAAATTAAAATTAAAATTAAAATTAAAATTAAAATTAAAATTAAAATTAAAATTAAAATTAAAATTAAAATTAAAATTAAAATTAAAATTAAAATTAAAATTAAAATTAAAATTAAAATTAAAATTAAAATTAAAATTAAAATTAAAATTAAAATTAAAATTAAAATTAAAATTAAAATTAAAATTAAAATTAAAATTAAAATTAAAATTAAAATTAAAATTAAAATTAAAATTAAAATTAAAATTAAAATTAAAATTAAAATTAAAATTAAAATTAAAATTAAAATTAAAATTAAAATTAAAATTAAAATTAAAATTAAAATTAAAATTAAAATTAAAATTAAAATTAAAATTAAAATTAAAATTAAAATTAAAATTAAAATTAAAATTAAAATTAAAATTAAAATTAAAATTAAAATTAAAATTAAAATTAAAATTAAAATTAAAATTAAAATTAAAATTAAAATTAAAATTAAAATTAAAATTAAAATTAAAATTAAAATTAAAATTAAAATTAAAATTAAAATTAAAATTAAAATTAAAATTAAAATTAAAATTAAAATTAAAATTAAAATTAAAATTAAAATTAAAATTAAAATTAAAATTAAAATTAAAATTAAAATTAAAATTAAAATTAAAATTAAAATTAAAATTAAAATTAAAATTAAAATTAAAATTAAAATTAAAATTAAAATTAAAATTAAAATTAAAATTAAAATTAAAATGAAAATGAAAATGAAAATTAAAATTAAAATTAAAATTAAAATTAAAATTAAAATTAAAATTAAAATTAAAATTAAAATTAAAATTAAAATTAAAATTAAAATTAAAATTAAAATTAAAATTAAAATTAAAATTAAAATTATATGTAAATCAACTTTAGAGAAATTACAGAATTAGTATTCAAAACAGGTGATATTTTTCAACTCACTCGTAACAAAAAACATAATCAAATAACGCAAATGAAAACTATATCGAATTAGTTTTCATTGGGGTACATACTCGATACGTTGTAGCAAGCAAATTAGCAACTTACGAGCTGAAAATGTCATTTGCGTATTCTCGATTCGTTTTACGACCTTCTAGTAAGAAAAATATTTAAAATAGTTGCGACCAAATTTATATATTTATATAGACGGATTTTTTTTTTTTTTTTTTTTTTTTTTTTTTTTTGCTAGGGAAGGTGGGAATGCTCTTTACGCACCGTGTGTCGGACTCGCATTGCTGCCCTACCGACTAAAACCACCTACCCCTCCTCCTGGCCTAGCCTGGAACCGTTTTGCACGTTACTTCGGGCTAGGCCTCCCACTGCTCCCTCCGAGCCTCCTCTTACATTATGGGAATCTGTCTAGATCCCCTTTCTTCGCTTTCAGGATCTCCTCCACAAAGTGGGCTACTAGGTTCCACTCATTCTCTCCTCGGAGCATGATTTCCACCGCCGTTTCTGGGGACCATATATCCACTTCTGCTTCCAGCGTCGCTCTCTGCTCCTCCCATTCGTCACACGAGAAGAAAGTGTGCTCCGCGTCATCGGTACTCCCTGGGCAGTATAGGCATTCTGCCGACGTTACCTTCCTCATCCTCCACAGGTATGCTCTGAAGTACCCGTGGCCGCTCAAAAACTGGGTCAGGTAATAACCGACCTCTCCGTGACTCCTTTCGGTCCAGGGGCCCACCAGAGCAATAACTCTGGCTGTCCATCTCCCTTTTGTCTCATTTTCCCATGCCCTCTGCCAGGTTTGCATGGTTCGGGACCTTTCCTCCATACTCGCTACCTTCCGGCCGACTTCCAGTTTCCTGTGGTATATAGCTTTCCGCTCCTGCGCTACAAGATGTATGGGGATACATCCCGCTATAACCAAGATGGCGGCCTCCGACACCGTCCGATATCCCGACGCCACACGCAGCGCGCTTCGCCTCTGTACCTGTAGAAGCCGCTTCCGATACATTTGTTTGTGCATGGAGTCTGCCCAAACCTCTGCCCCATATAGCAGAACCGATTGAACCGCTGCCATAAGTAGTCGCCTCTTACTAGCCCTTGGGCCGCTGGTGTTGGCCATGAGCCTACTTAGGGCGGTCACTCCCTTTGCCGCCTTATCTGCTGTCTGCCGGATCTGCTCGAAAAAGCTCAGTTTCGAGTCTATAAATATTCCTAAATATTTTAAATGCGGCTTTGTTTCGATCACCTCATTGCCAACCCATATCGGGAGAGATGGTTGGATTCTCTTTTTCGTTAGTACCGTAATCTCAGTTTTGCTGAGAGCTAAGGCCAGTCCGTGTTCTTCCATCCAGCCATTTATGGCCCGCATAGCCTGGTTCAACTTCAGCTGGGCCTGTTTGGTGTCCCGCGCAGCAACGAGTACTGCAACGTCATCCGCATAGCCCACAAGATGGGTTTCATCGGGCATCTCCTCTCGCAGTAGCTCGTCATAAAAGGCATTCCAGAGATCGGGTCCTAGGATCGACCCCTGAACTGCTCCAGCTGTGACCTGCATTTCTCGCTGTCCCTCCTCCGTTTCGTATGTGAGGGTGCGATTCCAGAAGTAATCTTCCAGCATCCTTTGGAGGTATCGTGGTATGCGGAATTGGTGCTCCAATGCGTCTAGCATATCACACCATCTTGCGGTGTTGAACGCATTTCTCACGTCCAGCGTTACTAGGAGGACAATGCGACGCGAGAAGTGGTTATAGTTCTCCGCTCTCCTAACGGCTTCCGTGATCTCTTGGACTGCGTCTATCGTAGATAGGCCCCGCCTGAATCCGTACTGCCTAGGTGAAAGGTCTCCCGCAGATCTAATCGCGGCCGTGAGTCTCTCCCTAATTAATTTCTCAAATAGTTTACCTGCCGTGTCGAGCATACACAGCGGCCGGTAGGATGAGGGCAGCTCGGGGTCGCCTTTACCCTTCTTGACCAATACCAGCCGCGCGTTCTTCCATCTGGTACTAAACACTCCCTCCGTCAAACAAGCATTAAACATTGTTAGCATGAGTTCGGGATCCTGCTGGAAGACGATTTTCAATACCTCATTGGGTATTCCGTCCGGGCCCGGCGTTTTTTTGTTTTTTAGCGAGAGTATCGCTTTCTTGACTTCTGCCTCTGAAAATGACGGGACCTCCATCTCTTGCCGTTCGGTGGCTCTTTCCCTCAGCGGGTGACTGGGGAAAAGGGTTTTCACAATATACTCTGCGGTTCCGGCATCCATCACGCGTGTTGGTTTCTGGCCTCCTAGCTTCTGGGTCACTAACTGGTAACCCCGTCCCCATGGGTTTTCGTCGATGTCCTCTATTAGTTGTTTCCAACATCGGGATTTGCTGTTCTTTATAATCCGGCGTAGTAGCTTTTTTGCGGATTTATGTTCAGCGGACAGCCGGTTAGCTTCGGTACGGTCTGTTGCTCGCTGAGCTTTCCGCCGGCTTGCTAAACATGTCTTACGTGCTGCCGCGATTTCTGCTGTCCACCAATATGTAGAAGGCTTCCCGTGGCGTGGTTTCCTCTTTGGCATGGATGCCTCACATGCCGAGCCAATGAGACCCATAGTAGAAGCTACCACCGCCTCGGCCGCAGCTCTTCCGTTCATACCTGAGCTACTTTCTGCTATCTGCCGCCTACCTTTCGACAGTTCCTCCATGAACCGCTCCACATCCAGCCTTTGCAGGTTCCACCTGTGAGGTTTAACCGGCGTGTCAATCCGCTGTCTTCTGCCAACCTCAAATTGGATGTATTGGTGGTCACTGCCGCAATAATCCTCCATAACCATCCAGTTATGGGTGTGCGGAACTAGGGCCTCCGATGCGAGGGTGATATCTGGTATCGTCTCTGTATACCCTGGTCGGCGAAAGGTTGTCACAGAGCCGCTATTCAGCACCAAGAGTCCTGCTCTGGCGGCCATTTCCAGAATGAGTCTACCTCTTGTGTCGGGGTTTGGCATCCCCCACTCGAGTGCTCTCGCGTTGAAATCTCCGGCCACCACCAAATGCCCAGACATTGCGGCTATCTCGTCCTCCAGAGCATCCAGCTTTGATCCAAACTCTGCGATTCTTTCGTTCGGGGTGAAGTAGCAACTTACGTAGGTTATACCTGCTGCTTTCACCCAGACGAAGCCCCTTCCTGCTCCATGATTTTCGGCGAAAACTTCACCGCTAGGTATCCATATTGCCGCTGTACCGAGCAAGTCGGCGTACCATCCTGTGGATTGCTTATCTCGGTACTGTTCGCTTAGCATAAGCAACTCGACTCCTTTTTCCACTACCAGCTGATGCAAGAGTTGGTCAGCCGTTTTGCTCCTATTCATATTCCCTTGCAGAATACGGGTCATTTTCGGCTCTTGACCGCCTGTAGTGTCTCCCGGTATACTTGGCACTTGCCGGAACCCGGGAAATGATTAAGCTGTGCCTGCTCAATTCCCCTATCATTGCACAATATACAATGTGCCGCGGCGGTACACCCTCTTGCCTTGTGACCGACAGCGAGACATTTGTAGCACAGTTTGCTTCTATCTGGACCTGTGCAATTCTTAGCCATATGGCCATATCCCGAGCACCTGAAACATCGTGTGACAACGATCCTTTCCCGCACTCTGCAATATACCCAGCCTATCTTCAACCTCCCTTCATTGAGTAGTTTGGCGGCCCACTTCTCCTCTATCTCTGTGATAGCCACTTGCTGTCCCCTAAACCCAGGGAAGAGGTTGACTTTAATCGGGCCCGCCTCTGGGATTTCCCTTTTTAAAGCCGCCACAACTTCCTGAACAGTGGTGAAGCCGTCTAGGTCGCGAATCTCCACCGACACCTTTGGCTCTAGAGTTAGGATCGTTGCCTGGTCTCCCAAGGCGTGTCTCAGCGCACCACAAAATCCCTCTTTGTTTTTGGATTTCGGTCCTAATTCCAGGAGGACGTCACCTGCTCTGGTCTGCCGGATTGTCTGAACCACCACCTCTGTTTCCTCGGGATTTACCTTGCCACGCACTTCCGCTAGCACTTGTGCGTAAGTCTTCCCTTCCGCTGGCCTTATTATAAGCGCCTCAGGTCGGAACCTACGACGCTTCCCACGCCTTTTCCTCATCCTTTTTTGTGCGACCTCGCGTTCGTCATTGGGTTTGCTATTTTCCGGCCCATTACACTCAGCTGCCTTTGCTTCCAAGTTTGACCGTCTCCTCTCCCTCCTGGACCGCGGGTTTTCCCATAAAGCTTTTCCCGCTCCTTCCGGTGTTTGGATCTCATCCCTAATCTCTTTCTCCTGTAGCTCATTTTGTTCTGCAGGGCTCGTAGCAGATCTTTTTTTACTACCGGCTGCGTTGGGGGTATCGGGAGCTTCCTGCAATTCTGTACCATTTGATAAATGAGCTTCCGGCCTCTTCTGAATACGGGCGACGTAAGTGATGGCGTCAAGAGCATCCTCCAGCTCCACCAGTCCTATCTTGATATCATTAGATATATTCTTTTGTCTGAGAGTGGCCCTCTTCATCTTATCGATGATGCTCTTGCACCTCTGCAGTAACGCTCCCTGGTCTAAGCTTTCCACCAGCGTATCAGTTCTCTCCGGCGGGATATGTTGAGAAACCCCAGCCGAGACACCAGTTTTCCTTTGCTCTTCCTCCTCCACGTCCTCTATCACCACTGTCTCCACAATAGGAATGGGGGAACTGGGCAACTTAGGTGAAAAGCTTCTCACCAATGTATTCGCCGTGTTCTTCTTAGGAAATCTTTGCCTCTTGGCGCTTCTTACAAAAACCACCTTCCCCAAGGGTGTCCCGATCCCTTTCTCCAAATTGCTTGTAGTCATATCTGCTACCACCGCCAAGTTCTCCACGGTTGTAGCATTGCGGTCGCTGGATATCGACGACTGGGAGCCCGCTCGCTCGCTCCTCACAGTCGCCGGTACTGGGTTTCCGAATCCCTGCACCCTAAGTTTTACTCCTTCTGTACCTTCCATGCTGGTTTTTTTTGTCAGGGGGTTCCTTCCCTTAGCATTTTAGACCTACTGCCAGGTAATAAAACAGCCGCTCCAAACCTGGAGAACAGACGCTGACCAAGGAGCCGCTCAATATGAGTCAGACGCTCTTGGGTTTGTGTTCACCCCTAGTTCCAGTTTTGGCCCGCGGGTGGTATTTTATTTACCAGCGGGTTATTGGTTCTTATTAGATCAGGAGCTATTGGATTGATCTAGTTTATTGGATTCATTATTTATGGTGCAAGGAAAATGCTCTGCAAATTTTGCAGTTTGCTCACTTAATTTATCCATTTTGCTCAATAACTGCGAAATATCTTTGCTAAAACCACCAGCAGAAGATGTGTACGTCACGTCCGTTTCAACCTCATCACAATTTTTGTTATCATTTACAGCACTTGTAGCCCCCGAACGTCTACCTTCAGTTTCCTACAATTTTCACATATCTTCTAATAACTGAAGCCTAATTCCAACAGATTTGTGATGGAAAAACTGGAAACATTTGCCGATACATTGCATTCCTGCTTTGGTCCGTTTTGTAACATTTATAGAACAAATTTGACAGAATGAATTAAACAATTATTATGTTATCGAAACACTCAAATTTAATAAATATATTGAAAACTTATTTAATTTTTAGCAAAAGATGATTTAATTTTTTTTTTTTTTTTTTTGGGACGAAAAAACAAACACGACCGTTTGACATAAAATTCGAGGCCGTCTCACAGACGGATTAACTCATAAAAGATTATGACGATATATAGACCGGCTTTATGTTCAATTAATCAAGACCGATAAATTCCGATAAAGATAAAATTTCCGGATAAAGTTGCTTTATCATTAATTGAACTTATCAACATGGATAAAACTCAAAGATATATTTCTGAAGAAATTGAAGGTTCTTGCTTTTCTTCATTTGAATTTTTGTCAAATTTCTAACGGTACGGTTAAATGTTGCTGCGAAATGTCATTTTATTCAGTTCATTGACAAGGTATAATCTATTCCACACCAGTTACTTATTATTTGAAAAGTATTATTCACAATAATTACAAGCAAGAGTTGAGAAAATAACTTTGTCTTGATTACAATTTATATCAACTTGCCTTTTGCATTCTTGACATTTTACAGTTGCCTCAGTTTCACCAGAAACGCATTATGGAGTTGTTTGAAACTGACTCAGAATTAAATGCTATTATTCCTTTGGATCATTCTAGTTATGATTTTCTGCTGGAATAGGGCATCATCAAATCATCATTAGACCGGTGGTTATTGAGGTTATCATGGTTTAGGAAAGCATTAAGAATCCTACTGGGTCAGTGGTTTGGCCTCTATTGGAGAAGGGGACTAAAATTGAGTAGATTAATCTACCAGCTCCTAACCTTCCATTAGAGTACGCATCACGTGAGCTTTTCTGGGTATGTATTAGGCAGCTGCGTGATGGGTACAATTGTGTAAGGGGTAACCTGTTCACCATTCGCAAGTGAACGTGCTGCCTCCTCGTGGCAACCACTGGTAACTAAGGCGATTTGGAACATTTGACGATTTGGCACAGGCTAAAGTACGGCGACGCTAAAGGAGAAATCGTTGACAAAAAACCCTAATCTCACCCTCCAGTTTTATTTAGCCTTCCTGTAGTAAAGCTGGTTGACCTATAGGCGACTTTCCATTCCCAGCAACTCGTAAGATTAAAGTCAAAATGGAAGACGGGGCAGGAGTAGGAATATACGGGAGTGGGACTGCCCCCTTGAAGTCCTTGGGTACCAATGCCACCGTATTTCTAGCGGAAGTACGTGATATACTAAACATCTAGGAGGGAGAGCAAAAAGCGTGTCGCGTACCGGCTGGCAGTATTATAAGGTTCATTAAGAGCCTGAATATTGACTGGACGGATAGTAAAGCAGGGTCCAAGCACAACATATCTTTTAGGTCGCAGTGCGAGGTGGCTGAACAACCACATGACGCGTCAACAATAATAATAATAATCCTACTGGGTGATCCTAAATTCCAAATATTTCTAAAGATTTTAAACCAAATTATTTGAAAATTTTATAGACTTGTAAATAACACGTTTATTAATTGGAAAGATCAAAAAAATCAAAATAGCCTCCATGAGCAACAATACATAACTGTAAACGTTTACTAAAATTATTAGACCTTGGCAATGTCAGAACTTGACTTGCTGACTCCAAATTTTAAGTCGTAAGGCGTAGGCTTTAGTCTCTAAATACGCCCAAACAAAATAGTACGAAAGAAAATACGGTGGCCATTGCATAAGGTAGCTTTCCCACGGCGGTAAATCCATAGCCAAAACCATAACAGATTTGGGTTTTTGGCTTCTGGAAACAATTGGAGCTTATACGGTCATTTTATGGATATTTTCCCGCTACAGTCACACTTTGTATTTTTCAAGTTGTGTGAGTTTCATTTTATCCGTAAAAAGATGGGATTTTTGGAGCTTACGGATAGTTGTTTAGGTTTTGTTTTTCTAACTTTCTAACTGTTTCGCGGTTTACTTGAAGACTTTCGGCTTTATAACGCATCTTCATTTGGGGATTTCGGTGAATCCAACGTTTCATGATATTGCGGAGCTGTGGATTGTTGACGGTCCACGGAAAGCTTTTACTGGACGATCCGAAGAACCACCAATCGCCTGGATGCGGCGTAAGAATTTTAGTTCTGGAAGTTCTTCAAAAATACACTTTGTCTATAGGCAAATATTATCAATTATGTGACCTACTCGGTACCTGCATAGCCTCTGAAGACGTGTTGTGTGGAGGTCGTACAAAATTGGTGAATTCTTTAATGCGGGCTTTGCATCTAACTCCACCGTCTAGTCGAAAACATCTCCAGTTTAAATTTGTATGATACAACGAAATTATATGATTGGGCACAAGCTTCTATGAATGATGAACTTGTGCATTAAAAAGGTGATCCTGGCGTCTGTTGGACGGGAATTAAAGTTGAGTAGTAAATACCACCTTCGGAACTTTTCGATAGCATGCAGGGGAATTAGCCCTTATGTATATGGACTCCGAGTACTAGGCGCTTCTCGGTTTTTAACTAGTCTTATCATGTGCTCTGGCTTGGCGGACACTAATACTTCCTGAATTGATCAAATATCTGCTCGTTTATGTTAACCGAAAAGAAAATAGAAAAATGGGCACAAACAATAAAAATAAAGTTGCAGAAGCTACCCCTAAAGCCTGAAATTTGAGAGCTATCAGTGCTTCAACCATTGGTGGAGAATGTAACGCCTCAGGCCAAATCCGGGTCGAAAGGCCTTGTAAAGATTACTGATAGCAGGAGGGTGGGAAAGCAAAAAATAAATACGAAAGGCCAAAAGCTTTTAGGCTATACTACTTTTAGTTGAGAAGTTCAAAATCACAAAACAAGGACTATCGACCGGGAAATCACCTCTGGAAGCCGATAAAAATGCTTCCGGAAATTGGGTAAATCAGCCGGGAAAATTGTAGATAGAAAAGAAGAGAAACAGCCTAAAGTGGAAACTGCAAATTGTATTAGCGGAGCCGTCAGAAGGCGAAAAACTGTGTCCTGTTGGACACAACTATCTCCTATTGAACGCCTTGGAAGTTACAAGCCAGTTACGGCCGGTATTTTCCCAACGTTATTTACCGCGGAAAAAATAGTTAAAATTGGGCCGGATAGACAGAAGAAGAGCCCTTTTCGCCTTGTCAGTAGACCAGGTGTCCGAAGTGCAACTAAAAATCCGAGGCTCAAAGGAATCATCAACAAGCGAGGAACAGGAGCAAATGAGTACCTCGTAAACTCAAGAATAAAAACTGTAAATTGCTTTATGACAGCAACTGAGTTTAACTGTCTTCAACAGACAGTTACAGTAGAAACAATTTAGTTACTGTTTTATCGAAAGGTGCACCAGATAATTTGTCCTCTCTGCGAAACAGTGATCGTACAACAACCGAAACATTCATTGAAACTTCTGAGGATCTTATGAGGACTCCCCTCTAGGGCTGCACAGTCAAAAAAAAAAAAAAAATCATACCATTTACCAGGAGGAGGAAACTCAATATTCCTCAGTGGCTGTTAGCTTGAATACCATTTGGCTTTGATAGGAAATTTAAGTACTTGGGAGTTACATTAGATAAAAAGTTGACTTGGAACAAGACAACAAAATTAGCTATGGGCTATTAGGCAAATGCTAGGTAGAGCCTGGGACTTTAGTCCCAAAGCAAAGAAGGAAATGATCAGTCCAGGAATAACTGATGCTGCGGCTTTATGGTGGAAGAAAATGGAGCAAAAAACAGCAACGGCAAAACTGTGAATTACAGGAGCCTACTTACCGCTACCCTTAGTAATTAAGGAAGAAACCTTGAAACAAGTCCTTGCTATCATATTTTAAAGGAAGCCAATGTAAAGGTATATTTGGAGGTCCCAAACTCACATCCTAGCAAGGGAAGACTAGAACAGTAATTGCATATTGCTTTGGAAGTTGCAAAAAAATGGTACACATGCTGAGGTCTACGCTACTATAACAGCAGCGGAAATTATTGACAGCAGGAACAAAAGTAACCAAAAATGTTTATACTATCGGATAGTCGAGCAGCACTTAAAGCACTTAGGACTGACGGTATTGAGGGCAATGAGAAAGCGGATCTACAGATAACCCTAGGAACCGGAAAACCTTTTATTAGACCATCACTACTCTGAGGCTTTAACAAAAGCAAAGTGTTGGAAGGGAAACAGATTTGGACCATCACGGAAATCAAAAACGCTTTGAAAGCCATTGCAAAAAACACAGTCCTTCCAGTTACTAGCTCCAGAAAATGGGTAAGGTACTTCTTAAAGATGTGGAAGTTTTTTATACCAAATGTGATAAAGCTCCTTGCAATTTTTTGTTTGTTTTTTAAACGCGGTCAAGAAGAATTCTACACTAAATCAGAATTTGACTCGAAGTTTTGTCGCATTCAGTTTCTTGATATGAAGTTTTTCATGGTTCCGTCTTATTATTCTGCCGATAAAGGACGGTTTACTGATGGTTTACCGTTTTTCCCATTCCTTGTGTAAAAAGAATTATTGAAGGTTCCTTGGCGCCTAGATGGTACTCACCGTTATATTAATGCTACTTTAAAAAAAAAAAAACGAAAGTTGTGGTCCGACGAATCTGAATTTAACACATTGAAACAGATTGTCGTTTCAGCATCTTTCACCCAAATGTAGGAGTGAGCATAATTCTGAGTTCCCCTATTATTTGTTATGTGTTATGGCCAGCATCGCTCGGCCGTTTCCCTTGGTTGGGTGCTCTCTTGGGTTAATTATACCTGTACCAAGATAAGAAAAAGGGGAAAATCAAGATGTGTGGAGGAACAGTAACTGGATAAAAAAAAATTTTAGAGATCCTCCTTTCCATTACAGTCTCTGAGTTGGTAAATTTCTGTTAACAATCTATACTTGCATTAGGTACTTACCTTATAGAACATTATTCCAAAACACATTTCCACTTTGTATTTAAAAATTTTCCAATAAAAAAAATAAAACATTTTGTGTCTTCCATTTTTGTGAAAATTATTTATTATTTTGCAATAAAATTTTTTTTTTAAAATGTAATATACACAAGTAAAAATCTAAATTAAAATTAAATTAAATTAAATTAAAAAAAAATCTTTACAAATTTTCTTTGGCATTACTGCTGTTAAAATTTTTTTATTATAAAAAATTAATTTAATCATACAAAAAATAATTTTAATACATAATTAGACGTAATCATATACATATATTATTTATTAGGGGAGACTAGGGGGTAAATTTTTAAAAAATTTGTTTCAAAATTTGCACACTATATATAGTTTATTTTAGAATGTAGTATTAGTAGCAAGTAGGTAAAGTAATAAATATTGTGCAGTGCAATTTTAGTAGTAAATATATTTGGTGAATTTGTACTTTATATATGTAAAACTAAAATTTAGTACATGTACTAAAATTTATCATACATACTGAAAATTACCATATTTTCGTATTGCGTTCGGACATATTATCGGCTCATCGCTGTTATGTCGATTTATCGAGATTGCTGAGTATGTTATGCTGTTGCCACTATCGTTACTGCTTGTGCTACTACTACTACTACTACTGCTGCTGCTACTACTACCACTATTACAATAACTATGACGATTACCAATATAATTTTTACATATTACGTTACTATTGTTATTATTTTGTTCGACCTCGATTAACTTTTTATCGATACCAAACGCAGAGAATGAGTGACAACCGGTTCGTATTTCACGTAAATTATAAACAGGATTGTAGGTCGGTGTCACAACTATATCCTGGCTATTTGGCATGATTTTATTACAAAAATCGCATGTTTTAAAATTATTACGACATTTTTTACATATACCATCACTATTATTAGTATTATTTGTATTATTATTATTATTACTATCACTATTGCTAGGGTTCGATAAACTTAAATTTATTTTGAAATCATCCGTCAACGAGTCGACTATGGATGAGGTTGAATTCGAAATGGATTTTTCACAAATGGGGGGTAATAAAGTTCGACGACGTGGATAATTTGGATTGCGTCGCACCAAAAAATGGCTAATTTCACCGCGTTGCTTTCGTTGTACCTGTGCCCGTAATGGTAAATCATCGGGATGTAATTTTCTTTGGTATTCCTGGCCGGGACACACTTCATACAATGAAAATTGTTCAACCGGTTCACTTGAATTGTAACACGATAGAAGAATGGTTAATAATTCATCGGATGTTGTTTCCTCCGAAATAACAAGACTCTTATATTGTGACGTCGGCTGTAGGGCTGATGTGTGCACACGAATTAATCCACCAGGTTTTAGTTGTAAACAAAATCTGGAATCACCCTTTGGATGACATGTCTGCAAAACTGCCGGTCTTGTTTCATCGTCCAACATGAGTACGGTACGTAAACCGGCGCGTCTAACTGTTACTTCCATTGATAGATAAAATAGACGGGGATCACGATGTCGTTGCTTGCAGCGTCGCAACACCGACGCAATCACCTCTCGACTTGTCGTATCCCATGTTATACCAAGTGTTTTGTATTCAATATCGACTTTAAGACATGCCGTATATATTTTGATGGTTGTCTGAAAATAAACAAAAAAAATTCTTTTATTCCAATATACGATACATGCGCGCACACGACATTAAAGTAATAAATTTTATCGTTAATCACTTAGAAGTGTAAAAATTGGGTATCCAACTGTGGCTGACATGGATGATTAAAATCAAATCAAATATTTTCTTTTATTGTTTGTTATTATTGAACAACAAGCCAATTTAGATATTCTAAGAACATAAAATAAATATTGAAACTGTTTCATCTTGGAAATATCAAAATACATACTAACAAAGTGACGAGAAAAGCCTTAAGACATTTTTCTTTGATATGGTTTGAGAGACGGGACAAATGTTTCAATTTTTATTATTATTAATTGTTCAAACATATTGTGTATGCGATATATTGATGTGGGTTTGGCCGGAAGAAACCTTAAGGTGGCTTTCTTTATTTAATACTCCAAAAAAAAAAAAAAAAAAAAAGAATTATTTTTAGATACTATCTTATGGAGATATAAATCATTCGTGTGTGTGTGTGTGTGAAAATTAATATTTCATTTTTAAGATTTTCCATAAATTAAAATCTAAAACAAAACAAAATGAAGGAAAATAGAAAACTATAGAATTAAATTTTCTTATCGAAAAATCAAAGTATTAAATCTGTCACCATAAATTTGGGGAGTTTACGTTATACACGAGTAGGTGGCAATCAACTTAATCTGGTGTTGATGTTTGTTGTATTTGGGTTAAGATGCAGTTCGTAAAGGTATTTTTAGTAGTACGTCATCGATTTAATAGTTTTCACTTTAGTAAATCTACAATATATCAGAGGTTCGTTAGACGGCGATGTAGCTAGAAGAAGACGCACTTTAATAAAACATAAAATGTTGATGTTATGTTCTCTAAGACTTTCTATTTTTTTTATATTTTCACAGCAAGTTTTCAAATTGTATCATCTCTTATTTTAGGTTTCCCAACCATACGTTGCCAGGGAATCTCTCAAATAATATCTCATACGAGTTTTCCGATTAGGATTTAGCTCGTAGTAGGACATTCAAATTACTCGAGTTTCAATGCACTCTGGTAGTGGATTACTTTTTATTTTAATGTCCGGGTTACCCGGATAATCGGGTATTAACAAAATACAAAATATGTTTAAAACCATCGAAAATAAATCGTAGGGCACACTGTATCCCGACTGACGGAATTTAAAATCAAACTGACGGTTTCAATATTTTATATGGGCAATGTCATTTTGTTCAATATCATTACCATGACCAAACAATGCCTTTCCTTAACAAAATCCCAAACTTTTTCAAATGGTTTATCGAACCGGTCGTATTGCCCCGTCATGTCATTTTTATGTGACTCCTTTTTAAAATTTTGTGTTGATTTGGTCACTGACGAGATTAGTTTACGGAATATAAACCTTTGACAAAGGTCATCCAGGTGTGTCGAAATCATTGGCAAGACCACGAAGCAGCCTCTACTGGCCTAGACAAACAAAAGAAATCAACGAATTTGTCGAAAAGTGCTCTACTTGTCAACGCACTCAAAGATCAAAAACAAAGGAACCATTACTACATAAGGTTTTGCCGGACTATCCATTTCAACTAGTTTCTACAGACAGGTTTACGTTCAAGGGCAAAGACTACATCATTATTGCCGATCATTATTCCGGTTTTATGGATTTTCAAGAAGTAAAGTCAACAACATCGGCAGCAGTCATTTTGCAATTTAAAAAATGTGGTCCACAGTTTGCATCGAAAGAATTCAAAATGTTCACGTTGCGTTGGCAATTCAACCATCGCATCTCATCAACAAGAATTTGTTGTAATCGCATCGGTGCCTGTGAAATCGGTTTTTTGCAGATTGTCTCCAACGGTTTATGATCGGTTTCGATGTCTAATTTTTTGTCAATGCGCATAATGGTGAACATTTTTGCACGCAAATCTTATGGCGGCTGCTTCTCTGCCGATTGGTGGATAGCTTTTCTCGGCTTTCGGCAATGCCCTGCTGGCATATGCGATCGACCTTCACTATTAATCTTCTCAATGGTTCTGTCAAATCTGAAAATTTCGGAATAAATTTTGCAAGGTATGTTACTGTACCAAGCAATCTCTGCAATTCCTTGACATTAGCTGGAGTGTTCAAACGATGAACTGCTGATACCTTATCCAAATCAATCTCACAACCATTGGGTGTAAAAACATGTCCAAGAAATTTTACTCTATTCTTGTTGTATTCACATTTACTCTGATATGACCAAGTATTTTGACGTTCGTTCAGTCACTTTAATCTGCCAGAAACCATGTTGACAATCCAATTTTGTAAAAAACTTGGCCTTTCCTACTTTTGCGGCTATTTCTTCTACTGTATTCAACGGGTAATGGCGCCGTTTTATGTTTTTATTTAATTCGACTGGATCCATACATACTCGAATTTTTCCGTTTTTTTTTCTACCACCAGCATAGGGTTTACGGCTGGGTTTGGTTTAGTAACTGGCGCTAAAACTTTCATTGTAACCATTCTGTCCAATTCCTCTTTTGTTTGATCTCTAAATGCAGCTAGAACTCGACGCGGTGGAATTATTTTGAACTTCGGATTGTCAACAAAATCGATATCATACTCGTAATTATTGCAACAACCCAACTGTATATCCACTTTATGAACGCGTTTCACTAATCCCAGCTCTTCGCATGAATGTTGACCGAGAATTGACATTAAATCCTCGTTAATTACTTTAAAAATCACCATACCTTGGTTTCACCTATTACTTTGACTGTGTCGAGATTATATGTTGATAGACGTTTAGTCGATGAAATGTTTACTTTTAATTTTAATCTGAACGCTTCTTTACGCGACATTACGTTGCAGTGAGCTCCTGTGTCCAAATCAACTAACAGTTCACCCTCACCGACTTTCAATGTTTCAATCCATTTGTCTTTTTTGATTGAACACACTTTTATTTCTTCCTTTTCAACATTTAATACTGCTCACATTGTAATCATACTCGCTCTCGGCACTCGAATCCTGAGTCACTTTCGGAAGAGTCACTGGCTATTTGGTTCACTTTCGCCGATTTTTTATATTTGTCTGTTTTATTTGACTTTTTTTCCGATGATTTCGTTTTGGAGCGACACATTTTTTTATAAATGACCCTTATTACCACACTGTTCACATTTTTTGTTGAATGCTGGACATTGTTTCTTACCGTGTCGTGTGCCGTAGCGCTTACAATCAAATTCGTCATCGTCTTTTTTATTTATTTTGCTTACACAAAAAATCTTCGAATGATTCACATTCTTCTTGCTTAATACGATGAAATTGGTACCGCTCGTACATTTTGTTGCGCGACGGTGCAAAATATTTTTTTAATTTGTCGATATTTTGCTTCGGATCCTGCTTTTCGTCATCGGTGGCGCCCAAATTATTTAATACTTTCAATGCGGGGCGACCAAGGCACGAAATTAATGTTGATGCTTAAATTTCGGCTGTCTTTTTTTGTTAATTCCATTGAATTACTGTAATGGGTAAATAATTCGATCCATTCCGTCCACTCTTGAGCCATATTTAGCTCTGAATTTATCACAAAATTCTTCGGTGGTTTAATTCCGGACATTGTCACAATAAAAAAAAATGACGCAATAATGATACGGTATCGAATGTTCTGTTGATGACGCGTCACTTTTACCGTTGTACTTCTTTTACCTCGTTGTGTGTAATATTGACGAGTTTATTCGGCGAGAAATATTATTAATTTCTTTCTTATTTCCGATTTACTACTTTTCAATTTTACTAATTGTGTAATTTACGCATTAAAACCACATCTGACACCATGTAATACTTATGAGTATCTAATATTGAGAGAGCCGTGATATAAAATGATAATACGTGTGTATCGATTGAATGATCTTTAATGACTGACTTTATAAGAATGGTTTTACATAAGTATGTGTTAATATAGAATAGGGTGGTTCATATTGTCACAGGTATAATTTGTTAGAAAGCTAGAACATGAGGTTAACTAAGTTTCCTTAATCAATAATTGTCACGTTCTTTGCAGACCCGTATGGCATTTCCAAGTAAGTCAAATAATTCCTCAATAGCTTGTCTTGATTTAATTTATTAAGTTCCGAAGTTTACTGCATTAAGCAAGATTTTCAGTAGGTAAAGTTCTTTAATATAATTTCGATTAAGTTTTGCCCAGTAGAGTTGTAGCAATTTAGTAAATTGGCATAAAGAAGATATTAGCTGTAACCAAAATTCGAAGGGATAGTTGAAGCACTATTAGGCATTACGTTTTGACATATGTGAATTGATTTTGGCTAGGGCAAATAAAGAAGATTCCCCGAGTTTTGGATACATTTGAAAGTAAATAACTTTTTTTGAGTCATTCGATAGTGTGTTTAGTATGGTGTCATACAGACATTGACTAAAACAAAAATTATCAGGTTATCTAAATACCCAAAATACTGGAGCTACCGGCCCTTCTAGGATGCGAACCACTCGAAATGTAAAAGAAAATCAGACAAACAACGAATGAGCTTTTCAAATTTGTAAAATATTCTGTTGAACTGATGCTAAACCTTATGAATTTTACTCATTTTGCTATATATATTATAGGACAAACTGGTAGCTTAGTTCTTGAAATTTTGTAAAAGTTATTATTTAACAAACGGGACTTAACCAGACTAAAAAAACCGTTTGTGTGGGCAATTTTACATAAAATTTGCAGAAATAATAGTCGATCCAAAATGCAGATAATTAGGGGTGTTGTGGGCGAGTAAAGCGGCCCAACAAAACATGAACCTTATTTATTCTTTAAGGAATTAAAAACACCAATTTTTATTATTATTGTATTTATATTTTTATTACAACTATTATAAATTCACTATTTTATTTAATGTTTTATTAAATATTCTTTTATTTTTAAATTTAAAAATGCGTTCTATAGTTGCACGCTCGAATTCAACTGATTCACTTAAAAAACCTTTTTGTTATCATCACATCATTTGTGATTTAATTATCTTAATTTTAAATATTAAAGGTTGTGTTACACACTACCCTTTCATATTTTATACCAATTGAGGTGAAATGAATAGTGTCACACAACAGGGGTCTCGTGACCTCGAAGACCTTCAGCGAAAATGGTGAATTTAGTACAGTCAAAATGTAAAAAGACGTCGAAAGTTCGGTTGGCATTTCCAAACTACTTTTGCGTTATGCTTTTTGGGGCATAATTACGAAAAAATAGATTGCAACTAGGGGTGTCGATTTCACCCCTAAAATGGCATTAAACTTCTCTTTTTTTTGGGTTTGTAGCGTTTATTTATGAAGTATAGCGTACTCAAATGTAATTTTTTTAATTTTTATTTTTTTAATTGTTCTCTTACGTCAGTTTAACAAAACGGTTTTTAGTCATGCTAACATTTAAAGCATTTGATTCTCTTAAAAAATATTATCAGCCTAAAATTGTCAATTCAGGCTTCTTGATCATAAAAATATGTGCATATCTGTAAGAAAATATCTTTAGTCATTTTCTCTTAGAAGCAGACAAAGAAATACAGACGTCTGTAGTTTACGAAGTGCGAGTTTCAGCAGTGCAATAAACGATATTAGAAGTTTCGGTCGAGAAAAGCGCCTTGAAATCAATATTCTCAATTTTTTTTCTGAAGTCATGAGGCAAGGTTGAAGAGGTCTTAATCAAAACACTAAACCAAAAAAAGATTTGAGAATATTAGAGAAATTTGTCGTAGCGCCTACATAAAAACCAGACTTCCATACTTACATCTTTCAAGTCTGGCAAGGTTAAATGACAGAAATTGTGTTGCAGTATAATCTATACATTAAGCTAAGAAAAAGATTGAAGAACAGGACTTCGTATATTTGCCGTCTCCTATCTTCCGCTGGAAACATCTTGCATTGGGATTTTTCTAAATTTCACAAAAATATCTTCTTATTCTCAAGCAATTACCTTTGGGAAAATGATGTAAATGTTCGCGTATCTGTCGTATCTGTCAAAAATGTGCCAGCAAATAGTCAGAAATTCATTCTATTTTTTTACATTTTATATAACACGAAAAAATTATAAATGAACCTTAAAAAAATTACGTAAGCAAAAAGTCGGCTATCTCCTAGCCTTTAGTCTTTGTCTCCAAAATTATCAAACCGCCTGATATGTAAACTGATATGTATGGGCAATAATCACCTCGTTTCGGTTCTTCGGATTTCTAGGATGCCATTTTGTTTTAAAAATACTACGTAAACTTATTAGCACAACAAAGTTCATCAACACTTAAATTCTGAAGGAAAGTTTAAACGTCCGTCAAAAATATTTTAATCTCGAGCAAATTAAGGAAGGTAAAATAAAAAAAAATTTAGGTACACCAATTTGGCTATAGCATCACACATTCCAAGTTTAAAATCGTTTTACAATCACTGATCCATTTAAATAAATGTATGTAGGTACAATATGGGTACACAACATGCGAATCAATATCAAACTTCCGCCCTCCCTATCACACCTTCATATTTTGGCTTTCAATATAATTCTATGAAAATATATTTCGATATAATCCGTTTAATCCAATCAAAAAAATTCGATTGGATTTTATTATATATGTAAGGAATTAATTTGATTTAAAATATTTTGATTATCTGTCTGGATGCGTGTGTTTCTCCTAATTAAATAAAATTGTACACATGACTTAATAACATCAATAGACAAATTTTATGCACACCCTATATGTATATTGTAAATTTACGATTATTTTACAACAGGTGTGACACTAACCATATATATATTTGCGCATCAGTAGTTGTACATACAATTAACTATAATTGCGATAAATTTATTATGACGGAAACAATATACTCAATGAGCTATCTAATTCATACGTCTTACAAACAACTATATGCATCAGATGATTTCATCAAAAAATATTTGCGCCACAAAAGGAAATCCGGGATAATTTACACGATTTACAAGAAGATAAGACACTAACCTGTGGTAATGTTTCACTTAAACTAGAATAGCTGGACGCTCGAGACGGTGTTCGAGTACATTCGTGCGATGATGGTGGTTCCGGACTGCCGCACAACGATGATGCGCATGATGTTGTTGATCGTATTGATAATGAATCGGCACGGTTACGTAAAGGCGATATTTGTACGTGCTTTAGCATCTGAAAATATATATAAAAATAAAAAAATCTTAGTTGCAACTTGCAAGAAATAGGATACGTATCGACCCGTAACAATATAAATCAAAATACCTATTGTGTTGTCTTAATCAATGTATGGTGTCATCACAATAAAATTGGCAAAACAATGTTTGCTTTTCTCGAATGAGATGTTTAAAAAAAAAAAAATTTTGTTATTCCTTCAATCGTTTCAATAAGTTAATTGATTTTCAAACCAGCACACAGTTTTTAATTAAAAAGGAGATGATACAATACGAATAGACAAGTTGTATTGCATAGTAAATCAGATTTTTCGTTTGTCGAATTAGTTATCTAAGAGATAACATTGTATGTATATTGTATTACACTTTAAAACCCAATATTTAACCTTTCTGATATTGCAGCATCTAATATTTTATATAATTATATGTTTTGAAAGTCCAGACGTTTAATCTAGCAAGTTACATGTCCATATTTACAACAATATGCAAATGAGCTAATCGATTTTTTCGGCAATTACTTTCAATCTTTCTATATAAAAAATTATGGAATTAATTTTAATTTAGATAATTAGCGATTTACAAAATATATGCTCCAATTTAAAAGTCACCGTATCTAATCAAAATGTCATTTAAATGATTTTAATTAAGACTCGAACTTTCGCGTGCACAATTCACATTTTATAATGTACACAATTTTTGATGTTACAATAAATTCGTTTCCGGTTTTTAAACTATTATTCGAATTACAAAACCGTAACACAGTATTTAGTGTTATGAGATTTAGTTATGGAATTGGGAACAAAATTATTTTGATCAATATACACATTTGTGAAAGTTAAACGCATGTCATGAACTTTTTTTTTTTTTTTGTATGTGCAATGCAATTTTTCTGTACTTACATACATAATTGATTGATTAGAAAATATATAAGTACTGTAATACTGTAAATACGATTTGTAAGGATGTAAAAGGTAGCAAGGTTATCAGCAGTATAAAAAAAAATAAATAAATAGAATCACGTGCTTGCAGAATAAAATGATATTACCTTCATCCGTTGATGATCTAGAATTTAATACGTGTTTATAGTAATCAATCAATTTATTTTCTGTTGATTAAAAACGAGTTATACATTTTTTTTCGTATAAATATGATTGAATGCTGCTGATGACATCTGTGAAGCGTTGTTTATTATGATAATTGGATTGGAAATCGATGATTTTCTAAATTTATGTTTAACTTGTTAAAGTTAATAAATTAATTTTACAAGGCTATAAATTTTATTCAATCAAATCAAATTTGAGTGGCCTTTGAAACAAATATTTGGTAAATAAATTTCTATTGATAAAATCTTTAATTTGGTGTTGACCCAATAGTTAGACATGTTGAAGATTGTAATAGAACACTAATAAGCGTGACAAATTTGCAAAAACAATTTAGATTTTTTTTAACAGAGAACAAATACAGAAGTTTAAGTGGATCTGTACCGAAACATATAAAAAGTGTCGGAACAAGAAAACAAAAATCAAATTCACTCTGGACAGTTTAATATTCCTGCTGTGATTTAAATTTTACTAAAATATACTTTGAACGAGAGTGGAAGTTATTTAAACCTTGAAGTAAATATTGTTTTGAATTAATCATAAATGTATCAATTTAATTTGCTTTGTACTGATTTTTCTGTCTTTAAACAAAATTTGCTTGGAACGTGAGTGAAAATTAAACTTTGAAATCAAGGTAGATTTTAATAAACGAAAATGTATTAATTTATTGAATCTTATATTGTTCAATTAGCGCAATATTTCAGCTTTAATTGCAGTAACGTTGAAATCTCACTCAAAATCTGTACTGTAACCTGAAGTGTGGTTTGAGTGATTTTTACTTTTTTTTATATTTTAACTTTTATTGCAATAAGATTGAAATTTCACTCAACATTATTACTATGAGGTTTGAGTGATGTTTGCTTCAAATTTGAGTTGAATTTTCTGAGAAGAAGAGTGCAATTTATTTAAACTTTGAAATCAACATCGATTTTGGGTTACCGACACTTAAAGTTAAAGGTGAGTTAATCGAGTGATTTTTTTTTCAAATTTGAGTGAAATTGGCGTGACACATGAATGCAATTTATTTAAACTTTAGAGACAAAATTGATGGTTAATTACTGAAAGGTTATCAAGTTGTTTTGCCTAATACTTCAACAATTATTGCAGTGCCACTTTCAATTTCACTCAAAATTATTACTATAAAATTGAAGTGATTTTTGTTTAAAATTTGAGTGAAACGTGTTTGAAACGTTATTGAAATTTATTTAAATATTTTAAGTCAATATCGATTTTGATTTTTTGTGAAAAGTAAGATCGAAATTTCACCCAAAAATACAATAACGAAATTTGCTTGGAACATGAGTGTATTACAGAAAAGTTATCAAATAGTTTTGCCTTATTCTATTTGGTTAGTTCGGTATTTCAGCATTTTTCTTGCAGTGAGCTTGCAATTTCACTGAAAATTAGTACTGTAAGATTTAGGTGGTTTTTCATTCAAACTTGAGTGAAATTGCATTGGAATGTGAGTGATTTTTTAAAATTTTGAAGTGCCGAAAAATTATCAATTTGCCTTACTTGGCTTATACTGGTCTCAACCCAATGACTGTAAGGTTTGAGTGAGTTTTGCTTCAAATTTAAGTGAACTTTGAATTTCCAAAAAGTGAGATTGAAATTTCACTCAAAATTATTACCACATGGATTTTTAGTCAAATGTACTTTGAACATGAGTGAAATTTGTTTAAACCTTGAAGTCAAGATCGATTTTAAATTAATCAAAAATGTCTCAATTTATTTTCCTTTGTACTGATTTTTCGATATTTGAACGAAATTTGCTTGGAACTCATGTGAAATTCGTTTAAATTTTGATATCGATAGATTTTTAATTACCGAATTAACTGAGTTAAATTTATTCAAGTTTTGTAGTAAATATCGATTTTTAACTTCCGAAAAGTTATCAAATTGTCTTGTCTGTCCATAATTTCAAAATTATTGAAGCGATTGAAATTTCACCGTGATTTTCTTTCAAATTTGAGTGAAATTAGTTTTTAAATAGTAGTTATATTAGTTTTGAATTACCGAAAAGTGAGGTTGAAGTTTCACTTAAAATTATTACTGTGTGGTTTGAGATATTTTTGTTTTTTCGATTTTGAATTACCCCAAAAATTGTTGATTGTTTTGCCTTACTTATCATGGTCGGTCAGCCCAATATTACATCATTTATTAAAGTGAGATTTAAATTTCCATTGAAATTTGAACGTAAGTGAAATTTATTTAAACTATTAAGTCGATTTTAATTAATCAAAAAATTACCAATTTGTTTTGTTTTCTTGAAAACTTGCTTGGAACATGGAAGTTGAGTGAAATTTATTTACATTTTGAAGTTAGCCCCAATATTTCAACATATTGCAAGGAAATTTGAATTTTACTGAATATTTCTATTATAAGGTTTGAGTGTCTTTTGTTTCAAATTTGGACTGAATTGGTTTTGCAACTGTATTACCGAAAAGTGAAGTGGACCCCAAAATTATTCACCGTTTATTGCGTGATTGAAATTTCACTCAAAGTGTTACTATAAGGATTTAGTGATTTTTATTTCAAATTTTAACCGACAATTGCTTAGAACACGGTTGACATTTTTATGTAAACTTTGAAGTCAAAATTGATTTTTATTTGGCCGCATGGGAACATGATGATGGAACGAAATCTCGCCCCCCTCTCACAACCGCCGATGGAAAAAATGGTGGAGTGGAATAATAATAGTTGTTTACAGCTTTTCAGAAAATTTGTGTTGTCATTGTGTCTTCTTACAGGTTGGAGCAGTAGAGATGAATTCTAAAATTGTATTGTCTTGTGTTAAATAAATTACTAAAAAATTATTACTAACAAATTTACTAACTATCAACTACTTAGGTGTCTGGAACCGGGTTGAGTCTTTGTTGCTAACATTCCTTTCCCATCCCTCGATCTTGTTATATGTAAAAAGGTGTACGACGGCGGCCTGACCAGGGGCGGATTTCACAACTATTAGACTTATGTGGTTATCGATGTGGCGCCTTTCTTTACGGGGTTTGGCTTCATGAAGAATGGTGTCGTGTTGTGTAACATGGGTATAGTGGTGTGTGGTATTCGCATTTATAATACGGGAGACTTGCTTAATGCTTGATCGTACATCGCAATCAATCAATCAATCAATCAATCAATTGAATAGACTTTTTTCAATTAGGTTATACCTACAAAGGAGAATTTTGAATGTATTTCGCAGTAGTATTTGAAATAAACTTAAAAACTATAAAATAAAAGTTTAATAGACGAGGATGAGAGATTAATTTGATACACATAAGAGGTAGGTTTATTTATTGGATTCCACTCAAAATGTTTACTCCACTTTAGTGGAGGATATGGACAAAGAAGGAAAAATAATCAAATATTCACTCACAGATCCATTATGATTCACCGAAAATAAAGTTAAAATTTTAGTAGGCAGCGATGCGAGACTGGAACGTGAGTGAAACTCGTTTAAATTCTGACATCGATAGATTTTTAATTACCGGATTAAATGAGTTAAATTTATTCAAGTTTTGTAGTGAATATCGACTTTTAATTACCGAAAAGTTATCAAATTGTTTTGTTTGTTCAAAATTTCAAAATAATTGAAGCGATTGAAATTTCACTCAACATTATTTCTATAAGGTTTGAGTGATTTTATTTCAAATTTAAGTGAAATTAGTTTTTAAAGAGGAGTTTTATTAGTTTTGAATTACCGAAAAGTGGGTTGAAATTTCACCTAAAATTATTACTGTGTGGATAGAGTTATTTTTGTTTTTGCTTTTTCGATTTTGAATTAACCCAAAAATTGTTGATTATTTTGCCTTACTTATACTGGTCGGTTAGCCCAATGTTACATCATTTATTAAAGTGACATTGAAATTTGACACAACATTTTTCAAAGATTTTTAGCTAAATTTGCATTGAAATTTGAACGTAAGTGAAATTTATTTAAACTATTAAGTCGATTTTAATTAATCAAAAAATTACCAATTTGTTTTGCTTTCTTGGAAACTTGCTTGGGACATGGAAGTTGAGTGAAATTTATTTAGATTTGATATCCTCAATATTTCAACATATTGCAAGTAAATTTGAATTTTACTCAATATTTCTATTATAAGGTTTGAGTGTTTTTTGTTTCAAATTTGGACTGAATTGGTTTTGCAACTGTATTACCGAAAAGTGAAGTGGACCCCAAAAATATTCAGCGTTTATTGCAGTGATTGAAATTTCACTCAAAAATGCTACTATAAGGATTTAATGAGTTTTATTTAAAATTTGAGCGACAATTACTTAGAACACGGATGACATTTTTATGTAAACTTTGAAGTCAAAATTGATTTTTAGCTATCGGAAAATAAAATTGATGGTTCAAAGTGATTTTTGCTTCAAATTTGAGTGAAATTGGCATGGAACGTGAATGAAATGTAAACTTTGTAGTCGAAATCGATGTCTAATTACTGGAAAGTTATCAAGTTGCTTTGCTTTATAATGACCGGTCAACCTAATATTTCAACAATTATTGCAATGAGAATTTCAATTTCACTCAAAATGAGTATGTACTATATAAATTCAAGTGATCACTTAAAATTATATATTTATAAAATTCATGTCACGTAATTGCAATTTGTTTATTTTTAAGTGAATGTCGGTTTTGATTGATTTTCTTTCAAAATTATTATGGAAATTTGCTAATAAATAACCAAATTGTTTTGCCTTATTCTATTTGATGAGTTCATCATTTCAGCATTTTTATTGCAGTGAGATTTATATTTCACTCAAAATTATCACTAAGGCAATTTCCAAATTTGAGTGAAACTGGATTGGAACATTTATTTTAATTTTGTAATTTTAATTTGCATTGCTTTACTTATATACTGGTCCTTTCAAAAGTGATTGCTGTAAGAATTTTACTTAATAAACTTTTGAGTGAAATCCAAAAAGTTTTCGTGTAAGTCAACGTTTTATTGAGATTAAAGATATTTATCTATACAATAGTTGCAAACCAAAACAACTGTAAACTGACTACAAAAATTTACACAAGTTTGCAACAATTTTCGAATACTTAACAGAATTGCATTGTGACCCCGAGTAACTAAACTTTTTCAAATTAGATTATACCTACAAATGAGAATTTTGAATGCATTTTGCAATACTATTTGAAATATACCTAAAACCTATAAAATAAAAGTTTAGCAGACAAGGATGAGAGATTAATTTGATACAAATAAGAAGTAGGTTTATTTATTGAATTCCACTCAAAATGTTAATAAAGAACGAAAAATAATCAAATATTCACTCAAAGATTCATTTTGATTCATAGAAAATGAAGTTAAAATTTCACTCAAAATTATTACTGGTTATTATTATATGGTTGCGTGATTTTGGATTTGCTTTCTCGATTTTTAATTACTCTAAAAATTATTAATTGTTTTGCTTTACCCCTACTGGTCAATCAGCCTAATATTTCAGTATTTATTGGAGTGAGATTGTAATTTTACTCAATATTACTACTAAATGGTTTGAATACTTTTGCTTCAAATTTGAATGAAATTAGGTTGCAAACATTTATTATTTTGAGTGAAATTCAAGTTCAAATCCTATTCAGTTAGAAGATTTTCGACTTTAGTTGCAAACTAAAACAAATATAAACTGAATTAGCAAAACTTTACACAATTTTAAAAGTATTGAACTTAATTCTGTCATGAAAAATACCGCATATTTATGAATATAAAAGTTGAAAGAAATTAGCTATTGAGTAGACTATACGCATTAGTATAAAGGACAATTTTAGTAGGCCGCGTTGCGAGATTAATTTAACTGGTATTAAAATTCCACTCAAAATGTTTACTAAAGTTTCAGTGGATTTAGCATCAATTTAAATGGATTGAAAAATTAAATTTCGCAAAAAATATAAAAGTTATTTGGTATCAGAGCTTAAGTGAAATTTTCCTAACCATTTCAGTAGTGAAATAATCAAGTGATTATGAACTTGGTATTGTGTTTGTTCAGTAAACGTGAAATTTAAATTCTAACCAGACCCAATCTAAAGTTTTCGAATATTAATTGCAAAAATATTACTGTATTTATAAACGAACAAAATTAAAAATATTCAAAATTTTGCTTGATTAAACTTGAAATAAATGTTTGGCAGAATTTGATACAAAACTTGATATTCTTTTAGTCGATTTACAATTAGTAAATATTATTTAGAAATTATTTTGATTGTAAGGTTAACAAATTAATATATTATGTGTATCTAATAACGTAGTATCTAGAGAAATTGAAATTCCACTCAACAATTGTCACTATACATTTTTTTATGATTTCACATCCATTTTGAAAACAATTTGTTTGTAGCTCTGACAATTTGAGATTAAAAGAGAGATGAGAAATTATTCTACCCGGATTCAAAACCTGAGTGAAAAAAATCCACTCAAATTTTTGAGTGACATTTTTATTTTTTTTAAATTTGATTATAACTATGAATATGCCAAAAATTAAAACGTATGCCCTTTTATAACATTATCAGGAAAGTATCTTTGAGTAGGATTAGGAAAGCAGGAGCAAGGGTAGGAAAGCAATTTGCTTATAGCTCTGACAATTTGAGATTAAAAGAGAGATGAGAAATTATTCTACCCGGATTCAAAACCTGAGTGAAAAAAATCCACTCAAATTTTTAAGTGACATTTTTATTTTTTTTTTAAATTTGATTATAATTATGAATATGCCAAAAATTAAAACGTATGCCCTTTTATAACATTATTAGGAAAGTATAATTGAGTATGGTTCAAAAAATTATTTTTAGAAGCTTTAAGCTAAAATTTGAGTACAATTCGAAAACTATCAGTTATTTGAGTAAAATTTAAAACTAATGCTGGTACTACAAATTATAGAGCTTCAATGTCTGTTACAATATGATATAAAAACTTTGTATTGGTCGAGCTAGACTTATTAAGTACTTGAGTAAAATTTAAAAAAGCTCAGTGCGAGTATTGCCTAGCGCTGGCCTGATCAAACTTTGAAATAATTATAGAGTTTGGTTCGGATTTGAATGCATATTTGTCTTTCATTCTTTTGAGTGTTTTTTATTTTATTTTAATTCGCTTTTTCAGCATTTCTACTCTAAGTTTGTACCTTAGAAAAAGAAAAATTAATTTCGAATTTTATGATTACATTTTACTCGTTCGCAATATAAATGTTACTGGCTGCCGAATTTAATCTTTGTCACAGTTGACAATTTAAATATTTACATACGTTTAAATCTAACAAATGGCTAATAATTTTTTTGATCTTGTCATATTTCTGCAATTTTATAAATTCCCATCTACCCTATATTGAAAATGTACCTCATATTGTTCACGAGACATAATGTATGTATATTTGTCTTCTTAGAAATAAAAAGAACATCAAACCGAACACAAAAACATATTTATATTCATGTATTAAGTATATGATGTGCCCCTTGAGAATTGAGAAACAAACAAAAAAATCTCACTTGCCTGCCAAATAAGCACATACATATAATCGTCTTTATTTTGCTCAATACAAAATAAAAATGTCTTTTTATTTAAGATAAATATCTTAAAGATGATATCCTTAAATGTAGCATATAGGATACATTATTGTACTAAATACAGGTGAAAGATGACAAAAATGTATACGTTAAAGTGATTGGTATAACCTTCTGCGTATCGTAATTATGTGAAAAAAAAATTAAATCACCACACACAGGTTTAGTTTTTATGTGTAACGCAAACTGTTAACCCTTTTTAAATAATTAGCGCATATATTTTCAACCACACATTGCAAATTTTCACATATAACTCAAATTTCCTTTCACTACCACTTTTACATACATACAAATCCCTTTCCCATATCGTATACCTCTATACATACAAATAAACACAATAAACGGAAAATTTATAAAATTCTCACGTTGAATTCATTGTTGTTCATAAATTTTATGTAGGTTCATAACCACATGTCATGTGATATATTTATGTATAGAGTGAAATTTTGTTAAAAAAAAAATTCACACAGGATCGACAAAAATCGATCGTTTTATGCTTATTTAAAGTACAAAATATTTTTTCTTTAGAGATCCTTGGAAATAATTCAAAAGACGCGCAGCAGGTAGAACTTCAAATATAACACCGAAATTTGTTCGATCTCTTTAAAATTAACAAAAAGCAAAAATATAAAATAAAAAGGTGTTACCGACTCTCCTCGATCATTTTTTCAAGTGACTGATGGTTACATTTACTACCGTCATAACGATCGCACTCGACTTGTAAATTTTTATTAACATTTTATTTCGTTTATGTCATGGAATCTAGGCGCCGGATGACGATTTTTATTCATTTTTTTTTTAGTACATACTTATCTTCTCTTCAAACGACAAGATAGAAAATGTGATAGACAAAAACAAAACAAAAAAAAAAATCAGATCATTATTAGATTTGTTAGATAAACCAGTTTTTTAGGTGATCATCGTAAATAATACATTAATCTAAAGATTGGAATTTTTATTAACTTAATACATGTTTGTTTGTCGTAAGATGATCGTGACGCGACTCAAACCGAATCAACAAAAAATGTTTTTTTTTTCTGTTTTTCTTATTTCCGCCGACTTTGGAATTTTTAACTGAAACACTTTGGTGCTGTGGAATTTTTTTTTTTTTTTTTTTGCCGTGTATCGGTCATATATGTCTCACGGATTTGTTGACGTTGTAAGGTTGTTGGTAAAATTTATTTTTATTTTTTTGAAGCAGTAATTTAAGACTATAAATATATACAAATTATTTGTTTTTATTATTTTTTAATTAAATAGTTTTGATTTCATTTCATTTGAAGGTTAATTGGTTTAATGTTTCGTCGTAACTGCGTAACTATTTTTGGTTTGATTGAAATTTAAGTTTTGTAATCCTTTTTAATTTTGGACTCTTTGTGGAAATTGAAAACAAACGGAAATGATTGGATATATATGTACATATATATTATAGGGTTTCTGATGGGAATGTATATCCGCCGAAATTTGATTCAATTTGTATTTTTGTCGAAACTTATGTACAGATTACAAACTATTCTAAGATTTAACCAAATAATGTTTGAATTGAAAACTACGTTAATCAACATAAATAGACATTTATCTCTGAAGGGTCGAATATATTGCTGATTTGCGGAAGCTAAAAGTATAGAAAAGAAAAAAGAAATATTTTTATAGACAAACAACAAAGCAATCAGTTAACGCTATGCCGAAATCAACCTCCAAGAAGAGCACAGCAATCTCAAGGTCGTCAACAACCACGATCAACATTCACGCCAATATGTAACAACGCACAAAGTAACGTTCTGTCATCTTCATGACATGTTCAAGTTCAACGAATTGCCAAGGCTGCGGGGGTGTGATCTTCGAAACTACAGTGTCGATATCGGTTTTCATCGATTTTCGCATCATCGTTCCAGTGAAAAAATCGGATGGACCAATTCACATATATTTAAGCCCGCATTGTTTTCAAATTCCATCGAAAAAGAACTTATTGGCTACTTAACCAACCGGGAAAATATTTTTCGAAGCTTCATTTAGCTCAAGCGTACCAGCAACTATTAATGGATGATAATTTGGCATTGATTCAAACAATTATCATTCATAAGGGGGCATTCAAAGTCAAACGTTTACAGTTTGAAATGTCGACCACACTTGGCATATTTGAAAAATTAGAGAAGGAACAGACAACTTCGATTGAGAAATTATTAATGTCAATTGTATGTCTCCTCTATTGAGGAACAAATAACAGCTATCAGCAGCACTCCGACACCTCAAGACAAAACGCACCTTCAAGGTTTTTTGGGGCTTCTTAATTTGTATCATGCTTTTTGGAAGGAAAAGCTGCCATTTCTGAGCCGTTACATCGTCTTCTGGAGAAAAGATTCAAATACATTATAATGAGTCACTGCCATTACAGCACAGAGCGAAATTACACTACGATCGTCAAGGGGACTTTGGCGATTATTGCTGATCATAAACCATTACTGGTCCTCTTTAATCCGAAAAACTCGGCACGATATAATTTTCATCTACAATACCGTCTGGGAAACAAACACAAAAATTCTGATGCGTTGAGCAGATTACCGAACCCAACCGCAATAGCTCGCGCTGAGGAAGACAAAGTTTTAATGATCGAAACAACTGTCAATCCTCGATTAACCGCTGTCGACATCGCAAGGCTAACAGTGAAAGATAAAACTTTGACAGGAATTCAAACCATTCTTTCAACGACGTAATTAAATATCGATTAAGAACTGCTCAACAACTAATTTCATCATCCCACCACAATCGTTAGCCGGGCATTGTCGTAACGAAGGCAGTGGCACGTAGCTATTTCTGGTGGCCAAATTTAGGTTCTGACATCGAATGAACTCACAAATTTTTATGAAATAAATTGTAAAATAAGACTGTAAATCTAACACTCTGTAAATCTGAAGTGCACCAGCACCTTTTGAGAACTAATAACATTACATGGAACGCAATCAAACTGGTTTTCAGCTTGCGGAAGTAAACAGGTGGCTTTTCCATTCCTCCTGTTGAGTCTTATTTTCCTCCATCGTAGCGCACTGGGAAAAGTATTGACTCGGATTAAGAAGTGTAAGCAATCTTCTTGTAGATCCCACAGAACTGGTAGGACCTTCACTGATGATGTACCCTCAATATAGATATTCCGTCTCACACCTCTTTCGCAGTGTATAGAACTTGGTTTATGATACCAACTTTCTTAATCTACTAACACTTGCTAGACCGTACCTACTTCAGGCATTCGATAAATTCCTAAATAGTGGCTTAGAACTTTGATCGAGTTTTAAAAGCTTTTACAATGCTTTTAGCTGTTTTTAGAATTTTCCATTAATTCGCGTTGAATATTCATGATCTGTTTGATGAATCAGTTGAAATGAATGGATTCGATTTATTTGCAAGATTGCCTCTTTTTAAGTCCAAACACTTTACCCAACGATTTTCCAGCTTCTTTTAGCCTCCCATAAAATAAGATATCTCGAACTAAGCAAATACTGTTTTGATCCCTATTTTTTTTAACGAGTCATTTCATCATTTAGAGCTTTGAAAGAAAGATAAATTGCAAAAGAAGAAATCTGGAGAATAGGATGGACGAGGGAGAAGTTCAATGATGAAAGAGAATATTCTTTCTTTACGAAATTGCATTGTTTTTCCATCAATGAAGATTATGGTCAATGGTGAGCAAATGAGCCACCCATCTTGCCGATAATGAGCAGATTTCTCTTTTACTGTTTCGTCACTTTTCTTCAAGTCTTTTCACAAAACTTCTTTTTGACATCCCCACTTCAAGTTTTCTAAATAAAACGAATGATAGGAGCGCCAATTTCTCGTTGAAAATATTTTTTCTTACTATTATGAGTACCTTACTTGATGAAACCAGTAAACATAATTCTGAATACCAAAACAAGATAAAATCTGCCAACTATCGTTTCACTAGCTACAATTCGAGTTTTATCGATAATTTTCAGTTTTGTTTCGAAATTATTGAAATTGTCCCGAAGGTTATTCGAGATTTTCAACTTTACGATATTATTATCAGTCGATTGTTTCGTGAATTTTCGAAATTATTCAATAATATTCAGATTTTTCAATAATATTATCGAAATCATCCGAATTTCTAAGAAATTTTTGTAGTTTTTCGAGATTAATCGAGATTATTCGAAATTCCATAGGATTTTCAAAATTTTCGAAATTATTCGAATATTGCCTGATTCGAAATTATTCGAATATTATATGATTGAGTCTCGTGATATTTTCAACTTACAGGTAATTCATTTTTCAATTTCATAGAATTTGTCGACTTTCTCGAAATTATTCAAATGCATTGCCTGACAATTTATTGCCAAACTTTATAGGATTGAGTCGCGTGATATTCAAATTTTTTTCGAAATTTTGTAGGGGTTTCAACATTTTCGAAATTATTCGAGATTTGTTGAATTTTTGAAATTATTCGAATATATTGCCTGACTTTGTAGAATTGAGCCACGTGATATTACCGACTTATAGGTGATTCCAAATTTTTTCGAAATTTCGTAAGGTTTTCAACATTTTCGAAATTATTCGAGATTTGCCGAATTTTTCGAATACATTGCCTGACAATTTATTGCCTGACAATTTATTGCCTGACTTTATAGGAATTAGTCATGCGATCTACAAATTTTTTTCGAAATTTTGTAGAGTTTTCAACATTTTCGAAACTATTCGAGATTTGCCGAATTTTTCGAAATTATTCGAATACATTGCCTGACAATTTATTGCCTGACTTTGTAGAATTGAGCCACGTGATATTACCGACTTATAGGTAATTCAAAATTTTTTTGAAATTTCGTAGAGTTTTCAACATTTTCGAAATGATTCGGATTTATCGAATTTTTCGAAATTATTCGAATACATTGCCTAACAATTTATTGCCAGACTTTATAGGATTGAGTCGCGTGATATTCAATTTTTTTTCGAAATTTTGTAAGGTTTTCAACATTTTCGAAATTATTCGAGATTTGTTGAATTTTTTGAAATTATTCGAATATATTGCCTGACAATTTATTGCCTGACTTTGTAGAATTGAGCCACGTCATATTACCGACTTATAGGTAATTCAACATTTTTTCGAAATTTCGTAAGGTTTTCAACATTTTCGAAATTATTCGAGATTTGTCAAATTAATTATAGGATTAAATCACATGACATTCAAATTTTTTTCAAAATTTTGTAGGGTTTTCAACATTTTCGAAATTATTCGAGATTTGTTGAATTTTTCGAAATTATTCGAATATTTTGCCTGACAATTTTATTGCCTGACTTTGTAGAATTGAGCCACGTGATATTACCGACTTATAGGTAATTCCACATTTGATGAAATTTCGAAGAATTTTCAACATTTTCGAAATTATTCGAGATTTGCCGAATTTTTCAAAATTTTTCGAATACATTGCCTGACAATTTATTGCCAGACTTTATAGGGATTAGTTATGTGATGTTCAAATTTTTTTCGAAATTTTGTAGAGTTTTCAACATTTTCGAAATTATTCGAGATTTGTAGAATTTTTCGAAATTATTCGAATACATTGCCTGACAATTTATTGCCAGACTTTATAAGATTGAGTCGCGTGATACTCAAAAAATTTTCGAAATTTTGTAGGGTTTTCAACATTTTCGAAATTATTCGAGATTTGTCAAATTAATTATAGGATTAAATCACGTGATATTAAATTTTTTTCGAAATTTTGTAGGGTTTTCAACATTTTCGAAATTATTCGAGATTTTCCGAATTTTTCGAATACATTGCCTGACAATTTATTGCCTGACTTTATAGGAATTAGTCATGTGATCTACAATTTTTTTTCGAAATTTTGTAGAGTTTTCAACATTTTCGAAACTATTCGAGATAAACTTTATAGTATTGCCAAACTTTATAGTATTGAGTCGCGTGATATTCAACATTTTTTCGAAATGTTGTAGGGTTTTCAATATTTTCGAAATTATTCGAGATTTGTTGAATTTTTCGAAATTAATATATTGCCTGACAATTTTATTGCCTGATTTTGTAGAATTGAGCCTCGTGATATTACCAACTTATAGGTAGTTCCACATTTTTTCGAAATTTCGTAGGGTATTCAACATTTTCGAAATTATTCGAGATTTATCGAATTTTTCGAAATTATTCGAATACATTGCCTGACAATTTATTGCCTGACTTTATAGAAATTGGTCATGTGATGTTCAAATTTTTTTCAAAATTTGGTAGAGTTGTCAACATTTTTGAAATTATTCGAGATTTGTAGAATTTTTCCAAATTATTCGAATACATTGCCTGACGGCAGACTTTATAGGATTTAGTCGCGTGATATTCAAAACTTTTTCGAAGTTTTGTAGGGTTTTCAACATTTTCGAAATTATTCGAGATTTGTTGAATTTTTCGAAATTATTCGAATATTTTGCCTGACAATTTTATTGCCTGACTTTGTAGAATTGAGCCAAGTGATATTACTGAGTTTTAGGTAATTCCAAATTTTTTCGAAATTTCGTAAGGTTTTCAACATTTTCGAAATTATTCGAGATTAGTCAAATTAATTATAGGATTAAATCACGTGATGTTCAAATTTTTTTCGAAATTTTGTAGGGTTTTCAACATTTTCGAAATTATTCGAGATTTGTCGAATTTTTCGAAATTATTCGAATAGGCAATCTGTTGTTGCTAACAATTTTATTGCCTTAATTTATAGAATTGAGTCACGTGATTTTATCAACTTACATATAATTCAAGATTTAATTTCAAATTTGTCGAATTTTTCGAAATTGTTCGAATATATTGCCTGGCAATTTGGTTGCCTGACTTTGTGGAATTGAACCACATGATATTACCGACTTTAGCTAACTTGCCTAACATTTTTATTACCTTACGTTATAGAATCGAGTCACGTGATATAACCGACTTTTCAGAGTTTTTCCGTTATTCAAAATTATTCGTGGATATCATGATTGTTTAAGTCTTTTGGCGATGACTGGCGCCTAATTTACAGGTAATCCGATTATTTTATGAAATTTTTGTAAAATTTTCGAAATCACAAGTATCGATAATTTTGAGATTATTTCGAAATTACTGAAAAAAATTTGCCTCATGTTACACATTTTATTAGGAAATGAATAATATTAATGCTTCTGAATTTTGAAAAACCACCAGCAACTTGTACTTCAAACAATTTAAGATTTACAAAATTAATCAAAATTCAGATTCGCCAGCATATTAGTAGTATTCAAGGCCCAAAAATAATTAGCAAAATACTCGAGGCTTTTAGTATTTCTGAAATTTTCTAGATTATTACTAATAATTGTGTGATTATTTATGTTTGCTCCAAATAGAAAAAGTCTACTTAATAAAAAATATGCTTTGTATGTCAATATAGGACTAACAAGTCAATTAAGAATTTATGAAATTATTTATTTATTTTAAATTACCGGAAAAACTTAAGATAAATGAAAAGCCCGCATTGTGAGGAGACATTTAACCGAAAATTCATACAATATGTTAGTACGTAAGTGGTTAAATGTTTTAAGACAGAAAGCTCTTAAGCAAGCTTACATTAGACACAATTCCCTAAATTAATCAAGTCTCACTGTAAGTATCTCACAACTATTTGTCAATACACAAAATAATCAAGTTGTGATTATAGGAAGAAAAAAACAACTTTGGTGAAAGCGAAATTATATAAATAGAAATCGAAAATCCATTACGTTGGGATTAACAACAACATCCCAAGTCCCAAAAAAAAAAATGAAAATAAAGTTTTTCGTTATTGTGTACACAAAAACTTACTAACAAAAAGTTAGTAAAAAGTAAATAATTTATTATGGTTGAAAACTTTTAACAAAGTTTTCCACAACAACAAACAACGATACAATGGGGGTGTCGTGTCACATATCTATTTTACAGGTGTATTAACAATTTTGCAGTTCATTTAAAAATTTTCTATCTTTATTTTGCACACACACACACATAGATATATGGTATGTGTACGATTATAGACGGTGGTGATTTATCAAAATCAATAAATGAAATTAAATTACCGTAAAGCTAACCGATCTGTTGTTGTTGCATCCTAAAAATTTTATAACGAAGAATAATTGATCAACATATAAATGGGATATGCTCTGATGCTGCTGCTCTAGGATAGGATAAATATAAACTTTACAGACCATTTAATAGTTTATAATAAAAAACATTTTTTTTTTTTGATATTAAGTTTGATTATATCCCATTTGGTAGTCCAATCAGGTTTTTCGTTATATGTACATGGTAGACAAATTTTCGCATTCCTATTTAGCGTAGTGGTTCCTAACCTTTCCGAAATAAAATTAATTTAATCTTAACAAGTCTAAATATTTTGTGAAAACCACTTCTCCCTGAGGTCTTATTAATTCTATTCAGCATGCAATACATTTTTTTGTTTGTACACTTCATGCGGGATGATACGACCCTATTCAAACGTACATACTGTAACAATATATCCTATACATCCGTTTTCATTCAAATTTAAAGTGTATTAAACGAGATAAACAGTTTCTTTTGTTGGTAGGAGAGTTTGAATGCGTTTTTTTTGTTTTTTTTTTTTTTTTGGTACAATATCCCGGAAATGCCCTTTTGGAACAAATAAAAAATAATTTAATTTATCTTCACAATTGATTGAATCCAATTGACATTTATTCTGGTCGAAAGCAATTTTTTTTTGTTATTTTTAAAGAGCTCTAAACTCTGGATATTAATAAATAATACCACATGAAAGGAAAGGAAACATAATTGGATTGGCTGTAAGTAAACGACATTGAAGGGTATTGACTACATACTATATTGAGTAAATTTTTTGTATTTTGTATTATTCCGGTTTGGTCAAGTGGAACTAAATTAAAGCCATTAAAATAACCGCAAATATTTTTTGTTAGTTTTAGGTTTTTTTTTTTTTTGTACAGTAATGATTTTTTCAATTAAAGTAATAATAATCATAAATATTATGACATCCAGATCGTTAAAGACAAAAAAAAAGTTTTTGAACTTCACCTCGTCGCGTGCATTTAACATTTAGTTAGTTTCTTGAACTGTATCGGCATTTTGTTAAAACAATTTTTTTTTATTAATTCAATTTTCAAATTGATTATTTCGACTCGGCTGACTGGATACTATATAAATTTAGTTTTTTTTTTGCACTATCAACGAAAAATAAGAGTCAATCAATTCAGGCAGTAGCACAGTACGCTGCTCAGTATGCTATACGAACCATAAAAAAACCGATAAAAAAACTAAAAATTCCTCCCGATTTAATCGGGCAATACATATCAAAATCGTTCATATATGAAATTAAAATTGGTACTAAAAAACTAAAAAAATTCGCGCGACATGGGAAGTTATCCATAACGGTATTTTTTTTTTGTATAAGCTGGTTTTTTGTTATTTCATTAAGCGACATTTTTTTTTTTTTTGCTTTAAACGGGATTCAACCGGGAACAATAAATATTTTTTACCTTCACAAGGTAATCGCACATTAACAAAATAGTCAAGATCTTGTAATCGATAGAAATTTATAAATATGAAAAGACATAGCAAAGAGAAAATTTGCGTGTGAAACTATTTTTGATCGTGGTGGACGCGGTGCGGTCTTGAAAAATATTTTAACGATTAATTTAAGCAAATTAATTAGAAAAAAACTAAAAAAATATTTTGAAATCATCCGGATTAAATCATTGAGTTTGGTACAAATTATAATTAAGCGATTGAGATGAAAACTGGTTTAGGCTAGATATAAGAATATGGCGTCTTAATTTTTTTTTTTTTTAAAGCACATAACCTACATCAATGAGTTGTACAAAGCCACAAAAATTATTGAAACAATTAAATTATTTTCTCACAATAAATTAAATTAAAACAACAGAAAAGAAACAATAAATATAATTAAATTACATTTTCCTTCAAAAAAAAAAAAAATGTTTTATGATTTTCAAAGAATGAAATAAATTTCCGAATAAATCTAAATACATAAATACACACTTTGGTTTGTATACTCGTACTATTATGTGTATATTCTCTCGTTCACAACATAATATCCGGAATATTATGGTATTTCTGGGAAATTATTGTATTACAAGCGCAATACATAATTTGTCTATAGTTTGAGCAGAGCAATGTTTGTAGGGTGTTTCATAACGGAAGAATGGGGTAATGAGGTTATGAAAATATTTAATTCGAATCGCTATATTTTGTTTGACTCGAATTTTATACGCATATTTAGAAATTAGTTATTTGCGGAAGTGTTAATAAAATGGTTTGCAATACAGGAATACCTCGAATAACGTTGATTTCATAAAAAAATAATATGGAACGTTAATTAATTACTGTCTCAACGACTAAAGTGTGAATTATGTAAGTTCACATTTCATCCACGATTGTGGAACATATGTCAAATAGTAACGTTCTCTACATAATTTAAGAAAAGTTAATTTAAATTGTGGAACATAAATTATTCACATGCAAAAATTAAATCCAATGAACAACTTGTTCAGTCGAAGCTATACCAAAACATTGAAAATTAATTGCTTCCAGAGAAATTAGTAACAACTTGGTCTCCCATGTTATTTGAAATTTTAGAATTTCGTTAAAACAAAAAGTGTGGAACCTAAGTCAACTACATATGCGGAGCTCTTTTTGAAAATATTTTAAATAAATTGCTAAAAAATATTTGTGGAACATACGTCAATTAGTTTATTGTCAGTGTGGTAGGACTTCTATTATTCGACTTGAAAAACACTTTATTTGCTGTGGTGCATTAAGTATCGCGTTAAACGTGGTATTCCAGTTTTAAAATATTTACTAAATACCGATATTTGATATTTTTGATACACAATAAGTAGTTATTAGAAAAACTTCCGTATTAATTAAAATAATTCTGGTTTCTGAGAAAAATTTAATTAGACGTAAATGTAATACTACTCAAGCCAAAAAAAACGTAGCTTTATACGAGTAGCTCAAATATTATATTCTGAATTTTTACTGAATTTCATAATATTTCAAATTCGTACAGTAAGTATTCGTTTATTCACATTTTAGTTTGTAAATTGAAATTTATTTTGTTCATGGTGCAAATTATATAGTTGAGGCAACAGACTATAATAACGTTTCAAACAATAAGTCCATAAAACTAATTAGTTCATTTCATAGTCGGAGATCATTTTCATGGACATTTAGAGGTCAACCTAAATTTTTTTTTAAGCTGATTCTCGATCTATTGAAAAATTGATAAACCTGCGGCTAAACATTTTTTGAAATGATCCAATTTTATTGAAGTAGGCATTTTAATGAAGTTATGTGAGCTAATTCAAAATCTGGCAATACAGTTTTAATTACGTTTTAACCAAATCATTACTTTTGTTTAATATTTTTTGCAAAAATGTATTTTTTGCGATACATTATTTCGGTTCAACATGTCAAATTTGGTCATCTTTCAAAATATTTAAAGTGAAAGTAAGAATTTTCAATATTCTAGTAACTTTGAGGTTTCTAGAAAAATTCTAAAATTCTTTAAAAATTAGAGTTGATTTTGAAGTCAGATTTGCAAAATAATCTGGATTAAAATTACAAATTTTTGAATAAAGAAGTAAAAAGTCGATTTCAAAATTTTCGCATTTAGTTTTGAGCGGAAGAAATGAAACAAGATAGAGATTTTTTACCAAGGTCGATTTTGGGTAGCGTAACTATAATAATGCAGTTAGTAGGTTAATTGTTTGGTTAAGATTCAAAAATAAAATTTTTTCAAATACAAATTTCTGTAGTCCAGATCAACTGAGTCTATCCTTTAAGTCGATTATTAGACCTTTACACCTTTGTATCTAAAATCGATATGAAGCCGAAAGATAGAAAGGGCGAGAAAGAAAACGGATCAGATGTGACTTGGAGTATTATTTTTCAAAAACTTGCTTTTCCAATGAATAATAGTTTTACGTAGATTGTATTGAATGTTCCAAACAATATTCTCTTAATTTACGCAAAAACGACAGGGCTAGAAATTTTGGGCCAGAATTAGGAATAATGGATTGGGGTGCAGCGAGTTACAGAAACGTACAAGTATCTTGCATATTATAGACATTTTTGCATATTGCTCCGTTCGTCGTTTTTGTGTAGTAGGGGAGAGAGACAAAATCCCGGGAATCAAGATCCCGAGGGTACAAAATGCCGAGGAGAGTAAATCCCGAGGATACAAAATCTATAGGGCACAAAATTTCGAAAATCTAGTTGGGATCACTATATTTGCCTGAAGAAAAAATCCCGAAATTTTAAAATGCAGAATAATTGAAAATTTAAAATCCAGCAAAAAATCTAGAAATTCCATTAGTACGAGTGGAAGCGTTGTCGAATCAATTTCCATTATCACAAATATGAAATGTTATGAAAAAAATCAAATTTTAAAGACATTTTGTAAATTTTAATTTTAAGTTGGGCCACACTTTGATAATTGTGTTTATGGATTTTTTGTTTGGAATTTTTAGTTTCTGTATTTTTTTTCTAGATAAGGTAGCTAACCCTCTTTCAGCAAATCATTTAAATCTCCGTAATCTCGAGGAAATTCCGAATAAAATTTCATTCCACGCCCCCTCGGGATTTTGTAACCTCGGGATTTTGTACCCTCGGGATTATGTATCGTCGGGATTTTGTACCCTCGGGTTTTGTACCTTCGGAATTTTGTCCCTCGGGTTTATGTCCCGCGGGATTTTGTCTCTCGGAAATCTGTCATCAACCCGTGTTACAGTTTCAAGCAAATACTTACGTACTTCAAAAATTGCCCTTTGAAAAAGACAACATTGTGTTTGACTATATACTTCAAAGTTTAGAATTTTGTAGGAGACGATCAATTTCTAAATTTCAAATTTCCATTTAAAATGTTCAAAGTCTGAAATGAAATAATTCTGCAAATAAACGAAATTCGGTATTTCAAAATATTCAAAATTTCCAAAATTTTATTTTATTTAGATAGAAATTTCTAAATTAAAACTTAATAAAAATATTATGTTTAGTAAAAGTTAGTTTAAAAAATTGTCGAAATTTATGAATGAAAAAAAAAATAAAATTTAATAAATTTTATTGAATATTTTGAAATTTTATATTTACGTCGAAATTCAGAAATTCGACTTTTATACGAAAAAATATTTCGTAAATTTCTAAATTTATTTAACGCAACACTTTAAGAGCATGTCACCTAATGTTGATTAGGTAGAAAGTATTCAGTTTCTAATCCAAACTTTGTTTAATTGGAGAGCTGGAATTGAAGAGTTTTAACAGAGCGTTTTTCACACATTATAGCGACTAGTAAAATTATTACGCCAAACGCGTAATTTTTAGTCTACATAATCGAAATTCTTAGCACAGTAGATAGCCGATGGTACTTATCGGCATTTAGTTCGCTCTATTGAAAATATCGTTGCCTTTCGTATAATTTTTAAAAAATAATAATTTTCAGCAACTAGGAAGACGGTCGCGAAAACATTGGACGGTTTTATTTTAACAACTGTGAATATGGTGATCTGGACCGGAAAATTAAAACCTAGGTTGAAATAGCGGTATGAAAGATTAAATTACAAATAATCATGACTAATCGGCTAGGCCAATGAACTTGACCCATCTAAATAACTCCAAAATTAAACATTGGTGCAAAACATGTTGCTGGAAAAATTTATTTAATCTTGAGAAACTAAATTATTTGTGATGACCTTGACATGACATCTCAAGGTCTTGTTTATTTTTTGTACTAAGAATCTACCTTATTTTGCGCAGGATTGTATTAAAAAAGCAAAGTAGTATTTAACAGGATGTTTCAAGGTTACCCAACTTAATTTAAGTCATTTTCACGTAGTGCCAAAACCAACAACCAGCAACAATTCTGATCAGTCACACGACCTATTCTTGAAAACTGTCCTGATTTTGAGGGGAAAAATACAACGATGGATGGTTTTTCCAAGGTTGACTTCAATCGAACAGCTTATAGTGCAGTTGGGAAATATTTTTCACAAAGGCAAGTCTTTATTTCGACTATTTTGTTGTGTGTGTGACTTTGTTAATTATTTAAATATTTTTAAAATTTAAAATTAAATTTTTTTTGGCGATTTTTAACAAACTTTAAATGAAAATAATTTCAGTAACATCTATAAATTTTCAAAACTAATCATTTAGGCAACACATAGGCTGCGGTCGAATTCTCGAGTAAATCATTTACTACGGTAAATGTTGATTTTTAGTTTTCATTTTTTGTTAAATTACGCATGTTTTTGATTTTGAATTCGACTGCAGCCAACATATCAAATTTGATGTAAAAGAACATCAAATTTCCAATTAACATTTTTAATTTTCAAAATATTCGTTATTTTGGCATTTCCAAAAATTAAAGCTTGTCCTTGTAAAAACAAATTTACCGTAAGAGAAATCTTGTTTTCAATTTCATTACCTTGAAATTTAATATTAACTTTGGAACCTTAAGAATTTCGAAAAATTCGGATTATAAAATTAAAAATTCGATGAGATAGACGATGCAGACCAGCATTGTTTAATAAAATAATTCGAAATTAAAGTTCAGATGAACCGTACTTGACTGCTTCAAAATACGTATTGGAATTTCAAAATATACGTACTTAAAAATGAAGATTAAAAATTTTTTAAAATTTAGTATTTCAATTTTTTTTTTTTTGGAAGAATTTTAGTAAGAAAATTTTTGAATTTTGCAAGAAAATACCGTTTTCGAATAGTCACAATTTGAATAACGAAATAGACATTTCAAAATTCCCAAAATATGAAAATTTTAAATACAAATTTTCAAAATCAGCCAATTTTAAATTTGATCTTGAAACTTAACTTGTTCGAAAATGTCAATATTCTTCAGTTAACCAAATGTCCAATAGACTCCACGCAATAGCAAAATTACAAATTTTCAATACTTCAAAATACTAACATTAAAATCTAAAAATTTCCAAAATTTAAAGAGGTACAGTTATAAAAATTCTGATTTGTAAATTTCGATTTACTGAACTAAAAAGTCTTGAAATTTGGATGAACAATTTTAATCGAATTTTATATGAAAAAATTCAAAATTTGATATTTTGAAATTGCCATTTCGAAATCACAAACTACTTTAAACAAAATTCGATATTTATATTGAATATTTCCTCAATTTTAACTGCAATTTTATATTTTCGTACTTACCTAAAATTCGGTCTAAAAATTTCAGAAACATGATAAATTCCTTAAATTACAAAATTTAGAATTTTCTTACACTATCAATGGAAAACTTGAAAAAAATCCAGATGAAATCTAAACATTTGAAAAGGTGTATATAAATTTTTCAATAACATTAAAACTTAACATCTCAAAAGTACTAAATATTTTTAAAATTCGCCATTCACAGTTGAAATTTTGAATGAAGTACAAAATATTTTTAATTCTTCATTCGAAATTTCAACTGTGAATGGCGAATTTTGAAAATATTTTGTACTTTTGATTTGGTTTAAAAATTATCATGGTTAGTATAATAATAATCGTGGTATTTGATAGAAGAAAAATTTGATAAATTCTATTTAGATAATTTTGGTTTTAGATTTTCACTTTGGTTATTATAAAACTCCTTAATTTCACAACAGCTAAATCATTTATTCAATATTTTAGTAAATTTTGGTTGCAAAATATTATAAACTTTCAAAATTTAACCTAAAATTAAAAATTTTGGAACAATTAATACTATGAAAATTCCAAATTTTTTAAATGCTGGCTAAACTATTAAACATTTTTTTAAATATATCGAATTCATTAAAAATTTCGAATTTATTTCAGTTAAAATTAACATTTATAAACCGGAATTGAGAATTGTAAAATGATCATCCTCGATTGGTTTAAATATCGATCAAATTTTTAAATTTCAAAAATTTCCGTTATTTTAAGATTTCCAAAAATTTATCTTTGGCTTCATTCGATTTTTTTAAAGCTTTTAAATATTAAAAATGATGCGTATAAATTCGAATTTTGGACAAAATTTTCAGAATATAAAATTGGCATTTTTTAAAGTTTCATTTTAGAAACTTTTAATAGTTCGGTCGAAAGTTATTTCAAAATGCAAAGTTAAATTTTAGTAATGATTTATGATTGAAAAATTTGTATTTGTTTTTGAAATTATCGATAATTCAAAATTTCCCTTTGATTAATTTTTTTTTTTTTCAAAATTTTTAATTCGACAAAAGTTTATAAATTAAAGTTTAGTTAAAATATTGTGGCTACTTATGGTGATGAATTCTGAATTCAGACTTAAAACTTATAAAAACTTTGACAAACAAAAATTTTTTTTAGTCTAGATAGCTAGTTGCAAATTAAATTTGGTTCATAAATTAGTGAAATTTCAGTTTAAGTTTTTAGAATTTTCAAAAGCTCCTATAATTTGTGGTTTCCATATGGAAAATATAAAAATAAACAATTTAAAAGTTTTAATAAATTTTATTGAATATTTTGATATTTGGTAAACTTTCATTATAATTTAGAAATTCGAGTTTTGTAGGAAATTGTTTCTAAATTTCAGAATTCGATATGCAAAAATCGTTTCCGAAAAAACTTGTTTGGCCTTGAGAAACTAAATTATTTGTGATAACCTTGAAATTACATCTCAAGGTCATATCTCTTTTTTACTAAAAACCTTGATTATTTTGCACAAAATACTGTAATGTCCGAGATAAAAGGAAAAATGTATTTAACAGGTGATTCCAAGGTAGTCCCATTTAAATTTAGCGCATATTCACCCTAAAATAAACTTTCACCTAGAATATATAAGTATGTATGTAAAGATTTATTTTGTAACATTTAGGTAGTCCAATGGTCTATCCTGTCTAACTAAATAAGAGATTAAAAAAGTCAACAAGTGTTAATGTTGCCATAAAATCTACACATAACCTTCAATAGTTTCCAGATAAACATCTAAATTCTCCATACCTCAATTTTCATTAGCTACAAGCCAATCCCAAATTATTTTCAATTTAACAAATTGAACTTTATTACACTTGCACACGCACAGAATGTCTTAAATCCAAAACTAATCCCAGACAAAATCCCTTTTCTTCTAATGAAGCATCTTATGTGTATCAAAAAAAAACTTATACCTATACCCCATAAAAAAATAAAAAAAAAGTTCTCATACCCAACATGTGTGTAGGTAGGTGTACTCGTATATAGTTTTACCAATTTCTCAAGAATGATAATCTCACAAAAAAAAAACAGGTGATGACGAAAATATAAAATTATTTTTCCATTTCCTATAACCTATCAATATACATATATACATACATACGATGATGAAGTAATTTAAGATTTGTTGGTTTACGCGGTACTAAAATCGTAAAAAAGGAAGCTGAATGCATATGTTTCAAAACTACCTACTGAATTCACCAACCGACTAAAAAAAATTCGTACACAACACATATGGACCAAACACGTATGCCTATGCATTACACAGACATTTTGTGTAAACATATAAATGTATATACGTATAGTTGGGCTAGAGAGTATGGTTGAGAAATTTCTAAAAATTTCGAAATTTCTTTAGGAATGTGCATTCAAAAATTCGATTTAATTACCATTTATAATGAAATTAAGCGCGCTTACCTTTTTTTTGTTTTTTTTTTTTGTAACACCAATAAAGACAAAAAAACGTAAAATAATTTTACTTGTAAATTTTCATTTAATAAAAAAGAAAATTAAAATTTCTTTCGTAGTACATAGATTTGTGTTGCCACCGCCACCTGGAAATGATAAGATAAAAAAAAAACGTTAATTAAGTTATGTTGGTGTTAAATCGGAAGTGGATGGCGGAGTTTTTTTTTTTGTTTATGGAAAGGAAGTGTAGTGTAATTTAAGCCATCATTATTATTTGTTTGTTTTTGTGTTATAAGGAGAGAAAAAAATTTGTTAATTAAGAAATTTGATTTTTAAATTTCATTATATTCGATAGTCAAGTATTTAACGTATATATGTGTAGGATTGTTTTGGGTTACTAATTTTAATGAGGCGACATAGCGATGGGTAAAAGAATAATGGCTTGAATTTAAATTAAATTTTATGAAACTAGAGTTTTGGTTTTAAAAAAATCATCATCATTTGTTAGATCTAGAAACAGTTTCAAATGACTTTTATAGTCTGTATTATATATGATTAGCTTGGGCAACCAAGAGAATGATGATCGGACGTTAGTATTATAAAATGTCAATCGCTTTATGTTTTACAATTTTACGGTACGGAGATAATTGCCATTTATAATTTGTGGTAAATATAGTTCAGCATCATTACGCATCACTGTTAGTTTTAACAGAAAATTTGACTTGATGTCAGACTACGAAGAAATACCAAAGAATCAGAACTCACCACAACAAAATATGTCTCGCTAAATTAGTTCAGCGAAATACATTTTAAATTGGAGTTCACCAGTAGAAATCAACTTTGTAGCAGAAATCGAGATTCACTCAAAAAAAGAAAAATTAGTCGACGCTTGAGTGAAATTTAATTTTATCAAACATCCACTCAAATTTTGCTAAAACTAACTATTTTTGAGTTTGATTGTAATTTGAAAATTTGCTTGAAAGTTGACGTTCAAATTTCTTCATGAGAAAGGTGGAAAAATTTAAAACACGTAAAAGGGCTTCACACAGAATATACGTCAGCAATTTAATTCAATGAAATTCATCATTCAAATTTTGTAGCAGAACAAAAAAATTTCACTCAATATTCCACTCAAATTCTATATTTAAACCAATCCTAATATTGATAGAAATTTGGAAGTTTATATGATAGGTGGTCACCTTCACCTCATTCAATTTCAAAAGAACATAACTCAGTCCGCAAGGTAATGTAGCAACAGCAATCAATTTTGTTTCAGAATATCATGAACAGTTCAATCAAATAGAAATCAGGATTTATTTAAAAAGCCTGGATTCAATCAAAAAAAACAGAATCTCATCAAAAAAATAAAAAATCAAATTTCACTCAAAAAGTTCGAGAAAGTAATATCAATATTCCATTCAAATTCTACTAAAGCGAACCAAACTAGAGCTTGATTGTGGTTCTTGTTTTTTGTTACAGTTTCTCTTACAGAATATGTATATCTCAGCAACTTTAGTCATCGAAATACACTTCAAATTAGAATTTAGTAACATTACAGGAACTACCTACATACCAGAACTCAACTTTCTAGTAGAATATAAAAAAACCGAAATTTGAACTCGGAATATTAATATTTCACTCAAATTCAACTAAAACTAACCAATCTTGAGGCCTTCATTGGGGATTTTGCTTGGAAGGTGACTTTCAATTGATTCATTAGCACATTGGACATTACACCCGAACTAAATTTTGTAGTGGAATAAAAAAATTCACTCAATATTCCACTCTAATTCTTTTACCACCCATTCATCATAACATTGATTAAAATTTTAAAATTTGGTTGAAAGAGGAGATGACGTTCCATTTCTCAATCAGAAGTGGATACAATTCCAGGATTAATTACTAATAAAAGTGGCGAAATTGAAAATACATATTCTGGCCTTTTACAGAACATAATTCGTTAGGTAATTAATCACAATAAACTTTAAATTAAAGTTTAGCAATAATAATCAATTTTATTTCAGAATATCATGAACAGAGTTCACTCAAAAAAATCATGGTTTACCCAATTGAGTTAAGTTCAAATTCTACTACAGCGAACCAAACTAAAGTTTGGTAGTGACTTGGAAATTTATTTGAACTATAATGTATAACGTGTTATAATGTTTGAAGCTGGAACAGATTTGAATTCAGCCTCTTACAGAATATGTATATCTCTGCAACTTAACATTACTAGAATTACAAACCTTAACTCAGTTTTGTGTAGCAGAATATCAAAAAACAGAACTCACACATAAAAATCAGATTGATATCACTCAACAATTTTCCACTCAAATTCTGCTAAAATTAACCAGTCTTGAGTCCTTCATTGGAGATTTTGCTTGAAAGATGATATTGAATTTCTTCATCAGAACATTGGAAATTATACCCAAACTAAATTTTCTAGCGGAATAAAAAGTTCATAGGATTGATCACCATTTGAAAGTTTGCGTGACAAGAATAGACGACGTTCAATTTCTTAATCAAAAATGGATAAAATTCCAAGATTTATTCTTAATGAGTCAAAATTCACTTTAAATTAGGATCTTAGCAGCTTTATGAATCGAAATATATTTTTAAAAAAAATCAGTACTTGATCCAAAAACAACAGTTTTGAATTCCGCATAGTAATATCAATGAGTATTCCACTCAAATTTTACTAGAACGTTCTACTAACTAAAATTTGTTTAACGTACAATTTCATATCAGCCTCTTACAGAATACAAGTATGTGTATCTCTATGTACTGGCCACAATTTATAACGTCCTTGCTGAGGAACAGCACAGCTAAAACTAGCATTAAGATCGCTTAGAAACCATCATAGCTATGCGTGAGTATCTCAGCAATGTGTTTTATTTCGAACCACTAAGTCTTTGACTAAATCGACAGTTTCGATTCAACGCAAGAAACTTTTTGTTTGGAAATTTGCTAGATAGTCTTGCCTCTAATTCTCTTAATTGAAGAAATTCAGACTGGCTATCATGAAACAAGTGTTCTCTAATTATTAATGTAAGTATCTCACCTACACCCTGAACACTTCGGTCGGTATCATTTGGCCTCTTGTGATCACAGCCTTCAGAACCTTTGAACCTTCAGAATCAAAAATTCAAAAGTTCGTTACTAAATTTAGACTTATTTCAACGGCAAACAGTTAATGAACCAGGCCAAAATTCATTTATAGTAGCTGTTGAGATATTTCAATGGTTTGACAGCGCCACTAATGATTTTCGGTGCTTTACCTATTTTTAAGTTAGTTCGAGAATTCCGAGGAAATATTTTCAGATTTTCAATATTATTCGAGAATTTTCGAGTTTTTGGAATTATGGAAATCATTTCGGGACATCTAGATTATTAGAGTTTAGTCTGGCGATTTTCGGTGTTTTTCGAAAATCAAATTTATTTCAAATTAATCTAGATTAACAGATTTAAATGGCACTAGTCGCAATTGACACGAGATTATTCGAGATATTTCGAGATTATTTATGATTTTCCAGATGATTTTGTCGAGATTTGCACAGCGTTGAGGTTCAAGATTATTCAAGATTTTCGACACTTTTGGCTTTATTATTGAAATTTTCGAGACCCTTCGAGATTTTCGAAAGTTTGCTACTATAGAGATAATTAAATTAGATGTTTGTTTTTGCTGCACTACGATATAAACATTTGTCAGAAAATTATTTGGCTTTTAATGATGAAATTGATAAGCGGTGATGATGAAAGTAACTTTGGAAAGTCATAGATAAAAGCTGATATTAGTTGACAAAACATCGCTCATTATACATTTTTCGTTTTTTTGGAATTTTTAATGGAATAATCGAAACCGAAGTTAAACCAAAAAAGAACCTCAACTTCTTAGTCCCCTAAAATAGTTTTAAATACTAAGAGAAAAACGAAAAGAATTTCATTCAACCCAAAAACAAAATGTCACTTAATTTCAAACGGGTTTACGACCGTATTCTAGACTTAATATAAGTGTAAAGGTAAATGTTAAGTTTTGAGATGATTTTTTGTTTCATTCGAAATAAAGCTAGATTTGGAGGCTATTCAAATAAATAAATCCTTGCTAAACTTTGTTTGTTTTTTTGTCAGACTATACTATTTACCACAACAAAATATGTCTCGCTAACTTAGTTCGGCGAAATACATTTAAAATTGGAGTTCACCAGTAGAAATCAACTTTCTAGTAGAATCTTAAAAATTGGGAAGCAGTAAAAAAAATCTGTCTTGACTGAAATTTTAGTTTGGCAAAATTATGTACATATTCCACTCAAATTCACAGCAAAGAGAAATCATTCGACACGGACGCCATCTAGCAATTCCACTAATAGAACTCAATCAAGTTGCAGAATTTACTCAAAAACATCAGTATACAAATGAGTGAAATTTGAATTCGACAAAGAATAATGTCAATATTTCACTAAAATTCAGAAATTGTCATAACACCACGGTTCATTTTATGAAAAGTGGAAAAATAGAAAACACTCGAATACAGACTCATACAGAAAATATTTGGGTAACATAGTTCATCGAAATGGTAGTTGTTCAAACTCAACTTTGTAGCAGAAATCGAGATTCACTCAAAAAAAGAAAAAAATTAGCCGAAGCTTGTGTGAAATTTAATTTTTTCAGACATTTACTCAAATTTGGCTAAAACTAACTATTTTTGAGTTTGATTGTAATTTTAAAATTTGCTTGAAAGTTGACGTTCAATTTCTTCATCAGAAATGTGAAAAAATTAAAAACACGTAAATCGGCTTCATACAGAGTATATCTCAGCAATTAAATTCATTTGCATAACAAAAAATATTCACTCAATATTCCACTTAAATTCTATTAAAACCAATTAATCCTAAGATTAATAGAAATTTGGAAATGTATATGATAGGTATCATCTTCACCTCTCTATTTGGTAGGTGGTCATCTTCACCTTCACCTCGTTCAATTTCTTAATCAGAAATGGACAAGAAGATAACTCAGTCCGCAGTTTTGAGTTCACTCAAAAAAATAAATCAGGCTTTTTTCAAAAAGTCAGGATTAACTCAAGAAAATGGGAATCTCATCAAAAAAAAAAACAAAAAATCAAATTTCACTCAAAAATTTCAGTCCAGAGGAAGTTCGAATTCGACAAATTACTATCAATATTCCATTCCAATTCTACTAAAGCGAACCAAACTAGAGTTTGATTATAATTCAGTGTTTTTTGTTACAGTTTGAAATAAGAAAACATTCGCATTCAGCCTCTTACAGATTATGTTTATCGCAGCAACTTAAGTCATCGAAATACACTTCAAATTAGAGTTTAGTAACATTACAGGAACTACCTACAAACCAGAGCTCAACTTTCTAGTAGAATATCAAAAAACTGAAATTTGAACTCGGCATATCAATATTCCACTCAAATTTCATTGGGGATTTTGCTTGAAAGATGACGTTTCATTTATTCATCAGAACATTGGACATTACCGCGAACTAAATTTTGTAGTGGAACAAAAAAAATTAACTCAATATTCAACTCTAATTCTTTTACCAGTCATTCATAACATTGATTAAAATTTTAAAATTTTGTTGAAAGAAGAGGTGATGTTCAATTTCTTAATCAGAAATGGATAAAATTACAGGATTTATTACTAATAAAAGTGGGGAAATTGAAAATACGTATTCTGGCCTTTTACAGAGCATAACTCAATTCGTAAGGTCATTAATCAAAATACACTTTAAATTAACTTTTAGCAATAAGAACCAATTTTAATTCAGAAGTTCATTCAAAATAGTCAGGATTTACTAAAAAAATCAGATTTCACTGAAAAATCTCAGTCCACGATTGAGTTAAGTTCGAATTCGGTAAAGTAATATCAATATTCCACTCAAATTCTACTACAGCGAACCACACTAAAGTTTGGTAGTGACTTGGAAATTTGTTTGAACGATAATGTACAACGTGTTAAAGTTTGATGTTCTGCAACTTAACATTACTGGAATTATATACATACCTTAACTCAACTTTATATAACAGAATATCAAAAAACAGAACTTACAAATAAAAATCTGATTATCGAGTTAAATTTTAAATCGGCATATCACTCAACAATATTCCACTAAAATACTGCTAAAATTAACCAGTCTTGAGCCTTTCATTGGAGATTTTGCTTGAAATGTGATGTTGAATTTCTTCATCAGAACATTTTTTATTCGAACTCAATTTTCTAGTGGAATAAAAAGATTCACTCAATATTCCACTCAAATTCTTATAAACCAACCATTCATAGGATTGATCACCATTTGAAAGTTTGCGTGACAGGAACAAGTGACGTTTAATTTCTCAATCAATCTTAAATATACTTTAAATTACGATCTTAGCAACTTTATGAATCAAAATACATTTTAAATTAAGATACAGAAATAGCACTCAAATTTGTTTCAGTTTGTCGAAAAACAGACTACTAAAAAAGTATCAGTACTTATTGACTCAAAAACTGCATTTTTGAATTCGGCATAGTAACATCAATAAGTATTCCACTCAAATTTTACTAAAACGATCTACAACTAAAATTTGTTTGCACGATAACGTACAATTTCTATATAGGAAATACTCGAATCAATCTCTTACAGAATATAGTATGTGTATCTCTGTGTACTGGCCACAATTTATAACGTCCTTGCTGAGGAACAGGTAAAACTAGCATTAAGATCACTTAGAAATCATCATTGCTAAAATGCATGAGTATCTCAGCAATGTGTTTTATTTGGAAAGCCGATTTTATCGCCACTAAGTCTTTGACTATATCAACAGTTTCGATTCAACGCCAAAAACTTTTTGTTTGGAAATTTACTAGATAGTCTTGCCTCTAATTCTCTTAATTGAAGAAATTCAGACTATCATGAAACAAGTATTCTATAATTATTAATGTAAGTATCGTACCTAAATACTAAACCCTTTTCGGTTTTCGGTCGGTATCATTTAGCCTCTTGTTACCACAGCTGTCCCCCACCTTGTACCTTCAAAATGAACAATTCAAAAGTATAAACTCTCACCAAAAATCAAACCGGTTAAGGTGAACCGATTATTAACCGATTACTTCGTTTTTTTATTAAATTATCTTGAAAAAAAGATTTCTCGAGATTTCGAAACTTATTCGAGATTTGTAGTAGCTGTTGAGATATTTACATGGTTTCACAGCGTTCCACTAATAATTTTCGGCGCTTTAGCCATTTTTAAGTTAGTTCGAGAATTTCGAGGTTATTTTAAATATTTTCAGATTTTCAATATTATTCGAGAATTTCGAGTTTTTTGGAATTATGCAAATCATTTCGGGACATTAATAATCTAGCTTTTCGAAAATCAAATTTATTTCAAATTAATCTAGATTAATAGATTTCAATGGCACTAGTTGCAATTGCAACGATATTATTCGTGATAATTCGAGATTATTTATGATTTTCCATTATTCAAGATTTTCGAAACTGTCGGCTTTATCATTGAGACTTTCGAGACCCTTTGAGATTTTCGAAAGTTTACTACTATAGAGATGATTAAATTAGATGTTTGGTTTTGCTGCACTACCATATAAACATTTGTCAGAAAATTATTTGGCTTTTAATGATGAAAGCGATAAGCGATGACGATGAAAGTAAATTTGGAAAGTCATCTGATTTTAGTTGAAAAAACATCGCTCATTATAAATTTTTCGTTTTTTTTGGAATTTTTAATGGAATAAGTAATCAAAACTCAAGTTAAACCAAAAGGTAACCTTAGCCTCGTAGTCCCCTAAAATAGTTATAAAAAATTAAGAGAAACACGAAAAGAATTTCATTCAACCCAAAAACAAAATGCCACTTAATTTCAACGGTTTTACGATCGTATTCTAGGCTTAATATAAATGGAAAGGAAATGTTATGTTTTGAGATGATTTTTTGTTTTATTCGAAATAAAGCTTGATTTGGAGTCTATTCAAATAAATAAATCCTTGCTAAACTTTTGCTGTTACTTTTTTTTGTCACTTGAGAAGTCACGTTATTTAAAATAAAAATAAATCTCCGGAATATGGAATATGCTATATTAACATGCAACTCAATATTACAAAACTAGGAGGGCTATTTGTGATTTCTCGAAAAATTGGATTCTTATTTGAATTGAATTATATTCGTTCGTTTCTTATTTAAATCAAATACGAATCTTATATTTCGAAGAGTCGAATACGTTCGAATCAAATTCACAAGTAACCCCCCAGAATTTGCTAGAATATATAATCTCAACGAAAATGTAACTAGCGAAAATCGCCTTAAATAAACTCAATATTATCAAAAATTTCGAATATTCACAAAAATCTCGAAAAATCTCGAATAATCTTGAATGTATTATGGTCTAAGCCAAACACAAATCAATTTTGGAAAATTAACTTTAAAATCTCGAGTAATTTAGCTAGATCCCAACTAATCTCGAATTTTCAAGACACGGTATCTTAACGACAAAACTCGACTACATCAAGAATCTCAAGTGTGGATTCGAATAACCTTGTAAATTACAAGCAAATGCCGGAAAATTTGTAATACCGATTCTGTTCAATTATTTAATTTATCCTGATGAGCTTTTGCTAGTGTAATGGAGTTTCTACTTTCTCTTGCTGATGAAACGTTTTGCTATTGCAACGCAGACCCAGTTCAGTTCAATTGACAAACATATGTTCTGATTTTCAACTCAAAGTTAAACGGTCGGATACATACTGAAGGCAAAAAAAAAAAACAAAAAAACACTAACCCTTTGCATATTTAACGGACAAAATTTAAATTCTACGAAATATTTTGTTTTATTTAAAGCATATCGCACACTACAAATATTTATTGTTTAATGCACTTGCAATTTTACTAAACTAATCCTCATTATCATACACTCAAATAATAGTCATTATATTCAACCAACACAAAACATACAATTGTTTCAATCAACATAAGATTATGCAACCCTATCATATAAACTAAAATAATTGCAAAAAAAAAAAAAAAAAATGAAAAACTTGTTCGGCCAACACAAAAAAATTTTCAAGTTAGTTTCATTTCAAAATTATTATTGTTGATTATTTTTTATGGCACACGATTAAAGAGGTGCCCCCACGTTCGATTAGCATGTTTTTCATTCATGATTTTTATACTATTGTTGGTTGTGTGTTTTTTTTTGTTATCAATGAATATTTTGCCCTTCACTTTTTATATAGAAAAAAAAAAAAAAACGGAAGAGAAACGTGGATGTCGAGGACGGACACCTACCCACTTAAATGTTAGCGTAAATATAGGTATCAAAATCTAATTTAGGGCACAAACAATTTTATTCATATAATGGGTAAAAATATGGCCCAATTTTCACATATAAATTCATTTTTGTTTTAGTGCTCAGTTTCTTGTCTTATTGTGTTACAATAAGAATTATTTATAACATGAGAATTGGGATGACAACAATAGAAATTATGTCTGTATACCAAACCATAGTTCATCAGCATTAAATTAATTTCCACTTTTATTTTATATAAAGAGAGAGAATGTGTGTGTGTGTGTGTATTTCGAATTAAACACCCAGACAATTGTATAAAATGTAGGTGTCACATACTCAATAAAATACGATGTTGTTTCAAGAGAAAGATGTTAGAATTGTAGGTGGTTAAAATAATTATGTAAATATTTACACCTTATCTTTATTTTTTGTGATGGTATCATTTTTATTCTAAGACGCGATTGTAAGATAAATCAATTAACCAGTTCGAGATGATTTTCAAGGATTTTATGTAGGTGACATTCGTAAATTTGTATATCTATATTTGGTCGGATAATTAGCATAATCAAAAAAAAAAAAATATTGTTTGGGTGTCTAAGTCTCATCAATCTTGCTTATACAAAAAAAAAATAGTTTACGCGAGGGGAATATTTTTTTAATATTCCCGGTTTTTTTAAAACAACAAAACAATAATTTAACATATATTATTAAGGATTGCCGTAAAGGTGTGTCCACACCGAATGCATATTGTTTCGTATATGCATTTCCCTCTGCGTTCGATATATCTTTTTGAGGTGTGCCTTACCGTAGTTTTTTGGTTCAATTTAGATAATTACACAACACATCAATATTTGACAAGCGCTTTATGCAACATAATTTCCAAAATATGTACATCAATATTAAGTATACAGGTCTGATTTATGAATATTTTTGTGAGGTTTAATTTCACAGTTGACTAATGATTTAATGTCAACATTTTGTGTTCATATCCCGCATCAATAAATTAATTTGAGAAACGAGATCAGCCATGGGGTCATACACCAAAAAGTGAAATCGATCTAAAACCATGCGTTCAATTTACTCATCTCTCTGATCACTGGACTATAAAATATAATCCAAACCGCTATATAATTAATTAGTGTGTGTATATTTCCATTCCAATAGGTTTTTAGTTGAAATATAAGACGAGAATCATCTTTGCTTGTGTATTTTAATGATTTGTATTTTTTATTGGCGTGTAAGGCCAAATATTTTCCTAAACCTTGTGAGAAAATCTATAAATCCTTGAGCATATTTCAATGTTTCCGGATATAAGATCACATGACAGTAGTTTATTTGTTTGTTTTTTAGTTTTTCTTTTATTTCGTATTGTTGATGAGAAAATTATTTTTTAAGTTATGTTGACACAAAATACGATGATCACATATTGTGAGAAAATATATCGTTATTACGTCAAAAGTGTTAAGAAATTATAACCCCTTATATCAGATTATTTATAGATATTGTCAATATTTGGACAGTTGTTCATTTACGACATACATACAATCATATCTCAGAAATGGTTCTTATTGAATCGTATCACGTTTTATCTATCGCTTAACTAAACCCATACATGGTCAATTGCCGGAAATACGTACAATCGCAAGAAAATATATGAACACGTGTTGACAGTATACTTATTTGCATGACAGAATTATAATTTTTTTTATGACGATTGAAGATACAAACAGATTTTAATTTTATTTTGATATCATGGGAAGATATGAGCTCGCGCATAACGCCAAAAGTTCATTAATCCGACGCATTGAGTGCATTGTCTTATTTAGCCTTTTGATCCCGCAATTAATCAATCGTCGACCGTGTTACGTGTGAGAATTTTTTATATCATATGAATAGCATTCCATTGAATTCTTAAGAAATGTTCAATTATTTTAATTAACCGATCACAAAATGTGTACAATACACAACAACAATGTATTTTTTTTTATTGTTACACAACATAACACAAAATACTTTCGAAGAACCCATCAAAATATTGGCTACCTTATTCAAATTTCATTACTAAAAAAAAAAAAACTTGAAACCAAATTCCTGTGGTTTTTTATTATATTCATTTCACTTGTTACACCTTCTTAACATAAATTATTATGTGATCTCGATCTACATGATTGATTTAAATAACCTTCTTGATGTCAGACGTCGTCGAACGTCGACGGACTTACTTAATTGAATTTAATTAAGTTTATCGTGTATTCTTAATTTTTATAACGTTTGATCGCGTACCGAACAACATAAGAATATAATGCACTTAAACAAGTCTAAAATTTATATCAATCATTAAGTTTGTTCGTCTAATTAAGATCTCATATATAACAAACAGAACAACATGTTTAGCCCGTCAAAAAATATTTAGAGAAGTTTTTAATTAAAGTATGTACATAATAAAAACGGTATATAGAAGATTTTTAATTCAACATCTATAACTGTATTCGCCTAAAACCATTTAACAATAAATATTTGTAGTGGGTGATATACTTTAAATCAAACAAAAACAAAAATTATGTGCAAGTTAAAAAAACAAAACATGAACGTATTTTCTACAAATTAAAACTTTATCGGTTAACGTCTTTTGTTTTTGTTTTTTTTTGTTATAAGCCATTCTTATACTACAGATGCGTATTGTGATGAATATTAATAAAAATGACATATTGGTAACCTACAAATCACAAAATTTTTGAAATATTTCCACACCCTCATTATGTTTCTAGTCTACAATTTTATCGTCACCCCTAAATTATAGGGGTTCCTTTAGACTCGCAACATGACAAACGAAAGCGACGAGAACAAAACACCTGTAGGATTATCCTCGTGCGCTCAAATGACAGGTACCTTCAATTTTTTTTAGACAAATCAGTGAAATTTTGTTGGTGGTCTTAATAAAAAATGTTGAATACTTAAATTTATAAATAAGAATACAATGAATTTACTGTAAATTTAAAATTTTATACGGTTTGGTTGGTAAGCGAGCTAAACAATAAAAAAAAAAAACTATAAGTTCATTTTAATTTGCATACACACAGTTATAAATAAATCGCGAATGTAATACGCGCGCTTCATGCATTTAATTTAATTGACTTATGTTGGACTCTGTACAATTGTGTCCGTCACAAATGATTTTTTGATCTGAATGACCCCTTTCAAAAGACACACAGTACAAAATTTATTAAATTAACCTTGATGCGACTCCCTCAGACCACGGCTCTCTATATACATTGGGTGAGGTTTGATTGAAATCTAATATTAGACTTTCTATAAAATTTTAACTCCTACTCTCTATATTGCATTATAAATCATGTTGTTTTGTATTAGAAATTTTTCTTAGAAAAATGTACAATAACCCTTTACTCGTGCAGTTGATAATTTTGTTTTGTTTGTTGTGAATCATATTTTCTACACAATTATCGCACAGTAACTAAGTATATATCGCTTGATTACGTAAAGTCATTGTTTTTCAATTAATTTCCTTAATATCATTTAAGGGCATTTAGCACATAGTTATGCGATATACTAAGGAAATGCCAATTAAATTGTATCATGGGAATCGAAAATTATTTGTCTGGGAAACAAAAGAAAAATGGCAAGCTAGATGGAGTGGTGTACTCACTTAGCCCAACATTAGCGTGAATAAAATAAAAATTTATAAATTTCCATCATTTCCGTTTTGCCTTGTACTTAAGTATTTTGTTGTGTTTTTAATAATGAATTCTAGAGAGCGGACGGAACAAGATTTTAACCAAAATATTTTATTGTGTATTTTGATTTTTTTCACCCTTTAATGACCATAATCAAAACATTCAAAGTCTTGAACACTATGAAATATATTATAAAAATAAAATTTATTTCCGTTTCACTAATCGAATAATAAATAAAATGTCATTAACACTCAAATATTGTACGTTTGTGTGTATACATTTTCGAAACACATGTCATTCGATCGGGCCCATTATATCCATCATCAACACTCTATTGAAAAAACTAATAATATTATTATATGTCTTAAGTCGTTTTTTTTTATTTTAAGACAATACGATCGTATATATTTTGTATTCAACTGTTTAAAAAAAAAAAATGGAAAGAAATACGATCACTCAGATGTAACGATCAAAAGTTATGGTTGAAAAATTTAAAAAATGAGAACAATATGGTTTGTAAAATTTTATCTTATGTATAATATGTGTACACGTATTGCAAAATTGACATTTTGAAAATGATCAAGAATGGCGATCATTGTGCTTACAAAAGATGATCTTCAGAATTAAGAAAAAAAAAAAAGCATCCATAAATGGTTTAAATTGTTAACACCTACAATATGATTAGAAATTTATTGATCGTCACACTTACTGTGGTACGATTAGATCGTAGGACGGACGACCCGATTATCAAATATCATTAAATTTTTTTTTTTTTTTTTTGGTTGTAGGTTGCGTTGCGATCATAAATTTATTTTTATATAAAAGAATTTATTTTTATATAAACACAATTCTTAGAAGATCGTGTATTTAATATAAGAGTTAATTAATATTAATTTATGATCAAGAACAAAAGACTTACTCGATCAAAAACAAGTTGAATTAATTAAAATATATTTTTTTGGGATGGATCTAGAAAATTGTTTATTAAAATTTAGAAGTGAAAGTAAATTGAGATCAATTGTTTGGGTTGAATTGTTAATGCGCAGAACATAATTTTAACTGACTAACTAAATAAATTAAAAATTGATTGGTGTTGTCCCACACATATAACACAATTGCTAATAGTATGTACTTAAATATACCTTGTCAACTACTTTATATTTAATTTGTACACTGGTTTTATATTTTTGCCGGACAAACCAAATATGGTTGATTTTAATTAAGTGTAATTGAAAATTTATTTATTTCTATCTAACCCAAATATAAATTAACATTTTTAAATTAATTTATTTAACCTTCGCTTTGATGGATTGAGAGTGACACCATCAAAATTTAGTATTAAAAAAAAAAAAATTACGACGACATATTGGTATCATTTTTCACTCTGCGTATTGAATAACACATGTTTGAGTATACAAAAAAAAAAAAAAAATGTCGCACAAAAGACAAACAAATTGTATTGTTTGGTAGACTGACTTAATGAATAAAAACTTTACTTGAATATGATATACAAACAATACATTCTTTGGTTAGAGTGGATGACCCTTTCAAATATAATATTCAATTGTGTGTACATACATTTGGAATGTGCACACTTTGCATACATTCCAAAATGTCTTTGACAATCACTTTCCAGTATTTACGGTTCCACTCTGATTCAAAACGTATATCGACTCATTAGACAAATATATCGAAATTAAACGCTTAAATACATGACAAAAAAAAATTAATTAAACATTGACAATTTTAATTTGTCGTGATTCGATTTGGCTTATTTGTATAGACTACTTACTTAAATACAGACATAAAAATAAAAGTGAAAACTATTTATCAAGACCAAAAACACAATGAACACTTGTACATACTTTTTTTAGAATTTTTTTGTGTGCACACAATAATCTGATATTACAAAATTATAAAAACAGTTATTTTTTAGTTCAATTCTTTATTTAACAAATAAAATATTTACATTCTGATTATAATATCTGACTAAAATAATTTCAAAGACAACTCACCGATAAGAGATAATTGAACGCACTAAATTTTATATTTTTTAAATCATGTTTGAACACATAAAAATCGAAATTCAATTGTTTCTCATGGCAAACTGTTAAAATTTAAAATTTTCAAAAAAACAAGAAAGCGCGTCACATGTTGCGATATGCATTCCCATTTTTTAGTGTATTGCTTAATTTATATTTGTAGCGTGTGAGAAAAAAACCCTTTTGATATGGTGCACCAAAAAATATAGATATTACCTTGCCCAAGGCTAGTTTACGTATTTACCTCACATACTTGAATAACAAAACGAAAAAAAAAAAAAATTTATTCATTGTCAGATGATTTCCGTTTATCATTAAAAATTATGAACATTATTAAGTATTATGACTTCTTATTATTCAAAATTAAATTTTTTTTTTTTTTTTTTTTTTTGCAACATAAGATAGAAAAGAAATTTAAATATTTTGTGTATGTGAGCTTCCCGTAACTTAACATTAACAAAAAAAAAAAACCCAAAAAGTATTTTACTTATGTACACAAGAGATCATGTGAATATCTAATGATTTACGATATAGAATCATTGATATTCTTTCGTCGATCACATATTATGATTGGCAAGCAATTATATTTATGTATGCGACTAAAATTTCATTGGAATATTATTATTTCAACAACAGTGACCTGAAATAATATGTAGTGAACGTAAATTTCCAGCTACCGGCTATTATATAAAATCGAAAAGTAAACGCGCGAGTTTTCCAAGAAATACCACATTTTTGTCATTTTTGAGAATGTCACATACAAACAATTCATAATTTTTTTTTTTTTTTGAGTATATTGGAATTCACATTAAACTTGTTATTGAATATTGATTGTTACGTAAAGTAGGTAATTTTTTTTTTGACTCATTAAAACTTATATGGAAAAAAAGATGATCGTTTCAATAAATTTATTGATCAATAAAATGTACAAGTTTATTTAAGAAACGCTACTGTAAAACTAAGCAAAAAAAAAAAATATTTGTGCAAGTCATGATTAAGATATTAGCGTAACAACATACAAATATTCAACCTTGACTTGTTCAAAGGTGCACACGATCATAATAAAAATTTGAACTATTATCGCATTGTGTGGTATGAACTTAAGATCATCTCAACTCTACTTATTGGTCGTATACCCTTCAATTATTTTTTTTATGTTTTTTATGATGAATCAACCGCGCGACATGTCATTTAGATGTTAAGTGGAAATTCCAAGAATTATTGTACATCGCGCAAATATTACAAATATTTCTCTATGCGCGCTAAGATATACTGAGAAGGTTGAGTAATCCGTAAATATAAGAAAAAAAACAAATATTTTTACGATCGCGATCAAAAAATGATATAAAACAGTGTATATGAAATAAGTAATAATTAAAAATAAAATTTTTTGATAGCGATCGCGGGAAATCTTCATATTTTATTTTATGATTGATCTACTTTTTTCAAATCTAATGATCTTTTTTATGATTATGATTTTATGTACAATTTTTATACTTTCACTCTAATTACACAAAAAAAAAAAATATAAAAACTTATCGCAACTAGTTATATCCCATGTGTTATAATTAAAATAATTAAGAGAAAATTACTTACAATTGTTTATTAATTAAATGTATTTTGTGTCGTCGTATGTGTTAATCCGTGTAAAAATCCTTTATATTTGATATCACTAATCACTAAATAAAAAAATTTTCACCATACGTATTTGTATAATAATCACTTATAATAAAATAAATTTTTTAGCTATTTTTCACACACCATTAATTATATTTTTCACGATTAATTTGCGTTTATATACTCTAAATACACCAACCATACACTATAATTCGTAAAATACACTAATAAATCATTATAAGCGTCTGCACAATACACAATCTAAAGCAAGACTAAAAAATAACGCGTATGCATTAACGAAATAAAAGAATCAAAACAAAATTTACGAGAATTAGCTGAGCGGGAATATTTTTCGTTTTTACTCGATTCTCTTTGTTTTCGACCAAATCAAAATGAAATCAAAAATCTTGTTGGTGTGTTTTGAATTATAATTTGTAAGGTTTTTAAACAAAAACTACTTTATTAGGGGAATGGAATGTGAGAGAGGCAAGAGAATATATTTTAGTATGATCAATTAAAAGTCTTTTATGAAATCGACTATATTGAGGTTTTTAATATTGATATGATAAATAATAATTAAATAATCGTTTAACTTAAGTACTGTAAATATCGTTCATATGGTGCTGAGATTTTTTTGCACAGATTATTCATTAATTTAAATTAACGGTTTGCACGTGTGTGTGTCTGTGTATCGTTATTTTGATCAAGTATTTCCGGTTTAGTGATCTTTCGTTTTTTTTATACTCTTATGTACAATTATTATAATTCACCAAAAGAAAATGGGTTAATTATAGGATTAATCATATTCATGATGAATTGAAATTGCAATGCGGTGAGTGAGGCGGATAATTGAGATGGTGTGGTCATTCACCAACAAATATTAATTTGACAAGATATATACAAAAGACAGATGGCCTTTGCTAATTTAATTTTAATAGAATTCAAGTTAGGCAGGGTAAATATGATTGACACGAATGATTTCTCAAATAGTTACTGTTTAATGAGGTTCATATCACATACAGTTAGATAAATATCGTCAAACAAGGTTGTTCCATTTGATGACTCTTATCAGGATTCAAATCAGGTAATGTGTATATGTCTTACTACTAAGGTTTTGTATCAAGTGGTAATAAGTGTTAAACAAGTATTTAGTTTTACGTACGTATACCAAGTGCTGATTGAACCATTAGTATTCAGTGAAACCAGGTGATGTCCGGTTTAAATTAGCCTTGCCACAGTAAGAGGCGCTGCTGTGATATACCTTCTTTTCCTCAAATCAAATCTAGACTGTATGATTATAAAAAAAAACAAAAGGCAATCGGGGTGGTGTGCCTCTAAACCAGCCAATCTAAAAAGACATGTTCCAATCAGAACCGTCTCCTAAGTGTGAAATAACAATAGTTTACGAGAGTTGTGATTTCTCATCCTCGAGGCTTTGTCTACGTCTACTGGGCAGAACTGCCACTACATATAACCAGAACCAGGCAGATCATCCACTACAAAGTAGATTCCAGCAATAAAAAAAGAAACACAAAAAATCTACACTTTACTGAAAGAAGAAGAAACTGACACAAAAGAGGCAACGGTTTTGAGCATGGGGCAAGAGATAACTGTTTGGAAAACTAACGAATGAAATATAATGAAATAACACAGTGAACGCTATCAGATTGGAAATTACAGTCGAAAACGTTTCCGATGTTAGGCTAGCTCTTGTAACGAAATGTAAAACGATTACGTGTACAAAAAAAAAAAAAAATTAAACAAACAAGAGTGCTGGACACAGCACATGTCTGGCTATAGACTCACGGGCACGGCGATGGGGTGGGTGAAATCTCCAGCATCCTGTTTGTTCTTGAAAAAACTATATTTATAAACCGATTGAAAAAAAAAACCAACAATACACTCAACACTTCCACTTCTCCAACCATCACCCAAATTAACTTAAATTTATTCATAATTAGTATTTATAATAAAAAGAAAAACAAATATTTTTTTTTTATCTTACTTGCCCTCCTTACTTGCACCGTTGCACGGGTGTGGTTTACCGCGGCTCACCACACCGTTAACGAGCTTTGTATATACACAATGTGTATGATATATGTCTTTCATATGATGGATTCCTAATTTATGTCCATTTAAATCAGTACATTCGTACGAGACCTGTCCAATTGGCTTGGACGGCAAAGCGGCAATGGTCAGAGGAGCCAGTTTCGAATTAAAATTCAGGGTAGCATCACTCTGTACGAAATTTTTAATAAAGACCTGTTGACCTGGAATCCAAGAACGAACGCGCGACCGTAAACTGTACTGTTTCCTGTTGGTGGCATTTGCATGTCGAACGTTTTTTAATACCTTCCCTCTAGCCAAGTTTAGTCGTGCTGGTTTCGAGATTATGCACAGCTCATTGTCATTAGATGAAGTTAATAATCTCCGTAGCTGATAGTTATGGCCATGAATCTCCTGTAAATGTAAATCCCAGTCGCGTTGATCGGTTTTAAAGTATGCTCGAATAGCGGAAAGAATACAACGATTAACACGCTCGGAGGAATTGGACTGAGGGCTATATTTAGACGTGGTAAGGTGCTTAACTCCATATTTGTTGAGCAAAGATTTAAACTGCCCTGACGTAAATTGTTTCCCGTTGTCGCTCAATACTGTTTCCGGAACTGAAAGGAGATTGAAAACTTGACCTTCGACAAATTCCACAAGGTTCGCAGCATTTGCATTTCGTAAAGCTTTAAGGAATACGAAACGAGCCGGGTAGCTTCAGATAGTGCTCCCATAGGAGGGCGAGTTATAAAGTTAATTGGCTTAAAAGTTTTGCATAAGATACACTTAGAAAGATATGTTTTAACGTCTTTAGCCATTCTAGTCCAATAAAAATATCTTTGAAGGCGCTCTAATGTTTTAGAGATCACAAAGTGAGCAGATAAGGGAGGTGCATGGGCTTGCTCCACTAACGTATGAGTAAGTGATTGCGGTATAACTAACTTCCACTCAGGTAGATCAATGTCATCAGCTCTCAATCCGTAAGATGGACAAATAAGGATTTTATCATTCTCAATGCGCAGGTCAGAACTGGCGTTTGGTAAAGATGTAACCGAGTTGAACAACGCTACATATTCCTGATCATTCGAAAATTCTGGTGCATTTAAGTCAAAATGCATTGTAACCTGGATAAAGCGTTAGGCACCACGTTTTGTCAGACCTTTCTATGTTGAATTTTGAAGTCGTAATCTTGCAATTTCAAGCTCCAGCGAGCGAAATGACCTGATATTTCCTTTTGGGACATTAGCCACTGGAGACTTGAATGGTCAGTTATTATGACGAAGTGGAATCTTGAAGTGGAAGATTACTGCATAACATTCCAACTCTGTAACTGAATAGTTCCGTTGCGCCTTATTGAGTTTTTTTGGACATGTATGCTATCGGAAATTCCGCCTCGTCCAGACCTCTCTGAAACAGTACGCTTCCAATCCCAGTAGAACTAGCATCGCACTGAACATGAAAAGTTCTGGTAAAGTCAGGAATACGCAAAATGCGAGCTGAGATCAAGGCGTTGTTAAGTAACTCAAACGCATGTTGAGCCTGATCGTTCCACTTACACTTTTTCCCCCTTTATTTAATAAATCAGTTATTGGTGCGCTACCACCCGGTGATACCCAAAAATCTGCGGATCTGTTTCACTATATGAGGGACAGGATAATTCTGAATTGCTGACAATTTGTCCGGATCAACCTTCAGGCAACCATCACCGATAATACCGAGAGATAACATACGACTATTTCTTTATTAATAATGGCTTGTTTAATAGGGGAAACAGCAAAATATCGCTGTTTCACTGGAGAAACGAACCCTACATCAATATAATGGGTAGTCAGCGTAGTTTGACCGAGACCCTGACGTTCGAAAGAGGGAAATGAATCGATGATTTCGGATAATTCAAGACTCTGTTTCTTCGTGAGCTGATGCTCGTTAGATTCAGTAGGTTCGCTAGAAGAGGAGAGAAGCAGCGGAATTTCTTCTATGAATGCTGGTGCTAATTCGAATTCTCTCCAAAAATCCATACCCAGATATAGTGATTGTTGAAGGTCGGGAGCGATGTATAAACGAATAATTTTGGTTTGATCTGAATAAGTAATGGAAATATTACGGTAACCGAGGATAGAGGTTTTGTGTCCACTAGCAGTTGATACCTACTCGATAAGCGATGGAATTTAAACTGCAATGAATTTAATATTTCTTCACCCCAGCCCCTAAAACGCTAATATTTACGCCACTGTCTAATAGACCCCGCATTTTTCGTTCACCCACGCGCACTTCCGCATATGGTCTCACGTCAGCTTTATCATTCATCACAGCTTCCATACACTTAGTTTTAATTTTTCTTCTTTGGTGCCAATACCGAGAGGTTCGTGAGATAGATTTAGTAGAAACAGATTGAAGGGGGTTGAGAAGACATACTTGGGATTTTAATAAGATGGTTTTTGAGGAGGGTGAGCAACAACATGCTGAAAATATGGTCTGGGATGGTTCATTAGCTGGAAAAACGCTCTTCCAGTAGGATGTATTTCCATCGGTCGGTTTTCCGATTTGGGAGGGTTACATTTAACGCAATGTGGTTTGATAACCTGCTCTTTACGGCAGCCATAGCAAAAAATATATGAAGGAGGCAAAGGACAATCCTGATAGGGGATGTCCCAAATCTCGACCATTCCAGCATATAATTGTGGAGGAAGATGCTACGGAATTTTTCCCTCAATAGCACTGGTGGAAACATTAGATTTGTGGGGATCCGTTATATTACCAACATATTGCGAAGGACAATAGTCTTTCCTAACAAAGGCTTCTAAATTAAGTCCAGACTCTTTTGAAAAGCCTGTATCAGCTAATTCATGTACAGGTTTCCTTGCCGATTGTAGATAGTTTTCGGGGCAATACCCATTTCTTACCCATGTCTGCTCCCAATTAACACAAACAGCTGCTAACTGATCAATAGAATGTACTATTTTATCTGACATTTGCAATTGAAATTGAAGCCCGGGGCGCATATTCTTTGTCGCGTAACACAGTAATTCATCTTCCGAAATTGGAGTAGGAGATTGCATGGCGATTTTTAACAGAGCGCTATAAATTCGTAAAATGATTCTTTCGGGAACCGTTGCTTGCGATTGTCCAATTCCTGTAATATACTACCTTGATCAACAAGTTCTCGGAATAACCACCGTGTGGCGCTCCCATCGTTCCGATTTGAGTTCTATTTTTTTGTTAAGTTGGTACATCTGTTGTTGATATTCCCTCTAAATATTAGCGTCATAGCTTGACATTTGCAAAAGTTACGTAGTTAAGAGTACATCTACTCTGTGTGTGTTGGCGATTTTTCCATTATTTCCTCTCGGCTGCTGAAACGCGTGCCTTGTAATGGTTTTTTAACTCGATTGAACAGAAAGAAGTCACAGGCAGCCAAATCAGGTGAATTCGGTGGCTGTTGGATGGTATTTGTTGCATTTTTCGTCAAAAAATTACGAATAATGATGGCACTGTGCGATGGTGCGTTATCATGGTGCAAAATCCACGGGTTTTCTGCACACAATTCTGGTCTCTTTCGGCGAATTGCTTCACGCAAACGTCTCATAACGCCCAAATAATACTCTTTGTTTACGGTCTGGCCTTCTGGCAAAAATTCATGATGCACTACACCGTTGTAATCCATGAAAACCGTGAGCATTGCCTTCTTTTTTGACTGAAAACGACGTGGTTTTTTTGGTCTCGGCTCATTTGGTGAACGCCATTCACTTGCCTGATGTCTGGATTGCGTGTCTTACTCATAAACCCACGTCTCGTCTCCAGTAATGATCCTTTTGATGAATGTGGGATCGGATTCAGCCTCGCAAATCATGTCTAAAATTGTAAATAATCACCAAGACACACAGAGATAGATGTACTCTTGACTACGTAGCTTTTGCAAATGTCAAGCTATGACGCTAATATTTAGAGGGAATATCAACAACAGATGTACCAACTTAACAAAAAAACAGAACTCAAATCGGAACGATGGGAGCGCCACACGGTGGTTATTCCGAGAACTTGTTGATCAAGGTAAGTCTAATCCATGGTTAGATGCCGCTCAAAGCGTTGGACTAGTGCGGACCTCAACTGCGCCCACGTTATTAACCCGTGTCGCTCTAAAAACAACCAGTACCAGTCGAGAGCTTTACCTTAAGTAGTGATCCTAACTCTTCTCACATTGTTATGCGAGACATGGGATAAGGTTTGAAAGCACATTTACCCGAAAAGAATAAAAAAAACAATAGTCTTACTGCAACAGATGAACTGATTACCTTAATCAAAATCTCCATAAAGAGAGATATGGGATGCTCATGCGGCAGAAAGAAGACTACTGAAAGTTTAGAATATACTCATACCTGAATATTCTGACATACAACTAATCAAAACCACTATGGTCGTTTAGCGACGCATTCAGATATGCTTATAATATTATATACCAAATGGAGATCCAACAATACGAGTGTTCAACCATCCCTTGTTCCAATGGACACAACTAACCGCAATCGATTTTTTTTAGGTTCTTATTGAACAAAACCCTGCGAATTCCACTTCACACGGAGTTCCGAATAGTTGAATGTTGATCATAATTCAAACCTAACTGGAGATTAAGTCTTTACATATGTAATTGTTTATAGGAACTGTTAACTTTAAGCAACAAACTAGAGGCAAAATTAAATTCGAGGGTTCTTGAACTGTGTATCATTCATTTACTTGAAATGCAAGAAATCGAATTTGCTTTATACATTCGTCATAAATTGAAACAGAGAACAGAAAATTAAAACAAAGTTCTATGCCGTACCAACTAAGGGTAAACCGTTATCATAATCGAACTGTTCGTCAATTTTGACTTGATGTATCTGCGTACTTGCTGATGTAATTGGATTGTCAATTGTGGTATGATGTGATGCGTTACACGTTAATTGTTTTTCCTTCGACCTTTATCAAAATGACATGATTCATGCGATTGTGTTTTACATAGTCACAATATGTGAAACCCTTCCATGTGCATTCGCTCAATGAGTGCTCAGCCGGTCATTAAATACCAACTTAGGGACTTTCTATGCGATGAGTTCCATTGCCAGCATGTACACGCACTATCTTTTGTATTCTTATGTATGTTACGTTTCAAACTATTATCACTAAAATCGAGAGCATCACGCTTATTGCGGTTTCCATTTGATGAACTGTAACGATGGTGGCGAAATGTAATCATGATCCACTTCCCGAGCAGCTCTTGTCGAAGTACGAAGATCGATATGGCAGTTAAAATGTATTAATGAACGTAATTCATGCTCAACGGTGTTGATGATTGAACGTAAGCAACGACGATTGAACGGAAGCAACCATTACCAAGTTTGATAACATTAAACAACATCTCGATTGGGGCCCATTTGAGTAAATTCTGGTCTTATTTTTGTACCACCCCCTCTTTGAGAAATTCTTATTTTTCCATCAGTACAAAAATATTACGACCTTGTGGCCGACCGACTGATCAATTTTGTGACTGAGTTAACATCGTTCGATATTTCAACGATATTTGATCGTGCGGATAGTGTATGTACAATCCACTTCTCACACACAAAATGCTAATTTAACTCAGAAATCTGTTTCTCCGATATTCTTTAATACACTCATCACCCGTGAGAATTATGACAACTATTTCCCATTTGTTATGGTTGCGTTGTGTCATTTCTTCGAAATTGATCGACCTGCTTAGCTTTTCATTATTTAGGAAGAATCTACATTCATCATTAGGGTCAATCAAAACTAGTATTGTGCAACTACAATCAGTATTTATTTGAGCAAAAGAACGGTGAAAAACTAACTAACCCACATGCCATAGGAATTAATTTGTAAGTACTCTACAATATCTACTAAAGAAAACCGAAACCAGAACCAAGCAGGTCAAAAAGAATTTTAACGAAAAGTTTCGATTAAATAGAGATACCAGTGGCCGTCGTTATTCCCGCTAGGAGAGAGAGATCAATGATCTCGATGATGATAAAATCGGTAAAACTATTCTAGCAGAACATAATAGAATTCATAAGGTTAATAGGTATGGTTTCAGTATAAGACTATAGTTCAACCAATGCGTTGGCTCGTTGTATATTCAACAACTTCAGCTAAACCACCGATACAGATAAAGCTACCAAGGCCTTGTGCAAGTCGATCTTAGAAAAAATGGCCTTACTTTGCAAATTGAAAGCACAGTGATTTAAATATGGTATGGTATAGCGATACAGAACCGTTATGGTATCGACATATTCCGGCTTTTATCAAACACCAGATCGAAACCGAGAATCAGAACCCCCAGAACCGCAGCTTATTGAGGAATCGAGAACCGGAACCGGGACATGTTATTAAAATAAATGTAAAAACCGCTTGTTAGAACCAATAACCGATTCTTTTAATGACTGTTCCGAATTTTTCATTGATAATCGTTTGATAAACATATAAGGTATATGATTTTAATACGAGTATGTTCCGAAGATTGTAAGAGAATTCAAATCCAGTTTCGAACTGATGAGCTTATGATTATGAAAAAATCAATCTTCTCATCAGGCCGCGGCGACTGGACTGATTATACCACAATTTACATTCTATATATACAGAATGTGCTGTGCATTTAAGTATTAGCGAATCATAACTAATACAGATGAATTCTCTTACAATTTTTCTTCTTCACAATATTCACACAGCTCTATTTCTGTGTACGCTAATTTTTACTTTATTAATTTTTTGTTGAATATTAATTAATTCATGTAATATCTAATATGCTACCGGTGGTTAGACCATTTTATTTGTGTTTCGATTAACACGAGAAGTATATTAGTATTTACGAACAGTAATTCAACGAAACCGACTAATAGACGTAATTCTATTTATTTAATTATATGATTTTAATACGAGTATGTTCCGAAGATTGTAAGAGAATTCAATCCAATTTCGAACTGATGAAAATTAATAAAGTAAAAATATAAGGCATATTTGTAAATTGATTACAGTAAATTAAAACCTCCAAATTTTTTTTATTATATTGGTAACAAAATTATTGAAGTTACCTCGTCCGAATACAAAATGTTAAAATAAATTATGGGTGCAAACTCAATGCCCAAAAATTCTTAATAATGCATTTTGAAAAATATTTAAAACGTTGTTTGTTAAATTTACATAAAGTTAACAAATTTTCGTATCTGAGATTTCCAGTATTTCCCAGAGAGGACCGAATTAATTCCACCAAAAATTGTTTATGGCGAGATTAATTAGTTTTCAATATGAATTAAATTCCCTATACGAAAATTTTAAAAACTGAAATAAATCCGCGCTAAATTTATTCATTTAAAAAAAAAAAAATTGATGTCGATTTCAATTCATCCCCATAAATTTGTCCTGTACATTACACTTTCACGACGGCACCAAAAGCTCCCATGTTGTTCGTTCGATCTTAATAATTTTCGTCAATACCAACAAGCTAAAGGAAGACATCGACAATCTAGCGAAATGGTGTAAGTGTATGCCTCAACAACAAAAAATTGGCACAAGTAAAAGCACAGAATGCTTTTACGACATTGATAAGAATGTTTCGTGCTAATCCTAATTTGACTAAACTTGATTTGATTGTGAATTTTATAATTCATTGGAATGTGGAATTTAGATGGCTTCAACCAGTTTTAGCTATTGAGTCATTGTGTTAACAAAATTCCATATTTAATTTTCATAAGTTTGAGTGGAATTCAATATTGATGAAATATTGATTTAAACGCTCGATAGTTTTTATAAAACAAAAATTTTGAGTAAGTTTATCAAAGCTTTTTTCAATAAAATGTTCTAATGGGTTAATCTCCATTAAAAACGCTCGAATTATGTTTCGTTACGTTTCAATTAAATTGTGGTGAAAATTTTAATTTCAATTTTGGAGAAACTGTTAAGGTTTTCGTTTCATATTATTTATACATTTCATTTAAACGAGTATTTTGTCTAGCTAAATGAAGTAATTTTGAGATTTCGAAAAGTTTGATTTAAATTTGGCACAGCCAAATTTTCCAGTTAACTTTCCGTTTTAACAGCTTTGGAGAGTAATTTGACTGATAATAAATTCTTTTGATTTTGTGTTAAAACCAATGGTATTCTAAACCTTAAGATGCTGCTTAAAGCTGCATATAATGTTGAAAGTAACTGAATACTTCAAAACTTGTATGAGCTGCTGTATTGCCTCAAAGGGAATGTTGCGCGGTCGCTTCGAAACCTTGATAATCTCGCATGTGTTAAAAGGGCTAATTGAGAGTCAAGTCAGATGTATTAGAAATTTCGCTGGATTTTAAGTTGAGTTTATATTTTGTTTAGTTTTCGGTTTGCACTGTAGCTAGAATTACATATTGTGTTGCATTTGAGTTAAGCTATAGTGATCACTTTCATTTCAATATTCACGAAAATGTTGAGATCATTTTATCACAACATATCGCACACAATTTCCACAATGCTTTTGAGTGAAATTTTGCTAAGCTTTTTGAGTGATTTTTTCCAAATTTTCAGCTTAAATTTTTTCAAACTTTAAATTATGCTTTGAAGATTGAAAGTTGCGAGATTGTGATTTAAACTTACTTTAAAGTTCATCAGTTGAATTGTATAACAATAAGCTTTTAAATTGTATTTTGACCAAACGTTCTAAAAGCGTCAATCTTCAAACTTGTATAGGTGATGAAGTTATTATCATTTCTTTAATGCTAATATTTGAAAAGTTAAATTTTCGGCATTTTAATTTAGTTTTGAGTAAAAGTTTGAGTGTAAATTTTATTCAAATTTTTCTAAAAAATTCACTAGTGTAAGAGTGTGTTCGACTTTTAGAAAACATTTTGATGAAGGTTTTTTAAAAAAAAATTGTGTTTTTTATTAAAATTTCAAAGCTTTTGAGTAATATTTTGATAAATTTTTATGAATTAAATTTTTGTGTGAATTTTTATTTAGTATTTTTTGATCAATCATTTAGGCGGTTTTTAGTTTCTTAACGTTAAGTAGATTTTTATATCTGAATTTGAAAGAAATGTTTCGAGCACTTAATTGTGGTTTGGGGACATTTTTGTAGATTAACTTTTAACAAGATTTTTGTATTGAATTTTGAGTAAAGTTTAATTGAAGCTTTTGATTTACTTGATTTTCACTAAATTTTTGAGTTAAAGTTTTGCGTGCACGTTTACTAATATTTTTGGGTAAAATTTATTAAAAATTCGATTTATATTCAGAGTTTTGGAAATTATTTGATGGAGATTTAAAAAGCTTTTCATTAAAATGTTGGCAAAGTTTTTCTATTTTTACAATTGTTAATTTTTGAGCTTGTGAATAAAAATTAATTTGTTAAGTGAATTTTTTTTTTCGCTCAATCGGTCCGACACAGATATCGATGAGTCATAAAAATTTTATTTTCACTGACAGTATTTTTAAATTAGGAAATGAGTGAAAATTTTCTGTTAAATTTTTTAAGAGTTTTTCATTAAAATATATTTTGACCAAATTTTTCAGAAAATATTTTGATGAAGATTTCATCAGAATGTCATCTAAACTTAAATCTAAACTTAAAGCTTTGGAAAAAACATTTTAATGAAATCTTTTACAAAACGTCAAATATTTGTTTGAGTGAATATTTTGTCTTTAACAGGTTATATTACCAGGTAATTTCGTGTCCAATTTTCGCTTATTTTCTACGTTAGAAGTAAGAGTGTCAATTTTATTCATTTTTTTGAATTAAATTTATTGAAATTTCGCTTAATCGTTTAGTCCAGACTTTTAGCTTTTGATTAATATTCTAACGACATTTATCTAGTTAAATATTGAGTACATTTTATCTCTCATTCCGAAGAAGAACACCAATTACGTTGTTTACGTAGTTTTATTTTGATACCCTTATAACCATGAGTTTCAACTCCGGTACATGACCTGAAACGAAATCTTTATTTGGGTAAAGAAACATGCTGTATGTACATGGTATAGGAAATGTAGATTTGGGGCAAGTACTATCTTTACTACAACTTCAACTTTGCTACAGTTTCTATTTAGAGACTTCAAACTTCTCTTGTACATGACCTGTAAAGAAATCTTTATCTGGATAAAGAAACTTGCTGTATACTTACTTGGTACAGGAATTATAGATTTAGGGTAAAGATTATCTTTATTAAAACTTTAACTTTTCTACAGGTTCTGTTTAGTCTCTCTAATGCTTTTATATACGTATTATAGGTTTGAGTCCAGCGGAGGTATCAAGTGTGATAAAGCTTCATTACAGATTAAACCAAGAATTTTAATACAATTGTAGAATTTACACAGTCTGGTCTGTCAAATTGTATAGCAGAAAAATTAATAGAATTATATCCATATTTTCTTATTATTGGTGGTATTTCACTTATTTATGCTTCTGCTTTAAACTCAAAACCTTTGGTACAGGTTATATACAGGCACTAAGAAGATGTTTTCTTTACAGATTATTCATGTCGGCAAAATGCCGAGAAAAATATTAAATAAATATAGACGTCGAGATCAAAATAACCTTAGTTAGTCTAAATTGTAGCAATAGTGAATTTAATATCCAACACTTTATTAATGGAACCTGATCCATGCAGTTAGCAACGATCTTACTACTTATTATTTATCTATTATGTTTAATTATTGTATATTAATATAGATACAGGTTCAAATGGAGGTTTGAATAATACCTCTGAAACCTTTATTATGGATAATTCAAATCTAGGATTGATGGATGTATACACCTCAGGGACAGCTGCCATAGATAAGAATAGCAATGAATTTTCAAATAAATTGCGAGAATGGGCGATCAATTATCATATTGAGCAAACTATTCTTTCAAAGTTCCTAAAAATATTAGTAACGAATGGTCAACATTCTGAATTGCCCCTTGATGCCAGATCTTTCTTAGCCACCTCGCGGAAAGTGGAAGTTCGACAAATAATTAAGGGCCATTACATACATTTTGGCGTGGAAAAGAACTTGCGATCTATAATTACTTCAAGTACGCACGAATTAAATGTAGATTGTTTAACGTAGATGGAACTCCATTTTCTTCTAGTGGCAGCAATAGCTTTTGGATACTTGTAGGAAGCGCAGACAATATTTTAAAGTGGGCATTTCCTTCAAGAATTTGTTGATGAAATGGATAACTTAATTAATTACGGATTTATTATTGAGCGTAAAAAATTTAAAACAACAATTAAAGCATTTATTTGTGATGCACCGCAGCAATGGCTGAAATAAAAGCAATCAAATATTACTCTGGCTATTCATCCTGCCCAAAATGTTTTGGGCAGGATGAATATTGAACGGACATTGGTTGGAGGATTGGACATATAATATAATTTGAAAGATAAGTTGTATTTTATTATTATTATTAATTCTTAACTCTAAATTGGTTGTTCTTGTGTTTGCAGGTGCTGAGCTGAATAGTAGTGGTAAATCCTCGATATCCCGGCCACCTTGAATCAACTTATTGGTAAACGACAGAGTTTGTGTATTGGACGTCTTATGTTACCACTTTGTATTTTTATAGTGACAACTCATACGTTGCCGTCAGTGCCTGGGTGTAATGTGACAACTCTACCCATTGACCATTTCGAAGAGGGTAAGTTGATCTCTTTGATAAGCACTACGTCGTCTATTTTTATATTCGTTTGCTTGATATGGCATTTACTTTTCTGTTCTGCAGATTCGTTAAATATTCGAGGTTCCGCCTCTTCCAAAAGTCTTGGTTCATCTTCTGTAGCATATGCCACCTGGATAATTTGGACAGCTTGACCTTTGCCATATTTTCGCTTGGAAGTTGTGTTGTTGGCCGGCCAATCACAAAATGACATATTCATACTTTTGACGGCAGCTTCCCACAGCCCTCCAAAGTGTGGTGAGCTCGGAGGAATGAATTTAAATTGAGTTTGATCTGCCAACAAAAGATTAGAAAAATAATTAGCGTTTTTTCTTAGGAATAAATAGAACTTGTATAGATGGAATCTTTGCACATATACCCCTGCGGGCTGTGAATCTTCGCAATGCTCCCGAATATACGCATCTGTCGTCAAATCGGATACTAGTGATGTAATTGTAGCTAAACATACGAATATACAAATGTAGCTTTTGTATGTTTTTTGCCCTCTCCCTCTGCATGTGTGTATTAAAATCGGACCCGCATAATCGACTCCAACTTTATGGAATGGTCTAACCAATTCGACCCGGGGATTAGGGAAGATCCCCCATGACTTGATTTGAATCTCGTGCAGAGTATTTTGTGCATTTTATACAACTGTGGATAACCTTTCTGATTAGACTTCTGCTTCGATTGATCGTAGAGTTGACATCATTAATGTAGGACCAGCATATAAGTATTTTTCATGGTATTCTCTTACAATAAACTTTACCAGTCTTTCGTTTGAAGGTAGTATTGGCGGGTGTTTGATATCATATGTAATTGACGCATTTTTGATTCACCCACTAACTCGTAGAATGAATGATTCATCGTAAAAGGGTTGAAGGTATCTTAGGTGGTTTGTTTTCGGCAGTTCCCTTTTAGATTTAAGAAGATTGATTTCAAACTGGAAATATTTGGATTGTACGAGGGCGAATCAAAATGTCTTGCAATATCATATGAAAAAAAAAGAGTGAGTGAGACAGCAATATTTTTATTTTTCGACGTAATCTCCTTTAAGGTTTATACATTTGTTACATCGATTAATTAACTTGTCTAAGCTCTCTAAAAAAAAAGTTTTCTTTTGCTCCATAAAATATTCATTTACAACAGACTGTACTTCAGAATCACTTGAAAATTTAATTTTTTTTTCAAATTGGGAAACAGAAAGTAGTCACTGGTTGCCAAGTCTGGACTGTATGGTGGATGCGGAATTTCCACGAAGCCGCAGTCCTTTAATGCAGCTTACTCAACTTTAGCCTAGTGTACTGGTGCATTGTCGTGAAGAAGTAAGGTTTTTTTTCTAGCTTTCTTTGGCCGTTTTTCCCGGATCGCTTTTTTCAATTTTCGCAAAACTCTGCGTAATAGATGCCTGTGATTGTGGTTTTCGGTGGCATATAATCAATCATCAATATCCCTTCAGCATCGCAAAAAATTGTTGCCAAAACCTTACCAGGAGACGGTTGAGTTTTGAATTTCTTTGGTGGTGGTTCACCACGTTTAATCCATTGCATCGATTCTTGTTTGGATTCCGGATCCCAATGATGAATCCATGTTTCATCGCCTATTATTATGTTATCCAAGAAGTTTTCTGGATCTTCTTCATACATTTCTAAAATCGCCTTTGAAGTTTGAACACGAATTTTCTTTTGTTATGCAGTCAACAAACGGGGAACCCATCGCGCACTTACTTTTGACATGTGAAGGTGGTCATGTAATATGGTATAAGTGGTACCATATGAAAGGGAAAGTCTCCACGCTAACCGCGAAACAGAAATACGGTCGTCCTCTAATACAATTAATTCTGCTCAAAGTATGTTTTCATGGCTAATAGCATCTGCGGGACGACCCGGGCGGTTGTCGTCTTCTAATGACTCCCGACCACTTTTGAACAATTTTACCCACCTTGGTACTGTGGAATATGATGGTGCAAATTCGCCGTAAACTTTTGATATGTAATTAAATATATAAATTGCATTGCGTCCATCTTTACAGAAAAATTTAATAACGGCACGATATTCAATTTCATTCATTTTAGAATTTTTTTCTAAACACGGGCTACTAAATTGAAGAAAACAAACGAACTGTAAAATTTGCATCGAATTTTGTTTCTATAAGTTTCACCGCGACAAAAATTGTTTTTAAAAAAATATATAGTTGTCTCACTCACTCTTTTTTTCATATGATATTGCAAGACATTTTGATTCACCTCGTATGTGTCGGATAATAATCAATCTAGATTTTTGGAGTTCAGAGCAGAGGAGATGTGGTGTTAAGGAATTTTTAGGTATTCGTTTTCATTTTAGGTTTATGTATCGCATTATGTAGGCCAAAATTCGCACTATTTTGGTGAAGTTAGATGATTTTGTAATTAGGACGTCTAATATGTTTGGTGATGGAATTTGTGCGTGAAATGATTGATTTCGCATCTCATCTGTTGTGGTCGGTAGATTCGCTATGTCCTTTGGCCAAGCTAATGGATCCTTAAGCCATTGAGGTCCATTCCACGATAAGCTAGCGTTTGTCAGTTTGTCTGGATCGAGACCTCTCAATGCGTAGTCGGCAGGATTTTCTTGCGAACACACATGTGTGACAAGATCTCACCAGTCCTATTCCCAACGAACGTGGTTCATTTTGTAGGGTGTGCTGCGAGCCAACTTAAAATAATTGTGAGTCGGTCCAGGCGTTGATTTGGTTGATGTTAATCCGCATGGCTTGCTTAGTTTTTAAAATGAGTTTGCTCAAAAGTAACGCTTCGCAAAGTTCAAGACGTGTGATTGAGATTTGCTTAACTGGAGCAACTTTGGTTTTGGCAGTCAGCAATCATATACATGAACTTCCATTCGGCATTTTAGTTTCAATGTACACGACCGCTGAATAAGCGTTTCGGAAGGCATCTGAGTATCCATGCAAAATTGCCTCGCAGGTTGTGCCTATGTAACTGCCAATTTTAATGTTTTCGAGGTTAACAAGATTATGCCGAATACTAGTCCATTCTGCCACGGTAACTGGAGCAAGCCATCCAATCGGGTCAAACAACCGACTGGCTTCTGAAAGTATTCCTCTTGGTGTTGGGAGGTTTATTATTCAAGTTTACCTTGAATTTAAAATAATCAGCTTTAGGGTCCCAATATAAACCCAACATTTTCACTGAGTCAGAACCTTTTATTTGGAGAGTGCTTTTTTGTTCGGTGAATAGTGACGGCAAGGTTTTTAGAATGCTCTCGTCGTGTGTCAGCTATTTTCTCAACTTAAAACCGAACTTTGACAGTATCATATTAATATCTTGCCCTAACTTCATTGCTTCTTGGGCAATATCGGCTCCTGACATTAAGTCGTCTACGTAAATACTTGTTTTTATTTAGTTTACCGCTTCCGGGAATATCTCCTTATAGTTTTTGGTGGTCTCATTAAGTGCTCGAATCGCTAGATATGTTGCACGGGCTAAACCGTACGTAACAGTACTTAGTTCGTAGGTGCTGAACGGTTAACTAGGTGTGTTGCGCAATATTATCCTCTGGTATCTGGTGTCGTCTGCTGCTACCCGGATTTGTCTGAACATCTTATCGATATCACTTGTAAATGCAACCTTGGATTTTCGGAATCGTATTAGGATATCGGATAATGTGGATTGAAGGGTTGGTCCTACTGCTAGGCAATCATTTAATGACACATCTGAACTTGTTTTGGTGGAGCCGTCAAATACAACTCTCAGCTTCGTGGTGCTGCTGGGGCTCTTTATTTTCAAGATCAGATATTCTTCTCATGTGTCCTAGCGATTCATACTCCTTCATCAAATCCTTGTACAGTGTTGTAAATTCTTGGTCTGGTATAACCGTTCTTTGATGCTCCGATGCCTGTAATCGCAAACTTGGCGTTTCTCCTCTTCAGATTCAGTCTTTGTGCACAGCTTTCTGACATATAAGACCCTTGAGATCCTGAATCTAACAGTGCTCTACAGTACTGTTTTCGGTTTGATGAGTCGCGAACTCGTACTAGGAGGTAGGAGAGATGTTCCTGACTTGTAGCTTAATGCGATAACATCTGATTCTGGTTTTGCTGTTGGTGAGGTTTCGTGTACTAAACTATGGTGTTTAAGGTTTCACTCTCTGCATCGATATCTGGACCTACAGGTATTTACGGCATGGTGTACCATTTGACCATCTATAGTCGCTGCCCTCCTAGCTTCTGAGCTCTGCATTTACCTTACTTGGTAAAGTAAGGCAATTTGTACCCTGCCGAGCGAGTTCATCTGCCTTTTCATTTTTAAGACATGAGATACAACTCTGGGCTACCTTCGACCTAAGGAAATATGCTCGTAGCATTTTAATAGCGGCCTGAGTGTCCGTAAAAATGTGAATATCCCTTAAAAATACTATATTATACCTCAACCAATCCACTGCCTCAATTATCGCAATTAATTCAACCTGAAAAATGCTGCAATAGTCGGGGAGACGAAATGAGAGGTTCACATTTAGTTTCTCACCGAAAGCACCACAACCATCACATCTCTTCACTCAGCCAGTCCTCTCTGGAGGGAATATCAGTACGAAACCTTTCCTCTAAAGATGGTTTTTTAATGAAATTTATATAAGAAAATCGTCTGGGAGCATGGATTTAGCTTCTTCCTTCTCGTAAAAAAGAAGAAGAGAAAATATATCGATAAACTGTAGCGTTCTGGGTTGGAGATATATTGGAATTTAGCGACGTTATTGAATGGTACCAATCGAAACTACATCGGCCCCAATAAATTTTCCACATCAAACTCAGCACAAATTTAATTATTTTCATTGCCGCGTTTACAGACTTAGCGCAAAAAGCTGTCAACTAAACGACCTCAAATTCCGTGAATGACGGTACTTCCAGATATTTAAGTCATAAGAGATAGTTAGGATTGGTAGAAGGACTGGAATAACAGAACAGGGGTATGCCTTTTATATCTCTGCTAAATTATGGCTATAAAAGGACTCCAACAAATGAAAAACTGATGACTAACCTGAATCCATCAATATAGTGGGTATTCAATTCATCAGCTGCAGTTCCGATTTGGAGGACGCTTGGGAATAGTTAATATGTTCCACTAAGATTTCTCATCATCAGATAGTGTCAACACGAAAAGTCTAACATACGAACTTACCCATTTATAGACACCATTAACTAACATTTATATCTTATAAATAAAATCGAAATCCATATCAATAATTCATCTCCATTTAGTACCAAAATATTGAATTACATCAGTGGCATGACGTTAATGAACTGTTAGGTTTATAATAGAATAAAAAAAAATTTAAAAATATGAACGCATGTCGATCATATATTATCAAGACAACACCATAAAAATATTCTTAATTTCAAAATACATTTTGTAGAAGAACAATGACAGACTTTTGATTTGCATTCCATTCTGCGCTTATTTTACTTATCGATGAGGCGATGGCATTAATTATGCAAAGCACACATTTTTTGTTAATCAATTTAATTGTTGATAAAGCAGCAATTTAACATACGTTCGTGAGGCATATAGCATCAATTCAATATTATGTTACTGGAATATAAACAAATATTAAATCGATTAAAAATGTTTGACACAAGCAGCTATTTTATTTTGTGTGTCATTAAGCGAAAAAAAAAAAAAAATTTGTAACATAAACCGCGTGCATATTAGGTTTGTGTATGACATTCGACGAACTATTTAAAAACTCTTGAAACGTTTTACAGAGATGAGTAAACAAATCAAAGTGGATTGAATACATTATGTACAAACATAAAACAGATAATCACCAACCAAAATCTACAAAACTCTTCAAACATTATATAAACTACATAATGTACCATGTATGTAAACAACAAATAAACAAAAATGGCGAGAAGATAACAGTAACACAAAACAGTCGAGTGAAAAGTGATTTTTAAAATTACGTTCGAGAGTTTATGTATTTGCTTGTTTATCTAGGACTTAAGCATACATGTACTTATCTATGTTTTCTTATCAACTGAAAAAAAAAACAAAAAACGAAAAGTTAAATCTTCATATTTTACGTTTTGTAAACAAAGCACAACAAAGGATAAAGCTATAAAGCGCGACAAGCACAAAAAAAAAATGTTTTGCCATAACTTATCTTTTGCCGCTCATTTGTATAATGAATTTATTGTTAATTGTGTAATCTATATAAAGGACTTAATTACGATGAGTAGGTGTATTCTTTAATTCTAAACGAGAAAAACTTTCTTATGGTATATACCCTTACATAATTTATTTATTGTTATGGCTAAATCGAAAGTGATTGCATCAATATCCATACAAAAGAATTCTCACTACATGGAAACCAAAGTGACACGGAAATATTTTTAGTTTTTTTTTTAAAAACAATGATAATCAAAAATGTATTCCATTATCTCATTGTTTTCCCACCGATTGTATTTTTTTTTTTGGTTTACTCTTATGTGTACTGTGTACATATAGCAGAAGTCATTCATACATCAATCATCAAATCTAATTAAAAATTAATAAAAATACATTTTGCTTTACAATTACTTAAGTATGTACGAGTATATACAATTGCGAAATTTTTGCATTACCTTACAATTGAATGTGAACGCAGATTTCATGTAATGTAATTTCTATGAATTATTTATCAGGTGGATTACATGCAAAGCACGTTAAGGTCGAAAATTATAATTTATCCAAATATTAAAGTGATTTTTGCCCATTTTCACTTTCATCCGTATATTTTTGAAATTTAAGCTGTTGTTACACTAAGGCTAGAATAGTTAAAAGACTCAATTTACAATAATTTGAGAGCGCGATGTTATAGAATGGTGACTTTAATGCCAGAGCAAGATTTCACAAGAAGTCAAATTGATCACGAATTTTAATCAAAAAGACCGAAACGGTTGTGGTGATGGTAGTCGATGATCGTAATCTCTTCCGTATATGAGTGGCGTGCTCCTTGTAATGGCGGCCGACGCACCTTCCACAATATAATTCAATAAAAAAACCAAAGCGTTTGTTTTACACTTGCAAAAGTTTTATTTAGTTTAATTAATATTTAATAGAAAACGTTACAAAATTATTACGCTTAATCGGTTAGCGATTTCGTTTTAACTCGAAAACTGATTTTTCACTCTCGTTTTTGGATATATAATGGCTGCTCTCTTTCGTTTTGTCAAAAAACAGAAAAGCGACAAGATTTAACCCTGACGGCCGATATCTGGACTGCAAACAGATTATGATATTAGCAGACCCTTTGAACCGCGAAAACCAAAATGCGATTCTGTTTTACCCTGATACACAGTAAAAAATTTTCATTGAAAATTACGAGTTTTATCAAGTGGGCAAAATTTCCAAACTGTTTCATGCAAAATCACATTTAAATTGAAAAATCAATTTCCATTGAAAATTAAGGGTTATAATCCATAAATTTGCCAACAAAATCTCGTACTACGTTAAATGAAAAAACATATAATTTTACGTGAATTTTTCAAATTTGCGAATAAGTTCTTACATTTTTTTACATTAATAAATAAGTAATTTTACATTCCTGCAGCATTCTTACAAGTGAAAGATGGTAAACTTTTACGTGAATAATGTATTAAAAGATTAGGTTATTATATAATATTCAGTTTAATTTAGGGCACCATTTATGTATTTAAATTGGAATAGTTGTTTTAATAAAACAAAAGGGTTTATGTTACCTACTTCATTATGATAACTTTATTTATAAAATATCAGTTTATTTCAGTGTACGCAACATGCATACTTTATACATATAAAAATACTTAATTCTAATACTTATATTTAAAAACTAGTCATTCAAAGCTTTTTTTAAAAAGTTGACGACTTTGGACTTAAAATTTATTTTTTGCTTTTTGGAACGAGAAAAATTTACATCTATATTAAGAAATATTTTTTGCATAGCCTCCAACGACTGTGATAACTCCATGGGATATTGTATATTAAAAGCATAGTACGCGGCAATCGAAAGAAGTACTGCAGTCTTGATACAACTACATCTGATATCAAGTTGGTGCATCTCAACATAAAAATAAATAGTTTTATTATTGTTGGGTTGATCTGTAATAGTCAAATGACTTTAATATAGTAAATATAATCATTAAATTGTAATAATATCTAATTACCGATTATAGCAAAGAATGGTGTTGAAGTAGGTATTTCTATTTCGTTTACTGACGTTCCATACTGAAATAAAATCAAGAATAAATTGTGTGGTGGGTAATGTTTTAATGTAATTACTTACAGAGTATTTCTTCACCAGTGAGTCTAAATTTTCTTTAAAATGCGTAGTGATAATCTTTAATAATCTTAGGTCTTCGTCCTCTTCATTTCCAAAAGCTGAATTTTTAATTCTATTTCCAAATTCAAAAATAGCATTTTTCCGAAAATTCTCTAACCTCTGATATTGTGGGATTTTTGTTTAAAAATTTACGTTGCTGTGTAAACGTAGACTTAAAAATTTCCATAATTTCTTTGTTTAATGCATCGCTAGAAATTTCCCGACCGTAATTTTCCTTAAGCCATACTCGTTTAATGTTTCCTTCCTCATCTGATATTTGGTTGCTAGTACTAATTTTCTCAAAAAAATTTGCCACACCTTCTGACAAATTTACTTTTCTTTTTATAGATTTTGCAGGTGAGCGGTTTTGGGAAATTCTATTTAAATAATTATTGTGGTTACACATCTTAGTTGCCAAAGTTATTGGTTCTGTGCAAATAGGCTTTCCTTCTCCATCAAGTATTGCCAAACTAAGCGGATATATTTGTATTAAACGAGATGCAATTGTGCGAAACACTCTTTGAGGGATATATAATGATTTTCTTCGCATATCATTCACAACGCAATGTATAAAATCGTTATGTAAGTAATCTAAAGGTTGGCCTTGGTTAAGCAGATCCAGTATTTTATCCGAAATTTGGTTCGTAGAAAATTGATAATCGGAAAATAATTTTTCAGCTTGCTTTGTGCCAATACTCTCTGATTTTCCTGAAACATCGGAACTAATGGAAGTAACTCTACCACTTGACATTGAAATAGTTGTACTAAGAGGACTTTCAGGTGCCTCAAGTTCCGATGCAGTTGTTAAATCATTTGTGGTGATCCATGTAATTATATTATTGGAGTTTTCTGAATAATTGGGAATTTTTGCATCAGATACATAGCTTACTGAATTATTGGAAGTTGACGGTGGTGGTATCCAGTTTTCAGTTTGCTCTAAAATCTGAAAAACTTCATTTTTCTGGCCAAAATGTTCTAAAACTTCCATATCCTCAACGTCGGTTCCGTCAGATTCTAGGACTAATTTAGATCCTAATAAGCCCGCAGCGTTTGCTAGAAGTGAAATAGTGGAAGATTTAGATAAATATTATAGTAAATACGAGTAGTTCAAAATTTGATTATTGTTATTAAAAGTTAATAACTTACCTTTCTTAATATAATATTTTATATTTTCTGTACACAAAAAATTTTTTTTTAATAGGCGTTCTCTATCCCAAATTTTAACAAATAGTCGAGGCTGCGAAGACATAATACTGTTTATCTAAAATGAAATGTAATATAGATAAATTATAATTAGTGTACCACCACAATTCAAGTCAAACGAACATACTAGAAAAATGGTATCGCCGACTGTAATGTGACAAAAAATGTTGATCCATTTTTAAATTGAACAAAAGGAAATGGAGAGGAAAGGTTATAAAAGGAAATGAAATTTAGTGATTCGTCCATGTCAGTAACTTCAAAGAGGCCTAGCTTGTAATTGAACACCATTTTAAAAATATTTCCCAAATAAGCTACTTCAGAAACCATTTCGTCAGTTAAAATTGATTTTATTGTTAAACAAATAACATAACCATCTATATTATTGGTAATCGCCAGTGACTGACCAGCGAAATACTTTACGTTATTGTAAGTTAAACTATTTGTTTTATATACAAACGATTCTGGAACACGAATTGAAACGGTTGTAGGTTCTAACCGTATGAAATGTTTTTTTGAAATATCGTTACAAAATCGTTGCCCTACAAGAGTCGCCTGCATCATTTGATGTCGTTCTGTAAACGTTTTTAACAAATTGATGTAGTTTCTCGATTTCGAAGCAATTTGTTTAAAGTATTGGTGTTTACTTTCAAATCGAAGAGTAGAAAATTTAATTAGAGGACCAAACAATTTTATCAATTCTGGATAATGTTGTAAATAATGATGTTTAGGTCTAAGTGCCACATTTGGAAAGAGCAATACCCTCAATTCTAGATATCTATTAATAAGACCATGTAAAATATGAACTTGGGCTAGGGTAACAATATGTGACGATACAATTTGCGATATTTCTACAAGATGCAATACCATTTCTAAAACATTATCATTAGTATCTTTGACAATCTCTTCATCAAACATAATTCCGTCCGATTCTAGCTTTTTTAAATCTAATAATAACTTTTCACAAATTTTAGTCAATCCAAATATTTTCACGTGGGATTCTGTACACAGTAAAGCTAGCATGATATTACTAATTTTTGATCTATTATGAGTATGCAAATTTCCAATAATGAAATAAATCGCTAGCACCTTGTGTTTAGATTTAGCTGATCCTAATGGGTTGCAAACCTCGAAGGCATCTGCATAAAATATAAGCTCGATCCGTTTTTGTTTATAAAAAAAGTTACTGCTTTTATATAAAAACCCATCAGTATAATCACAAAATTTTGAAAAATTAGTTTTTTGAATTGATTTGAACTGTAATAAAATTTGTGGATCTGTAAATAATTGTTTTAAAGTGTCGTTTATAGGAATATAATAGTAAAAACACGATTTGTGATAATTATTCACACCCAAGAAAATTTTGTGAGGTTTGACGTACGACTCAGATGTGAATTTTTGTTTTCGTTTATAGCTCGATAACGAAGTGTTGGAAATTAAACTAATCTGCGGAATTATAGAAGTTAAAAGTTCACTTTTTAGACCGCTTTGCGCATCATGCTTACTGAAAATATTTTCTACGGATTCAGTAATATTTGTTTCCAGTAAATTTGAGCAATGTGCTAAATTATCCGCGATTATTGTTATTATTCGCTCGGGTATATTATGATCACTCTTTAATCTAATTAGCAAATTTTCTGTTACATTTCTAATATCGACCATTTTGGATGGCCGGTCTTGGCATATAGCAGATGATGTTAGGATGTTTTCGGGTAAGCGTTTATTATTTTGGTTGGAACAAAAGTTTTGGGTTTGTAAAAGAAGATCATCTTGTTCTGCTTTATTATTGGACTTTTTGTTGAACAACAACTTTATTTTATGGAAACTATTAATATGGTTTCTAAACGTTTTTTCATTTTTAAATATTTTTACACACGCGCCAATTGGACAATTAATTTTCGGCATTTGAGAAGTACGCATATGTTTTAATAAATGTTGCAGCATTTCTTCTATTATTAAAGATTTAAATGAGCAGTTGCTTATATGACATTCTAAGCAATTAGTATTTTGTATTAATTTTTTTCTAATTTTTCGATGGTTTCTGTAGTAGTGAGTAGAAAAACCAATAAATTTAGAGTAAACTCGATTACAATTACTAAGCATGCACCGAAACACTACATTACACTCATTTTTATGGGATCTTAGATGGGATACATATTTTTCTTCATCAGCGCATGATGTACCACAATTGTCGCAAACATACACCATGATAGATCAAACAATCGGTAACTTAATCAAAATTAATTTTTCATTATTGACACATACAAGTTGAACTCGTTTGTTATAAAACCATTCCCTTAACATGTCTCCCATTCAGGCCAATTTTGTTCTTGGCATACATTGTACATATAATATTTAACCACGAATACTGGCGTATTAGACATACAGTAAAAAATGTATCTCACTACTAAAATATTATATATTTTTTCAATATTTTGCACATAGAATTACTTTATAAAATGTATATCTACAGCAACATTTGCGTGGGTGAATTTACAATGTAAGGCCTACGTGTTAAAAAAAACACTTTAACCTCAAACAAATTTCACTTGGATGAAAAAAATCAATTAAATAGTCCACTACCATAAGCATATCGCACATATAATATAATAGAGATACATACATACCTTTAAACTCCACCTTAATACACTTAATTAATAGTAAATATTTAATTATTTTAATTTATATAATTTATTAATTAGAATTAATCCCAAAACTCGAAACACAGATTCACTCTTTAAAAACGTTTTGCTGAATAACACAATCACGAATGAACATGATGTTTATCCTGTTATATACGTTTTGTTATAATTACAATATTCTCACAATTCTACGTGAAATGTCGCGTTTTTAATTTAATTGTCTAACAAATTTCAACTGGCGAGTAAAAATGTAAGCACATATATGTAATATTCCGGTATATTTCATCGAATTTTACATTTTGATCGAAAATTACAGAAAATCAGTAATTTTACTGAATATTTAATGTAGAATTGTTATTTTTATGCAATATTACAGCAAAAATGCTAAATTACAAGAAAAAGTTAATAAAATTTCCATTGAAAAATCAATTTTTGTTTTACTGTGTACTTTGTATCGCCACACTACCCCACCCTTAGTGAACGCAGGGCACGATCAGTCATAACGAGAGAGAGGGTAGTCTGATGCTGCGCCCTGATCGTGATGTAGCAACCGGTTTCTTTTCTGAAGGCTTGTCCAGGTTGAATGTCACCCGTTTTTTTTTGTTATAACATGATCATTCTTGTTGTTTGGCCCTGTTGGTACGTTTGATTCTGGAACAGAAGGATTGCCGGGATGTTTGTCTGCACTATCCGCACCAGTTGTCAGTTCGGTCTTTACCGCCCTGTCATGTTCGTAACCCTCGATAAAACAAGGTTTCAACCGATCCAATGAAATGTTCGACTCGACGACCTTGACCAGGACTGTGAAATATTTCAAAAATTCTTGAATTTGTGAGACAACCTGATTTTGAGTTGTAAATGTTGATGGCTGTATCATATCTCCGGGCGCAGGCGTAATTTCTCGCCGTACACCAACTCAGCTGATGTAGTCTCGAAATCGTCCCGAAAAGCGGTTTTCAAACTTAACAGTACGAGTGGCAATGATCTGGTCCACTGCGAGTCGTTGACACACATTATAGCCGTTTTTAAGCTGCGGCGCCACCGTTCAACCATCCCGTTGCATGCCGGGTTATAGACCGTAGTGCGTTTCCGTTGAAACCCTACTAGGTTGGCCAGACTGGAGAATAGTTCTGATTCGAACTGAGTTCCTCTGTCGGAGACGATAACCAATGGGACTCCAAACCGACTAATCCATGTTTTCAGTAGAATATCCGCGACGGTTTCTGCCTTGATATCCGACATAGGAGTGGCCTCTGGCAATCGGGTGAATCAATCATGATGGTTAGACAATAGCGTTGTCCTTCGGACGGTTCCAACGGACCGACTATACATATATTTATCTCCGAGAACCGTTGGCTAACGACGGGATAGTTACCACACGGACTTTTCACGTGTTTTGAAACTTTGCACTTTTGACAGTTTGCGCAATATGTTGCCCATTGCTGTACGTCGTATCCCCGGATGCGATACATTGTGAAATACTTCGAATACTTGACGTCGAAATGCTTCGGGAACGTATGGCCTTGGAGTACCAGTTGAAACATCGCAGTACAAATATTTGTCCGTTGTTTTTTTCGATCAGTGCTTTGAGATCATCGTCTTGTTGTTCGTCCGCCATGCGCGAATAATCTATGCTGCTTGTAATCGTTAGTGCATCGACACGAGACAAAGCATCCGCTACTACATTATCCTTGCCGGAAACGTGCTGTATGCTGGTCGTAAATTGTGCTATCAGATCGAAATGCCTACGCTGTCGGTGTGATGCTTTCTCCAGATTTTGTGAGGGGTTTGTGGTCGGTGTATAGGATAAATTCTGCGTACGCTGCCAACAACTCCCTGTCGTACGTGCTGTAATTTGTTTCCGTGTTTGAGAGCTTTCGTGAAAAGAAGCTTAAAGGTTGCCATCCTTTTGTTTTTTGCTGCTGTACTACCGCTCCGATCGCTTGATTTGATGCGTCGACCATGATCGCCAATTTGTGTTTCGACGATGGGTGAACTAATTGAACGGCCTCTTCTAGGCGTCTTTTATAGTGCTCGAATGCTTGGTTTAGGTCGTCACACCCAGTGATGTTGCTGTTGTCGTAGAAGAAGAATCGCTGGACGCCTTTAGTGTGACGTTGGGGGTACGACGGACAGTTCGGCTCCCGTATCGATGATAAATTGCTGTTTTGTTACCGTTTCGATTATAATTAGGCTGCTGTCACTTGCCGCGAAGAGTGAAGAGCCTATTGGTTTTCCGCCCCGGGCGAAATCCGATCCTGTTCGAACTTGCACGGTTTGTTGCATTTTTTGGCGTTTGTGCCGAACTTAAAGTGATACTAGCAGTTTAGGAAAGATCTGACGTGTGAATCCGATAGAGTTTTGCTGCGCGGATGCCGAACCGTATCGGAGCTTCCCCGATTGTCATCCCGGGATTTCCTTTCACTTTTCGCGTTGATGCTGGCTGACAGTGGGAGTTCGGCCTCGTTCGTCGTAACTTGTGACTTGGAGTTGTTATAGATGCCAGTGGGTCTGTGAATCTCCATTATTTTGTCTGCTGTTGCGGCGATTTTTTCCAGTTCGCAATCCTCCATGCTCGACAGAATCTCCAGGATGCTTGTAGGTAACCGCTGCAGCCATAACGTTCGTAACATTGATTCGGTTATTTGATCCACCGATAATGTTTGCAATCTCGTGCAACAACTGTGATGGTTTCTTGTCTACCAGCTGGAGACCGGACAGCAAGCGGTTTAATTTGCCCCGTGCTGATACACATAGTCTGCTGATTATGGTCGCCGTCAGAGAAACGTATTTGTCTTTTTCGGGAGGGTTTAACACCGTGTCGCAGACGCATCTTATTGTTTCTTGGTCAAGAGCTGCCACCAAGTGACCATACTTGGTTTTGTCAACCGTCACTCCACTTAATTCGAATTGCGATTCGAGTTGCTTGAACCATATCTCGGGATCGTCCCGATTGAACGTGGAATATTTTACCGACACCCTGTAAATATTTGTTGTATGCTGCTTGTCCACAGCGATTTTCCCATCGTCGTCACTTATTATGAGCGGTTGTTAATATGACAATAATTTATATGTATGTATATGCATACCTCTACTCTAGCTCACTTCGGATTTTATTGTAGATGTTAGAGACGTCATCGCGGGTAGCGCATCGTCCCAACTCAGCTTCATCAACCAAAGATTTTGGAAAACTATTTTCATTAAGATTATTGCTGGAGATAGCCACCCGAGAGGATCAAATACTCTGGAATATTGAGAAATAATTCACCGCTTGGTTGGTTTTGAACTGTCCTCCAACTTAAATGAAAAAACGTCATCATTAACATTCCATTGCAGGCCTAATATTCTCGCTTCTAGTGAATTTTGGAACATCGAAATTTGATCTGCATTCTCTGTCGTCATAATATTAGATGAGTTCGACTTCCATTTTCGCAGTTTAAATCCACCAGTTCGCAGTACTAGATTTATTTCGCTTTTCAGCGAGACGAAATCATCAACGTAAAAATCGTTTAAAATATGTTGGACAACATTTGGATGGTCGAGCTGATTATCGTAGGCTACTTGGTTCAAGGTTCTTATATCCAAAAATGACGAACTGGACAATCCGAATATGACAGTGTTAAGTCTATAATGCTTGATTTCGTCTGCTTTCAGAGACCAAAACTTGGTTGTACATCTTCTCAATGTCACCTGTCAGCGCTATTTTGTAATTGCGAATCACTGGGCCCACTAGCAATGTCTCGTTGAGAGAAATTCCAGACGTGGATTTCGCCGAACCATCAAACACCACTCTTAACTTGGTCGTTTCACTCGACTCCTTTAACACGCAGTGATGTGGTAAATAAAATGATTTAAACTCCTTCAATTTGCGCTCAGTGTCAGTGATAGGCCTATCCTAAATTGATATATTCATTAATAAACTTACAATAATCGTCCTTTAGTAAATTGTTCCCCTGCAGCTTTCTTTTCAGTGCTTGAAATCTTCTTTTAGCGGCATTCTCGGAGTTTCCTAGTTGAGCGGCAATTTTCTTAAACAGAATTTCAACCACGTATCTGCCAGCTTCATTTCGCTTGTGCGTTGACTTATGATGTTCTTTACACTCTATTTCTTCTGGACGTAAAATAGGCTCGCTGGGGATTTCCTTTTGCTCAAAGAAACGCTTTAAATTATTAGCAATATCGATTCCCAAATTAAGATTTAAGGTGCAGTTATTTAATTGTACTACTTCACTTCTCTCCACGCTGTCTTTATTTGTAGTCCATGCTATAATCCAACCAAAGACTATTCGCTGAGCCACTACGGTGTTGCTGGCATTTGTGAGTCACCCATCTAGAAATATATGGAAAAATCGATCCGCTCCGATCAGTATATCAATTGGCGCAACTTGGTTGTATTGCAGATCAGCCAACTTTAAATCACTCAGAAAACTGCAATCATGGAAAATGAACTCGAAACTTGGCAGCCTACTTGGAAGTTGCCCGATTACAAGAGCATCGATTCGTATTTCATCTTTACTAAAGTATAATGATTTTGCTGTGACAGAATCCGCGTCCCTTGTTGCTACTTTTCCAGATCCCAAACCAGTTATTGTAACGTTTGCCTTTGTCTAGGCAATCTTAACCGCTGCATACATGCCTCCGTGATGAATGAGGCTTGCAAACCAGAGTCCAGCAACACTCTACATTTTTGTAGATTTCCCGATCGGTCTGTAACTTGCACCATCGCTGTTGGCAGTAATGATTAGAAGCTTGGTATAGTTGCTACATGTAATAAAACATCAGCTGAAGCTTCTGGAACGTCTACTGCATTACTAATTGTAGCCACATTGCCAGTTGGTGTCATTACATCTTCTGTGCGCAGAGTTAAATGATGTTTCCTATGACATTTGCCGCATCCATATCTGACTGAATGATGGTTTGGGGACAAACTCCGACACAAATCTTCGCCTTTCAGAAACACTTAAAAGAAGAAACTGCTCGCATTTGCTGAGGTAATGCCCTTGAGAGCATTTGAGGCACACTGGCACAGCAGACCATGAATGAAAATATTTAGTGCGGTTACTTAATATTGATTGTGCTACTTAATTTACGTCTATGGTATCTAATGAAGATTTGCCACTACTAGTCGTTTTTTATCGTACCTCTCTTTAATTTTGTCCCAATCCTCTTTATAATTTGCCTCAGTTATGGCGATGTGACGAACGAATGCGACAGCTTTACCTGTTAACAGTCCTTTTAGGTATTGAAATTTGATTACCTTTGATATTTTACGATTGCTGTCGATCGATGCTTCAAATAGGTTTTTGAATGACGGTAACTCAGAATAATGACCAGAAAAAGTGGGAATCTCAATTCTTGGAAGTCTGACCTCACTATCTCTTTTATTCATAATCGCGACTTCTTGTGATTGTGATGAGCGAACGTATCAGCTGCTGCATTTTGTCATCAAGTAAGATCCATTTCGAAGTTTTAAATGTTTAATAATTTCTTTGTTGTTTTATTTTATTTTTTAGGGCGATCAACATATAGTATTGTAATTAGTGAATGGGGCCGAAACCTCCATGGTAATATCGATCGGGTACTCGACACAAAAGTAGCTAAAATTGTGATTTAGATAGTTTTGGAGATTGGAAATATACCTAAGGGTAAAAAACGACCTCAGTAAGCAACCATGAAAAAGGGGGGCGAAATCGTGGGCGATAAGCCACCTCCCACTGCGACCTAACCTAATAGATCTATTGTGTTGGACTTGCTTAATTATCAGTCCAGTCAATATTCAGGTTCTAAATGAACTTGATAATACTGCTAGCCGGTACGTGATACATACTATCTGGGCTTATTGCTCTCCCTCCTAGATGTTTACTACAGTATGTAGTTCCGCTGGAAAGTCGGTAGCATTGGAACCCAAGGACTTCGAGAGGGCTGTCCCACTCCCGTTAATTCCTACCCCTGCCCCGTCTTCCGTTTGATTTACTTTTACGATTTGCTGGGAATTGCAAATCACCCGAATGTCACCCAGCCTTACTACAGGAAGGCTAAATAAAACTGGAGTGTGCCTGGTATCCAGAGTCCGCATACTTTGGACTGATTAACGTATCAGTCATTCATCCATCGGCATATGCTGTTCCACCTTAGATTAGAGTTTTTATCAAGGTTTTCTGCTTTAGCTCCGTACTTTAGCCTGTGCCAATTGGCCAAAAATGTGCCAAATGACCTTAGTTGCCAGTAGTTGCCACGAGGAGGCAGCACGTACTGGAAGGCTACGGAGCTGGTAGATTAATCTACTCAACTTTGCCCCCCTTCACTAGACGCCAAACCGCCAAGAGTTTACCATAAAAATAAATATTAATTTATGTCTTGATCTACTCGATGATCAATGTGTTTATAATGCTCCAACAAATCCTAATGATGTTACATTGATTTTAGTTTCAGATCGCGATGGTAATATACCAGCTATACTAGATTTTGCTGTGCATCCAGCTGACTCTAGAACAATAAAAAGAATTAATCCACTATCCAAACACCTTGATCGAATGATATTTCCACTTTTCCACATATACACAAAGGGCCAAGATTTCGCCAGAAATGGAGTTGCGATTGATTCTACAAATAATGCAGGCAATGTTGTAGAATATGATGAAATAAATACCTAATTGTCGATATATTAGTTCGCAGGAAGCTGCATGGCATATCCAGGAGTGTTACACTATCTGTTCATTTATAACATTGAAAATGCTTTAAGAGGATAGTCTGCTAAGGCCACAATTTTAACCGCCTTCTTTGAATTCGGCAGACGTTATTGCCCATAAGAAGAGAATAGCTATAGGTAGACTCATTTTAGTTTCTCCAAAAAATGTTGAATTATATCATTTAAGGCTACTAATTCTTATATTGAAGGGTTCTGAGGCTACATCTGTCGATACCCTAAAAACTTTAAAGAAGCAGCTAGGGCATGAGGCCTAATTAATGGTGGCATTGAGTGGCATAATTGTTTATCAGTGGCTAGCATTCATATTTTACCAAAGTCACTGCGAGCATTATTCATTACTATACTGTGCTATTGCAATCCTTCTGATGCTACAGAACTTTTTAGTAATTTTAAGAATAATCTTCCAGAAGACTTTATTCATCAAGGTATGACTAAAAGCCAGCATTTTACATTTTACATTTTACATTTTACATTTTACATTTTACATTTTACATTTTACATTTTACATTTTACATTTTACATTTTACATTTTACATTTTACATTTTACATTTTACATTTTACATTTTACATTTTACATTTTACATTTTACATTTTACATTTTACATTTTACATTTTACATTTTACATTTTACATTTTACATTTTACATTTTACATTTTACATTTTACATTTTACATTTTACATTTTACATTTTACATTTTACATTTTACATTTTACATTTTACATTTTACATTTTACATTTTACATTTTACATTTTACATTTTACATTTTACATTTTACATTTTACATTTTACATTTTACATTTTACATTTTACATTTTACATTTTACATTTTACATTTTACATTTTACATTTTACATTTTACATTTTACATTTTACATTTTACATTTTACATTTTACATTTTACATTTTACATTTTATTTACATTTTACATTTTACATTTTACATTTTACATTTTACATTTTACATTTTACATTTTACATTTTACATTTTACATTTTACATTTTACATTTTACATTTTACATTTTACATTTTACATTTTACATTTTACATTTTACATTTTACATTTTACATTTTACATTTTACATTTTACATTTTACATTTTACATTTTACATTTTACATTTTACATTTTACATTTTACATTTTACATTTTACATTTTACATTTTACATTTTACATTTTACATTTTACATTTTACATTTTACATTTTACATTTTACATTTTACATTTTACATTTTACATTTTACATTTTACATTTTACATTTTACATTTTACATTTTACATTTTACATTTTACATTTTACATTTTACATTTTACATTTTACATTTTACATTTTACATTTTACATTTTACATTTTACATTTTACATTTTACATTTTACATTTTACATTTTACATTTTACATTTTACATTTTACATTTTACATTTTACATTTTACATTTTACATTTTACATTTTACATTTTACATTTTACATTTTACATTTTACATTTTACATTTTACATTTTACATTTTACATTTTACATTTTACATTTTACATTTTACATTTTACATTTTACATTTTACATTTTACATTTTACATTTTACATTTTACATTTTACATTTTACATTTTACATTTTACATTTTACATTTTACATTTTACATTTTACATTTTACATTTTACATTTTACATTTTACATTTTACATTTTACATTTTACATTTTACATTTTACATTTTACATTTTACATTTTACATTTTACATTTAACATTTTACATTTTACATTTTACATTTTACATTTTACATTTTACATTTTACATTTTACATTTTACATTTTACATTTTACATTTTACATTTTACATTTTACATTTTACATTTTACATTTTACATTTTACATTTTACATTTTACATTTTACATTTTACATTTTACATTTTACATTTTACATTTTACATTTTACATTTTACATTTTACATTTTACATTTTACATTTTACATTTTACATTTTACATTTTACATTTTACATTTTACATTTTACATTTTACATTTTACATTTTACATTTTACATTTTACATTTTACATTTTACATTTTACATTTTACATTTTACATTTTACATTTTACATTTTACATTTTACATTTTACATTTTACATTTTACATTTTACATTTTACATTTTACATTTTACATTTTACATTTTACATTTTACATTTTACATTTTATGCATTAATGTGACTTGTTAGTAGCTACTGCAGGAACCAATTAAGTTCGAGTTTCCTGTGGGAAATCTTTGAAAATTCGATTTTCCAAAATCATTAGAAACATTATTAGGCAATCCATCTCCAGACATGTTACTCCAGAGGTTGATTTTATGCAAAGTTTTTAGATTTCGCACGGACAGCTTAAACCGAAATGTTTTCTGCGATAGCTATTGACAAGTCACACCAATGCAATCCATCTCCAGACATAATGCTGCAGAGGATGATTTTATTCCAATTTTTTGCATTTTTCTGATTTTACGATATCTACCAAGATTAGGTGGAACAGTGTTTTCCACGTACGATTATTTATAAAAGTTTTTATTGCAGTCCACTTATCTTGTTTACTTTCGGCTGATAACCACTACATTTTTTGTAATCTGCATTATCGACATTTTGATTTCGGCTGTAATTCTGGAAAGTTTTACAGGGTCCTTATTAATAGATATCTATACAAAAGTTACTCAAAAATTAAACTCACATGTTTTATGACGTTCGCGAATTAACCTACATTTACAAGAATGACTGTTAACCTATTTTTATCATTCCAAATAGTGGTTAATCAACTTGAGAGAGATAATTTTTCATTCAAGTAAACAAAATTGAACTTTACCATACAACAAATCAATAAAAAGTTGCAAAATCATTGTAAATATACTTGAACTATGCCAAATGGTTATCAAATATAACTATGATAACAAAAACAACAACAAATACAAAAGTAAAATTGAATTCTATACTTGATACTTACAAATTAAATTTCTTGATTGTAAATTCTGGAACATGATATGATGTACAGAACATACATGTGTACATAAATGTGTAACTAGCGAGTGCATTACATAAGGTATACAACTAAAAAAAGTTCTCAGTAGAATTTCTGTATGATTTAAGTTTAAGCTCTTCTAAAGTGTTTACATTTTGCTCTACAAAAAAAAAAAACCTGAAACAAAAAATAATCTCGACGTTTTATAATTGGATTATCCTCGTAAGTCACCGACGAGATTTTGTATTTAAAACTTATGCAAGGAGACTTGCTCTACAAACATTTAGAGTATTTACGTATACATGGTTAAGAACTTTCCTAATAGGTAGCTTTTCCAACTTTTTATTGTTTGTTGTTTTGATAAGGAAAATCATTAATTTTAATTGCTGCATAACGAGTGGTGTACCTAATCTGCGGATTAGAGGTACGGATGAGAATAGTATTTAGTATATATGATATATGGATCGGATCGACCCATAAAAACTACGTCAAAAACGAAAGTAGTATATTATGACGCCCTTTAGTGTATAAAGGTAAAATTATTGTTTTGTAAAACAAACATGTTGATAAGACATAAACAACAATATTGTATATGCGACCCCAAACAAGATAAGCAACATCGCTTTGATTGTACAATTTTTTATGGTTTCTAGAAGAATTTTTATTGTACATTCGGTAGTCTAACAAAAATATTTATTTTTATCAAAAGAATTTACAATGCGGCTTAAGAATATGCGGGAAGAATTGTTGTTGATTTGAAATTATTTTTGAATGCTAGTGATCCAAGAGGAAGGGAGCTTAAATATAACAAGCCCAATGGATAAGACGACCTTTCGCTTTTGACAAGATGTGCAGGTTGATATGATATCTTTAACTCTGAAGTACATGTTTGGTGTCATTGTGTTGGAATTTTCGTTGTAAGTTTAGATCTTCATTCGTTCATTACGAAAGTAAGAATCGAAAGTTCATTGCAGTAAGAGAATTAAATTTGTAGGTAAATTTACTGTTTCACTATCAGGTTGATTTAAAATTTTTTTGGCTGGTAATTTTAAAAATTAATTTTGATTTTCATGGAAATTTTTAGGTTGGGTAAAGTTTTGGATGTTTTGTTTGAAGTTCCTGGATTATGAACTATGGACAATTTTCAATTCTGTTTGATCTTTGTTCGTCTCTCTTTTCAAAGACCTCCGATTTTTTTCTGAGCAGGTATATTACAGTAAACTGACTGTAATCGTCAATATAGGTCAGCATATACTTCACACCATCTAGTGTTAATGTTTGCATTGACCCGGACAAATCTAAGTGTACCGAACGGCATCCGTAGCTTTCCATTTACATTTTGACTCTGATTATTATTGAAAGGAGAATATACTCATTATTCACTTGGTATTCTATCATTATTCACTGACAATCATTTTCACTCACTGATTATTCAATCACAATTCGGTTATTATTCATTATTCATTGTTTATTCACTTTTAACGATAATTAACATAGAAGTACTGTGTATATTTAAGAAAATGGTTGCTTCTCTTATAATTGCAGTGGCAGATTTTGGTTGATAACTGTGAAGATATTTGAGCCAATATCACACCAAAATAAAAGCCATATATGTACAGCTTAATGTTTGGTGAATAAGAGAATTATTTATTTGAAATTACAAATTTATAATAAATTTACCATAATTAGATACTATTTATAAAGTTCGCGGTAGATTGCTGTTTTATTCTACAAGTCGTTATAAATGGGGAAATTGTTCTGCGAACTCTTGCGATGAGGGAATTGAACCAGAAACAAACAAGCGATTATTTAAAGAGTGTAATAATCACAACTCTAACTGAATTTGGTATCGACGTGGACCAATTGTATACAATAACATTAGATTATGGTGCCAATATGTTAAAAGCGGTAAAACTGATGCAAGACGATATCATTATTATTCACACTGAGCTTGGCGATAATGACTATGACAACGATTATTTGATGGAGTATTTCAATTCTGAGCAGTTACATAATCCAGCCAGATGAAAACAAGCCCTTGGAATTCGACGATGTTGACACCATACCAGAGATCGTAATTGATCAAAAAAGTGCAATTCTTAAATCGGTGCGATGTGCGGCACATACGCACTACTTCATATAAAATCAGCAACTGCTGTGAACTCTCTAAGAAGCTGCGAACACCAACGATCATGCTATTGATAAAAACATTGAAGTTAAAACGGCCTATTATAGACTGCCCCACCCGTTGGAATTCAACATATGAAATACAATTGCGGTTGCTAGAATTTCGTGAGTTTTGTACAGAATTTTGCGGTACGTATTCTTTCCTAAAAGTGCTAATGTCAATGTGGGATTTTATGGAAGCTTTTACTAGAGTTTTTGAACCAATCAAACGTATTTGGCTGAAAGCAACACTCGAAATTGCAAATATCACTCACATACCAATGGCCAAACAGCTTCATACGGTATTGCTAGAAAGAGAAGCAGCTCTTTTCGACAATGTGGCAGTGAGTGCAGCGTTATATTTGGATCCCCGGTTTAAGTCGCTATTGCCATTGCCTAAAGTTCAATGCGCTAGGAATCACTTATTGGAAACTTGGAAGCTGATTAAAACTCTTCAACCAGTTATAGAAGACATATGCACTAAAGCTCCAGAAACGGTTAATATTCACTCTCAGTCTTAGGTAAAACAACATTAGTCCAGGCAAGTACAAACTCACAGGATGAAATGGATATAGACGCATATTTAAACCGATCTGACGAGCTATCTACATATATTTACACAACGAAGTCAAGATAAGGACAAACAGCATATAAAGTCGTTAATAAATGATTTCATAATGGAGCCGAGATTGATGTCATCAACAAACATATTGACGTTTTGGGAAAATCGGAAAAAAGATCCACTGTTCGAATTGGCTTGTGTAGTGTTGGCTGAAAATTAATTTTAACACATATACGCTGTCGGTTAAATCCATCTGTGCCTTTGAGGACATCCTTTTTATAGAGCTTAATACCTTTAATTAATATGATTAAAACAATTTCTTATTGGTTTTCGCTTTATTTTTTGAAAATGGATTTGAATTAAGTCCGAAAGCTCAAGCAAAAAACTAAAAAAAGGAAATAAAGCGAGTCCAAAACCAAAAAAAAATTGTTTTAATCAAATACAATTATTGGCTCAATATTTCTCTAAATAAACCAATTTAATACTAACAATATTAAATACCGAGACATTGGAGCGGAGCGGATTGAAAGAGCAGAGCGGAGTGAAGGAGCGGAGCGGAATGAAGGAGCGGAGCGGAGCGAATCGGACAAATTTTACCCAGAGCGGAGCGAGAGTGGAGCGAATTTCTATCCATGCGGAGTGAGAGTGGAGCTGGAGCGGTATTTCTTTCGCTCCGAATCCCTGATTTAGAGCGACGGAATTTCACGGTCCTTGATCAACTAATAAAAGATTAGAAGAAGTATTATCGGTTTGTAGTGTTAAAAATTAATTCACTTGTTTAAGTTGATTTCTGGCAACAAATAAAGGTGTGGCACAATTCCCGTCTACCAAAATATCTTCTCAATGCACATAAAAATGATTCATGAATGGTAAGCTTTTATTGGAATTGGCCCTCTTTAATGCACTGGCCAAGGGCCAGTACCCTACAAATAATCCAGGAAATCACCCACGTTTTCAGAATAGAATCAAACAATCATATTATCTGGCACTTTCTCTCAGTTACGAAACCTGGCACGTCTTAGGCTAAGGGATCAACAAATGCCAGCGTCAGAAGTCGGGAATGCTTCTAAGCATAACAGTGTTCAATTTCATCAATTCAATCAATCATTTGCGACTGATCCTCAAGGGGCGTGATTCTCTGCATTACTACTGCCTCAGGTCAGTTCAATGATAGTCATCAGGATTCGCGGAAAGGAATCCCTAATAATGTTCGAAAACCTACATTTGTTCAAACCCTTAATTTTATTAGAATACAGAATTTAGCGGCTTAGAGCTAACTAGTAAACGAGTTAAACTTTCCCTTCTAAGTAAAGCACTTTTATGATGTTGGATATACCTTGGGCGTGTTGAACGAGTTACAAGGTGCCAGTTAAAAAGTGCCTTAATCCTTATAGATTCCAAGATCGTAGAATTCAGAAAACAAAAGCCTCGTGAATTATTTATGGAATTTTATTCAGAGATTCAGTCATTGTCTACCCCATTGAAAGTTCCCTTACATAGCCAGGAATTGTTAATAATTCTTATGCGTGATATGCGGATAGGGTTACAAATGATTATAGCTAGTCAAACTTTTAACACAACAGACCAGCTTGTAAACAAATTTGTATATAATATTCTTGCAATCGTATTGAACATGTAACGGATCTAACGAAATTAGTTATGATTCAGTTCTACGCACGCTGGTCACATTCCTAACTCTAATAGATCCCAATTTAACTCTCAAATCTCTGAAATGGTTTGCAGCCTTTAGTGTTCTCATGAAAATGTCGATACTAGACCTTATCAAATCAAGCCCAGTTCAAATCAAGCATAAGTGTCTTAGGTGCTGATTCAGAAAAGTTTATAACTGCTTCATATATTTTCTTAAACAGTCCTCCTCCTTTTATATCAACCGCAAGTGGATAACATCAGAGAATGCTAGGGTATGTGGAAGTGCTACAAACTATATCTTGGTATAGAGTTGTAGAAAACTTTTAATATTGCTCCCATGATAATTATTGAATCACTCAAAACTTGGCTTGGGACCAACTTAATAACTCTAAAAATTGATGTCGGCAACGACACCTTGGTTAAACAATGCTTTTATGCAATATCAATTCTTATCTACAAATTTCTACTGTACACATTTCAATTATCACATTTCAATTAACTTAGATCTAAAAGACGCCTTCTGGCAGATCCTGTTCAATCCCAATTCACGAGAATAAAAGGCATTTGCGGCATTTACGACATAGTTTTCTAGTACCTACACGATCTGATTATCACTTCGGCTGCGTTTGACGAACATAACTAGTAATGTCGAGAAGTCAAAGTTTGGTTTAAAGCAAGTGGTTACTTGGGATTTGTTATCGGTAATTGATGCTTAAAAGTCAATTCAGCGACAAAGTGAAAGCCATTCTATCGTATCAAGTATAACTGTGCGAACTGTGCGATATGTTAGAAGCTTTATTCGAGTGACTGGTTGGTACTGCCGATTTATCTCTCATTATGCTTCTTTCACTGCTCCTATCACTGTATTGTTGAAGAAGGAATCCAAATTGGTCTGAAACACTGGAGCGCAGGAATCATTCGAGAAACTAAAAGAAAAGCTATAGTGCCACTGAGCTAGACTATTAGCGGCAGTTCTTAGTGTGCGTAAATTTAGGTCTTACATCGAAGAATTCCCATTTACAGTCATTAAAGATCACATTAGTTTAAAGTGGCTTATGAGCTAGCGTTAATTGTCATGAAGAAAGAGAGAGAGAGAGAGAGAGAGAGAGAGAGAGAGAGAGAGAGAGAGTTGCCAATTAAAATACAATTTAGCACCTGATTCCTTATCGCGTCTACATGCTGACCAACTTCTTATAACCGAATTATAACAGGAAAAGGGTTTTAACACTTACTCACACAAGTTTAGGAGTTGCACGACCTTTCTTATTCTTGAAATGGATTTTTATTGGGCAAAGATGGCTAAACAGGTCAAAGATTATATTTCAAACTGTATTATTTGTAAATCTTTCACCGACAATGGAAAACAATTTGGGTCCAATATTTTTGTTTGACCTGCTAACCAAATATGGGACAAAACAAATTTTTACACCAACATACTCACCGCTTCCGAAAGAGTAAATAGGTCTTTACTGGCAGCTTATGTCAAGGAGAATCACAAGGACTGGAACTTTTATTTGCAGGAAAGAGCAAGTGCCTTCCGCAACGTGTTACATAAGTTCACCGGCAGGAGACAGTTTCCACGAAGACAGTTTGAAACGTCAGACAATCATTTTCTGGCAGTAACATCTAAAGCCGATAATTTGTGTTCTGTCCAGACTGCTGTATTAACTCACTGGAAAAACGCATTTGTCTTAAGTCGTCATTTCTCGTAACTTCACACAAAGTGATACCACATGCAATTTTTCGGTAAAATTAGCACATACCCGGGCTGCTCAATTCGGAGATCTATGAGTACCTCAAGGGTAAGTTGTCCCTACCATCTAATGTGTATTACATCAATTTAACCGATTGATGTTCTTGTTAGATTTCACTTTACTGACTCAGTGCCAGATTAGGCAAAATCCAACCCCAAGCAAGCTCTTGTTTATAGATGCACAAATTTCGTTTCCCTGCTAAAATAAGAAAAGTAGAATTTTTTTCTCTATTTTCCATGACCAAAATGTCTGTTTTCCGCATTGTTAACTACGTAGTCGCATGCTTCCTTTAGCAATGTGAGGCCAATCAATTTTTTCGAAGATAATTTTTTTGACTGAACACAAACAACTCGTAAAAGTCGATATTTTTAAAGGATCTGGCATTACAATTAGATTTAATACATATAAATATTCAAGCATCAGTCTGCAATTTATATAGACATTTTAACTCATGTTCTCAATAGAATGCGGGTTCGGCAAAACACTCCCAATTTCCATTATTTGAAGAGATTCGCGATAGACATCATTCGCGAACTTCAAAATCTGGAAAACCAACCCACCAAAATTAAGGAAAAGGCACCACCACCAATCAACCTTATCGAGGTACTACCACGTACAATCCTGCACTGAACCTTTAAAATTAATAAAAGGGGGCTAAGAAAAAGTGGAAAATTTTTCAATATTAAGGCAATCCTTAACATGAGAATTAGAATAAAAGTGATAAGAAAATCCACTGGCTTGATACCTTAGTATCGTAAATGGCAAGGATATAATCACACGCAGAAATATTGTAAACGAGGGCCTAGATGTATGAAATGTTCGGGAAAACATCTCGCTCAAGCTTGTAAGTCGGTTCCAAAATGCGTAAACTGTAAAGTAGCCAGGGAACTGCAAAATCTAAGAAACAAAAATCGACATGGTCCGCTAAACCGTGGGTTGCACAGCAAGAGGATAATGTTCAAAAACCTAATGATAGAACTACCACAAACAAATGCAAGTAGCAAGGAAGACGGCCAAAGCCTAATTTTTGCAAAAATTCTAAAGAATATAGAAGCCTAAACTTCAGGATACCAAAACAAGAAAGAAGCTTGGACGCTATAAATAAGCGGTTAAATAAGCAAGCAACAGTGAATGAAATCACTTCCATCATGTGTTGAATAACACATTCAGATTCGCCAATTGGAATGCAAATGGCCTGGCGATTTAAATGCTAAAATTACATATTGGGGATCTAGACTAACAGGCCACAAGGGTAAGGAGCTGTTTTCAGTTGGTCGGGATTTAAACTGCGAGTTCCAGTCTAGAGATAAACCAACATAAGATACCAGATCTGATAGATTCCTTGGTAACAAAAGGGATATCTGAAAACGACGTACTACTCGAAAACATTGAAGCAATTTCGTCTGACCACACGCCTGTCATTTTAACACTCAGTGATACCATTATCAAAAAGGAAAATTTGCCTATAGGTTAACAAATAATAAACAAATTGGGATCTCTTCCGGAACCTAGTCGAAGACAATACTAAATTACAGGCTATGCTGAACAACAATTCTACTCATTAATACGATAATTTGTCGTCAAATTTATTTATTAATTTTTAATTATTTATTCAATCCATCCCAACCATCTTTTCATCGATTCAATTACACCTTCCATATCAAAACCAACATCGGTTAAACGTTGGGTCATATAAATGAATTCGGGTAGCGCTTCAACAGCATCGGCCACAGCTTTGAATGTATCCGATTGTAGTTTAACAATAGCACGTTGCAAATAGATATTATTTTCACGATTATACCACCATACCTCGGAAATTTCTTCTGACGGTAGAATATCACTAATTTCTGATCCTAATCCACGTAAACCTGGTGGCCGATCAAATGCTGGCGTTGGACCTGGTGGACGCGTAACATGTGGGAATCCCAATAAATCACCCAATGAGTTCAAGTAGAAATATGAATTTAATTGTAATTCATAGCACAGGTATTCCATTACGTCGATAAATTCTTTTTTACCCGATATTGTTTGAACAATGTATGCCATTTCTTCCCCTTCAATGAATTCGAATGCATTTTGTACTTCTTGGTCATCACTTAGGTATTCAGCTAGAATTGTTATGCATTCAACAATTGGTATTAGAGCGAAAATTTCTTGCATTACCGGTCCCAATCCAGATTCTTCATTTTGTCCACAATCATCGAATGCTTCATTGCGGCCACCAAACAAGGCATTTCGTGGTAATGACGTTACTAAGCTCAAACTTAGTAATCCAACTAGGAATGTTGAGGTTTTAATCATTTTCGTGGCTTTATCAAGTCACTTGGCACACAAAATACAAAATCAACTGAATAGTTTTGAACTTGATCAACACTTTTATATATAACAAAAAAAAAAAAATCATCAAGTACTTTACGGACTCGACATGTTTTATCTCGTCAATAACCATCCGTTTGATCGAAAATGGTTGACTTTGTTCGATAACTGTTTATTGTTTGTTATAAGTTGATTTGATTATTTTGTTTTGATTTTGGCGGACACTTGTGTGTTGTGTATTGCGTAATCTTTCCGCGTAATTCAGCAATTTAAAAGTTTGGATGTTATATGATTACATTTTGAAACTTTGATTACTTTCGAATATGGCCAGCTGCAAGATAATGCATTTGTGTAATTGTGTAGATAATTTGGTTTATCTATAAATCTACACAAGACTTATTTTGAATCGTTAAATTTTTTTTCAGTACTAAAAATTAGTCGACAATTTATAACAGTCAGAAATTAGGCGAACTAAATTCGAGTTCGTCATTCAGGGGCATCACAAGTAATACTTTTGATTTAAAGTCAACATTTAGGAACATTAGAGTAATACTATATAATGGCTTGTGTTTAATTTGTCAGCAAAAACAATTTATAATGCAATGACATTGTAAATGACGATAGGTTTTGGCACCTGTAATTTTTGTGGCAGCGGGCAATTAGATTGGTTGATTATTTCCATACATTTCATAGAAAATTCAGTTTTTTGAGAATCACCTTACCACAAAACAACGCATTCTGAGTCAAAAAAATCCAAAATCTGCAATTGTGCTGCGGTTGCGGTTATTGATACCTCTAAAGATAGGTTTCGGGACCCGTAGCTGTTGTACCAACGCGCATTTAGATTGCTTGGTTATTTCTATACATCTCATAGAAAATTCGATTTTTTGGAAAATCACCTTACCATGAATTAGCAAAATCTGGGCCAAAAAAACCAAAAAATTTTCTCCAGTTGCGGTTTTAAATACCCCTGAAGATAAGTTTCATCAGCTGTAAGGGTAGCGCAAACCAGCATTTAGATTCCTTTCTTATTTCCATACATTTTTTAGAAAGTTCGATTTTTTCAAAATATCACCTCACTATAAATCTGTAAATTTTGAGCGAAAAATTCAAAACCTGGAATTGTTCTCCGATCACGGTTCTTGATACCTCTAAAGATAGGTTTCGAGACGTGTAATTGCTGTGCAAACGTGGTCTGGACCAAACAGGGCCTAGTAAACTGATGGCTGTCATGCATGGAGCAAGGTTTCGACACCATGCGATCCATAAGAACTTCGAACTGTCACGCTGACACATATTCTGCCTCAATATTCTTTCGATATTCGTTTCGATATTCAAAATCTCACTATATCGACTTACTTTGAAAGGACAATATTCATCGGGTGGAGCTGCCACCGAACTCCGAAACAATTGTGAAAGAAACGCGATCCTGCAAGAAAGGGGGAAGGAGAGGGTAGCAAAACGACGGTGGCGCGTCTGAAGCGGTTGGACCTCTAGAAAAGAGGTGATTTGCGCCACATTCAGTGCAGGCTTGCATTGGTGAGGAGTAGTGTTACTATGATACCTAGAGCGGAATAAAATAAGTTAATTTAAAAGCGTAAACTGTACTAGAGATGACACCTAGGTTAGAGCATTATGGCTAATGTTACTAAAATAAAATTTTCTATGCTAATTATGATTGTTCTTTGGATCAGGTTTATAAAAAGTCAAATGAGGTTGAATTTGGAACGAACGGACAACTGGTATCCGACCGACGATATTCGAGATAAAGCTTACTGATTCAGAGGATTTTCCATTCACCTATTCGTTATTCGTTCGACTCAATAACTGGCTCAATAGTAATAAATGAAAGTAAAACAGTTCAGGTGCTAGTTCATTGGTCGTTACGAAGTGGCATAGTTTCAACCAAATATTTTGTTATGAAATTCCTTTCTGCGAATTAATAGTTGAAATAAATTATAAAATGCGAAGCTATTTTGACCATTAATCTGGATAGGGATGTTTTCCAGTTAAAATTCAAAGAATGATGTTGGTGTCAAACATAATAGGATATTAAGATTACCAATATATATATGCCCAAATTAGTTGGTAAACAAATACATCTACATTCCAATTTCGCAATTGCAAAAGAAAGATAATTGACTGAATGCCTCCCAAGGAGATTGATTGTCAAATAAAATAAAATATCGTGTAGGTTGAGCTATGCTTACAAATTCCAATATAAGCTAAAATAAAATATCTCGCCCTCACAATTGCTTGATATGAAATGATACAAACAAAAACAAGAAAATGGAAGGTCAAAGTTAAGTTGATGGCATTTTTGCCTTTTTCGCCGTATCTTTAATCGTGAAATACCGAAACGTTTTAGAATTTAATTTTATTTTTCTAAAAAAATATTTGAACAACATAAATGTGAAATGATAAAATAAAATAACAAATGGAATTTGAAGCCAAAGTCATTGGGAAAACTCAGTTATGATTTTCAGGAAAAAGTTACGAAAAAGTATTCAAAAGAAGTGAAAAATGATGATTTTATGGTAAAAAAAAGAGCAAATAGAAGAAACTAGTCCACCACGAGCCATTCATCATTCATGTGAAACAAATTTGTTCTCTATTCCGCGATTTTACTTTTTAGGTCTTGTTGGTAAAATAAAACGGTTGGCTTCCAAACATGTTTATTTAGGATTTTCTCAAAAGTTTTAATTTTAAATTTTGCTGAAATTTCTTAATTACATTTTTACGAAGCATTTTCCCTTTGACCTTGTGAAATTATATGTCAACAGTAAGTTTTTGATTAATTTTCATAAAGCTTTTCTTGGAATTTTTACAAATATCTTTTCGTGACTTTTATTAATTTTAATATAAATTGTTAAGCTTTAAGCGTTTCAACAATTCACCGTGATTAAATTGATTAATTGTTGTGTTAATTTTCTGAAAAATGTTCTGTTATTGTTTCAATTTGTTCTGTCAAAATTGACAGAACAAATAAAAAAGGATTGTTGTTTGAAAGGACCAATTAAAAGAAGCTTTTTTGTATAAAGTTGAAAAATGCCAAAATTACTGTATTTATACATATTGTGTGTGATTTGTGTATCCAAAACTCAAATTATTATCAATATTTGAGATTTTCAATTTTCGTAGAAAACATTTTTTCCACAAGGTTTTAGGACTCAGGGATGAAAAAGTTGATCCTTTAGTACTTTTTTCGGTCCTTTAGAAAATAAAAAGTACTTCGATACTTTTGATCAACATTTCAGTCCTTTCGAAAATACATTTATATTTAATTTTTTTCTGTAAACATTAGGCAGTCCTTTTCGAAGATCGAATCATTTTTCGTTGAACAACTATTCGAATTTCGACTAAATTCAATTTTAACCACCAGGACGACCGAATACCGATGGCAAACAAACGTAATAACATATAACGCTTTTTTCTTGTATTTTTGGTGGGCAAGGATAGTGGTTTTGTTCTTGTAATTGTAACTTGTGAACGTTCAGTGGGAGGGGAATATAGTTGTATCTATATTATATTACTTATAAATAACTAAAATGGATAAATCATGATACAAAAAACACTTTGATATTACATGTTTGTCCATTTATAATGTTAGTGCAATGTTTTCAATCAAATTAAATTTAATTAAATCCGAAAATTACTTCAAAGTTAGAGAAACACGAAATTCAAATGTAATATGCCATACTATCTATGAGCGGATTTGGTTTTCTCTAATTTGGAAGTAATTTTCAGTTTTAGTTAAATTTAATTTGATTGAAAACATCACACTAATATTATACATATGTATGTAAAATTTGTATATATGTGTAAGTGATTTTATATCGTAATTCTAAAAAAAAAATGTTTACTCGCATTTGCAATTCATGCTTAATGTGGGTAGCTTCTAATTCTTAACAAATTCATATGTGTCTCTAATGCTTCACAAAATCAGCATTTATCCTTTTAACTGAACCCTCCGAAAGAGAAAAATTTTTAAATGCCTTTTTGTTACTTTTAGTGACATAAAAGTGAAAAGTCGTCAGTTAAACCAAGGGTCAAACGACCAAAATGAATCCAAATTTTCTATCAAAATTCTGCTAACTCCAATCGTTTCTGAGAAATTTTTTAAAAAATTTGTCTATTTCCACAAATTTTTATTGTCGCATTGTTTTTATTTTGTCTATATCCTTCAGATTCGTTTTTTTTCTACCTCCAAAGCAAAGCTGTAAAAAAATTTTGATTTAATTTTGTTAGATGTGGTTTTATTTATATCCGTGCGATTTGGTCTATTTCGACTAATTTTTTCTTCACTTCTATTTTTTTGCCCATATCCTTGAGTTTTGCAGTATCCTTGAGTGATGCTTGATATGCAAAATGTCTTCCAACTCCTTCAAGCTAACAATTCGAACTTCTTTTATAAGCGACAATTTTGCGTGTATAATTTAAAGGGTAAGGTTTATGGTGATAAAAAATATATAACAACTTTTACATTTTTAGGTATGAAGCTGTTAGTGACCGCGAAGGTACTCACATTGTAAATTTGAACAGAAATTTTCGGAAGCGGCCACAGCAATATACAATATATTGACTCTGCGCATAGCGTTTTGGAAAGAAATTTTAAAAACAAATTTATACTGGCTAAAATTTGTTCCAGGTGCAATACACATGTTACATTTAACTATGGAATTCAATCTCGTTTATATGACCATCGCGAGCACTTTTGCAGCGACCGATTATTTGGAGCCAATTTTCCACCTCCAGCATAAAATCCACACCACACGGTCACATTTTGTGGTTTTAATGGAGTCTTTTGAACCATATGTGGGTTTGTTGCTGTCCAATGACCCATATGTTGCTTATTGACAAACCATTCAACCAAAAATGAGCTTCAACACTGACGATGATTTTTCGATAAAATTCAGTTTCTCCAACTTTATCAAGGCCCAATCGGAGAAGTTTCAGCGCTTCAAATGATCAAGAGGCTTCAGCTCTTGAGGTTATTTAATCTTGTAAGAGTGTGAGCCAAGATATTTATGCAAAATTCGCCACAATGTGTTTTGAGAGATTTGCAATTCCTATAAACGGTGTGGAATCAATTGATTTGGCTCATTTTGAACTGAAGCACTTAAGGCTGCGATATTAGCGGTAATTCGACCTCTCACTGCGACAAAACCATCCAATATTGAATATTTTGACTCGAATTTATTCACTATAACATGCAGACCATCTGGTGGGACGATTATTACGACCGAAAATTGGAGTAAGCGCTCTTAAAGTTGTGACCACCGACTCAGAATTGCGGTAGCAATTTTAAATATTTTCCAAACGTTGCTCGTTCGTGAACTTCACCATGATAAAAATGTTTACCTTTACTGACGTTTTCACGTTAACGGGTGCGTTCGAAATGTTCAACTGTGGGTTCGTCTTGGTATACAATCAAGTTATGCTTTTTTGACAGCAAATGATTGTATGGCATCTGGCAAATCGTTGAAATTTCGTGTCTGCACAAGCAACTGTTCGAATTTTAATTGTATAACTCGATGTTAATGGCAGTTAGAGAGTAGATGTAAAGAAACAGATTTTAGAATTTTGTTTTATATTATTATTTTAATAAACATGGTTGATCTATGCTAAAAATTAGTATTCACAAAAATCGAGGATATAGACAAAATCGTAACGACATAAACAAGCCTTTTAAGAAAAGTTGGTCCAAAACTCTTAAATTTCAAACTCAAATAGTTAAAATACTTTTTGAGTTTTAAGCATTATACTTCGTATAGCTTTCTTCTAACAAATCTCAGGAACATCTTTAACTTTCCAGCTAACTTAATTTAACTTTCAAATGCTGTTTTCTCCAATATAGGCAAAATGCATATAAGGCCAAGGATAATTCTGAGCCGACGATATGTAAACACATCAAAAAATTAAAAAGTATTCTAAAGCCCAATTTAGTCCTCTGTTCCTCAACATTTTAGTACTTTGGAATTTATGCCAATTTCATCCCTGAGGTTATTTAATGTATTCCATTGGGCCAGCGTATATATGTACATATATAATACAAATATATATACAAGTTTAAAAAAAAAAAATAAAAAATATTTATTCAGATGTTGAATATTTGTTCGCTGTCGGCTCTAACGGTCTTTAAATTTTCCATTTTGTGTCTTGATTTTTTTTTTTTGTGTTCATAGGTACTTATAAAGCATACATCAAAATTTGAATGTTAAAATGAAAATTGTTGAGTTAAATTATGTGGAGTATAATATTATTTCTTGGAATTGAAACGTTTATGTTTATTATGATTAATTTAAATCTAAATTTAACCGCCAAGAAATCCATCCCTCGTTATCAAATATGGGTGAAATTATTACGATAATGGTATTGTATAATTTTGAGCAAATTAACTTTAATTTATTAGAATAATTTTTTTAACAGCAATACCATTCATGCGTGCCATGGCCAAAAAATAAAATTTTGAATATTTTGAATTTTTTTATTAATATTATAATAATGATGTTTGGCATCAAGTGAAATAAAATTATCACAAAAATTACTCACAATTTGAATTTCGGCATTTCTAATTTTAAAGCGCTCTCAGTTAAATGAGGGATAATTAAACTAAATTTGATTCAAAAAATTTTTATTATTAAGCAGGAAGGATAAATTGAGAAATGGTAAATCAAAAATTTGCGCAAAATATAAATCCAGCTTATCGAATTTCAAAAACGCTGTTGACAAGAATGGAATCAAATTTTTGTGTAGGTAATTTGATTACAATAATAAGCTGATTATTAGAGAGCGAATACTTTTTTTGTGTTAAACCATTTCCAGCATTGCCTTTGATTTACTTTAAGGTTTCCTACACTTATTCTGGTAAATTTTCTATGAAATATAGTAGGGCAATCAACTAAAAAATAATAAAAATTTGTCTTGATTGTGAGCCTATAAATACATCAAGCTTCCCATGCTTTGATTTGACAACCTGGTTCCACATGTATTGAGATCGTTCAGGATTCATAAAAAGTTACTTTCAGATCAGAATATGTATACAGTATAATTTTGATTTTGATCTGTATGTTTTATCTAAACTACAACTAAAATTAAAACTAAAACTAAAACTAAAACTAAAACCAAAACCAAAACTAAAACTAAAACTAAAACTAAAACCAAAACTAAAACTAAAACTAAAACTAAAACTAAAACTAAAACTAAAACTAAAACTAAAACTAAAACTAAAACTAAAACTAAAACTAAAACTAAAACTAAAACTAAAACTAAAACTAAAACTAAAACTAAAACTAAAACTAAAACTAAAACTAAAACTAAAACTAAAACTAAAACTAAAACTAAAACTAAAACTAAAACTAAAACTAAAACTAAAACTAAAACTAAAACTAAAACTAAAACTAAAACTAAAACTAAAACTAAAACTAAAACTAAAACTAAAACTAAAACTAAAACTAAAACTAAAACTAAAACTAAAACTAAAACTAAAACTAAAACTAAAACTAAAACTAAAACTAAAACTAAAACTAAAACTAAAACTAAAACTAAAACTAAAACTAAAACTAAAACTAAAACTAAAACTAAAACTAAAACTAAAACTAAAACTAAAACTAAAACTAAAACTAAAACTAAAACTAAAACTAAAACTAAAACTAAAACTAAAACTAAAACTAAAACTAAAACTAAAACTAAAACTAAAACTAAAACTAAAACTAAAACTAAAACTAAAACTAAAACTAAAACTAAAACTAAAACTAAAACTAAAACTAAAACTAAAACTAAAACTAAAACTAAAACTAAAACTAAAACTAAAACTAAAACTAAAACTAAAACTAAAACTAAAACTAAAACTAAAACTAAAACTAAAACTAAAACTAAAACTAAAACTAAAACTAAAACTAAAACTAAAACTAAAACTAAAACTAAAACTAAAACTAAAACTAAAACTAAAACTAAAACTAAAACTAAAACTAAAACTAAAACTAAAACTAAAACTACAACTTAAACATAAGCTAGCTTAGACTTACGTTTAAACTTAAGAATAAACTTAAGCTTAAACTTAAGCTTACAATCAAATTTAAACTTAAGCTTAAACCTAAATCTAAACTTAACCTTACACTTAAACTTAAACTTAAACTTAAACTTAAACTTAAACTTAAACTTAAACTTAAACTTAAACTTAAACTTAAACTTAAACTTAAACTTAAACTTAAACTTAAACTTAAACTTAAACTTAAACTTAAACTTAAACTTAAACTTAAACTTAAACTTTAACTTTAACTTTAACTTAAAGTTAAACTTAAACTTAAACTTAAACTTAAACTTAAACTTAAACTTAAACTTAAGCTTACACTTAATCTTAAATTTGAATTTAAACTCAAGCTTAAACTAAGCGTAAGCTATACTTAAACCTAAGCTTAAACTTAAGCTTAAATTTAAACTTATCCCTTGGTTTACTACTCATGGGTCTACGAGACCGTTTGAACTTAGGAATGAAAATTTTCGCATAAAACTCTTAGACAACCCTGTTCCCTCGCCCGTGTATTCTCAGTGTTGAGCTTGAGCTTGTGCATGGTGGGTGAAATGTTCATCCGCTCTGTGCGTGTGTATATCTCGGGCCGTAACGTAGTGACATTGACCGTTAATTACTTGTTTATATGGTAGGGTCAGACACAGACCACTGAATATTAAATGTGTAAAATTTATTTTGAGTAGTGATCAAGGGTTAAACTAAAGCTTAAACCTAAGTTAAGTTCAAGTTAAAGCTAGAAATAAAAATAAAATTAAAAATAACAATGCAAATAAAAATATAAATAAAAATGAAAATAAAACTAAAAACAAAACAAACTAAAAATAGAATTACCGATAACAATAAAACTAAAAATAAAATATGAATATATATAAAAATAAATAAAAAAAAAACAAAAATTAACAAATAAAAATTAAATAAAAATAAAAACAAAAATAAAAATAAAATAAAAATAAAAATAAAAATGAAAATAAAATTGAATTAAAAAAAAAAATAATAATATCAAAATCATAATAAAATAAGAATAATAATTAAAATAAAAACAAAAATCAAAATCAAAGTCAAAATCAAAATCAAAATAGAAATGAAAATAAAAATAAAACCATAAACAAAAATAAAAATATAAATATGTACATATAAAACATAAAATTAAAATTAAAATAAAAATAAAAATTATAATATAAATTAAACTAAAAATACTAATAACAATAAAAATATAATAAAAATAAAAATTAAGTAAAAATAAAAATATAAACTAAATTAAAAAAAAAATAAAAATAAAAAACCAAATCAAAATCAAAATAAAAATAAAAAATAAAATTAAAATTAAAATAAAATCTAACATAAAAAAAAAATAAAAACAAATTAAATTAAAATCTAAATAAAAATTAAAAATACCAATAACAATTAAAATAAATATAAATAAAAAAATAAATTAAATAAAAATTAAAATAAAAATATAAATTAAATAAAAATGAAAATGAAAATAAGAATAAAAATAAAAATTAAAAATAAAATTAAAATTAAAATCAAAAATTAAAATATGTAAAATAAAACAGAAAAATAAATATATAAATAAACACCAAAATAAAAAACAAAATAAAAATAAAATTAAAAAAAAAATAAAAAAAAAATGAAAACAAAAAAAAAAATAAAATTTAAATAAAAATTAAAAATACCAATAACAATAAAAATAAATACAGGGTGTCCCACTGGTACGAGTCCAAATGAGTAGGGCGTGTAGCTTGATCAAGAGTGTAGTAGAGTCTCGATTATCCGATCTGGTGGGGACCGAAGACAATTCGGATAAGCAGATTTTTGGATAATCCGGAAATGCTCTGTATGCACTGTAAAATGCTCTTGCATTTTATGGTGGTTAAAATAAACATGATATTTTGAATTTAAATTATTATTTTGAATAATTTCAATGTTTTATTCATTCATATTTCACTAAACATACATATGTGTAATGTGTAAATAACAAAATAATTAAAAAATAAATAAATAATACATAATTAAAATTATGTAATGTGAAATTGCAGTCACATCAATTGCATTCTCAAATACTTTTCACATTAGTTTACTTAAAAAAGCTGGAAATTGTTTGTTGCTTCAAGGAATTGGTTCTTTTTTTAGATGCAATATCGCGCCATCGTCTAATTAAAAGAATATCAGAAGCATTCGCTTCATCTTGTTGTTCAATGTACTCTAATGCCTTATTTAGTGCATTAAATCCGTCATTATGACTGATTTTCGGTTCTATAAACCCCTCTTCTTCTTCTTCTTCTTCAATTTCCATCAAAGTGGTTTTTTCTTTGACACAGTTCATAATTTCGGTATCGCTAAGATCTGGCTCATTATTTTCAATTGTCAACCAATCTGTAATCTCTGGTTCTGTTATGGCTTCACACCCGGGGACATTTTTTGCAAGCGTAAATGAGTTTTCATCTTCTGGTGCCGTATTAGTGTGTTCACTATTTTCATGTACATTTCCCTGAAGAAGTTTACTCCATGATTTTTGTAGAGTGGTTTGTAAAATTGAATCCCATACACTGGCAATCCAGTAGATGAATTCTTTCAAATCAATTTTCTTTAAATCGCTAATGACAGAAGTTTCGGCCAATGATTCATTGCTTATAATTTTTTCTAAAAGCTTACTCTTATATTTCTTCTTTAATGCTTCCAAAACGCCTTGATCCATCGGCTGACAAATTGATGTAACGTTTGGTGGAAGAAATATGGTCTTTATGTCCCCACTACAGAGTTCCTGGATATTCGAATGGCACGGAGCATTATCGATTACCAGTAAAGCTTTTCTAGGTAAATTGGAATCTGTTAAAAATCGTTTCACAGCTGGTACATACTCCTTAAAAAACCATTCCTTGAACACCTCGGAGGTCATCCAAGAACTTTTTTGGTTTTTGTAGTAAACGGGAAATGCATTAGGATTCATATGCTTGAATGCCCTAGGTTTCGCTGATTTTCCAATGCATATTAATCTTATCTTATGAGTTCCCGATGCATTACTGCATGCCAATAATGTCAACCTTTCCTTATTTTTTTTGTATCTTGGTGCAGATGTTTCACGCCCTGATGCCAATGTAGAAGATGGTAACAATTTATAATATAATCCTGTCTCATCGCAGTTATAAATTTGCTCCGGTAAATAACTTTCGTCCTTTATGATTTCTTTTAATTTCACCTGAAAATCTGCCAGACCATTCTCATCAGCTGATAACTTTTCACCGGATATTTTTAAATTTCTTACACCATAACGTTTTTTCCATCGATCTAACCAACTTACGCTGGCGGTAAAATCATCATTTTCGTGAGCTTGTAATTTATGAAATGCTAGAGCTTTTGCTTGCACAATTGGACCTGACAAAGTTATTCCCTTGTCTCGCTGTTGGCAAAACCAAATATATAGCGCCTCTGATACTTCATGATGGTAACTATCTTTCATAGTTTTTCTAGCTTGACGAGAATGGCCAGTAGATGTAGTAGCTTTCCTTCTACACCATGCCTCTATCTTATCCCTGTTCCGTTTCCAATCAACAACTGTAGCCTGACCTACTCCATATTCTACGGCGATTTGTTTAATCGACGAACCACTATCTAATTTTTTTAACGCTTGTACTTTTTTTTCCAAAGAAACAACGATTTTTTTGCGTTTTAAATTATCCATTTTAAAATAATCTTCCTAAAAAAATTAATTTAATTTCAGTAAATTTTATTTTGTAAAATCTTTGTACCTACACATTTTTAATTAATAAATATTCATACCTAAAATATTTTAATACATATGTATGTATTTTACATAATTTTCGGACATTCGTAGCGCACGGCACAAAATACATTAATAAACTAAAAGAATTTATATGTATACTACAAAGAATCAATTTAGTTTTTTTAAATGGGAGTTCCCCTATTTGATTCAGTTTCTAAAATGAAAACATAAAGTAAACGGATAACAAAAAAAAAAAAAAAAATTATATTTTTTTGTGTTCGGATAAAGCGGAGTTGGGATAAACAGTATTCGGATAATCGAGACTCATCATGTATCATGAAACAAGTCCTCTACGCATATGCCCGGAAATGAACCGTTACCCACTTCAATTGCATTTCAAAATTTTTAGAATGGCACACTACCTTGAATGATGTAAATGCCAATAACTCTTCTAAAAATTAAGATAACTCAATTGTTTTTCTATAATTTTAAAGGCACAAAGTGCTGCTTTCTTCTCTGGAAGTAGGAATCCCTTGGATCGTATTTTTCATAAAGAAAACATTGGTGGAATTAAAAAATTGTGCGAGAAATAATAAAAAAATTCATTAAACTCATTTTTTCTCGAAAAACTCACTTAATAATTTTTGTTTTTTATTTCAAATTTAAATTTAATAGACTATTTACAAAATTGCTTCATCGTTTTTTATCTAATCATGTCAATTGCTTCATCGTTTTTTATCAAATCAGAGTAAAATCAAACGGAATACGGGGCAGGAGTAGGAATATACGAGAGTGGGACAACCCTCTCGAGGTCCTTGAGCTCCAATGCTACCGTCTTTCTAGCGGAACTACATGCTGTAGTAAACATCTAGGAGGGAGAGCAATAAGCCCAGATAGTATGTATCACGTACCGGGAGGCAATATTGTCAGGTTCATTAAGAACCTGAATATTGACTGGACGGATAATTAAGCAGGGGCCAGCACAATAGATCTTTTAGGTCGCAGTGCGAAGTGGCTGATCGCCCGCATGGCCCCCCCAATAATAATAATAATAATAATCTAATCATGTATCGTTTTTGAGATATATACTCGTATTAACATTTCAATGTAGTACTTAATAATTTATTGTATGAATTTCTAAGTTTTCAACTTCACAAACAATCTTCAAAATGATTTCCATTTTGTAACAAGCATAGTTGCAGTCGTCTTTTAATGGCAGCAGCCATGTTGAAATGTCCTAAATTTTCTTTTATTTTGTTGCCGGCATTATTGATTCGATCAACCAACTGCTCCCTAGTCTGAATGTTGGTTTTGTAGACTACTCCTTTTAAATACCCCTATACATAAAAGTCTACTGGTGTTAAATCTGGAGGATATCCATCCGGCCAAGCTATAGGTCCGCTGCGAACAATCCATCGCCCTGGATAATTTATATCAAACCAATTTCGAACTTGTCTTCCATGGTGTGCAGGAGCTCCATCTTGTTGATACAAGAAAGTATTTCTCATCATGAGTGGAATTGAATCTAGTGGGGGCACAGTGGGAGCTGTTTCATTCAAAAATTCAAGATAGTTTTGTGAGTTCAATCTTTCAAGTAGTAAAATTGGCCCGATAAAATTATTTCCAATTATACCACATCATACATTAACACTAAAACGTCTTTGAAATGATGATTCTCGCTTAACGTGTGGGTTTTCTGGTTGCCACTCATGAAGATTGTGGAAATTTGATAATCCATCCCTTGTAAATTTCGATTCGTCTGTCCATAAAATGGATGGCAAATATGAAGGATTATGTTCCTCGTTGTTTAACAATAAACGGCAGAAATTTGTTCTGTTTGGTAAATCGACTGGTAATAATTCTTGCACTGGAGTGTAGTGGAATGGGTTTAGATGGTTTGTTCGAAGTACCCTCCAAACTTTATTTTTGCTAATACCAAGTTGTATCGAAAGACGTCTCGTGCTTATGGTGGGATCTCTTTGTACTGAATTCAAAACTTGTTCGTCGGTATTGACTTCGTATTGAACTCGTCTAACATTTTCGTATTCATAGCGGACCAATGTTCCTCGTTCTCGTAATCGTCTGTGAACTGATTCAAATATTCTATGATCTGGCACCAGCCTACCTGGATAACGGTTTGCGTATTCACGTTCTTCAGCTCGTTCATTTCCGTTACATAAACCATAAATAAAATGGATGTCGGCGAGTTCTTCGAATGTGTAGCGTGGCATTTTATTATTTCTGATTACAAACGCGCAAAAAATTATTTTCAAAGACTGACAGACTGACAGACTGACAGACTGACAGACTGACAGACTGACAGACTGACAGACTGACAGACTGACAGACTGACAGACTGACAGACTGACAGACTGACAGACTGACAGACTGACAGACTGACAGACTGACAGACTGACAGACTAACAGACTGACAGACTGACAGACTGACAGACTGACAGACTGACAGACTGACAGACTGACAGACTGACAGACTGACAGACTGACAGACTGACAGACTGACAGACTGACAGACTGACAGACTGACAGACTGACAGACTGACAGACTGACAGACTGACAGACTGAGAGACTGACAGACTGAGAGACTGAGAGACTGACAGACTGACAGACTGACAGACTGACAGACTGATAGACTGACAGACTGACAGACTGACAGACTGACAGACTGACAGACTGACAGACTGACAGACTGACAGACTGACAGACTGACAGACTGACAGACTGACAGACTGACAGACTGACAGACTGACAGACTGACAGACTGACAGACTGACAGACTGACAGACTGACAGACTGACAGACTGACAGACTGACAGACTGACAGACTGACAGACTGACAGACTGACAGACTGACAGACTGACAGACTGACAGACTGACAGACTGACAGACGGACAGACCGACAGACCGACAGACTGACAGACTGACAGACAGACACCATTTCGAAACCCACTTTTTCGGACTCAGGGGACCTCAAAACAAATAAATCTCTATAAATGTCAAGGTCCAAATTTTTCATGATTACTATACTTTATTTCACTAGAATAAAAGAAAGTAATAATGAGGCAATTTAGAATTAAATAGTCTATTAAATTTAAATTTGAAATAAAAAACAAAAATTATTAAGTGAGTTTTTCGAGAAAAAATGAGTTTAATGAATTTTTTTACTATTTCTCGCACAATTTTTTTAATTCCACCAATGTTTTCTTTATGGAAAATACGATGCATGATATTACTACTTCCAGAGAACAAAGAAGCACTCCGTGCCTTTAAAATTATAGAAAAACAATTGAGTTATCTTAATTTTTAGAAGAGTTATTGGCATTTACATCATTCAAGGTAGTGTGCCAACCTAAAAATTTTGAAATGCAATTGAAGTGGGTAACGGTTCATTTCCAGGCATATGCATAGTGGACTTTTTCACATTATACTGATCCAGCTGCACGCCCTAATCGTTTGGACTCGTGCCTGTGGGACACCCTGTATAAATAAAAATAAAAATAAAACTAAAATAAATGAACAAGTAGTGCATTTTAACGTCAAAGAAGCGATGGTAGCGCCAAATTGCATACAGCGGAAATAATGTGGAACTATGCAAAAAGGTGTGAGTATTTTGCTAAGTTAGGATACACCTTGTACTAAAATGGTTCAAATCTTTGATAAATTTATCTAATTTGGTTTGTTTCTTTGGTTTAGTAAATTTTTTTAATGTTTACTATCGTCACATAAATCATTTTAGCATTTTTTTCTATGTCCGCATTCCCTTAGTAGAATGAGTGAATAGTAAGTCTGGTGTGATCGGTCTATCCCGAACGATCGCACCCTGCTTATTATTTCGTTAGCACCTGATGATGTGGCACACATTGTTTAGCTTTTTCTTTTCATTCGTTTGTTAGTTTTATTCTGTTTCCTCATATGTTGTCAAGTCTGAAAATCCCCTCGACACACCGTAAGCTCTAGCCAGTGTAACGTGCCATACACACTATAGCGATAGCTTCGGCAAACAACTATATAAAAAAAACACTAATTGGGCGACAGTCTGCCGGCACGTAATATTTCTCGGCTAAAACTCAATGAGCAATTTGACTCGGACCTCCCGAAAATTAATTTTTTTATTTTGCTCCGCACTTGGTGAAATCCAAACTTTAACTGATTTTCCTCTCTAGCTGCCATCGCACGTCACCAAAATTACCTGTCCACAGCTGCCATCTCTCAAATTTATACGATCCATCTACTTAAGCTGCGCGCTGCTACCTAGTGGTCAATAGCAGGTTACTTATTTGTGCCGCGAAAGTATACATGAAATCAACTTATGTTCAAAATAGCATTAGTTTTTTGTGTATGTACTTTGTGTGGTTTCTTTTTTATTGCTTCATAAAACAAACAATCAATATTGGTGTTCAATTAAACCTGCTTAGATGAGTCTTAGGTTTAGGAAATGCACAGAATGCACAGAACAGCTCTTCAATAACAATCGAAAGTGCATCAATTTCATGGCATACTCTCTCCGATCCAAGCCCACAGCTGGAACGCTACACCAGCTACTAGAGTGCACCAGACCTCTGATTCTATGTTCTGTTAACGAAATCTAGCTTTTCGCTACAAGATGATTTCGCGAGAGTGAGAGTCTTATTTATGAAGTATTTATTGAAATCGTATTGTGACTAATGTATATCTTTCCACCATATTTGGTGCAGACATGTTGACCTTATTCATCTTTCAATACTTTACCGAACGTCGTATGCAAAATCACAACAAATTCATATACCTGCTGCTGCAGTTACTGTTTATTCAGCATTGCCAAAAATCTTAATATACAAAAAAAAAAGTTCCTGCTTTGGAAGAGAAGAATTTGATGGGTCGGAAAAATAGACTAAAATCAAAATATATTTGCATTTTAGTAGGATTTAAGCATTAATTGAGAGAGGCAAATGCTCGTGTACGTAAAACGTTCGGAATTCTTTCTTGGAAAGTGAAAATTGTATATTTCTATAAACTCCATCAGGGGTAAAATGTTGCTGTATAAATGGTACAATTCCATTATTTCAAGGTAAAATGTTGTTTGTACATCAAACCATATTAAAAGAAAATTATTATTTATGATTCCACTTGGCAAAAAAAAAAGAAGGAGTTGGTATTTTTTTTTTCTATTTGAACCGTAGGTTTAGCAGAAAAAAATGTTGTTTGTTATTAAACATCACTGAGGATTTCTCCATAAATAAATTAACAAAAAGGGCGAAACATTTTTTTGTTTATCCTTAAATCCGAAATAAATTCCGCAAATTTTTTCAATTTTATTAGCAAAATGGAAAACTTTTATTGTATAGTACAAAAATATGGATAATTTGTGATTCGACGGAATACCGACCATATATCTACATACAGATTTAAGAATCATTCGAATACAATTTTTTTTTCAGACAATCAAAATATTTCGATAGGATAAAAAATATTTAGGTTTTGTTAAATGAATTCAAAAGAAAATGTTTTCTACAATATATAATCCAAAAAGCTTTTGTTATTTTAGTTTTTAACCAACGAATGGTGTATTTGCTGCTGAAGGCAAATCAAATCACAAATTTAAGAAGACACAGTCGCAAAATTTTTTTTTGCTTTCAAAAAGATTTGTGGGATGAAATCTATTAAGTCATTTGTATTGTTTTTATTCTCCTGTAGCCATTGTATATCTACACACACATATATATCTGAATTTGTGAAATGCCATAGAACAAATTTCGAGCATATACGGGTAGATTAATATTTTTCTGAATTTAACGATTGAACGAAATCGATTTGTACTTATTTTTAAATTAATGAATCGGCTTACGGCTGATGCTTGAATCTATTTCGTTATTTATGAAATGATAACGGTTAATATCATAATCAACTTAAATTTTAAGAAGTCTCATTCAACTTGTATGTATCTTTAAATATGTTTATATCTTTCTGTTTTTTGTATATACATATATGCTTATTTCAGTTGGATGTAGGTTGCTTGTGTCTGTATTTTTGATGGATGATATTTCATTTTTTGTTATCTTAATTCTTACAATAAATAAGGAACTGTATTACATACATATTTGTGTTAAATTGTTTGGCGTGATGCCTATGAAAAAGCTCATCTGGTTTAGCGTTTTTATTATGATTATGTAACAAGCACAAACGTAATAAATTAAGATTTCTGTTAAATTACACAATTACAAAACAAAAATAGGTTTTGCTGCATTCAATTCATCATAGTATCCAAGGATTGTAGGGTTTATTTCGCACATAGGCTAATACGCGAGTTTTGCATTTAGGATCATTTATAGATTTCCCTTAAGTTATTTAAGATAATATTGACTGTTTTTAACTAAAAAGGTAATAGCACAAACGCCTAGTTAGTATTGGCGGTTTAATGATTTGATAGATTAAGGTAATTCTTGTTTACGAACATTTTTTTATTTTATGTATGGATGTAACTAGGGACGAAGAGTAGGATGACTTTAAGAAGTGCCGAAAAACCTGCACAGAATGAAACATGCTACAAACCAGCAGAAAAACATTGGAGGCTGAAAATGATCCCTTAGAGTTCACATCTCGGGACCATTGGAGAAAAACAGTATATTTCGAGTTTGGAATGGGAGAGGGCAGCTGCGCGAATTACGTTTTCACTTATTTTTTAAATATGAAAACTCAATATTTTTTATTTAATTTATTTTATTCTTTACGTTTTTAATATTCAACTATCTCGTTTGCAGTCTAATAACAATCTGAATAAAACTTCTTAAAATATAATTTATACAAATATCAAATAATCGTTAGTAGAACGATTTTTGTCTTTCAATGAATCTTATTGATTAAAAATATAAATTTTGTTTGTGTGAAAATGCATTATCTTATTTTGACTTTTTGTTATTTCAAATATATTTTTGTTATGACTAAAATGTATTTTATATATGTATATTTATCTTAGTTTGATTTTTTTTGTTATTGAAATTTAATTAAATGCATTTTGTATATTTGTATAATGAAGAATGCATTTTATATATTTATTATGATTAGGAAATGCAAACGATGTATAATCTTAAGTTACTGCTATGTTGTTGTAACTGCTATTGGTGTAGTCATCCGGTCGGATGATGGATGACGTAACTCGCGCATAAGCGTGTATAAGATCCGTGACCCCAACCTACTCGAACAGCTTCAAAGAGAAGTAAAGATATCGTGTAGATGTCAGTGAACGAACGGGGCGCATGGGTTGGTGTCGCTCGCAAAGAGCAAGAGCGTTATGATACGGAAGCCAAAATGGTAAAGCCTTCAGAGGAATAGGCTTACTTGCTGGTGTGATATGCATTGGAAGCAGAATATATATTCTGAGCATTATACTATAGGCGTTCGTGAATACTGAGAAGTTCGGATTTTGACACTACGCTTGAAGCTAGAGATCCTTTATATTGCTAGTTTAAACACCGAGGAAGAGGTAAAGCCAGGGATCACACTCGACTTTGGGACGAGCTTATAAGAGATATTGAAGAAGCATCGCAACACCTGAAGCAACAGAGTTATATTACTAGCCCATATTATTTTTTTTGTGTCACGTAATCTTTATATTCATGTCATTCAATTGTTTTGTATCCCTGCACTCTTGTTGTAATTATTGTACAATTCAAGCTTCTCGCATTCTTCAACACGTGATTGATTTTACATTATTGCATTACAATTGGATTACTGTGAGTACAATTTTCATTATTAATAATAAATATGGCTGAGAAGGACACAAAACGGGTTAAAGGCGCGATTAAAATATTTCTCAAATTCCTTGAACCACAAGAATTTGTGGAAAATAAATTGAATACGGGTAAGCCAAATCAAATTAGACTTCGTCTAGATGAATTAGTGTCTAAGCGGACCGAATTTATTAAAAATCAGTCAGCGTTAGATTCAGTTGATGAAAATTAGCTGTCGATAGATTATATTATTATTTGAGACCTGCATTAGAAGACAGGCTTGACGAGTTGAAAGAAGAAAAAAGGACTCAAATTCCCCATAAGATTGAAGATCTAAATTTTAGTCCAAAATTATCCGAAATAAAGCTTGACCATTTTGCTGGGGATATAACAAAATGGAAGTCGTTTTTAGAATCGTTCGATACTCACGTGCATAACAATTCACGGTTATCTGAATTGACTAAATTCCAGTACTTAAAAAATTCGTTAGAGGGAATTGCTGCAAAAGTTTTGGAAAATTTGGATTTTGTGTCGTCGAATTATGAATAAGCTCGTCAACTATTAATAGATAGATTTGACAGAGAAAATTATATGGTCGAAGAACATATTCGTTTGATATTCAACATAAAACCGATAGAAAGATTAACAGCACAAAATTTGTTAAATTTTGAAAAGAACCAAGAATCTTGGTCGTCCAACTGATTATTGGGATGACATCATAATTTATTTGATTGTTTCTAAGTTTGATTGTACTTCAAGGGCAAAATGGAGAGAAGAAGCATCCATTAATACGCTGCCTACATTAGCAGACATAACCAAATTTATTAAAATTAGGAGTCATTCATTAGAAGGGCAATATCTTGATATGTCGTCGATTTCAAGGGCTCCCAAGGACAAATATCAACCACCAACTCAGAGTTCTGTTCAGAATTCTAGACCAAGATCATTGAATTCATGTAAGCCACAATCAAAGCCATATGTTAGTACATCATTTTATGCTAACAATCGATTTTCATGCGTTTACTGCAAAAGAGACGGACATCAATTCATAGCAATGTCGATTGATGATCGAAAGAACACATCACTTGTGCGAAAATTGTCTTAAAGTAAATCACAACGTCAAGGATTGTCCGAATTAAGAAGTTTGCCGATATTGTAGATTAAAACACTCCGCTTACGACAAATGTACTAACACTACCCACGCCTTCGAGCAACGTTCAGTCGTCTACATCTGCGCTTATAACTACGGCCCCCCAACCTCGAACTACGTCATACTTGCTACTGCTGAGGTTCTTGTCTTAAGTAACTATGGAACCACCGTTACTGCACGAGCCATGCTCGACTCTGGCTCACAACTAAACTTTATCACCAAGTCGTTGGCTTCTAAACTTGGTATTCAACCAACACAATCATCGGCAGTGGTTCAAGGCATTGGAGGCTCGTCATTGGCTTTGTCTGGTGCTGCTTTGCTGACAATTAAATCTAAATTCAATGGCTACATTATCAAGGTTGAAGCGCATATACTCAGCAAAATATCCAACAATCAACCAGCTTTCAACTTCGACATTTCACAATGGAACGTTCCGCGTAATATTCAATTAGTTGATTCAAGATTTTATTCCAGCCAAAGAATAGACATGCTGATAGGTGCCGAGTCATTTTACAAATTGCAATCCATGGGTCAACTAAAACTAGGACCAAGGTCTTCCATTGTTGCAAAAAACTCAACTTGGATGGTTTGTGTCCGGAAGTGTAGCAATGTCAAATAAAAAAGAAGTCTCCTGTCATCTCGTCGAGCTCAACTCTTCTGAATACCTCAATAGATTGATGGAACGATTTTGGGAAATTGAAGAAATGGATGACGATGCAGACATCTCTGCCAACCCTTGCGAGAAACAATTTATGTCAACACAACAAAGAAACGACGATGGTCGTTTTGTGGTCCGCTTGCCATTCACTCAGTCGAAACCTGAGTTGGGAGAGTCATCAGAAATGGCACTAAGACGTTTCCTAAACCTTGAGAGTCGATTAGAAAGGGATTCAAACTTATGAAGTGCATATAATCAATTTATTAGATTCTTCATCCACAATATTGCGAGTTGTATTCTATGGTTCCGCTAAAACATCGAATGGCGAATCGTTAAATTCTTTACTGCAAAATGGACCGGTTGTCCAAAACGAATTGTCAACCATTCTTCTTCGGTTCAGGGCTCATAAAATTGCCATCAGTGCCGATATAACAAAAATGTACCGACAAATTTTGGTGCATCCAAAGGATCAGCGTTACCAATACATTTTCTGGAGGTTTAATACCCAAGATCCGGTGCAAACGTATAAGCTACAAACCGTTACATATGAAACGACTTCAGGTCCATTTTTGGCCACCCGATGCTTGCTGCAGTTAGCTAAAGAATATAAATGTAAGGATTTTGCTGCCAACGAAGCTATTCGACAAGATATGTATGTGGACAATTTGATGACTAGTGCAAATTCTGTAAACGAGGCTATTCAACTCAGACTAAATATTTCAGCAATTCTTGAAAGTGCTGGACTCTCTCTAAGAAAATGGTGTTCTAATGATGAAAGAGCACTAGATGGCATCGATTCAATGAACCGAGAAAGGGTGCTAGTGTTCGAAGAAACAGAATATATCAAAACATTGGGTCTCTACTGGCATTCCGGGAAAGATTGCTTTCGAATCAAATTTTCACCAACAACTCATTCAACCAAAGTTACAAAAAGGATGATCATGTCAGAGATAGCAAAAATTTATGATCCAATAGGACTTGTGTCTCCGGTAGTAATAATTGGAAAATTCAGTATGCAGGATATTTGGAAATTGAAGTACAGACAGGAACAGGTGCAACATTTGTATATATACCACGTCATGTGTTCGATGGAAATTCTACACCAGATCATATTCAACTACACGGTTTTGCTGACGCGAGCGAGAAGGGTTATGGCGCGGTTTTGTATGTACGATCAAAATCAATGTCTGGTTTCTGTGTTCGTTTATTGTGCTCAAAATCGCGTGTGGCTCCTCTGAAAAACAAACCGACACTTCCTCGCCTTGAACTGTGTGCTGCTGCACTTCTCGCTAAATTGATTACTAAATATAAGTCTATAGCTAATTACACTATTTCATAGATTTATTGCTGGAGCGATTCAACTATAACACTTCATTGGATTCATTCAGATCCATCGCGTTGGTCTCGATTCATGGCTAACCGTGTTCAATGGCTTCATGTTAACTCCAAAAATAACCCTGCCGACCTGATATCAAGAGGGGTTCAGCCACGAGCACTAATTGATTCACAATTGTGGTGGGAAGGCCCCACATTCTTATCACAAGATGACGATCATTGGTATAACCCATTTGCTGCCAATATTTCAGAAAATATGCCAGAGATGAAATAAGAATCGTTACCATAATTCACTGTAGCAAGTTTTCGTGATGTTGACGTCAATGAAAAGGATAATATTGTGAACAAATTTATGGACAAAGCATCATTTCTCACTATACAAAACTCCATGGCATACATATTGCGTTTTATCCACAACACGATTAACCTATCGCATCGACGATCCGGACCGTTAAGTTGCAGTGAAATCAAAGATGGTCTGAAAACACTCATTCGTCAAACTCAAAAGATTTGTTTTCCTGAGGAGTATAAAGGCCTGAAGTCTCCAAATTTTATAATTAAAAATTCATCGCTCAAGTCATTATTCATTGTTCATTGATGATGATGACATAATTCGTGTAGGAGGACGACTCAAGTTTGCTGCGTTATCACATACGTCAAAACACCCTGCATTACTACATCCGAAGCATTTCTTTACAATAACTTTAATTGCGTTTCTTCACAAATTGAATCTACATGTTGGTCCGCAAGGGCTATTAGCAATTGTTAGACAAAACTACTGGCCAGTACAAGGTAGAAAGGTATGCAAGGCGATTTATAGAGCTTGTATAGTATGCACTAGAGCTAAACCAATAATGCTGAAACAAATTATGGCCGACTTACCAAGCGAACGCGTTAACCAAGCGTTACCATTCTGTTTTACTGCAGTTGACTATTGTGGACCGTTTCAGGTTTATTACAACTTCCGTGGTAAAACATCTACTAAGGCATATCTGGCTTGGTTCGTCTGCATGGTAACCCGATCAGTCCATTTAGAACTCGCATCGTCGATGACAACGGAATCGTTTATGGGTGTTTTAAAACGTTTTATTGCAACGAGAGGATTACCCAAACAAATCCTATCTGATAATGGAACCAATTTCATCGGCGCAAACAATCATTTGCATGATCTGTACAATTTACTTAATAGTTCTAAACTATGTGAAGCAATTAAAGAAGTCACCATATGCGACAAATTAGAATGGGTATTCATTCCTCCTGGATCACCTCACTTCGGCGGCTTACATGAAGCAGCAGTAAAAATAGCCAAACATCATCTTCGCCGACTAACTTATAACACGAGATTCACCTTCAAAGAATTCTCCACGTTGATCAAACAAGTTGAAGCTGTGCTAAACTCCAGACCTTTAGTGCCGCTTGTTTCAGATAATATAGAAATTCTTACTCCTGCTCATTTTTTGATAGGTCGACCGCTGAGATCAATACCAGCAGTTTCAGCTGATTTCGAGTCAAACATTTCAATACTGAAGAAATGGGAAATGGTGACAAATCGACACAAACAGTTCTGGACATCTTGGTCGAAGGATTACATTCAACAACTTCAACAACGCAAATTCTGGACAATCGCGCAACATGATGTAAGAGAAGGAGAAATTGTGGCGATGAACGCTCGATGGAGATGGACGTGTTTTAGTCTGTCTCCGTAAGTGAAATTTATTTTTAAATTTCAATTCAACAAATTAATAATTAATTAGTGTTAATCTAGTATGCAAGTGTTAATTAAATTATAAGTGCTTAAATGAAGATTAGTGTTTTGGAAAGCGATTTGGGGATAGTTTGGAAATTGAAGTTGAAATTCAAAATATTGGAATACACAATATGAATTTCGATTTCAATTTTAGATTACAAATAAAATCATTTTCCATAGTCTTCATTAGTGTTTTAAAATTTTTGTTTTATTGTAGTGAAAAAGTTAAATTGGGAAACGTGAGGAAAACTTATTTCAAAAAATAATTAACGGTACCTGTAAAATTTTTTTTATTTTTGTTTCTTTTATATATTTTATCATATGATTTGCTTATGTAACGGGAATTTTTGATTTTTTGTATATACATACATAATACATACAATCAAAATATTCATTTCGAATCATTTCTTGTTTTATCGTGTTTTGTTATTTTATTTTGCATATTATATTGCTTTGATAAGGGGAATATTTTCTGGTTTTATACTATATCCATACATAGATCAAATTTTTTCGAATACAAAACATGAGAGAAAGTGTTGTTGTGTTGTATGTCCTTGACAGTTTTACTTTCTTTTACTCTAGTAAAATAAAGTATAGTAATCATGAAAATTTTGGACCTTGAGATTTTTAGAGATTTATCTGTTTTGAGGTCCCCTGAGTTCGAAAAGTGGGTTTCGAAGTGGTGTCTGTCTGTCTGTCTGTCAGTCTGTCAGTCTGTCAGTCTGTCAGTCTGTCAGTCTGTCAGTCTGTCAGTCTGTCAGTCTGTCAGTCTGTCAGTCTGTCAGTCTGTCAGTCTGTCAGTCTGTCAGTCTGTCAGTCTGTCAGTCTGTCAGTCTGTCAGTCTGTCAGTCTGTCAGTCTGTCAGTCTGTCAGTCTGTCAGTCTGTCAGTCTGTCAGTCTGTCAGTCTGTCAGTCTGTCAGTCTGTCAGTCTGTCAGTCTGTCAGTCTATCAGTCTGTCAGTCTGTCAGTCTGTCAGTCTGTCTGTGTCCTCTCTACAGCCCATATGGTTTAATCAATCGAACTGAAACTTCAGATTTAAGCTTTTTTGATAAATTGGGAAGTCCCAGTGAATTTTACTCCAAATCGGCTAACCGGAAGTGGCCACTCCCATGGTCTAGAAAATTTGTTTTGCAAATATCTTAAAAAGTATAAGGTTTACAAAAAATTACTAACAACAAAATGTTTCCAAAAATTAAAAACAAATAAAAATAAAAAATAAAAAAATAAAAATAAAAATTTTAAAATTTAAAAATTAAAAAAAATAATTAAGAAAAAAATAAAATTTCTCAAAATTTTCTGTTCGTAAAAGAAAGTCGTGTGTTGGCCACACCTCAATTTTTATATAAATATTGTTACGTTTTTCCCTTGTCAAATAAGGTTCGTATCACTTGGATTGTGAATAATACAAAATCAATTTAATTTATCTCCAACGAATTTATTTATTTCACAAAATTTATTACAACACAGTTTATCAATAAAAATTCACAAAGAGCGTGTTTTTTTATTAGCTCCGGATAGCTGGTATCCGGAGCAGCTAATTTTCTATTACAAAACTTATGTTTGACAAGCTATTTATACATATAAATAATTTATTTAAAACTAATCTAAAATTTTTAATTCAACTTTTTAACTAAAAACCTATAAAAAAATATTTAGCTCTACCTATTTATCTGGAGCTGCTATCCGGAGCTGCTATCCGGAGCAAAGGGAAATATGAAATATTTTTGAATTTTGTACAACACTAATTGTGGCAAACTTCATTTTGGTTTAAAAATTTTGATAGATGTCAAATTCAAATGTCATATGGTTGTTTGACATTTCTTCCAAATAAAAAATCATCGGGATATTGATGAGGAATACGTTAAAGTAGGAGCTGCAAAAATATTTTTAAAAGCTGGAAAGCAAAACTATAATCGAGATGCATCATTGTCGGAAGGTGACGAAGATGAAGATAAATAATATTTTGATGAAATTGACATGCCTGGTGCAAAAGTTAAGTCGATTCAAAACAAAGAATTACTGTACGTATTCTACGTATACGTGAAGACACAGCTTAATATCACAGAAATTTGAACCAAAATTCGGCATATTATGATCCAAAACACAATATCCATTTTCCACATGCAGACATCTCAAAATTCATCAAAACGTTCGGAAATTTTAATTGGTATATAAAACACTTGATACAGGGCCATTTTCCTATATGGAGAATTTCTTCCACTTGCTTATATCCATTCGGAAATATTCCCTTAGTACCAAAAAAATTCCATTTTTATGAATTTTGACTGATGTCCACATGTGGAAAATGGATGTGGAATTCGAGAATAGGGCTCCTGAAGAGTAAATAATTTTTGTTCACTAAGTTTAGAATTAAATAAATTAATTAATTTTATTATTTTAGAGATGAGTTGTGTACTCGAGACATGGAAAAATATTCTAAAGCAGAACTATTTGCTTGGGAAGCTTATGGTAAAATATTCTCGAAGTGGAAAAATCATTAAAGGACAAGAGAAACAAATCATTCGAAGCCGATATGAAAAGATGTACATATATGTATTTGAATAATCACTGAATATATTAAAAATAATCCAAATTGTATTTATGCTTTTTATCTTCCACGATTTCCAGTAACGCTTATTAATTTTATTCAAAGATTCAATTTTATTAAATCATAATTTGTATTCTCCTTCGAATATAACTTACAAACTTAAATCGTTTGCTTGCTGTTCGTTAAACAACCTTGACATGTTACCTGACCGCAAATTAAAATTTTGTACAAAGTAATTCCGCTGCCGCTAGATAGTAAACATTTTACAGCAATCCGAGTAACAATCTTCGCCTGTTTCCCTTTACTTTCCACAAATTCTAGCCTTTTAAATATTTTCCATGGCATTTAATACTAATAATTTAATAAATGGATAATCGATACTCAAAAAACGAAAAACAGCTGAAATTTATTCAAAGTGGTGCGCCAAAATCATTGGCTTTGGTAGCTCGCGTTTTTGATCGGAGAAAATGTTCACCAAGAGATAGGTATTCAGGTCTTTTGAATCTAACTAAAAGGGACTCTCTATTTTTAGTAGTATTTTAAACCAATTGTATTTATTGCAAATCCCGGTGCAGAATGGGCCTATCTAGGATCGGATAACGCCGCAGTTATGTCTGGCCAATTTAATGGGGTTCAAGCAAGACTAAAAAGGCTAGAATTTGAGAAGAGGAAATAGGTGAAGATTGTTACTCGGATTGCTGTAAAATGTTTACTATCTAGCGGCAGCGGAATTACCTTGTACAAAATTTTAATTTGCGGTCATGTAACATTTCAAGATTGTTTAACGAACAGCAAGCAAACAATTTAAGTTTGTAAGTTATATTCGAAGGAGAATACAAATTATGATTTATTAAAATTGAATCTTTGAATAAAATTAATAAGCGTTACTGGAAATCGTGGAAGATAAAAAGCATAAATACAATTTGGATTATTTTTAATATATTCAGTGATTATTCAAATACATACATGTACATCTTTTCATATCGGCTTCGAATGATTTGTTTCTCTTGTCCTTTAATGATTTTTCCACTTGGAGAATATTTTTCCATAAGCTTCCCAAGCAAATAGTTCTGCTTTAGAATATTTTTCCATGTCTCCAGTACAAAACTCAACTCTAAAATAATCAAATTAATTAATTTATTTAATTCTAAACTTAGTAAACAAAAATTATTTACTCTTCAGGATGTGATTTTGGATCAGGAATATTCCTCATAGAACGTGTTTTGGATCATAATATGCCGAATTGGGGTTCAGATTTCCGTGATATTAAGCTGTGTCTTCACGTATACGTAGAATACATACAGTAATTCTTTGTTTTGAATCGACTTGACTTTTGTACCAGGCATGTCCATTTCATTAAAATATTATTTATCTTCGTCACCTTCCTATAATGATGCATCTCGATTATCCTTTTGCTTTCCAGCTTTTAAAAATCTCTTTGCAGCTACTACATTTCCGTATTCCTCAACAATCTCCCGATGATTTTTAGATATTTTTAGCCCGATTTTCTATTCGGAAGAAATGTCATACAACTGCATGAAGTTAGATAAAATTTTAGTTTTTTGTTTATTAGCGACACATGTGTATAATAGAACAACTTTCAATAGAAATTTCCCTTGTGCTCCCGATAGCTTGCTATCCGGAGCTAATAAAAAAACACGCTAAAAATCACTTTATATAAATTTTACTGTTCACTTATAATTTTTATTTCCACAAAAACACTTTTTAATTCACTTTTTAATTCCTTTTTAATTTTTACTCTATCGCCTATCAAATATTACTAATAATCTTACAAGTTTACTCTATCGCGTTCCAAATACTAATAACCCAATTCGATCTTGTTCGCCTTTTTATATACACAAACCAAACTTCCCGAAAGTTCATGACTTTTCCAGTTAGAATGGCGTAGAAACATTACGTAACAATTTTATCATAGAAAATTCCATTTTAGTACATTAAACATTGAGCTATTAGTTTTATATGATTTTAATACGAGTATGTTCCGAAGATTGTAAGAGAATTCAATCCAGTTTCGAACTGATGAGCTTATGATTATGAAAAAATCAATCTTCTCATCAGGCCGCGGCGACTGGACTGATTATACCACAATTTACATTCTATATATACAGAATGTGCTGTGCGTTTAAGTATTAGCGAATCATAACTAATACAGATGAATTCTCTTGCAATTTTTCTTCTTCACAATATTCACACAGCTCTATTTCTGTGTTCGGAACATACTCGTATTAAATCATATAATTAAATAAATAGAATTACGTCTATTAGTTGGTTTTCGTTGAATTTCTGTTCGTAAATACTAATATACTTCTCGTGTTAATCGAAACACAATTAAAATGGTCTAACCACCGGTAGCATATTAGATATTACATGAATTAATTAATATTCAACAAAAAATTAATAAAGTAAATATTAGTTTTACTTATTCTATTACACACTAGGTGTCACCGTCACAATATGTGATATTGTTAGGCGATTGATGCGTATGTAATAATATTTATTGTCGTATTGTTGATGAATCTCGGTTGGATTTTGGATTTACTCAAAACCAACACAGATGTTACCTATTTTGGCTAAAGTTTACTTTATATATTCATCTGGAAAATCAGGTAAGGAGTGTATATTTTGGAAGTTTTTGAGTGTGGGATTGTGCATCTGTGGTTTTTGGGAGGAGGAGGAGGTCGGGTTTCACCGGGAAATTTCCTCATTTTCCGGGAAAATGTTCACTTTTTGGTTTGAAAATATTGTAAAAATGCACGTAAAAATGTGCAAGTAATTTTTCCGGGAAAGTTTTGCAAATTTTCCAGGAAAATTCAGAAATTTTGCCACTTTTTTTTACTTAGTTTCAAAATGTAAATAAAATATGAAAGGGGAAAAATGAGCGGGAGTTTGGGGGCGGCAGCCCCCACGCTCTAAGGTATACAACGAATTAAAATTACTTTAAAAAAATTGTTATTTTAACGAAAATGGCTTTTTTTAACATTTGTGGTACTATCAGAGGAAGCGATAAGGGCGAAAAAAAAACTCTTTGATCTGTGTCTGCAAGGTTGACGAAGCAATTATTATTAATAAAAATAAATCAAATAAAAATTATTTTGTTAAATTATTCGTTAAATCATATTTGTTAATTATAACAGCTCTTGCCTTATTATGGAAAAAATAAACATAAAGAGTGGAGGTTTTTCGGGGAAATTTGGCTTCCTTCTCCTAGAGGCTGCAGATGCGCAGTCCTACATTTGAGAGTTTTCTGGATGTATACTTCTTGCACAGAGAGAAAACTTTCGGAAATCTTTCTAAAAATATTGATGATTTGCCTAAAAATTATCTTTAATTTTCAGCCTTCTACATCGTTTAGATATATTGAATAAAGGTGTTTTAGATGATTTTACTAAACACAAAGCAACTAGTTATATGTATGTGATTTAATTTAGATGTTTTAACTTAGTATCGAAAAATCTTAGATAACTTGTATATTTAATGTAGCTTTTAGCAAATTTTTCTAGTTTTATAGCTAAATTATCTAAATAACTTCAATATTTTGCCTAATATCGATCGAGAAGATCTAACGTAATGTCTTAAAAAAGTTGGTGGGTTTTGTGGGAGATTTATCACTTTTTCTAAAAACCAATTAGATGAAATAAGTAATCTAAAATTAGGTAAATTAGTTTGTACCTACAGCTAAAAGCCAAATTAATTGAAATTTCCGATGTAATTGCATTAAACTAGAGGTCTATTTATGAACATCAGGCAGAAACTTACATTGTAAGGATGAGGAAGATCGCCATTATATTAATTTTTTTAAAACAATAGTATGTTGTACATAAACGTACAATAAACCTATACGTAATTATTAATTAAATTTTTTATTTATTAATTCTTATTGAATTTCAAACACATACAAAATTGTACATCATAAAAATCTAAAATTCAATACATTAAAGGTAAAGGCTTTAATTTTACAATTCAATTCAATTTAAATGTATCCTTTATTATAATTAATATTTTAATTTACAGGGTTTACAATTAATTATTGGTTCAGCATTTGAATTTTTTAATGTGGCTGTTTGCAGTTTCAACCAAACAGGTGATGCGTAAAGTAAGACACTCCTTATAATGAGTATATAAGACATTTATTTAAGATAGTTAATTTCGATTTACGATGGATGACACTGTATAATAATTTAGTAATTTTGTTACATCTTTCTATTGAATAGTTGATTTTAAGTACTTTTCATGAATATCTTATCGGTTTATCCGGTGTAAAACCGACTATGGTAGAAGAATATAGTCCTGTTTAGCTTTTGTACTGTTGATGGTGTAAAGAAAATAAAAGTTGAGCCGAGTTTTGTGTTGGGAGTTTTAATATTGCTGGTTTGTTTAGACCAAGGCAGGGGTGACTAGATGTTTCGTTCTGTCAGTGCTGACAGGTTGTGGCCATCATTGACCATTTATATTGCAATTCTTTTAAGTTATCTAGATTTAAGCTAAATTAGGCGGTTTGGAGCGGGAAGCAGTAGAAGTCGCAGATGTCTGAATCGCCGAGGCGCAGAAGTGGCCGGAAGTTTTTGGTGGTGGAGCAGTGTGCGGGGTTGCCGATATCAAATTCATTGATTGTTAGAAATATTAATCGTAAATTTGTTTCAGGGATATAAATGTAAATTAAAATATAAATTTTGTTTGAGTCTAGATTATTAAGCAGAATTTAGTAAAAACTGGGTCTGTGTTCAAAAGCGAAAACCACATAAGTGCACTTAGCGATTTAATTATTTTTATTATTTTTGGCTTATGTGATACAATTTAGGGCTCCATTACACTGGCCAATTTTTAAAACCACTTATAAGTCATACATTTTGAAAGAAACACTAATCCAGTTTTTCAGAAACCGATTTAAATCTTTATTCAGCGGAAACTTAAACAGCAATTAAACTTGCAGTAAGAAATTGCGTTGTCTTTGTTAACTTATTTACTATATTTATTAATAACAGGTTTGCTAACTATCAGCTAGTTAGGTGTCTGGAACCGGCTTGTTTCTTTGTGACTAATTTAATATATTTTGTTTAATTTTATTGATTTATTTCATTTATTTATTTAAATGTATACGTTAAAAAAGTTTAAAGGAATTTTTTTGGTATCAAGGTAGGATGCGGCATAATTTTGCATTTTAGGTTTTACTCCTTGGTGTGAGCCTGGAAATGGATAGATGGCGAGAGCCGTGACAATAAAATAATTTATGAAAATTGATATTTATTTATTTTTATATATATTTTATTGGATGTGAGGATTCGGAAGATTAATATAAATTTAATTGTAGTACATAAAGATTAATTTATAATTTATTTCAGAGAAATGAATGAGGGTTTTATAGTTTAAATAATGCTTTAGTTTAACTTTAAAGTAGCAGATAGCAATAATTAATTAATTGAGATTTGGATTTTCAAAAGTACCGGAACAACCTCGCTCAGCTTCCAGAAACATTGAGCATCCAGCCTTCACGTAGTTTAGAAATTGTATTGAATTGTGCTAACTATTTTATCATATATATTACTAACAAAAACATACTCTATCTATATACTCTATATGTAATTTGTGCGCGTTATAATACTCGTTCTGGTGCTGCTGCTGTAAATAAGTTGTTGTCTTGCTGCTGTTGCTGTTAACATATTTTTTCTGCTGCTTTTCAGGAAAGAAAAGCCTTTCTTGATTTTTCAGATATTAAGATCACTCTCGATCACTATTGATAAGCGAGGACAAAAAAATGCGGTTCTATAGTTAAATGAGAGATCAGGCAAATATCTCTGGACAAAGGCGGTCTATTTGGTACAGAGAAGCCTACGCTAGGACATCGATTAACTACCTAGAAGTAAAGGTTATAATAATTTAACTTGCTGAGAGCATGTTCGCAAGTTTTGCGATGGGGTGACTAGGAGGTATCCTCCATGTCAATGAAGCAGTGAATTTTAATGTACGGAGCTGCCATTTGGGCTAGTGGTTGAGTCGAGATTTGAGTTGGAAATTACCATTAGTTATTCAAATAACAGAACTACTGTTGTTGCAATAAAATGTCAGAGGGCATTTAATGGTACCCTAGAGATATTTTGTTTTGCTAGAACAAAGACAAAAATTTGATTTCATTTCCAAGTAACATACATACATTTATTGTAAGATGGAAATTCCGACAATTTGAAATTTCTTTTTTGAAAGAACCCACATTTGTTTGTTCAAAATTAAAATCATATCTCAAACGCCATTTTAAGACTACTCGTATTTCTTAAATGTTACAGATTATCGTTCTTTATTTTTATTACCTCATATGAGCCATAACAATATACTAAATAATTAAAATGCAGTGCAGCGAAAAACTACATATGTATATCGTTAGCCAAGGACCAATTAAAAAAAAATTGTTTTCTCTTGGCAAATTGTTTACGTAAATTACACCCATTACACTCGAACGCAAATAATCCTTGGCAGGTTGCGTTTATATTATATCTGTTTGCGGTAGGTATGCTAACTCCTTTCTAAAAATACAAAACGTTTTTTGTTTTTGTTTTTCTGTTTAGCCCAAAATTAAATTAAATTTTGTGTGCGTGTATTCGATGTAAAAACGCTGGTACAAAACATGGTGGTAATTATCATGAAAATTACCATAAAACACCATGAAATGTTAAATTTAGATGTTTGGAATAATAAAAAATGTTGACTGTATTCTTTTTTCTTGTTTACACCCCCATTCGCACAGTACGTAAAGTGTTATTAAGACCCATGTTAATCGACACAACATGAAAACTAAATACTACAAACAAAGATAAAACGATTTAAAATATAAAATTGGACAGGATTAAGGAATTTACAAAGCCTTTAAAATATTCTAAATCCATTTATTTTGTATAAAATTATGTCTACCTTCCAAATATGTAAGTAATGTGATTTATGTTATTATGAATGTTTTTGAATATCAGAGCTTTTTTTAACTGCAAAATTGTTGTTAGAAAAAAGTTGTGCATAATTCAAAGGAATTACGATTTTAAAATATATTGTCTAGACATTTTTTTTTTAAGTAAATATTGTAGCGCGGAGTTTTGATTAAGTAACTCGAGGAAGGACGATAGACATTAATCAGTTTTGAATTTTACACTGTTGAAGAAATTTATAAATATCTCTACCGACATATTTCGTTGTTTGTTTACGTAACTCCAAGCCTCTTGTAGAATACAATTTTTGAAAAGCTTAATTTTTTTGTAAATTGACTCTTGGTAACGTAGAAAACTGAAATTTGTAATATAAAAATTGGTTGGTATACTTTTGTGGTTGATTTCGGAATTAAAATGAAACATGTCGTTTGTGGAAGAAGTTGAAAACAAACAACGAGGCTTGTTTGCCGCCTTATTGTGCGAGTTGGAAGTTGTCTCTGAATTTGTTCTAACTTTTTGTTTACTATAGTAAATGTATTTGGGTAAAATAATAATTTATCAAAATTCAGGCTAAAATCTTGGTGGTACTGACGAAAAATAATAATACAAGACTCAATCCGAGGCAGTGTAATTGGAATGAGTTCACTGTGAATCCTTTAGCAAGAAACAATTGGAGAGCGAGTCTGGTGTCAGCTCAGGAACTTGTCTTAGGCACAGGTGGTACACCGTAATTGGGTTCGTACATCGTTTCGATGGTATCACGTATTACTGTAGTGATTTAAACGTAAATTCTATTTCTAGTGCCGCTCTAGAGCAGCGTTCGTTCCTAAATATTCTCTGCATGGAATAATGAAATAAGATGCTTGAACAATTTTCAATTGGTATTTATTTACAGAGGACATTAATATTTTATGTAGTATGTCGCGCATAACAATTACAGGTCCCTAAGCCTATATTCGGGGGTATTAACGACTGTTATTGGAGCACAATTGCAGATTTTGAATTTTTTTCGTTTCTAAATTTGCTGATTTATATGTATATAGCAAGGTGATTTTCAAAAAAAATCTAATTTTTTATGAAATATATGGAAATAATCAAGCAATTTAAACGCGCGTTGGCACCAGTAGCATAACTATGTATCCGCAGCAACCGCATCATATAGATGGTAGCTCAGATTAAGCTTAAAATAGACCACCCATGACCCATCCACCCATTGTTAAGAATAGGCGGTGGTCCATTTTTTAGAGCAAGAAGAAATCATTCTTGTTACTATTAAATATTTTCTTAGCGCTAATGTGATTTAGGTTGCTGATGTATCAAATAAAATAGAAATTAAAAAAATAAATGTATCTGGTAGGCTCCGTGTGGTGTACACTCTAATGTACAAATCAAATCAAACGTATTGATTTTTTCAAATAATTTATTTTGGCATTTTTTTTATTCAAAAATTTAAAAATACATTAAGCAGTGTATATTAAACAAAATATTTAAAAAATATAGTATCCATATTTCATTATAAATAACGTAAATAATAATAAATTAATAAAATATAAAATAAAATCAAACAAAAAAAAATATAAGTAGTGATTCAGTCTCACAGTTTCAAGTATCATATTGAAGGTGTCTATTCTACCACATTTCATTTTTTATGGAATTTTAAGAAACGATTCCTATCTTTTAATAAGCAGAAATGTACTCCACATTTCCCACAGAAAACATGAGAACGGAAGCTGCAGCCTTCAAATTTGCATCTAGTTGGTTACTGTTTTTGGCTAAATGTGGTAAAATGATCAACACAATCATATCTAATATCAACTATTGGACGTACTTCTGTTCTCGTTCTACTCATTTCTGGGTCAAATTCCATATTTGTAATATCGGATGGTGGTTGTTAAGTGGTAAATAATAAACGGAAAAAAAAATGTAAACTTAAATTCATTTGAATTTAAGTTTAACTGAAATTTAAAGAAAGGTTGAGAAAACTCAATTGTAGATGGTGCGCACACAATTAAAGTTCAGTTGTTTTTTAGTCAAACTATTTTATAGAACGGAAGTTGTGTTTTGATTTCTTTTTTTTGTGTGTGTCATCATTAACAAAAAAATATCTTGGAAGGAAAGGACATCCATATTGGTTTTCTTTTTTGGTAACTTTGAAATGTGAAAATTAAAAATTAAAAATAAATAAAATCATCAGTTGCTTAAATAAAAATAAATACAGTCCATTTTATTGAAAATCAAATCCGGAGAACCGCGACAGCACATTTGAAAGAAAATTTTTCAAATACAGGTTTGAAAGCCCATGGCATAACAGTGGTCGACCTCGTTTTCGGGTGTTTTTGTAAGTATTCATGAGGTAAAGTGCCACATTCAACCTAAACTCTAACAGTTTCATTATATCTTTTGCTGCTATGTTTTGTTTTCGCATTTGTTATTTATATTATGCACTATATTCAATCCAATATGCAATATGTAATTCAAATACATGTAATTCGTTTATGCCCAGCCCTGCAACAGATATAGAATCGTCACGACTTACACATTGTTCTATATATCCGCGTTCTTTCCTTTTAAATTTGCGGCCGTCCATAAAATTCGGTTTTTGAAACCGATTAATGCAAGCAGTCCCAGCTGCATTAATTCCTCTATGTTTTAAAATTTCTAATAGATTATATGACGTGAAAAAAAATCAAATGAAGCATCACTGCTGCTCCAAATCCAAATTTTTTTCTGTGAAAATCCGAAATTTCTGTTTATGCACCTTGGTAAATTATGAAATCATAGGGCTGTCCAGATTTTCCACAGAGTAGAAATAACTTTAATCCCCAGGGAGATGGTTTACCTTTCATGTATTGCTTTGCAGACAAAGTACCTTTAAAAGGGATCATCTGTTCGTCTATTGAAAGATTTTCTGCTAATGGTATCTGCAGGCATCTATCCCTAACGATATTTAATATGGGGCGAACCTTATAAAATACATCCTTATTATCACCTGGAATTTCCAAATTATTAACGACATGAAAATTAGACCGTAATTGCAAAAATCGGTCTCTTGTCATGGTTCGCATAATATGCTCATTACCTATTAGCCTGCTCCAAAACATTTTAATTTGGGGAAATTTAGTACATCCAATAAATTTATGTACTCGGATAAATCTTTTTATTTCATTAATATCGGTTAGCTTAAACGATTCACTTTCTGGATCCCGTATATATTTGTATACTACACCATTGTTTCAAAGAGCTACTCGGTGAAGTAAGTAGGTTGTTATTTGGATTTCATTATCTTCATTAATTTCATCCTCTTGCTCTTTTTCAGTCCTCGTTTTATGCGGTTTTCTTTGAATATTAGATTTACTTGGTTCCGGAATAGTATCGTAGTACCACAACTAAATAGGGTTATCCTGTTCCTCTCCATTATCAGGATCGAAAATTCCACTAATAATGCTATGTATGTATACTTATACTAAGTAAATATAAATATCTTGTGCAGTAGTTGTTAAATTTAGTTCCATTCACTCTATTTGTCCATATGTACTGTTCATCGATTTGCACATTTACACGCAATTTATGCTTTTATATCACGTATTCAACATTATTTTACATCATTTTTAATTTTAACCAAATATAATTTGCGCCATTCTAAGTAAATTAAACATAATTTAGGTTACCTTGATCAGCTCAATATGCTTTAAAATAAACTTGGAACTTCACGACTTTTAACAACACTCCAAACCGATGTTCGCGTCTTCACTATTCTCTGAATATTGATCACATTTACGATTTTTTTATTTATTTATTGTTAGTCGCAGTTTGAGAGAAAGTCAGAACAACGCAACCAAGCATAAATGAGAAGAGAATATAAAAATTTGCGCGTAAATAACAAATACTTACTTGGATTGTGACATTGGGAAAGGATTTAGTTATTTTCATAAATTCCAGCTAATATTTAATTTCAATAAAAATATTTAATTTTTGATCAACTTTGTGATGATTATGATGACAACTTATACTTTTGGGACACCCTTAGTATTTTATAATACTACTAAACAATTGAAATGAATTGAAAAGGATCGAATGTTTTTTCTAAGGGTTGAGTATCGTATTTCTGCTACGAAGAAATACGATACTCAACCCTTAGATGAAACAAAATGTGACCCTAAACCGAAAAACCGAGTTAGTTGAACTTTTGCCTTTCACTTATTTATTATACTGAGCTTTATGAGCTTTGTAGTTCAGAACAAACCAAACCAGAAATTAATTATTGTAAGCAACATTTGAAGTCATTCGGTTTCAGATCCATTTCACATCAAATTTTATGTAAAACCGGTGAATTGTTGGTGTTACCAAAATTGGGCTATATACTTGTGCCATGATTGATCAAAATTTAGACCAGTTTTGGAATATTACTTTTGTTATAAAAAATTGCAGTGAGCTTTATGAGCTTTTCATAACACAACTAAATTATCGTATGTAAGCACAATAGACTTTAACCAAATTTAAATGAAATTTATCTCGGTTTAGCTCAAGGTTTTTTAATATCCGTATTTTTGCACTTTAACGTGGAACTTTTTTTACACTTTCGTTGTTCGATGAATGGTGGGATGTTTTTTTTTAATTCCACGTCTACAAGTCTACCTAAATTCAGAATTTTAAGCCTAAAGCTAATGTCTCTTGTTGTTTTTTGTGTTTTGACTAAGTGGCTGGGCCAATTAGTATTGCTATCGAGCTTTCAATAACTTTTCGTAACCTAGAATAATTCGGTATTTTACTAAATTAAAATTTCGTGGGAAGCATTCCGATTTGATCAATATTGATTTTAATTAATTACCAATTTTTATAGGAGCTGTTAGGCTTGCGAAATATTTTATTTTGTTGAAATTTTAGTTTAGTTTTTCTGGCCTAGGATGCAACTGCAAGAATTAAACTAAAAATCATCAACGATTTAAATCAAAAATGCTTTCTTGAAACGTATGCCTGATGGTCAAAAGGATGACAATAGCACTACAAGGAATAAAAACCACAGTTTCAGAAATATCCGTTAAACTGGATTTGTAGTCAGGTTAACTGTGGAATTAGTTGTACGTTTTAATATCACTATGGAATCTTTTCATCTGATAATAATCGTGTATACTGGAGGAGCTTATGTTTTTTAATCAGGTTTAGGTGTATACGCGAGAACTAAAGTTTGTGCTGGCAAGCGAGAACATTATATGAGAGGAAATGGTGTTATTTGAATTTGGAAAGTATTTTCAGCCCGATAAGCCTTTTTAAAATTTGTACTCACTAAACTAAATAAAAAAGCCTTTTCAGCACGAACAATCATAGGAAAAAATAAACTTACAATGGAGTTACTACGAGTTCCCGACGCTCGTACCCCGAAATAAAAGGGTTACAAAACAAATATCTAGAGTAAATAAACTCTCTTATGTGATTGTGATTTTGGTTACGTATATGAAGTTAGTCCTAAAAATATTTTCAGCCCGAAAAAAGCCTTTTCAAAATGTGTGCACATTAAACTAAATAAAACGCCTTTTCATCACGAAAAATCATAGAAAAAAGTAAACTAACACTCGAGTTACTACGAGTTCCCGACACTCGTACCCCGAAATAAAAGGGTTACAAAACTGTCTTCCTTAGAGGAAATTATAGCAGGTAAAATTGAAATGTGTTTGGTTTAAAATAACTGTTGTTGAGAAATTAGCTTTTACCAAACAAACTTGTGTTTAAAATTGTTAAAAAATTAATTTGATTTATCACAAGCATACAAATTTCAATTAACGGCAGCTGTTACTGGATATAATAGTAAGGGGTTGGTAAACGATTTTTTTTTTAAATTTTTGAAAGTTTCAATAAATCTTTTAGCCCTTATCAGTTATAGAAAGCGCCTAACCTCAAACTTTATTAAAAATTATTAACTGTAGTATACTCCACAACATTGTACTCCGACTGTAAATGAACCGATGATCAACATCTCCTTGGACCTTTGGGTTTCAACATCTAAGTAAGACGTTTAAAAAGAAATGTTCGGCAGCCTCACGGTTGGGCGAGTAAATTACACTATGAAATTTACACAGTTTTTTACACGTAAAAAACTTAGAATTTTAGCATGATATATTGAATTTTGATATGAGATGTTGTATTCCGACATCGTAATTTCAAATTCCTATCCTGTTGTAGAATTCTGTCATAACAATTCAAATTCTGGAAAATATATCGAATTCAGACACGATATATCGAATGTTGCAATCAATAGCACAAAATGTTATGTCACAACGTAATGTATAATTATCGAATTCGGGCATGCCATTTCGAATTTTAACATCCAAAATTCAAACTCTGACATCATAAAGTCAAACGCTGAAGAGATTTATCGAATTTTGACATGAGATATCGAATTCTTTGATATATTTTCTCAAGACTTCAGAATTTGATATATCATCCCAAAATTCAAGATGTTATGTCAGAATTCGATATACCGTATCAAAATTCAATAAATTGTGTTGAATTCTTCGATGATATATCCAATTCTGATGAGATATAATTTGCGCCATTCTAAGTAAATTAAACATAATTTAGGTTACCTTGATCAGCTCAATATGCTTTAAAATAAACTTGGAACTTCACGACTTTTAACAACACTCCAAACCGATATTCGCGTCTTCACTATTCTCAATATTGATCACATTTACGATTTTTTTATTTATTTATTGTTAGTCGCAGTTTGAGAGAAAGTCAGAACAACGCAACCAAGCATAAATGAGAAGAGAATATAAAAATTTGGGCTAAATAACGTTTGTTGAATTTGATGTACATGTGTATGTACAAGAGGACTGAGAGGGTTAAGACAGACCCAACAATTTTTTCTCGGTTGCTGAAGGTGAATGTCAGAGTAATTAGACGTAATCTGGCTCAATAGAAATAAAAATGGCTTTAGGTTCTGACAGATATTTAGATTTAGAGGAATATTGGCTAAACTCGTCTGAAATGAAAGCTTTCGGCATCGATAATGATATCGATTTAAATGTTTGTTGGGCCGATTAATTTTTCCAATTAGTGATTGTGTATTTTTTTTTTTTTTTGGTTGTTTTCTCGAGGTTATTAGGCGAGAGCATGGAAATGGGATGCGTGATGTTCGAGCCTAAATTGGTGATTCGGTGTTTCGAAATAGTCGGCTTATTCGAGATTTTCGAGATTATTCGAGTATGTTTGAGATTGTCGAGTGTATTTAGGATCTTAGACTATATTCGAAGAATATGCTTACTGTATATACACGATACTATTTGAGGGTTCCATTATTATTGTATATCGTTTTGTTCAGCTTAGCCTTAATTTGCTTGGTTAGTAAACATCAATGGTTAGTAAACGTCAATTACTTGACAAATAATTCGATATTTGCACGAATTGGAGGTTTTATAGATTTTTACAGACTTTCCGAATTATTCATTAACATCCAGATGTTTCGGTATTATTGAAATTGTTCGAGATCAATCGAGATTCACTTAATATAGAGATTATTCGAATTTTTGTGAATCGAGATTTTTCCGCGGTTTATTATAGATTTCTTAAGTTTTTCAACATTTCTAGGATTATTCGAGATTTTCAAATTTATTCGAATTTTGTATGGCAATGTTCTGCAATTAGCTTTGACTTGTGGGAACTTGCTTGAATCTGAACACGTATAAATCTGAATCGTGTTATTTAGCTGATTTTTCGAGATTTTGATATTTCTCCAATAATCCAGCCATATGGATTGATATGGATTGCAAATTCGATATTTTTACTATTTTTCATATTTCACTCGAAATTTGTGATGGTTTATCGATATATTTAAAAATTGTCATAGCATTGAGTTGATTGCAAGAAATTTCATTTTGTTTGAGGCCATTGAACTGAATCACATGCTGTTTCCTACTATCGAAATGCGAGGCTTGATAATAAGAAGAAAAAGTTTTTAACCAAAAGCTTTACTTGTTCAGAGGTAATAAGAATCATTTTTAGTGGCCCAACAAATATTTGACGGAGGCCCAACATTTGTAGTTACTTGCTACATAGCTTGCTGAATTTGCACGCCCCTCCAACAATCCAGCCAAACTTTTAGACATCTAAAGGTAAGGTATCTGAAAATAACTGCTTGTCTTCTTATTAATTGGTGGCAGATTTGAAGTTATGTTCGAATCGAGAATGTATTTTTATATTGGCAACTCATCGTGAAATTCCTGCTTTAACTTTCAAAAATGACAAGCGCCGCCTTGGTAGAATTTATATTGGTAATCGTACGGGAGTCTTGATTGGTTGCAGGTTCTGATGGATTTATCCATGTCGTAAATAACGTCATGTAATAATGTAAATTGTTGTTTATAATTTTAAATTTATTGGACATTTTATGAACAAACTCCAGTCGGTGACTCATTATTAGTATCACGCTGTGGTGTACGAATGAATTGTGAATTTTTTTTTTTTTTTTAACAACGATGGTCGTTTGTTTGGAATTCGCTAATTGTGCTGACTAAGAACTAGTTCAGTTGGGCCATAGAATTGTAGAGCGCAATGTGTCATTTATGTGTCAATATATTTTTGGTTAGATGACACTTGTTATTATGGTGGTGAAATGAGTGATGAATTATGTGAACAGAATGCCTGATTGATATTAATGATTTCATGAATGTATAGGATTGTGGAGTGAATGAACCGCTACAAACAGACATAATTCAGGAACTTCTTTTGTTTCTAAGAAATTCACGTTAATCAATCGTTAAATGAATGAAAATTAATGTGGCTTTTAAATCCTCGATTGTTTATTAACGTTCGGATTTACTTCAGCTAAGGCACTCGATCTCATCAATAGGAAACCGAGGGGGCCTATTTTGAAATTCGACTCGACTTTGGTTTACATATCTATATGTAAATCTTGCGATTACAATAATCGACCGTCGACAAGAAGTGTCACGTTTACATCAACTCAATTCATCACTAGAATTAGCATCGAACCACCTTCATCAACCTCATAGAAATTGCTTGCGATAAATATTCAAATTAAATTCAAAAATGTCAACAAATATTTTATAACATTTTTATTACAGATGGTGATAGTTCTAATGCCAATTCTTGCAGGGATAGAAAAGTAGCTTCCATGGTTTCATACTTTCAGGTTCATCTGATTTCTTCATCTATTGTGGTTTTATTAATTTTTATTGGTATTTATAGGCTCTTTTTAAGTTGAAACATTTGTGGTACAACTATCAGCAGAAGCGTTAAGAGCGATACAATTCCTTTGATCTGTGCCTGCAAGGTTGACGAAGCATTTTTCAATTTAACACAACGATAGCATCATTGAAACATTTATGGTGAAAGTGAAACTATCAGTAGAAGCGATACGATTGATATAATTCCATCCATTTAAAAGCAAATATTATCTTTACTTCAAAATTTAACTCACAAATAGAATAAAACAAAATCTTTTAAAAAAGAGAATCTAGTAAGAATGAGAGACCGAGCAAAGTTAAACAAGTAAATAATTTTTTTAATTTGTTATCTCTTCTGTGAGTTAATTTTCGAAGTAGCCAAATATGATTTTCGAAAAATATGATTTCCAAATCTATGGTTTCTAGAATTACGGGTTTGAAACCCTGGACTTTTAACATGACAAGACAGAACCATCTTTCGGCATCAGCCAACGTGTTTGGAAATCCGTGTCTTAGTATGTTTAATTTTATCAATAAGATTCTTTCGGCTTTTTATACACAAAATATATTAAAAATAATGGCATTCACAACATTTTCGACTTGTTAATCAGAAAAATGAAGAGGCCAATCATTTATAAATATATCTACCAAAAAAAAAGTGACAAGCTCGTACAAACAAAAAAAATCGGTCTACTCATCTGGTAGCTACGATCAAACTACAAAAATACAATTCCAATTTCCAACTTCATACATTACGTATAGGCAAGAACGCATTGACTTAGCGAATTATATAATTCACCAAATCAAAAAACTCAAGGAAAACTCTCATTTCTGTTTGTTTTGTGTGTGTTTTGAGCTTATCAGTACGAAGCCAAACTACCACAGAGAAAGCTCAAGGAAAGTTTTCATTTTTGCAGTCGATACACTTTGTATTGACTTCGGGTTAAAGTACGGTGGGGGGATTTTGATATTTCTACTTTTGTTTTTGGTAGATATATTTATAAATGATTGGCCTCTTCATTTTTCTGATTAACAAGTCGAAAATGTTGTGAATGCCATTATTTTTAATATATTTTGTCTATAAAAAGCCGAAAGAATCTTATTGATTTAATACAGACAAACTTTCTCTTTCTGTTTAATTTTATATCGAATCACCTGCAGGGGCTGGAATTTTTATTTTAACATATTTCCCTGGCACAAAAATGTATGTATAGGTGGAGTTTGATGGCCAACCTCTGAATACAGGTAAATTTGTTAAAATAAAAATCTCAGCCCTGAGGGTCGCGCAAAAGCACGTTTGGCATAAATATTCAGGGAATCCTACTGAATACCATGGCATAGTCAGATATGCATACCAATTTCTACATTACCTATGAATGGCCATCAAACTCCATCTACACATTTTTTTTTTGTGCCAGGGAAATTTGTTAAAATAAAAATCTCAGCACCTGAGGGTCGCGTAAAAATATTCTTTGGCACAAATATTCATAAAATCCTGCCACGGCATAGTCAGATAACAAACGACAAAATATATTAATCAATATTCTTATTGGATTTGACTGAAAGTAAAATGTTGAGTGCTAAACATTTTAGCTGTTGTGAGGTTTTTTTTTTCAATTCGTCATAAACTTCACACCGCCATGCAATGCATGAATTGAAAGCGTAAAGAAATTCAGTTCAACAAAGCACGAAGCAAAAATATTTTAATTGAATTTCACCAACAACTTCTTGAGAAAGCTGAATAAATGCTAAATTTGCTAAACGTTTAGAAGATCCATGTTCAATTGATTAAAAACTAATATTGCCTTAGGGTCCATAGCACGATGATCATATTACAGATCTTAATACAACGCAGCATAAAGCAACTATACTGAATCCTAGTAAATTATCAGGTAATTTCGAATATTTGTTAGTAGTATCAAAAAGTCGCCTCGAATTTGCAAAATTACAAAAAATTTCGAAAAAACATCATCCGTAAACATCATCAAAAGTTTTGAATTAACTGTAACATCATGCGAGTAACATCAACGAGAAGGTAATCTCAAAAATCTCAAAAATTTCGAATTATTTTCAATGTTTATCCCGAAAATATCGAGACTCACAATATCCGGAATAATTCAAAATTTTTTCAAGGAATTCGGATACTCTCAAACAATCTCAAAAAATGTCACGTAAGTAAATCAATATCCTCCAAACTTAACTTAGCCGAACAGAAATATCGAAAATATCAATAATCACAAAAATTTTCGAATTTCCCGAAAAACTCCAATAAGCTCAGGATCTTGGGATAATCTTAAAAAATCAAGAAATCACTAAGAATCTCGAATAATCTGAAAAATATTATGCAGACATCACTGCAGCTGTACGAAAAGCCCAAATCCTTCGTAATATCTGTTAGTGAAAGAAACCCAATTAGACTCGAATAATCTCGATAATCTTTATATTCTCGAGAAATTCCAAATATTTTTGAAGATCTCGAATAAAATTCTATTTCTAAAATAATCTTGAAACACTACTAAATCACTAACAATCTGGAATAAAAATACATCTCAATGCTAAGCAATTCAGAAGCACAAAAAACATTTTCCTCGGTTAAAAAAATGTGAGAACCTTTAACCAATCGAAACTGGTAGCGCCTCACTCATATTTATATTCATAATTTGTTATTTTCATTCGTTTTTCGTAACAATAAATCAACCACATATATTGGCACGCACTTAATCCTTATTATTCGTTCAGCACCTCATCGGCCAACTGCGACAAACCATGAAGAACCTTGTGCTCAAAACACCTCGTCAAACAAAAGATTAAATATCAAGACATCGAACACACAAAACCGCAACCAGTCATTCAGTTATTCCACCACATATATTGGTACTCACTTAATTTTCATTATTCGTTTGGCACCGCATCGACCTACTGCGACAAACCATGCAGAACCTTGCACCCAAAACACCTCGTCAAACAAAACAAGATGATGTTTTTATCAGAATAGATAAGGTTCGGACGGGATTATCTCCTCCATATGAAGGTCCGTATAAAGTCATACGTAGACTTCGAAAATAATTTGTCGTATCGGTTAATGGTAAAAACCATAACGTTTTAATCGATCGACTCAAATCAGCTTACGGAATTCTCGGTTCGGCTGATCAAATACAAAGCCATCGAACACACAAAACCGTCCGTTTAGCAACCACTCTTACAGTTATTCCCTAAGAAGGCGAAATCACTTGCGGCGAAGTCCTGTATCTCGGAAATAAGCACTCTACGAAAAAATATGGTAAAGATCAAAATTTAATTATTCCGTAGGGGAAATACATTAGTGTTAAAATTAGTACCCACCTTCTCCTTGTTGGTGGGGCGGGGGTGACTTTGAAACTAAAATATGAACCCCTATTTTTTATTGAAGATTCGGATTCTACGGCTAAAAATAATTAAAACATTTGTTTCGATTCACGACAGATGACGCTGTAATTGACGATATTACATTTTTTTCGATTTCTCCTATTGAAAATCTACGCAAACGACTTTGCAATACGTCTGCAATAAAAATACCATGGTTTCATTATAAATACTCGAAGTTAGTCTTTAACAATTTGAATTTCTGAAATTTTCAATTACTGAAAATTGCTTCTCATTCTTGTAACCCAGGAACATGCGATTAAATCGGGTTTCAAATTAATGAAATGGTTTGTATTTTGTTTTAAAAACACCGATTCAATCCGAAGATTATTTCTAAAAGAACAATACATGTGTAAAGCTATCAATACTAATAAGAATGGTGTATTTAACTATACAAGAGAAAATTGAAATGATTCTGGTTTATGGGGAAGCTGACCGGAGTCTTGATAATACTGTCACTCTCTACGCTTTGCGTTTTTTGGATAGGATTCGGTCACGTGCGTCATTTCAGCGTACTGTCAAACAATTTATTACTGATGGAAGTGTTCAACCGAAAAATAGGACTTGTCCGGCAACAGTCACTGGAGAAAATAATGAATTGATGTATTGGCTGCAGTACATGACGGTTGTTCCGCACACTATTCGTTGGTAGCACGTGCAGTACTTGATCGTGATTTTAATGGTCGCTGGATCGGGATAAAAGGTCCGGTAAATTGGCCTGCCAGATCACCAGATCTTACTTCGCCAGATATATTTTTGTGGGGCTATCTCAAAGATCAAGTTTACAAATAAAAAGTAACAACACGTGAGAATATGATTGAGCGAATCAGAAATGCTTGTGCTGAAATTCAAGCAGACACACTTCTCAGTTGTGTACTGTCATTTGAAATGATGATTAATAAGTGCATTGAAGTCGAAGGCCATCATTTTGAGCACTTAATTTAATTGAAAGATGATGAGGCGAGGGGATTCGCGACCAATTTCGAGTATTTACAGTGAAACAATGGTACTTTTATTGCACACATATTGCAGAATCGTTTGCGTAGGTTATCAGTTGGAGAAATCAAACAAAATTTAATATTGTCAATTACAGCGCCATCTATAATGAATCGAAAAAAATGTTTCAGTCAAATCCTACGTATTTTTAACTGTAGAATCAGCATCTGCAATAAAAAATAGGGGTTAATATTTTAGTTTCAAAGTTACCCCCCGCCCACCTACAAGGAGGAGGGGGTACTTATTTTAACATTAATGAATTCCCCCACGGAATAATTAAATTTTGATCTTTACTATCTTTTTCGTAGAGTGCTTATTTTCCGAGATAGTTGAGTGTATCAGGTTAAACAAAATCATCCGGTATTGGCATACACTTAATTTTCATTATTCGTTTGGCACCGCATCGACCTACTGCGATAAGCCATGTAGAATCTTGTACCCAAAACACCTCGTCAAATGTTGGTTTTGTTCCAAAATCTCTCGACAGCTGCGATTTTGTCCTCATCAGAACAGATAAGGTTCGCACAGGATTATCTCCTCCTTATGAAGATCCGTATAAAGTCATACGTAGACTACGAAAACAATTTCTCGTATCGGTTAATGGTAAAAACCATAACATTTCATTCGATCGACTCAAACCAGCTTACGGAATTCTCAGTTCAGCTGATCAAATATCAAGCCAACGAACACACAAAATCATCCGAATAGCAACCACTAATTCGGTTATTCCTTAAGGAGGGGAAATCACTTGCGGGTGAGTCCTGTAGCTCCTCATTCATATATATATTCATAAATATTTTCATTCGTTCATCGCAACAAGAAACAGCCACGTATATTGGCATGCACTTAATTTTCATTATTCGTTTGGCACCGCGATTTATCAACAATATATATAACATTAAGTACCGTAGTAGCATATGTCTCACTATTTTTTAGCTCGGTGTTTGATGAAATTTTGTCAATTATTATTATTTTTTCTTTTGCTCTTCTCCCTTCGTGGTGGCACAGTCCGGATAACTATCAAATAATACCGTTGCCTTTCTACCATAATGCTTCAAAACATAATAATTCCCATACATTTGAATTTTTTGGCCATATGTCGTATGGCTTTGGTAATATTACGGAGTGTAGCAAATGACTTCCATCTACAACAGATCTGGAATTTGTTGGGAAATTGTCCCTGGTAAAATTGGTTTTTGAGTCTTTGGTTTTTGACTTCCGTTGATTATAATCGTTAACTAAAGATGACGGTGTTAAAATCAATTCATACTTTAAATAAGACTGCCACAGGGATTTTTGACGACGCAAAGAATCCAACGGAATTAATTGCAGCGTTATTTATCTTAATTCCGCGAACCTGATCTGTAATAGGAGTAACTTTGTATTTTCTTGGGTAAACAACGTTTGCAAAAATTTTTCCCACTGCTTTCATATGTGATTTAAGAATTAGCAACAAGCACCCTTCAGATGGAAGGTTTCTTCACAATTTTTTTTTTTTGTTGTGTTGCTACCGGTTGCTTAGTTTATTTGGCTTTAAGAATGGAATGAAGTGAGTGCACAGCTCAATTGGAAACGTTGAAGGATTTAGGGTAGTCTTCTATGAACAAATCAAGAATCTACCAGTGGTAAAAGCTTTTAAAAGTGAACCATGAATATGTTGAATAGAAGACGAGTACAAAAACAACCGATGGCATCGTCGAAAAAGTGAATAAAATGGTTATGGACAATTTCTGACTCACGATCATGCCACACACGATTTCCACAGTTATGGGGATGAAATGTGTGACAGCAAAACTGACTCCGAAATTTTTAAATTTCGACCAAAAGTGGTGCTGAATGTTCATTGCACAGAAGTTGCTGAATAAAATCAACGACGATCTAAAACTCTCATAATTATGGTGATAAAATAGGAGTGTATGGAAGTTTCCTGAAGAGGCAAGACCTTAAAAAGCTCGTCAAGTTCGATCGACTGTGAGGGTTCTGCTCACTATTATACGGTTATCTTCGATTTCAATGCCATAGCATATACTATGATTTCTTACCATCACACTTCTTTGCTTGTTCATAAATTTTTGGTCAAAAGCGACACCTTATTCGCCTTCCCGCCGCTCCCTATTTCTGTCCCTGCGTCTTCTACCTGTTCCAAAAACTTTAATTGCCAAGCACACCAAAACTGTGTATCCAGGTACCTCTGGCTCGAGTGTACTAACACAAAAAAAAATATTGTGACATCTGGACTTTTAGAGCCTGCCTTTTATCAGCTAGTAAATCATAGAATTCAATTAAACATTGGCATGCCTAGAATTTATACTTTAAGATAGAGACAAACTGAAAATTTAAGTTGCACTAATGATATAAACGGTGATATGTAGTTCAGCCGTAAAGATCACCACCATTTTCTATTTACTCAAATGTGTGTAAATTTGAGATTGAATCCCTTCTTTGATGATTTCGGCTGCTGCCTTAGCAAGAAGAACGCAAAGTCTTCTTTCATTGAATAGCATTTGTTTGAGGCCCAGTTTTGAATTTGCAATTCTTACGGTAGCATTTCACAAAAAAATAAAATTATTGTTTTGTCAAATATGTTAGTAGCTGTCAAATTTAGTTTAAAATAATTCAAAAGCAGATCTCAGATAGTAATTACCGTACAAATCCACATCATACAAATCCGCGCTGAATTTCGGGTCTACAATTTTCGTTCCCGAGGTAAAACTCGTGTATAGTTTCCTGAAAACCCCTTTGAATTTGCAATTGATTCGTGTACTGCCCCATGCATCATTACGTTTACAACTACGGTAACTTGCTTGCTTTTGCTTACTGATATTCTTCGTGTGAATCTGCTCAATTTCTTCCGAACAAAGTAAGGAATTATTTTTAAAATGAAAAGATGGCATTATCTACATTGTTGACATTGTCTACATTGTTTACGCCATTTTTTGAAATGTCTACATACGTTGCCTATACGAGTTAGACAACTGTACTTCATGTAGACTAATAGTCCAGGCAACGAAGACCAAAAAATACCAAATAGCGGAAATAATTCATGAAGAAGCCAAAATTGGTACAGTTGTAGGGGGAGGTGTCCTTAACAACATACTAAAAGTACTGAGGGGTGGGGGATCTCGAAAGGTCATTTTTTTCAATTTTTCGTTAATAACTCAAAAACCACTACTTCTATCACAAAAATATCTAAGTATATACTAAATTAATCTACATAAAATTCTCTACAATAAAGATTTTTTACACTTTTTTGATAGGATCAAAGCTTAAGGAAATATGGAGGGGGTAAATAGGAAATTAAAGAAAAAACAGTTTTTGCTCGTGCTCGTCCCTTTATTCAGTTTACAATCAACCTCCTTGTTGAGTCTTCAAAATATCTGCTTTTATTACATTAAATATTTGCACGCGTTTAATATAAGATTATTATTTCCAGTGTGTATGTGACTATGGTTGAGAAGTGTTTGATTTGTGAGAGTGAAGTTGAAAGTGATTTGTGCAACGTTGGAAAAAAAGGGACAATTGGATTAGTGAAGGCAAGTGTGTTAAGGAAAGATGGGAAAGAGAAAGGTTTAAGGGGTAAGATAAATGGTGTTGTTCATAATTCTTGCAGAAGAGAATACGTCAGAAGTGACTCAATAAAAAGGTTTTTGCGAGACACTCTCTCAGATGAACCTTCAACATCACGTGATGCTTCGTCTTTGCGTTCAGGACAAATGAAATTTGACTTTAAAACAAAGTGTTTTTTTTGCACGGATACGTATGACGAAGAGAAAGAGATTAAAAAACCGTATGCTAAGCGTCGAACAGTTTTTTATGTTCGTACGGTTGCGTTTCACAATTCCATTTTCAATCGTGGGCAGGAAAGAAAGGATGAGTGGGGAAACGATGTAGTGAGACGTATCTGCACTGTTGGGGATCTACACGCAGCAGATGCAATATATCACGAAGATTGTTACAAAAGATTCACGTTAACCTCTGTACCTTCAAAAAAAAAAAAAAGCTGGACGTCCACAAGATGAAGGGATTTCAGAAGCAATGGAAGAAATATATGATTATATTGAAAGGACTGATAACTGCCAATACTCTATGGACGAATTGTTGGAACAGGTTATTGCAGGGGAACCACCAAATGTGAAGACCATTAAGAAGGGAATGAGGGAAAAATATGGGGACCAAATTTTTTTCAGTACTATTCGCACCAGACAAACTGTCGTCTTTCGTAGTTTTAGTGATAAAATCTTGAGCGACTCATAGTTCACTTGAAGGTGTAAAGATGAACAAAGAGAACGTGAGAGGATTGTACAAAAAGTTGCTGAGATTATCTTGGAAGACATTGAGTCCATGGCTTACGACAACAGTGCATATCCCCCTTCATCTAGCTTCTGCAGTGAGGCTGAACAATTAATACCTAAATCTCTTAGAGTCTTCATGGACTGCATTGCAAGGAAAAAATGGTCGAAAGAGGCAGTGGGGAAAAAGGTGACAACTATTGCTCATGCTTCATATCCCCAATTCTGACCAGCATCGCTCTGTTCATATACAGAAAATTCGGATCAAAGAACTTGAGTCCCTCCCTATTATCGAAGTTGGGATTGAGTGCCTCTTACTACGACGCTCAGCAGCTGGAGCTCTCCATCATCCAACACCCGCAAGAGCCTATCCCAAGTGACACATATTGTCAGTACATCTTTGATAATGCAGACTTCAATGTATCCACTCTCGCTCGAAGGCCGGAATACCTTCCACAGCATGGGAAGAATCAAATGTGTTACGCCAACTCACGCTTTTCTTATATCCACGAAAGTGGAAACACTGAAATCAGCCCCCCCCCCCCTCCTCAGGAAGAAGTGGACCAGCTGGGAGTTCTGGAGCAGCAATCCTTTGAGGGAAGGGGAACCAACGCATTGCAGCAAATTACTATCGAAGACTTGAGCGTGTTGATGCTTATCCCCTGTGACTGATCAAGATTTCCTGTGGATGAGGGGTAAGTGGCTCCAGGAGGTGGACCCCACTGCAGAGGTGCCAACCGTTCCAGAATGGAAGGGTTTCATGCAATTGGTGAGTAAAGTCATTAACAGAGAAAAAACTTCGGTAACCTTTCTTCCATTAATCAATGCACCACATAACGAGTACAGCACAGTACATACAGCGTTACAGTATGCTTTAAAAAATAGTCAAGAGATAGGAGCCACAGTTTGCTTCGACCAGCCTTTATACCTAAAGGCTAGAGAAATCACGTTTGGGAAAATTGTTGTGAGACTTGGTGGGTTTTACACCCTAATGTCTTTCATGGGGTGCATTGGTCACACAATGGCTGGATCTGGACTGAAAGATGTACTATGCCAAGTATTCGCTGCTAATTCTATTAACAAGATGTTAACAGACCACGCGTATAGCCGAGCTGTTCAAGGATATTTGCTTGTTTAGCTTGTTTTATTCCAAATTGTTCTGGAAGGAGCCAATGTTTCAGAGGAAGAGAAGAGAGAGATCTTGACTATGCTGACCAACATGGAGGAACTTACTCCGGACAAAGTTGAAGAGAATGCTTCCTTGGTGTCAGCTTTGAAGAAATTTTCGAATCATCCGAAATCCCTGAAGGATAGTGGCCCTACCGCTGCTTTGTGGGTTCAATACTTCAACATGGTTACCCTGATGAAGAAGTTCATCGATTCTTAGCGTCGTGGTATTTGGGACGGGCACTTAGAGTTTGTACAGCAGATGATCCCATTCGTCCACGCAAGTGGGCACTTCCAGTACGCAAAATGTGCCCATCTCTATGTCCAAGATATGATACAACTGAAAGCTAGCCATCCGGAGGCGTACAAGGAGTTTGCAGATAAGGGGTACTTCAGTATTATACGCACATGTATACCTTGGGCAGGTAATTGGTCGGATATGGTCATAGAACAAACTGCCATATGAGAGCAGCACGTTGATATCCGTGTATCACGGCAAATGAGAGATTCACGAGATCTAGGTAAAATCCAAGAATGCTTCAATGATCATCCCCCTTTTTTAAAGTTGGATTCACTGATGTCACTGTCAGCAGGTATCGTGGTAAATTCCAAAATAAACTGCCACCAAGCCCTGGATATTGGAACTAAAACTATGCAAAGTGTTATTGGCAGTAAATTTGGTGATATAAAGCAATCTAAAAAGAATGTGGTCTTGTCACTAGCCAGTATGAGCAGCACCATTAAAATCAATGGTGATAAAGTTACAATTAACCCTCTGACAATTTTCCAAAGAATTGTCCTATCAAAAAAGGACGATAAAGATGTAGAAGACCTTTTGACATATGAATTAACTCCATACCCCCTGGCCCTACCCCCTGTATCACTCTATGATGTTTTGCGTGTAGAGGACAACTCAACTGTGGATCTCACCCACAGCTTTAATGTGGTAGACGGTGGTTTCCTACTCCATCGCATGAAATGGAAACAGTCTTCCAACATATTATCAATTTGCCATCAGTACATTGCCTACGTACATAAACATTACGGTAAAAATTGTTCGGTGGTTTTTGATTTCTATGGTGATGACAACGGCATCAAACGAGCAGAGCAGAAGCGAAGAGCGATCACAAAAACTTCTGTTGACATCAGCTTTCATGAAAGCACGACTATCACAGTTCAACAAGAACATTTTCTTGCTAATGAAAGAAACAAAACAAAGCTGATTCACTTGCTCAGTGAGAAAATGGCAGCAGCCGGAATTAAAACAGCTGTTGCTACAGGGGATGCTGATAGCACTATTGTGAGGTGTGGCTAATAAAAATAAAGCTGCTGTACATCCAACTGTAGCAATAGTTGCGGAGGATGTAGACTTGATAGTTCTCCTCATGGGATTGGCAGCACCATCTATCAATATGTACTTCATGAAGCCAGGCCGTGGGAATGTGGAGACCAAATTGTTCTCAGTGCGACAACCTCAACAGCTTCCAATTTCCAAAACGATTCTCCTACTTCATAGCTTCTCCGGATGCGACACCTCCTCGGCAATACATGGAAAGGGTAAAGTAGGAATCGCTAAGCTTTTTACAGAAAACCCTGCCCGCAATATTCACGGATCCCTCAGCATCACCTGAGGATATTGAACAGGCTGGGTAGAAGCTTTTTTTTTGGCTGTAAATAAAGCGCCTGCACATCAAGACAACCTGAACAAACATAGGTACTCGGCGTTTTTGAAGGGGTCAATGAAGCTCAAATCAGACATGGCCACTCTTCCTCCCAAAGCAACTTTTTACTTTTTTCAATATTTTGTTGAATGTTAATTAATTCATGTAATATCTTATACGCTACCGGTGATTAGACCTTTTTAAATGTGTTTTTATTAACACTAGAAGTATATTAGTATTTACGAACGATAATTCAACGATACCGACTAATTGACAGAATTCTATTTATTTAATTTTTAAATTTTTATATGATTTTTAATATGTTCCGAGGATTGTAGTAAGAGAATTCAATCCAGTTTCGAACTAATGAGCTTATGATTATGAAAAAATCAATCTTCTCATCAGGCCGTGGCGACTGGACTGATTATACCACAATTTACATTCTATATATACAGAATATATTGTGCATTTGCTTACACAGAAATAGAGCTGTGTTGTGAATATCGTGAAGAGAAAAATTGTAAGAGATTTCATCTGTATTAGTATGATTCGCTAGTACTTAAATGCACAATACCCCCGTCGAAAATAGCTTCGATGATGATGAAAATTTAGATTTAGACGAAATTTAATGTTCAATATATATCCTTAAGCTGTAATTATTTCATTTTGAACAATAAAAACTGTTTTTTTTAAATTTTCTATTTACCCCCTCCATATTTTCCTAAGCTTTGATCCTATCAAAAAAGTGTAAAGAGTCTTTATTGTAAAGAATTTTATGTAGATTATTTTAGTATATAGACGTTTTTTTGATAGAAGCAGTGGTTTTTGAGTTATTAACGAAAAATTGAAAAAAAGGACCTTTCTCTCCCCCCCCCCCCCTTAGCGTCACCCCCGCCCCTCAGTACTTTTAGTATGTTATTAAGGACACCTTCCCCTACACCTGTACCAATTTTGGCTTCTACATGAATTATTCCCGCTATTTTTCCTTCGTTGCCTGGACTATAAGCGACACAACACTGATGGCCACAAAACGAAACATTAATAAAACTTTATACGAATCTGACATTCTAAAATAAATCTCAGGAAAATTATATCTGTTAGGTATCAGACAAATTTCTAACCTTGATTTCAAAAACCATAATTTGGAAAAGTCTTGGTATTATCATATATCGAATCATACGCCTTCATTTTGAAAACCAATATTTTGTAAACCTAGATTTTCAAAACCACGATTCCGGTAACCATGATTTAGAAATTCGTGGTTTCTGAAACCATGATTTTGAAAACCAGGGCATTGGGAATTATGGGTTTGAAATCATAGTATTCAGAACTATGGATTCCAGAATCCTGATTTTGAAACCATGGTTTGAAAACTATTGTTGTCAAAACTTCGACTATACGTGCTCAGATCGTTTTTGTAAGCCCTACGGCGTGTTTACCATCCAAGCGAATAAATTAAGTTTTTCCGCCTTACCGCAACCTCTCATGACGTTTTGTGCGATATCAGAATTTTTAGGAAATGTTTTTGAATAGCGGAATATTCAGATAAAAACAGAAAACGTCAAGGTGGTAAGATATTTTACGGGGTTTCGTAGGTTTTTACAAAATTTATGGAGTGTCTAAAATAAAAAATTATTCGAATTCGATTCTAGAAATCCACTATACAAATTTTTGCTTTGTCCAGAGAGTAAACCGGACCTTAATTTAACAAAAAATTATTTGAATCGTGACCATCTTGATTTTTTTGTAATTTAGATAGTGAAGTTTATCTCATTTGTATTCAACCGAGCGAATAAAACTATCCTATATCATGCTACTATTTAGATACCAATAAGCTTACAATGTTTATATCCATTCCAATTTTATATAATTCCGTTTCATAAACAAAAAAAAACGTGACCACAATTATTTCAAAATATATTTTGCTAAACACAAAACTCACACCATTTTTATGCTACCAAAAATCACTTAGGCATAAAATTATCCCGCCCTATAACATAAAATAAAATAACAACCCAAGTCGCCAATTATCATGAAATTTATATTTTCTCTTATTTTTATGTATTGTTTTTGTTAGCAATGGCCTATAAAAATATTGTCAACAAAAATAACAAAATACAGAGGATAACCCATTTCGATATGTGAAACATAAATTTTTCAATTTATAATCAAAACATGTACACACCACTTGTTTATAAAATATGTAAACTTAATCGGGGAACACAAAAAAAAACTATCAATGTTCACTTTCACTTTTTACACAAATACACACACACTTGGAAAAGAAGGAAAATCACAACAAGCCGTATCAGTTCGTCACCGATATAATCCATAAAAAAATTAAATAAATGTAACACCAACAAAACAAAATATTTCCTTATTTTTATATATTTGCACGCTCCTCTCAATTTTCTTGTTTTCCATGGTTTGTTTTGGTACATGCTCAGTTTTCGGTGAGTTGTATAGATAGACATACAGATATAAAGATCAACACAGTTTTGTGTTTTTCATGATTTTTCTTCAGTTATTCGTTAAGCTTTGAATTACATGGATATACAAAATAATTCGTATTAAAAAAAAAAAACTCGTTTTGAGTGAAATTTTTTTTTTTTTTTTTGATAAGGTGAAGTGTTTATTAGGAAAAAATTCTAAATTGAGTGAAAAAAAAAAAAAAGTTGAGTGAATTTATTTTGTTTCGATTATTTTGGGGGAGCTAAAATTAAACCTAAAAAAAAAGGATTTTAATTCGAAACGGTAATTAAATTTCTTTTTTTTTTTGTGAGGTGAAAATTAAGATTTTTCAAGATACGAATCTTTATCCGTTTTTTTTTCTTGTTTTGTTTTGTGAATTGCTATTGAAGTGGGAAAATCTCACAAATTACAAGCTTAATTGTAAAACGGTGGTGGCTTTTAAGCGTTTTTCTTTTTCAAGATTTGTGTAAAATTGTGTACCAAAAAGAAAAAAGGTGTTTAAAGTGGTTAATGTAAAGAGTTTTTGTTGTACGTTAATGAAAAAATAATTGTGTTTCCTTGAAAAGCTGGTGGTAAAAACCAAAATGCAGATTTAAATTTCAAAGTTAAAATTTTTTCCCCGCAGAAATCGTTACCGTAAGTAATTTTTATTGTTATAAAAGAACGTTAGTAAATTTTATGATATTAATTACTCGTTTTCACGCGCACCAGGAGCACTATAAGTTTTTATTACTCATTCGAGTTTATTGTTATTTCCTACTCTCAGCTATAATTAAGGTAAGAGCTGTATACTATAAATATTTAATGGTAATAAAATTCTGGTATGAATCTAATGAATTTGTATACTTAACTACTAATTGGAAGTCAATTAAAATATCGCCACCTTTTTACCTCCTTGAGACAATTAACAAGTAATTTATAGTGTTCACGTGCTTTTTGTTTAACCATTAAGTATAAGATAAAAATTTAATTATAAATTAAATTAATTATAAAACAATAATTATTTTTAATTAAAATATTCCACAGTTTCCTTTTTAAGGATTCCTTGAGTTGGAATAACAATAATAATATCTAGCTATTTATGAAACCAAAGAAGTGTGAAAAGCTAATTTATATTTTGTGAGAAGGAAATTTGCAAAACGCTTCATGTTTAAATGAAATTTTATTTTATTTAATGTACCACGGTATGAATTTTTTTCCTATCTTTGTATCTTTGTATTTCGACGATATTCTTTTATGAATAGGATGGCCTGAAGATTTACCAATACTGTAGTACCATTACTCAAGAACTCAGTTTCTCTAAGAAAACTCGAATTTTTTGTATAAAAGATAGAAGTATTTTATACCTTTGTGAAGTTGGCCCAAAATTCTATCCCAAAAAATTTAAATTTTAAGCACTGGCAATACCATTATACATGTTATGATATAAGGAAAGCTATCACGATAGAAAAAAAAAAATTTATGAATAATGATTACAATAAATTTGTTTTGCATCTACAATACCCAGTACTACATAATATAACATTAAAAAAAATATGAAATCAATTACAAACATATAATACGAAAACAGAAAATCAGAAAAATATTAATTTGTACTCGAAATATAACGAAATTATATTGTAAAATAAATTTGTCTTATTTATTTCTGTTTAATTTCAAAAGAGATTAAATTAGCAATTGTAAAGTTAGGTTTGCGTGTAAAAAACAAGCAAAATCTCATTGGGATCTTATAGCTAGAATGGCCCATATACATAGTCACATCAAGAAATGTCACTTCATCGTCATATATCTCGGAAGTAAGGGTGTTGAACATCGATCAGACTATGATTTTCTAATAGATCTGGTCTTTATCTTCATGGTTCCAATGAATCAGACCAATGTCATTGGGATTTCATAGCCAGAATGGGCCATAAAGATAGTCCCGTCAAAAAATGTCACTTCTTCGTCATATATCTCGAAAGTTAGGGTGTTGAACATCAGTCTAGCTATGATTTTCTAATAGATCTGGTCTCTATCTTCATGGTTCCAACGAATCAGATCAATGTCATTGGGATTTCATAGCCAGAATGGCCCATATACATAGTCCCATCATGAAATGTCAATACATCGTAATATATCTCAAAAGTTAGGGTGTTGAACATCGATCAGACTATGATTTTCTAATAGATCTGGTCTTTATCTTCATGGTTCCAATGAATCAGACCAATGTCATTGGGATTTCATAGCCAGAATGGCCCATAAAGATATTCCCGTCATGAAATGTCAATTCTTCGTCATATATCTCGAAAGTTAGGGTGTTGAACATCAGTCTAGCTATGATTTTCTAATAGATCTGGTCTTTATCTTCATGGTTCCAACGAATCAGACCAATGTCATTGGGATTTCATAGCCAGAATGGCCCATACAGATAGTCCCGTCAAAAAATGTCACTTCTTCGTCATATATCTCGAAAGTTAGGGTGTTGAACATTGATCAGACTATGATTTTCTAATAGATCTGATCTTTATCTTCATGGTTTCAATGAATCAGACCAATGTCATTGGGATTTCATAGCCAGAATGGCCCATATAGATAGTCACATCAAGAAATGTTACTTCTTCGTCATATATCTCGAAAGTTAGGGTGTTGAACATCGATCAGACTATAATTTTCTAATAGATCTGATCTTTATCTTCATGGTTCCAATGAATCAGACCAATATCATTGGGATTTCATAGCCAGAATGGGCCATAAAGATAGTCCCGTCAAAAAATGTTACTTCTTCGTCATATATCTCGAAAGTTAGGGTGTTGAACATCAGTCTAGCTATGATTTTCTAATATAACTGGTCTTTATCTTCATGGTTCCAACGAATCAGACCAATGTCATTGGGATTTCATAGCCAGAATGGCCCATATACATAGTCCCATCAAGAAATGTCAATACATCGTAATATATCTCAAAAGTTAGGGTGTTGAACATCGATCAGACTATGATTTTCTAATAAATCTGGTCTTTATCTTCATGGTTCCAATGAATCAGACCAATGTCATTGGGATTTCATAGCCAGAATGGCCCATACAGATAGTCCCGTCAAAAAATGTCACTTCTTCGTCATATATCTCGAAAGTTAGGGTGTCGAACATCGATCAGACTATGATTTTCTAATAGATCTGATCTTTATCTTCATGGTTCCAATGAATCAGACAAATGTCATTGGGATTTCATAGCCAGAATGGCCCATATAGATAGTCCCGTCAAGAAATGTCAATTCTTCGTCATATATCTCGAAAGTTAGGGTGTTGAACATCGATCAGACTATAATTTTCTAATAGATCTGATCTTTATCTTCATGGTTCCAATGAATCAGACCTATGTCATTGGGATTTCATAGCCAGAATGGGCCATAAAGATAGTCCCGTCAAAAAATGTCACTTCTTCGTCATATATCTCGAAAGTTAGGGTGTTGAACATCAGTCTAGCTATGATTTTCTAATAGATCTGGTCTTTATCTTCATGGTTCCAACGAATCAGACCAATGTCATTGGGATTTCATAGCCAGAATGGCCCATATACATAGTCCCATTAAGAAATGTCAATACATCGTAATATATCTCGAAAGTTAGGGTGTCGAACATCGATCAGACTATGATTTTCTAATAGATCTGATCTTTATTTTCATGGTTTCAATGAATCAGACCAATGTCATTGGGATTTCATAGCCAGAATGGCCCATATAGATAGTCCCGTCAAGAAATGTCAATTCTTCGTCATATATCTCGAAAGTTGAGTGTTGAACATCGATCAGACTATAATTTTCTAATAGATCTGATCTTTATCTTCATGGTTCCAATGAATCAGACCAATGTCATTGGGATTTCATAGCCAGAATGGGCCATCAAAATAGTCCCGTCAAAAAATGTCACTTCTTCGTCATATATCTCGAAAGTTAGGGTGTTGAACATCAGTCTAGCTATGATTTTCTAATAGATCTGGTCTTTATCTTCATGGTTCCAACGAATCAGACCAATGTCATTGGGATTTCATAGCCAGAATGGCCCATATACATAGTCCCATTAAGAAATGTCAATACATCGTAATATACCTCAAAAGTTAGGGTGTTGAACATCGATCAGACTATGATTTTCTAATAGATCTGGTCTTTATCTTTATGGTTCCAATGAATCAGACCAATGTCATTGGGATTTCATAGCCAGAATGGCCCATACAGATAGTCCCGTCAAGAAATGTCACTTCTTCGTCACTTATTCTATATTTGTATCTATTAGAAAATCATAGTCTGATCGATGTTCAACACCCTAACTTTCGAGATATATGACGAAGAAGTAACATTTCTTGACGGGACTATCTGTATGGGCCATTCTGGCTATGAAATCCCAATGACATTGGTCTGATTCATTGGAACCATGAAGATAAAGATCAGATCTATTAGAAAATCATAGTCTGATCGATGTTCAACACCCTAACTTTCGAGATACATGACGAAGAAGTGACATTTCTTGACGGGACTATCTATATGGGCCATTCTGGCTATGAAACCCCAATGACATTGGTCTGATTCATTGGAACCATGAAGATAAAGACCAGATCTATTAGAAAATCATAGTCTGATCGATGTTTAACATCCTAACTTTCGAGATATATGACGAAGAAATGACATTTATTGACTGGACCATCTATATGGGCCATTCTGGCTATGAAATCCCAATGACATTGGTCTGATTCGTTGGAACCTTGAAGGTAAAGATTATATCTTTTAGAAAATCGTCGACAGACCGATGTTCAACACCCTAACTTTTAAGAAATATGACGAAGTGACATTACTTGACAGCACCAAAAATATGGGCCATTCTGTCCATTCATGGCATCTTCTGACAACCATTAAGTTAAATAATAGATATTTTATAAAATTATTTTAGAAGATTGTTGATTACTGCTATTTCGAATGAATTGGCTGCTTCTTTCTTGTGACTTATTCCACTTTTAAATTGATAAATAATAAATTATTTTTTTTTATATTTATTGTTTATTTATTAATTTTCTTATAGTGAAATTATTATTGAAGTTTTTTATTCGAATCGATTTCGATTACAAGTAATAATTTAAAAATATGGAAATTAATAAATAAAAATTAAATATATGTAAATAAAATAAAATTTTATTTTAGTTTAATTATCAAGCTTAGTGCTTTAAATTTATTAAATAATAATTCATATAATATGAATTAAATTTCGAAATTTTTGTATAACTTCCTAATCATTATATTTTATATTTAACGCATCTTTAAATCTTTAGTTTCGCGATAGTTTTATTTTTGGGCTGAGAGTTACTGTCGTGAAAGTTTTAGCTATCATGAGAGTAGTTTTTTTGGGCTGACATTGGAAATTTTGTAATGATAGAATTTTTTTTGGGCTACGGTTTCGTAAATATTGGTCGTTATAGAAGTTTTTTTGGGCTGACAGTATAAATTGCCATTTTAGTGTTACCGTAGCATTTCTTTGGGATAGAATTTTGAGCCAACTTCACATACATGTATTTTATTGAGCTTTTAATTAATAATTGAATGTGTTGTTGAGTTGGTTTATTGGTGTTATTTATACAGTTTTATTATAAGCTAAACTAAAAATTTCGAATTGGGGCTATGCGGTTTTGGAATAGGCTACCAGAAAAACTCTCACTTTTTATATCTCTTTACCATTTATTTATTTATTATAATGATTTTATATATTTATGTTAAATTTATTTCACACACACACACACACACACACACACACACACACACACACACACACACACACACACACACACACACACACACACACACACACACACACACACACACACACACACACACACACACACACAATTCGGACATGTTGTTTCCGAGGTAAGTCAAAATCAGAGAGAGAAAAGCAAAAAATTCCCTCCTCATATTCACCTCTGATATCTGTCAAAAATAATGCATTGAAGTTTGCGGACATTCAATTAATTCAGCTCGTTTATACGACAAGCTTAAAGTTGCATTTGACTATGGCATAATAACTCTTCCTCTCCATAACATGTCTATTATAATATTGTTTGTTGTTTGAATCTGTATTCCTTGTTGAAGCTTTTACTGGGCTTCGTGAGAGACTATTCTCGATAAAAATTTCTTCAACCTTAAATGTTTTATCATTATTATTCCCTTTACTACTTTCGTTACCCGTTGTATCAACCAATGCTGCAGGTGCCATATTATTATCAATCAATGTATCATCTATATTATCCCTGTAATCTTTAACATCTTTCCCTATACTGTTCATCTGGTCTATGTAACGTTTCCAATTTCTTTCATCATCTAATTCTATAAGGTAATGTAATAAACCTATTTTTTGTATAACCGTACCGAATTTCCATTTACATTGTTTATCTAAGTATTCTCTACAAGCAACTCTTTGACCTAAATTAAAACTTTTAATTTTTTTATTTGAAACCGACACCTCTTCCCCCGCTATGTTTTGAGGAATCATTAAATCTATTCGAGATCTAATTTGTCTACCGTAAGCTATCATAGAAGGACATTTTTCTGTGGAAGGATGTAAAGTCTTTCGATAAATTAACAATATGTTGCAGAGCTCCTATTCAAGTGACCCTTGTTCGCATTTCAGTGTTCCTAACTTTGATTTAATCGTTTAAACGGTACGGAGCTCCCATACGGTGTACTATTCCATTATTCTGTAAGAACTCTTGAAATTCTAACGAAGTAAATTGCGAACCCCTATCTGTAACTAAGATGCATGGTATTCCATGTGCACTAAATATGTGGCGTAAGTGACTTATTGTAGTAGTTGTATAATTTAGAGTTAAAGAAATTTACGCAACACACAAAACAAAGCAAAATCATTGGCATGCATTAGAATGATAACATCACAAGGTTTGCGTATCACACCGATTGCTTATATTTATACTCAAACCATAACAAGCACAAACGATTCAATACACAATTTTATTATTTATATACTTACCAATTATCTTAATGCATATTACCGTATATCCCTAAAATTAGAATTATTTATTGTACTCGAATTACTGAATTTATATACATATAAATTTATACTTACATTTTGTTTGTAAACAAACTACCACTTGACATGTATGAAGTTAAAATTGTAATAGATTAATTATAATTAATGTCATTAAGAACAGTACCACTTGTGTACTAATTTATGTAATTTAGTACTAAGCTAATGACTTATATTTTTTGTAAATCATTTTTAACACTTAAGTTTCAACTGGCGATCAACAAACATCAAAAATTAATAAAACCAAATCTTACTTAAATTATAATTATAAATAAAATTAAGGACATCTTGTTACTGTGGTGTTTCAATTAAATTTTTATTTAATTAAATAAAATATACCAATTTACAAACAGTGATTCAACGATCATTTTTATATATAAAATTCTTCCCAATTACCAGCTACAGTAGTAGTTGTAATATTTGAAAGAATATTAACTTCGGGCCATTTCGAGTATGCATCGACATAAATTAAAAAGTATTTATTCAGAAATGGTCCTGCAAAATCAACATGGTACGTGTATGTATTGGAACTTTCATTGGATTATCTTTATGTAATTGGCAATCTGTACAATTTTTTACCATCTTTTCTATATCCCGGTCAATGTTTGTCCACCAACAGTATGCTCTAGCTAACGATTTCATTCTTGTCATACCGAAATGAGCTGAATGTAACTCATTTAACACACGTCTACGTTAAATCGGAGGTATATAAACTGTTATGCCTCGTAGCAGACATCTTGTAACGTGAATTCAGTTTGAACAATTCCAAAACTATAGCAACTATGTTTTACCTTTTTATCCGACATTATAGCTAAACCTAGTTGTTTAAATGTTAAGGGTAAGGTTTCTATCCGGTTTATTTGTAATAAATCCGGTTCTTCAATTAATTTGAATTTGTCATTCGTTGCGGTAATCTTGAAAACGCATCTTCATTTGCATGCTCTTTAGTATTTCGAAAACAAATGCTATAATCGAAGCCTTGTACAAAAATTGCATAGTGTTGCATACACATTGCAGACATGGTCGGTAAACCTTTTTTAGGTGATAAAATTTGAGAAAGCGCCATATTATCCGTTATTAAAGTAAATTTTCTACCGTAAAGGTGTTGAACAAATTTTTCGAATTCCAAAAATAATTGCACATAGACCTCTTTCTTTATATGTGGATAGCGTTGTTGTGTTTTGTTTAGTGTTTGTGATGCATATTGGATTGATTTCTCCGTTTCATCTTTAAATCTATGACTTAAGACAGCACCCGCACTCCCTACTGTGATGCATCTGTAGCAAGTATCAGAGGCAGTTGTGGATCATAATGTGTTAAATACCTATCTGCTTTCATTTATATTTTAATTTTCAAAAAAGCATCTTTGCACTTATCGTTCCAATCAAACACCACATCATTCTTGAGTAAATTGTTAATTGGATACAAAATCGTACTGAAATTATCAAAAAATCTACCGTAATAATTTATTAACCCTACAAAAGCGCGTACTTCGTCTTCATTTTATGTATTCCTAATTCATGTATCTCATAACCACAATATTCTATACTGTTTGCAAAAAATTTGCATTTGTCTTTATTTATTCTTATATTTAATTTATTTAATCTTTCTAAATGGATTTCACCACTAGGTCCTGTAATATTTATGTCGTCTAAAAATATTGTTATTCCGGGAATTCCTGTCAAACATTTTTTCTACTTTCCGTTATCATATAGCGGGAGCTGAAGCTATTCCATACATCAAACGCTGAGGCTGATATAATCCTTTATAAGTATTCAAAGTCAATATTTCTCTGTCAGCCTCCGCAACTTCTAATTGTAAATACGTTTTCGTTAAGTCTAGTTTAGAAAACTTCTTTCCACCAGCCATGGATGAAAAAAAGTTTTTCTATTTTAGGTAATGGATGTTCGTCTACTATTAGATTTGGGTTTACAGTTATTTTGTAATCTCCACAAATTCTCAATTTACCCCCTAATGTTGAAAATACCGTTTTCTACTAATTCTTCTAACACTCGTTCGACTGCTTCCCTAACTGAAAATTGAACTAGCCTAGCCCGTATAAAAACAGGTTTCGCATTTGGTTGAATATTAATTTTTGGTTAAATACCTAAAATATGTCCTAAATTTTTTGCAAATACATTTTTATAATTATCTAACATTTTGAAACGACAAGCGTTTCATTTATCTGATTTTCTTTATTATATTATTGTACCCGTTTGTCTCCTTTATTTGTTAAATAGAATCAAATGACCTGTATACGTCACGCACAGCAATGCAAAACGATTTTTTTTTTACGTGAACGCTTATTTCTGAAAACAAGTTTTTTTTTTTGTATTTGGTTTTTATGAGAGATAACTGAATTTTTTTTTTTTGATAAAGGGTTTTCTCGAAAAATCTGGAAGATAAAAAGAAAAAAAAAGGGAGACAATTTTTGGTTTTGAAATCGGACGGGTCGATATTGAAAAAAAAATTATAAGTTTTAATTACTAAATATTAAAAGAAAAAAAAAAGTATTAAAAAGTATTAAATTATAAGTTTAATTAATAAGTTTTTTTGTGACAAGTTGTACTTGATAAATTCTAAATTCTATAATTGTTATTAGATAAATTATCAAAGTTTAAGTTGATGAACTTCTATCAAGTGTTGTACGTTATACATAATATACGTATTTGTGTTAAATACACATAAATAAAAAAATAAGAAAAGTGAATTAATTTCTAAACTACATAATATATTCGTGATAAGATTCAAATATTAATAAATATGAACTAATATTACCTTAAATTGTAATTATAACATGAATTAAAAATAAAACTTAAAATTTAATTCAATGTTATTACCATTAACAACACTCATTTGTTCATCAATCTACATTCGACAAATCTACACGTCGCACACAACTTACACCATCATGATGATGAAATCGTAATGTATTCGATTTTATACATAATATGTATGTACATACATATTTTCTACGATCAGTACAAATTTAAAATATTATTGTAAGTGATTTGTTTTTTTTATTAATTTATATTGGGCATTAGGTTTTATTTGTATGTGACCAAATGAATCCCAAAAACCTTAGAGACAGTGTTAAGGAAACGAAAAATAAATAAAAATTTATTTTCATAAGTGACAATAATTATACATAATTTTCTAGTAGTATATTTGTTATTTTGATTATTTAGATTTTAATTAGATTTTAGATACTAATATACTAATTTAGTTTAGTGCATTTCTATATATTTTTCTTTTTTTTTCTATTTCATTTATGGTTCATCCGATTGAATTAATTTTTCTTTTGTTCCATAAAATCTATGATTATTTAAAATAGAACATTTTGTGACATCTATGAAATTACTATTATTATTATTATCGTTATTCTTTTGTTTAAATAAATACATTTATTGTATTTAATGAAATTCAGTTACGTATTTTTTTCTTTTTCTTTAAACTTTGTATTCTGTAATTCGGTTATCATGATCCGTTAACCAAACAAATTCGTGCGAGCATGTATCTGAGTGAGTCACTATGTAGGTAAGGTAAGTATAAGTGATTGTTGCAAATAAATTAAGCGGTCAACCAAGTTTTTATCATGTTTTAGAAAATCCCACCCCATTTTTCCAACTGAAGCTAGCAGGATAACCATACCGCTCTAAAACCTCTGATAGAAAATTTTTCTCTAAATTCGGATAACGGTTGGTGTTATTTTGTAATTGGAAGCACATGCTTCCATGATCTCCTCACCAAGCAAACCGTTACAATTTCTTGTATTTTTTAGCATTATCTTGCATACCCCAGTCATCAATCTTATTAATTTCCGTATTTCCTAAAACCTGATTCCAATTTAAATTTAAGTTTCGCAACCTGTTGAAGATGCTAACCTAAAAATAAAACAACACAAAAATTAATTATATTTAGTAAACTTAATTTTATATAGAATCACATAATGAAACTATTTTGTTATTATTATATCAAAAACAAATACTTATCTTGAACGCTAACTACATAACCATCACTAATTTTTATTGATTTTTTCATAAACAACTATTTGTTTTTTGTTTACTGACTTTTGACAGTAAGCAAAAATATTTAGCGTTTTGTAAATCAAAAATAAAATTTGTAACTACGCCTAAATGTACAGAACAGATTTACGCGTTAGCTTTTCGTATTAAATACCAGAATGTGCGCGACTTGGTAAAAAGCAGATATTTGAATTGGGTTACACTCGCGCCTAATTTAGTGGTTATTTTGGTCACCACGGGCAACCCAAATACTGTGAATGAGTCTGCAAAATAATAAAAAATATTTCTCTTTTCGTGCGACTTTCAAGGAAGCAACAACTGAGATCAAGCGACTTTCTAACAGCAAAAGGAATAAAAGGCGATTCAAGGTAAAAAATCAAGAGACAAAGCGATAGAAACGTGAGTTTTCAAGAGTTTTAAGATTTCTTTTTGATTAATAAAAAATAAAGAGGATTTATAATTTGTGAATAAACAAAATTTATTAAATTGGCGATTTTTATTTATTTTCCTTTTACAAATTGTAATATTTATTTAACCTGCGAATTTACACAACCATTCAAGACGTAAAAGAGGGTGTTTTTTTGAATTCACCACGAATAATTTTAAATCTTTATTTCCACTATTAGAATTTACTATGGTGTCAATATAACCGAAAAATTTTAATTTTATTATTACAATAACTCGTGAGCTCCGTATCGATTTTTTTTAAATCCATGTTTTGAAAATATTTTAACGAATCTTTAAAACTAACCCGGGGAACCACTATCTAGTTCAAAATTAATATATTTATTATTAACGTTAAGGGTCAACCAAAGTATAGATCTCACTTCTTTAACAGAATCTATGTTATATAATTCTCCAACTTGAATTTCATTTCTAATCATCAAATCATTATTAGAACTTTCTTCTTCATCATCAGCGATGATGAAGAAGAAAGTACTATTTTTATTTTTCGATTTGGCCGGGGGGCGGGGACATTTAAAACTAGTGTGCCTCAACACTAGTTTCAAATGTCCCCGTTTATTACAATATGATAACAAACGGAATTAACATGACGACATTTGTTTGCTAAGTGTAATTCATTTAAACGTAAACGTTTGAATTCTTATTGACATGGATTTCAGCGCCACCTTTCGCCGATAATTCCAGCGATATTGCAGTTTTTTGCCGCATTTTCCAATAAGATCCACTGTTTCCAAGAGCCGATTTTGTATTTTCTGGCTATTTAGCCCAAAAACGTATTGATTTCGCAACGCCGTATTTAAATACGCCCCAAATTTACAATTGATCAATAATCTTCGAAGTTCCACTAAAAATTCTTCGCCATCTTTTTGCTTCCTTAAATGAAATCTATAATTTTCAACAATTTCCAACGGGGTGGGATTGAAATGTTGATCCAGCAAATGAGTAAAATCCACATATGATTTTTTTACTCGATTTTTCAGGTGCTATTTTCTCTCTTAGAACATTGTACACAGTTTGCCTCATATAATGGAGAAACACGCTTCACCTAGCGTGCCCACTTAATTTCACTTTTATTAAATGGTTCTATTGCAAACGTTGATAATTGTAGCGTAGACATCGTTTATTTTATAATGTAAAAACAACTTACCATATGTATTTCTTGCAGCAGCAACGTATTATTCTAATTGTACAAATACAACGATGTAATTTGTAAATCGTAGGTTAATCTAATATTAATTTTTTCCCGTGTAACTCTGTGTAGCAGTTTTTTTTTTAGGTTATCAAAACCTTGTATATTTATGTTACATTTATTTCACACAGACAATTCGGACATGTTATTTCGAGGTAAGTTAAAATCAGAGAGAGAGAGAAAAGCAAAAGATTCCCTCCTCATATTCACCTCTGATATCTGTCAAAAATAATGCATTGAAGTTTGCGGACATGCAATTAATTCAGCTCGTTTATATGACAAGCTCAAAGTTGCATTTGACTATGACATAACAATGTCGTTTGATAAAATTAATAAAACTGAAAAGACTTTAAAAAAAAAATTAAAATATAAAGGGCTGAAACTTCATAAGGTGATCAGAATCTTAACCTCCAACCCAATTTACAACTCAACCTCTATCACAATCGCAACACAATTCTTAACTAAATCAATAAATTAACGGCCAACTCATCCATCAATTAAATCAACAAATCAACCCTTAATCAACTTTCAAATCAACCCTTAAATAATTCCCCAAACGAAAAACTTACACACCAATGCAAGCTTACTAAATCCTAATTCTACGTCAACTCAACTTAGCTCGACCCAAAGTCTCTACACTCTCCTCTACTCTATACCTATTTTCCAACCCAGTCCGAAAATTAACACGATTCGAAAGTTACATGCTTCTAAGAACTCAACTCAATTTAATCTCCCACTAAACCCTAAACTCGACCTTACATTAATATTAACGAAATCCATGATTCCGGTGTTTGTGGATATTTCACTTTAAATCAATAAAATTCGACAATAGTTTTCGTCTTGCAGTAAGTCGTTTAGTTCTGTCTCTTGTAGTTGGTCTGGTGCAAGTTCGTTATAGTCGGTGGTCGCTTGTATACTTATCGGTTCTACTCTTGATAACGCGTCTGCTACAACGTTATCCGTACCCGCTACATGTTGTAAGTCCGTGGTAAACTGTCCAATAAAATCCAGTTGACATCTCTGTCTGTAAAGCGTAAATGAGAGGTTTATGGTATGTGATGAGGGTGAAGTTCAGTCCCTCGAGATAGAATCGGAAGTATTTAATGCCTAGGTAAGCTGCTAATAATTCTCGGTCATATGCACTATATTTTCTTTGTGTATCGGTCAATCTTACCGAATAAAAGCTCAGTGGCTGTCAAACTTGTTATACCAATTGCTGCATGACTGTACCCACCGCTGTGTCAGAAGCGTCTACCATTACAGATATTTTTTCTGATAAATTTGGGTGTGCTATCGGTACTTTACTATTACTTTTGTAACCTTTTAAAAAATCATTTAGTATCGCCTCGTCCCGTGCCGCGGATTGAATGAATCTTCTATAAAAATTGATCATACCCAAGAAACGTTTTTATTGTTGAACATTGTTCAGTTGTCGGTATTGACAAATGGTTGTTACTCTCGTTGGGGATGGTAAAATTCCATTCTGGTTTACCAAATGCCCCAAAAACGATATTTCTAGGTGTTCGATAGTTATCAGGTGTTGTTACGTTGTTTAGTGCCCTGTAATCGCCACATGGTCTCCACTCTCCGTTCTTTTTGGTACTAAATGTAATGGGCTGGACCATTCACTTTTGCTGGGACTATAGATCTCCTGGGACATCATGCTTTCAAAATGCTCTCGTGCTATTTTTAATTTATCTAGAGCTAAACGACGTGCTTTACAGATGACTGGTAGTCCTCGGGTCTCTAGGCAATGAGTTACGTTGTGTTTGATAGTATTTAAATTTTGAGTCTCTCTGGTAATTTCTTCGTATTCCTCTAGCAATCTTAAAATATCCGGATTGATTATGCTTTTGTTCACTAGCGCTAACATCGGACTTGGTAGTGGTGTGATGGCTCCTACAGTGAAAAATGAAGTTATCAAATCTAAGAGTCTGCCTTTTTTAATATCTACCACTAGACCTGTTGCTTTCAAAAAATCTGCTCCGATTATAGGCATTGATACTTTTGCAACAATGAACGCCCATTTTAACTCTCTACGTAAACCAATATTTAATGCTATTGAATGCGTTCCGTATGGGCTTTAATTTTGGTACCGTTTGCTGCGTACAAATGAAATTCACATTCCTTCACTGCTCTTTTGAGGAAATTACATGGTAAAACTGACACGTCTGCACCGGTGTCTACGAGAAATTTTCGTTTTGAATTCTGGTCAAAAATAAGCAGACGGTTTGTATATACACCATCAACACATGTCGCGGAGTGTTGATGGGAATTTAGTTTTTTGAGTTGTTGTTTCTTGTTTTAAACATGTCGTGATGTCAAAACCCAAAAACACACTTTATGGCTCATTCTCCGAAACGACGATAATAAAAACATTCCGTTAACTCTGTTTTTTCATCTCTCGATTTTGAACGGTTTCTGAAATTTTGTTTGTAGTCTATACTATGACTACTCGTATGTGCTCTCCTTGATGTGCCTTGTAATGCTGAAACTTCTGCTAAAATGTCTTTACGAAATTGCGTTAGCAAGGTGTGTATTTCGTTTGTCTCTGCTGGAATGGATTCCTTTTGCCTCGTTACCGGTAATTAAAACCCGTAAATGCATCTAGGCATACGAAAGAAAACATCTTCATCAATGCAGCACTAGAGGACTGCTCACACGTATTTATACGTACAGATGCAGTTAAAAGAGCACTACAATCTCCATATAAAGGTCATACAATTATATGAATGGCCAATTATTGTAGAGATTGGCTATTCCTTAACCGATTATGATGAAAATTGATATGTGCATTGGAAATGGAATTCTAAAATGATTTTTGAATAAAGTTCTGTAATATGGTTAGTAACAATAAAACTTAGCTATTAATAAAAGAAAATATGACCAAAAAATTATTTTTAGACGATGTTATGAGAAATATGTCAACTCGGAATTAGAAATATTATTTTAAATCCTCATTCCCAATCTCGGATTTCATTATAATCGGTTAAGGAATAGCAAAGTTCCGTCCTACTTGGTCATATTCCAGAGCTTTATCGAAAAATCATTTTAAAATTCCATTACCATATCATCAAGGTACGTTAAAAAATGGACAAATTCTATCCTAACTGGCCGTATTCTAGAATTTCATCTAAAAATAATTTAAGAATCCCAATACTAGTCTACCTATCGAAATTCATCATAATCGATTGAGAAATAGCTAAGTTCTATCATAGTTGGCCATATTCTAGAACTTGATTTAAAAATCATTTTAGAATCCCATTTCCAACGCACATGTTAAATTTCAACATAATCGGTTGAAAAATAGGCAAGTTCTAACATACTTAGCCATATTCCAGAACTCATTCAAAAATCATTTTAGAATCTCATTTCCAAGAAATGATATTGAGATATTAAAAATGACCTTTTTTAAGTCTTAAACAATGTTTATGTATAGTTTACATACATACATACAAACACTCATCTACCGCAAACGACACCCAACACAACCCTCAACCCAAACGCATACTATCTTTCAATTCAATCCTCAAACCAGCATACATAAAACATTGGCCAACTGCTCACTATATCTTAATCCAACTCCAACTCAACTCCATTTCAACTTTAACTCAACCCACAAATTGACCACTAACTTAACTTTGAACTCAATTCCAATTTCAATGCCCAACTCAATATTCAAACTAGCATACATAACAAATTGGTAAATATTTCTACAACCAGGTGTTTTGGGTCAATTCGTATGGAAAGTACCCGACCCTCTTGACGTACAGGTTCCAAAAGCTTTTCAAATTTCGGCCTTGACCATAGAAACAGATTGGCGAAAAAAAATTATAAATCGGTTCTCGAAATACCATGGGTACAGACATGTACATCCAAACGTCCAGACAGACGGTCGGATATTTTTTTTTGTTGTTACTTTTTTAGACTCAGGGACTTTCAAAACGTCGAGAAAAGTGATTTTGGACCCACCAAATTCTTGGTAATTTTTGACAGGATTTCAATACTTTGGTCTTTTTAGACCGAAGTATATCAACAGTTTTGCTTCTGAAAAAGATATAAATTGTTGCTATGTATTGTGCCCAAAGAGTGTTAAAAATAATACGCTTTCAAAATGAGTTTTCCAACATGTTATCTCTTCCGTCTTATAATAATAATTTGTGGATTGTGAGTCAAAATATTAGTAGTATGTGGAAAAACAGTGACAGATTACTAATTCAATTATCTTCTTCTTTACGTATGCCTGATGTAATTGTTTTAACGGAAGTATGGATCAAATCGAATGAATTGAGCTTGTATCTGCTTCCACCAAATTTTCGTCAAGATGGTTGTTATATAATATTCAATGGTAGTTTATGGACCAAATTAAATTTTTCAGTTTTTCTCCATCTACACAAAAACAGTGAAAAAAATGAAAAATTTAATTTGTCTACATATTAAAAATAAATTCTATAGCTTTGTAGACCTTACAGATGACTTTTTGTGTGATTTTATATTCTGATTTTTCTTTATCAAAAACGATTAATTGTTGTGTAATAATTACATATCATGAAAATTAACACACAAATAAATAGGTCAATTATAATAGTACAGACAATATAAACAAACAATATTACATAATTAGTCATCAAATTCAAAGTCAGATTCTTTATGGGAATCCCTAACAACAAAAAATAAAATTAACATACTCGTACATAAAGTATAACTCCATACACAGTAGAATATTATAAACATACAACAACAAATATATTTTAGAGTAAACCAAAGCACCTAGATATACAAGCCATCAGCATCAAATTTTTTTACACATTTTTATCTCATGACGTGATACATTTCGTTCATGTTTTTTTCTATAACAAAAAAATGTCGATAAATAGCAAAGAGGTTAAACTATCTCAAAGAAACAAACTTTTTTCCCATATAAAATCTTCTATTTCAGGTGTGGACAGTTGAAGAGGGATAGAAATATTGTTACGTTTTTACCTTGTCAATTAAGGTTCGTATCACTGGATTGTGAATAATACAAAATCAATTTAATTTATCACCAACGAATTTATTTATGTCACACAAAATTATAACAACACTATTTATTAACGATAATTCACAAAATCACTTTAAATAATTTATACCCCTATTATGGTTGTCACCTTACAAAACAGCTCACCTCACCACTTTGAGTCGTGCGACTCATATTTTGGTATTATGATTCTCACCTCTTTTTTGGTTGAGTGTATGTATGCGGCGCTGCGCGTCATTTGATATGTTTCTTAATTGTCAAGTTGATTTTATTGGATTTTGAAAATTTCTGACGTTTTACGTAAAGGTTTTGTGTGTATAGAAATTAATTTTTCTGCGTTTTAAATTAAATAATTATATTATAGTTACCCAAGTATTTTTATTTCCGAAAATTTTTGCATTTATCTGACTATTTGCGGATTTCATCACCGACTTTTGTCAGAAATAATGTCCGACTTATTAACAGATTTACTATGAAAGTTATCGCAAAAACTCGGAAAATGATGACAAAAGTTAAGTTATGGTACGACAAATCTATGGGCGGGGCTTATAATATAAAATTTTCGGCAAAATTTTACTTTGTTAATTTAACCGTCTGCACTGCCCTTTCGGCAAGTCCATTTGCTTTTGGATAGTGTGGACTTGAGGTGTTATGCTTAAATTTCCATTGTTCTGCAAAATTTCTAAACTCTTTGGATGAGTATTGTGGGCCATTATCGGACTCAAAAATCTCTGGGGTTCCAAAGATTGCAAAATATTTTTTACAGAAATTGGTTACTTCCAATGAGTTCCAAGCCCGAATATTTTTTAAGCCTATGACATTTTTTTCTAAATTTTTCCAGTAAAATGCTTGGCGTATTCTCTGTAATGTACTGTGAATACCCAAATGATCCAAGTGTGCTGTTTTTAAAATTTTCTCTACCTGTTTGATGGGAATTACTATTTTATTTCCTTTAAATAGTATACCCTCGTAAGTTGACAGCTCTTCTTTAAAGTTTAGGAAATGCTTTAGTTTATTTGGAACCCTATTATGTTCTGGAAATCCGTTTAATATGTATTTTTTCAAAGTTGACAAATTTTCGTCTTCGTTCGTGTCGTTAACCAAGCGCTTTCGCGCTGTTGGTGACATTGGTACAATAACGTCTATTTCCAATTCTTCCTCAATGCTGCAATATGGGTCATCGATATTTTGCACATCACGACTTAACAAGTCCGCTATCGGTATATTCTTGCCTCTAACATAGTCCTTTGTAATCTTGCTGGTGCGGCTTACAATTTTTTTTTAAAAATAGATTCTAGCGGTTTGTGATCCCTTTCGATAATCAATGATCTCCCATATATGTATTAGTGAAACTTTTTGCAGGCAAACCGGATTGCCAAAGCTTCTTTTTCTATCTGTGAATATCTTGTTTCAATTTCCGTCAAAGATTTCGAGCTGTAAGCTATTGGATGCTCGTTCTGCAGCAATACTGCTCCTAATGCCTTTGAACTGCCATCCACTGTAAGTTTTACCGGCAGGTTAACATTTTAATATCCAATCACTGGCGGCGATGAAAGGATACTTTTTATTTTTTCAAAAGCCTCTTAATGGCTAAAATCCCACACGAATTGATTATTTTTCTTTAATAGTTCTCTTAGTGGAGCTGTGACTTCCGAGCAATTCGGTATGAACTTTGACAAATATGTTATCATAAGCATCAGTCGTTGGATTTGACTGATATTGAAGATAGATCTTTACGATTAAAGGTTATCAATGGAGCTAACCGACTTAACTGTCCACCAATAATTACCTTAATAGTTGAACGAATTAAGGTAGGATTTGAAGTATAGATTCGGGAGCCAGTAATTCTATTATAAGTATCCAATTTTATAAAATAAATTTTTCAAAATTAATTATTTCAAAATGTACTCAGAATTTTTCAACTGTTACAGGTCAATCCATAAAGGTTATTGGGAAAATCAAAGTCATAGTAGAGTACAATGTATTATGGTCAGAATTAGAGTAATTAATAATAGAGCATTTTAAACCGTTATTAGGACGAACATGGTTACATGTGTTGGCTCCAAACTGGAAAAGAAACATTTTCTTAAGGTCAGTAAAATATTCAATTGACCATCAAGAAATTAATGATAGTAATATGAGATAATGTAAAGTTGACGACAGTATATTCAAGGAAATAAAAATAAAATTTCATTATTTGTTCGGTAATAACTCAGAAAATGAGCATTCGATTGTCGGAAAATGAAGATATGATTTGTCCAATTTTTCATAAAGCATACATGGTTCCATTCAAAATTCGTGATAAAGTGGAAAGTGAGTTAAACCGGTTGGTAGAACTAAATATTTTAGAATCTGTGAGAAATAGTGCGTGGGCCAGTCCAATTGTGTCAGTTCCTAAAGCAACAGGGGAGATTAGATTGTGCATCGATTGCAAGGTTACGATCAATAACTTTATTAGAGATGAACATTACCCTTTACCAAGAGTCGATGATATTCTTGCATCTTTTGCAAATTGCAATTATTTTTACGTTTTGGATTTGTCCGGAGCTTATCAGCAACTCGCGGTCACCGATCAGTCGAAAGAGTTATTGACAATTAATACCGGGGTTAAAAGTGCGCCATCAATTTTTCAAAGTGTGATGGATTAAAAAAAGTAAAGTGTTTGAAAAAGTAAAGTGTTATATTGATGATATTATGATTGGAGCTGGTTCTATTGAGAAACGTAAGACATCTTGTTTATAGTATTAGATCGACTAAATGAAAAAGTGTAATATTGGTAAAAGTCGTAAATTATCTGGGACATAAAATTTCATCCAAGGGAGTTCAGCCTAATCAAGAAAAATTCGAACCTGTAGTCAAATCACCATCTCCTACAAATATAACAGAACTTCAATCTTTTTTACGTCCCCTTAAATTACACCTGTCCCTCGATTAACGCGGTACTTGATTAACGCGGCGAAACTTCGGTGCGTGTTAATTAAGACTTTGTCTCAATTCGTTGACCGTGTTAAATCAATTCTGTGTTAATCAAGTACCGTGTTAATCGATGGACAGGTGTATTATAGCCGTTTTATTCCGAAGTTATCGACAGAATTAAAGGATTTATAAAAATTATTACAGAAAGGGAAGAAGTACGTATGGACCACTTATTGTGAAGGGTCGTTTGAAAAGGCCAAGAGGCTGATTAAAGAAAATAATATATCAGAAATATATGATTCAGAGAAGCCCTTAATTTTAGCTACAGATGCCAGTTCATATGGCGTGGGTGCTATTTTGTCACATGGTAGTGAACGGAATAGAAAAACCAGTTCTCGGAGAGACCAGATTCGCGAAGCTCTTGCTATTATATTTGGCCTTAAAAATTCCACAAATATTTGTATGGAACGAAGTTTACCATAGTGTCAGATCATGAAGCTTTAAAAGAAATATTTAATCCCAAGAAGTCAACTCCATCAGTAGCCGCATCGAGATTACAAAGATGGGCAGTAATTTTGTCCATGCGTACGACTACGATATAGTCTACAAAAAAGGGTTGCAAATGTCAATTGTAGATGCATTATCGAGGTTACCACTGAGTCAAGGGGCTACTATTGAAAGTTCGAAAATAAGCTACTTTAACTTTTCGGAAAATCTTCCTATGAATGTTGGCAATGTACAAGAAGCAATGAAAAAGGATATAATTTTAACTCAGGTATATGACTTGGTAATAAATGGATGGCCAAACAGTAGTAGGGGATTGAATAACGGTTTAGTTGCATATTTCAGTAAACGTAAGCCATTGTTATGTGAAGATAATTGCTTATTCTATTTCAATCATATGGTAATACCAAAAAGTCTTCAAAAGACAACGTTGGAATTATTACATGAAAACCATTAAGGAATAGTCCGGATGAAAATGGTGGCTAGATCATACCTATGGTGGTTAAACATAGATCAAGACATAGAATCGTTTATCAGTCAGTGTTAAATATGTCAGCAAACAAGAAATGTCAGTCAAGAGAAACAGTTTTCGTCCTGGCCGGAAGCAAGGTATCCATTTGAAACCGTTAACCAGCTCGCCTAGTAATTGGTCGACGAATAAAAACCCCAATCCGGATCGTCAAAGTATGTACAGTAAACTTTTGAGATATTTTAATTTCACGAGGTTTTGAGGTATTTTAATTTTAGCGATTTCTATAAATTTGGAAATCTTCCTTTGACCAGGAAAATAATTTAGATAGAAATCGAAACCCAGATTCGGGAAAATGTTTTCAAATAATAGTTTAAAGTGGGTGTAACACTCGTCGACGGAAACAATGAAATTTGTCGGGATATGCTCATAGTAATCATCAATGTTTTGAAGACCTTTTTATGCGAGGATGAATTATTTTGCTGGTGTCTAGCGCGTTAATTAAAGGAGGAATAGATGAATATTTTTCTTTATATACCGTATTGTATGCCAGTAGGGTTTGGAACCTTTAACCAGTTGGCTCAGTTTCCTTTACCATTTACTATTGATGATCTCATATACTTTTTTTTTTCCTGATAACGCGGTTTAATACGCGCTGTCTCCTTCTAATATTTTGAAATGACAGGTGGATGATTGATGGCATGATTGATATAAGAATTAAAATGATCAATAGCTTCATCAATTAGATTATAGTCGGTCGTAGTTTCAGAGCAATTATTTGTTGATACACATAATCCAGTCAGAATTTAATTCATTGTTTGTTTCGAGTTTGCTAACCGGTTCCAAAATGAATGTTTACAGTTAATTCCCGCGCCCCCCAGAATTAAAAGCCGAATTAATGTTTGTAAGTCGGATAAGATTGTGTTTAAAATTTGCACGGCTAGAGTACCAGGCGTAGCAACAAGTAACTTTTAATTAGGTTAGGAAGAACCGAATGCTGAATTATATTTTAAATAGCTATAGTAACTTCATCACCGGATTGGTCAGTTTGATCATTCCTGTATACCTGAAAGTTTGGTATGTGGAAAGGAGTGGTAGGTTTAAGATGTGTTTCTGTAATTAGCAATACGTCAATATTAAATGTATTAAGAAAGTAAATTACCACATGATTTTTTTTATTCATGCTGTATTATATTATTATGTACAGACAACGGTGTTGTTGTTGGTTCAACGTTATGGCTGTTGTTTACCAGATCAAAAAAATTGTTTGCTGACAAATTAAAATTATTATAAGATGATTTGGAATATTTTTAATTAACTTCTTCTTTATTACGAAGAAACTCGAACCTTTTTGGACAAACCACCGAATTGGCAGAGTGATTTCCGTTACTGTTTGCACAAAGAAATTCAGTATCGGTATCTTTAATTGTGCATTCTTGTCCTTCAATATGGGAAATACATTTTATGAGGTATATCCCAAGTAAATGCGATATTACCGGTTGAAGGTAACTGAATTCGGGAAAAGGCAGATTAGATAGCACAATCTTATGACCGGCTATTTTTAGGTAACACTTTTGTAATTCTTGATGGATTGAGCCCAGTTTCTTTAATGTACTTTTCAACTTTATCGATTTGTAATGAAGGTAAGCCGAAGAGAACATATCTGGAAGTACTGAAAAAAGAGATAAACTTCGTGTTTGTCAACAGTATTAAATAATGTTAATAATGTTACATGATTTACTGAAAAGGGGTTTGAAATAGATGCGGATATATTACCAAAATTCCTTTAATAAGAAAATATTTTGACTTAACCAGACTGCAATTTAAAATTACAAATTAAGATTAACCAGAATGGGTGACTGATAATAATTCATAGAAAAAAATTTCAGTACAAAAATACATTTACATGAAACCATAAATAACAACTCCAAATGTTACCCTTTTTGATCTTCATACAAATTATGATTGCATGTTGTAATAAATCATTTAAAAAATTATCTTAACTTTCTTATTTTGCTTCTTGTTGTTCTTGAGGTTTATGGACTTAAACACAAAATCTTTTTACTTGAATATTTTTTTCTTATCTCTTAAATTTTAAATTGGACACAATTAAAAAATATCTAATTAATATTAAGAAAGCCATAGGGTGTGGCAAAATAAAAATTAAATTAAATATTTAAGAAAATATTAAACAAATAATTGACTTAATCAGTGGGATTAATATTAACGATTACAGAAAAAAACAAAATTAAACTCATTAAATGCTTAATTCTTTTCAGTGTTTCCATTTCGGTTTTGGTATATAGCATTAAAGTAACTATAAGACAATGGTTTCTTATTGTTATTATGGCAATTAGAAGTACATAGGTGAGATTGGGTGACATATCATTATTTTTACATTCTGGCATAATGACTCTTCCAGACCAATCTTCTTTTATTTAATTATTTTACTTAAATTCATTGTACCAAACATAAACAACATGATACCCGTATAAATTATATCAGAACTACAACTTAAAAGAAATACAAACTTTAATTATTCCAGTCTAAACTTTTGAAAAGTTCTCAAAACAATTTTACGAAAAACAAAAATTAGAGTCGCTTCTTCATTAAACTCCTTGAAAACTAATTAATTAAAATATTAAAGTAAATACTCAAAAAAAAAAAAATAAAAATCAATGCAGTCCAACTACTCTAAAAACGTGTCAAAGTGGATTATTAAAAAGTTTTTTAAGAAGCAGTTTTCATTGATGATAAATAAATTAAAAAAATTATGATTTTAAGTGTAGCACTTATAATTTTTTATTTACCTTAGTTAAATTTTAACAGATCCCACACTGAAAAAAATGATTGGTAAAATGCCCTATTTTTTACGTACTTTCTAACCATAGTTATAGGCGTTTTTGGGACAACAAGAAATTCTAGTTATATGCTCTATATTTTTCCAAACAATCGAATGGGCGGAATTCTTAATTGTATAGGAAATTAAACTATTTGAAAAAATGTAATGGAATTTTATGGAATTTTAACTAAACAGTATTGGCGATTATACTTTACACGTTCGAAAGAAAAATAGTTTACGTAGAAGGAATTACCAATAATATAATTGAAACCCCCTTATGGATAGCAATTTCTCAAATATTTGGGCAATAAAGCTAAAGCAATTATTGATTAAAATCCCATTATACTGTCAACAAGCCTTTAGCGATTGACCCCTGGTCTTACAAAAATAGGAACATTGCACATTAATATTGGTGACCTACCAATTTTTCTGCATATATTTAGAATCCAATTTGGAAAAATCGCTATATTACCACGGAATGATATAGATAATATAGGAGGTTAGCCTCGACAAAATGGTTGTATTACTATAATCTTAAGAATATTGTAGGTAGTATGCTAATACTTTTGAATCATCTCAATTATGTTGAAATAAAAGCTGAATATATTTATTTTATTATTATTGTTTTATTAAACTTATTTGACCAAAATACAAAATCCACTTCACACAAATTTAATTAATTATCAAACCCAAATGAATCAAACTTTATATAGCAAATTTAAATCATTTAACTGTATTTCAATATTCTCCTCGTATCCAATTAATAAACGCCTTTGTTATCATACAAATGACTTCAAGAAATATCGTTTCACTTAAATTGCACAAAAGTTGAGCTGGTGTAGAGAATCGTAATAACTAACTATATCAGAACTGCTGTCTTTCGATGATGTTACTGTGATATGTGAGATAAATCGAAAAAATTAAAACGTAAGATTAAGAAATTTTATTTATTCATTTCGTTTTTATGCAAAGAAAATCAGTGTGCAAACCGCCCTTACCAGTAGGACTTCCCTCCTAAATTATGTTGAAAAATGTTCAACAACTTTGCTCTGGGATCCACTTTATTAGCATATTATAAACAACGAGTTTAGTATAATATAACAAATGAGCCGGCAACTTTTTCTTCATCTGCAAAGAAATAGTAAAGCAAACAAAAAAAACCAGAAAAGAAAGTGGTGAGGTTACATTTGCTCAAAATTAGGCAAGCCAACAAAATATACAAGCACAGCTATTGAAATCGGAACCATACCAACCATACTTCGTATATCAACTTTAAAAATATGGCTAAATTTAATTAATTTTCATGTCCAAGTGATTATCTTGACTCTTCGCGAGGTCTTGATATTAATTACCTAATTTAAATATTTGTTTATTAAATTTTAAATATACTGAAACTTAATATTTAATGTACAGAACTAATTTAAAAAAAATCAAGCAAAAAGAATATGGTGCACTTGTTCGACCAAAAATCACAACAAGAACTTTGCTGCAATAAGCATTATTTTCCAATTAAGCAAAAAACTCTACATTTGCTTACGTTATAGGAAAAATACCAATGAGCTTTGAAAAATTCCTTTAAATGAAATACCAAACCAATGATTACAGATTACAGTATACTGCTGTTTCTTCTACCAAAATCAAAATTATTAATTTTTTTGACGTTAACTGTTTAAATAAGGAGTCAATCTAGTGTGAATTGTTAATATACCCTTAATGAACCTTTGTCATAAAGAAGACTCAATGGCGTCTTACATTTTTATAACTTATCTTGAAAATAGAGCATTTGTTTAATTTAGAAATTTATAAACTATAATTTTACTAATTACTATTTATACTTACACTGAAAAAAATGTTGTGCATTTTATTTACGAATGGCGTTCATTGACCATAATTAGTATAATTAGTACTATTAAAGTAAAAATTGCTATATTTACGTAAAAAAAACAAATTTAGAAAAATTCATGAAAATTTGTGCGTTAATAGTACACAGTTCATAAACTAAAAAATGCCTTAGTTTATTGTACTATACGTATAATACATTCACATGTTGTTTGCGATTAGTGAAACTTGCATGATTTTAATAAAAAAACATATTTATGAACAGTTCATAATATTTATGAATAAGTCTATGATGAAAATTTATTTTAAATACTTATTGTTCATCATATTAACGAAAGTGGCTCTATAGTACTTGAATATTACGAATAAATTCATATGCCTAACGATTCCTTTACATTTTTATTTGTCCGAATATATCAAATTTGATAATTACATAATGTATACGAATTTGTTCGTATTATTAATGATTGGATGAATCTGTTCTAGCAACTACGAAAATTACGTAAAGTTGAATCATGATTGGGACAACGAAAGTAAATAAATTGCATACGCTTTACTATTATCGTGCGGCTTGAAAGGACCATTTACATAGTTTGAAAACTCGTGAGAAATTAAAATAATTTTTGTGTGTTGAAAATCAGGTAGATATGGTATTTTATGTCTGTGTTTTCGTTTCAATAAGAACTTAAATAAAATCATCGCTTTTGTGATCGATGATTAATTCTTATTCCGTGAAATTAAAACGAAAACACATTTGTGTGAAAACCCCTAAAATTCATTGTACATAATGTCTAAATTTATAATTTATGTCATTTATTATTATGTTACTAATACCTCTGCCTTATTATAGTGCGCCTGTAAGAAAATGTTTACTATTTCAAATTTTGCCGATCCTGTAAATCAAGATATTTCAGCAATACCTGGAGAAGATCATGAATTAAACTCGCTTTTGGAGTACCTATTTGGATCATCTCAGGTAACGAACATAAGCAAATAAAAATACCTAGATGTGATTGTAATTTAATTTATCGATTTTACAGGATAGCAAATTACTACCGAATTTCAAAAAGGAAATTGGAGAAATCAACAATTTTGAATGTAACCAGTCAACATGGCGTTTATTAATCCTATTATATTTTTTAATTATTAATTATATTTATTTTAAAATTAAAGTTTATTTTTATGAAATTAAATTGACTGCATTTTAAGAACAAATAGAAGAAACCAAAAAAATAAAGGAATTACAAAACGAAATTTTAAGTTTTTTATTTCTTTACAACTAATCACTATATATAAATATTATGTAATTTTGATTATCAATTATGAACCCGTTCCTGTATTGTATGAATTATTTTCAATATATTTATGAAAATAATCATCATATTTGTGAATTATTCATAACCACTGTGCACTTCATTCTTCCTACATAAGAATAATGAATTTCTAACTTAAATGTATGAATTTATTCGTTAATGTGATTTACCATTTCATTAGTATTATAAAAAATTTCATCTTATCTTATATTTCTAACGTTAATAATTAGAAGCTATTAATCCACTAATTATATTACCTGTATTAAAATTATAACGATTTTCGTATCTTATATGAATGGAATCATAAATACTACAACGTAAGTAATCAAGATTAAAATAAAAATTTTTATCTGTTTCACTATATTAACGTATGATTTTCGTTCTATTAACGAAGGGTCGTATCGGCTCAGTTTTAACGAATTTTTCTTACTATTAATACAGTTTTTGTCTACATTGATGTAGAATTTTTTTCAGTGTACTCGTACCTGTAGAAATTAACTTCATTAGCGCATACAAGGCATTCATAACTTTATGAGATTCGGGTAAATTTTTTCTCCTAACTTGCACTGTTTAATTTAACACAAGTAGCACTCAATTAATTACATAACTAAAATAAAACACTAAATGTTATTATTTGAATAATTATTAAATTTAAAAGAAAGTTGGCAATTATATGTATAGGTAAAATTTCTATCAAATTAGTAATGCTTATTAAATATTCTGAACCTGCTATATTAATTGGATGACCACCAATATAATATAGGGCTTTGATCTAAATAATGTAATACCTATACAAAATAAAAAGTTATCTAGAATATCCAATATATAATGGCAAATTATCTGTACACTATATCGATTTCAACAATTTGGTTAGAAATTATTTCTTACAACTTGAGAAAATTACTTTAAGTTCAGGAAAAACTCCTAAATCTTATTTTTCTATATTTTATTTGTTTAACCCCAATACACATTTTTCTCAGTGCAGCCAAAAAGGTATACCAGCAATCATATTGTATAAAATGAAATCACACAGAAATAAAACATTTTGATATGATTTAGTGTAAATATCCTTTTGTGCTTACTCCAAAATTAAACCTTTTGTAAAACGACAAACTAACTAGTAAAAAATCCCCAACATAAATATTAAGTTGATAACACAAAATAAATTCGATGCTCTTCTTACATTATCATTGTTCGTAAACACATAAATTTACACAAAATGATTGTTTTATGCGGTACGGTTTAAACATGGGATCTCTTTATATAAAACTTTCATTTTTATTTCTACATAAATTTTCTAGTCGTAATATCCTATTAGAACAGCCAACCAATCATTTATTTAAATCTAATGTAAGATTTTGTATACATATAGTAAAGCTGTCTTGCGTATATATTGTAATAAAATAAAACAACAACCAAATCATTTTGTATAAATTTCAAAATGATTGCATAAATTGTATTTCGATTCGTTTAGAAATTTCAAATTTAAATTAAATATTGTTTCTACTTATATACAAAAAATGAGCTTTTCCAATAACAAAGAAATTTGTAGTCTTAACTTCAATAATTTATTTCATAAGCTCTTTTGACAGCACAGTTTTATTTTATGTATTGTTTGTATACACAAAATGTTGATTCATATTTATTATAGCACAACAGGGTTAAAGTTTGTTTGCATCTATTGCTAGAAATAAACTTGCATTATTTGTAACCAATAATGTAAGCTTTTGGGATTTAAAACTAAGAAATCTCCAAAATCCCGGTATTTCAAAATCCGGTTTTCAAAATTCTGGTGAATTAAAATTTTAATTGTGAAACGGGATTTCAATATAAACTAAAAATCGTGATTTTCTGAAAATCAGGATTAACAAAAAAAGAGACAAATCGAACCCTAGGTCTTGGTACTAGTACCGTAAATGATTAAAACGGCCAAAATTAATTGATTGTTCTATTTCGCCTCTGTATGTATGCAACAAATTCATTCCATATTAATTTATGCATGAACGGAATTCGGTGTCCAAAAAAAAAGTTCAACTTGTGTGGCCTCTAAATCTCTCCCTGTAAATTTTTAGTTATTGGTTTATACTGACATATCGAACAAAACATAGTCGAGTGAGACAACAACTCACAAAATTGAGTCGAAATCGATTTCATAACCTGACATAATGGCGTTTTCAAATTTATTTCACAAAGCGAAGGACGCCTTAAATTTTCGATCTCCCTTTTTTTTTGACGCCCATAGATAAGCTACACTTTTAATTACAGAATTTTTCATCAGAACATTCGTAGTTTACGTGAGAATTTTGATAAATTTATTTCTAATTTATATGGTTTTAATGATCTTCCTTCGATTATATTTTTATCTGAAATATGGATTTATGGTTACGAATTGAGTTTTTATAATATCCCTAATTATACGAATTTTGGGTGTTGCAATAATAATTATAGGGCGGGTAGTGCATGTGTTTTTTATAAAAGAAGACTAAATTGTTCGTTTGCAATTCGTTCCAGTTTCAATTTTTGTTAGTGAATTTTCTGATTTTATTAATAATATTAGAAACAAAAATGTTATTATTGTGGGAGATTTTAATATAGATATTCTAAATTTGCCTCCTTGGAGCGATGAATATATGTTTTTAATGTCCTCAAATGGCCTACATTCGTTAATTAATAAACCTACTAGAATAACAAACCATTCTTGTAGTGTTCCTGCATCCTTATATAATTTGCTGTTATCGGATCATTATTTAATCAATGTATAGTGTTAGAAATAAATGGCACTGCTAGTGTCTTAAGGAAAAATGCTGTGTCCGCGAATGCTCGTAGGTTTGATAATTTTGTGATTTCTACTAAAATTTCTTCGTTTGATTTTTCTAGTTTAATCGATGAAAGTGATCCGGTTGTCATTTTGTCACGATTTCTTTCTTTGGTTAACTCCATTGTCATTCAACATAAATCGAAACATAAACTGAAACCCTGGAACTCGTTCCATTTGATAAATTTAATGGCTAAGAAAAAGAAAATTAGTAAAAAGTGTAAGAAGCATCCCACAAATAAAGGGCTTCAGAAATATTTTCTTAAACTATGCCAAAAAGTCGATGATAAAATTCTTTCTGACAAGTTCAAATATTACCACAATAAATTTCAACACTGTGGTAAAGATAGTAAAAAGACATGGTCGGTTGTTAATCAACTTTTAGGTGATAGAATTGTTAATTATGTTGATAAAATTATGTCTAGTGATTCAGTAATTCTTACGGATTGCAAATCTATTGCTGATGATTTTGGTTTGTATTTTTCTAATATTGTGTCTCACCTAAGAACAACCAATTGTTTGTTTAATAATATGTCTTTTCATAATCATAGTGAAGTCACATCTCCGAAAATTTTTTTATTAATCCTGTGGACGGTACTGAAATTGTTGGTATAATTATTGGCTAAAAATCTAGTGATAGTACAGATATTCTTGGTATAAGTTCCAATATGCTAAAAGCTAACACAGATATTATATCGCCAAACTGCGTGTGATAAACTGTTTAAGGGTAGTTATCGTCCTATATCTTTACAGCCCATTATTATGAAAATTCTGGAAAAGGCGTTAAAATTTCGGGTTGATGCCTTTTTTTTAAATATAATATTTTAAATAATTGTCAATATGGTTTTAGGTCTGGAAAAAATACTGAGTCAGCTTTAATTGATTTTTTGAATGAAGTTCATATTAATTTAAATGGGAAAAAGTGTGTTGGTGCTGTTTTTATTGATATTAATAGGGCTTTTGACATGGTAGATCACAATTTACTTTTACGGAAACTTTACAAGTGTGGTTTTAGAGGTGTGATGTTTCTATGGTTTAAATCATATCTTCGTAACAAGTTTTTTAAAGTAAAAATTGTTAATTCGTTTAGCATGTTGAACGGCATGCTAAACGAATTAACAAACTTTACTTTAAAAATTACGCAGACTGTGTTATTTTTAGTTTATATAAATTCTATATTTAATTTGGATTTGAAAGGCAGAATTATTGCTTTTGCTGACCGGTGTGAAGTATTTCACACAAAGTGTAGCTACACAAATTAACGAAAAGTGTAAGTGTACTGAAAAAGTGTAGGCCTACATAAAATGTGTAAATAAGAAGTAGAACCAGATATGGGGCGATATTACCACAAAGTGGGCAGGTCAAGCTATCCAAAACAATTTTTTTAATTAAAAAAAAGGGTTGGGTATGTTCAACGCTATTTTGAATATTGTGAAAATCAAATAAACTGTCGAAATTGAATTTTCTAAGAAATGTTTAGAAATAATCGAGCAATCAAATTAAAAATTGTCACAGCAATTACAGGTCCCGAAACCTATTGATAGATGTATCAACCATCGTAATCGGACCATTTTAGATTTTTGCCGCCCAAAAACTTGTGGGCAGCACAGTTAATTTTCAATAAAATTTAATTTTCTAAGAAATGTTTAGAAATAATCGAGCAATCAAAATGAAAATTATCACAGCAATCACAGGTCCCGAAACCTATTGATAGAGGTATCAACCATCGTAATCGGACCATTTTAGATTTTGGCCGCCCAAAAACTTATGGGCTATATATAGCACAGTTAATTTTCAATAAAATTGAAATTTCTAAGAAATGTTTAGAAATAATCGAGCAATCAAAATGGAAATTATCACAGCAATTACAGGTCCCGAAACCTATTGATAGAGGTATCAACCATCGTAATCGGACCATTTTAGATTTTTGCCGCCCAAAAACTTGTGGGCTATAGCACAGTTGATTTCCAATAAAATTGAATTTTCTAAGAAATGTTTAGAAATAATCGAGCAATCAAAATGGAAATTGTTACAGCAATAACAGGTCCCGAAACCTATTGATAGAGGTATCAACCATCGTAATCGGACCATTTTAGATTTTTGCCGCCCAAAAACTTGTGGGCTATAGCACAGTTAATTTTCAATAAAATTGAATTTTCTAAGAAATGTTTAGAAATAATCGAGCAATCAAAATGAAAATTGTCACAGCAATTACAGGTCCCGAAACCTATTGATAAAGGTATCAACCATCGTAATCGGACCATTTTAGATTTTTGCTGCCCAAAAATTTGTGGGCTATAGCACAGTTCATTTTCAATAAAATTGAATTTTCTAAGAAATGTTTAGAAATAATCGAGCAATCAAAATGAAAATTATCACAGCAATTACAGGTCCCGAAACCTATTGATAGAGGTATCAACCATCGTAATCGGACCATTTTAGATTTTTGCCGCCCAAAAACTTATGGGCTATATATAGCACAGTTAATTTTCAATAAAATTGAAATTTCTAAGAAATGTTTAGAAATAATCGAGCAATCAAAATGGAAATTATCACAGCAATTACAGGTCCCGAAACCTATTGATAGAGGTATCAACCATCGTAATCGGACCATTTTAGATTTTTGCCGCCCAAAAACTTGTGGGCTATAGCACAAATGATTTTCAATAAAATTGAATTTTCTAAGAAATGTTTAGAAATAATCGAGCAATCAAAATGAAAATTGTCACAGCAATTACAGGTCCCGAAACCTATTGATAAAGGTATCAACCATCGTAATCGGACCATTTTAGATTTTTGCTGCCCAAAAATTTGTGGGCTATAGCACAGTTCATTTTCAATAAAATTGAATTTTCTAAGAAATGTTTAGAAATAATCGAGCAATCAAAATGAAAATTATCACAGCAATTACAGGTCCCGAAACCTATTGATAGAGGTATCAAACATCGTAATCGGACCATTTTAGATTTTTTCCGCCCAAAAACTTATGGGCTATAGCACAGTTGATTTTCAATAAAATTGAATTGTCTAAGAAATGTTTAGAAATAATCGAGTAATCAAAATGGAAATTATCACAGCAATTACAGGTCCCGAAACCTATTGATAGAGGTATCAAACATCGTAATCGGACCATTTTAGATTTTTGCCGCCCAAAAACTTGTGGGCTATAGCACAGTTAATTTTCAATAAAATTCAATTCTCTAAGAAATGTTTAGAAATAATCGAGCAATCAAAATGAAAATTGTCACAGCAATTTCTGGTCACGAAACCTATTGATAGAGGTATCAACCATCGTAATCGGACCATTTTAGATTTTTGCCGCCCAAAAACTTGTGGGCTATAGCACAGTTCATTTTCAATAAAATTGAATTTCTAAGAAATGTTTAGAAATAATCGAGCAATCAAAATGAAAATTATCACAGCAATTACAGGTCCCGAAACCTATTGATAGAGGTATCAACCATCGTAATCGGACCATTTTAGATTTTTTCCGCCCAAAAACTTGTGGGCTATAGCACAGTTGATTTTCAATAAAATTGAATTTTCTAAGAAATGTTTAGAAATAATCGAGCAATCAAAATGGAAATTGTTACAGCAATAACAGGTCCCGAAACCTATTGATAGAGGTATCAACCATCGTAATCGGACCATTTTAGATTTTTGCCGCCCAAAAACTTGTGGGCTATAGCACAGTTAATTTTCAATAAAATTGAATTTTCTAAGAAATGTTTAGAAATAATTGAGCAATCAAAATGAAAATTGTCACAGCAATTACAGGTCCCGAAACCTATTGATAAAGGTATCAACCATCGTAATCGGACCATTTTAGATTTTTGCTGCCCAAAAATTTGTGGGCTATAGCACAGTTCATTTTCAATAAAATTGAATTTTCTAAGAAATGTTTAGAAATAATCGAGCAATCAAAATAGAAATTATCACAGCAATTACAGGTCCCGAAACCTATTGATAGAGGTATCAAACATCGTAATCGGACCATTTTAGATTTTTGCCGCCCAAAAACTTGTGGGCTATAGCACAGTTGATTTTCAATAAAATTGAATTTTCTAAGAAATGTTTAGAAATAATCGAGCAATCAAAATGGAAATTGTTACAGCAATAACAGGTCCCGAAACCTATTGATAGAGGTATCAACCATCGTAATCGGACCATTTTAGATTTTTGCCGCCCAAAAACTTGTGGGCTATAGCACAGTTAATTTTCAATAAAATTGAATTTCTAAGAAATGTTTAGAAATAATTGAGCAATCAAAATGGAAATTGTTACAGCAATAACAGGTCCCGAAACCTATTGATAGAGGTATCAACCATCGTAATCGGACCATTTTAGATTTTTGCCGCCCAAAAACTTGTGGGCTATAGCACAGTTAATTTTCAATAAAATTGAATTTTCTAAGAAATGTTTAGAAATAATCGAGCAATCAAAATGAAAAATGTCACAGTAATTACAGGTCCCGAAACCTATTGATAGAGGTATCAAACATCGTAATCGGACCATTTTAGATTTTTTCCGCCCAAAAACTTGTGGGCTATAGCACAGTTGATTTTCAATAAAATTGAATTGTCTAAGAAATGTTTAGAAATAATCGAGTAATCAAAATGGAAATTATCACAGCAATTACAGGTCCCGAAACCTATTGATAGAGATATCAACCATCGTAATCGGACCATTTTAGATTTTTGCCGCCCAAAAACTTGTGGGCTATAGCACAGTTAATTTTCAATAAAATTGAATTTTCTAAGAAATGTTTAGAAATAATCGAGCAATCAAAATGAAAATTATCACAGCAATTACAGGTCCCGAAACCTATTGATAGAGGTATCAAACATCGTAATCGGACCATTTTAGATTTTTGCCGCCCAAAAACTTGTGGGCTATAGCACAGTTGATTTTCAATAAAATTGAATTTTCTAAGAAATGTTTAGAAATAATCGAGCAATCAAAATGGAAATTGTTACAGCAATAACAGGTCCCGAAACCTATTGATAGAGGTATCAACCATCGTAATCGGACCATTTTAGATTTTTGCCGCCCAAAAACTTGTGGGCTATAGCACAGTTAATTTTCAATAAAATTGAATTTCTAAGAAATGTTTAGAAATAATTGAGCAATCAAAATGAAAATTGTCACAGCAATTACAGGTCCCGAAACCTATTGATAAAGGTATCAACCATCGTAATCGGACCATTTTAGATTTTTGCTGCCCAAAAATTTGTGGGCTATAGCACAGTTAATTTTCAATAAAATTGAAATTTCTAAGAAATGTTTAGAAATAATCGAGCAATCAAAATGAAAATTATCACAGCAATTACAGGTCCCGAAACCTATTGATAGAGGTATCAACCATCGTAATCGGACCATTTTAGATTTTTGCCGCCCAAAAACTTGTGGGCTATAGCACAGTTGATTTTCAATAAAATTGAATTTTCTAAGAAATGTTTAGAAATAATCGAGCAATCAAAATGGAAATTGTTACAGCAATAACAGGTCCCGAAACCTATTGATAGAGGTATCAACCATCGTAATCGGACCATTTTAGATTTTTGCCGCCCAAAAACTTGTGGGCTATAGCACAGTTAATTTTCAATAAAATTGAATTTCTAAGAAATGTTTAGAAATAATTGAGCAATCAAAATGAAAATTGTCACAGCAATTACAGGTCCCGAAACCTATTGATAAAGGTATCAACCATCGTAATCGGACCATTTTAGATTTTTGCTGCCCAAAAATTTGTGGGCTATAGCACAGTTAATTTTCAATAAAATTGAAATTTCTAAGAAATGTTTAGAAATAATCGAGCAATCAAAATGAAAATTATCACAGCAATTACAGGTCCCGAAACCTATTGATAGAGGTATCAACCATCGTAATCGGACCATTTTAGATTTTTGCCGCCCAAAAACTTGTGGGCTATAGCACAGTTGATTTTCAATAAAATTGAATTTTCTAAGAAATGTTTAGAAATAATCGAGCAATCAAAATGGAAATTGTTACAGCAATAACAGGTCCCGAAACCTATTGATAGAGGTATCAACCATCGTAATTGGACCATTTTAGATTTTTGCCGCCCAAAAACTTGTGGGCTATAGCACAGTTAATTTTCAATAAAATTGAATTTTCTAAGAAATGTTTAGAAATAATCGAGCAATCAAAATGAAAATTGTCACAGCAATTACAGGTCCCGAAACCTATTGATAAAGGTATCAACCATCGTAATCGGACCATTTTAGATTTTTGCTGCCCAAAAATTTGTGGGCTATAGCACAGTTAATTTTCAATAAAATTGAAATTTCTAAGAAATGTTTAGAAATAATCGAGCAATCAAAATGAAAATTATCACAGCAATTACAGGTCCCGAAACCTATTGATAGAGGTATCAACCATCGTAATCGGACCATTTTAGATTTTTGCCGCCCAAAAACTTGTGGGCTATAGCACAGTTGATTTTCAATAAAATTGAATTTTCTAAGAAATGTTTAGAAATAATCGAGCAATCAAAATGAAAATTGTCACAGCAATTACAGGTCCCGAAACCTATTGATAAAGGTATCAACCATCGTAATCGGACCATTTTAGATTTTTGCTGCCCAAAAATTTGTGGGCTATAGCACAGTTCATTTTCAATAAAATTGAATTTTCTAAGAAATGTTTAGAAATAATCGAGCAATCAAAATAGAAATTATCACAGCAATTACAGGTCCCGAAACCTATTGATAGAGGTATCAAACATCGTAATCGGACCATTTTAGATTTTTGCCGCCCAAAAACTTGTGGGCTATAGCACAGTTGATTTTCAATAAAATTGAATTTTCTAAGAAATGTTTAGAAATAATCGAGCAATCAAAATGGAAATTGTTACAGCAATAACAGGTCCCGAAACCTATTGATAGAGGTATCAACCATCGTAATCGGACCATTTTAGATTTTTGCCGCCCAAAAACTTGTGGGCTATAGCACAGTTAATTTTCAATAAAATTGAATTTCTAAGAAATGTTTAGAAATAATTGAGCAATCAAAATGGAAATTGTTACAGCAATAACAGGTCCCGAAACCTATTGATAGAGGTATCAACCATCGTAATCGGACCATTTTAGATTTTTGCCGCCCAAAAACTTGTGGGCTATAGCACAGTTAATTTTCAATAAAATTGAATTTTCTAAGAAATGTTTAGAAATAATCGAGCAATCAAAATGAAAAATGTCACAGTAATTACAGGTCCCGAAACCTATTGATAGAGGTATCAAACATCGTAATCGGACCATTTTAGATTTTTTCCGCCCAAAAACTTGTGGGCTATAGCACAGTTGATTTTCAATAAAATTGAATTGTCTAAGAAATGTTTAGAAATAATCGAGTAATCAAAATGGAAATTATCACAGCAATTACAGGTCCCGAAACCTATTGATAGAGATATCAACCATCGTAATCGGACCATTTTAGATTTTTGCCGCCCAAAAACTTGTGGGCTATAGCACAGTTAATTTTCAATAAAATTGAATTTTCTAAGAAATGTTTAGAAATAATCGAGCAATCAAAATGAAAATTATCACAGCAATTACAGGTCCCGAAACCTATTGATAGAGGTATCAAACATCGTAATCGGACCATTTTAGATTTTTGCCGCCCAAAAACTTGTGGGCTATAGCACAGTTGATTTTCAATAAAATTGAATTTTCTAAGAAATGTTTAGAAATAATTGAGCAATCAAAATGGAAATTGTTACAGCAATAACAGGTCCCGAAACCTATTGATAGAGGTATCAACCATCGTAATCGGACCATTTTAGATTTTTGCCGCCCAAAAACTTGTGGGCTATAGCACAGTTAATTTTCAATAAAATTGAATTTCTAAGAAATGTTTAGAAATAATTGAGCAATCAAAATGAAAATTGTCACAGCAATTACAGGTCCCGAAACCTATTGATAAAGGTATCAACCATCGTAATCGGACCATTTTAGATTTTTGCTGCCCAAAAATTTGTGGGCTATAGCACAGTTAATTTTCAATAAAATTGAAATTTCTAAGAAATGTTTAGAAATAATCGAGCAATCAAAATGAAAATTATCACAGCAATTACAGGTCCCGAAACCTATTGATAGAGGTATCAACCATCGTAATCGGACCATTTTAGATTTTTGCCGCCCAAAAACTTGTGGGCTATAGCACAGTTGATTTTCAATAAAATTGAATTTTCTAAGAAATGTTTAGAAATAATCGAGCAATCAAAATGAAAATTGTTACAGCAATAACAGGTCCCGAAACCTATTGATAGAGGTATCAACCATCGTAATTGGACCATTTTAGATTTTTGCCGCCCAAAAACTTGTGGGCTATAGCACAGTTAATTTTCAATAAAATTGAATTTTCTAAGAAATGTTTAGAAATAATCGAGCAATCAAAATGAAAATTGTCACAGCAATTACAGGTCCCGAAACCTATTGATAGAGGTATCAAACATCGTAATCGGACCATTTTAGATTTTTGCCGCCCAAAAACTTGTGGGCTATAGCACAGTTGATTTTCAATAAAATTGAATTGTCTAAGAAATGTTTAGAAATAATCGAGCAATCAAAATGGAAATTATCACAGCAATTACAGGTCCCGAAACCTATTGATAGAGGTATCAACCATCGTAATCGGACCATTTTAGATTTTTGCCGCCCAAAAACTTATGGGCTATAGCACAGTTGATTTTCAATAAAATTGAATTTTCTAAGAAATGTTTAGAAATAATCGAGCAATCAAAATGGAAATTGTTACAGCAATAACAGGTCCCGAAACCTATTGATAGAGGTATCAACCATCGTAATCGGACCATTTTAGATTTTTGCCGCCCAAAAACTTGTGGGGTATAGCACAGTTAATTTTCAATAAAATTGAATTTTCTAAGAAATGTTTAGAAATAATCGAGCAATCAAAATGAAAAATGTCACAGTAATTACAGGTCCCGAAACCTATTGATAGAGGTATCAAACATCGTAATCGGACCATTTTAGATTTTTTCCGCCCAAAAACTTGTGGGCTATAGCACAGTTGATTTTCAATAAAATTGAATTGTCTAAGAAATGTTTAGAAATAATCGAGTAATCAAAATGGAAATTATCACAGCAATTACAGGTCCCGAAACCTATTGATAGAGGTATCAAACATCGTAATCGGACCATTTTAGATTTTTGCCGCCCAAAAACTTGTGGGCTATAGCACAGTTAATTTTCAATAAAATTCAATTTTCTAAGAAATGTTTAGAAATAATCGAGCAATCAAAATGAAAATTGTCACAGCAATTTCTGGTCACGAAACCTATTGATAGAGGTATCAACCATCGTAATCGGACCATTTTAGATTTTTGCTGCCCAAAAATTTGTGGGCTATAGCACAGTTCATTTTCAATAAAATTGAATTTTCTAAGAAATGTTTAGAAATAATCGAGCAATCAAAATGAAAATTATCACAGCAATTACAGGTCCCGAAACCTATTGATAGAGGTATCAAACATCGTAATCGGACCATTTTAGATTTTTTCCGCCAAAAAACTTGTGGGCTTATAGCACAGTTAATTTTCAATAAAATTGAAATTTCTAAGAAATGTTTAGAAATAATCGAGCAATCAAAATGAAAATTATCACAGCAATTACAGGTCCCGAAACCTATTGATAGAGGTATCAACCATCGTAATCGGACCATTTTAGATTTTTGCCGCCCAAAAACTTGTGGGCTATAGCACAGTTGATTTTCAATAAAATTGAATTTTCTAAGAAATGTTTAGAAATAATCGAGCAATTAAAATGGAAATTGTTACAGCAATAACAGGTCCCGAAACCTATTGATAGAGGTATCAACCATCGTAATCGGACCATTTTAGATTTTTGCCGCCCAAAAACTTGTGGGGTATAGCACAGTTAATTTTCAATAAAATTGAATTTTCTAAGAAATGTTTAGAAATAATTGAGCAATCAAAATGAAAATTGTCACAGCAATTACAGGTCCCGAAACCTATTGATGGAGGTATCAAACATCGTTATCGGACCATTTTAGATTTTTGCTGCCCAAAAATTTGTGGGCTATAGCACAGTTCATTTTCAATAAAATTGAATTTTCTAAGAAATGTTTAGAAATAATCGAGCAATCAAAATGGAAATTATCACAGCAATTACAGGTCCCGAAACCTATTGATAGAGGTATCAAACATCGTAATCGGACCATTTTAGATTTTTTCCGCCAAAAAACTTGTGGGCTATAGCACAGTTGATTTTCAATAAAATTGAATTTTCTAAGAAATGTTTAGAAATAATCGAGTAATCAAAATGGAAATTATCACAGCAATTACAGGTCCCGAAACCTATTGATAGAGGTATCAAACATCGTAATCGGACCATTTTAGATTTTTGCCGCCCAAAAACTTGTGGGCTATAGCACAGTTGATTTTCAATAAAATTGAATTTTCTAAGAAATGTTTAGAAATAATCGAGCAATCAAAATGGAAATTGTTACAGCAATAACAGGTCCCGAAACCTATTGATAGAGGTATCAACCATCGTAATCGGACCATTTTAGATTTTTGCCGCCCAAAAACTTATGGGGTATAGCACAGTTAATTTTCAATAAAATTGAATTTTCTAAGAAATGTTTAGAAATAATGGAGCAATCAAAATGAAAATTGTCACAGCAATTACAGGTCCCGAAACCTATTGATGGAGGTATCAACCATCGTAATCGGACCATTTTAGATTTTTGCTGCCCAAAAATTTGTGGGCTATAGCACAGTTCATTTTCAATAAAATTGAATTTTCTAAGAAATGTTTAGAAATAATCGAGCAATCAAAATGAAAATTATCACAGCAATTATAGGTCCCGAAACCTATTGATAGAGGTATCAAACATCGTAATCGGACCATTTTAGATTTTTTCCGCCAAAAAACTTGTGGGCTTATAGCACAGTTGATTTTCAATAAAATTGAATTTTCTAAGAAATGTTTAGAAATAATCGAGCAATCAAAATGGAAATTGTTACAGCAATAACAGGTCCCGAAACCTATTGATAGAGGTATCAACCATCGTAATCGGACCATTTTAGATTTTTGCCGCCCAAAAACTTGTGGGCTATAGCACAGTTAATTTTCAATAAAATTTAATTTTCTAAGAAATGTTTAGAAATAATCGAGCAATCAAAATGAAAATTATCACAGCAATTATAGGTCCCGAAACCTATTGATAGAGGTATCAAACATCGTAATCGGACCATTTTAGATTTTTTCCGCCAAAAAACTTGTGGGCTTATAGCACAGTTGATTTTCAATAAAATTGAAATTTCTAAGAAATGTTTAGAAATAATCGAGCAATCAAAATGGAAATTGTCACAGCAATTACAGGTCCCGAAACCTATTGATAGAGGTATCAACCATCGTAATCGGACCATTTTAGATTTTTGCCGCCCATAAACTTGTGGGCTATAGCACAGTTGATTTTCAATAAATTTGAATTTTCTAAGAAATGTTTAGAAATAATCGAGCAATCAAAATGAAAATTATCACAGCAATTATAGGTCCCGAAACCTATTGATAGAGGTATCAAACATCGTAATCGGACCATTTTAGATTTTTTCCGCCAAAAAACTTGTGGGCTTATAGCACAGTTGATTTTCAATAAAATTGAAATTTCTAAGAAATGTTTAGAAATAATCGAGCAATCAAAATGGAAATTGTTACAGCAATAACAGGTCCCGAAACCTATTGATAGAGGTATCAACCATCGTAATCGGACCATTTTAGATTTTTGCCGCCCAAAAACTTGTGGGCTATAGCACAGTTAATTTTCAATAAAATTGAATTTTCTAAGAAATGTTTAGAAATAATCGAGCAATCAAAATGAAAATTATCACAGCAATTATAGGTCCCGAAACCTATTGATAGAGGTATCAAACATCGTAATCGGACCATTTTAGATTTTTTCCGCCAAAAAACTTGTGGGCTTATAGCACAGTTGATTTTCAATAAAATTGAAATTTCTAAGAAATGTTTAGAAATAATCGAGCAATCAAAATGGAAATTGTTACAGCAATAACAGGTCCCGAAACCTATTGATAGAGGTATCAACCATCGTAATCGGACCATTTTAGATTTTTGCCGCCCAAAAACTTGTGGGCTATAGCACAGTTAATTTTCAATAAAATTGAATTTTCTAAGAAATGTTTAGAAATAATCGAGCAATCAAAATGAAAATTATCACAGCAATTATAGGTCCCGAAACCTATTGATAGAGGTATCAAACATCGTAATCGGACCATTTTAGATTTTTTCCGCCAAAAAACTTGTGGGCTTATAGCACAGTTGATTTTCAATAAAATTGAAATTTCTAAGAAATGTTTAGAAATAATCGAGCAATCAAAATGGAAATTGTTACAGCAATAACAGGTCCCGAAACCTATTGATAGAGGTATCAACCATCGTAATCGGACCATTTTAGATTTTTGCCGCCCAAAAACTTGTGGGCTATAGCACAGTTAATTTTCAATAAAATTAAATTTTCTAAGAAATGTTTAGAAATAATCGAGCAATCAAAATGAAAATTATCACAGCAATTATAGGTCCCGAAACCTATTGATAGAGGTATCAAACATCGTAATCGGACCATTTTAGATTTTTTCCGCCAAAAAACTTGTGGGCTTATAGCACAGTTGATTTTCAATAAAATTGAAATTTCTAAGAAATGTTTAGAAATAATCGAGCAATCAAAATGGAAATTGTTACAGCAATAACAGGTCCCGAAACCTATTGATAGAGGTATCAACCATCGTAATCGGACCATTTTAGATTTTTGCCGCCCAAAAACTTGTGGGCTATAGCACAGTTAATTTTCAATAAAATTGAATTTTCTAAGAAATGTTTAGAAATAATCGAGCAATCAAAATGAAAATTATCACAGCAATTATAGGTCCCGAAACCTATTGATAGAGGTATCAAACATCGTAATCGGACCATTTTAGATTTTTTCCGCCAAAAAACTTGTGGGCTTATAGCACAGTTGATTTTCAATAAAATTGAAATTTCTAAGAAATGTTTAGAAATAATCGAGCAATCAAAATGGAAATTGTTACAGCAATAACAGGTCCCGAAACCTATTGATAGAGGTATCAACCATCGTAATCGGACCATTTTAGATTTTTGCCGCCCAAAAACTTGTGGGCTATAGCACAGTTAATTTTCAATAAAATTGAATTTTCTAAGAAATGTTTAGAAATAATCGAGCAATCAAAATGAAAATTATCACAGCAATTATAGGTCCCGAAACCTATTGATAGAGGTATCAAACATCGTAATCGGACCATTTTAGATTTTTTCCGCCAAAAAACTTGTGGGCTTATAGCACAGTTGATTTTCAATAAAATTGAAATTTCTAAGAAATGTTTAGAAATAATCGAGCAATCAAAATGGAAATTGTCACAGCAATTACAGGTCCCGAAACCTATTGATAGAGGTATCAACCATCGTAATCGGACCATTTTAGATTTTTGCCGCCCATAAACTTGTGGGCTATAGCACAGTTGATTTTCAATAAATTTGAATTTTCTAAGAAATGTTTAGAAATAATCGAGCAATCAAAATGAAAATTATCACAGCAATTATAGGTCCCGAAACCTATTGATAGAGGTATCAAACATCGTAATCGGACCATTTTAGATTTTTTCCGCCAAAAAACTTGTGGGCTTATAGCACAGTTGATTTTCAATAAAATTGAAATTTCTAAGAAATGTTTAGAAATAATCGAGCAATCAAAATGGAAATTGTTACAGCAATAACAGGTCCCGAAACCTATTGATAGAGGTATCAACCATCGTAATCGGACCATTTTAGATTTTTGCCGCCCAAAAACTTGTGGGCTATAGCACAGTTAATTTTCAATAAAATTGAATTTTCTAAGAAATGTTTAGAAATAATCGAGCAATCAAAATGAAAATTATCACAGCAATTATAGGTCCCGAAACCTATTGATAGAGGTATCAAACATCGTAATCGGACCATTTTAGATTTTTTCCGCCAAAAAACTTGTGGGCTTATAGCACAGTTGATTTTCAATAAAATTGAAATTTCTAAGAAATGTTTAGAAATAATCGAGCAATCAAAATGGAAATTGTTACAGCAATAACAGGTCCCGAAACCTATTGATAGAGGTATCAACCATCGTAATCGGACCATTTTAGATTTTTGCCGCCCAAAAACTTGTGGGCTATAGCACAGTTAATTTTCAATAAAATTGAATTTTCTAAGAAATGTTTAGAAATAATCGAGCAATCAAAATGAAAATTATCACAGCAATTATAGGTCCCGAAACCTATTGATAGAGGTATCAAACATCGTAATCGGACCATTTTAGATTTTTTCCGCCAAAAAACTTGTGGGCTTATAGCACAGTTGATTTTCAATAAAATTGAAATTTCTAAGAAATGTTTAGAAATAATCGAGCAATCAAAATGGAAATTGTTACAGCAATAACAGGTCCCGAAACCTATTGATAGAGGTATCAACCATCGTAATCGGACCATTTTAGATTTTTGCCGCCCAAAAACTTGTGGGCTATAGCACAGTTAATTTTCAATAAAATTGAATTTTCTAAGAAATGTTTAGAAATAATCGAGCAATCAAAATGAAAATTATCACAGCAATTATAGGTCCCGAAACCTATTGATAGAGGTATCAAACATCGTAATCGGACCATTTTAGATTTTTTCCGCCAAAAAACTTGTGGGCTTATAGCACAGTTGATTTTCAATAAAATTGAAATTTCTAAGAAATGTTTAGAAATAATCGAGCAATCAAAATGGAAATTGTTACAGCAATAACAGGTCCCGAAACCTATTGATAGAGGTATCAACCATCGTAATCGGACCATTTTAGATTTTTGCCGCCCAAAAACTTGTGGGCTATAGCACAGTTAATTTTCAATAAAATTGAATTTTCTAAGAAATGTTTAGAAATAATCGAGCAATCAAAATGAAAATTATCACAGCAATTATAGGTCCCGAAACCTATTGATAGAGGTATCAAACATCGTAATCGGACCATTTTAGATTTTTTCCGCCAAAAAACTTGTGGGCTTATAGCACAGTTGATTTTCAATAAAATTGAAATTTCTAAGAAATGTTTAGAAATAATCGAGCAATCAAAATGGAAATTGTTACAGCAATAACAGGTCCCGAAACCTATTGATAGAGGTATCAACCATCGTAATCGGACCATTTTAGATTTTTGCCGCCCAAAAACTTGTGGGCTATAGCACAGTTAATTTTCAATAAAATTGAATTTTCTAAGAAATGTTTAGAAATAATCGAGCAATCAAAATGAAAATTATCACAGCAATTATAGGTCCCGAAACCTATTGATAGAGGTATCAAACATCGTAATCGGACCATTTTAGATTTTTTCCGCCAAAAAACTTGTGGGCTTATAGCACAGTTGATTTTCAATAAAATTGAATTTTCTAAGAAATGTTTAGAAATAATCGAGCAATCAAAATGGAAATTGTTACAGCAATAACAGGTCCCGAAACCTATTGATAGAGGTATCAACCATCGTAATCGGACCATTTTAGATTTTTGCCGCCCAAAAACTTGTGGGCTATAGCACAGTTAATTTTCAATAAAATTGAATTTTCTAAGAAATGTTTAGAAATAATCGAGCAATCAAAATGAAAATTATCACAGCAATTATAGGTCCCGAAACCTATTGATAGAGGTATCAAACATCGTAATCGGACCATTTTAGATTTTTTCCGCCAAAAAACTTGTGGGCTTATAGCACAGTTGATTTTCAATAAAATTGAAATTTCTAAGAAATGTTTAGAAATAATCGAGCAATCAAAATGGAAATTGTCACAGCAATTACAGGTCCCGAAACCTATTGATAGAGGTATCAACCATCGTAATCGGACCATTTTAGATTTTTGCCGCCCATAAACTTGTGGGCTATAGCACAGTTGATTTTCAATAAAATTGAATTTTCTAAGAAATGTTTAGAAATAATCGAGCAATCAAAATGAAAATTATCACAGCAATTATAGGTCCCGAAACCTATTGATAGAGGTATCAAACATCGTAATCGGACCATTTTAGATTTTTTCCGCCAAAAAACTTGTGGGCTTATAGCACAGTTGATTTTCAATAAAATTGAAATTTCTAAGAAATGTTTAGAAATAATCGAGCAATCAAAATGGAAATTGTTACAGCAATAACAGGTCCCGAAACCTATTGATAGAGGTATCAACCATCGTAATCGGACCATTTTAGATTTTTGCCGCCCAAAAACTTGTGGGCTATAGCACAGTTAATTTTCAATAAAATTGAATTTTCTAAGAAATGTTTAGAAATAATCGAGCAATCAAAATGAAAATTATCACAGCAATTATAGGTCCCGAAACCTATTGATAGAGGTATCAAACATCGTAATCGGACCATTTTAGATTTTTTCCGCCAAAAAACTTGTGGGCTTATAGCACAGTTGATTTTCAATAAAATTGAAATTTCTAAGAAATGTTTAGAAATAATCGAGCAATCAAAATGGAAATTGTTACAGCAATAACAGGTCCCGAAACCTATTGATAGAGGTATCAACCATCGTAATCGGACCATTTTAGATTTTTGCCGCCCAAAAACTTGTGGGCTATAGCACAGTTAATTTTCAATAAAATTGAATTTTCTAAGAAATGTTTAGAAATAATCGAGCAATCAAAATGAAAATTATCACAGCAATTATAGGTCCCGAAACCTATTGATAGAGGTATCAAACATCGTAATCGGACCATTTTAGATTTTTTCCGCCAAAAAACTTGTGGGCTTATAGCACAGTTGATTTTCAATAAAATTGAAATTTCTAAGAAATGTTTAGAAATAATCGAGCAATCAAAATGGAAATTGTTACAGCAATAACAGGTCCCGAAACCTATTGATAGAGGTATCAACCATCGTAATCGGACCATTTTAGATTTTTGCCGCCCAAAAACTTGTGGGCTATAGCACAGTTAATTTTCAATAAAATTGAATTTTCTAAGAAATGTTTAGAAATAATCGAGCAATCAAAATGAAAATTATCACAGCAATTATAGGTCCCGAAACCTATTGATAGAGGTATCAAACATCGTAATCGGACCATTTTAGATTTTTTCCGCCAAAAAACTTGTGGGCTTATAGCACAGTTGATTTTCAATAAAATTGAATTTTCTAAGAAATGTTTAGAAATAATCGAGCAATCAAAATGGAAATTGTTACAGCAATAACAGGTCCCGAAACCTATTGATAGAGGTATCAACCATCGTAATCGGACCATTTTAGATTTTTGCCGCCCAAAAACTTGTGGGCTATAGCACAGTTAATTTTCAATAAAATTGAATTTTCTAAGAAATGTTTAGAAATAATCGAGCAATCAAAATGAAAATTATCACAGCAATTATAGGTCCCGAAACCTATTGATAGAGGTATCAAACATCGTAATCGGACCATTTTAGATTTTTTCCGCCAAAAAACTTGTGGGCTTATAGCACAGTTGATTTTCAATAAAATTGAAATTTCTAAGAAATGTTTAGAAATAATCGAGCAATCAAAATGGAAATTGTTACAGCAATAACAGGTCCCGAAACCTATTGATAGAGGTATCAACCATCGTAATCGGACCATTTTAGATTTTTGCCGCCCAAAAACTTGTGGGCTATAGCACAGTTAATTTTCAATAAAATTGAATTTTCTAAGAAATGTTTAGAAATAATCGAGCAATCAAAATGAAAATTGTCACAGCAATTACAGGTCCCGAAACCTATTGATAGAGGTATCAAACATCGTAATCGGACCATTTTAGATTTTTTCCGCCCAAAAACTTGTGGGCTATAGCACAGTTGATTTTCAATAAAATTGAATTGTCTAAGAAATGTTTAGAAATAATCGAGTAATCAAAATGGAAATTATCACAGCAATTACAGGTCCCGAAACCTATTGATAGAGGTATCAAACATCGTAATCGGACCATTTTAGATTTTTGCCGCCCAAAAACTTGGGGGCTATAGCACAGTTGATTTTCAATAAAATTGAATTTTCTAAGAAATGTTTAGAAATAATCGAGCAATCAAAATGGAAATTGTTACAGCAATAACAGGTCCCGAAACCTATTGATAGAGGTATCAACCATCGTAATCGGACCATTTTAGATTTTTGCCGCCCAAAAACTTGTGGGGTATAGCACAGTTAATTTTCAATAAAATTGAATTTTCTAAGAAATGTTTAGAAATAATTGAGCAATCAAAATGAAAATTGTCACAGCAATTACAGGTCCCGAAACCTATTGATGGAGGTATCAACCATCGTAATCGGACCATTTTAGATTTTTGCTGCCCAAAAATTTGTGGGCTATAGCACAGTTCATTTTCAATAAAATTGAATTGTCTAAGAAATGTTTAGAAATAATCGAGCAATCAAAATGAAAATTATCACAGCAATTACAGGTCCCGAAACCTATTGATAGAGGTATCAACCATCGTAATCGGACCATTTTAGATTTTTGCCGCCCAAAAACTTGTGGGCTATAGCACAGTTAATTTTCAATAAAATTGAATTTTCTAAGAAATGTTTAGAAATAATCGAGCAATCAAAATGAAAATTGTCACAGCAATTACAGGTCCCGAAACCTATTGATAGAGGTATCAAACATCGTAATCGGACCATTTTAGATTTTTTCCGCCCAAAAACTTGTGGGCTATAGCACAGTTGATTTTCAATAAAATTGAATTGTCTAAGAAATGTTTAGAAATAATCGAGTAATCAAAATGGAAATTATCACAGCAATTACAGGTCCCGAAACCTATTGATAGAGGTATCAAACATCGTAATCGGACCATTTTAGATTTTTGCCGCCCAAAAACTTGTGGGCTATAGCACAGTTGATTTTCAATAAAATTGAATTTTCTAAGAAATGTTTAGAAATAATCGAGCAATCAAAATGGAAATTGTTACAGCAATAACAGGTCCCGAAACCTATTGATAGAGGTATCAACCATCGTAATCGGACCATTTTAGATTTTTGCCGCCCAAAAACTTGTGGGGTATAGCACAGTTAATTTTCAATAAAATTGAATTTTCTAAGAAATGTTTAGAAATAATCGAGCAATCAAAATGAAAAATGTCACAGTAATTACAGGTCCCGAAACCTATTGATAGAGGTATCAAACATCGTAATCGGACCATTTTAGATTTTTTCCGCCCAAAAACTTGTGGGCTATAGCACAGTTGATTTTCAATAAAATTGAATTGTCTAAGAAATGTTTAGAAATAATCGAGTAATCAAAATGGAAATTATCACAGCAATTACAGGTCCCGAAACCTATTGATAGAGGTATCAAACATCGTAATCGGACCATTTTAGATTTTTGCCGCCCAAAAACTTGTGGGCTATAGCACAGTTAATTTTCAATAAAATTCAATTCTCTAAGAAATGTTTAGAAATAATCGAGCAATCAAAATGAAAATTGTCACAGCAATTTCTGGTCACGAAACCTATTGATAGAGGTATCAACCATCGTAATCGGACCATTTTAGATTTTTGCCGCCCAAAAACTTGTGGGCTATAGCACAGTTAATTTTCAATAAAATTGAATTTTCTAAGAAATGTTTAGAAATAATTGAGCAATCAAAATGAAAATTGTCACAGCAATTACAGGTCCCGAAACCTATTGACAAAGGTATCAACCATCGTAATCGGACCATTTTAGATTTTTGCCGCCCAAAAACTTGTGGGCAATAGCACAGTTAATTTTCAATAAAATTGAAATTTCTAAGAAATGTTTAGAAATAATCTAGCAATCAAAATGAAATTGTCACAGCAATTACAGGTCCCGAAACCTATTGATAGAGGTATCAACCATCGTAATCGGACCATTTTAGATTTTTTCCGCCCAAAAACTTGTGGGCTATAGCACAGTTGATTTTCAATAAAATTGAATTTTCTAAGAAATGTTTAGAAATAATTGAGCAATCAAAATGAAAATTGTCACAGCAATTACAGGTCCCGAAACCTATTGATGGAGGTATCAACCATCGTAATCGGACCATTTTAGATTTTTGCCGCCCAAAAACTTGTGGGCTATAGCACAGTTAATTTTCAATAAAATTGAATTTTCTAAGAAATGTTTAGAAATAATCGAGCAATCAAAATGAAAATTGTCACAGCAATTACAGGTCCCGAAACCTATTGATGGAGGTATCAACCATCGTAATCGGACCATTTTAGATTTTTGCCGCCCAAAAACTTGTGGGCACAGTTATTGTTATAGCACAGTTGATTTTCAATAAAATTGAATTTTCTAAGAAATGTTTAGAAATAATCGAGCAATTAAAATAAAAATTATCACAGCAATTACAGGTCCCGAAACCTATTGATAGAGGTATCAAACATCGTAATCGGACCATTTTAGATTTTTGCCGCCCAAAAACTTATGGGCTATAGCACAGTTGATTTTAAATAAAATTGAATTTTCTAAGAAATGTTTAGAAATAATCGAGCAATCAAAATGAAAATTGTCACAGCAATTTCTGGTCACGAAACCTATTGATAGAGGTATCAACCATCGTAATCGGACCATTTTAGATTTTTGCCGCCCAAAAACTTGTGGGCTATAGCACAGTTAATTTTCAATAAAATTGAATTTTCTAAGAAATGTTTAGAAATAATCGAGCAATCAAAATGAAAATTGTCACAGCAATTACAGGTCCCGAAACCTATTGATGGAGGTATCAACCATCGTAATCGGACCATTTTAGATTTTTGCCGCCCAAAAACTTGTGGGCTATAGCACAGTTAATTTTCAATAAAATTGAATTTTCTAAGAAATGTTTAGAAATAATTGAGCAATCAAAATGAAAATTGTCACAGCAATTACAGGTCCCGAAACCTATTGACAAAGGTATCAACCATCGTAATCGGACCATTTTAGATTTTTGCCGCCCAAAAACTTGTGGGCAATAGCACAGTTAATTTTCAATAAAATTGAAATTTCTAAGAAATGTTTAGAAATAATCTAGCAATCAAAATGAAATTGTCACAGCAATTACAGGTCCCGAAACCTATTGATAGAGGTATCAACCATCGTAATCGGACCATTTTAGATTTTTTCCGCCCAAAAACTTGTGGGCTGTAGCACAGTTGATTTTCAATAAAATTGAATTTTCTAAGAAATGTTTAGAAATAATTGAGCAATCAAAATGAAAATTGTCACAGCAATTACAGGTCCCGAAACCTATTGATGGAGGTATCAACCATCGTAATCGGACCATTTTAGATTTTTGCCGCCCAAAAACTTGTGGGCTATAGCACAGTTAATTTTCAATAAAATTGAATTTTCTAAGAAATGTTTAGAAATAATCGAGCAATCAAAATGAAAATTGTCACAGCAATTACAGGTCCCGAAACCTATTGATGGAGGTATCAACCATCGTAATCGGACCATTTTAGATTTTTGCCGCCCAAAAACTTGTGGGCACAGTTATTGTTATAGCACAGTTGATTTTCAATAAAATTGAATTTTCTAAGAAATGTTTAGAAATAATCGAGCAATTAAAATAAAAATTATCACAGCAATTACAGGTCCCGAAACCTATTGATAGAGGTATCAAACATCGTAATCGGACCATTTTAGATTTTTGCCGCCCAAAAACTTATGGGCTATAGCACAGTTGATTTTAAATAAAATTGAATTTTCTAAGAAATGTTTAGAAATAATCTAGCAATCAAAATGAAATTGTCACAGCAATTACAGGTCCCGAAACCTATTGATAGAGGTATCAACCATCGTAATCGGACCATTTTAGATTTTTACCGCCCAAAAACTTGTGGGCTATAGCACAGTTGATTTTCAATAAAATTGAATTTTCTAAGAAATGTTTAGAAATAATCGAGCAATCAAAATGGAAATTGTCACAGCAATTACAGGTCCTGAAACCTATTGATAGAGGTATCAACCATCGTAATCGGACCATTTTAGATTTTTGCCGCCCAAAAACTTGTGGGCTATAGCACAGTTGATTTTCAATAAAATTGAATTTTCTAAGAAATGTTTAGAAATAATCGAGCAATCAAAATGGAAATTGTCACAGCAATTACAGGTCCCGAAAACTATTGATAGAGGTATCAACCATCGTAATCGGACCATTTTAGATTTTTGCCGCCCAAAAACTTGTGGGCTATAGCACAGTTAATTTTCAATAAAATTGAATTTTCTAAGAAATGTTTAGAAATAATCGAGCAATCAAAATGAAAATTGTCACAGCAATTACAGGTCCCGAAACCTATTGATAGAGGTATCAACCATCGTAATCGGACCATTTTAGATTTTTGCCGCCCAAAAACTTGTGGGCTATAGCACAGTTGATTTTCAATAAAATTGAATTTTCTATGAAATGTTTAGAAATAATCGAGCAATCAAAATGGAAATTGTCACAGCAATTACAGGTCCCGAAACCTATTGATAGAGGTATCAACCATCGTAATCGGACCATTTTAGATTTTTACCGCCCAAAAACTTGTGGGCTATAGCACAGTTAATTTTCAATAAAATTGAAATTTTTAAGAAATGTTTAGAAATAATCGAGCAATCAAAATGAAAATTTGTTACAGCAATTACAGGTCCCGAAACCTATTAATAGAGGTATCAACCATCGTAATCGGGCCATTTTAGATTTTTGCCGCCCAAAAACTTATGGGCTATAGCACAGTTGATTTTCAATAAAATTGAATTTTCTAAAACATGTTTAGAAATAATCGAGCAATCAAAATGGAAATTGTCACAGCAATTACAGGTCCCGAAAACTATTGATAGAGGGATCAACCATCGTAATCGGACCATTTTAGATTTTTGCCGCCCAAAAACTTGTGGGCTATAGCACAGTTAATTTTCAATAAAATTGAATTTTCTAAGAAATGTTTAGAAATAATTGAGCAATCAAAATGAAAATTGTCACAGCAATTACAGGTCCCGAAACCTATTGATAGAGGTATCAACCATCGTAATCGGACCATTTTAGATTTTTACCGCCCAAAAACTTGTGGGCTATAGCACAGTTGATTTTCAATAAAATTGAATTTTCTATGAAATGTTTAGAAATAATCGAGCAATCAAAATGGAAATTATCACAGCAATTACAGGTCCCGAAACCTATTGATAGAGGTATCAACCATCGTAATCGGACCATTTTAGATTTTTGCCGCCCAAAAACTTGTGGGCTATAGCACAGTTAATTTTCAATAAAATTGAATTTCTAAGAAATGTTTAGAAATAATCGAGCAATCAAAATAGAAATTATCACAGTAATTACAGGTCCCGAAACCTTTAGATAGAGGTATCAACCATCGTAATCGAACCATTTTAGATTTTTACCGCCCAAAAACTTGTGGGCTATAGCACAGTTGATTTTCAATAAAATTGAATTTTCTAAGAAATGTTAAGAAATAATCGAGCAATCAAAATGGAAATTGTCACAGCAATTACAGGTCCCGAAACCTATTGATAGAGGTATCAACCATCGTAATCGGACCATTTTAGATGTTTGCCGCCCAAAAATTTGTGGGCTATAGCACAGTTGATTTTCAATAAAATTGAATTTTCTATGAAATGTTTAGAAATAATCGAGCAATCAAAATGAAAATTATCACAGCAATTACAGGTCCCGAAACCTATTGATAGAGGTATCAACCATCGTAATCGGACCATTTTAGATTTTTACCGCCCAAAAACTTGTGGGCTATAGCACAGTTGATTTTCAATAAAATTGAATTTTCTAAGAAATGTTTAGAAATAATCAAGCAATCAAAATGGAAATTGTCACAGCAATTACAGGTCCCGAAACCTATTGATAGAGGTATCAACCATCGTAATCGGACCATTTTAGATTTTTGCCGCCCAAAAACTTGTGGGCTATAGCACAGTTAATTTTCAATAAAATTGAATTTTCTAAGAAATGTTTAGAAATAATTGAGCAATCAAAATGAAAATTGTCACAGCAATTACAGGTCCCGAAACCTATTGATAGAGGTATCAACCATCGTAATCGGACCATTTTAGATTTTTACCGCCCAAAAACTTGTGGGCACAGTTATTGTTATAGCACAGTTGATTTTCAATAAAATTGAATTTTCTAAGAAATGTTTAGAAATAATCGAGTAATCAAAATGAAAATTATCACAGCAATTACAGGTCCCGAAACCTATTGATAGAGGTATCAAACATCGTAATCGGACCATTTTAGATTTTTGCCGCCCAAAAACTTATGGGCTATAGCACAGTTGATTTTAAATAAAATTGAATTTTCTAAGAAATGTTTAGAAATAATCGAGCAATCAAAATGGAAATTGTCACAGCAATTACAGGTCCCGAAACCTATTGATAGAGGTATCAACCATCGTAATCGGACCATTTTAGATTTTTGCCGCCCAAAAATTAATGGGCTATAGCACAGTTGATTTTCAATAAAATTGAATTTTCTAAAAAATGTTTAGAAATAATCGAGCAATCAAAATGGAAATTGTCACAGCAATTACAGGTCCCGAAACCTATTGATAGAGGTATCAACCATCGTAATCGGACCATTTTAGATTTTTGCCGCCCAAAAACTTATGGGCTTTAGCACAGTTAATTTTCAATAAAATTGAATTTTCTAAGAAATGTTTAGAAATAATCGAGCAATCAGAATGAAAATTATCACAGCAATTACAGGTCCCGAAACCTATTGATAGAGGTATCAACCATCGTAATCGGGCCATTTTAGATTTTTGCCGCCAAAAAAATTGTGGGCTATAGCACAGTTAATTTTCAATAAAATTGAAATTTCTAAGAAATGTTTAGAAATAATCGAGCAATCAAAATGGAAATTGTCACAGCAATTACAGGTCCCGAAACCTATTGATAGAGGTATCAACCATCGTAATCGGACCATTTTAGATTTTTGCCGCCCAAAAACTTGTGGGCTATAGCACAGTTAATTTTCAATAAAATTGAATTTTCTAAGAAATGTTTAGAAATAATCGAGCAATCAAAATGGAAATTATCACAGCAATTACAGGTCCCGAAACCTATTGATAGAGGTATCAACCATCGTAATCGGACCATTTTAGATTTTTGCCGCCAAAAAACTTGTGGGCTATAGCACAGTTAATTTTCAATAAAATTGAAATTTCTAAGAAATGTTTAGAAATAATCGAGCAATCAAAATGAAAATTGTCACAGCAATTACAGGTCCCGAAACCTATTGATAGAGGTATCAACCATCGTAATCGGACCATTTTAGATTTTTGCCGCCCAAAAACTTATGGGCTATAGCACAGTTGATTTTCAATAAAATTGAATTTTCTAAAACATGTTTAGAAATAATCGAGCAATCAAAATAGAAATTGTCACAGCAATTACAGGTCCCGAAACCTATTGATAGAGGTATCAACCATCGTAATCGGACCATTTTAGATTTTTGCCGCCCAAAAACTTGTGGGCTATAGCACAGTTAATTTTCAATAAAATTGAAATTTCTAATAAATGTTTAGAAATATTCGAGCAATCAAAATGGAAATTGTCACAGCAATTACAGGTCCCGAAACCTATTGATAGAGGTATCAACCATCGTAATCGGACCATTTTAGATTTTTGCCGCCCAAAAACTTGTGGGCTATAGCACAGTTGATTTTCAATAAAATTGAATTTTCTAAGAAATGTTTAGAAATAATCGAGCGCCCAAAAACTTGTGGGCTATAGCACAGTTAATTTTCAATAAAATTGAAATTTCTAAGAAATGTTTAGAAATAATCGAGCAATCAAAATGGAAATTATCACAGCAATAACAGGTCCCGAAATCTATTGATAGAGGTATCAACCATCGTAATCGGACCATTTTAGATTTTTGCCGCCCAAAAACTTGTGGGCTATAGCACAGTTAATTTTCAATAAAATTGAAATTTTTAAGAAATGTTTAGAAATAATCGAGCAATCAAAATGAAAATTGTCACAGCAATTACAGGTCCCGAAACCTATTGATAGAGGTATCAACCATCGTAATCGGACCATTTTAGATTTTTGCCGCCCAAAAACTTGTGGGCTATAGCACAGTTAATTTTCAATAAAATTGAAATTTCTAAGAAATGTTTAGAAATAATCGAGCAATCAAAATGGAAATTGTCACAGCAATTACAGGTCCCGAAACCTATTGATAGAGGTATTAACCATCGTAATCGGACCATTTTAGATTTTTGCCGCCCAAAAACTTATTGGCTATAGCACAGTTAATTTTCAATAAAATTGAAATTTCTAAGAAATGTTTAGAAATAATCGAGCAATCAAAATGGAAATTGTCACAGCAATTACAGGTCCCGAAACCTATTGATAGAGGTATCAACCATCGTAATCGGACCATTTTAGATTTTTGCCGCCCAAAAACTTGTGGGCTATAGCACAGTTAATTTTCAATAAAATTGAAATTTCTAAGAAATGTTTAGAAATAATCGAGCAATCAAAATGAAAATTGTCACAGCAATTACAGGTCCCGAAACCTATTGATAGAGGTATCAACCATCGTAATCGGACCATTTTAGATTTTTGCCGCCCAAAAACTTATGGGCTATAGCACAGTTGATTTTCAATAAAATTGAATTTTCTAAAACATGTTTAGAAATAATCGAGCAATCAAAATAGAAATTGTCACAGCAATTACAGGTCCCGAAACCTATTGATAGAGGTATCAACCATCGTAATCGGACCATTTTAGATTTTTGCCGCCCAAAAACTTATGGGCTATAGCACAGTTGATTTTCAATAAAATTGATTTTCTAAGAAATGTTTAGAAATAATCGAGCAATCAAAATGGAAATTGTCACAGCAATAACAGGTCCCGAAACCTATTGATAGAGGTATCAACCATCGTAATCGGACCATTTTAGATTTTTGCCGCCCAAAAACTTGTGGGCTATAGCACAGTTAATTTTCAATAAAATTGAAATTGCTAAGAAATGTTTAGAAATAATCGAGCAATCAAAATGGAAATTACCACAGCAATTACAGGTCCCGAAACCTATTGATAGAGGTATCAACCATCGTAATCGGACCATTTTAGATTTTTGCCGCCCAAAAACTTATGGGCTATAGCATAGTTGATTTTCAATAAAATTGAATTTTCTACGAAATGTTTAGAAATAATCGAGCAATCAAAATGGAAATTATCACAGCAATTACAGGTCCCGAAACCTATTGATAGAGGTATCAACCATCGTAATCGGACCATTTTAGATTTTTGCCGCCCAAAAACTTATGGGCTATAGCATAGTTGATTTTCAATAAAATAGAAATTTCTAAGAAATGTTTAGAAATAATCGAGCAATCAAAATGGAAATTATCACAGCAATAACAGGTCCCGAAATCTATTGATAGAGGTATCAACCATCGTAATCGGACCATTTTAGATTTTTGCCGCCCAAAAACTTGTGGGCTATAGCACAGTTAATTTTCAATAAAATTGAAATTTCTAAGAAATGTTTAGAAATAATCGAGCAATCAAAATGAAAATTATCACAGCAATTACAGGTCCCGAAACCTATTGATAGAGGTATCAACCATCGTAATCGGACCATTTTAGATTTTTGCCGCCCAAAAACTTGTGGGCTATAACACAGTTAATTTTCAATAAAATTGAAATTTCTAATAAATGTTTAGAAATATTCGAGCAATCAAAATGGAAATTGTCACAGCAATTACAGGTCCCGAAACCTATTGATAGAGGTATCAACCATCGTAATCGGACCATTTTAGATTTTTGCCGCCCAAAAACTTATTGGCTATAGCACAGTTGATTTTCAATAAAATTGAATTTTCTAAGAAATGTTTAGAAATAATCGAGCAATCAAAATGGAAATTGTCACAGCAATAACAGGTCCCGAAACTTATTGATAGAGGTATCAACCATCGTAATCGGACCATTTTAGATTTTTGCCGCCCAAAAACTTTTGGGCTATAGCACAGTTAATTTTCAATAAAATTGAAATTTCTAAGAAATGTTTAGAAATAATCGAGCAATCAAAATGGAAATTATCACAGCAATAACAGGTCCCGAAACCTATTGATAGAGGTATCAACCATCGTAATCGGACCATTTTAGATTTTTGCCGCCCAAAAACTTGTGGGCTATAGCACAGTTAATTTTCAATAAAATTGAAATTTTTAAGAAATGTTTAGAAATAATCGAGCAATCAAAATGAAAATTGTCACAGCAATTACAGGTCCCGAAACCTATTGATAGAGGTATCAACCATCGTAATCGGACCATTTTAGATTTTTGCCGCCCAAAAACTTGTGGGCTATAGCACAGTTAATTTTCAATAAAATTGAAATTTCTAAGAAATGTTTAGAAATAATCGAGCAATCAAAATGGAAATTGTCACAGCAATTACAGGTCCCGAAACCTATTGATAGAGGTATCAACCATCGTAATCGGACCATTTTAGATTTTTGCCGCCCAAAAACTTATTGGCTATAGCACAGTTAATTTTCAATAAAATTGAAATTTCTAAGAAATGTTTAGAAATAATCGAGCAATCAAAATGGAAATTGTCACAGCAATTACAGGTCCCGAAACCTATTGATAGAGGTATCAACCATCGTAATCGGACCATTTTAGATTTTTGCCGCCCAAAAACTTGTGGGCTATAGCACAGTTAATTTTCAATAAAATTGAAATTTCTAAGAAATGTTTAGAAATAATCGAGCAATCAAAATGAAAATTGTCACAGCAATTACAGGTCCCGAAACCTATTGATAGAGGTATCAACCATCGTAATCGGACCATTTTAGATTTTTGCCGCCCAAAAACTTATGGGCTATAGCACAGTTGATTTTCAATAAAATTGAATTTTCTAAAACATGTTTAGAAATAATCGAGCAATCAAAATAGAAATTGTCACAGCAATTACAGGTCCCGAAACCTATTGATAGAGGTATCAACCATCGTAATCGGACCATTTTAGATTTTTGCCGCCCAAAAACTTATGGGCTATAGCACAGTTGATTTTCAATAAAATTGATTTTCTAAGAAATGTTTAGAAATAATCGAGCAATCAAAATGGAAATTGTCACAGCAATAACAGGTCCCGAAACCTATTGATAGAGGTATCAACCATCGTAATCGGACCATTTTAGATTTTTGCCGCCCAAAAACTTGTGGGCTATAGCACAGTTAATTTTCAATAAAATTGAAATTGCTAAGAAATGTTTAGAAATAATCGAGCAATCAAAATGGAAATTACCACAGCAATTACAGGTCCCGAAACCTATTGATAGAGGTATCAACCATCGTAATCGGACCATTTTAGATTTTTGCCGCCCAAAAACTTATGGGCTATAGCATAGTTGATTTTCAATAAAATTGAATTTTCTACGAAATGTTTAGAAATAATCGAGCAATCAAAATGGAAATTATCACAGCAATTACAGGTCCCGAAACCTATTGATAGAGGTATCAACCATCGTAATCGGACCATTTTAGATTTTTGCCGCCCAAAAACTTATGGGCTATAGCACAGTTGATTTTCAATAAAATTGAATTTTCTAAGAAATGTTTAGAAATAATCGAGCAATCAAAATGGAAATTGTCACAGCAATAACAGGTCCCGAAACCTATTGATAGAGGTATCAACCATCGTAATCGGACCATTTTAGATTTTTGCCGCCCAAAAACTTGTGGGCTATAGCATAGTTGATTTTCAATAAAATTGAATTTTCTACGAAATGTTTAGAAATAATCGAGCAATCAAAATGGAAATTATCACAGCAATTACAGGTCCCGAAACCTATTGATAAAAGTATCAACCATCGTAATCGGACCATTTTAGATTTTGGCCGCCCAAAAACTTATGGGCTATAGCACAGTTAATTTTCAATAAAATTGAATTTTCTAAGAAATGTTTAGAAATAATCGAGCAATCAAAATGGAAATTGTCACAGCAATAACAGGTCCCGAAACCTATTGATAGAGGTATCAACCATCGTAATCGGACCATTTTAGATGTTTGCCGCCCAAAAACTTGTGGGCTATAGCATAGTTGATTTTCAATAAAATTGAATTTTCTACGAAATGTTTAGAAATAATCGAGCAATCAAAATGGAAATTATCACAGCAATTACAGGTCCCGAAACCTATTGATAGAGGTATCAACCATCGTAATCGGACCATTTTAGATTTTTGCCGCCCAAAAACTTATGGGCTATAGCACAGTTGATTTTCAATAAAATTGAATTTTCTAAGAAATGTTTAGAAATAATCGAGCAATCAAAATGGAAATTGTCACAGCAATAATAGGTCCCGAAACCTATTGATAGAGGTATCAACCATCGTAATCGGACCATTTTAGATTTTTGCCGCCCAAAAACTTGTGGGCTATAGCATAGTTGATTTTCAATAAAATTGAATTTTCTACGAAATATTTAGAAATAATCGAGCAATCAAAATGGAAATTATCACAGCAATTACAGGTCCCGAAACCTATTGATAGAGGTATCAACCATCGTAATCGGACCATTTTAGATTTTTGCCGCCCAAAAACTTATGGGCTATAGCACAGTTGATTTTCAATAAAATTGAATTTTCTAAGAAATGTTTAGAAATAATCGAGCAATCAAAATGGAAATTGTCACAGCAATAACAGGTCCCGAAACCTATTGATAGAGGTATCAACCATCGTAATCGGACCATTTTAGATTTTTGCCGCCCAAAAACTTGTGGGCTATAGCATAGTTGATTTTCAATAAAATTGAATTTTCTACGAAATGTTTAGAAATAATCGAGCAATCAAAATAGAAATTATCACAGCAATTACAGGTCCCGAAACCTATTGATAGAGGTATCAACCATCGTAATCGGACCACTTTAGATTTTTGCCGCCCAAAAACTTGTGGGCTATAGCACAGTTGATTTTCAATAAAAGTGAAATTTCTAAGAAATGTTTAGAAATAATCGAGCAATCAAAATGGAAATTGTCACAGCAATTACAGGTCCCGAAACCTATTGATAGAGGTATCAACCATCGTAATCGGACCATTTTAGATTTTTGCCGCCCAAAAACTTGTGGGCTATAGCACAGTTAATTTTCAATAAAATTGAAATTTCTAAGAAGTGGTTAGAAATAATCGAGCAATCAAACTGGAAATTGTCACAGCAATTACAGGTCCCGAAACCTATTGATAGAGGTATCAACCATCGTAATCGGACCATTTTAGATTTTTGCCGCCCAAAAACTTATGGGCTATAGCACAGTTGATTTTCAATAAAATTGAATTTTCTACGAAATGTTTAGAAATAATCGAGCAATCAAAATGGAAATTGTCACAGCAATTACAGGTCCCGAAACCTATTGATAGAGGTATCAACCATCGTAATCGGACCATTTTAGATTTTTGCCGCCCAAAAACTTATGGGCTATAGCACAGTTAATTTTCAATAAAATTGAAATTTCTAAGAAATGTTTAGAAATAATCGAGCAATCAAAATGGAAATTGTCACAGCAATAACAGGTCCCGAAACCTATTGATAGAGGTAGGTATCAACCATCGTAATCGGACCATTTTAGATTTTTGCCGCCCAAAAACTTGTGGGCTATAGCACAGTTAATTTTCAATAATATTGAAATTTCTAAGAAATGTTTAGAAATAATCGAGCAATCAAAATTAAAATTGTCACAGCAATTTCTGGTCACGAAACCTATTGATAGAGGTATCAACCATCGTAATCGGACCACTTTAGATTTTTGCCGCCCAAAAACTTATGGGCTATAGCACAGTTGATTTTCAATAAAATTGAATTTTCTAAGGAATGTTTAGAAATAATCGAGCAATCAAAATGGAAATTATCACAGCAATTACAGGTCCCGAAAACTATTGATAGAGGTATCAACCATCGTAATCGGACCATTTTAGATTTTTGCCGCCCAAAAACTTGTGGGCTATAGCACAGTTAATTTTCAATAAAATTGAATTTTCTAAGAAATGTTTAGAAATAATTGAGCAATCAAAATAAAAATTGTCACAGCAATTACAGGTCGCGAACCCTATTGATAGAGGTATCAACCATCGTAATCGGACCATTTTAGATTTTTACCGCCCAAAAACTTGTGGGCTATAGCACAGTTGATTTTCAATAAAATTGAATTTTCTAAGAAATGTTTAGAAATAATCGAGTAATCAAAATAAAAATTATCACAGCAATTACAGGTCCCGAAACCTATTGATAGAGGTATCAAACATCGTAATCGGACCATTTTAGATTTTTTCCGCCCAAAATCTTGTGGGCTATAGCACAGTTAATTTTCAATAAAATTGAATTTTCTAAGAAATGTTTAGAAATAATCGAGCAATCAAAATGAAAATTATCACAGCAATTACAGGTCCCGAAACCTACTGATAGAGGTATCAACCATCGTAATCGGACCATTTTAGATTTTTACCGGCCAAAAACTTGTGGGCTATAGCACAGTTGATTTTCAATAAAATTGAATTTTCTAAGAAATGTTTAGAAATAATCGAGCAATCAAAATGGAAATTGTCACAGCAATTACAGGTCCTGAAACCTATTGATAGAGGTATCAACCATCGTAATCGGATCATTTTAGATTTTTGCCGCCCAAAAACTTGTGGGCTATAGCACAGTTAATTTTTAATAAAATTGAATTTTCTAAGAAATGTTTAGAAATAATTGAGCAATCAAAATAAAAATTGTCACAGCAATTACAGGTCCCGGAACCTACTTATAGAGGTATCAACCATCGTAATCGGACCATTTTAGATTTTTACCGCCCAAAAACTTGTGGGCTTTAGCACAGTTGATTTTCAATAAAATTGAATTTTCTAAGAAATGTTAAGAAATAATCGAGCAATCAAAATAAAAATTATCACAGCAATTACAGGTCCCGAAACCTATTGATAGAGGTATCAAACATCGTAATCGGACCATTTTAGATTTTTTCCGCCCAAAAACTTATGGGCTATAGCACAGTTAATTTTCAATAAAATTGAATTTTCTAAGAAATGTTTAGAAATAATCGAGCAATCAAAATGGAAATTATCACAGCAATTACAGGTCCCGAAACCTACTGATAGAGGTATCAACCATCGTAATCGGATCATTTTAGATTTTTACCGCCCAAAAACTTGTGGGCTATAGCACAGTTGATTTTCAATAAAATTGAATTTTCTACGAAATGTTTAGAAATAATCGAGTAATCAAAATAAAAATTATCACAGCAATTACAGGTCCCGAAACCTATTGATAGAGGTATCAACCATCGTAATCGGACCATTTTAGATTTTTTCCGCCCAAAAACTTGTGGGCTATAGCACAGTTAATTTTCAATAAAATTGAATTTACTAAGAAATGTTTAGAAATAATTGAGCAATCAAAATAAAAATTGTCACAGCAATTACAGGTCCCGAAACCTACTGATAGAGGTATCAACCATCGTAATCGGACCATTTTAGATTTTTACCGCCCAAAAACTTGTGGGCTATAGCACAGTTGATTTTCAATAAAATTGAATTTTCTAAGAAATGTTTAGAAATATTCGAGCAATCAAAATGGAAATTGTCACATCAATTACAGGTCCCGAAACCCTACTGATAGAGGTATCAACCATCGTAATCGAACCATTTTAGATTTTTACCGCCCAAAAACTTGTGGGCTATAGCACAGTTGATTTTCAATAAAATTGAATTTTCTACGAAATGTTTAGAAATAATCGAGTAATCAAAATAAAAATTATCACAGCAATTACAGGTCCCGAAACCTATTGATAGAGGTATCAACCATCGTAATCGGACCATTTTAGATTTTTTCCGCCCAAAAACTTGTGGGCTATAGCACAGTTAATTTTCAATAAAATTGAATTTACTAAGAAATGTTTAGAAATAATTGAGCAATCAAAATAAAAATTGTCACAGCAATTACAGGTCCCGAAACCTACTGATAGAGGTATCAACCATCGTAATCGGACCATTTTAGATTTTTACCGCCCAAAAACTTGTGGGCTATAGCACAGTTGATTTTCAATAAAATTGAATTTTCTAAGAAATGTTTAGAAATAATCGAGTAATCAAAATAAAAATTATCACAGCAATTACAGGTCCCGAAACCTATTGATAGAGGTATCAAACATCGTAATTGGACCATTTTAGATTTTTTCCGCCCAAAAACTTGTGGGCTATAGCACAGTTAATTTTCAATAAAATTGAATTTTCTAAGAAATGTTTAGAAATAATTGAGCAATCAAAATGAAAATTGTCACAGCAATTACAGGTCCCGGAACCTACTGATAGAGGTATCAACCATCGTAATCGGACCATTTTAGATTTTTACCGCCCAAAAACTTGTGGGCTATAGCACAGTTGATTTTCAATAAAATTGAATTTTCTAAGAAATGTTTAGAAATAATCGAGTAATCAAAATAAAAATTATCACAGCAATTACAGGTCCCGAAACCTATTGATAGAGGTATCAAACATCGTAATCGGACCATTTTAGATTTTTGCCGCCCAAAAACTTGTGGGCTATAGCACAGTTAATTTTCAATAAAATTGAATTTTCTAAGAAATGTTTAGAAATAATTGAGCAATCAAAATGAAAATTGTCACAGCAATTACAGGTCCCGGAACCTACTGATAGAGGTATCAACCATCGTAATCGGACCATTTTAGATTTTTACCGCCCAAAAATTTGTGGGCTATAGCACAGTTGATTTTCAATAAAATTGAATTTTCTAAGAAATGTTTAGAAATAATCGAGCAATCAAAATGGAAATTGTCACAGCAATTACAGGTCCCGAAACCTATTGATAGAGGTATCAACCATCGTAATCGGATCATTTTAGATTTTTGCCGCCCAAAAACTTGTGGGCTATAGCACAGTTAATTTTCAATAAAATTGAATTTTCTAAGAAATGTTTAGAAATAATTGAGCAATCAAAATGAAAATTGTCACAGCAATTACAGGTCCCGGAACCTACTGATAGAGGTATCAACCATCGTAATCGGACCATTTTAGATTTTTACCGCCCAAAAACTTGTGGGCTATAGCACGGTTGATTTTCAATAAAATTGAATTTTCTAAGAAATGTTTAGAAATAATCGAGCAATCAAAATGAAAATTATCACAGCAATTACAGGTCCCGAAACCTACTGATAGAGGTATCAACCATCGTAATCGGACCATTTTAGATTTTTACCGGCCAAAAACTTGTGGGCTATAGCACAGTTGATTTTCAATAAAATTGAATTTTCTAAGAAATGTTTAGAAATAATCGAGCAATCAAAATGGAAATTGTCACAGCAATTACAGGTCCTGAAACCTATTGATAGAGGTATCAACCATCGTAATCGGATCATTTTAGATTTTTGCCGCCCAAAAACTTGTGGGCTATAGCACAGTTAATTTTTAATAAAATTGAATTTTCTAAGAAATGTTTAGAAATAATTGAGCAATCAAAATAAAAATTGTCACAGCAATTACAGGTCCCGGAACCTACTTATAGAGGTATCAACCATCGTAATCGGACCATTTTAGATTTTTACCGCCCAAAAACTTGTGGGCTTTAGCACAGTTGATTTTCAATAAAATTGAATTTTCTAAGAAATGTTAAGAAATAATCGAGCAATCAAAATAAAAATTATCACAGCAATTACAGGTCCCGAAACCTATTGATAGAGGTATCAAACATCGTAATCGGACCATTTTAGATTTTTTCCGCCCAAAAACTTATGGGCTATAGCACAGTTAATTTTCAATAAAATTGAATTTTCTAAGAAATGTTTAGAAATAATCGAGCAATCAAAATGGAAATTATCACAGCAATTACAGGTCCCGAAACCTACTGATAGAGGTATCAACCATCGTAATCGGATCATTTTAGATTTTTACCGCCCAAAAACTTGTGGGCTATAGCACAGTTGATTTTCAATAAAATTGAATTTTCTACGAAATGTTTAGAAATAATCGAGTAATCAAAATAAAAATTATCACAGCAATTACAGGTCCCGAAACCTATTGATAGAGGTATCAACCATCGTAATCGGACCATTTTAGATTTTTTCCGCCCAAAAACTTGTGGGCTATAGCACAGTTAATTTTCAATAAAATTGAATTTACTAAGAAATGTTTAGAAATAATTGAGCAATCAAAATAAAAATTGTCACAGCAATTACAGGTCCCGAAACCTACTGATAGAGGTATCAACCATCGTAATCGGACCATTTTAGATTTTTACCGCCCAAAAACTTGTGGGCTATAGCACAGTTGATTTTCAATAAAATTGAATTTTCTAAGAAATGTTTAGAAATATTCGAGCAATCAAAATGGAAATTGTCACAGCAATTACAGGTCCCGAAACCCTACTGATAGAGGTATCAACCATCGTAATCGAACCATTTTAGATTTTTACCGCCCAAAAACTTGTGGGCTATAGCACAGTTGATTTTCAATAAAATTGAATTTTCTACGAAATGTTTAGAAATAATCGAGTAATCAAAATAAAAATTATCACAGCAATTACAGGTCCCGAAACCTATTGATAGAGGTATCAACCATCGTAATCGGACCATTTTAGATTTTTTCCGCCCAAAAACTTGTGGGCTATAGCACAGTTAATTTTCAATAAAATTGAATTTTCTAAGAAATGTTTAGAAATAATCGAGCAATCAAAATGAAAATTATCACAGCAATTACAGGTCCCGAAACCTACTGATAGAGGTATCAACCATCGTAATCGGACCATTTTAGATTTTTACCGGCCAAAAACTTGTGGGCTATAGCACAGTTGATTTTCAATAAAATTGAATTTTCTAAGAAATGTTTAGAAATAATCGAGCAATCAAAATGGAAATTGTCACAGCAATTACAGGTCCTGAAACCTATTGATAGAGGTATCAACCATCGTAATCGGATCATTTTAGATTTTTGCCGCCCAAAAACTTGTGGGCTATAGCACAGTTAATTTTTAATAAAATTGAATTTTCTAAGAAATGTTTAGAAATAATTGAGCAATCAAAATAAAAATTGTCACAGCAATTACAGGTCCCGGAACCTACTTATAGAGGTATCAACCATCGTAATCGGACCATTTTAGATTTTTACCGCCCAAAAACTTGTGGGCTTTAGCACAGTTGATTTTCAATAAAATTGAATTTTCTAAGAAATGTTAAGAAATAATCGAGCAATCAAAATAAAAATTATCACAGCAATTACAGGTCCCGAAACCTATTGATAGAGGTATCAAACATCGTAATCGGACCATTTTAGATTTTTTCCGCCCAAAAACTTATGGGCTATAGCACAGTTAATTTTCAATAAAATTGAATTTTCTAAGAAATGTTTAGAAATAATCGAGCAATCAAAATGGAAATTATCACAGCAATTACAGGTCCCGAAACCTACTGATAGAGGTATCAACCATCGTAATCGGATCATTTTAGATTTTTACCGCCCAAAAACTTGTGGGCTATAGCACAGTTGATTTTCAATAAAATTGAATTTTCTACGAAATGTTTAGAAATAATCGAGTAATCAAAATAAAAATTATCACAGCAATTACAGGTCCCGAAACCTATTGATAGAGGTATCAACCATCGTAATCGGACCATTTTAGATTTTTTCCGCCCAAAAACTTGTGGGCTATAGCACAGTTAATTTTCAATAAAATTGAATTTACTAAGAAATGTTTAGAAATAATTGAGCAATCAAAATAAAAATTGTCACAGCAATTACAGGTCCCGAAACCTACTGATAGAGGTATCAACCATCGTAATCGGACCATTTTAGATTTTTACCGCCCAAAAACTTGTGGGCTATAGCACAGTTGATTTTCAATAAAATTGAATTTTCTAAGAAATGTTTAGAAATATTCGAGCAATCAAAATGGAAATTGTCACAGCAATTACAGGTCCCGAAACCCTACTGATAGAGGTATCAACCATCGTAATCGAACCATTTTAGATTTTTACCGCCCAAAAACTTGTGGGCTATAGCACAGTTGATTTTCAATAAAATTGAATTTTCTACGAAATGTTTAGAAATAATCGAGTAATCAAAATAAAAATTATCACAGCAATTACAGGTCCCGAAACCTATTGATAGAGGTATCAACCATCGTAATCGGACCATTTTAGATTTTTTCCGCCCAAAAACTTGTGGGCTATAGCACAGTTAATTTTCAATAAAATTGAATTTACTAAGAAATGTTTAGAAATAATTGAGCAATCAAAATAAAAATTGTCACAGCAATTACAGGTCCCGAAACCTACTGATAGAGGTATCAACCATCGTAATCGGACCATTTTAGATTTTTACCGCCCAAAAACTTGTGGGCTATAGCACAGTTGATTTTCAATAAAATTGAATTTTCTAAGAAATGTTTAGAAATAATCGAGTAATCAAAATAAAAATTATCACAGCAATTACAGGTCCCGAAACCTATTGATAGAGGTATCAAACATCGTAATCGGACCATTTTAGATTTTTTCCGCCCAAAAACTTGTGGGCTATAGCACAGTTAATTTTCAATAAAATTGAATTTTCTAAGAAATGTTTAGAAATAATTGAGCAATCAAAATGAAAATTGTCACAGCAATTACAGGTCCCGGAACCTACTGATAGAGGTATCAACCATCGTAATCGGACCATTTTAGATTTTTACCGCCCAAAAACTTGTGGGCTATAGCACAGTTGATTTTCAATAAAATTGAATTTTCTAAGAAATGTTTAGAAATAATCGAGTAATCAAAATAAAAATTATCACAGCAATTACAGGTCCCGAAACCTATTGATAGAGGTATCAAACATCGTAATCGGACCATTTTAGATTTTTGCCGCCCAAAAACTTGTGGGCTATAGCACAGTTAATTTTCAATAAAATTGAATTTTCTAAGAAATGTTTAGAAATAATTGAGCAATCAAAATGAAAATTGTCACAGCAATTACAGGTCCCGGAACCTACTGATAGAGGTATCAACCATCGTAATCGGACCATTTTAGATTTTTACCGCCCAAAAATTTGTGGGCTATAGCACAGTTGATTTTCAATAAAATTGAATTTTCTAAGAAATGTTTAGAAATAATCGAGCAATCAAAATGGAAATTGTCACAGCAATTACAGGTCCCGAAACCTATTGATAGAGGTATCAACCATCGTAATCGGATCATTTTAGATTTTTGCCGCCCAAAAACTTGTGGGCTATAGCACAGTTAATTTTCAATAAAATTGAATTTTCTAAGAAATGTTTAGAAATAATTGAGCAATCAAAATGAAAATTGTCACAGCAATTACAGGTCCCGGAACCTACTGATAGAGGTATCAACCATCGTAATCGGACCATTTTAGATTTTTACCGCCCAAAAACTTGTGGGCTATAGCACGGTTGATTTTCAATAAAATTGAATTTTCTAAGAAATGTTTAGAAATAATCGAGTAATCAAAATAAAAATTATCACAGCAATTACAGGTCCCGAAACCTATTGATAGAGGTATCAACCATCGTAATTGGACCATTTTAGATTTTTCCCGCCCAAAAACTTGTGGGCTATAGCACAGTTAATTTTCAATAAAATTGAATTTTCTAAGAAATGTTTAGAAATAATCGAGCAATCAAAATGAAAATTATCACAGCAATTACAGGTCCCGAAACCTATTGATAGAGGTATCAACCATCGTAATCGGACCATTTTAGATTTTTGCCGCCCAAAAACTTATGGGCTTTAGCACCGTTAATTTTCAATAAAATTGAAAATTCTAAGAAATGTTTAGAAATAATCGAGCAATCAAAATGGAAATTGTCACAGCAATTTCTGGTCACGAAACCTATTGATAGAGGTATCAACCATCGTAATCGGACCATTTTAGATTTTTGCCGCCCAAAAACTTGTGGGTTATAGCACAGTTGATTTTCAATAAAATTGAATTTTCTAAGAAATGTTTAGAAATAATCGAGCAATCAAAATGAAAATTGTCACAGCAATTACAAGTCCCGGAACCTATTGATAGAGGTATCAACCATCGTAATCGGACCATTTTAGATTTTTGCCGCCCAATAACTTATGGGCTATAGCACAGTTGATTTTCAATAAAATTGAATTTTCTAAGAAATAGAAATTGTCACAGCAATTACAGGTCCCGAAACCTATTGATAGAGGTATCAACCATCGTAATCGGACCATTTTAGATTTTTGCCGCCCAAAAACTTATGGGCTATAGCACAGTTGATTTTCAATAAAATTGAATTTTCTAAGAAATGTTTAGAAATAATCGACCAATCAAAATGGAAATTGTCACAGCAATTACCGGTCCCGAAACCTATTGATAGAGGTATCAACCATCGTAATCGGACCATTTTAGATTTTTGCCGCCCAAAAATTTGTGGGCTATAGCACAGTTAATTTTCAATAAAATTGAATTTTCTAAGAAATGTTTAGAAATAATTGAGCAATCAAAATGAAAATTGTCACAGAAATTACAGGTCCCGAAACCTATTGATAGAGGTATCAACCATCGTAATCGGACCATTTTAGATTTTTACCGCCCAAAAACTTGTGGGCTTTAACACAGTTAATTTTCAATAAAATTGAAATTTCTAAGAAATGTTTAGAAATAATCGAGTAATCAAAATGAAAATTATCACAGCAATTACAGGTCCCGAAACCTATTGATAGAGGTATCAACCATCGTAATCGGACCATTTTAGATTTTTGCCGCCCAATAACTTATGGGCTATAGCCCAGTTGATTTTCAATAAAATTGAATTTTCTAAGAAATGTTTAGAAATAATCGAGCAATCAAAATGGAAATTGTCACAGCAATTACAGGTCCCGAAACCTACTGATAGAGGTATCAACCATCGTAATCGGACCATTTTAGATTTTTACCGCCCAAAAACTTGTGGGCTATAGCACAGTTGATTTTCAATAAAATTGAATTTTCTAAGAAATGTTTAGAAATATTCGAGCAATCAAAATGGAAATTGTCACAGCAATTACAGGTCCCGAAACCCTACTGATAGAGGTATCAACCATCGTAATCGAACCATTTTAGATTTTTACCGCCCAAAAACTTGTGGGCTATAGCACAGTTGATTTTCAATAAAATTGAATTTTCTACGAAATGTTTAGAAATAATCGAGTAATCAAAATAAAAATTATCACAGCAATTACAGGTCCCGAAACCTATTGATAGAGGTATCAACCATCGTAATCGGACCATTTTAGATTTTTTCCGCCCAAAAACTTGTGGGCTATAGCACAGTTAATTTTCAATAAAATTGAATTTACTAAGAAATGTTTAGAAATAATTGAGCAATCAAAATAAAAATTGTCACAGCAATTACAGGTCCCGAAACCTACTGATAGAGGTATCAACCATCGTAATCGGACCATTTTAGATTTTTACCGCCCAAAAACTTGTGGGCTATAGCACAGTTGATTTTCAATAAAATTGAATTTTCTAAGAAATGTTTAGAAATAATCGAGTAATCAAAATAAAAATTATCACAGCAATTACAGGTCCCGAAACCTATTGATAGAGGTATCAAACATCGTAATCGGACCATTTTAGATTTTTTCCGCCCAAAAACTTGTGGGCTATAGCACAGTTAATTTTCAATAAATTTGAATTTTCTAAGAAATGTTTAGAAATAATTGAGCAATCAAAATGAAAATTGTCACAGCAATTACAGGTCCCGGAACCTACTGATAGAGGTATCAACCATCGTAATCGGACCATTTTAGATTTTTACCGCCCAAAAACTTATGGGCTATAGCACAGTTGATTTTCAATAAAATTGAATTTTCTAAGAAATGTTTAGAAATAATCGAGTAATCAAAATAAAAATTATCACAGCAATTACAGGTCCCGAAACCTATTGATAGAGGTATCAAACATCGTAATCGGACCATTTTAGATTTTTGCCGCCCAAAAACTTGTGGGCTATAGCACAGTTAATTTTCAATAAAATTGAATTTTCTAAGAAATGTTTAGAAATAATTGAGCAATCAAAATGAAAATTGTCACAGCAATTACAGGTCCCGGAACCTACTGATAGAGGTATCAACCATCGTAATCGGACCATTTTAGATTTTTACCGCCCAAAAATTTGTGGGCTATAGCACAGTTGATTTTCAATAAAATTGAATTTTCTAAGAAATGTTTAGAAATAATCGAGCAATCAAAATGGAAATTGTCACAGCAATTACAGGTCCCGAAACCTATTGATAGAGGTATCAACCATCGTAATCGGATCATTTTAGATTTTTGCCGCCCAAAAACTTGTGGGCTATAGCACAGTTAATTTTCAATAAAATTGAATTTTCTAAGAAATGTTTAGAAATAATTGAGCAATCAAAATGAAAATTGTCACAGCAATTACAGGTCCCGGAACCTACTGATAGAGGTATCAACCATCGTAATCGGACCATTTTAGATTTTTACCGCCCAAAAACTTGTGGGCTATAGCACGGTTGATTTTCAATAAAATTGAATTTTCTAAGAAATGTTTAGAAATAATCGAGTAATCAAAATAAAAATTATCACAGCAATTACAGGTCCCGAAACCTATTGATAGAGGTATCAACCATCGTAATTGGACCATTTTAGATTTTTCCCGCCCAAAAACTTGTGGGCTATAGCACAGTTAATTTTCAATAAAATTGAATTTTCTAAGAAATGTTTAGAAATAATCGAGCAATCAAAATGAAAATTATCACAGCAATTACAGGTCCCGAAACCTATTGATAGAGGTATCAACCATCGTAATCGGACCATTTTAGATTTTTGCCGCCCAAAAACTTATGGGCTTTAGCACCGTTAATTTTCAATAAAATTGAAAATTCTAAGAAATGTTTAGAAATAATCGAGCAATCAAAATGGAAATTGTCACAGCAATTACAGGTCCCGAAACCTACTGATAGAGGTATCAACCATCGTAATCGGACCATTTTAGATTTTTACCGCCCAAAAACTTGTGGGCTATAGCACAGTTGATTTTCAATAAAATTGAATTTTCTAAGAAATGTTTAGAAATATTCGAGCAATCAAAATGGAAATTGTCACAGCAATTACAGGTCCCGAAACCCTACTGATAGAGGTATCAACCATCGTAATCGAACCATTTTAGATTTTTACCGCCCAAAAACTTGTGGGCTATAGCACAGTTGATTTTCAATAAAATTGAATTTTCTACGAAATGTTTAGAAATAATCGAGTAATCAAAATAAAAATTATCACAGCAATTACAGGTCCCGAAACCTATTGATAGAGGTATCAACCATCGTAATCGGACCATTTTAGATTTTTTCCGCCCAAAAACTTGTGGGCTATAGCACAGTTAATTTTCAATAAAATTGAATTTACTAAGAAATGTTTAGAAATAATTGAGCAATCAAAATAAAAATTGTCACAGCAATTACAGGTCCCGAAACCTACTGATAGAGGTATCAACCATCGTAATCGGACCATTTTAGATTTTTACCGCCCAAAAACTTGTGGGCTATAGCACAGTTGATTTTCAATAAAATTGAATTTTCTAAGAAATGTTTAGAAATAATCGAGTAATCAAAATAAAAATTATCACAGCAATTACAGGTCCCGAAACCTATTGATAGAGGTATCAAACATCGTAATCGGACCATTTTAGATTTTTTCCGCCCAAAAACTTGTGGGCTATAGCACAGTTAATTTTCAATAAAATTGAATTTTCTAAGAAATGTTTAGAAATAATTGAGCAATCAAAATGAAAATTGTCACAGCAATTACAGGTCCCGGAACCTACTGATAGAGGTATCAACCATCGTAATCGGACCATTTTAGATTTTTACCGCCCAAAAACTTGTGGGCTATAGCACAGTTGATTTTCAATAAAATTGAATTTTCTAAGAAATGTTTAGAAATAATCGAGTAATCAAAATAAAAATTATCACAGCAATTACAGGTCCCGAAACCTATTGATAGAGGTATCAAACATCGTAATCGGACCATTTTAGATTTTTGCCGCCCAAAAACTTGTGGGCTATAGCACAGTTAATTTTCAATAAAATTGAATTTTCTAAGAAATGTTTAGAAATAATTGAGCAATCAAAATGAAAATTGTCACAGCAATTACAGGTCCCGGAACCTACTGATAGAGGTATCAACCATCGTAATCGGACCATTTTAGATTTTTACCGCCCAAAAATTTGTGGGCTATAGCACAGTTGATTTTCAATAAAATTGAATTTTCTAAGAAATGTTTAGAAATAATCGAGCAATCAAAATGGAAATTGTCACAGCAATTACAGGTCCCGAAACCTATTGATAGAGGTATCAACCATCGTAATCGGATCATTTTAGATTTTTGCCGCCCAAAAACTTGTGGGCTATAGCACAGTTAATTTTCAATAAAATTGAATTTTCTAAGAAATGTTTAGAAATAATCGAGCAATCAAAATGGAAATTGTCACAGCAATTACAGGTCCCGGAACCTACTGATAGAGGTATCAACCATCGTAATCGGACCATTTTAGATTTTTACCGCCCAAAAACTTGTGGGCTATAGCACAGTTGATTTTCAATAAAATTGAATTTTCTAAGAAATGTTTAGAAATAATCGAGTAATCAAAATAAAAATTATCACAGCAATTACAGGTCCCGAAACCTATTGATAGAGGTATCAAACATCGTAATCGGACCATTTTAGATTTTTGCCGCCCAAAAACTTGTGGGCTATAGCACAGTTAATTTTCAATAAAATTGAATTTTCTAAGAAATGTTTAGAAATAATTGAGCAATCAAAATGAAAATTGTCACAGCAATTACAGGTCCCGGAACCTACTGATAGAGGTATCAACCATCGTAATCGGACCATTTTAGATTTTTACCGCCCAAAAATTTGTGGGCTATAGCACAGTTGATTTTCAATAAAATTGAATTTTCTAAGAAATGTTTAGAAATAATCGAGCAATCAAAATGGAAATTGTCACAGCAATTACAGGTCCCGAAACCTATTGATAGAGGTATCAACCATCGTAATCGGATCATTTTAGATTTTTGCCGCCCAAAAACTTGTGGGCTATAGCACAGTTAATTTTCAATAAAATTGAATTTTCTAAGAAATGTTTAGAAATAATTGAGCAATCAAAATGAAAATTGTCACAGCAATTACAGGTCCCGGAACCTACTGATAGAGGTATCAACCATCGTAATCGGACCATTTTAGATTTTTACCGCCCAAAAACTTGTGGGCTATAGCACGGTTGATTTTCAATAAAATTGAATTTTCTAAGAAATGTTTAGAAATAATCGAGTAATCAAAATAAAAATTATCACAGCAATTACAGGTCCCGAAACCTATTGATAGAGGTATCAACCATCGTAATTGGACCATTTTAGATTTTTCCCGCCCAAAAACTTGTGGGCTATAGCACAGTTAATTTTCAATAAAATTGAATTTTCTAAGAAATGTTTAGAAATAATCGAGCAATCAAAATGAAAATTATCACAGCAATTACAGGTCCCGAAACCTATTGATAGAGGTATCAACCATCGTAATCGGACCATTTTAGATTTTTGCCGCCCAAAAACTTATGGGCTTTAGCACCGTTAATTTTCAATAAAATTGAAAATTCTAAGAAATGTTTAGAAATAATCGAGCAATCAAAATGGAAATTGTCACAGCAATTACAGGTCCCGAAACCTACTGATAGAGGTATCAACCATCGTAATTGGACCATTTTAGATTTTTCCCGCCCAAAAACTTGTGGGCTATAGCACAGTTAATTTTCAATAAAATTGAATTTACTAAGAAATGTTTAGAAATAATCGAGCAATCAAAATGGAAATTGTCACAGCAATTACAGGTCCCGAAACCTACTGATAGAGGTATCAACCATCGTAATCGGACCATTTTAGATTTTTACCGCCCAAAAACTTGTGGGCTATAGCACAGTTGATTTTCAATAAAATTGAATTTTCTAAGAAATGTTTAGAAATATTCGAGCAATCAAAATGGAAATTGTCACAGCAATTACAGGTCCCGAAACCCTACTGATAGAGGTATCAACCATCGTAATCGAACCATTTTAGATTTTTACCGCCCAAAAACTTGTGGGCTATAGCACAGTTGATTTTCAATAAAATTGAATTTTCTACGAAATGTTTAGAAATAATCGAGTAATCAAAATAAAAATTATCACAGCAATTACAGGTCCCGAAACCTATTGATAGAGGTATCAACCATCGTAATCGGACCATTTTAGATTTTTTCCGCCCAAAAACTTGTGGGCTATAGCACAGTTAATTTTCAATAAAATTGAATTTACTAAGAAATGTTTAGAAATAATTGAGCAATCAAAATAAAAATTGTCACAGCAATTACAGGTCCCGAAACCTACTGATAGAGGTATCAACCATCGTAATCGGACCATTTTAGATTTTTACCGCCCAAAAACTTGTGGGCTATAGCACAGTTGATTTTCAATAAAATTGAATTTTCTAAGAAATGTTTAGAAATAATCGAGTAATCAAAATAAAAATTATCACAGCAATTACAGGTCCCGAAACCTATTGATAGAGGTATCAAACATCGTAATCGGACCATTTTAGATTTTTTCCGCCCAAAAACTTGTGGGCTATAGCACAGTTAATTTTCAATAAAATTGAATTTTCTAAGAAATGTTTAGAAATAATTGAGCAATCAAAATGAAAATTGTCACAGCAATTACAGGTCCCGGAACCTACTGATAGAGGTATCAACCATCGTAATCGGACCATTTTAGATTTTTACCGCCCAAAAACTTGTGGGCTATAGCACAGTTGATTTTCAATAAAATTGAATTTTCTAAGAAATGTTTAGAAATAATCGAGTAATCAAAATAAAAATTATCACAGCAATTACAGGTCCCGAAACCTATTGATAGAGGTATCAAACATCGTAATCGGACCATTTTAGATTTTTGCCGCCCAAAAACTTGTGGGCTATAGCACAGTTAATTTTCAATAAAATTGAATTTTCTAAGAAATGTTTAGAAATAATTGAGCAATCAAAATGAAAATTGTCACAGCAATTACAGGTCCCGGAACCTACTGATAGAGGTATCAACCATCGTAATCGGACCATTTTAGATTTTTACCGCCCAAAAATTTGTGGGCTATAGCACAGTTGATTTTCAATAAAATTGAATTTTCTAAGAAATGTTTAGAAATAATCGAGCAATCAAAATGGAAATTGTCACAGCAATTACAGGTCCCGAAACCTATTGATAGAGGTATCAACCATCGTAATCGGATCATTTTAGATTTTTGCCGCCCAAAAACTTGTGGGCTATAGCACAGTTAATTTTCAATAAAATTGAATTTTCTAAGAAATGTTTAGAAATAATTGAGCAATCAAAATGAAAATTGTCACAGCAATTACAGGTCCCGGAACCTACTGATAGAGGTATCAACCATCGTAATCGGACCATTTTAGATTTTTACCGCCCAAAAACTTGTGGGCTATAGCACGGTTGATTTTCAATAAAATTGAATTTTCTAAGAAATGTTTAGAAATAATCGAGTAATCAAAATAAAAATTATCACAGCAATTACAGGTCCCGAAACCTATTGATAGAGGTATCAACCATCGTAATTGGACCATTTTAGATTTTTCCCGCCCAAAAACTTGTGGGCTATAGCACAGTTAATTTTCAATAAAATTGAATTTTCTAAGAAATGTTTAGAAATAATCGAGCAATCAAAATGAAAATTATCACAGCAATTACAGGTCCCGAAACCTATTGATAGAGGTATCAACCATCGTAATCGGACCATTTTAGATTTTTGCCGCCCAAAAACTTATGGGCTTTAGCACCGTTAATTTTCAATAAAATTGAAAATTCTAAGAAATGTTTAGAAATAATCGAGCAATCAAAATGGAAATTGTCACAGCAATTACAGGTCCCGAAACCTACTGATAGAGGTATCAACCATCGTAATTGGACCATTTTAGATTTTTCCCGCCCAAAAACTTGTGGGCTATAGCACAGTTAATTTTCAATAAAATTGAATTTACTAAGAAATGTTTAGAAATAATCGAGCAATCAAAATGGAAATTGTCACAGCAATTACAGGTCCCGAAACCTACTGATAGAGGTATCAACCATCGTAATCGGACCATTTTAGATTTTTACCGCCCAAAAACTTGTGGGCTATAGCACAGTTGATTTTCAATAAAATTGAATTTTCTAAGAAATGTTTAGAAATATTCGAGCAATCAAAATGGAAATTGTCACAGCAATTACAGGTCCCGAAACCCTACTGATAGAGGTATCAACCATCGTAATCGAACCATTTTAGATTTTTACCGCCCAAAAACTTGTGGGCTATAGCACAGTTGATTTTCAATAAAATTGAATTTTCTACGAAATGTTTAGAAATAATCGAGTAATCAAAATAAAAATTATCACAGCAATTACAGGTCCCGAAACCTATTGATAGAGGTATCAACCATCGTAATCGGACCATTTTAGATTTTTTCCGCCCAAAAACTTGTGGGCTATAGCACAGTTAATTTTCAATAAAATTGAATTTACTAAGAAATGTTTAGAAATAATTGAGCAATCAAAATAAAAATTGTCACAGCAATTACAGGTCCCGAAACCTACTGATAGAGGTATCAACCATCGTAATCGGACCATTTTAGATTTTTACCGCCCAAAAACTTGTGGGCTATAGCACAGTTGATTTTCAATAAAATTGAATTTTCTAAGAAATGTTTAGAAATAATCGAGTAATCAAAATAAAAATTATCACAGCAATTACAGGTCCCGAAACCTATTGATAGAGGTATCAAACATCGTAATCGGACCATTTTAGATTTTTTCCGCCCAAAAACTTGTGGGCTATAGCACAGTTAATTTTCAATAAAATTGAATTTTCTAAGAAATGTTTAGAAATAATTGAGCAATCAAAATGAAAATTGTCACAGCAATTACAGGTCCCGGAACCTACTGATAGAGGTATCAACCATCGTAATCGGACCATTTTAGATTTTTACCGCCCAAAAACTTGTGGGCTATAGCACAGTTGATTTTCAATAAAATTGAATTTTCTAAGAAATGTTTAGAAATAATCGAGTAATCAAAATAAAAATTATCACAGCAATTACAGGTCCCGAAACCTATTGATAGAGGTATCAAACATCGTAATCGGACCATTTTAGATTTTTGCCGCCCAAAAACTTGTGGGCTATAGCACAGTTAATTTTCAATAAAATTGAATTTTCTAAGAAATGTTTAGAAATAATTGAGCAATCAAAATGAAAATTGTCACAGCAATTACAGGTCCCGGAACCTACTGATAGAGGTATCAACCATCGTAATCGGACCATTTTAGATTTTTACCGCCCAAAAATTTGTGGGCTATAGCACAGTTGATTTTCAATAAAATTGAATTTTCTAAGAAATGTTTAGAAATAATCGAGCAATCAAAATGGAAATTGTCACAGCAATTACAGGTCCCGAAACCTATTGATAGAGGTATCAACCATCGTAATCGGATCATTTTAGATTTTTGCCGCCCAAAAACTTGTGGGCTATAGCACAGTTAATTTTCAATAAAATTGAATTTTCTAAGAAATGTTTAGAAATAATTGAGCAATCAAAATGAAAATTGTCACAGCAATTACAGGTCCCGGAACCTACTGATAGAGGTATCAACCATCGTAATCGGACCATTTTAGATTTTTACCGCCCAAAAACTTGTGGGCTATAGCACGGTTGATTTTCAATAAAATTGAATTTTCTAAGAAATGTTTAGAAATAATCGAGTAATCAAAATAAAAATTATCACAGCAATTACAGGTCCCGAAACCTATTGATAGAGGTATCAACCATCGTAATTGGACCATTTTAGATTTTTCCCGCCCAAAAACTTGTGGGCTATAGCACAGTTAATTTTCAATAAAATTGAATTTTCTAAGAAATGTTTAGAAATAATCGAGCAATCAAAATGAAAATTATCACAGCAATTACAGGTCCCGAAACCTATTGATAGAGGTATCAACCATCGTAATCGGACCATTTTAGATTTTTGCCGCCCAAAAACTTATGGGCTTTAGCACCGTTAATTTTCAATAAAATTGAAAATTCTAAGAAATGTTTAGAAATAATCGAGCAATCAAAATGGAAATTGTCACAGCAATTTCTGGTCACGAAACCTATTGATAGAGGTATCAACCATCGTAATCGGACCATTTTAGATTTTTGCCGCCCAAAAACTTGTGGGTTATAGCACAGTTGATTTTCAATAAAATTGAATTTTCTAAGAAATGTTTAGAAATAATCGAGCAATCAAAATGAAAATTGTCACAGCAATTACAAGTCCCGGAACCTATTGATAGAGGTATCAACCATCGTAATCGGACCATTTTAGATTTTTGCCGCCCAATAACTTATGGGCTATAGCACAGTTGATTTTCAATAAAATTGAATTTTCTAAGAAATAGAAATTGTCACAGCAATTACAGGTCCCGAAACCTATTGATAGAGGTATCAACCATCGTAATCGGACCATTTTAGATTTTTGCCGCCCAAAAACTTATGGGCTATAGCACAGTTGATTTTCAATAAAATTGAATTTTCTAAGAAATGTTTAGAAATAATCGACCAATCAAAATGGAAATTGTCACAGCAATTACCGGTCCCGAAACCTATTGATAGAGGTATCAACCATCGTAATCGGACCATTTTAGATTTTTGCCGCCCAAAAATTTGTGGGCTATAGCACAGTTAATTTTCAATAAAATTGAATTTTCTAAGAAATGTTTAGAAATAATTGAGCAATCAAAATGAAAATTGTCACAGAAATTACAGGTCCCGAAACCTATTGATAGAGGTATCAACCATCGTAATCGGACCATTTTAGATTTTTACCGCCCAAAAACTTGTGGGCTTTAGCACAGTTAATTTTCAATAAAATTGAAATTTCTAAGAAATGTTTAGAAATAATCGAGTAATCAAAATGAAAATTATCACAGCAATTACAGGTCCCGAAACCTATTGATAGAGGTATCAACCATCGTAATCGGACCATTTTAGATTTTTGCCGCCCAATAACTTATGGGCTATAGCCCAGTTGATTTTCAATAAAATTGAATTTTCTAAGAAATGTTTAGAAATAATCGAGCAATCAAAATGGAAATTGTCACAGCAATTACAGGTCCCGAAACCTATTAATAGAGGTATCAACCATCGTAATCGGACCATTTTAGATTTTTACCGCCCAAAAACTTGTGGGCTAGCACAGTTGATTTTCAATAAAATTGAATTTTCTAAGAAATGTTTAGAAATAATCGAGTAATCAAAATAAAAATTATCACAGCAATTACAGGTCCCGAAACCTATTGATAGAGGTATCAACCATCGTAATCGGACCATTTTAGATTTTTGCCGCCCAAAAACTTATGGGCTATAGCACAGTTGATTTTCAATAAAACTGAATTTTCTAAGAAATGTTTAGAAATAATCGACCAATCAAAATGGAAATTGTCACAGCAATTACAGATCCCGAAACCTATTGATGGAGGTATCAACCATCGTAATCGGACCATTTTAGATTTTTGGCGCCCAAAAATTTGTGGGCTATAGCACAGTTAATTTTCAATAAAATTGAATTTTCTAAGAAATGTTTAGAAATAATCGAGCAATCAAAATGGACATTGTCACAGCAATTACAGGTCCCGAAACCTATTGATAGAGGTATCAACCATCGTAATCGGATCATTTTAGATTTTTGCCGCCCAAAAACTTGTGGGCTATAGCACAGTTAATTTTCAATAAAATTGAATTTTCTAAGAAATGTTTAGAAATAATTGAGCAATCAAAATGAAAATTGTCACAGAAATTACAGGTCCCGAAACCTATTGATAGAGGTATCAACCATCGTAATCGGACCATTTTAGATTTTTACCGCCCAAAAACTTGTGGGCTTTAGCACAGTTGATTTTCAATAAAATTGAAATTTCTAAGAAATGTTTAGAAATAATCGAGTAATCAAAATGAAAATTATCACAGCAATTACAGGTCCCGAAACCTATTGATAGAGGTATCAACCATCGTAATCGGACCATTTTAGATTTTTGCCGCCCAATAACTTATGGGCTATAGCCCAGTTGATTTTCAATAAAATTGAATTTTCTAAGAAATGTTTAGAAATAATCGAGCAATCAAAATGGAAATTGTCACAGCAATTACAGGTCCCGAAACCTATTGATAGAGGTATCAACCATCGTAATCGGACCATTTTAGATTTTTGCCGCCCAAAAACTTATGGGCTATAGCATAGTTGATTTTCAATAAAATTGAATTTTCTAAGAAATGTTTAGAAATAATCGAGCAATCAAAATGAAAATTATCACAGCAATTACAGGTCCCGAAACCTATTGATAGAGGTATCAACCATCGTAATTGGACCATTTTAGATTTTTGCCGCCCAATAACTTATGGGCTATAATAGCACAGTTGATTTTCAATAAAATTGAATTTTCTAAGAAATGTTTAGAAATAATCGAGCAATCAAAATGGAAATTGTCACAGCAATTACAGGTCGCGAAACCTATTGATAGAGGTATCAACCATCGTAATCGGACCATTTTAGATTTTTGCCGCCCAAAAACTTATGGGCTATAGCACAGTTGATTTTCAATAAAACTGAATTTTCTAAGAAATGTTTAGAAATAATCGACCAATCAAAATGGAAATTGTCACAGCAATTACAGGTCCCGAAACCTATTGATGGAGGTATCAACCATCGTAATCGGACCATTTTAGATTTTTGGCGCCCAAAAATTTGTGGGCTATAGCACAGTTAATTTTCAATAAAATTGAATTTTCTAAGAAATGTTTAGAAATAATCGAGCAATCAAAATGGACATTGTCACAGCAATTACAGGTCCCGAAACCTATTGATAGAGGTATCAACCATCGTAATCGGATCATTTTAGATTTTTGCCGCCCAAAAACTTGTGGGCTATAGCACAGTTAATTTTCAATAAAATTGAATTTTCTAAGAAATGTTTAGAAATAATTGAGCAATCAAAATGAAAATTGTCACAGAAATTACAGGTCCCGAAACCTATTGATAGAGGTATCAACCATCGTAATCGGACCATTTTAGATTTTTACCGCCCAAAAACTTGTGGGCTTTAGCACAGTTGATTTTCAATAAAATTGAAATTTCTAAGAAATGTTTAGAAATAATCGAGTAATCAAAATGAAAATTATCACAGCAATTACAGGTCCCGAAACCTATTGATAGAGGTATCAACCATCGTAATCGGACCATTTTAGATTTTTGCCGCCCAATAACTTATGGGCTATAGCCCAGTTGATTTTCAATAAAATTGAATTTTCTAAGAAATGTTTAGAAATAATCGAGCAATCAAAATGGAAATTGTCACAGCAATTACAGGTCCCGAAACCTATTGATAGAGGTATCAACCATCGTAATCGGACCATTTTAGATTTTTGCCGCCCAAAAACTTATGGGCTATAGCATAGTTGATTTTCAATAAAATTGAATTTTCTAAGAAATGTTTAGAAATAATCGAGCAATCAAAATGAAAATTATCACAGCAATTACAGGTGCCGAAACCTATTGATAGAGGTATCAACCATCGTAATCGGACCATTTTAGATTTTTGCCGCCCAAAAATTTATGGGCTTTAGCACCGTTAATTTTCAATAAAATTGAAAATTCTAAGAAATGTTTAGAAATAATCGAGCAATCAAAATGGAAATTGTCACAGCAATTTCTGGTCACGAAACCTATTGATAGAGGTATCAACCATCGTAATCGGACCATTTTAGATTTTTGCCGCCCAAAAACTTGTGGGCACAGTTGATTTTCAATAAAATTGAATTTTCTAAGAATTGTTTAGAAATAATTTAGCAATCAAAATGAAAATTGTCACAGCAATTACAGGTCCCGGAACCTACTGATAGAGGTATCAACCATCGTAATCGGACCATTTTAGATTTTTGCCGCCCAATAACTTATGGGCTATAGCACAGTTGATTTTCAATAAAATTGAATTTTCTAAGAAATGTTCAGAAATAATCGACCAATCAAAATGGAAATTGTCACAGCAATTACAGGTCCCGAAACCTATTGATAGAGGTATCAACCATCGTAATCGGACCATTTTAGATTTTTGCCGCCCAAAAATTTGTGGGCTATAGCACAGTTAATTTTCAATAAAATTGAATTTTCTAAGAAATGTTTAGAAATAATTGAGCAATCAAAATGAAAATTGTCACAGAAATTACAGGTCCCGAAACCTATTAATAGAGGTATCAACCATCGTAATCGGACCATTTTAGATTTTTGCCGCCCAAAAACTTATGGGCTATAGCACAGTTGATTTTCAATAAAATTGAATTTCTAAGAAATGTTTAGAAATAATCGACCAATCAAAATGGAAATTGTCACAGCAATTACAGGTCCCGAAACCTATTGATAGAGGTATCAACCATCGTAATCGGACCATTTTAGATTTTTGCCGCCCAAAAATTTGTGGGCTATAGCACAGTTAATTTTCAATAAAATTGAATTTTCTAAGAAATGTTTAGAAATAATTGAGCAATCAAAATGAAAATTGTCACAGAAATTACAGGTCCCGAAACCTATGGATAGAGGTATCAACCATCGTAATCGGACCATTTTAGATTTTTACCGCCCAAAAACTTGTGGGCTTTAACACAGTTAGTTTTCAATAAAATTGAAATTTCTAAGAAATGTTTAGAAATAATCGAGTAATCAAAATGAAAATTATCACAGCAATTACAGGTCCCGAAACCTATTGATAGAGGTATCAACCATCGTAATCGGACCATTTTAGATTTTTGCCGCCCAATAACTTATGGGCTATAGCCCAGTTGATTTTCAATAAAATTGAATTTTCTAAGAAATGTTTAGAAATAATCGACCAATCAAAATGGAAATTGTCACAGCAATTACAGGTCCCGAAACCTATTGATAGAGGTATCAACCATCGTAATCGGACCATTTTAGATTTTTGCCGCCCAAAAACTTATGGGCTATAGCACAGTTGATTTTCAATAAAATTGAATTTTCTAAGAAATGTTTAGAAATAATCGACCAATCAAAATGGAAATTGTCACAGCAATTACAGGTCCCGAAACCTATTGATAGAGGTATCAACCATCGTAATCGGACCATTTTAGATTTTTGCCGCCCAAAAATTTGTGGGCTATAGCACAGTTGATTTTCAATAAAATTGAATTTTCTAAGAAATGTTTAGAAATAATCGAGCAATCAAAATGGAAATTGTCACAGCAATTTCTGGTCACGAAACCTATTGATAGAGGTATCAACCATCGTAATCGGACCATTTTAGATTTTTGCCGCCCAAAAACTTGTGGGCTATAGCACAGTTGATTTTCAATAAAATTGAATTTTCTAAGAAATGTTTAGAAATAATTGAGCAATCAAAATGAAAATTGTCACAGCAATTACAGGTCCCGGAACCTACTGATAGAGGTATCAACCATCGTAATCGGACCATTTTAGATTTTTGCCGCCCAAAAACTTATGGGCTATAGCACAGTTGATTTTCAATAAAATTGAATTTTCTAAGAAATGTTTAGAAATAATCGAGCAATCAAAATGAAAATTATCACAGCAATTACAGGTCCCGAAACCTATTGATAGAGGTATCAACCATCGTAATCGGACCATTTTAGATTTTTGCCGCCCAAAAACTTATGGGCTTTAGCACCGTTAATTTTCAATAAAATTGAAAATTCTAAGAAATGTTTAGAAATAATTGAGCAATCAAAATGAAAATTGTCACAGAAATTACAGGTCCCGAAACCTATTGATAGAGGTATCAACCATCGTAATCGGACCATTTTAGATTTTTACCGCCCAAAAACTTGTGGGCTTTAACACAGTTAGTTTTCAATAAAATTGAAATTTCTAAGAAATGTTTAGAAATAATCGAGTAATCAAAATGAAAATTATCACAGCAATTACAGGTCCCGAAACCTATTGATAGAGGTATCAACCATCGTAATCGGACCATTTTAGATTTTTGCCGCCCAATAACTTATGGGCTATAGCCCAGTTGATTTTCAATAAAATTGAATTTTCTAAGAAATGTTTAGAAATAATCGACCAATCAAAATGGAAATTGTCACAGCAATTACAGGTCCCGAAACCTATTGATAGAGGTATCAACCATCGTAATCGGACCATTTTAGATTTTTGCCGCCCAAAAACTTATGGGCTATAGCACAGTTGATTTTCAATAAAATTGAATTTTCTAAGAAATGTTTAGAAATAATCGACCAATCAAAATGGAAATTGTCACAGCAATTACAGGTCCCGAAACCAATTGATAGAGGTATCAACCATCGTAATCGGACCATTTTAGATTTTTGCCGCCCAAAAACTTGTGGGCTATAGCACAGTTAATTTTCAATAAAATTGAATTTTCTAAGAAATGTTTAGAAATAATCGAGCAATCAAAATGAAAATTATCACAGCAATTACAGGTCCCGAAACCTATTGATAGAGGTATCAACCATCGTAATCGGACCATTTTAGATTTTTGCCGCCCAAAAATTTGTGGGCTATAGCACAGTTGATTTTCAATAAAATTGAATTTTCTAAGAAATGTTTAGAAATAATCGAGCAATCAAAATGGAAATTGTCACAGCAATTACAGGTCCCGAAACCTATTGATAGAGATATCAACCATCGTAATCGGACCATTTTAGATTTTTTGCCGCCCAAAAACTTGTGGGCTATAGCACAGTTAATTTTCAATAAAATTGAATTTTCTAAGAAATGTTTAGAAATAATTAAGCAATCAAAATGAAAATTGTCACAGCAATTACAGGTCCCGAAACCTATTGATAGAGGTATCAACCATCGTAATCGGACCATTTTAGATTTTTACCGCCCAAAAACTTGTGGGCTTTAGCACAGTTAATTTTCAATAACATTGAAATTTCTAAGAAATGTTTAGAAATAATCGAGCAATCAAAATGAAAATTATCACAGCAATTACAGGTCCCGAAACCTATTGATAGAGGTATCAACCATCGTAATCGGACCATTTTAGATTTTTGCCGCCCAATAACTTATGGGCTATAGCACAGTTGATTTTCAATAAAATTGAATTTTCTAAGAAATGTTTAGAAATAATCGACCAATCAAACAGGAAATTGTCACAGCAATTACAGGTCCCGAAACCTATTGATAGAGGTATCAACCATCGTAATCGGACCATTTTAGATTTTTGCCGCCCAAAAATTTGTGGGCTATAGCACAGTTAATTTTCAATAAAATTGAAATTTCTAAGAAATGTTTAGAAATAATCGAGCAATCAAAATGAAAATTATCACAGCAATTACAGGTCCCGAAACCTATTGATAGAGGTATCAACCATCGTAATCGGACCATTTTAGATTTTTGCCGCACAATAACTTATGGGCTATAGCCCAGTTGATTTTCAATAAAATTGAATTTTCTAAGAAATGTTTAGAAATAATCGAGCAATCAAAATGGAAATTGTCACAGCAATTACAGGTCCCGAAACCTATTGATAGAGGTATCAACCATCGTAATCGGACCATTTTAGATTTTTGCCGCCCAAAAACTTATGGGCTATAGCACAGTTGATTTTCAATAAAATTGAATTTTCTAAGAAATGTTTAGAAATAATCGACCAATCAAAATGGAAATTGTCACAGCAATTACAGGTCCCGAAACCTATTGATAGAGGTATCAACCATCGTAATCGGACCATTTTAGATTTTTGCCGCCCAAAAATTTGTGGGCTATAGCACAGTTGATTTTCAATAAAATTGAATTTTCTAAGAAATGTTTAGAAATAATCGAGCAATCAAAATAGAAATTGTCACAGCAATTACAGGTCCCGAAACCTATTGATAGAGGTATCAACCATCGTAATCGGACCATTTTAGATTTTTGCCGCCCAAAAACTTGTGGGCTATAGCACAGTTGATTTTCAATAAAATTGAATTTTCTAAGAAATGTTTAGAAATAATCGAGCAATCAAAATGGAAATTGTCACAGCAATTACAGGTCCCGAAACCTATTGATAGAGGTATCAACCATCGTAATCGGACCATTTTAGATTTTTGCCGCCCAAAAACTTATGGGCTATAGCACAGTTGATTTTCAATAAAATTGAATTTTCTAAGAAATGTTTAGAAATAATCGACCAATCAAAATGGAAATTGTCACAGCAATTACAGGTCCCGAAACCTATTGATAGAGGTATCAACCATCGTAATCGGACCATTTTAGATTTTTGCCGCCCAAAAATTTGTGGGCTATAGCACAGTTGATTTTCAATAAAATTGAATTTTCTAAGAAATGTTTAGAAATAATCGAGCAATCAAAATGGAAATTGTCACAGCAATTACAGGTCCCGAAACCTATTGATAGAGGTATCAACCATCGTAATCGGACCATTTTAGATTTTTGCCGCTCAAAAACTTGTGGGCTATAGCACAGTTAATTTTCAATAAAATTGAATTTTCTAAGAAATGTTTAGAAATAATCGAGCAATCAAAATGAAAATTGTCACAGAAATTACAGCTCCCGAAACCTATTGATAGAGGTATCAACCATCGTAATCGGACCATTTTAGATTTTTACCGCCCAAAAACTTGTGGGCTTTACCACAGTTAATTTTCAATAAAATTGAAATTTCTAAGAAATGTTTAGAAATAATCGAGCAATCAAAATGAAAATTATCACAGCAATTACAGGTCCCGAAACCTATTGATAGAGGTATCAACCATCGTAATCGGACCATTTTAGATTTTTGCCGCCCAATAACTTATGGGCTATAGCCCAGTTGATTTTCAATAAAATTGAATTTTCTAAGAAATGTTTAGAACAAATTGAGCAATCAAAATGAAAATTGTCACAGAAATTACAGGTCCCGAAACCTATTGATAGAGGTATCAACCATCGTAATCGAACCATTTTAGATTTTTACCGCCCAAAAACTTGTGGGCTTTAACACAGTTAATTTTCAATAAAATTGAAATTTCTAAGAAATGTTTAGAAATAATCGAGCAATCAAAATGAAAATTATCACAGCAATTACAGGTCCCGAAACCTATTGATAGAGGTATCAACCATCGTAATCGGACCATTTTAGATTTTTGCCGCCCAAAAACTTGTGGGCTATAGCACAGTTAATTTTCAATAAAATTGAATTTTTTAAGAAATGTTTAGAAATAATCGAGCAATCAAAATGAAAATTATCACAGCAATTACAGGTCCCGCAACCTATTGATAGAGGTATCAACCATCGTAATCGGACCATTTTAGATTTTTGCCGCCCAAAAATTTGTGGGCTATAGCACAGTTGATTTTCAATAAAATTGAATTTTCTAAGAAATGTTTAGAAATAATCGAGCAATCAAAATGGAAATTGTCACAGCAATTACAGGTCCCGAAACCTATTGATAGAGGTATCAACCATAGTAATCGGACCATTTTAGATTTTTGCCGCCCAAAAACTTGTGGGCTATAGCACAGTTAATTTTCAATAAAATTGAATTTTCTAAGAAATGTTTAGAAATAATCGAGCAATCAAAATGAAAATTGTCACAGAAATTACAGCTCCCGAAACCTATTGATAGAGGTATCAACCATCGTAATCGGACCATTTTAGATTTTTACTGCCCAAAAACATGTGGGCTTTAGCACAGTTAATTTTCAATAAAATTGAAATTTCTAAGAAATGTTTAGAAATAATCGAGCAATCAAAATGGAAATTGTCACAGCAATTACAGGTCCCGAAACCTATTGATAGAGGTATCAACCATCGTAATCGGACCATTTTAGATTTTTGCCGCCCAAAAACTTGTGGGCTATAGCACAGTTAATTTTCAATAAAATTGAATTTTTTAAGAAATGTTTAGAAATAATCGAGCAATCAAAATGAAAATTATCACAGCAATTACAGGTCCCGAAACCTATTGATAGAGGTATCAACCATCGTAATCGGACCATTTTAGATTTTTGCCGCCCAAAAATTTGTGGGCTATAGCACAGTTGATTTTCAATAAAATTGAATTTTCTAAGAAATGTTTAGAAATAATCGAGCAATCAAAATGGAAATTGTCACAGAAATTACAGCTCCCGAAACCTATTGATAGAGGTATCAACCATCGTAATCGGACCATTTTAGATTTTTACCGCCCAAAAACTTGTGGGCTTTAGCACAGTTAATTTTCAATAAAATTGAAATTTCTAAGAAATGTTTAGAAATAATCGAGCAATCAAAATGAAAATTATCACAGCAATTACAGGTCCCGAAACCTATTGATAGAGGTATCAACCATCGTAATCGGACCATTTTAGATTTTTGCCGCCCAATAACTTATGGGCTATAGCCCAGTTGATTTTCAATAAAATTGAATTTTCTAAGAAATGTTTAGAAATAATCGAGCAATCAAAATGGAAATTGTCACAGCAATTACAGGTCCCGAAACCTATTGATAGAGGTATCAACCATCGTAATCGGACCATTTTAGATTTTTGCCGCCCAAAAACTTGTGGGCTATAGCACAGTTAATTTTCAATAAAATTGAATTTTCTAAGAAATGTTTAGAAATAATCGAGCAATCAAAATGAAAATTATCACAGCAATTACAGGTCCCGAAACCTATTGATAGAGGTATCAACCATCGTAATCGGACCATTTTAGATTTTTGCCGCCCAATAACTTATGGGCTATAGCCCAGTTGATTTTCAATAAAATTGAATTTTCTAAGAAATGTTTAGAAATAATCGAGCAATCAAAATGGAAATTGTCACAGCAATTACAGGTCCCGAAACCTATTGATAGAGGTATCAACCATCGTAATCGGACCATTTTAGATTTTTGCCGCCCAAAAACTTATGGGCTATAGCACAGTTGATTTTCAATAAAATTGAATTTTCTAAGAAATGTTTAGAAATAATCGACCAATCAAAATGGAAATTGTCACAGCAATTACAGGTCCCGAAACCTATTGATAGAGGTATCAACCATCGTAATCGGACCATTTTAGATTTTTGCCGCCCAAAAATTTGTGGGCTATAGCACAGTTGATTTTCAATAAAATTGAATTTTCTAAGAAATGTTTAGAAATAATCGAGCAATCAAAATGGAAATTGTCACAGCAATTACAGGTCCCGAAACCTATTGATAGAGGTATCAACCATCGTAATCGGACCATTTTAGATTTTTGCCGCCCAAAAACTTATGGGCTATAGCACAGTTGATTTTCAATAAAATTGAATTTTCTAAGAAATGTTTAGAAATAATCGACCAATCAAAATGGAAATTGTCACAGCAATTACAGGTCCCGAAACCTATTGATAGAGGTATCAACCATCGTAATCGGACCATTTTAGATTTTTGCCGCCCAAAAATTTGTGGGCTATAGCACAGTTAATTTTCAATAAAATTGAATTTTCTAAGAAATGTTTAGAAATAATCGAGCAATCAAAATGGAAATTGTCACAGCAATTACAGGTCCCGAAACCTATTGATAGAGGTATCAACCATCGTAATCGGACCATTTTAGATTTTTGCCGCCCAAAAACTTGTGGGCTATAGCACAGTTAATTTTCAATAAAATTGAAATTTCTAAGAAATGTTTAGAAATAATCGAGCAATCAAAATGAAAATTATAACAGCAATTACAGGTCCCGAAACCTATTGCTAGAGGTATCAACCATCGTAATCGGACCATTTTAGATTTTTGCCGCCCAAAAACTTATGGGCTATAGCACAGTTGATTTTCAATAAAATTGAATTTTCTAAGAAATGTTTAGAAATAATCGACCAATCAAAATGGAAATTGTCACAGCAATTACAGGTCCCGAAACCTATTGATAGAGGTATCAACCATCGTAATCGGACCATTTTAGATTTTTGCCGCCCAAAAACTTATGGGCTATAGCACAGTTAATTTTCAATAAAATTGAAATTTCTAAGAAATGTTTAGAAATAATCGAGCAATCAAAATGAAAATTATCACAGCAATTACAGGTCCCGAAACCTATTGCTAGAGGTATCAACCATCGTAATCGGACCATTTTAGATTTTTGCCGCCCAAAAACTTATGGGCTATAGCACAGTTGATTTTCAATAAAATTGAATTTTCTAAGAAATGTTTAGAAATAATCGACCAATCAAAATGGAAATTGTCACAGCAATTACAGGTCCCGAAACCTATTGATAGAGGTATCAACCATCGTAATCGGACCATTTTAGATTTTTGCCGCCCAAAAATTTGTGGGCTATAGCACAGTTAATTTTCAATAAAATTGAATTTTCTAAGAAATGTTTAGAAATAATCGAGCAATCAAAATGAAAATTGTCACAGCAATTACAGGTCCCGAAACCTATTGATAGAGGTATCAACCATCGTAATCGGACCATTTTAGATTTTTGCCGCCCAAAAACTTATGGGCTATTTAATTTTCAATACTAGACTATTCTTACTGGAAAAATCATGAATTTTTTAGAAGTTTGGTTTGTGTGTATAAAAAGGCGAACAAGATCGAATTAGAATCATTAGTATTTGGTGAGCGATAGTGTGAAGAATAAAAAAGAACTAAAAAGTGATTTATAAAGTGTTGTAGTGCGATTTAAAAATTATAAGTGATCAGTAAAATTTGTGCAAATATTATAAAAAGTGATTTTGGAATTATTGTTAATTAATTGTTTTATATTGATTTTATGGTTCAATAAAAAAATTTTGCGTGACAAATGGAAGTGATTTGTTGTATTCACAATCCAGTGATACGAACCTTGATTGACAAAGCAAAAACGGAGCAATATTTTGTGAATAAAGCTAGTATTTGTCAAAATAAAATTAACTTAAAATTAAAACTCGGGTTTCATTAAAAAATTAATAAAGCAATAAAGCTTTAAATAACTGTGAAAATTAACCAAATTAGAACTTAATCAAAACGGTATTAGGTTATTCCAATTATTTAATAAACCATTAAAAAGTGAGAGATGTGTACGTGTAGTGAATAATATATTCTGTGGATAGAAAAGTTAATTAGCTTCATAATATTGTATAAGTCACTCTCCTTCGTATCTTTTTGTTTTCTATTAAGGCTAAACGAATGTCTTCGGATAGTCGGAACCCCAGTTGTTTTCTTGGTTCGCATATAATCAGTAAAAAATATTTCACTACAAGTTTTACGTTAATTTAATCTATAATTATACTATTAGACCAACGGTGGTGAACTATTTAAAATGGTTAGTACAGCAATTTTAATTTTTTCCAGTACAACGCGGAAAATATTTAAAAAATAATTTCACCGACCACCACAAACTTCAAATATAGTTATAAAATAGCAAACACAAAATTGCCATTGTTTGTGAGTTTAGACATAAACACTATACAACAAATGCTTTGTATCTCCCATATTTTGCAGCTTTTTGTCGAAACTAGAAAAACAAAAAAATGCTAACGGACAATTTTTGAGAGTTTTTTCAGCAGAACAGTATAATAAAATTGGTTTGCAAATTTGTAATTTAATATAAAACTAAATTTGTTAGTTTTATTTTGTTCTAAAACATTAAAATTCAATTTATATAGAATATGCCAAGCAAATTTGGGAAAATATTTATACGCTTTTATAAGTTGGGTGGGCGCTTTTTAGCTTTTTTCTTATTTTATTAAATTGAAATAATGGTTCAGAATTTGTTTAAGAAGGATTTATTGTTATTTAAGCTAATCGCGAGTTACTTTTGTTTTAAAAATTCTTTGCTTTATCGAAAGTAGCTTTTTTAATCCTAAAGATGTTAAATGATTGTACATAAAAAACAAGCAAAAGATATACTTGCATTTGCCTTACAACAAACTGGCCATATTAATACTTAATCCTCCGCCCATTTAGATAAACTCGAGTCTCGCTATTTCTTTATTAAGAATCCAAAAAATCTGTAAACTGAAATACCTTTGAAGTATACGAAACACTAACTGATATTGGCATTTATATTTTATTTTACAGCACATTGTAGCAAATCGAATTCAAAACAAACAGATAACGTAGGTAAGCCCAACTCGATAGATACAAATTTTGATCGAATGCTTGCTTTGCTGTATATGAGCAAATTAAACGAAAGCATATAGTTCAATAGATATAGAAAATTTGCACCAAAAAAGCTTAGTGATTTTGTGTTAATATTCTCTAACCATTTTCTTCTTGCCCCGGGAAAATGAATCGCCGATTACGTCGAACTTAAACGTATTGTCAAAATCTACAACTTTTAAGCATAGTCTAGTTTGGAATTCTTCTTCTCACATTATTTAAACAAACTAAACGGCTTACACTTACAGTATTCTAGAAAGATGAGCTACCTCGAAAATCTGAATAATCTTAAAAATATCGAATATAGTCCTAAATATTGAGCAACTTAAAATTGTTGAATAATCTCGGAAAATTTCGAATTATCCTTAATATCTTGCCACCGCAGTGTGAAGTTTTTCACAGAAATCATAGCTGCATAAAAATGTGTAGTCGAACCTTCTGATTCTTATGCAATCACCTTAAAATAATGCTCATTACCACTGATACATTTTTTAAGTCAGTGCGCAATATAGTCCGATAAATATTTTAAACAGGAATATTGGGTGCAACCCCTATGACAAAATTTCTAAGGCCATCTCTATGTTTTGTTGATGCATACCTGTGTACAGCTTATTTTAGGTAATATAGGTAATATATCCGTTAGAATTAAATTGGCATGATGTTTAGTTTCTGTGATACAGATTTTAAGTCAACATATATATTGTGATGGTCACTGAAGGTGCTTAGGTTGGATCAATCTGTTATAGTGAGTCTGTACTAAAATCTAGCAAAAAGGCCCAAAGGTGCTGGGGCCCATTTTAGTCTATAAACCCTTTAATTACTGGTTCTCGGGAATATTGCGGGTCGGAAATAGATCCTATGAAATTAATTGATCATGATATTCTCATGCTGGATGCCAACTGATTCCTAACTCGGTTCAAAATCTTTTAGTTCCTGATTCCGTTGACATAGTTCTAGATAAGGTCCACAATTTTTGAAATAATACACCCAACTCTTTTTTACACGGTCTAAATAACACGGTTCAAAAATTAGAACAAATACACAGTCATCTAACACGAATTCAAAAAAAAAAAAAAAAAAAAAAAACTCAAATTTGTCATCTTACATAAAATACATATATATGAAAAAGTCGTCGAATTACATAGTTACGCCCCTTGGCCGCTATTCTTGAAATTCGATCAAAAAAAGTCGCCCGAAATTTTCTAGTGAAATACGTCATTTCAGTCGAAAATTTTAATTGTTTCATAACAAAGTCACCGGCGACTTTTTTCGGTGAATTTCAAGAATACGGGCCCTGGGGCCTAACTATGCAATTCGACGACTATTTTCGACGGCTAGCTTTTTGTATAAGAAGGTGCAGGAAGAAAAAAGAAAACAATAGTTTTTAGTGGCAGTAACAGTGTGTACGAAAATATAATGTCGTGCGGTAAAATTATTCCATGCTATATAGTGAATGGTGGATACAGAAAAAAAATTTAAAATTAAGAAAGAAAAGATTGTAGAGTGTTGTGAATGTGAAATACAAGTTTATTGGAAAATGATCGGAAAACTGGAAGCATTTGTGGAAGGGGTAAGTTGGATAGCGTATGAAGATAGACTCAAAAATTATTTTAAGGCAAATAAAATTCCGGGGGATGAACAGTTAGCAAATTTTATTACTGTGATAGGTGCCGGGTTGTATGAAACATTAATGAAGTTAACGGTACCCACTTACCATCTGAAAAAACACTAGAGGAATGCCTTTCGCTTCTACGCAAACATTTTTCAAAAAAACGTTGAATATCAGAACAGAAAGGGCAACATTTCACAAGGCCAAACAAGAAGTTGGCGAACCATTAAATGATTTCATAATCAGGTTACAATCATTGGCGTCTTCGTGTAATTTTGGTGGTTTTTTAGTGAAGGACAAATACAAGGCTCACGCGGCACTTAGAAAGATGCTAATAGAAGAGGCTCTTTTGGACCGTTTTATTTTTGGAGAGAGAGAGAGACGAAAGAATATTTCAAGCTCTATTAAATATTAAAACGGAAGAGGACAGTTTTGAGTCTGCATGTGAACTCGCTTTGTATTTAGAAATGAGTTTTTCTGAATCCCTCCCCCCATCATACCAGTAGACATCGAGAAGTTTCACCAGTAAGATATTACGGTCAACAAGGTTATCGTGTCAACTCAGGAAGTCGTGTTCGAAATTCAAAGTTTTCGAATCATTGTCGTCGGCACATCAGGAAATAAATTGCCCGGCTGTCGAATGGATCTGTTATAAGTGTAATCAAAAAGGTCATACGTCCAGGGTATGCTACAATGAATCCTAACCCAAACAATTCTATTGTATATAAACAACATTGCTAGTGGAAATAAACCAATCATTTGGGAGTTATCTGTTGAGGATTCAAATATGGAATTCGAAGTGGATTGTGGAGGATCAGTGTCAGGGATATCTGAAGCTAAATATCTAAATAAGTTTAGTTTAATTAAAATAAAACCTAATTTCAAGAGGGTACATTAGATCAAAAGAAAAATTTGGAATTGGTTATCATTAAGCCTAAACGGCTATTTTGTGCTTTATTGGGCCGGGATTGGCTGGATGTTTTGCGACCAAACTGGAGACATAATTTGCTTTTTAAGCCAATAGTAAGTATAAATTACTCCGGTCTAAATAAAATTGACGTCGAATCGAATAGAATAGAGGTAATAAATTATATTAAATCGAAATTTTCAAAAATACTGGATACGTGTTTGGCATCTCCGATTTTGGGATATGTGGCGGATATTGTATTGCGGGAGAATGCAACATCCATTTTTCATGCACCTTACACGGTACTTTATCGTCTTAAGGAGCAAGTGGAGAAGAAAATTGAGAGGTTGGTAAGTCATAATATTCTAACTCCAGTCCGATATAGTCGTTTCGCAAGTCCAGTTGTTGTCGTTCCAAAAAAAGATAGTGAAGTTCGTCTTTGTATTGACTGCAAAGTGACAATTAATCGTTTTGTGAAAACGGAGCATTATCCAATTCCAACGGTTGAGGATATTTTTGCTAGTCTGGCGAACAGCAACTATTTCTGTGTCATTGATTTGACTGGGGCATATCAGCAACTTCTTCTAAGTGAACAGTCACAGGAATATTTGACAATCAACACGCATAAAAGGCTGTTTAAGAATACTAGGTTGCCTTTTGGAGTGTCCTCTGCACCTTCTATATTCCAGAGCGTTATGGACCAAATTTTGAAGGGAATTAAAAATGTTAGATGTTACCTTGATTATATTATAGGTGGGGCCGCTACTAGAGAAGAAGGTAGAGATGTTTTACTAAAAATTTTAAAAAGGTTAGAGCAACTCAATATACGCATTAATTTAAACAAATGCAAATTTCTTGAAAGGTCAAGTGTCAATAAAGGTCAATTGTTAAAGCGCCAGCCCCCCAAAATTTAAAACAGCTTCAGCCATATTTAGGACTTATTAATTATTATGGGAAATTTATTCCAAACCTATCTTCCGAACTTTTTCCATTATATCAATTGCTACGTGAGGATCTAGCGTATGTCTGGTCAGAGGAATGCGAGAAAACTTTCAAAAGAAGTAAAGATTTAATTTTGAGTAATTAGGTGTTAGATTTATTTGACCCTCAGAAACCAATCGTATTAACATCGGACGCTAGTCCGTATGGTCTGGGTTCTGTAATGTCACACATAGTCAATAGAGCGCAAAAACCGGTGATGTTTGCCTCTAGTACACTGTCACCAGCTGAGAAAAATTATTCCCAACTACACCGTGAGGCACTAGCTGTGATTTTTGGGGTGAAACGTTTTGAAAAATATTTGGTTGGTAAAAATTTCACTATTTGCACGGATCATCAGAGTCTCCAACAAATTTTTAACCCAAAAAAGGGAAGCTCAGCAGTTGCGATAGCGAGATTACAGCGCTGGGCTGTATATTTATCCAAGTTCACGTACGATACCAAGTACAAATCCGCTCAGAAGATTGTAAATGTGGATGCAATTTCTCGATTACCAGTCCAAGGCAGCACCAATATTGAAGATATTATAATTTGTTATTTTCGCAGATCGACCGAAGTTCCGATAAATATTGAAAAAGTTAGAAACCATACTCAAAAGGACGCAGTGTTGTCACAAGTTTATGAATATATTTTGAATAGATGGCCAAAACTATTACCAGAGCACCTCAAACATTATTTCGCAAAAACGACAGTTCTGAGTACGGAGGATGGTTGTCTTTTTTATAACCATCGCATTATAATTCCAGAATCATTAAAATTTGAAATTTTAAAATTGTTTCATGAAAATCATTCGCAGGTACCATAAATATGGAGATGGTAGCGGGATCTTATGTCTGGTGGGATAAGATTGATGCAGATATCGAAAGAGTGGTAAGGTCTTGTCTTTCTTGCCAGGGAAATCAGAATAGGTCCAAAGAAATTGTAACCTCAAAGTGGACTCCAAGCCAATATCCAATAGAACGAGTCCATTTGGATTTTTTTCATTTTTCCGGTAAAACTTTTTTAATCTTTGTGGTCTCTTTTTCAAAATATGTAAATATTGTTCTGGTTAATTCTACTAATGCAAGTACGGTGATAGCAAAGTTGTTGTCAATTATGTCTGGACTAGGATTATGTTCGAAGTTTGTTACAGATAATGGGCCACCATTTGAAAGTGCAATCAAATGGACAAGCTGAACGATATGTCCAAACTGTTAAGAAATCATTGTATAAGTTTTTATCTGGTCCAGAAAGCAAATTATCAATCCAGAATCAAATTAGTAAGTTTTTATTTTATAATTGGAATACGCCTAATGTGACAACTCAGAAAACTCCGTCTGAAATTATATTTTGTTATAAGCAGAAAACATTTTTGGTCAAAATTTAAAGTAGCGAATAAAGATCTCTATCGTAATCATTTGCGGAATCATATAAACTGGTTACCAGCTCGGGTACTTGAAGTTCTTAGCCCTTTGACTTATTTGATAAATGTTCAAAATCACATAAGATTTGTACAAGAAAAGCAGAATAAAGAGAGTAACTTGGAGGATGATGTATGTACCTCCGGGTATGAGACTTGATGAAATAGAGTTAAATGAAAATAATTCCCAAAACACAACTTTTGGTTTAAATGAAGCGAGTATTAGAACGATTAGAAAAAATGAGAAATCCATTCGACAGTCAGTAATTTCGGCATCGAAACTCAGTTCTAAAACATCATCATAGAGTCGAAATGCCTTGTTAGAGAAAACGGAAAACTTTTAGAGTATGATGAATTGGAGCTTTTAGAGAGATTTACTACAGGAAAAAATACCTACGAGTATATAGATGAAAAACTTATAAAAGAAAAGGCACTTAGAATATACGAACGACAGCAAGAAATGGAGCCATCAACAAATCTTCAGGCAACTAAGAAACCGAAATTTAATGCAAGTGAGGGATGGCTGACAGGTTTCATAAAAAGACACGCATTTCACAATGTCAAAATAAAAGGTAGCAACCAGCGATGGTGAGGTCGACAATGACATGTCAATTATATAATTGTCGACGTGTCGACAATTGTCATTGTCGACGGCTCGATTTAAAACAATAAAATGTCATCAATGTCGAAAATGTCAACAATGTCAACAATAAATAATTTTTCGATATTCAAATGTTTTCGATATTCAAACGGTTACGAAATCGGTCAGACAGTTAAGATTGTTATTTTGTTAAGATTGTTTTCTCATCATATTTGCCTTCTTGTCTGATACAGCGGCATAAATATAAGTTTTATACATTTCAAGAGCTAGTTCAGTTGATTCCAAAACAACGTCGGCCAACGCTTCTCCTGTTTCAGACTCTGTTGTGAAATCCCACGCATTTAAGAAAGCCTTTTCACCGGTTGTATTATGGATCATCGTTACAATGGTTTTTGAATTATTCACCGTATTTTTCCATCCGTCAATAACCAGAACCGAATCTTTACTACAATTTGCGGATATATTAGGTACGTAGGTAAGTGATTGTCGACCAGGTATTTTATCGGCGTCGTTCGACCGTAATGCTCTGATAAAATATTTGAAGTGCTCTGAATCTACCACCCTAAATGGAATATTATACAGTAATTCATTTATCTTTTCTTCCTCTTCTTTAGTAAAGCAGTCAACAAATCCGCTCATCGGTTTTCGAGAATTTATAGGTTTCCGTGATTTCGTCAGAGTTTGGCTTGTTAATTTATTTAGCGTAGCATTGGCAAATAAGTAATTATTTCTCGATGAAATTTATGGTTCACTAGAAACCGAAAAAAATTGAGATTCTGAGATTGTGCCACTGGATACCTCAATAATTTGTTTCGGAACATTGAGAAACGATCGGATTTACGTCTAAGTTTGACTCAAAGATATACTCTATGGCCGTGTGTGTGGGTGGTTACACGCTATAATAATTGTATGCTTCACTTATGCAAAGAATTAAATATTCAACATTTATTTTATAATGCTTTTATTTATGTTTCGGAATTCTTTCTTTTTATTTTGCACAATTTTTATTTCTTTTTAAAGATTTACAATTTATTTTGTATAAATCTTTATTTAGCTTTATTCACTTACTGGCCTCATATATAACGGCTCAGTAAAAGCTAGTAGTTAATATTTTTAATTTTAATATCAATTATATACACGACACAATGATGTGCGTCGTGACTCAGTTAAATGATTATTGTTTTTTATTGCATAGGAAAATTCCTTTTATATGAATTCTCCCTTTGTTTTTGCAGCTCATACTACGATAGCGTAAATTTAGTGAACTCGTATTTTTAGCATTTTGATTTATAGTTCAGAATGCTCATAACTAGAGGTCACGCGGAATAATTTAGGAGAATAAAATGCTTGTTATAATTTAGTACATTTTAATTTGTTTATTTTTGAACTGTCATTTTCTGTCAGTGCAATTAGTGAAATTAGTGAACGCCACAACTCCACTTGTTAATTGTGTTGTACTACCACCTATTAGAAAGTGGAAAAGAAATCAATGAAGACTGAGAAACTGAGAAATTTGTAATATGTTATGTATGATAGTTATGTATGATTATGATGAGAAAATAAAAATTCTAACAATTTTTATTTTTTTTTTTTACTGTCGACGAATTGTTGAAGTTGTCAACGAATTGATGACTTTGTTGACATAGATGACGCTGAAATCTTATTGTCGACGCATTGTCGACTCGTAAACGTCGACAATAGTAGATGACGCGTCATCAAACATCCCTGGTAGCAACGCATGTAGCAACGCATCTGGTGATAGGATGTTAAAGCCTTTATTAATCAACCGGTCATTCAAGCCACGAGCTTTGAAAGGTCAAAATATTAATCAGCTTCCCGTACATTGAATGGCGAATAAAAAAGCATGGATGACGGACGATTTGTTCAAAAAATGGTTCTACGAGAAGAAATCAAGAGATATTTGGAACAAAAGCGGCTTGAATTCAAAATAATTTTACTTATCGATAATGCATCCTGATCTGTTATTTTCGCCGCTTAATACCACATTCTTAATTCAACCATTGGATCAGAGTATACTAGCAACTTTTAACATGTATTATGTTAAGCAAGGCATTTACATTTATTTTGTATTCAGTTGAGGAAATCGGAGAAGCATGGAAAAATTATATAATAATCTGGCCAGATTGCGTCAACACTGAAATTATAACTCTCTCATCACACGCAATTGGTGATGATGAACTGATAACTGAGAAACTTTTGGATGAGGAGGATTTGATTGAAATTATAACGGTTGGTGAAAATAATGATCAAGTGCATCAACTAACAGCTGGTTTAATTCGCGAGGATTTGAAATTTGCTGTAAGTATGACACATTATTTTCTCACTCATGATCCCGACGTAGACCGTGCATTAAGCTTTCAACATAATTTGCAGGTTTGTGCGGCTCGATACCAAGAACTGTATAAAGAACTTGAAAAACCAAAAAAAAAAACAGTAACTGATAACCGATTTCTTAATAAAAAGAAACCCAAGCAACAAAATAGGGAATTTATACCAGCGTTTGGTGTAATATGTGCTATTTAAGTCGAATTTACGTAATTTTTGGGTTATTTTTCTACTATGAAGTAGTTTCTCCATATTTGTAAAATATTAGGGAAATTTTCCGAAAATTCTCCTTCGTGTTTCTACATTAAACCGGAGTTTCCCTTATAGGAAAATATTAAGAAAATTTATACTAATTTACACCAGCTAAGTGTGCTTAAAGTTGAAATGGGTTTATTGTTGAAAATAGGGTTTTAAATAGGACGAATTTTCCTCGGATTCTACCTATTCTCTCCTTTAAAGATAATATTTCTTTTAGATATAATTTATCACTAATAAGAGGATATTTTCTCAAACAAAATTTTCCCAATTTTCGACCTTCAGAAGTATTATCCATTACAGACGACAAATAAGGATTTTTACCTATATTTTAACCAATTTTTCTACCGTAGGCTCAGAGTTTCTTTAAATAAAAAATAGGTATAAATCTATTTTATACAATTCACTCTAAAGAGGTAAATCACCTAAAAATTGCACCTACAAGACGAATTTTCGAATAGGTGGCAATTACATTTTTCTTTATAGTTGAAAATAAGTAAAAATTACCAAATCAAGACATTTGGGAATTGAATTGTATTATTACATCACCGCATCATAAATCATTTTTTGTTGAAGCAGTTCAGCTCATTTCGTGTTTCGAACGTATATATTTAAAAATGAATACAAACCGGACTAATAAAAAACAAAAACCTTATCGATATTCGTCAAGTTATTTTAGAAAAGTAAATTATTATAAAAATAAAGATTTAGGATCACGCAATCCTTCAAATTTTACTTTACATGTGGCTACCTCATCACAAATAGTAGCACGGTCGGGTTCAGTGAGAAATGAAAACCCTTCACCTTCTACGAATGAATTGTCGTTTTTAAATGGGGCTACATCATGCTCATCAATTGCATTACCTACAGATGCAGGAAAAGCCATTTATGAGGATGTTGATTTTGATGATGAAATTCATGACAATATTTATCACGAAGAAGACGTTTATAGTAAATTGGAAGAGGAGGACATTTCTAATAAAATCAATTTCCAACAAAAGTTAAGGCATTGGGCTTTAGTTAACAAGTGTACACATATGTCAATTACTGGTTTATTAAAAATATTAAAAGCCCATGGACATTCGGAACTGCCAAGCAATAGTAGAACGCTTTTAGAAACTCCAGCTAAAATTGATATTATTGATATGGGAAGCGGACAATATTGGTATTATGGCATTAAGGATAATTTGAAAACAATGCTCTGTGATGTCAAAAATTCGATGACGATTAGTGTGATAATCAATGTTGATGGAATATCGCCATTCCAAAGTTCTATGTATGAATTTTGGCCAATTTTATTTAGAATTAGAAATAAGCCACTTTTAAAACCGATGGCTGCTGCCTTATATTACGGGGTTGGAAAACCACCTTTGGAAGCCTATCTTATGCCTTTTGTGAATGAATTGAATGAATTGTTGATATCTGGGATTTATATAAATGGCCATAAAATAAATCTGAATTTACATTGTTTCGTTTGCGATACACCAGCTCGAAGTTTCCTTAAAGGTTAAGTAGAAGATTAGTAATTTATTTTATTAACATTAATAATAACCCTATAATTTATTGTAACCTAGGTGTTGTTGGTGCCAATTCAGAAAACGGCGCTTGTATAAAATGTACAGTTGAAGGTATTTGGGATAAAGGAGGCCGTCACATGAGTTATCCTATTTTTAATTGCAAATCCAGAACAAACGAAAGCTTTAGAAACGGAATTGATGAAGATCACCATAAAGAAGTTACACCATTAACAAAATTGCCAATTGAGATAGATCTGGTAAAATGTTTTGTTGTCTCTCTTTACATTTATTTGATTTAGGTATATACTACAAATATAATATTAAACACACAAAGTCAATTAAAATTTTTGGATTATTTATTATTTCAAGGAATCATGAGGAAATGCTTGTTTGGTTGGTGTAATGGAAGTTACAATTTTCGAAAAAAACTTTCACCATCTGCAAAAATTACGCTAACGTGCTTGTTAGAAGACTGTAATAAAATGAAACCTACAGAAATTAATCGCGCTATAAGAGGCTTAAAATGTTTGAAATATTGGAAAGGTTCGGAGTACCGTACTATGCTGCTTTATCTTGGGCCTGTAGTTTTAAAAGATATCCTGTCGAAAGATTCTTATAATCATTTTTTGACATTTTCTTGTGCTGTTACTATTCTATCGTGCCAGGAACATCTACAATATATTGATCTAGCTGAAAAATTGCTGAATGATTATTTAGAAGGGTTTATTAAACTTTATGGAATTGATTCAGTTAGCAGTAACGTTCACAACCTGTGTCATGTCATTGATGATGTAAAGAATTTCGGATCACTACCTGAAATCAGTGCCTACCCTTTCGAAAATTTTCTTGGTCACCTCAAGGCATTAGTTCGTAGTGGCAATAAGCCTTTACAACAGGTAGCAATTCGAATCATAGAGTTATCTAAAATAAATAATAATTATAATAATCTGTCGAGTGAGCTGCCAACAATTTATTGTAAAGATGAAGTTGATGAAATTCATGAAGAGCCTAACTGTAAAAATGTGTATCGGAAAGTATGTATTGGAGAATGTTACATGCTAACTGATAATGCAAAGGATAAATGGTTCCTTATAATACAGCGAGATATAGTTTCTATGAAAAATGCAACTTACTTGAACAATAAGTTATACATTTATGGTGCTGCTGTGAAAAATAGATCTAATTTCTTTACAGAACCATTTGATTCATCGAATTTGAATATTTACTCATGTAAAGAAACTTATGGCAATATGAAGTTGTACAACGTCAATGAAATTAAATGTAAAATGTTTTGTTTAAAATATCGCTCTGAACTAATTTTTTTTCCATTGATTCATACTCTAGATGTTAAAATCAGATCCTAAATAAATAAAAAATTACGAACTAAATTGTATTCCAGTTTTATTTCAGTTCTTTGGAAAAAGAATTATTAAATAAAAATCACAAATTCAAAATATTAAAAAAAATAAAAATATAAAAGTATATTTTTCAATCACAGTTAAATAGTAGATTATTTTAGCTTAATTGTCTTCATCGGCATCGTACGATTGACTACTAGCATCATATCCATCTTCAGCATTCCCGTCATTTTTGGAGTTCGAAGGTTCAATACTGCTAACATTTGTTATCATTGGATTTGTTTTTTGATTTTTCTTACATTCGGCCGCATTTCGTTTATTCGAGTGTTTCAATACTTTCTCTCGAAACAATTTTTCAGTCTCTATTTGACTCCAGCGATTATCTGCCTTCATTAAAACTGAATTAATTACATTGAGGACGTTTTCAAAAGTTCGAAATGCAACCTTTTCGGTGCAGTTCGCCGAACGAGAAATTCCCGTCCAAGATGTAAGTGTTAGTAACTGTTTTGTAAAAATTATTTCCGATATTAATTTCACTCCCACTTTATCTCCTCTTTGGAGGCCATCTACTCCACAAATTGTCGATAAATAATGAGTAATATATGTTTTGTATTGCGGGTTACTCGCTATTTCAATATTAAAATTTTTTAAATCGGCAACCGTATTTAAGGGAAATTTATATTTTTCGCCCAAGTCTTCCTTGTTGCTGCCTCTCAATTCCTCTACGTTATTCATCAAAAACTTTTCTATCCGTTCTAATATGACTCTTTGTGATACCATCTGACTTTGTAGTCTATCGAATTTGTCATTCAAATCGTTATGACGTTTATTGCAGCCTTGGAAAAATAATTATTTAGATGTTAAATGTTATAGATATGCATCAGTTAAATTAATAAATATAATAATTACTTTCGGAACAGCTAGGGTTAGATATGAAGCAGCCATCCTCAATTACTATCACCTGATCAGAATTTTCTGAGAAACACATGTTTGTTGAATTGGTGCTACTGCTAGCTTCTAAATTACTCGATACTGTTTCAAACGCTTCTCGATGAAAATATGAATTATAATTTTCCGATGTACCACCCTTTTTGAATTCTTGAGTCACCTTTTTTTGCACTGAATGTTGAATACTGTAAAATTTAATTATTTTTAATTGTATTTTGTGTAGCAAAATATTAATTTACTTACTTTGCTTCGTCCTCGGTAGTATTTGCTATACTATATTGTTCTTCAAACAATAATCCCTCCTCGAATGTATTTATGTTACATTGTTTGATAACGCAGCGACTTTTGCCCCACTCTCCAAACACAGGTTCACTATTGCAATCTTTTTGTAATGCGTTTAAGTTTTTGTTTGGCCAAAACAAGTACCCATCTAATACCCATTTGTTTGGTACTACACTGTACTCCTTAATAATTACGGTACCTCGCTTTTTTAAAGTTTCTACTAACAAGAAATTATTATTTGTTGTGTTCTCCTCCATGGTTGGTTATGCAATGTAAAGAAACTGATGCAAAGCAAATGACAATGTAAAAATATAAACAAGAACGGCTAACTATACACAAAACGAAATTGAGCCGAACAACATAAAAATTTAAGTCGGAACTAATTTTTCGACTTAATAGTAAGGTTTTACCTAAATAGGTAGAATTGGAATTTGGTAACGAAATTTAAAATGGAGTGAAAGGTAGAAATTCCTTAAATAAGGAATTTCGTCTTAAAATAGGTAATTTCGTTTAAAGCAGATAGACATTTTCTCGTTAAAGTCGAATAATTAAGTTATTATGGAGAATAAAGACGATTTTCAAATGTTCGCCATTTATTTGGTTTTATTAATAAATGACCACAGACATTTTACTAACTAAATGTCAAAAAAAAAATTTATTTCATAATCATCAAAAAAATTAGTTCTCCAAATATTAAATATTTTTTAAGGGCGTTGTAATTTTTCGAGGTAGAAACTGCGTTTTTATCGAAAATAATACGAAGGCATTAAAATTTATTATTGGAAATCGATTTATCAGATAATATGATAAAGTTATTTTTCTAATTATACATGACGTTATTGATCGAGCGATGAAAGCAATGTTGTTCCGCGTGCAATTATTATCAAGTAGTGATGCTAGTTGCTATCAATGAAATATATTTGGTAAATTGAATTAACATAATATGAGTTTCAATATTTTTTTGCACGGTTTTTTTAAAATTGTGAAACACATCTTCGATTTTACTAAGAGCGGTATGTGTTTTTTTACACGGTTTTCTTTTTCACGGTTTTCGTTGGAACGATTCTACCGTGTGAAAAAAGAGTTGGGGTATATTTTTCAAAATGGTTGCAGGAGAGAGCCAGCCTCAAGGGTCGAAACCCCTTAACGCCTCTATTTTTTAAAAATTGAAGTCTTCCTTCTGCAGCATTTGTTTCAATTCAGTTTGTCGTTTACAACCTTTGAAGACTCTGGATAAATGTTGTCAAATTCCTTCCAAAATTTCAGGTTGTCAAGGATGGCGTGGATGCAGTGTGATATACTATATATCCGTCTTTCGCCTTAATGTTCGTAAGGTATTTTTCCTTAGCGTTTCTGTTTCGCCACAAAATCATACTTATGAAATTTTTCCGTAAACATTAAACAATCCATTTAAAAATTGACGGTTTCCTAATTTCTGCAAAGCTCTAAAACCATCTGTCTAATTCTGGCAATTTAAAAAAAAAAATTTACGCTTTCATGCTTAAAATAAGGAATGAATACAAAAATCGTTGTTGAACGTTGAATAGCAAATACACAAATCTCTTTCCTAAATGGTGATTCCAATAGAAAATCATCACTAGTGCGGAACAAAATATCGTAACTGACCTCGTTCAACCGTACCAGCAGCTCATTATAACCAACCTCAATTTCTTATTAGTGCCGCACCATGTACATATTTACTAAATTCATGGACATAACCTACTTTAAGAGATTCTGGAACTTACAGTATATTTTGAAAATGTCGCCGCCCGCGTTTTAGGTACTAAACTAAACGTGTCGGGTCCGAAATTAATACGAACAACAGGCCCGGTTCCATTTACCGTGCGGAAACTGAATAAGGTCAAACAGGAAAAGACATTGTGATTATGCAAAAATGTAGATCTTATTAAGAAATAAACTAACAATGCAATAAGAAAAGTGCCAAAACACAAAAATTATTCGGTTCGGTTTGTATTGAAGTAAAATGAAGACACACATTAAATTTATTATATGTGATTAAAAAAAATAATAAAACAAAATTATTTCAAATTTTCTAATCCCCGACAGTTAAAATTTTTGTCATTTTTGTAATTTAGATTGATTAAGATAATTAATTATTACCATTAAAATTTTATGTTCTTCTAAAATTAGTTGATTTGATTACAATTGGAGCAAGTGAGTATGTACTATTAGAATGAGTTGAGAGGATAACGATTTTTTTTTTAATAACTTTGCATTATTTGATATTTTATATATCTCTATATATAAAACGTATTTGAAATTAAGCTGTATCTATGAGATAATCTACATTTGTTTACCTTTTTTTAAATAAAAGCATTCATATTTCCCGGTATAAAATATTATATTTAATAAAAGAAATATGCAGTAAAAGCAATAAAAACATAAAACAATTTCATTTTAATATCAACTACATTAAATATTCTGTAACTGTAGTAAGATACGAAATTAATCTAAAGAAGCTTTAGGAAGTGGGTTAAGAGAAAAAAATGTTATCTCGAACATTTTTATATTCGTTTTTGTAAAATACGAGTATTAGGTTCTTCTAGAGTTGTAGTATTAACGAATTATACGGAAACTTTTTATAATAATTATCTGGCTATAACCCGGAAGAACATAAGATTTCAAACAGAAGTCACAAGTAAGTGTTAAACACAATTGTATTAAAATTATTTAAAGTTTAATATGTATTGCGTATAATTCGCTAATACCATATCTATATGGTTGGTTTCCATATATCAGGACATAATTAGGATTTCAGTCAGTCCCTAAAATGGTATTTTTGAAATCGGATTACGAACATTTTCGCAACGAAACGTTACTACAATTTTCGTAATGGTTTTTTCGTTTCTTATTCCATTTCGTAATGAAATTATTTGGATTTTTATTTTAATTTAATGTTCATAAAACTCAAGAATTTCTGTTGATGGTTAAAAGTAATAAGTCCACCACATTTTGATCACATCCTTATTCTGAATTGTGACTAATTAAATTTTAAAGGATTGACAATGGAGCGAGCAAATATGGAAATTAATCCACCATATGACAGACTTTCCTTAGTTTTTTTAACAATGGTATTGCATGGGATTGGTACATTATGTTTACTACCGCAAACAAATATTTTTCTGAGTATAAAATTGATAAGTTATATATTGGAGGGGTAGGTTACTCCATTAGCAACAAATTTTTCAGCTAATGTCGAAATTACAGCCCAAATACCTAATTTATTATTTAATTGGATAACTATTTTTGTTCAAATGGGTGGCAATTTAATAACTCGGATCGTTTGCAGTTTATTCAGAGAAGTATTAATTTTCGTTGTTACTGTAGCGTTGGCAATGTCAGATTCATCATCATGGTATAAAACATTTTTTTGGGTTACAATGACAACCATTATAATTTTAAACATTGCTGAAGGAATTTATCAGAATACTGTGTATGATATGGCTGCAAAATTACCATTAAAATATACTGGAGCTGTGGTACTTGGATTTATAATATTAGTGGTACATTTACATCTGTAGTTAGCAAGTAGAAAATTTTCTTCATCTATTCGCAAAGCTGCTATCTACGAGTATTATTTTATTATGGCAATATTGGTTCTAGGTGAAGAAGAGGTCGGGCTATAACATTAATCAAACTTCACCATTTCCACAACTATTTAATGTATTCTTCGTATTTTTGTCACGTTGTCTATTTCCCCACAAGTACATTCATACATTAAAAGATCAGATCCCGAAATTTGGGTTATGTACTTTTTACCAATTAACACTTGTGACATGTTAGGTAGCCTAATCGCATCATTTCGCAATTGGCAAAATCAAAATATTTAATATGACCTGTAATGTGCAGAGTTTTCTTAGAGTTAAATTATTTCAAAATTTCAAAAACAAATAAAAAAATATTTGTAGTATAAAAATGAAAAATAAAATGGATGTGTACACACAACTTTCTTTTACCAACAAAGAATTTTTAGGTTTTTTTTAAAATTTTTGGAATCATTTTGTATTAAGTAATTTTTGTAAACCTTATACTTTTTAAGATATTTGCAATATAAATTTTCTGGGCCAAAGGAGTGGCCACTTCCGGTTAGTCTATTTGGAGTAAAATTCACTGGGACCTCCCAATTTATCAAAAAAGTTTAAATCTGAAGTTTCAGTTCGAATGATTAAACCATCTGGGCTGGAGGGAGGGCACAGACTGACAGACTGACAGACAGACACCATTTCAAAACCCACTTTTCGGACTCAGGGGACCTCAAAACAGATAAATCTCTAAAAATCTCAAGGTCCAAAATTTTCATGATTACTATACTTTATTTTACTAGAGTAAAAGAAAGTGAAAATATTTTGAATTCCCTAATGTGACCAGTAAAATAGCAAAAATTTAAAATGATTTTTCGTCCTCTCCTCTCAATTGTGATTTTTACTATATTCTGTGATGTGTAGTATCGTGGTGATTAGTATGTTGAGTAACTCTGAATTAGGTACAACGCACAATAAAAACAACGACCAAATTGAAACCAAGCCAAACTGCACACATCTGGTTAACACCTTTTTAGCCTATGTTTTTAGAAGTGAAAAATGTAAAAGTGGTAAAATGTCCAGAGAACAGTTGGGAGTACTTTTATGCATAAGTGTCACGGGTGGAAAACTTAAACCAATCATTAAATCGATCCCTGTAACATAACCCCAAGTTAAATCGTAAATAATACCCCAACCGAACAACTCACTTAACCCCATCACAAGCTAATTAAATCTTAAATCAACTTCAACCCAACTTAGATCGAAGCAAATCTCAATGCTCTGCTCAACTCCACACTGAATCGCCAAACCAACTCGAAAATTAACTCGATTGGAAAGCTACATGCGTGAAGAGATTCAACTGAAATTAACTCAATGTATCATCTAACCGAACCCCTCACTCCAATCCAACCAAACATCAACTCAAACCGTATTCAACCCTAACTCGACCTCAACTCAACCCAACCCGAAACTCAACCATAACTCAACCCCAACTCAACATTTAACTCAACCCAAAATCTACGTTCAACTCAAGGCAAACCCAAACTCAATTTGGGTTTAACTCAAACCCAAAACAAACACGCGTATATCAATTCAACTTTTTCTAATTTCCACCACAACCAACTCGACAACTCAACCCTCAACACAATCCTTACTTAACGCCAAGCTCAATCCTCAAATCAACACGATTCGAAAAATTACATGCGTACTTGTCCTTAACTCACAACTCAATATCAACTTAACCCCAAACTTAACGTTCAACTCATTCCTCAAATCAACACAATTCGAAAAGCTACATTCGTTGATGATCTTAACTCAAAACAACTCAAGCTAACTACCATATCTATCCCTAACACAAATAAATTCCCAACTTAAGCGCTAACTCCCGACTTTACTCATTCTCAAATCCACCTCAATCCAACTCAACCCGCAAATGGAACCCAAGTCAACCGAAAGCTAAACGCCCCACTTAAACCTAAAATCAGAATAAATAAACTATAGATGATGTATCCGGTGTGAAGTTTTCCACAGAATTCAGAAGTGCAGCTACACAAATCAACAGATTACAAAAATGTAGCTACACAAATTTAGCAAATAGTGTAGTTGTACACAAGAAATGTAGCAGGATTAAAAATTAAATCGAGTGTGAAATTAAAAATTATTTTTAATGGACTATAGACTAATAAAATAAAAATTAAATTAAAACTAATTGTTGTAGTGGTCACTTGTTGGCCAGTTACAAGAAATCCTAGAGATGTCTAAGTAAATCTGAGTATGCCATAATATTGTTTGCTTTTAGTAGAACATTTGGTCCATTAATCATTTTAACGCGACCCTCAAGGGGTGAGATATCGCATTTCCATACTTGTTGAAGAATCGACCACTAAAACAAAACAAATTAATTAGGATTTTGTATTGTGACGGTGACATCTAGTGTGTAATAGAATAGGTTTAATGAATAGCTCAATGTTTACTGTACTAAAATGGAATTTTTCATGATAAAATTGTTACGTAATGTTTCTACGCTATTTTAACTGGAAAAGTCATGAACTTTCGAGAAGTTTGGTTTGTGTATATAAAATGGCAAACAAGATCGAATTGGATTATTCGTATTTGGAACGCGATAGACTAAACTTGTAAGATTATTAGTAGTATTTGGAAAGCGGCAGTGTGAAGAATAAAAAGTTTTTAAAAAGTGATTTAAAAAGTGTTGTAGTGCGAAATAAAAATTATAAGTGAATAGTAAAATTGTGTAAAAATTATTTAAAGTGATTTTGTGAATTTTTATTGATAAACTGTGTTGTAATAATTCTTGTGTGAAATAAATTAATTCGTTGGAGATAAATTAAATTGATTTTGTATTATTCACAATCCAGTGATACGAATCTTGAGTGACAAGGCGAAAACGTAACAGTATTGTTACGTTTTTGCCTTGTCAATCAAGGAACTTATCAGTGGATTGTGAATAATACAAACTCAACTCAATTTATCACCAACGAATTTATTTATTACACAAAATTTATTACAACACAGTTTATCAATAAAAGTTCACAAAATCTCTTTATATAAATTATTCTTAAATTTTACTGATTACTTTTACTTTATTTATCGCACTACAACACTTTTTTTTAAATCACTTTTTAATTCCTTTTAATCTTTATACTATCGCTTACCAAATATTACTTATAATCTAACAAGTTTACTCTATCGCGTTCCAAATACGAATAATCCAATTCGATCTTGTTCGCCTTTTTATATTCACAAACCAAACTTCTCGAAAGCTCATGATTTTTCTAGTTAGAATAGCGTAGAAACATTACGTAACAATTTTTATCATGGAAAATTCCATTTAGTACAGTAAATCATTGAGCTATTAGTTTTACTTATTCTATTACACACTAGGTGTCACCGTCACAGTATTTAACTTTAATTTATTGTAATTTTCATTTGTAGCTCAATTATAAAATATGTGTATTAGATAAGCGTAATTCAGCTATTAATTGTTAGATGTCTCTTCAAGCAAATTTTAATGTTATTATTTATTATAAGAGATGTCATTAGAAAATTCATTTAAATTTTGTTCAGTGGCTTACAACCATGAACTGGTTTTGGAAAGTTATTTTCCGGGCAACACGAAGTTGAGAAAATTTTGATGACATTAACTTTTTGGTTAATTATAAAGCGATCTTCAAAGCGATAACAATTAGAAGTAAAATTATATTTATGGTTAAAAATAAAATTGTACATTATTAAATTACATTGTTTTACTTAAAATTAAGTTAAAAATAAACAGTTCATGAATCGGTGCTGCCTATGGCCTTTTGTGATTTCATCTTCTGATCCAGCGACAAAAAAAGTTTGTGCAAATTACACCAAATTTGTTTATGGTCCTTCGAGCCGGATAGTAATTCAATTCATGCGAGCGCATTGTGAAAATTTGGAATCTGCAAGCCGCCATATTATCTTCAAGAAAATTCCACTTGGGATGCCAGCCACATGAAAATCTACAAAAGTAAAACAAAAGCGTGAGTTGTTTATTTTAATAAAATAGAAAACTTTGGTTTCGTGCGATAAAATATCGTGTGTAAAAAGTGTATCCTAGCGTGCAAAATGACTGAAGAACAAAAAGATATTAAGTCACGGCGAAGAAAACGTGGCAATATTAAAGCTGCTATGACGCGATTGGAGCTTTATTATTTAAACGTTACGGTGGAAACTGGATCTGAAGAAATCGGTATTCGTATAGAAATGTTAGAAAGGATGTATAATGAGTTCAAGGACGTCGATGAACCGTTTATCCGCAACAAGTTTCAGGAATGGCAAATTTCGAAGAACGGTACTGTAATTTAAAGGCAAAGTTTCGTGCGGAATCAAATAAACGCAACAATTTATTCCATGAGTTGCACAAACAATTTAATTCCACGATGCAGACGTTTGTTCAACAACAAAATGAATATTTTGATACTCCCAAGATAGAAGTTTTGCCTTACACACGAATAAGGATGAAATGAAGTTACCTAAAATCACTATACCTCCACTTTGTGGAACTTATGCGGACTTCCCGTCGTTCAAGGATCTCTTTGCAGCAACAATTCATAATAATGAATCTTTATCGAACGTTCACAAATTTAAATATTTAAAAGCATGTTTCGATAACAGATGCCAATTACGAAAGCACATGGGATAAAATTGTGAAACGGTACGATCATAAAGATCATATTATGACAAATTTAATTCGCTAATTTTTGACACAACGAGAACAGGCAAATGGCTGATACGAGTGATGAAGTTTTAAGAGGATTTAAGGCATTAGATGATGAAGCTAAAACACGAGACGGATGGCCAATATATATCTTACTAGAAAAATGCGATAAAGATACAAAAAGAGCATGGGCATTGAAGACAATTGACAACCAACTTCCAAAGATGAACGATTTTATAACATTCCTAAACAATCATATAGCAACGCATTAGAACGAGCGCAACCAAGTCAAAGGAAGATCGTGCGAAATAGTAGTGCAATTACGAATACAAATATTTCGATAGCAGCAGCAGCTTGCCTATTATGCAACGAACAGTATTTATTGCATCAATGCGATAAATTTCTTGCATTAGACATTTCAGCTCGTCGCGGCTTAATTACAGAAAACAGGTTATGTTTTAACTGCATGAGAGCCAATCATCAATCACAACTGAAGATATCGATACTAAAATTCAAACTGTGTTAAACCAAGAAGTCATAACGGGAGCTGAATAGTTGGACCAATTTACGTCCTCATCAAAGGGCACAGCTACTTTGGGTAATTGCCTTGCGAATATGAGTATCCAGGCGGTTTTGCCTATTGCACTAATTAATATCAAAGATGAACTGGGGCAAATGCGACCAGCTCGAGTTCTCTTAGATAGTGGATCACAAGCTTCTTTCGTCGATGAGAAGTTCTTCAATCAGCTCATGTTGACCAAAAAATGTGCAAAAATTGCTATATTAGGACTAGCGTCGTCAGGAATTGTACTAAGGGAGTTACTAATGTAGAAATAGTATCACGGTTCACTAGTAATCCAATTCAAACTAAACTATTCATTTTGGACAAACTTCCTTTAGTTTTACCATCAACACCAATTCATTCTAAAGAAGTCCAAATTCTTCAAGATTTAGAATTAGCCGATCCCAAGTTTTATGAGATTGGCAAAATCGATATGCTATTCGGAGCTGACATTTTTTTTAATGTTTTACGAGATGGGAAGAGAACGATTCCGAATTCTTCGATTGTAACGCAAAATTCTGAGTTTGGTTACATTATATCTGGAAGAGCAAATTCTCCTAACACGCTTTCTTCAAATCACATCAACTTGAATACCGAGGTTAAATTAGATTAAATTCTTAGAAGGTTTTGGAAAATGGAAGAGCTGCCAACAACGAAACAATTGAGTCCAGAAGAGATTGAAATCAAGAATCACTTCTCGTCAAATGTTCAGATAAATATTCAAGGTCGATTTGTTGTAAAACTTCCTTTTAAAAAAAACAAAAACAAATTCGGAAATTCTACAATATCGAGAGAAAACTAACATCAAACGCAGGTCTTAGTATTGAATACAAAGCGTTTAGGCTGAATATTGTCAACTCAATCACATGAAGAAATTCCGGTACATGACATTCCAATGATTAGCGATACATTTTTTTACCTTCCTCATTATGCCGTGTTAAAAATAAGTAGTACTAATACTAAGGTTCGAGTGGTGTTCGACGGATCATGCAGAAACTCAACAGGAGTATCGCTCAATGAAACAATGATGGTTGAACCAACAATACAATCATCTCTGTGGGAAATCTTAATGCGATTCCGAACTCATAAATACATAATGACTGCGGACATAGAGAAAATGTACCGGCAGGTCTTAGTTACTGATGAGGATGCAAATTATCAAAGGATTTTATGGCGAGAAAATCCAGAATCATCTTTAACGCATTACAAATTAGTAACAGATACCTGTGGTACTGCATCTGCACCCTTTTTGGCTACCAGATGCCTAGCTACATCAATTAGCATTAGACAATTTCTTGTCCCATCCGGAAGCATCTAACATGATCAAAAACGATTTCTACGCAGATGACTTGTTAACTGGCTGCAACTCCCTCGAACAGATGCTAAAATTAAAAAACGAAATTACTAAAATTTTAAAATCAGCTGGATTCGATTTAAGAAAATGGTCTTCCAATACTACCTTGATTAATGGAAATGATCCTCATGTAAATATTTGCGATGAGATAGCTGCGATTAAAATGCTCGGATTACAGTGGTTCCCACAACATGACTATTTTTCATTTAAGGTGCAAGATGTTGCCAATTATCTCTGCTACAAAGTACAGTATTGTTGTCAGATGCATCTACCATTTTCGATCCGTTCGACTGGTTATCGCCATCAACAATATTAATAAAAAAAAATGGAGGTGTGGCCAACACACGACTTTCTTTTTTTTTTTTTTTTTTTTTTTTTTTTTTTTCGTCCCTGCCCAAAAGCGGCTAGCACTACGACCTAAAAGATCTTTTGTGCTGTTGGGTACTGTTACTCCAGGAGCTTCTCCACCTCTCTAATAAAGGCGAGAATGCTATTTATAGAGGCCAATTTACATTTCTCCGGGGTCAGATACCTCTCTTCAAAATGAATCCACCTCCGTGTGCACAGAGCAACACACTCACATAGTATGTGTTCTGCGGTTTCTGTCTCTTCCAAACAGAGTCGGCACTCCGTCTCTGTGGACAGGTTCATTTTGTTCAAATGATATCTCAGGTTACAGTGACCTGAGAGAAAACTCACAAGTTTCCTAATATTTCCTTTGCTGAAATTGATCGCCAAATTTTTGTGGTGAAATGGTCTGATCAAAGATTTGGCTTGTCTAAGGCCGGGAATACAGTTCCAATAAGTCAAGCACTGTATTTTTTCCCATTTACTGATTGTGTAGGTTGCAGAAGCCCACGGGATACCACAAAAAGGCTCAGGGCCAATGAGTGTAGTCGACGAGCCTGCCCGTGCAAGTTCGTCGGCTATCCCATTTCCAGTGATGCCCATGTGACCAGGCACCCACCACAACCTTACTTTGTTTTGACAAGAGAGAGATTGTAGCAGTTTATAACAACTTTGAACCGACTTGGAAACCAAGCAGTTAGAAGCCAATGCTTTCAGTGCTGCTTGGCTGTCAGACAAAATGTGGATGGATGCGCCTTTAAGACCTTTGGTCATAATAATAGAGACGCAGATTTCGATGGCGTGAATTTCGGCTAGAAAAACACTGGGGTAAGTACCCAGTGATTTCGATATTTTGTGATTGGGTCCAAAGACACCAATGCCGACTCCACTATCCATTTTTGATCCATCAGTGTACCAGACTAGGCTGTTAGGTTCCATCTGCGGTAACCCAGTATCCCAGTCTGTTCTATCGGGGATTGTTACCACGAAATTCCTGCCAAAGCAGAGTTCTTTCGGCATAACGTCCGGGACACTAAAGAACATATTCAGGTCTGGAAGTTAATTCAAAATGTCCAGGTGACCCATATGGTCATCATGACTGTATTGATTCGCGAGCTTCAATCTAGCTGCACAGGTAGCAGCTGATTTTTTGACGTGGATATGAAGTGGAGTGAGCCCGATGAGAGCTTCCATTGCCGCCGTAGGGCAGGTGCGCATAGCACCTGTAATTCCGAGACATGCTAGTCTCTGTAATGAGGTCAGCTTGTTCATAATAACTTTTTGCTGTACCTTAGGCCACCAAACTATTGCCCCATATGTTACAATTGGCCTCACTATCATGATGTACATCCAGTAAATCATTTTTGAGTTCAGGCCCCAGGTCCTGCCGAACATACGCCGGCAGGCCCACATGGCCCTGGCCGCGCGTTCGGTAGTTGAAGTAATATGAGAGTTCCAAGTTAGTTTCTTATCTAGGACAACACCCAGATATTTGACTTCATTGGAGTATCCGATATTTATATTATTAAGACTAATTGAACCAAGGTTCAAATTACGTCTTTTGGTGAAGGGCACCAGGACTGTTTTGCTAGGGTTAATCGAAAGGCCCTCCCCAGTGCACCAGTTCGAAATAACAAGCAAAGCCTGTTGCATGCTGGCGGACATCGTACGTTCATGCCCTCCAGAGACTATGATAACCAAATCGTCCGCATAACCAATGGCATCGTACCCAAGTAGATGGAAATTATCAAGCAACTCGTCGATCACGAGTGACCACAGCAAAGGGGACAGGACACCGCCCTGCGGACACCTTCTTGCTGCCGTAATCGTGACTGACTCATTACCTAATTTAGATGTAATCTTCCTACTAACCAACATGGAACTAATCCAGTGGTTAGTCGGATCGTCAATACCTCTACGCTTGATTGCCCTAGCAATTGAGTCGTATCCAGTATTGTCAAAAGCTCCCTCAATATCCAGAAATGCACACAGAGCAATTTCTTTCGAGCGATAGGCTGCTTCAATCTTGGTGACAAGTAGATGCAGCGCACCCTCTGTGGATTTGCCTTTCCTATAGGCGAATTGATTTGGATTTAGAGGTCTGGTTGCCGTTAACCAGTCTCTGATATGAAGATCTATAAGTCGTTCCATGGTTTTAAGAATAAACGATGTAAGACTGATAGGTCGAAAGGACTTAGGAAGTTCACATGGCCGATTGCCAGGCTTTGGGATAAAAACCACGTTTACTTGACTCCAAGCCTGTGGTATGTGACCCCAATTGAAGCTAGTTCTAAACAAGGCCACCAGAGCAGGGGTAATCAAGTCCAGGCCCCTTTGAAGGAGGGCTGGGAAGATTCCATCCCCTCCTGGAGCCTTGAAAGGCTGCAAAGAGTTAATGGCCCATTTGACTTTATCCGGAGTAAAAAGCTTACCGGATAAACTATTAACCCAACCCATATTTACACCCATGTGTGTACCAGATATGGAGTTAGTGATTGTATTTGTGTCGCAAACAGTGCAGCCCGGAAAGTGCACTTGAAGCAGGGTTTCGAGCGACTCTTTGCGACCTGATGTATAACTACCATCGGATTTCAGAAGAAGCCCAATCCCGTTGGACTGATCTTTAGCTAGAACTTTATGGAGTCGAGCAGCTGTAGGTATATCCTCGATATTTCCACAGTTTTTCCTCCACGTGAGGCGTTTGGAACGCCTTAGTTCTGTGTTGTAACTGGTTAGGGCTTGCCTATATTCATTCCACTCATTGGAATGCTTTGCCCTATTAAATAATTTCCTAACCTTCTTACGAAGTTTAGCCAGCTGTTCGTTCCACCATGGAACTTTGCGATTAACCACAACGTTACGCACCACACAGCTGCTTTCGTAGGAAGATAGGAGCACGTCATTAAGCAGACCAGCTGCGGTTTCTAGGTCACTAATTGAATTCAAAGATGTTGGCAGCATGTCTGCTTTGATAAATAAAATATCCCTATATGTTTTCCAATTTGTAAAACAAGGGATACGACGCTCTGTTGCCTGTATGATCACTCCCGGTATATCGAACCTGATGTGCATGTGGTCCGACAGAGAAGCTTCGCTTGAAACATACCAGTTTGCAACAGAGTTGGAAATAAACTGACTTGACAAAGTGAGGTCCAACACCTCTCGCCGAGTCGAGTTTATGAAAGTGGGGTTCGAACCTTTATTTAAAATGTCTATGTGACAACTCATAAGATAATTTAAAAGGGACTCACCTCTGCCATTTGTATCACTGCTGCCCCAAATGATATGGTGTGCATTAGCATCGCAGCCTATGATGAAATGCTTGTTTTTTAGGTTGCAGTAATCCACCAGATCCTGTACAACTACAGGTGGAGCACTAACCGACTCACCAGGGAAGTACGCAGAGGCACATATTGTCTCCTGCATTCCCCTGCTAGTCGGAACCTCCAGGATTACTGCAACCAAATCCTTAGTGGTGAACTCTGGAATTGGAAGAACGTTAATATTAGATGAAACAAATATTGCTGCTCGGGGAACTTCCTCCCTTCGATCGTAAATCAACTTACATGACTTGAGGTGGAGGCCTCTGATTTTTCCTCCATTAACCCAAGGTTCCTGGATAAGGCCAAGGGTTAAGTGTTGTTTCGCGAACCTGTTGCAAAAGGTATCCGAAGCTCCTTTTGCGTGATGCAGATTCGCTTGTAGTACCCTAATAGTACCAGCCATACTGGATGATTAGGGTAAAGGAGCTCTACGCTCCTGGCTGCTTGCCAGCCGTCTGCTTTGCGGGATTTGGCCTGTTTCTGCCACTTTTCCCAGTAACACCCCGAGCGCCCATATGCTTAATTTTCGGGGTGAGTGCTGATTTACTCGATCCCACAGTAGGAGTTGCGGAGAGATCCGTTGATCGTGCTCCCGACGAAGAGGCAGCAGGAACAGAATGCTCAATAGCGCTGCTGTTCCTGGATGCCTCCTCGTCTGTGATTGTGCCTACTACTGGGGCTGGTAAAGTACCCTCCTTACTGGAGCTGACTCCAGTGGTTGGGTTGGTAGAGGGGGAATCCTTCTTGAGAAGGAGTTTTATCCTACCAAAGCGGTATGCGATGTTCCCGTTGGATTCGCGTAGTTTCTTCATGGAAGACTCGCCTTCCAGTTGTCGCAGTTGTCGTCCGTTGCAGTATCTTCCATGAGTTGGCCGCGAGACCATCGTTCTGCGCGGCCATGGTAGCGAGAATCTTCTCGCTAGTTAAGCTAAGGCTCTGTGGAAAGAACCCCCTAACGATGTTTGGCCGAGGAAAATCATCCTCTTCCACCAAAGTTATGTTCAGACCAATTTTTTCCCTTAGGCTTACAAAACTGTTCCTCATCCATTCCGCTGTGGAATGATCGGAACATATAAAAAATAGCCAACCTGTTCTCCGGAAACAGCCAAGGAATTGCGGCTTGTGGTTTGAGCCTTGCATCCCAATAATGAGGTCAATGACACACTCCTGTATGTTTGCCATTTGCTCCATACTAAGAGGATTGCCACTGAGATCACCTGGTACGATGCCCAGCTTAACACTGCCTGCTACCTGGCTGAAAGAGGGCTTTACCGGAGAAGGCCCTTCTTTTGCTTTTTTGGCAGGTGGTTTATTTGGTTCCGGAGCAACCTCAAAAGACCTCTCACGCTTACCACCAGACCTCTTGTCTAGGGTAGGAGCAACAGGCCCCGAGGATGCTTTCAGAGGGGTCGCGAACTTAGCAGCAGCTAGAGCCTCTTCTCTAGTTTTGCCTTCCTTGAGCCCCTTTTTAAAACGCCTTCTTTCGAAGGAGTTGAGCTTAACCCATTCCCCGGCGTTGAGGGACATGTTCCCAATATCAACACCAATGGTTGAGGTGCCCGATAACTGTGAGATTACACTTATGTTGTCGTCACAGAAGGTGTCCGTAGTAAAAGAGGTGGACTGTTCCACCTTTTCCTTGGTCCGGACGTTAAGATAATCAAGAGTGGTGGCCCTTGTGGCATCTACCATTCCATCATAGCTTAGGAGACCCAACTCAATAGCTGGTGAAGTTGATGCTTTTAAAGAGGCATCACCCTCTATGTTTTTTTTAAATTCGGTTTCCATTTGAATCCCACGAGTATCCGAGAAATGAAGGTCACCCACAGCAGAGATCGGTATACTGTGGGAAGGCTACTTTAAACCGGGAGTCGCCTGGTACCCGGAGTTCACATACTAAAGAGTAAGCTCCCCCTTAGCCACGCAGCTCTCAGCGTATGTTGTCCCACCAAAGCTTGGGGCAATGGATTTACCGCCATTGCACGGTCGTGTAAGTTACTTGGCTACATTCTAGGATGCATTGCCCGGTTGTCGCCACGAGGAGGCGTAACTACACTAGGAAGAAGTCTTATGAGAATCGCATATCCTAGAAAGCTTTGACTCCTAAAACTACTCCCCCAACAACCCACGACTTTCTTTTACGAACACAGAATTTTGAGAAATTTAATTTTTTTTTTAACTTTTTTTTAAATTTTTTTTTTATTATTAAATTTTTAAATTTTTAAATTTTTTTCTAAATTTTTTATTTTTTATTTTTATTTATTTTTAATTTTTGGAAACATTTTGTTAACACTAGTTTTTTGTAAACACTAGTTTTTTGTAATTTAATCTAATGCCCCCTCATTTTACTTTTCATTAGCTCAATTGTTAGTAAAATCCCCCCAAACAAAGTTTATTTTATTTCTTTAGAGTCACATTAGATTTCAATTAAAAGTGTTTTTTAAATAATTTTATTTTATTTGCGGAAAAATATCTTCTAGTAAATAATCAATCTAATAGGGAAAAATCTTTAACACCTTTGACATACTTGCAAAACTTCATATCGAATTTCTAAACCACCAATTTTAATTGTTCACAAAATGGTATTCCTCTGTAAACACACAAGTAAAATTTCATCATAATGGATTGAGAAATAACCGAGTCCTTTCCTAACTGACCATATTCCAGAACTTTTTATAAATATCATTTTAGAATCCCATTTCTATCGCACTTGTCGAATTTCATCAAAATCGTTCAAGAAATATCCAAGTTCCATCCTACTTGGCCATATTCCAGAACTTCATCTAAAAATCATTTGAAGATCCCATTTCCATCATACAAGTAGAATTTCATCGTACTGAGTTAAGAAATACCCAAGTTCCATCCTACTTAGCCTTACTAAGGTTAAATAAAGGTTAAAAAATCCAAAACCAATAACATAAACTTATTAGGAAACTATACGAGAAGCGTTTATTTGCTATGTATCTAGCATAATGTTTTTTATTTATTTGTTGCAAACTATCACAAATTTTGTATGAATTGATGTACGTACTCACACTTAAAAATTGTAAACACAAAAAATAAATAAAAATAAAAGTAGTGAGAAATACGAATTTTTGTTCGATTTGTTTTTTGTATTCTTTATACTCGTAGAGCAAACTCAATTCAAAGTCAAACGCAAATCAAGAAGAAGTAAGAGGTGAGAAGAAATTAACAGCAGAGAGTCTGATTTAAAGAGATTAAGAAGATAAAGTTATTACAGTTCTACTGTATTTTCCATTTATTGTTGTTGTTTTTTTATTTTTTGAAAATAAATGTTCACGAGACGTCTCGGTATTACATCGTTTTTGGTAATACCTTCATACCATCATATCATAATACCATCATGACCATTACCACAAACGACACTATCACCATCAATATCATAATCACTATTACCATCATTATTATTGTCACCATCACTATAACTATCAATATCACCATTAAAAGAATTATGATACACAACCAATATCTAAAACTCAACTCAATTAGTGAAGTTTTAGAAGTTCCCCCGTAATAACATTGGACCAGATTTCTTAAGTCTTTTACAATATTTGTGTAAAGTTTGGTTCAAGTCTTTTGTAAAGGTGTGTGGATTTGTTTAAATATCATACTCATATACAGATCGCTTAACTGCTCACTAAACCGTAATCAAACACCAACGCAACTCCAACTCAACCCCAATTTAATCCACAAATGTAACCCAACTCAACTGCAAACTCAATGCCCAACTCAATCCTCAAACCAGCATATATAAAAAATTGGTCCACACATCGGCCCCAACCCAATGGCAACTTAACACGATGCCAAATGGGACTCGTCAAACAGACATAACAAAATCGGATAATCTGTCTGGACGGATTCCGTCCGACAAACGGAAATCCACCCGACACATATTTTTTAACATTGAAAATGTTTTACGGACCGCTATCTATATATTTTGGTCACGAAAAAGCGTTACGTTTTTATATAAAAATAATATTTTTTTGTTTTGTTTTGTTAGTTTGCTTGCTACGTATTATGCCGCATACTCGAAAAAAAAAATCAGTAAGCGGCATTACACATAAATAAAAATGTTGTTTTTGTTTTGTGTAAAATTTGTTTAAATATAAAAATAATATTTTGTTTTGTTAGTTTGTGTAAGATCTTGCTACGTATTACAAGTAAATAAAAATTTTGTTTTATTAGTTGTGTAAATTGCTATACGTATTACACGTTAATAAAAATTAAAAAAAAAACAATTTGAATTAAAAAGTTAATTTTTTATAAAATAAAGATTAGTTCGAGATGGCTCCTCTTACTTCCGCTTAACGACAAGCCAATTATCGTAAGAGAAAGCGTGAGCAGTTAAATGTTTCTTTTGGTTCCAGTTCTGATTCTACAGCGGCAGAGCGTCAAGTGGCTTGTAGAAAACGGAAACGAGAGCAAACTATTACGATTAATTTAGAATCTAAATGGAATATGGAGTTTAAAAAGAGATTTGCAGATAATGGTTTCGGCTTGTGATACAAAAATGATTTATCACGCATTTCATCTAAATGCTATGCCTTAATTCAGAAAGAATTTCCTTTACAGTGTGTAAAGAATATGATGGCGTGTAGTACATGTAAATCATCGATTGATAAACATAAAATTCCACAATTATCGAGTTCCAATGGATTTAAATATCCTGAATATCCAAATCATCTACCGGATTTGGGTGTAATTGCTGAACGGCTGGTATCACCTAAATTACCTTTCATGCAAATTAGACGTTAACGGTATCAACAGGGCACCTATAACATTATCGGACAAGTGATAAATGTTCCTGTTGACGTAAATAATATGGTGAATATGCTTCCTAGAGCATTAGATGATGATTTTACTATTAATGTAAATATAAAGCGACATCTTCTACATAAATCTTCCTACATCGAAGGATTTGTAAACAAAGACACGGTTAAACAAATGGTTAAATTACCTTATTAATAAACCGTTGTACGTGCATCACAATATACAGATTGATGAACATTTTTTTTTTTACAATCAATTGCATCTAAGGACGTCGATGTATTAGAACCATTGGAATTTGATGATGCTCAAGAAAATTTATTAGGTCAACAGCATACTTTATTTTGGAGTGAAGATAAATATTTAAATTTGGCTCCAGGCCAAAAAGAAAAGCCATTAAGTCTATTGTATGATCAATATGCTGAAGAGTTATCATTTCCTAAAATTTATTTGGGATATCCTCGTGTCTTTAAATCAGATGTGAATGTTACACCTTTCATAATGGCCACATCTGAAATTCGACGACGAGATCGTCGTGGTGTAACCCCACACCATATATTATACATGGCAATGAAGATTTTGCGAATTCGTGTGAGTGAAGGATTGTATTTAGCTTTTCGAGCCTCTGATATGGAACATACGACTAGAAAGATGATGGAGGATAAAGATTACATAGAATCGTGTATTGATACAAATTTATCGTTCATGAAAAGTATTCCAAACTCAGCTCAATATTGGATTGAACGAAAGAGAAGTTTATTTGCTATGATGCGACAATTAGGAAAACCAACGATGTTTTTAACACTTAGTGCATCTGAAGTAAAGTGGGATGATTTAATACGATTGTTGCATCGATTAAAATATCATCGAGAAGCAGATAATGTTGAATCATTGAGTGCCATGGCTCGAGCTTCTCTTGTAAATGAAGATCCGGTTACGTATAATTTATATTTTAACAAATTAGTTGATGTGCTGATGGCTATGCTTCAGCTAAAGAAAAATGGTCCTTTTGGTGATAACTATGTCGTTGATTACTTTAAATGAATTGAATTTCAACATTGTGGTAGTGCACACGCTCATATTCTATTGTGGTTGAATAATGCTCCCGACGAAAAAGTTGGTGCAGATATGTCGGAAAGTATTAAATTGATTGATCGTTTGGTGTCCGTTGATAAAAATCATTTATCACCTAAGTTTATAGATTCTCAGACACATCGACATACTTTTACTTGTTATAAAAAAAATACTACAATTTGTAGATTTCACGCTCCATTCTTTCCTATGGTTCGCACTGAAGTACTGCTGCCTTTAACTACTAATGATGGGCGAAGTAAAGATTTAAAGAGAAGATTTAATCAATTAAAACAAAATTTAGAAAATGAGTCGTATGATAGTATCGAGCAGTTTTGGAATAAAAATGGAATATTAAATGAAGGACAGTATTATTCGATAATACAATCAGGTTTATCAAGACCAATGATGTTTCCTCAGCGAGATATAAAAAATATATAGACCAATCATTTTAATCCTTGGTTGGATTTACAGTATATTCTAGAAGAATATTCGTGTGCCGCGTATGTGGCCGATTATATAAATAAAACAAATCGTGGTATTAGTAATTTACATAGAAAGTTGTTACAAATGCAAGATGAACATCCCGAAAAGGATTATGCTGAGATATTAGTATCCATTGGAATAGAAGTTTTAAATTCCGTCGAAATGAGTGCTCAAGAGGCAGCCTGGTTTCTATTGCGGTTACCTATGTCTAAAACTAGTAGAAATATTGAATTTATTACAACATCTTGGCCACAGGATAGATTAAAAGTTAGAAAAACTAAAGAACAATTGGATCGAGAAATGATTGAACAAGATTCAGGTGAGATATGGCGAGATACAATTATAGAAAAGTATGAAAAACGACCAGAAAATATGAATACTGTATCTTTGATTGATTTTGTATCACTTTGGACAAAACGTCCGAGTGGTGAATATTATATGAGAAAACAAGCTAAAATCGTTCGTTGGATTGACTATGATGTTGATAAAGACTATGATAATTACAGACGAGAGATGGTTTTATTATTTCATTCATTTAGAAATGAAGAGGATGATTTATTGAGCGGTGAAAAGTACAAACAAATATATCTAGAAAATGAACAACAGCTGTTAAAATTAAAGAAAAAATATTGTTCTAATCTCGATATTGTGGCAACCTTAAAAATTTGTCGAGAGATGAATCAACTTGAAGATGAAGAAGTCTTAAAGTCCGATATTGTGGATGATGTAAACATAAATCGTCTTGTTGATTATGATATGATCGCAAACACACCAAATAACGACGATATAAAAAATATACAAATGGATAGAATTGGTATCGTAGCAAAGCGAGAAAATGTTCTTAACCACGTGGATTTTTGTTCTATGATTCGACTTACAAATAAAGAACAACGCGAATTAATTTTAGAGGCGATTTATCGTTTACATGATTCGGATAGTGATCCAATACAAATATTCTTTAGTGGTCCTGCTGGTTGTGGCAAGACGTTTACATTAAAAGCATTGATGGAAACATACAATCGATTTTCACAGCAGCATAATGCTATATATAATGCCTACATATCTTGTGCATCCACTGGTAAAGCTGCAGTGGCTATTGGCGGACAGACCGTTCACTCAGTATTTAAAATTACAATTTCAAAAAGAGACTCTGGTTTTACTTATCAAAATTTACAAATGTATCGATCTACTTTTCGTAATATTTGTATTGTATTTATTGACGCAGTCAGTATGATTGGAGCAGAATTATTAAACACGTTAAATTCAAAATTACAACAAGTTACCAGTGAATTCGATTAGCCATTTGGTGGAATGAATATCGTTTTTTGTGGAGATCTGCGACAGTTACCATCTGTTCGTGCTACGCCAATATATCGACGTCCGAAAGCAGTATTTGGTGGGGATATCTTGTGGCGTCAAATTAAGTTTTTCCCATTACTTAAGGTTGTTCGTTAGCATTATCGAAAGTCGATTTGTAAAAATCGAAGAAATTCAAGATATTTGTTCCGACAGTATACGTTTATTCTTTCGGAATATTGACGTATCATCATACAATAGAGCTAGTTTCCAAAGTGAGACCACAGTTGAGCATGCCGCTACCGATACCTATGTAAATTATACCGATACTACACAGAGAGATCATTTTCGGGAAAAGGTACACAAAATGTCATACATACGAACGGGTGGTCTATCATATTATTTAAAATTAATGTTGGGGAAACCTTACATTATAACCACAAATGTTAATGTTGTTGATGGTTTAGACAATGGTGCTATGGGATATCTTCGTTTTATTGAATATTAGCCAGACCTATTCATCGTCTGTGGTTAGAATTTACAGACCCAAGAATTGATCGTGCTCTTAGATTAAAATACAAAGTTCATATTCAAGAAAATGTTGAGTTAAAAAACTCGTGGACACCCGTTATTAAGCGTAGTGCTACGATTACATCACGAAATAAACAGTTGAAGGTTAAACGAATTCAATTTCCTCTAATCGAAAGTGCTGCTGTAACGATTCATAAATCTCAAGGTGCGACTTACAATAAAAGTGGATCAGTTACGGATCTAAGTTGATTATATTTAACTAATATGGAGAATGATTTCAAGTTTTATCATTCGAACTGTTCAAAAAATTCAGATTTGCGGCGAGAGATGTCTAGATTAGAGACGACGCCATTGGATACTGTGACGAAACGGTGTGAACAGCACATTATGAATGCCGTTTACATGCACACAACAAAGATATAACGACGGATAATGTTTTAAATAAAATTGTGATCATTCTTTGTACCGAAACTTGGATGGATGATGATAACGTGGTTAAACTGGATGGATTCCAATGTAAAAGTTTTCGGATACGTAAACGAGTTCGAGCTGGAGGAGTCGCGATTTATAAAAATAATAATTCGCCCCTATCGGTAGATGAACATATTCTTCATATGAAGCCGTTCTACTATGCCTGAAATTGGAGATATATGTGCAGTAGAAGTCGTAATTCGTGGCCAAAGGTGTATTATGGTATCTGTGTATTTGAGCCCAAATACTTGTATGGCAGATATTCGAGCATGAAGAGAATTTGGGAGCATATACAAGAAAGTTCACAGAAGTGTTTCCGGATATCATACGATTTAATTTGGCCGATTTGCCTATGATAGTGGCAGGTGATTTTAATTTAGATATTAAAAAGAAAGAAAACGAAGAGTTTGTGAATTTCATGAAAAATTACTTGGAGATTGATCTTTGTTATACAAAATCTTTATCGACAACAAAGAATACTTGCGGTGATTAAAGTATCAAAAATGAAAATAAATAAAAAATTATACTAACTTTAAAATTGGTTTTATTTGTTCGCGGTTAACATTTTCAATGTTTTCGTTGTTTAGCTCGCTAAAACCTTCGGCTTTTTTCTTTTCGCTTTTTCGGACTCAAAAAGCTCCTGTGCAAAAAATGAAACTTTCGAAATGAAAAAATGGATTGAAATATGTATGTGTTATTTTTTATATTAAATAGTTATTGGTATAATAAAATATTTTGTGAATTTTTATAAAAAAACCGACGAATTTTAATGTACCCGTCAATATGATGGATTTCGGTAAAAATGGGTATGCAATTTTGTTCGTAAATCTCGTGTTAAATTTGTACCAGAATATTTATATACAAATGTGTGAAATTTTTTTACAAGCAAATTTGCTGCAAGCACGTACAATTATTGATTTATAAATGTATAAAATGGGGTCAGGAATTTATTGGTAAATCTCTACAATAGAATATTTATAGTTTGTACTCTTATAACTGATTTTTAAATTTCAATGTAACAAACAGACAGACATGCTAAAATACAGACTATACAGGACAAGTCATTAAGGCAAACAGATATTGTGTGCTAGGTTTAGGCCAAACGCTTTTAACTTTCGATAATTAAGCAAGACTCTTGCCCTTTTCATTATTTAATCAACAAATTTGTTTCTGTTTATTACGGTAAATTTAAAAAATAAGTTATGAAAATGTTTTTCTTTGTTCGTACTTGGATAAGTTGCTACAACCTTAAATGCTATAAATGATGTTTTTCATAAATCTAATATATTTGCGTTCCTGATGACTTGTTTTGTAACCAACTGTTTTTTAAATGTGTATATTTGTATAAAATTACGATAGCAAAACGGATGTTTTGATTTTGCCAAACTTTTAAAATAAAAGTTTTAAACATATTGCAATTCTGTTGCCAAATTAATGATGTTTCTTAAGGTAATCTACATGTACAATTTATATGGAAAAAGTTAGTTTTTCACGTTTCCAAAATTCAAACAACTAAAAAAATTATTTCAATGTACGAACAAATTTAATCCTCGCCGTGGGGGGGCGATACGATATAAATTTGTTCATATGTATAAATGACTATGATTAAGATAATCAATATTGGAGCCCCAGATTTAAAGTCTTGTACAGAATATTTTTTACTAACAAAGGTTAAACTATCATTTGGTGCCGTATTTTGACTAACCGACATGATGATTTTAATTAAAATAATGCTATAACCGAGTAAAAATTAAACTGAAATTTATAACGTAAAACTCTTGATATGTATTACCATAAAACCACAAATAACCAACATAAAAAGCAATTTTGGTATCATTATCATCGCTGTTATCAGTTTAACAAAATGAACAACCATTTATTATCAATATTGTTTTATATTATACATACATAAATATAATGCGGAAGCGCGCGAATCGCGATATAAGAGATGGTACTTAATATGTATGTACACAAAAAATTATCTTCACCAAACAAAGATGAACAAAAATAAAAGATGGAATAAAATATTTTTTTTGTTGTTTATGGCACGATTCAAGTTGCGCGATAATTTAAACAGAAACATACCAAATTTCGTGACGATGAAACAAAATCACTTATTACTAATTGGGAATTAAGCAAATCCATGTATTATTCCCTAATACAAATTAATTCTACATCAGCATCAAAAACCATTAAATCGACATAAAATATAATTCGACATGCGGATGGGGTGAGTGTAAACTAATCTTATAAATATCGTGGATACACAGCTACATTGTTTTGTTTGTCTAACAAATGCAGACTATTTAAATATCTCCAAGCGAAATACAAACAAATCGATCGGTAGCAAAGTGGTTTTAATAAATAGTAGGAGGAGTACAAATAAAAAAAAATTTGAAATGGAAAAAGTTATTCGTTTAATTTATTCTTCAGATTCTATTTCTCGAATAGAATTTGTCTTATTAAAAAAAGAATTTGTTTTCCCTCGAGAAGATAACAGAGCAACAAATTTAAATTATAAATTTTTATTTTAATTTAAAATTAATAGTCAATATATTATTAAATAATACACTGGAGAATACGAATGACTCATATTATACTTATAACCTCAATATTTATTTATATTGATTAATAGTCGCCTACAACCATTTTTACAGGCTTGCCTCATCTTCACTCAATTATATTTCATTGACGAGAAAATGTCGTTGGAAAATAGTATAACACTAAAAAATTAATGATACTCTTAAAAAAATACAAAATATTATCAGAGTCTCCTTTATTTACATAGCCGATATGTTTTTATGGATATCCGGTCAAAAATTCATTATAGGTTTGAGAGTTTTAGAATTAATTGTGTGCTTATATTTAATTTTATTGATTATTGAAATTGATTATGAATTGAGTGTGCATTGAATATCAATTGAATATCATTGAATAATAATTGAAAATAAATCGAATTTGATTTGGTATTGAACTATACATGAATTAAATCTGAATTAAATGAATCAATTGAATACGAGCTGAATATGAATTGAATTTAAGAAAAATCGAAATGGGTTAGATGTGAATTAATTGATTATAAATAAAAAATGATTTGAATTATAATTGAAGTAAGTTGAATATAAATGAACAACACCGCAACGGTCGAATATTTAAAAAAATTAAAAAATAACAAATACAAAATTATCTGGTTGTTTGAGTTCTTAATTTAGTTTCCACTATAAAAATAAAAGTGTTCATAAATAATTATAATTAGTGCGATTAGTTACTATAATTGATAATAATAATAATAATAATCGACCCAATCGAGAAATGGCGGGTAAGTGAAAAACACAACAAAATGAAAATATAAGTAAATAAAATTTATAACATTAAATGGTGTGACGGCACCTGTCATGTGCGTGACACGGATGTCGTTCGCGTGTTTGTCTGGTGCGTGTATGTGGGTTTGCCGAACTCTGTTCGGTTGTCTATTTCCCGTAATGACGATTATAAACAATAACAGAAACCAATACCTTTGGTTTGGAACGAGTGTGATAATTTGGCTATCGTAAGACTAAGATGCATATTGTTTGATAGGTATTGGCTGTGATGGTAACATGAGATCGGTGTCATTCGGGCCTTGTATTTTTTGTTAGAGCAATGTTATTTGAATGCGTAAATCTGTCCGTGTGGTGGTGGGCAAAAGGCGTGACTATGAAGTGACGAGAGAGTCTGCTGCTCGTAGTCGGCTTTTTGTGTTTAATTTTTTTTTTGTTATTGGATCGAAGAAATAAAAAAATTTTTTTTTTCGAAGAAATCAGTCAAGTTTTGGTTTTAATAGCGCCGCGGACTATAAACAAAAAAACAAAGAAAATCCTTAATGGTTTTTACTGTGTTTTGATTAAAAATTAAATAAATTAAATAATAAATAAAGAGATGAATGATTTAAGTTTAGTGCCGTGTGTGGCTACACATTTTTTTTTTGTTATATTAAGGCCGTGTGGCTTATGATTATTTTTGGGAGAATTGAGAAAAATAAAACATTTTGTAAAAGATAAGAATGAAGCTCATATTTTCAATGGTGAAATATAACAAAAACGATATCCCGAATTAAGTGAAGATCCAAATCTAAATCACATATGAATTAAATACAAAACTGAAAAAATATTTGGTTTGAGATTTATTGGGCGATTTAAATTAAATTAAAAGATAAGTTAAAATTGTCGGGAATAAGTTCGGTAAAATTAACACTTTTGTTATTGTGTTGAAATTAAGAGAAAGCAGTTTGAAAAGAAAATTTTAAGACAATATAATTTTTTGTATTTTGGTTTACTTTCGGGTTTCCATTTTATTGACAATTTTTATTTTATTTTTTATTATTTATTTATTAAAAATTAACAATTTTTGACACTAAACTAAAACTAAAAGTTTTGAGGAGAGTGGGTAGCTAATAAATTTAAGGTCCTTTAAAAGCTAATCAGCTCTCCTCTAAAACAAAAATTAGACAGAAATAATGTACAAGGTATAAAATAACAATTTAGTAATAAACTGCAAGTTAAATATATAATAATAATAAAACTATAAAATAATGAAAATAATAAGGTGAATAAACAAATTTAAAAGATACAGATAATATGTCGCGTTAAAGATAATCTTCAACCAGTTCAGCAAAATACGTTTTTAAAGTTTTCTTGAAATTGTAAACATTCGCAGATCTAGTAATAACAGTCGATAAATGGTTTATACATATGGACCAAAGTACGATATGGATTTTCTACCAAATTCAGTTTTGATTTTATAACATTTTAAAAGATTAGAACGACGGGTTGTATGGTTATGATTTACATATTGAAACTCAATGTTTGATAGCGTTGACGATAACCGCAAACATTTATACATATATAGTGAAACAAGAAATTGGAATAATGCGTTTATTGGCAGGATTCCTTCAGTTACATTGTTATACACCTCGACGGAGGGAAACAAGTATGGAAGCCTATAGATAGCTTTGCAGCTTTTATTTTGTAAAATTTGCAATCTTTTTATCTTTGATTTTCCAATATGACCAAAACGAGCAATCGCAAAATAGAATCTTGTGTGAATAAATGAAGAATAAATCATTTTTAGAATATGTTGTGGAACAAAGGAAGCAAACTTCCTAATCAAATAAATAAATGGACTGACTTTTAAACTCAACGTATGAATGTGTTCATTCCAAGACATATGTTTATCAAGTAAAACTCCAAGATATTTGAGTTTATCAACTCCCTCGATAATACCATTTGAAACTTGCAAGGGTTGGAAATCACAATGAGGGAGGAATGGAGATTGAAAGATAATAAATTTGGTTTTGTTGATGTTTACAGATATTTTATTTAAATTGAAATATTCTATAAGTACAGTAACGTCATTTTCCATGTGTGCCATGGCTTGGGAGCAATCTTTGGAATTATAGAATGTTGCGGTATCATCAGCAAACATTCTAATTTTCCCAGCCAGAGGTAGGTGTGATATATCATTTATAAAAATCAGAAATAGAATAGGGCCAAGTATACTACTCTGAGGGACGCCGCAATTAATAGTTAGAGTGCTACTAATTACACCATCTAAAGCCACAAATTGTTTACGATTTTGAAGATAACTCATCTAAAGATTATAAGCCAAGTCCCGAAAGCCATAGCAATACAACTTATTTAGAAGTAGACGATGGTCAATGCAGTCAAACGCTTTATGCAGATCTAAAAATAGACCACATATATACTCCTGATTATCGAAAGCTCGGTAAATCATATCAGTAATCTCAATTAAAGCGGTATCTGTCCCAGACCCCTTTCTAAAACCATATTGATGACAGTAAAAAAAATCTAAAACGTTTAGATATTCAGTCAGGCGAGTTGCAATTAATTTTTCAAGTATTTTGTCAAACACAGACAAGACCGAAATTGGTCGGTAGTTACTAGCAGCAATATTTGAGAAAAGAATGCTGAGTTACGTTTTATAACAGTTTTATGAATATTATCATACCCACCACCCTTATTATTGTCTAAATTATTAATTATATTATATATTTCCGTAACGGAGATTGGGCGCAAAAAAAAAATGAATTCGAGCTGTTATTGTGCAGATTGTATAATTCAGTGTTACCATTACTTGTAGAAGAGAGGCTGTTGCCAACATTTACAAAATGGCTATTGAATATATTTACAATACTGGGAAAGTCTTTGTATTCGACATCATTTTGTACAATGGAGTGGATATCCGCTTTAGTATTATGCTTTATGAATTGATTTATTTGATTCCATACTTTCTTTGTGATTTAAATTAATAAACAAGTTTTTGAAATATAATTTTTTTGCATAGTATTTCTTAGATTTGATCTTTTTATTGAGTAAATCTAGTCTGTCCTTTAACGCAGAGTTGTTTGTGCTTTGTCTAAACCTTTTGAGTGTGCGATTTTTTTCTTTTATTAGATTCCAAAGATCTAGATTCATCCAGGGACAAATACTAACATTTTTCATTTTCACCTGTACTTGTTTAGACTTCGAAAATTTATCAACCAACTCATTATATTTTCCAAAGATTAATTTTAGGGTTGAATCAGGGTTGTGAATGTCAAATGAGGTTGAAAATAAAAATTCATCGAAGTATTGATTCACTTTGTCATAATTTACCGTTTTCTTTTCTAATTCCTTAATTATGTATTTCGGTTTAAACACGAATTTTGGAAAAATAAAACTATTATCACTCATATCAAATTCAATTGTTGAGTTAAAAACTCGTTCTATATTAAGAAAACTGCTAATAGCATGATCCAAGATATTACCACTTACTGGTCTGGTAGCAAATGTGTTAGTAACAATCATACCATGACTTAATAAAGTGGAATTGTACTCAGAAATAAGTTTTAATTTTTTATTAATCGGTATATTTCAAATCTCCTACTATGATAAAGTCAGAATTGGAATAGTTGCTGCAAAGAAGTTGTTCCAAGATTTCTAAAAAAATAAGTAGTATCAGAGCCAGGTGGCCTATAGATCCCACAAACATTAATTGGATTAAACCCCGAGAGTTGAATATACATGAACTGGAACGGCAAGGTCCCATCGTCAGTGTTTAGGATATTATAGCGAATATCTTCCCTGATGAACATCGCATTTCCCCCCGCCCCCAGACCTGCCATCTCTACAAGAGAAGACGTTCGAGAAATTATTAATATTAAAAGAGAATACATTTGAGCTTTTAATAAATGTTTCGGTTATAACCATCAAATGAATCTCAGTATGTAAATGTAAACTATCAATAAAATTTAGTAAATCGTCAAACTTACTTTGTTCATTCATGCCCCAAATATTAAATTGAAGTACACACAGGCTTTTGGAAGAAAGATTCATGTCAACATGATCCAATGAGAAATCATCAATATTTGAAAAATAATTGTTAAAATATTTTGCTTTTAAAGATTTAAAAGTCATTCAATAAAAACTGATTAGAAAATCTATAGCGATATATAAGAAAGAAAACTTTAAAAGTATGTAAAAAAAAAATTTGAATACAAAAATATGAAAAGCTGGACGTGGATATAATATAAAATGTGGGAAAAAAATCAAAAAAAATCCATGCATTAAAACTAAAAATATTGATAAAAGACTGAATGACAAAAACAATAAATCACGATAGTGTAATATTACCTTTAAAATACAGAATTTTGATACCAACATATAGTGCAAATGTAGTTGTGTGATGTAATTGTGATGATGCTTTATAAATTGTAGATGTGTATTAAACCGTTTCCTGTGTAACGGAAGCAGCAGCCCGTGGTGATTTTGGTGTCCTAATACTGGATGAATCGGATGGATGATGAAATTTATCAAATTGATCAATTTGATTCAATGAATCAATTTGATAAATCCTTGAATCAGCTTTTTCCCGTAAGTAAATAATATTGTTTTTACACCATAGATGTTTGAGATTGAGTTTATTTTTAACAATTTTAGCTGCATTATATAATCGTGACTGAAATTTCGTAAGATGGTGTAATAAAAATATCCTCTGATTCTGAAGTGCTGTGGAATAGTCAGTTGCCAGCTCGTGAAAGAATATTGTTTTCCTTTTCCGAAACGAATTCAGTAACATATGTTTAATTTCAACTGTTTTAAGTGTTAAAATAAATGCATTTTTTAATAATGAAGTTGTTTGTTTAATATGCGACATCTGTTTGGTAGATATTAAATCCTCCTTTGTGATTGTAACACCGACTAAGTTACCAATTTTCATTATTATACTCGGAATGTCTTCACAGTTTAGTGGAATGCCACATAAAATAATATTGTTCTTATTTAGCTCTTGAGTAGGACGATCTATAGAGCTTCCATAGTGTTGATTTGTTTGGCCTGCGCTTCGGCTTTTTGTTCAAGAAGCTCAAGTCTCTGGTTAGAAAGTTGGGCATCCTTAGACAGTTCAGCTACGGTGAGTTTCATATCATCCAGTGAGTGGCACAAGAAATTTACTGAATTTTTTAATGAGTCCAGTTGACTTTGTATGCCTTTCAGTATAGTTACTACATCCGCTAAATTAGGTATAGTAATATCACCGAGAACATCATTTGTGTTAACTGGTACCGTATCACACCGTATCTATCATAGACATAATTTTTTCAACATGGCCGCAATTATTACTATTTAAAATTTGATTAACAAACGACCAGGTTTTTTTTTGCTATTATTACCATAGTGACTAAATTTACTTGACCTTAGCATCAATTTTCATACATAGTTTATTAAAAAATCTTTGAAGTCTAATATTGCTAGGATGCTTTAAACTTATTAAATGGTCGGAAATCCACGGTTTCATTTTAACTGTAGCATTCTGTTTAATAATTTGGAAGCATGAGTTATATAAGCAATTAAATACTGCGACAAATTTTGACAGAATTACGCAAGGTTCAGTTTGGAAAAATAATTCTGAGAAATTATGCAAAGAAATTATAGTAGAAAACTTTATATTAACAAATTTACGAGAAACCACAGCAGTTTTGGTAGTCTTTATATTACCATAATTAAAATGCAATGATACATAAATAAAATGATGATCAGTAATTTTTTTTAATGCATTTTTAATTCGTTGTATACCTGAGCTTAAAGGATGAGGGATCCCGCCCCCAAACCCCTGCTTTTCAAGTAGTTCTGCAACTTTTCTTGTTTTATCCCAATTAATCCTGATTTTTTTTGCACAGAGAATTTTGGTTTGCGATGATAGTTGCATAGAAGAAACATGTGACTTTATATTTCATCGTAAAATTTTTTGTCTGCGAAATATTTATGCTGGGATGTTTTTGTTGCGATATTTGTTTTTCGATAATGAGGTAGGTTCCCGTTTTCGGCTAAGCAAAGAATATCCTTTGCTTCGCTTGTCAATAAATTCTTATTTGTTGTTCCTGTGTCATTGGTTCGAAGAAACTTAAAGTATCTTCGTTTGCTTTCAGCCAAGATGCCAACTGCTTTCGACTTCCATCGAAATTGGTGATTTATTTTATCGGATCTGGAATCCGGAAAACATCAAGAATGAGTGGTTGTGGAGCTGTTTTTTTTTTTTTTTTACAATGCAGAAGGTCCAGATGCGCCAGCGTCTGTTCTTGCTCTCTCTGTTTTTGTGAAATTAGGCTAGGTTGCTCCAGAACTTGAGCCGTTGGGGTCGAAACGTGTTGAAGTTCTGACATATTAAGTTTTTGTTGATGATCTTGTAGTGCACGTATTACTTCTGATTGATAACAAAAACAATTTCCTGTAGTTTCGGATCTAGTGGTGTGCTGAACTCTTGGAATTATTATCTATATCTAGTTGTGCGATGAACTCCTTGTTGCTGTCATGTGCAGGTTACGATATGTCTTTAATGTTGAAGCGTGGCGTAACTGCGACTCCTCTTAGTTGTTTTAATCACTTTCACACTATAACTTTATGAGTTTACTTATGAACTGTTTTGATTAACTAGCCCTTTACACTTTTACACAATTCAACAATGTGTGTTTGAATAACGTGCAATAAAAATTGTGTGTACTTACTTAAGATTATTCATGGGTCTTTTGAACAACGCAGTTTGCGTTGTATACACTCTAAAAGAAAATATTTTTATTTTATTTTTTGTTGGTGTCTTATACTTATTTTTATAGAACGATTGTTTCTATGGCAAACACTAATTGTTGTTTTATGGTACACAAAAACGAATAAACAAATTATTGAGTTATTAAAGTTTCCTTCATAATCAGTATAAGGGGGGAAATAAAAATCTACCTCCATTATACACCAAACAGCAAAGAACTGGTTTAGTCCTATCTACCTACATATTTCTTTCAACAATATACAATTCCGTCAGTATACTGTTGTCTTCCAGTATCTTTTGTAAAAACTTGACATTGACGAAATTAAATTAATTATAAACAAAAGCAATAAAATTTAGTGTTCCAAGAAAGAAAATTTATTATTATGATTATGTTATAGGAAATAAAAGCAAAATCAGTTTAACAAACTTTTGTTTTTGCGTCCCCTCGCCCTCCTCTTGACTTTCAGTTTAATTAAGCTTGTTGAGTGGTAATTTTGATTATTTATAATATTCTCTTGATAACGAAATCTTTTGTTTACATATAAATACAGATGACAAAAAAAAAATCACATTTTTCGTAACAGGAGATGACAGATGAATATAACGTAAGAAATCTGGGGATTCATGGGAGATGAATTGTAAGAAGAGATCAGGTTTTGTGCGTTGGTTGTTAATGGAGTAGTTTTTTGTCCTATTCCAGGCCCCCCACAAACATTAAATGAAATTGTTACGTCAATTATTAATTTACGAGATTTGCTGATTAAATTGTAACGGGCAAGATACTGAGTATTTTAATATTGTATTTTCAGAAATAATCTTGAATATTTTGCGTGCTTTCAACGAAAAGTAACGCCTTATAGGTTGATATATAAATGTTAGCAAAAGTTGAGCAAACGATTTTGGACAATCAATTGCCCCTAAAATCGATTAGTTTTCAAACCTAAAGAATATTAGTAAAGGAAATTTACATTTCTCGACCCATCCTGCTGAAGAGCGACCCAAGTTTGTCAAAGTTTTTTTCGGTTTTAGATAAGAGGACGTCTTCGTACTGTGTTGGAAATGTCGCACAACATGACATGAAATTTGCTTTCTCTAAAAAAACATTGCAAGCAGTATGGGTTATCGGGTGGATTTTCGAGGAACTCGTTAATAATATGCCTGTGTCAAACGATCTTTTCGGAAATGTCGGGGACCACATATTTTGTATGTCATATGTCGGGTTAACAGTAATATATCATTTAAATTATAGAACAATGTGAAAAGCTTTGTGAGCTTTTAAGTTTAGCAAAAGCTAAAACGAACAACGATTAAATTATCCTTTAAGTAGCTATAGTTATATGTTACCTTTGTTTCACATTTTACATTCTTTTTTGATGACATCAAATTTTCATTGAAACCAGTGTGATATTTGTTGTTGTCAAAATCCGAAGTAAGACGTAGTTGTTGTCAAATTTTTAAAAATTTCAAATAATTGTGATTTTGGAGATTACGCATCATTTGTAATGCTATATATCGTGTTAACCATAATATTTAATTAAATTATAAAAAAATGTGTTGAGTGAGCTTTTTGAGGTTTGAAGTTTAGCAAAAGGTAAAATAGTTCAACTATTAAATTATCTTATAGGTAACTACTATATAACTAGTTAGGTTTCACATTTTCGAAGTTTTTTTTATAACCATTTGATATCAAATTGTCAATGAAACTAGTGCGGTATTTTGTTGTTGTTAAAATCCTGAATAAGACGTTTTGTTTGTCATATTTATTAAAAACCCAAATATAGGTTAAGCTGATATAAATTATTTTTAATAATAATTTTTTTAATTTATAGAACATTGTGAAGAGCTTTATACGCTTTTAAGTTTGGCAAAAGTAAAACAAATCACCGATTAAGTTATCCTATAAGTAAAACGGTTTGCTATTCGGTTTCATATTTTATATTTTTAACAATAAAATATTATTTAAGTATTGAAAACAGTGAATAGCTTTGTGAGCTCCTAAGTTTTGCAAAAGCTAAAATGAATCAAACATCAAATTACCGCTGTGAAGTATTTTACACAAAGTGTAGCTATACAAATTAACGAAAAGTGTAAGGATACTGAAAGAGTGTTGGCCTACATAAAAAGTGTAAATAAGAAGTAGAACCAGGTATGGGGCGATATTACCATAAAGTGGACAGGTCGAGTAATCCGAAACAATTTTTCTTATTAAAATAAAAAGGGTTGGGTATGTTCGACGCTATTTTGAAAATTGTGAAAATCAGATAAAATGTCCAAACCTGATGCTGCACTATGACCATTTACCAAAATCTCAGAGATGTTACCAGATGTGGGCTTATATTTAAAATCAAATTCCCCAATGTATTCATTTTTTAACCAATATAGTCATACGTAGCAACATCTCCACGATTTTGGTAAATGGCCCGTAGTGTAGCATCAGGTTTGGACATTTTATGTGATTTTCACAATTTTCAAAATAGCGTCGAACATACCCAACCCTTTTTATTTTAATAAGAACAATTGTTTCGGATAGCTTGACCTGTCCACTTCATAGAAATATCGTCCCATACCTGGTTCTACACTTTTTCAGTACACTTACACTTTTCGTTAATTTGTGTAGCTACACTTTGTGTGAAATACTTCACACCGGTCATCAAATTATCATACAAGTAACTCGTTATCTAGTTTGGTTTCATATTTTAGATTCGGTTTTAAGACCCATTTGAGATAAAATTGTCAATAAAACCACCGTGGTATTTTGTTGTTGTCAAATTAATTACAATTTTATAAACATTAGATTTTTGAACCAATGTGCTGTATGAGCCTTTAAGTTTAGCAAAAGCTAAAACAAATCATCGATTCATTTAAATGTTATGTCATTGTTAAAACGACATACGCATGATAATTATGCTTAACCTCCAAATTCACAAGTATTTGAGTTCTTAATAGATTTGACAATAACAACGTCCAATTCAGAATTTTGACAACAACAAATATCGAAATATCGTTTTAAAAAGAATCTTATAGGATAGTTCCTTGTTATGTAATTCGTTTTACATTTTAGATTTTTTTTAAAACGATATTTCGATATTTGTTGTTGTCAAAATCCTTAATTGGACGTTGTTATTGTCAAATCTATAAAGAACTCAAATACTTGTGAATTTGGAGGTTAAGCATAATTATCATGCGTATGTCGTTTTAACAATGATATTACATTTAAATTAGAGAACATTATGAATAGCTTTACCAGCTTTTAGTTTAGCAAAATCTAAAATGAATTAATGAACAAATTATCCTATAAGTAACTCGATATGTAGTTCGGTTTTACATTTTAGATTTTTATTTTTTAATAATCATTAGACACGACATTTTTATTCAAACAAGTTTGATATTTGTGATTGTCAAAATCCTGAATTGGACGTTTTTGTTGTCAAATCTATTCAAAACTTAAATAATTGTGATTTTGCAGGCTAAGCATTATTTTGATCCATGTGTCGTTTTAACAATAATACGATATTTGAATTATAGAACATTGTAAAGAGCTTTATGAGCTTCTAAGCTTAAAAAAAGCTGAAAAGAATTAACGGTCAAATTATGCTATAAGGAGCTCGTTAAGTCTAATCGGGTTTCAAATTTTAGATTCTTTTTTAATAACCATTTGACATTACATTTTGATGGAAACCAGTTTGATATTTTGTTGTTGTTAAAATCCGGAATGAGACGTCGTTGTTTTCAAACTATTAAATTCCTAATACTGGTGATTTTAGAGATTAAGAATCATTTTCATATCATATGTCGTTTTAACAATAATATATCATTTAAATTACAAAAATTATGTGAAGAGCTTTATGAGCTTTTTAATTTAAAAAAAGCTAAAACGAACAACGATTAAATGATCCTTTAAGTAGCTAGATGTTCTTTGGTTTCACATTTCACATTCTATTTTAAAACCATTTGACATCAAATTTTCATTGAAACCAGTGTGATATTTGTTGTTGTCAAAATTCGAATTAAGACGTTGTTGTTGTTAAATTTATTAAAACCATTCGATTGTCAACATCCGTCGAGTACAGACGTTCACAGTGTAAAACCAATTCAAAATAAAAACAAATAAACAATAGAAAGAGGGTACAAATCAAAAGCAATTAGCGCAATTTTGCGCATTACATAATATATATATATATACCTGTTTCAAGGTTGTGGAAAAATAATGGAAAGTTTAAGGCAAAATACGGCGAGGGTACAGTTCCAGAAGACAGATCCAAAGCCTACTGAGTTGGAAATGATGCAATTTGTGGTGAACGTGGGATTAACCAGTAAAGAAATACATACACTTTATCAAGATTTGTACGATCGGTGTATCTATATCAAATTTAATAATGAACAAAACTACCAACAATTTATATTGGAAAAAAGCTCATTGATCTTCACTTATACAAATGGAAAAACAACCGAAGTTACTGTGAAGGGTACACGTGGTGTAATGCGGTATGTGCGGGTATTCAATCTACCACCAGAGATTACGGAAAAAACGTTGTGTGAGGCCATGCAACGGTTTGGCAATATATTATCAACCAGACGAGAAAAATTTGCTGCCAACTCGCTATTACCAGTATTTTCGGGTGTGAGAGGTGTTTATATTGAGATCGAACGGGAAATTCCACAATTCATTTACGTTCAAAATATCAAAGCAAGAATTTTTTACGATGGAATGAGAGAGAGGTGTTTTAAATGCGGCGAAGATAGTCATAAAAAACAAGATTGTCCGTTATTGTGCAATACAATCAACGAGTTGCCATTACAACAACAAACAATAACACCACAAGAACCAGATAAACAACATTTACAAACGCAAACACAATCACAACACACACAACAAACAAGCACGTGCGACAAAAATACGCTACCATCGACTAACACTAAAGAACCAATAAAATATAGCGATGTAGCAAAAATCAACATGCTACACACAGAGGACGAAAACAAAATTGAATCTGTTAAAAAAATGGTTAACATTAAAGATCATTTGCACACAAGGAAACAGCAAACCGATTCATCGTGTATGGATACGGAAAGCGAAGATGTGGAAGAAAATATTGGCAAGCGCGGTCGACCAGCAAAAAAAACAAGATACACAAATACAAAAAATAGAATTGCATTCACTGAACAGTACAATATGGCAATGACGAGTGCAAATACAAAAAATAATAATTTTATTGCACCAACACCACCTTTAAAAAATAAAACGGAGGGGACCGGATAGTATGGTCAAGTTTTACGATGTAATCGTAAACACAATAAAAAAAAAAAGAAAATCAATATTCATCACACGTAATTGGACAACAACGCGCAGCATAGAGCAACACAATGCAACATTTATTACATTGAAGGATGAAACAACAACATTTTATGCAACAAAATTTATTTATTTTTAAATTTATTTTTGTTAAACTTATGAATGGATTCTCCCTGCACATATTTAATTGGTATGTATAAATTGTTAATTGTATGAATGCGAAACATGAGTGAACGAATTATTGTTGGTCAGATAAACATACAAAGTTTTTACGCGAAAAAAAGTATGTTGGAAAATTATCTGGCCAAGAATAAAGTGAATGTGATGCTTATAAGCGAAACGTGGGAAAGAATGAACAAGACGTTGAATGTGAGAGGGTACAGATTTCTTTCCAAACCAAGAAGCGATGGTTACGGTGGAGTGGCAATAATGTACGACAGAAATCTGACGCTTCAAGAGATACAGTTACCCGCTTTTGAGGTTATTGAAGCAATTGCCGCCTCAACGACGAATTTGGAAAGAAATCTGTTACTAGTGAGCGTGTATGTAACCCAGATGCGTGATGAAGATGCAAGGAAAAAAGCCTTGAGTGATTTTAAAAAATTGTTTGACTGGGTGAGAGATAAAAGTGACCTGATTGTATGTGGAGATATGAATGCGCATGCGAGAATGTGGGGTTGTTTAGACAATTGCGTAAGAGGAAAACAGTTGGCCGACCTGATTCAAGACTCCGATATGGTGCTCTTGAATGATGGAAGTCCAACTAGAATGGCGAATGTGGGAGGCACGGCCAGCGCAATAGATTTGTCTATGACAACTATTGAACTGGCCTGCCGGGTCACTTGGAATGTTGAAGAAGAGAATTTGGGTGGTGATCATTTCATGATCAAAATGATCATGAATGATAATCGAGTGTTTAAGAAAAAACGTGAATTAATGAATAACAAGAAATGGGTGAATGAGATGAATGAGATTCTCGGAGAAAATGAAATAAATCAAAGCCGGTTAGATAGTGAAATTGAACGGATAAATAAATTGTGTATAAAAATTGTGGATATGAAAGAGATTAATGTGAATGGTTGGTGGAACAATGAAGTTCAATACTGGTATGAAAGGAAGCGAATAGCCTTGCGTGAATTTAATAGGAATAAGAGTAGTGAGAATAAGATTATGTATGGTAAAATGAATGGAAAATTGAAAAAGGCTATTCGCAGAGCAAAAAGGAAAAGTTGGCGGGAATATGTGTCCCAAATGACACATAGAACCACAACTAAGGATGTATGGAGTTTGTTTAATAGGGTGAATGGTAAACATTTTAAGGTCAGCAATGTGGTATGTGAGAACCGAGAAAAAGGTGAAGAATTTGTAAGAATGGTATTGAATGTAAGCAATGATTTGAATGTAATTAATGAAGTTGATAGAATGTGTAGAAATGAAAGAATGGATTGTAAGTATGAATGGGGAGAGTTCCTGAGGGTGTTAGATAGATCAAAATCTACCACTCCAGGGACGAACCGAGTAAGTTACAAAATGATTCGGTTGTTGAGTGACTCAGCAAAACATAATTTGCTTGAGATACTCAACAAAGTGTGGATGGGATCAAAAATACCGGACAAATGGAAAGAGAGCAGGGTGGTTCCCATCCCTAAATGGGATAGAGATCCAAATGTGGCAACAAATTATCGAGGCATATGTATGTTAAATGTTTTTATAAAAATTTTAAATGGAATGATGAAAGAACGAATGGATGATTTTGTGAATGAGAATAATTTGTTGCCATCGACAACATTTGGATTTCGAAAGAACCACTCTGCAATTGAGTGTGTGGAAAAGTTTGTTTGGGAAGTAAGAAAGGATAATTTGAAAGCTGTTGCGGTATTTTTGGACATTGAAAGAGCTTATGATTATGTGGTTCCGTGGAAATTACAACAAATTCTATCGAATTTTGGATTTTCACGGAAAGTATGTATGTGGATAAAAGATTTCATGACTGATAGAAAAATGGTTCTGAATGGAAGTGGTTTTAGGTTGGAGGGAGTTGCAAATATTGGACTTCCGCAAGGGAGTAGAATATCTCCAGCTCTGTTCAACCTATATACCAGCGAGATACACCACATCAATACAGACAATCAAATCGTTCTGCAATTTGCAGACGATTTTGTAGTAATTGGAAAAGGGAGAAGTATTGATGTGGCGGCTCAAAGAGCGCAAAAGGGGGTAGATGATATAATTCAAAAACTTAAAATGTTGAATCTGAGAGTGAATCCTAATAAGTGTGCTTATATGAGTTTCAGAACAAACGTTGCAAATGTTAATATAAGTGTTGATAGTCAAAGTATTGAACAAGTAAATGCGTACAGGTATTTGGGTATTTGGATTGATAGACGTATGAATTTTGGGAAGCATATGAAAATTTTGGCAGATAACTGCAAGGAACGTTTAAATGTGGTTAAACGGGTGAGCAAACCTAAATGGGGCGCTCATCCGAGTGTGACTGACATGTTAAGGAAGGCCCTTATATCCTCCAAAATTGGATATGGTATTAGTGTGTATGGGAATGGTTCGAAAGGGGCTTTTAGCCAATTAATGAAAGTAGAAAATGCATGTGCAAGAGTGGTATTGGGATGGATTAACTCAACCCCAATACACACTCTGTGGTCTGAAATGGGTGATTCACCTCTCGATTACAAGAGAGAGTGGATCACAGTGAGAGAGTCGGTGAGAATGATAACAAAGAAAAATGAGTTTTGGAACGAGATGATAGTAAGATTACAAAATAGGACGGTGTACAAACCGACATATAGAACTAGTATTGCACTTGAAAACTTGAACATGTTTCTGAGTATAGGCAATGCTGGTCCGCAACCCGTTCCTAATAATCTTACTGTATGTTTGAATATGGAGAAATTTAATAAGGGAATGAATGAAGTTATCGCTAAAATTATGTTTGCGAAAATCAGTCAGCGGTACGTGCAAGATGATATAGTTTATACAGATGCTAGTGTGAATGAGAATGGAGTGGGTGTTGGTGTATTTATGCCTGGTAAGAATGTGGAAAAGTATTTTAAAGTGGACAAAAGCATCTGTATAATGAACGCTGAACTGATTGGAATGTTTGAAGGAATTAAACTGGCTGTGAATGAAGGGGAAAGGAAAATAGTAATATTTTCCGATTCCCAGAGTGGTTTATGTTTGCTAAAATGTGGAGGTGGAAGGGAAGGCAATGTGTATGTTGATTTAATTTTTGAATGTGTTCGAGACTGTCAACGTGATGTGACCATACAATGGATCCCATCACATAGACAGATCGAAGGGAATGAAAGAGCCGATATGTTAGCTAAAAAGGGTACATTGAATGACATGGTTCAGGAGTACGATAGGAATGATGCAAGAGATGTACTTCGAATGTTTCAAATGAATCTGTGGAGAAAATGGGAGAGTGAATTTAACGAGAAAAGTCTAACGAAAGGAATGAAGTACAGCGTGCTCCGTGGTACTCCTTTGAGAATTCCGTTCTTTAAGGAGCTCAAAGGAGATACGCGAATGTTGCGAACGGTTGAGAGAATCAGGCTGAACCATGGAAATTGGAAGGAATGCTTGTGGAAACGTCATTTGAGTGAGGACAAAGATTGTGAGTTGTGTGGAAGTGTGGAAGATGTTGAACATCTCATATTGGCTTGTCCCAGATATAGCCAATATAGATCAAAGTTCAACATCCTTCGGAATGCAAGAAATCTAAGTGATTTAATGAATGAGGGTGATTTTTTGGCTTACAAGGAAATGTATGAATTTATTAGGATGAGTGGAATAACAATTTAATACGAGATAATTAATAGCCGACGGAATATGTGCAGGAAGTAAAATTCTGTTTAAAATTCTATTTGTAAAATTAATTTATTAAGAAAAATATGTAACAAGGAATTTATAAATTTGGATTTTTTGGTAATATGGCTCTATTTCATATAGGAGCCAAGCCTAATAAAAAAAAAAAAAAAAAAAAAAAAGGTTAAGCATTATTTTTATGCCACATGTCTTGTTAATAATAATTTGTTTAACTTATAGACCATCGTGAAGAGCTTTATAAGCTTTTGAATCAATAATTAAGTTTTCCTGTAAGTAACATGGTTTGCAATTCGGTTTCACATTTAATATTTTTTTATAAAACCATTTGATATCAAATTGTCATTGAAACAAGTTCGATATTTGTTGTTGTCAAAATCCTGAATTGGACGTTGTTGTTGTCAAATCTATTCAAAACTTAAATAATTATGATTTTGCAGGTTAAGCATTATTTTGATCCATATGTCGTTTTAACAATAATATGACATTTGAAATATAGAACATTTTGAAGAGCTTTATGAGCTTCTAGGTTTAAAAAAAGCTGAAACGAATTAACGATCAAATTATGGTATAAGAAGCTCGTTAAGTAATCGGTGTTTACTCTTCTATTTAAGTGGACTGTATTAATAAATCTTTCGTTAATTTCTTGGCTTTTGTTTCTTTTTCTAACTTAGGAGGAAGCTTATAACAATTTCAACCTTTTCCTTCTGCTTCGTTTTACACACTCTCTATTTTAGAACACACCATCAAGATGGTGACTTAATTCAACATAGTGTTACCAAAAGTAACTTTTCAACGTTATTCAAAATAGAATTACCAAACGTAACCTTTTATTAGTTTCCCGAATGTCCGCTACAGAGCATACACCCCGGGTAGAAAGGATGTATCCTTCTCAAACTTAATGTTAACGCTTCAAATTGTTACATGTGGTAGCAGCTAATAATAATAATAATAATTATACATCGATTAAATTATAACAACATAAATATTAAAGTAAATCAAGATGATTCCCCCCTTGGAAGTTTGGCCAACCTTGTGTTTCATTAAACCAGTTCGTGTACGAATAATGGTTGTTTGCACCTTTCCGTCAATGAACGTTATAACACTTTCTACGCGCCCCATGAGCCAATGAGTGCCTGACATATTGTCCTCTTTTACAATAACCAAATCATTACGCTGTAAATTTGGTTGTGATTCCAGCCACGTATGCCGCTGTTGTAAAGTGTTGATATATTCCAATTGGAATCTTTCCAAAACTGCTATACTAATTGGGTTAATTGTTGCCATTGAGTGAGACGGTTAGAAGGTAGTTCACAAATGTTTGGTTCCATTACTCAATTTATTGCTGTGCCAATAATAAAATGACCAGGAGTTAATGATTGCAGATCATGTGGATCGGATGACATTTCACACGAGGGACGCGAATTCATTATCCATTCAATCTGAACAACCAAAGTATACAGGAACTCCAACATCATAATACGCGAACCGATTACCTTTTTCATGTGGGTTTTGATTACCTTCCCGCCGATTCCCAAATGCCTCCGAAATGAGGAGCTCGTGGTGGAATAAAATGCCATTTTATACCCTCTGTTGCACAATGATCAATAATGTCGTGATGCTTTGCTTTAAACATGTTTTCCATGTTTTGCAATTGGTTGTTTGTTCCTATGAAGTTGGATCCGTTATCACTCCATATCTCTGTCGGTTTTCCACGTCTGCTAATAAATTGTTTCAAGCCAGCCATAAATGCATCTGCAGTTGCATCCTCCACCACCTCGAGGTGTACTGCCTTTGTGGTAAAACAAACAAATATGCAAATATAGACCTTGGCATAAGTTTCCTTACATTGATTTCTGTAGCGCACTGATAATGGCCCACAATAGTCTAAGTCCGTAACGTAAAACGATCAACATTATTCTATACGGCTGCGTGGAAGATTCCCCATCAGTTGCGCCATTGTTTTGGGCTGCACTCGGAAACACGCTAAACAAGAATGCAGTTCCTTTTTTATCAACTTAATTCCATGTATTAACCAATATCTTTGCCGTAAAATATATAATGTTTGCCTAATTCCGCAATGTTAGTTTAGAGATGTACTTGTTTAATTAGCAACGACGTAATGTGATGGCGAAACAGAATAATTTGATGTTTCTGTTCCATTGATAATGTCTTACTGTTTTCAAAACGACAACCCACTCGAATTAACCCTTCTTCATCTATGTAAGGAGTGCAATGTATCAACCTATTTGATTTTTCCAATTGGATGCTTGCTTTCAGCATGTTAAGCTCAGACGCAAAATTATCGGTTTGAACGATTCTGAATAAACATTTCTTAGCGTTGTCCAAATCCTCTGAATTCAGCAAACCCCGTTTGTGCGTTGTTAAATCCCTTGTAGTGTAGTTATAAAAAAATCGTCTATACCAGGCAACTATACGAACCAGTCTCGTCTTAGAACTATATCGCTCAACGTTTAAAACATTTTGAAATTGTTTATATTTTGTTAAAGCGAACGCTACGTTCCCGGTTGTATCCACCGGCATCTTGCGGTCAATGGTAAAATCAATTTTGATGTCCATGTGTCTTCAGCACATTTCAAAAAGTGTGGCACATGAAACCAAATTGCACAGTCACGTAATTCTACTGGTAACATACCCCGCGACACCACATCGGCAGGGTTGCTCTTGGTGTCGACATGCCGCCATCTCATTAGTGACGTAATTTCTTCTCATTACTGAGGTGTTTTAATCCATAAAAATACTATTGTTGAATCCGACCACAGGGTATATTTTGCTGACGGAAGATCCAACGACTTGATTACTCTTTGTGTTAATTCTGCTAGTAATACTGCTGCGTTTAATTCTAATCGTGGAATAGTTGTTGTGCGCAATGGAGCTACTCGGGATTTACTGCACACCAATTTTACAGATATTTCGTCATTTTCGCCAACTGATTTTAAATAAATACATGCACTGTACGCTACAGTTGACGCGTCTGCAAATCCGTGGATCTCAATTGACCTGGCTTTTGGTATAACAATGTGTCTTTGGGAACTTAATCGAATTTAACAATGGCAGTTGATGTATAAATGTATTCCAAGTCGATTGAATATTTGTGGGCAGCAACTCATCCCAATTTATTTTTGCAAACCCATACCCCTTGCATCAAAATTTTTGCTGTCACAACTACTGGTGCGATCAAGCCCAAAGGGTCAAACAATTTGGCTATGGTTGACAGTAGTTCTCGTTTAGTAGTAGTAGAGCTGTGAATTTTGGTAGCCACGTTGAAATTTAACTGATCACTTGTTGAGTCCCACATTAACCCTAATGTTTTAATTGTTTCATTGGGACTGTTCAATTGTTCTCGATCGTCCAATGGAATTGCATTCAGCAAGGCGGTTGTATTAGATGTCTATTTTCGCAACTTCATTTCAGCACCTTTAAACATCTCCACCAGTTCCACTTGAAGTTGTAGTGCTTCTTCCATCAACTTTACGTAATCTCTTTTTAATTCGGGGTTTTTGTTTAGTTTTGATTTCAAATAACCAAACCGTTTCAGCGCCTGAGTTTTCGATTCACCCAACTGATGAAAATTAGGTTTTAAAGGCAATCTCACCGAAAATCGTCCACTTTTGTCGGTGATTCCTCAAATATTCTCTCACATTCTTTCTCTTCAATGGACAAACCTTTCTTTGTGTCATGAGCCTCGATTATCCAGAATTTTTGTAATTGTTCGTCTAATTTAGCATCTAACTCACTCTGTAACTCCCTTGTGGGTAAGAAGAAATTCTGCTCACATTGATTTTCCAATCGTCCAGCCACCACCCAACCGAAAACTGAATCTTGTAATGTCGGCAAATTGCGTTCCAATTCAATTCTTCCATTGTTTAATATTTTAAAAAATAACTCTGTGCTAAATAGCAAATCAATTGAACCAGGTACATTGAATCGCGGGTCAGCCAGTGTAACATGTGCTGATAGTTTCCACTTTTCAAAATTTATAAATTGCTCTGGCAAATGATTTCTAATTTTAGGAATCACTATTTTGGAGTGATTCAGACCACCAATCGATATTCTAACGTTGTCATGTACCAATGACAGTTTACTTGCAAGTTAGACCAAAATGAAATTTGATTGCGATACTGAGTATAGCAACGCTCTGCAAGTATGATAAGTTCCCTCTGAATCCTTTATTAAGTCTTGTGCTGTTGAAAGTAACACATGATACGAGACATTTGATTTTCGACATACTAGTGTGGTCTTGCTTGAAGTTAAATCATCTTTTGATTGCGCCTGCTCATTGTGTTGTTGATTTAATTTATTGACATTTACTTGTTGCTCGGTTGAAGAAGACACTAACCCGTTCGATTCTAAATGCAGCATAGTATTGTGCTTTCGTTGACACTTTATACAGCGAGATGATCTACACATATATGAGTAATGTCCACCTTTAAAGCAATTAATACATAAACCTAATTTTCTGATTTGATCATATCAACCCTGAGGAGCCAGTTTTATGAATTGCTCGCATACCACCAACAAGTGTGACCGATGGCGCAAAGGGCACGTTACTATTTTCTCCGCAGCCTCTGAAGATGATAAAAACGTTGATGTATTCCGACGATGATTGCTACTCGCTGCATTTGACGTTTTATTTGATTTCTCAGTTTTGGATGCCTCATTTTGATATTTTAAAGCACGATTTCTGCGATGTAAAAATTCTAACATTTTCTCCCAAGTAGAATTTTCATTTGACGTATCCTCATTTTCCCATAATTTACGTGTTTCCGGATCGAAGCGTTGCTTCATTATGTATATTTATTATAACCGCGTCACTTAAATTTTTCACCTAATTTTCCCAATGCTAGCAACTGTTGTTGAGATTCATCCATTATTCTGCATATTTCTGATCTTGATTCCTTATTCATATATTGCATCTTAAGAAATGACTTAAAATGGTTATCAACTTCTTATCGTCATATTTTGCCACTAGTGCTTCCCATGCCAGGCTAAAACCACGTTATGAAAACTCAATATTTGCAATTGCGCTTTTAGCCTCTCCAGACAAAGCTCCATTAAGATAATAATATCTCTGCATATCGGTGATTGTAGGATTTTGTACAATTAACTCCTTAAACGAATCTCGACACCCCAACCATCCTTCTGGATCGCCATCATGACAATTTTGGTTTCGATTCCACAATTGATACGCTTTTAGTATGTTCATGCACTACCGTAAGTTGATCCTTGTTCTGCTTGTTTTGCATTTCACGAGTAGGGGAGATACTTTTTTCCTCTTGCATCTTTTGTATACCATTAGCTGATGCCACTTCGATTTTGGTGTTAATATTTTCATTTGATGACGTACTTGTACGACGGCGAACTTTGATCACACTTTTGTTTATCTCTTCCGCATTAGATTCATCCTCAAACACGTTTTCTGGAATGGGGCATAGTACACTCTCAACTTGATTTAATAATGACGCCAATGCGTAATTAATCTCAGCAAAAGTATCTTGGAAATTGATACTATCATCCTCTATAGCCTCCATTTGCATTTCATCACCCATCGTACACGCTATTTCTAACATGGCTATAAAGACTTCTTTATAATTTTCATGCATTCGTCCATACAAAGCATTTTCCCTTTTAACAAATATAACGCTTTATTTGGCTCTACATCTGTAGTAAATTCATTTATCTACTTTGTTAGTGCCGTTAGTCGTCTTTTTACGCTACTTCGTTTCACCACATGTTTTTTCAATTCCTCTTGTGACGCCATTTCTGCTTTTTTTTCGATTTTACACTAACTTTTACTTTAACACACTTCACTGTATTTTATTTACATAACAAATATAATCTGGCTCGATTCGACCAAATGTTTACGCTTCTACTTAGGTGGACTGTACTAATAAATCTTTCGTTAATTTCTTGTTTTTTTTTTATTTTTCTTTATTTTTAACTTAGGAGGACGCTTATAACAATTTCAAACTTTTTCTTCTTTTTCATTTTACATACTTTCTATTTTAAAACACACCATCAAGATGGCGACTTAATTCAACATAGTGTTACCAAACGCAACATTTTATTAGATTTCAGAATGTCCTGTGTTTTGATTCTTTTTTAATAACCATTTGACATTAAATATTCATGGAAACCAGTGTGATATTTTGTTGTTGTTAAAGTCCGGAATGAAACGTCGTTGTTGTCAAACTATTAAATTCCTAATACTGGTGATTTTAGAGGTTAAGAATCATTTTCATATCATATGTCGTTTTAACAATAATACATCATTTAAATTACAGAAGTTATGTGAAGAGCTTTATGAGCTTTTTAATTTAGAAAAAGCTAAAACGAACAACGATTAACTTATTCTTTACACCACATTTCATATTCCTTTTTAAAACCATTTGACATCAAATTTTCATTGAAACCAGTGTGATATTTGTTGTTGTCAAAATCCGACGTAAGACATTGTTGTTGTCAAATTTATTAAAAACCCAAATATAGGTTAAGCATTATTGTTATGTCGTAATTCTTGTTAATAATAATTTTTTTAACTTATAGAACATTGTGAAGAGCTTAAAAAAATTAAGTTTAGCAAACGTTAAAATGAATCAACGATTAAGTTTTCCTATAAGTAACACGGTTTGCAATTTGGTTTTTATATTTAATATTTTTTTATAAAACCATTTAAATTTTTTATTGAAGCCAGTGTAATATTTATTGTTATTAAAAACCTGAATTGAACGTTGTTGTTGTCAAATCTATATTAAGAACTCAAATGATGGTGTTTTTTGGAGGTTAAGCAATATTTTTATGTCATATGTCGTGTTAACAATAAACAATCAATTAAGTTATCGAACACTATGAATAGCTTTATACACTTTCTTTCCAAACCAAGAAGCGATGGTTACGGTGGAGTGGCAATAATGTACGACAGAAATCTGACGCTTCAAGAGATACAGTTACCCGCTTTTGAGGTGATTGAAGCAATTGCCGCCTCAACGACGAATTTGGAAAGAAATCTGTTACTAGTGAGCGTGTATGTAACCCAGGTGCGTGATGAAGATGACAGGAAAAAAGCCTTGAGTGATTTTAAAAAATTGTTTGAGTGGGTGAGAGATAAAAGTGACCTGATTGTATGTGGAGATATGAATGCACATGCGAGAATGTGGGGTTGTTTAGACAATTGCGCAAGAGGAAAACAGTTGGCCGACCTGATTCAAGACTCCGATATGGTGCTCTTGAATGATGGAAGGCCAACTAGAATGGCGAATGTGGGAGGCACGGCCAGCGCAATAGATTTGTCTATGACAACTATTGAACTGGCCTGCCGGGTCACTTGGAATGTTGAAGAAGAGAATTTGGGTGGTGATCATTTCATGATCAAAATGATCATGAATGATAATCGAGTGTTTAGGAAAAAACGTGAATTAATGAATAATAGGAAATGGGTGAATCAAATGAATGAGATTCTCGGAGAAAATGAAATAAATCAAAGCCAGTTAGATAGTGAAATTGAACGGGTAAATAAATTGTGTACAAAAATTGTGGATATGAAAGATATTAATGTGAATGGTTGGTGGAACAATGAAGTTCAATACTGGCATGAAAGGAAGCGAATAGCCTTGCGTGAATTTAATAGGAATAAGAGTAGTGAGAATAAGATTATGTATGGTAAAATGAATGGAAAATTGAAAAAGGCTATTCGCAGAGCAAAAAGGAAAAGTTGGCGGGAATATGTGTCCCAAATGACACATAGAACCACAACTAAGGATGTATGGAGTTTGTTTAATAGGGTGAATGGTAAATACTTTAATGTGAGCAATGTGGTATGTGAGAACAGAGAAAAAGGTGAAGAATTTATAAGAATGATATTGAATGTAAGCAATGATTTGAATGTAATAAATGAAGTTGATAGAATGAGTAGAAATGAAAGAATGGATTGTAAGTATGAATGGGGAGAGTTCCTGAGAGTGTTAGATAGATCAAAATCTACCACTCCAGGGACAAACCGAGTAAGTTATAAGATGATTCGGTTGTTGAGTGACTCAGCAAAGCATAATTTGCTTGAGACACTCAACAAAGTGTGGATGGGTTCAAAAATACCGGACAAATGGAAAGAGAGCAGGGTGGTTCCTATCCCTAAACGGGATAGAGATCCAGATGTGGCAACAAATTATCGAGGCATATGTATGTTGAATGTTTTTATAAAAATCTTAAATGGAATGATGAAAGAGCGCATGGAAGATTTTGTGAATGAAAATAATTTGTTGCCATCGACAACATTTGGATTTCGAAAGAACCACTCTGCAATTGAGTGTGTGGAAAAGTTTGTTTGGGAAGTAAGAAAGGATAATTTGAAAGCTGTTGCGGTATTTTTGGACATCGAAAGAGCTTATGATTATGTGGTTCCGTGGAAATTACAACAAATTCTATCGAATTTTGGATTTTCACGGAAAGTATGTATGTGGATAAAAGATTTCATGACTGATAGGAAAATGGTTCTGAATGGAAGTGGTTTTAGGTTGGAGGGAGTTGCAAATATTGGACTTCCGCAAGGAAGTAGAATATCTCCAGCTCTGTTCAACCTATATACCAGCGAGATACACCACATCAATACAGACAATCAAATCGTTCTGCAATTTGCAGACGATTTTGTAGTAATTGGAAAAGGGAGAAGTATTGATGTGGCGGCTCAAAGAGCGCAAAAGGGGGTAAATGATTTAATACAAAAACTTAAAATGTTGAATCTGAGAGTGAATCCCGATAAGTGTGCTTATATGAGTTTCAGAACAAACGTTGCAAATGTTAGTATAAGTGTTGATAGCCGAAGAATTGAACAAGTAAATGCGTACAGGTATTTGGGTATTTGGATTGATAGACGAATGAACTTTGGAAAGCACATGAAAATTTTGGCAGATAACTGCAAGGAACGTTTAAATGTGGTTAAACGGGTGAGTAAACCTAAATGGGGCGCTCATCCGAGTGTGACTGACATGTTAAGGAAGGCCCTTATATCCTCCAAAATTGGATATGGTATTAGTGTGTATGGGAATGGTTCGAAAGGGGCTTTTAGCCAAAAAATGAAAGTAGAAAATGCATGTGCAAGAGTGGTATTGGGGGCGATTAACTCAACCCCAATACACACTCTGTGCTCTGAAATGGGTGATTCACCTCTTGATTACAAGAGAGAGTGGATCACAGTGAGAGAGACAGTGCGAATGATAACTAAGAAAAATGAGTTTTGGAACGAGATGATAGTAAGATTACAAAATAGGGCGGTGTACAAACCGACATATAGAACTAGTATTGCACTTGAAAACTTGAACATGTTTCTGAGTATAGGCAATGCTGGTCCGCAACCCGTTCCTAATAATCTTACTGTATGTTTGAATATGGAGGAATTTAATAAGGGAATGAATGAAGTTATCGCCAAAATTATGTTTGGGAAAATCAGTCAGCGGTATGTGCAAGATGATATAGTTTATACAGATGCTAGTGTGAATGAGAATGGAGTGGGTGTTGGTGTATTTATGCCTGGTAAGAATGTTGAAAAGTATTTTAAAGTGGACAAAAGCATCTGTATAATGGACGCTGAACTGATTGGAGTATTTGAAGGAATTAAACTGGCTGTGAATGAAGGGGAAAGGAAAATAGTAATATTTTCCGATTCTCAGAGTGGATTATGTTTGCTAAAATGTGGAGGTGGAAGGGAAAGCAATGTGTATGTTGATCTTATTTTTGAATGCGTTCGAGACTGTCAACGTAAGGTGACCATACAATGGATCCCATCACATAGACAGATCGAAGGAAATGAAAGAGCCGATATGTTAGCAAAAAAGGGTACATTGAATGACATGGTTCAGGAGTACGAAAGGAAGGATGCAAGAGACGTACTTCGAATGTTTCAGATGAATCTGTGGAGAAAATGGGAGAGTGAATTTAACGAGAAAAGTCTAACGAAAGGAATGAAGTACAGCGTGCTCCGTGGTACTCCTTTGAGAATTCCGTTCTTTAAGGAGCTCAAAGGAGATACGCGAATGTTGCGAACTGTTGAGAGAATCAGGCTGAACCATGGAAACTGGAAGGAATGCTTGTGGAAACGTCATTTGAGTGAGGACAAAGATTGTGAGTTGTGTGGAAGTGTGGAGGATGTTGAACATCTCATATTGGCTTGTCCCAGATATAGCCAATATAGATCTAATTTCAACATCCTTCGGAATGCAAGAAATTTAAGTGAATTAATGAATGAGGGTGGTTATTTGGCTTATAAGGAAATGTATGAATTTATTAGGATGAGTGGAATAACAATTTAATATGAAACAACTATTTACTAGCTGATGAAATATGTGAAGGGATAATCCGGTTCGTTTTAATAGTGAGGAAAATATTATAAAAAATGTAATTTGAACTAAAATATGTAAACAGATTTATAAATATGATTTTTGGCGATATGGCTCTTTTTTTATGTAGGAGCCAAGCCTAATAAAAAAAAAAAAAAAAAAAAAAGCTTTATACACTTCTAGGTTTAGCAAAAGCTAAAATTAATCAAACATTAAATTATCCTATAAGTAGGAATTGGTCGTTGTTGTTGTCAACTCTATTAAGAACTCAAATACTTGTGAATTTGGAGGTTAATGCGTATGTCATTTTAACAATAACATAACATTTAAATTAGAGAACATTATGAAGAGCTTTACCAGCTTTTAAGTTTAGCAAAAGCTAAAACGAATTAATGAACAAATTATCCTATAAGTATAACTCGATATGGAGTTCGGTTTTACATTTTAGATTTTTATTTTGAAATATTCATTAGACATGAAATTATTATTGAAACATGTTTGATATTTGTGATTGTCAAAATTCTGAATTGGACGTTGTTGTTATCAAATCTGTTTAAAATTTTAATAATTGTGATTTTGGAAGTTAAGCATTATTTTCATCTATATGTCGATTTAACAATAACATGCATTTTGAGCTTTATGAGCTTTTAATTTAATCAAATTCCAAGTCGAATCAACGATTAAGTTATCCTATAGGCACATCATTATAGAGGTCGGTTCACATTTTAGATTCTGTTTAAAACCATTTGACAACAAGTTTTCGTTGAAACCATTGTGATGTTTGTGGTTGTAAAAATCCAAAATAAGACGTGTTTGTTGTCAAACTTATTAGAATTTCAAATACGGGTGGTTTTTGAGGTTAAGTACATTTTTATGCCATACGTCGTTTTAGCAATAATATATATTTCAAATTATAAAACTTTGTGAAAAGCTTAATGAGCTTTTTAAGTTTAACCAAATCAAAAGACAATCAACGATTAAATTATCCTATAAGAAACTCGTTTATTAATTTAGATTCTTCAAAAAAATTTGAATATTCAACCACTGAAGGGAACAGAGCGAATTGAAATATTAAAAAAAAAATAAATAAATAAAAAATTAGTTAACAGTGAAATAAAATAAAAGTTACAGTTAGTGCTGCCCAAAATTATTCAGCGCAATTCTGCGCAGTGAAAAATATAAAAATATATACCTGGCTAAGGTTGAGGATTAAAAATGGACAGCTTAAGGAAAAATACAGCAAAAGTTCAATTTAAAAAAACAGATGCTAAGCCAACCGATTTGGAAATGATGCGCTTTATATTAAATATTGGATTAACGACCAAGGACATACACACTCTGTATCAAGATCTATACGAGCGATGTATCTATATTAAATTTAATGTGGAACAAAAGTATTTAGAATTCATTAGCGATATAAGTGTATTAAAGTTTGATTACGCAAACGGGACAAATACGGAAGTGACTGTGAAGGGAGCAAGCGGAGTGATACGGTATGTGCGGGTGTTTAATTTGCCGCCAGAAATAAGCGACAAAACATTGAGCGAGGCAATGCACCGCTTTGGAAATATTTTGTCCACAAGGCGAGAAAAATTCGGCGCGAACTCTCTATTACCTGTATTTTCAGGTGTTAGAGGTATATATCTTGAATTGGAAAGAGAAATACCGCAATTTATATACATAGAAAATATTAAAGCCAGAATATTTTATGATGGTATGAAAGAGCGGTGCTTCAAATGTGGTGATGAATCTCATAAAAAACAAGAATGTCCCCTTTTGAACAATATAAATATGGAAATATCAGAACAGTTACAACAACCGGTTCAACAAATTCAACAAGAACCACTACAACCACAAGTACCACAAGAACAACCAGTACAACAACAAATCCAATCAGACAACAAACAGACAACAAATACCTTACCACCAACAACAACAACGCATGAACGTGCTAAATACAACGAAATTGTGAAAATCACACAACTACACGAAGAGGCAGAAAATAAGCTTGCAAAAATAAAAACGATGATCAACTTGCGTGATCATATAAAAGAGCGTAAACAAGAATCTGACTCATCGTGTTTGGACACGGAGAACGAAGATATCGCTGTAAATGTGAATAAACGAGGTCGACCAGCAAAAAAAACACGATATACAACAACAAAAAACCGAATAGCAGTCATGGAACAGTATAACAGTACAACGTCGAACACAAATTTAAACAATAATGATTTTATTGCACCATCACCACCGACAAATTTAAACAACCAAACTGGATAATATTTGAAACGATTTTTATTTTTTATTTTTATTTCGCACAACAAACAAAACAAAAACAAAAATCATCATTCTCTACAAACATGGTGCAACAATTCTCTACGATTTGCAGCAGCACCATCAACATGTATATGAGACAACATCAACAACGCAGGACAACAAACAATGTAATGCAACATTACAATTTTTTTTGGAAATTGTGCGGATGCGGGTAATCCCTTTACATGTATTGTTTGGTATGTAATAATTATAAATGTGTAAATGAGTGAAAGAATAGTTGTTGGTCAGATAAATATACAAAGTTTTTACGCCAAAAAAGATATGTTGGTTAATTATCTGGCCAACAATAATATGAATGTGGTCCTTATAAGCGAAACCTGGGAGCGCATGAACAAGACGTTGTATGTGAGGGGGTACAGATTTCTGTCCAAACCAAGAGGCGATGGTTATGGTGGAGTGGCAATATTATATCACAATAATATGAAGCTCACACAAGTACAGCTACCTCCGTTTGAAGTTGTGGAAGCTGTAGCCGCCACAACAACTAATTTGGAAAGAAATCTGATACTAGTAAGTGTGTATGTAGCCCAAGTACGTAATGAGGATGAAAGGAAAAAAGTTTTGAGTGATTTTAAGAAATTGTTTGAGTGGGTGAGAGGTAAAAGTGACTTGATTGTTTGTGGTGATATGAATGCACATTCGAGAATTTGGGGTTGTTTTAACAATTGCGCGCGTGGAAATCAGTTGGCTGACCTGATTCAAGAGTCGGACTTGGTGATCTTGAATGATGGGAGGCCAACTAGAATGGCGAATGTGGGAGGTACGGCCAATGCGTTAGATCTGTCTATGACAACTATTGAATTGGCCGGCCGGGTCACTTGGAATGTAGAAGAAGAGAATTTGGGTGGGGATCATTTCATGATTAAAATGATCATGAATGATAACAGAGTGTTTAAAAAAAAGCGTAAAATTATGAATAATAAGAGGTGGGTGAAGGAGATGAATGAGATTCTCGGTGAACATGAAATAAATCAAAGTCAGTTGGATAGTGAAATAGAACGAGTGAATAAGGATTGCATTAGAATGGTTGATATGGCAGAGATCAATGTGAATGGGTGGTGGAATAAAGAAGTTCAATTCTGGTATGAAAGAAAGCGAATAGCCTTGCGTGAATATAACAAGAATAAAAGTTGTGTAAATAAGATTATGTATAGTAAAATGAATGGAAAGTTGAAAAAGGCTATTCGCAGAGCGAAACGGAAAAGTTGGAGGGAATATGTGTCCCAAATGACACATAGAACCACAACTAAGGATGTATGGAATTTATTTAACAGGGTGAATGGGAAATATTTTAATGGGAGCAATGTGGTGTGTGAGAATCGTGAAAAAGGTGAGGAATTTCTGAGAATGATACTAAATGTTCGTAATGAATTGAATATATCAAGTGAAGATGTGAGAATGGAAAAAAATGAAAGAATGGATAGGAAATTTGAATGGAATGAGTTCCTTGGAGTGTTAGATAACTCCAAATCTACCACTCCAGGAACCAACCGTGTAAGTTATAAAATGATTCAGTTGTTGAGTGACTCAGCAAAATATAATTTGCTTGAGACACTCAACAAAGTATGGATGAGCTCCAAAATACCAGACAAATGGAAAGAGAGCAGGGTGGTCCCCATTCCTAAACGGAATAGAGATCCGAATGTGGCAACAAATTATCGTGGCATATGTATGTTGAATGTATTTATTAAAATTTTAAATGGAATGATGAAAGAACGAATGGAAGCTTTTATGAATGAGAATAATTTGTTGCCAACAACAACATTCGGATTTCGAAAGAACCACTCTGCAATCGAGTGTGTGCAAAAGTTTGTATGGGAAGTAAGGAAAGATAATAGGAAGGTAGTTGCGGTATTTTTGGACATTGAGAGGGCTTATGATTATGTGGTTCCGTGGAAATTACAAAAAATTCTTTCGAATTTGGGATTTTCACGGAAGGTATGTATGTGGATAAAAGATTTTATGAGTGAAAGAAAAATTGTTTTGAATGGAAGTGGGTATAGGTTGGAGGGCGTGGCGAATGTTGGACTTCCGCAAGGAAGTAAAATATCGCCAGCTCTTTTCAACCTATATACCAGCGAGATACACCGCATCAATACAGAAAATCAAATCGTTCTGCAATTTGCAGATGATTTTATTATAATTGGCAAAGGAAGAAGTATTGATGCGGCGGCTCAAAAGGCGCAAAAGGGAGTAGATGAAGTTATTGGAAAAATGAAAATGTTAAATTTAAGGGTGAATCCTAATAAGTGTGCTTACATGAGCTTTAGAACGAATGACATAAATCTAAACATTAGAGTGGATAATAATAGAATTGAACATGTGAACACTTACAGGTATTTGGGTATTTGGATTGATAGGCGTATGAATTTTGGGAAGCACATGAAAATTTTGGCAGATAACTGCAAGGATCGTATGAATGTGATTAAACGGGTGAGTAAACCTAAATGGGGCGCTCACCCCAGTGTGACTGATATGTTAAGAAAGGCCCTTATATCCTCCAAAATTGGATATGGTATTAGTGTGTATGGAAACGGTTCGAAAGGGGCTTTTAGTCAATTGATGAAAGTAGAGAATGCGTGTGCCAGAGTGGTATTGGGAGCGATTAATTCAACTCCAATACATTCTTTGTGGTCTGAAATGGGTGATTCACCTCTCGATTACAAGAGAGAGTGGATCACAGTGAGAGAGACAGTGCGAATGATAACGAAGAAAAATGAGTTTTGGAATGAGATGATAGTAAGATTACAAAGTAGGGCGGTGTACAAACCGACATATCGAACTAGCATTGCACTCGAAAATTTAAACATGTTTCTGAGTATAGGCAATGCTGGTCCGCAACCCGTCCCTAATAGTCTTACTGTATGCATGAATATGGAGGAATATAATAAGGGAATGAATGAAGTTATCGCCAAAATTATGTTTGGGAAAATCAGTCGGCAATATGTGGGAATCTATGATATCGTTTATACAGATGCTGTCTATTTTCATCAACCACTTTTAAAAGTTATGTTATTATTCTGTGCTAATTAAAATTACCCCTAAATCACTGCTATGTTAATTTCTCTTATTAAGATTCAAACCAATTAATTTAGTATTGTTTTTGTATTTGTTTATTAAGATTCGAACCGACTCACTTAATATTGTATGACAGTTTTTATTGTTAAAAATTTTATTGTGAATTTGTCGTTATGGTAAATTTAATTTCTTACCTAAATTATACCATAATTAACAAACGCATAACCATAATATAATACCAATTAGATGTCGCGTCGATTTATATGACTCGTCATAAATAAAATTAATATAAATTGGGAAATAAAAAATTTATTGGTCAGTTCTTTTCCAACCAAGCAACAAAATATTGTATTGTGAAATTTATTTGTTGTGATAAAATTTTCAAAACAAGAATAATAAAAACCTAAAAAATAAAAGAAAAATTAATTAAACTTCAATTGTTTATTGTTTATTTTTTTTGAGTGCAAACATTTTATTAAAGTTTTTTACGAGAAAGTTTTGCTGCATTCGGATTATTCATCGGAATCACAACAGATGCTAGTGTGAATGAGAATGGAGTGGGTGTTGGTATTTTCATGCCCAGTACGAATGTAGAAAAGTGTTTTAGAGTGGATAAAAGTATCTGTATAATGAACGCCGAATTGATTGGAGTATTTGAAGGTATTCAACTGGCTGTGAATGAGGGGAATAGGAAGATAGTAATATTTTCAGATTCCCAGAGTGGTTTGTGTTTATTAAAATGTGGAGGTGGAAGACAAGGTAATGTGTATGTTGATTTGATTTTTGAATGTATTCGTATCTGTCAACGTGATGTGACCATACAATGGGTTCCATCACATAGGCAGATCGAGGGGAATGAAAGAGCTGATAAGTTAGCAAAAAAGGCTACAGAGAATGAGATGGTTCAAGAGTATGAAAGGAAGGATGCAAGAGATGTACTTCGAATGTTTCAGATGAATCTGTGGAGAAAATGGGAGAGCGAATATATTGAAAAAAGTGTAATGAAAGGAATGAAGTACAGAGAGTTATGTAGTACTCCTTAAAGAAATCCTTTCTATAAGGAGCTTAAAGGAGATACGCGAATGTTGAGAACGATAGAGAGAATCAGGCTGAACCATGGTAATTGGAAAGAATGCTTGTGGAAACGTCGATTGAGTGAAGATAAAGATTGTGATTTATGTGGATGTGTGGAGGATGTTGAACATCTGATTTTGGCCTGTCCAAAATTCAGTCAATACAGATCCAAGTTCAACATCCTTCGGAATGCGAGAAATTTAACAACAGTAATGAATGAGGGAGGTTTGGTTTATAAGGAAATGTATGAATATATTAGAATGAGTGGAATTACAATTTAATAATACAAGGAATTACAAGCAAGGTATGTAAGAGGATTATCCGGCTCCTGCAGGAACAAAATAATTAGAAAAAAAATAAATAAATAAATATATCTAAATCATACAAATGTAAAAAAAATAAAAATTGTAAAATTTGATGTTTGGCAACATGGCTCGTTATTTTCGGAGCCAAGCCTAATAAAAAAAAAAAAAAAAAAAAAAAAAATTTAGATTCTTTGTTGTTGTTGTCAAAATATTGAATAAGGCGTTGTTGTTGTAATAATTACTACAGTTTTAAATACTTGAGATTTTGGAGGATTTTTATGTAAGAGGTTATGATTTAATTCACGTTTAATTCAATTAGCTTTTAAAGTTATGAATAATCAACCTTTCGCAAATAATAATCAACCTTTTCTCAATTAAATTTTTATTTTTATCTTGAACATCAATATCCTATAAATTATCTTTTTATTAATTAACTTTCCTTGTAAAAATATAAAATTTACCTGATTGCGCGCGGAATACAGCTTTTCACAAGTATAATACAAAAGCTTTCCGGTTTAATGATTCGAACCTAAAAAAAAAAAAAAAATCGTTTTTCCAAACATTTTTGAAAGTTCTAAAAACAATTTTATTTTCTGCTTTTATTACGAATTAACATTACATAGTCATTGAATGAAGCTCTGACTGTTTTGTTTATCTTTTTAATTATTCCAGCTTGTACACAAAATGATTTTGTGAAGGGATTAATTTTTTTGCTTTACTTTTCTGAGACGGTAAATAATTTATGTTTGTAATTTTCTTTTCTTTAACATTCAATTTTAATTTTGATTTAATCATCTCGTTTCTTTACTTTATGCATGCTTGTTATGAAGAATAACTTTGTGCCATAAACTGTTATGATTTATTTTACTTTTAGTGAATTTTTATAGAATTAACTTGCATATGCGGTGTTTACGATCCATAAAGATTATATGGTGGATGACAAAATTCTAATCAGTTTTATTAAAAATTTATCTTTTAGTTTATCTTATTATTATTTATAGCGCTAAGCTAATCATGAGGTGATGGTACAATAAAAAACATAAATTAGTTGTAAATTATATTTTATATTAACGACACCAAAAGTCATAAAAAAATGTATTCATTGTGTATGAAATCAAAATACTCAAGCTCTGTAAAATGCTTGCTTACACCGAACCGTATTTGTGCGGAACTACAAGAAAGAAAATTGTTTCCTTTTCGTATATTTTAGCATACCATCCAAAAAGAAAAATCCAAAATGATACTCGTAAAATTTTTCCGATCAAAATTATAGAAGAAAATTTATTATTAATTTTTTGTGTTGTTTTTGGAATGTAGACGAGTAATATGCAGCAGTTTGGTGTAGGTTTCTATAAATTTCACTTTTTGGGATTAACAATCTTTTTGGGAAACTACTACTAACAATAAAATACAAAAAAGTTTATATTAAGTTTTTTTACTTGAGTCATGGTTAGGTCTATTTATCGCCTAATTCAATTTCGTTTGATGTAGGTGTTGGAAGGATACATAACAGCACAAATTTTTTATCATGAAACAAGGTTTAATATTTTTTTTGGGAAATATTTGATACGTGATGTTATAATTCAATTAGGATTTATGATTGGTGGCTGATTTTACCTGAGACAACCTATATGTGACTAAAATTAATGTTACAGATAGTGATTTTACATATATACAGGTTATTATAGAGTTCAATGATAATAAACTCCGAATTTTATACCTAACAAATTATCAGAATACTAAATTGGTACCATTTAACTTTTTGGACACGAATTGGTTAAAACAATTTTTAAGTGAAATCTTATGTGTGTTAGATTCTATTTATAAAAATAAAGTTTTAGAGATTGATCTTTTAGAAGCCATTCGAATCCAGGAGAAATCATTAAAAAGTTTCTCATAAAACAAATGGGAAGCTAACTTTTTTTCTAAGATAGACTTTTAGGTGAGGAGGTGAATTTTTTCCTAAATCTATTCTAAAAATAAATATAAAATATTGCTTGTGCATGTATTAGAGAAAAATCAGAATGTCTCGTTACTACGAATTTTTTTTTTGGGTATAATAAACGTTAAAATTATTTAAGAAAAGTTGAAATAAGATGGTAAAGATTACAAGATGGATGTAGATTAATTCTATATAAAAGCATATTTACAATTATTACAGTTGTTTGTTTGTTTTATTTGTTTTTATTTGTACAACCAATTAAAACTAAAACTGTACTAAAATAAAATGTTAAAAATGATTTAAGAAACTATATTGCAAAATTATATTCAAATCTTTGTTTATAATATTTCTAACAAATAAGACAACAAGTAAACGCAAAAACACGAAAAAAGCAAACCCCATCTCTATGGGTACCTTGATCTGACTACTACTAAAATAATACTGCAAAATTTGCAAACCGACCGAGGTTGAACTTAGATCTGCATTGGCTGTATCTGGGACATGCCAATATAAGATGATCAAACTCCTACACACTTTCACACAACTCACAATCTTTTCCTCACTCAAATGACGTTTCCAAAAGCATTCCTTCCAATTTCTGTGGTGCAGTCTCCTTTGAGCTCCTTAAAGTAAGGAATTCTCAAAGAAGTTCAACGAAGCACTCTGTACTCCATTCCTTTCGTTAGGCTTTTCTCATTAAATTCACTCTCCCATTTTCTCTACAGATTCGTCTGAAGTATTTGAAGTATGTCTCTTCCATCCTTCTTTCCATACTCGTGAATCATGTCATTTAATGTACCCTTTTTAGCTAACTTATCGATTCTTTCATTTCCTTTGATCTGTCTATGTCATGGGATCCATTGTATGGTCGCATCACGTTGGCAACCTCGAACGCTGTCAAAAATTAAATCAACATATATATTGCCTATCTTCACTGGATTGTAAATAAAAACAAAACAACCCAATTTATCACCAACGAATTTATTTATTTCACACAAAAATAAATTCAACACAATTTACTAACGATAATTTACAAAATCACTTTATCTAATTTTTACACAATTTCACTGTACACTTATAATTTTTATTTTGCACTAAAACACTTTTTAAATCGCTTACCAAATACTAATCATCCAATTCGACTTCGTTCGCCTTTTTATATACACAAACCAAACTTCTAGAAAGTTTATGACTTTTTCAGTAAGAATATTGTAGAAACATTTAGAACAGTTTTATCATGGAAAATTCCATTTTAGTACAGTAAAACATTGAGCTATTAATTTAACTTTTTCTATTACACACTAGGTGTCACCGTCATAATACTTTTCAACAATCTTGGGAATTCTTAATTAAATTTGTTAATTTTGTTAAAAATTATTCCTCCAGTTTGCGAAAATTCTTTTAACCGTCGATTTTTGTTATATTAATATCTTCTATGGAAATGATGTTTCTAAAATTATTTTTAAATGAACTTGACCGTTTTTTAACCAATTTTGCTGAAATTCGATATGTGCGATGGAAGTGAGATTCTAAAATGAAATTCGAGAATAAGGCCAAGGATGATAGAACTTGCCTATTTGCGATAAAGTTCTAGAATAAATCCAAATAGGATGAAGCTTAGCTATTCCTTAATCGATTATGAATTTTTACCGATTATGACCGATTAGAAATTTCAAACCTACCTCTTCCTTGAATAAAACCGGCGACTTTTGCAAATTAACACTGAAGCTACTACTTTCTTGCCAAACACTAATAGTTTAAATATAGAAGGATATTAAGTTATTAGCGAATTTCCTTGACATAGTTACAAAAACAGTTGCAATGGATAAAGCACCACATGATTTAAAGAAAGCTAACAAAAATTTGCTGTATTTAAATTTTAGTAGTTGGTATGAAAATCTAAATACAAAACCGAAAACACGTATGTGGAAGTCCTAAATCAAAACAAGTGTAGATACAAAAGTTTGCAAAATTTTTAGGGGCTAATCAAATGTCGGGCTTGAATTTGACCTTTAAGTCAAATTTCAGGGTCAGTTCAAGGTCAAATCGTTTTTTTAAATGTGTACAACCATTTTTAACTCTGGATTCTGAAAGATGATGGTTTATCCGTGAACATGGAATTTCACGCGCTTTCAGAATCGAAAGTTATAAATAGGTGTGCACATTTAAAAAAAGACTTGACCTTGAAATGTCCTTGTAATTTAAGCTCATCATTTGATTTCTCCCTAAAAGTTGTGCAACTTTTGTATCTATACTTTTTTTGATTTAGGCCTTCTCCTGGGAGTTATTTGAATAGAGAGAGATGACGATTAGTTACTTCTTGTAAGGTGCCAACCCCAGATTAATTAATGTCCAAGGAAATTTTTGTTTAAAAAGCCCTCACAAAATTATGCTCAAACCCAACGACACTTGAATAGGCAGGCATACATTCCTTCCCAAAAGTAGATCATACATTTGACTGTATACTGATTAAATATTGATTGTATTTCGGAAATAAATTCGCAGCATGTAGTTTGTGTAGTGTGTAACGTAGACAAAGTATGTGTTTGTTTCAACAAATAATACAATTTTTCAATTTGTGTTGCTGAAGTAGACATTGAGCTATATTTTCAACATAAAATATTTATCTATACAAACAAAAATTGTACAAAAGAAAATTGTTAGTGGTTTGGGATGTCAAACGTATATTCTTTTGATATCACATTTTAATGGAAATTTGATTCTAGGTAAACCCTATTCCTATCAAGCTAAACAATTTTATTACTTTATATATGATTATAAATAAAAGCTTTGTGGTATTTCTTTGATACAAACAACATCGCGACATAAATTATACACAACAAAATCGTTAGAACTCTATTTAATAACTTCAGTATGTATACACACATAAACATGCTTATGTAGAAAGTGTCACTTCATTTTATTATATCAGTATAGTTTATGTTCGTACTAAACTGTTAATAGCATCAATCAAATTACTTTGAAGATGTGTCATGCCTAAAGCTTACTATTACAAATAAAATAATAATCGTCCTATATATTATTGACATAAAATGACAGAAGGCTCATATAAGAATAAGAACTTAACTTTTAACAACTATTTATGTATTGTAGACCAAAGAACTGAAGCAGATAATGACAATGTTCTAGAATTTTTAAGATAATCATCGTTTTAGGAAAACGATACCAATTCCCAGTTCAGCAAATGAGGATAAAGTAGTTAATATTTTCGCAATCGTTAGATACCAAAATCGACAAAGAGAAAGCCTCATCGCGTGAAGGAGAACTGAAACAAATTGAATTGCAAATTTCGTTGAATGGTAACATAAAGTGGACCACTATTCTGATGGAAGTTAAGATAACAACATAAAATGAAAAATGACGAGTCAACAAAAAATTGTAGATATGCTTATCGGGTGTAGCAACACTACACCAGGAACAGCGTTCGCTGTTATTGTGAATAAAATTAAAATGGGAGATTATTCGACCGACACAATTAATGTTCTTATCGAAACTTATCGATACCGAGCCCTTCAAAATGAAAACTGTCACAGCAATTAAAGTTCCCGAAACCTATTGATAGAGGTATCAACCATCGTAATCGGACCATTTTAGATTTTTGCCGCCCAAAAACTTGTGGGCTATAGCACAGTTGATTTTCAATAAAATTGAATTTTCTAAGAAATGTTTAGAAATAAACGAGCAATCAAAATGAAAATTGTCACAGCAATTACAGGTCCCGAAACCTATTGATAGAGGTATCAACCATCGTAATCGGAGCATTTTAGATTTTTGCCGCCCAAAAACTTGTGGGCTATAGCACAGTTGATTTTCAATCAAATTGAATTTTCTAAGAAATGTTTAGAAATAAACGAGCAATCAAAATGAAAATTGTCACAGCAATTACAGGTCCCGGAAACCTATTGATAGAGGTATCAACCATCGTAATCGGATCATTTTAGATTTTTGCCGCCCAAATACTTGTGGGCTATAGCACAGTTAATTTTCATTAAAATTAAATTTTCTAAGAAATGTTTAGAAATAATCGAGCAATCAAAATGAAAATTGTCACAGCAATTAAAGGTCCCGAAATCTATTGATAGAGGTATCAACCATCGTAATCGGATCATTTTAGATGTTTGCCGCCCAAAAACCTGTGGGCTATAGCACAGTTAATTTTCAATAAAATTGAATTTTGTAAGAAAAGTTTAGAAATAATCGAGCAATAAAAATAAAAATTATCATAGCAATTACAGGTCCCGAAACCTATTGATAGATGTATCAACCATCGTAATCGGATCATTTTAGATTTTTGCCGCCCAAATAATTGTGGGATATAGCACAGTTAATTTTCAATAAAATTGAATTTTCTAAGAAATGTTTAGAAATAATCGAGCAATCAAAAAGAAAATTGTCACAGCAATTACAGGTCCCGAAACCTATTGATAGAGGTATCAACCATCGTAATCGGACCATTTTAGATTTTTGCCGCCCAAAAACTTGTGGGCTATAGCACAGTTAATTTTCAATAAAATTGAATTTTGTAAGAAAAGTTTAGAAATAATCGAGCAATAAAAATAAAAATTGTCATAGCAATTACAGGTCCCGAAACCTATTGATAGATGTATCAACCATCGTAATCGGATCATTTTAGATTTTTGCCGCCCAAATAATTGTGGGATATAGCACAGTTAATTTTCAATAAAATTGAATTTTCTAAGAAATGTTTAGAAATAATCGAGCAATCAAAAAGAAAATTGACACAGCAATTACAGGTCCCGAAACCTATTGATAGAGGTATCAACCATCGTAATCGGATCGGAATGTTTAGAAATAATCGAGCAATCAAAATGAAAATTGTCACAGCAATTACAGGTCCCGAAACCTATTGATAGAGGTATCAACCATCGTAATCGGACCATTTTATATTTTTGCCGCCCAAATACTTGTGGGCTATAGCACAGTTCATTTTCAATAAAATTTAATTTGCTAAGAAATGTTTAGAAATAATCGAGCAATCAAAAAGAAAATTGTCACAGCAATTACAGGTCCCGAAACCTATTGATAGAGGTATCAACCATCGTAATCGGACCATTTTAGATTTTTGCCGCCCAAAAACTTGTGGGCTATAGCACAGTTGATTTTCAATGAAATTGAATTTTCTAAGAAATGACTAGAAATAATCGAGCAATCAAAATGAAAATTGCCACAGCAATTACAGGTCCCGAAACCTATTGACAGAACTATCAACCATCGTAATCGGAGCATTTTAGATTTTTGCCGCCCAAAAACTTGTGGGCTATAGCACAGTTGATTTTCAATAAAATTGAATTTTCTAAGAAATGTTTAGAAATAATCGAGCAATCAAAATGAAAATTGTCACAGCAATTACAGGTCCCGGAAACCTATTGATAGAGGTATCAACCATCGTAATCGGATCATTTTAGATTTTTGCCCACCAAAAACTTGTGGGCTATAGCACAGTTGATTTTCAATAAAATTGAATTTTCTAAGAAATGTTTAGAAATAATCGAGCAATCAAAATGAAAATTGTCACAGCAATTACAGGTCCCGAAACCTATTGATAGAGGTATCAATCATCGTAATCGGAGCATTTCAGATTTTAGCCGCCCAAAAACTTGTGGGCTATAGCACAGTTAATTTTCAATAAAATTGAATTTTCTAAGAAATGACTAGAAATAATCGAGCAATCAAAATGAAAATTGCCACAGCAATTACAGGTCCCGAAACCTATTGACAGAACTATCAACCATCGTAATCGGAGCATTTTAGATTTTTGCCGCCCAAAAACTTGTGGGCTATAGCACAGTTGATTTTCAATAAAATTGAATTTTCTAAGAAATGTTTAGAAATAATCGAGCAATCAAAATGAAAATTGTCACAGCAATTACAGGTCCCGGAAACCTATTGATAGAGGTATCAACCTTCGTAATCGGAGCATTTTAGATTTTTGCCGCCCAAAAACTTGTGGGCTATACCACAGTTGATTTTCAATCAAATTGAATTTTCTAAGAAATGTTTAGAAATAATCGAGCAATCAAAATAAAAATTGTCACAGCAATTACAGGTCCCGGAAACCTATTGATAGAGGTATCAACCATCGTAATCGGAGCATTTTAGATTTTTGCCCCCCAAAAACTGGTGGGCTATAGCACAGTTGATTTTCAATAAAATTTAATTTTCTAAGAAATGTTTAGAAATAAACGAGCAATCAAAATTAAAATTGTCACAGCAATTACAGGTCCCGAAACCTCTTGATAGAGGTATCAACCATCGTAATCGGACCATTTTAGATTTTTGCCCCCCAAAAACTTGTGGGCTATAGTACAGTTAATTTTCAATAAAATTGAATTTTCTAAGAAATGTTTAGAAATAATCGTGCAATCAAAATGCAAATTGTCACAGCAATTACAGGTCCCGAAACCTATTGATAGAGGTATCAACCATCGTAATCGGAGCATTTTAGATTTTTGCCCCCCAAAAACTGGTGGGCTATAGCACAGTTGATTTTCAATAAAATTGAATTTTCTAAGAAATGTTTAGAAATAAACGAGCAATCAAAATTAAAATTGTCACAGCAATTACAGGTCCGGAAACCTCTTGATAGAGGTATCAACCATCGTAATCGGACCATTTTAGATTTTTGCCCCCCAAAAACTTGTGGGCTATAGCACAGTTGATTTTCAATAAAATTGAATTTTCTAAGAAATGTTTAGAAATCAACGAGCAATCAAAATGAAAATTGTCACAGCAATTACAGGTCCCGAAACCTCTTGATAGAGGTATCAACCATCGTAATCGGATCGTTTTAGATTTTTCCGCCCAAATACTTGTGGGCTATAGTACAGTAAATTTTCAATAAAATTGAATTTTCTAAGAAATGTTTAGAAATAATCGTGCAATCAAAATGCAAATTGTCACAGCAATTACAGGTCCCGAAACCTATTGATAGAGGTATCAACCATCGTAATCGGAGCATTTTAGATTTTAGCCGCCCAAAAACTTGTGGGCTATAGCACAGTTGATTTTCAATGAAATTGAATTTTCTAAGAAATGTCTAGAAATAATCGAGCAATCAAAATGAAAATTGTCACAGCAATTACAGGTCCCGAAACCTATTGATGGAGGTATCAACCATCGCAATCGGATCGTTTTAGATTTTTGCCGCCCAAATACTTGTGGGCTATAGCACAGTTGATTTTCAATAAAATTGAATTTTCTAAGAAATGCTTAGAAATAATCGAGCAATCAAAATGAAAATTGCCACAGCAATTACAGGTCCCGAAACCTATTGACAGAACTATCAACCATCGTAATCGGAGCATTTTAGATTTTTGCCGCCCAAAAACTTGTGGGCTATAGCACAGTTGATTTTCAATAAAATTGAATTTTCTAAGAAATGTTTAGAAATAATCGAGCAATCAAAATGAAAATTGTCACAGCAATTACAGGTCCCGGAAACCTATTGATAACCATCGTAATCGGATCATTTTAAATTTTTGCCGCCCAAATACTTGTGGGCTATAGCACAGTTCATTTTCAATAAAATTTAATTTGCTAAGAAATGTTTAGAAATAATCGAGCAATCAAAATAAAAATTGTCATAGCAATTACAGGTCCCGAAACCTATTGATAGAGGTATCAACCATCGTAATCGAATCATTTTAGATTTTGCCACCCAAAAACTTGTGGGCTATAGCACAGTTCATTTTCAATCAAATTGAATTTTCTAAGAAATGTTTTGAAATAATCGAGCAATCAAAAAGAAAATTGTCACAGCAATTACAGGTCCCGAAACCTCTTGATAGAGGTATCAACCTTCGTAATCGGAGCATTTTAGATTTTTGCCGCCCAAAAACTTGTGGGCTATACCACAGTTGATTTTCAATCAAATTGAATTTTCTAAGAAATGTTTAGAAATAATCGAGCAATCAAAATAAAAATTGTCACAGCAATTACAGGTCCCGGAAACCTATTGTTAGAGGTATCAACCATCGTAATCGGAGCATTTTAGATTTTAGCCTCCCAAAAACTGGTGGGCTATAGCACAGTTGATTTTCAATAAAATTTTATTTTCTAAGAAATGTTTAGAAATAAACGAGCAATCAAAATGAAAATTGTCACAGCAATTACAGGTCCCGAAACCTATTGATAGAGGTATCAACCATCGTAATCGGATCATTTTAGATTTTAGCTTCCCAAAAACTTGTGGGCTATAGCACAGTTGATTTTCAATAAAATTGAATTTTCTAAGAAATGTTTAGAAATAATCGAGCAATCAAAATGAAAATTGTCACAGCAATTACAGCTCCCGAAACCTATTGATAGAGGTATCAACCATCGTAATCGGACCATTTTAGATTTTTGCCCCCCAAAAACTTGTGGGCTATAGCACAGTTGATTTTCAATAAAATTTAATTTTCTAAGAAATGTTTAGAAATAATCGTGCAATCAAAATGAAAATTGTCACAGCAATTACAGGTACCGAAACCTCTTGATAGAGGTATCAACCATCGTAATCGGACCATTTTAGATTTTTGCCCCCCAAAAACTTGTGGGCTATAGCACAGTTGATTTTCAATAAAATTGAATTTTCTAAGAAATGTTTAGAAATAATCGTGCAATCAAAATGAAAATTGTCACAGCAATTACAGGTCCCGAAACCTATTGATAGAGGTATCAACCATCGTAATCGGATCATTTTAGATTTTAGCTGCCCAAAAACTTGTGGGCTATAGCACAGTTGATTTTCAATTAAATTGAATTTGCTAAGAAATGTTTAGAAATAATCGAGCAATCAAAATGCAAATTGTCACAGCAATTACAGGTCCCGAAACCTATTGATGGAGGTATCAACCATCGCAATCGGATCATTTTAGATTTTAGCCGCCCAAAAACTTGTGGGCTATAGCACAGTTGATTTTCAATAAAATTGAATTTTCTAAGAAATGTTTAGAAATAATCGAGCAATCAAAATGAAAATTGCCACAGCAATTACAGGTCCAGAAACCTATTGATAGAGGTATCAACCTTCGTAATCGGAGCATTTTAGATTTTTGCCGCCCAAAAACTTGTGGGCTATACCACAGTTGATTTTCAATCAAATTGAATTTTCTAAGAAATGTTTAGAAATAATCGAGCAATCAAAATAAAAATTGTCACAGCAATTACAGGTCCCGGAAACCTATTGATAGAGGTATCAACCATCGTAATCGGAGCATTTTAGATTTTTGCCGCCCAAAAACTGGTGGGCTATAGCACAGTTGATTTTCAATAAAATTGAATTTTCTAAGAAATGTTTAGAAATAATCGAGCAATCAAAATGAAAATTGTCACAGCAATTACAGGCCCCGAAACCTATTGATGGAGGTATCAACCATCGCAATCGGATCGTTTTAGATTTTTGCCGCCCAAATACTTGTGGGCTATAGTACAGTTAATTTTCAATAAAATTGAATTTTCTAAGAAATGTTTAGAAATAATCGTGCAATCAAAATGCAAATTGTCACAGCAATTACAGGTCCCGAAACCTATTGATGGAGGTATCAACCATCGTAATCGGAGCATTTTAGATTTTTGCCGCCCAAAAACTTGTGGGCTATAGCACAGTTGATTTTCAATAAAATTGAATTTTCTAAGAAATGTTTAGAAATAAACGAGCAATCAAAATGAAAATTGTCACAGCAATTACAGGTCCCGAAACCTCTTGATAGAGGTATCAACAATCGTAATCGGATCGTTTTAGATTTTTGCCGCCCAAATACTTGTGGGCTATAGTACAGTAAATTTTCAATAAAATTGAATTTTCTAAGAAATGTTTAGAAATAATCGAGCAATCAAAATGCAAATTGTCACAGCAATTACAGGTCCCGAAACCTATTGATAGAGGTATCAACCATCGTAATCGGACCATTTTAGATTTTTGCCCCCCAAAAACTTGTGGGCTATAGCACAGTTGATTTTCAATAAAATTGAATTTTCTAAGAAATGTTTAGAAATAATCGAGCAATCAAAATGAAAATTGTCACAGCAATTACAGGTCCCGAAACCTCTTGATAGAGGTATCAACCATCGTAATCGGAGCATTTTAGATTTTAGCCGCCCAAAAACTTGTGGGCTATAGCACAGTTGATTTTCAATGAAATTGAATTTTCTAAGAAATGTCTAGAAATAATCGAGCAATCAAAATGAAAATTGTCACAGCAATTACAGGTCCCGAAACCTATTGATGGAGGTATCAACCATCGCAATCGGATCGTTTTAGATTTTTGCTGCCCAAATACTTGTGGGCTATAGCACAGTTGATTTTCAATAAAATTGAATTTTCTAAGAAATGTTTAGAAATAATCGAGCAATCAAAATGAAAATTGCCACAGCAATTACAGGTCCCGAAACCTATTGACAGAACTATCAACCATCGTAATCGGAGCATTTTAGATTTTTGCCGCCCAAAAATTTGTGGGCTATAGCACAGTTGATTTTCAATAAAATTGAATTTTCTAAGAAATGTTTAGAAATAATCGAGCAATCAAAATGAAAATTGTCACAGCAATTACAGGTCCCGGAAACCTATTGATAACCATCGTAATCGGATCATTTTAGATTTTTGCTGCCCAAATACTTGTGGGCTATAGCACAGTTCATTTTCAATAAAATTGAATTTTCTAAGAAATGTTTAGAAATAATCGAGCAATCAAAATAAAAATTGTCATAGCAATTACAGGTCCCGAAACCTATTGATAGAGGTATCAACCATCGTAATCGAATCATTTTAGATTTTGCCACCCAAAAACTTGTGGGCTATAGCACAGTTAATTTTCAATAAAATTGAATTTTCTAAGAAATGTTTTGAAATAATCGAGCAATCAAAAAGAAAATTGTCACAGCAATTACAGGTCCCGAAACCTCTTGATAGAGGTATCAACCTTCGTAATCGGAGCATTTTAGATTTTTGCCGCCCAAAAACTTGTGGGCTATACCACAGTTGATTTTGAATCAAATTGAATTTTCTAAGAAATGTTTAGAAATAATCGAGCAATCAAAATAAAAATTGTCACAGCAATTACAGGTCCCGGAAACCTATTGATAGAGGTATCAACCATCGTAATCGGAGCATTTTAGATTTTTGCCGCCCAAAAACTTGTGGGCTATAGCACAGTTGATTTTCAATAAAATTGAATTTTCTAAGAAATGTTTAGAAATAATCGAGCAATCAAAATGAAAATTGTCACAGCAATTACAGGTCCCGGAAACCTATTGATAACCATCGTAATCGGATCATTTTAGATTTTTGCTGCCCAAATACATGTGGGCTATTGCACAGTTGATTTTCAATAAAATTTAATTTGCTAAGAAATGTTTAGAAATAATCGAGCAATCAAAATAAAAATTGTGATAGCAATTACAGGTCCCGAAACCTATTGATAGAGGTATCAACCATCGTAATCGGAGCATTTTAGATTTTTGCCGCCCAAAAACTTGTGGGCTATAGCACAGTTGATTTTCAATAAAATTGAATTTTCTAAGAAATGTTTAGAAATAAACGAGCAATCAAAATGAAAATTGTCACAGCAATTACAGGTCCCGAAACCTCTTGATAGAGGTATCAACCATCGTAATCTGATCGTTTTAGATTTTTGCCGCCCAAATACTTGTGGGCTATAGTACAGTAAATTTTCAATAAAATTGAATTTTCTAAGAAATGTTTAGAAATAATCGAGCAATCAAAATGCAAATTGTCACAGCAATTACAGGTCCCGAAACCTATTGATAGAGGTATCAACCATCGTAATCGGAGCATTTTAGATTTTAGCCGCCCAAAAACTTGTGGGCTATAGCACAGTTGATTTTCAATGAAATTGAATTTTCTAAGAAATGTCTAGAAATAATCGAGCAATCAAAATGAAAATTGTCACAGCAATTACAGGTCCCGAAACCTATTGATGGAGGTATCAACCATCGCAATCGGATCGTTTTAGATTTTTGCTGCCCAAATACTTGTGGGCTATAGCACAGTTGATTTTCAATAAAATTGAATTTTCTAAGAAATGTTTAGAAACAATCGAGCAATCAAAATGAAAATTGCCACAGCAATTACAGGTCCCGAAACCTATTGACAGAACTATCAACCATCGTAATCGGAGCATTTTAGATTTTTGCCGCCCAAAAACTTGTGGGCTATAGCACAGTTGATTTTCAATAAAATTGAATTTTCTAAGAAATGTTTAGAAATAATCGAGCAATCAAAATAAAAATTGTCACAGCAATTACAGGTCCCGGAAACCTATTGATAACCATCGTAATCGGATCATTTTAGATTTTTGCCGCCCAAAAACTTGTGGGCTATAGCACAGTTGATTTTCAATGAAATTGAATTTTCTAAGAAATGTCTAGAAATAATCGAGCAATCAAAATGAAAATTGTCACAGCAACTACAGGTCCCGAAACCTATTGATGGAGGTATCAACCATCGCAATCGGATCGTTTTAGATTTTTGCTGCCCAAATACTTGTGGGCTATAGCACAGTTGATTTTCAATAAAATTGAATTTTCTAAGAAATGTTTAGAAATAATCGAGCAATCAAAATGAAAATTGCCACAGCAATTACAGGTCCCGAAACCTCTTGATAGAGGTATCAACCTTCGTAATCGGAGCATTTTAGATTTTTGCCGCCCAAAAACTTGTGGGCTATACCACAGTTGATTTTCAATCAAATTGAATTTTCTAAGAAATGTTTAGAAATAATCGAGCAATCAAAATAAAAATTGTCACAGCAATTACAGGTCCCGGAAACCTATTGATAGAGGTATCAACCATCGTAATCGGAGCATTTTAGATTTTTGCCCCCCAAAAACTGGTGGGCTATAGCACAGTTGATTTTCAATAAAATTGAATTTTTTAAGAAATGTTTAGAAATAATCGAGCAATCAAAATGAAAATTGTCACAGCAATTACAGGTCCCGAAACCTATTGATAGAGGTATCAACCATCGTAATCGGATCATTTTAGATTTTAGCTGCCCAAAAACTTGTGGGCTATAGCACAGTTGATTTTCAATTAAATTGAATTTGCTAAGAAATGTTTAGAAATAATCGAGCAATCAAAATGCAAATTGTCACAGCAATTACAGGTCCCGAAACCTATTGATGGAGGTATCAACCATCGTAATCGGAGCATTTTAGATTTTTGCCGCCCAAAAACTGGTGGGCTATAGCACAGTTGATTTTCAATAAAATTGAATTTTCTAAGAAATGTTTAGAAATAATCGAGCAATCAAAATGAAAATTGCCACAGCAATTACAGGTCCCGAAACCTATTGATAGAGGTATCAACCATCGTAATCGGAGCATTTTAGATTTTTGCCGCCCAAAAACTTGTGGGCTATAGCACAGTTGATTTTCAATAAAATTGAATTTTCTAAGAAATGTTTAGAAATAATCGAGCAATCAAAATGAAAATTGTCACAGCAATTAAAGGTCAAAAAACCTATTAATAGAGGTATCAAGCATCGTAATCGGACCATTTTAGATTTTTGCCGCCCAAAAACTTGTGGGCTATAGCACAGTTGATTTTCAATAAAATTGAATTTTCTATGAAATGTTTAGAAATAATCGAGCAATCAAAATAAAAATTGTCACAGCAATTACAAGTCCCGCAATTTATTGATAGAGGTATCAACCATCGTAATCGGACCATTTTAGATTTTTGCTGCCCAAATACTTGTGGGCTATAGCACAGTTCATTTTCAATAAAATTGAATTTTCTAAGAAATGTTTAGAAATAATCGAGCAATCAAAATGAAAATTGTCACAGCAATTACAGGTCAAGAAACCTATTGATAGAGGTATCAACCATCGTAATCGGACCATTTTAGATTTTTGCCGCCCAAAAACTTGTGGGCTATAGCACAGTTTATTTTCAATAAAATTGAATTTTCTAAGAAATGTTTAGAAATAATCGAGCAATCAAAATGAAATTGTCACAGCAATTACAGGTCCCGAAACCTATTGATAGAGGTATCAACCTTCGTAATCGGAGCATTTTAGATTTTTGCCGCCCAAAAACTTGTGGGCTATAGCACAGTTGATTTTCAATAAAATTGAATTTTCTAAGAAAGGTTTAGAAATAATTGAGCAATCAAAATGCAAATTGTCACAGCAATTACAGGTCCCGAAACCTATTGATAGAGGTATCAACCATCGTAATCAGACAAATTTAGATTTTTGCAGCCCAAAAACTTGTGGGCTATAGCACAGTTGATTTTCAATAAAATTTAATTTTCTAAGAAATGTTTAGAAATAAACGAGCAATCAAAATGAAAATTGTCACAGCAATTACAGGTCCCGAAACCTATTGATAGAGGTATAAACCATCGTAATCGGAGCATTTTAGATTTTAGCCGCCCAAAAACTGGTGGGCTATAGCACAGTTGATTTTCAATAAAATTTAATTTTCTAAGAAATGTTTAGAAATAAACGAGCAATCAAAATGAAAATTGTCACAGCAATTACAGGTCCCGAAACCTATTGATAGAGGTATAAACCATCGTAATCAACCATTTTAGATTTTTGCCGCCCAAATACTTGTGGGCTATAGCACAGTTAATTTTCAATAAAATTGAATTTTATAAGAAATGTTTAGGAATAATCGAGCAATCAAAATGAAAATTGTCACAGCAATTATAGGTCCCGAAACCTATTGATAGAGGTATCAACCATCGTAATCGGATCGTTTTAGATTTTTGCCGCCCAAAAACTTATGGGCTATAGCACAGTTGATTTGCAATAAAATTGAATTTTCTAAGAAATGTTTAGAAATAATCGAGCAATCAAAATGAAAATTGTCACAGCAGTTACAGGTCCCGGAAACCTATTGATAGAGGTATCAACCATCGTAATCGGATCGTTTTAGATTTTTGCCGCCCAAATACTTGTGGGCTATAGCACAGTTAATTTTCAATAAAATTGAATTTTCTAAGAAATGTTTAGAAATAATCGAGCAATCAAAATGAAAATTGTCACAGCAATTACAGGTCCCGAAACCTATTGATAGAGGTATCAACCATCGTAATCGGACCATTTTAGATTTTTGCCCCCCAAAAACTTGTGGGCTATAGCACAGTTAATTTTCAATAAAATTTAATTTTCTAAGAAATGTTTAGAAATAATCGAGCAATCAAAATGAAAATTGTCAAAGCAATTACAGGTCCCGGCAACCTATTGATAGAGGTTTCAACCATCGTAATCGGATCATTTTAGATTTTTGCCGCCCAAAAACTTGTGGGCTATAGCACAGTTGATTTTCAATAAAATTGAATTTTTTAAGAAATGTTTAGAAATAATCGAGCAATCAAAATAAAAATTGTCACAGCAATTACAGGTCCCGGAAACCTATTGATAGAGGTATCAACCATCGTAATCGGAGCATTTTAGATTTTTGCCCACCAAAAACTTGTGGGCTATAGCTCAGTTGATTTTCAATAAAATTTAATTGTCTAAAAAATGTTTAGAAATTATCGAGCAATCAAAATGAAAATTGTCACAGCAATTACAGGTCCCGAAACCTATTGATAGAGGTATCAACCATCGTAATCGGGGCATTTTAGATTTTTGCCGCCCAAATACTTGTGGGCTATAGTACAGTTAATTTTCAATAAAATTGAATTTTCTAAAAAATGTTTAGAAATAATCGTGCAATCAAAATGCAAATTGTCACAGCAATTACAGGTCCCGAAACCTATTGATAGAGGTATCAACCATCGTAATCGGAGCATTTCAGATTTTAGCCGCCCAAAAACTTGTGGGCTATAGCACAGTTGATTTTCAATAAAATTTAATTTTTTAAGAAATGTTTAGAAATAAACGAGCAATCAAAATAAAAATTGTCACAGCAATTACAGGTCCCGGAAACCTATTGATAGAGGTATCAACCATCGTAATCGGAGCATTTTAGATTTTTGCCCACCAAAAACTTGTGGGCTATAGCACAGTTGATTTTCAATAAAATTGAATTTTCTAAGAAATGTTTAGAAATAATCGAGCAATCAAAATGAAAATTGTCACAGCAATTACAGGTCCCGGAAACCTATTGATAGAGGTATCAACCATCGTAATCGGATCATTTTAGATTTTTGCCCACCAAAAACTTGTGGGCTATAGCACAGTTGATTTTCAATAAAATTGAATTTTCTAAGAAATGTTTAGAAATAATCGAGCAATCAAAATGAAAATTGTCACAGCAATTACAGGTCCCGAAACCTATTGATAGAGGTAACAATCATCGTAATCGGAGCATTTCAGATTTTAGCCGCCCAAAAACTTGTGGGCTATAGCACAGTTGATTTTCAATAAAATTGAATTTTCTAAGAAATGTTTAGAAATAATCGTGCAATCAAAATGCAAATTGTCACAGCAATTACAGGTCCCGAAACCTATTGATAGAGGTATCAACCATCGTAATCGGAGCATTTCAGATTTTAGCCGCCCAAAAACTTGTGGGCTATAGCACAGTTGATTTTCAATAAAATTTAATTTTTTAAGAAATGTTTAGAAATAAACGAGCAATCAAAATAAAAATTGTCACAGCAATTACAGGTCCCGGAAACCTATTGATAGAGGTATCAACCATCGTAATCGGAGAATTTTAGATTTTTGCCCACCAAAAACTTGTGGGCTATAGCACAGTTGATTTTCAATAAAATTGAATTTTCTAAGAAATGTTTAGAAATAATCGAGCAATCAAAATGAAAATTGTCACAGCAATTACAGGTCCCGGAAACCTATTGATAGAGGTATCAACCATCGTAATCGGATCATTTTAGATTTTTGCCCACCAAAAACTTGTGGGCTATAGCACAGTTGATTTTCAATAAAATTGAATTTTCTAAGAAATGTTTAGAAATAATCGAGCAATCAAAATGAAAATTGTCACAGCAATTACAGGTCCCGAAACCTATTGATAGAGGTAACAATCATCGTAATCGGAGCATTTCAGATTTTAGCCGCCCAAAAACTTGTGGGCTATAGCACAGTTGATTTTCAATAAAATTGAATTTTCTAAGAAATGTTTAGAAATAATCGAGCAATCAAAATGAAAATTGTCACAGCAATTACAGGTCCCGAAACCTATTGATAGAGGTATCAACCATCGTAATCGGATCGTTTTAGATTTTTGCCGCCCAAATACTTGTGGGCTATAGTACAGTTAATTTTCAATAAAATTGAATTTTCTAAGAAATGTTTAGAAATAATCGTGCAATCAAAATGCAAATTGTCACAGCAATTACAGGTCCCGAAACCTATTGATAGAGGTATCAACCATCGTAATCGGAGCATTTTAGATTTTTGCCCCCCAAAAACTGGTGGGCTATAGCACAGTTGATTTTCAATAAAATTGAATTTTCTAAGAAATGTTTAGAAATAATCGAGCAATCAAAATGAAAATTGTCACAGCAATTACAGGTCCCGAAACCTATTGATAGAGGTATCAACCATCGTAATCGGATCATTTCAGATTTTTGCCGCCCAAATACTTATGTCCTATAGCACAGTTAATTTTTATTAAAATTGAATTTTCTAAGAAATATTTAGAAATAATCGAGCAATCAAAATGAAAATTGTCACAGCAATTACAGGTCCCGAAATCTATTGATAGAGGTATCAACCTTCGTAATCGGATCATTTTAGATTTTTGCCGCCCAAAAACTTGTGGGCTATAGCACAGTTAATTTTCAATGAAATTGAACGGATAGCTTGATCTTTCCACTTAATGGAAATATAAGCCCACACCTGGTAACATCTCTGAGATTTTTGTAAATGGTCATAGTGTAGCATCGGGTTTCGACAGTTTATTTGATATTCACAATTTTCAAAATAGCTTCGAACATACCCAACCCTTTTTATTTTAATAAGAAAAATTGTTTCGGATAGCTTGACCTGTTCACTTTATGGTAATATCGCCCCATACCTGGTTCTACATCTTTTTGACACTTTTTAAGTATGACTACATTTTTTCAGTACACTTACACTTTTCGTTAATATGTGTAGCTACACTTTGTGTGAAACACTTCACACCGGTGACTTTTACTTTGATTTCTTGAGGAATAACTGTCCTTCTATGATTGATGATTGAGTTTTTTGTTAATGTCACTGGCAGCTGTTGTAATTTCTGGTCTTTTTGACAGTTCTTGACAATTCTTGATGCTTCCATTGCTATTGCTTTCGTGACAATTTCGCTAAAGTCAGTTTGCTTTAATTGAAGGATTTTCTACTTTATACCGTTATCCTTTATACCTCGAACAAATTGAGCTCGAAGAAACAAATCTGCTGTTGATGTACTGTTTCCACATTGACACTTTACTTTACAATCACATTCAGCAATGTTACGGCGTAAAGCTGCTACGTAATCTGCTATTTTTTCCATGCTCTTGTTGATATGTTGATAAAAAATAGTGTTGACTCACTAACGAGCTTTTTTCCGGCTCTAGATGCTTCTCTAATTCAGATATTAATTGATCATATTCTAATTCTCCCGGCATTTTTGGTGCTACTAAGGCTGCTAATGTATTATAATTTGATGCGCCTATTAAACTTAATAGCATCTGTGCATCTGTGCACTTTTGATTTTATCTTCATCCAGTTGTTTCATTTTAATATAATTATAACGTTCCGAAATTATTTAACTGGTTTATGTTGGTTAATTTTGAAATAAATTGGCGGTAAAGGTTTAAAGTTTCATAGGTCCACCTAACAATTGCAATTTAAATTAGCTCTAAATTCAAAGACGAATGAATATTTTTCAAAGCGGTTTGTTTTATAAGATACATTGCCATTAAGTATGAAACACAATTTCATTCAAATGACTTCCACGGCTTGCTTTACAATTTTTCAGATCATGTTCATTTGTATAGGCTCCTCTATTTCACACATTTGGTTTAATAAAATTTATTTAAAATATAAGAAAAATTTGTTTGAATTTGCTATGCACAAGCAATCCCACTAAATAAATCAATAATCAGCCTAAAAAAGTCAAATCACTAATATATAGAGGGGTATGTGACTTTGATTTTCCTAATAAAAAGGGACACTTTGCCCGAAGTATTATTCGACCTATAAATGGATTAAATTTGTTATGCTGGTTATTCAAAAAGGTGAATTGCTGAATACATAAACAGATACAATTTTGTTTTTCGAACGGAATAGATTCAATCCTGGGATCTGTAAATAAACTTTGGCCATTATTATTTTCATTTTTCTCTTAAGGTGTAAACAATGTACGCACCTACATATATAAAATTTGTAAAGCTTTTCTATTTTTGTTTAGCACATTGGGAAAAACATTTTTTTGATTGATTACATTAAAATTTCAAGACTTGTTCAACACCTTAGAAAGTTGTGAGACCTGAATTGTTTGACTTCAATAATAATTTTACGTTTAACTTTTTTCTAATTTAGCAAATCATAAATTAAATGTTTTTTGGAATATGTATTATACTAAAATCAGAAAGTTTTACTTTAAAATAAACACAATTTACATAATACCGAGAATTTAAATGATAAATGAGGTGAAAATTTGATTATGTTTTATTTCGAAGGGCAATATTCTCGCAGAGTTCTGTTCCCGTCTCTTAGAATATTACTAGCAAAATCCACATCCATCCAATTTTTAATAAAATTTTAAATTTTCGCGTTTTAGTTAACACGCGTATGATCCAATTTAACATCAAAGCGAAAGAAATTTGTTATATAGAATAATTCGATTCCCCTCAAGAACAAATTTATCTTTTTTTTTCGCATTAATTCGCTTAAATTACGTTTACCTGTTTGTTATAGATAAAAATATTTCGATACACATATTTAAGCAAACTCCTTCTGATATTTCTTTTTGATACAAAGCAGACATAAATTGAACCATTTTTTGTTTTGTTTTATTAAAATAAGGAATTTACGATTTATTGAATCCGACCTGTTTACATAATATGAAGTGCGGACATCTGACAAACCTTTTTCGATAAAATGTAATAAGCTGGGAGGGCTTACGCAACAAAAATTTGTATAAATTGTTTTTTTCATCTTAAAATATTGGTAAACGAAGATTCCTTTATATTCATCTTTTGTTTTTTCATTCCAAAAGGAAATAAAAATTCCAGGTATTTTTTTTTTGTGAATTCACAAAAAAGCTTTTAGCTTTTGAAACCGAATGAAGCCATATACTGACTAAAAACCCATTTTGCTTTTAAAATCGTACTGCTGTGTACCCAGAAATGTTAAATCAATAATTCATGTTTTCATTCGGTTTGATATTTATCGAACCAAAATGGATCTCTTGTCATTGAGTTTGTATATAGGAATAATCAAGAATTCCAAAACAAGTTTAGATCATAAACTATGTTATAAAAATTAATATGCTGAAAATTTAATTGCCGTTTAGATTAGAAAGGAAACGCGGGTGTGGGATTGTGTGAATCTATAAAAATCTTTGTTTTATATTTCTTTTATTACATGGTGTTTAGATGTTCGACAAAAATTTGTAAGGCAGCACAAATCAAAATCCAATTAAGAGCAAGGCATAAAATGTAGTTATAATCCAACCAAGTCATAATAATGTGGTTATCATATTTATAGTTATAATCAGAACTTTTCAGACCATTTCACATATCGCAACGGCAGAACCTTCACGGGTGAGGCCATCAGCTTCGATTCCAGTATGACCTGGCACCATCATAAGTGTTACGTTATTTGAGCCTGCTGGATTTTTAATAACCTTCAGACAATCCCATACCAGCCTGTCTGATACAATATAAATCTTTGCATCGTTTAGGGCTTTTGCTATGCCTGTTCTAGAGCAGAGTTCTATAGCATGTACTTATGCTTGAAAAACGGTAGCATTGGTACCCAAGGACTTCGAGAGGGCAGTGCCACTCCAGTGTATTCCTATCCCCGCCCCATATTCCGTTTTTGATCCATCTGTAAACAATACCATGAAGCCGTGCTCAAAGGATGGTCCACCTGCACTCCACACATCTCGAGCAGGTAACCTAACACAGAATGATTTGTGGAAGTCCAGTTTAGCTGGCATACAGTCGGAGGGCATTCCTATGGTAGGGTCTGTCTGAAATTCCTTAAGGATTTCCAGATGACCCACCATATTGCCTGGTTTGATATTTCCTTCCGCCTGCATTTTCAGGGCCATACTTACAGCATCCTTTTTATATGCAGGTGTAACGGTGTCAGTCCTAAAAGTGCCTCCACCGCCGCAGTTGGACATGATTTCATTGAGCCCGTAACACCGGTGTAGGGTATACGCTGAACCTTATTCAATAAAGTTTGCATTGCCTTCTGCTCTGTTTTAGGCCACTATACAACCGATGCGTAGGTAACCATAGGCCTAATAATTGTAAGAAATTACCAGTAGATCATTTTTGGTTGTAGTTCCCAAATACGCCCATAGAGTCATTGACAGGGCCAGAAAGCCTTGGTGGCTCTATCTTGAACTTTCAAACAAATGTTGGTTCCAGTTCAGTTTTTGATCTAGGATAACCCCTAGATATTTAGCCTCGCTGGAAAAAGGAACAGTAGTACCATTTAACGAGGGAGCTGCAATCGCGAGCTTTTTCCTCCTCGTAAAAGGAACAATGCCAGTTTTGTTTGGATTGACACTGAGTCCTTTCTGGTAACACCACTGCCATATTATATTGAGTGCATTTCTCATGCGATCAGAAATGACCTCATCAAACCTGCCTCTGATTATGATAGCCACATCATTCGCATAGCCCTCGACATCAAGCCCATGGCTATTTAGAAGGACGAGTAGTTTGTCAATAACCAATGACCACAAAATAAGAGATAGTACGCCTCCTTGGGGACAACTCCTTATGGTCCTGATGGTTACCGACTCGCCACCTAGTCTGGCCGATATGCCTTAGCCTGGATGTCTGGACGACCCTCCTATCCCTTTGGTACAAAGACCACATTAATCTTCCTCCACAATTTCGGAATATAGTTAAAAGCATAACTTGCCAGAAACATCTGGATCAAGCTGGGGAGTATTTCCTCAATACCTTTTTGAAGTAAAGCTGGAAAGATACCATCCCCTCCAGCGGGATTGAAAGATTTGAAAGACCCAATAGCCCATCCAACAGTACCTCTAAGGTTTCCTTCCGGTTTCCAGTGAACCTCCCATCTTGCTTCTGGAGAATTCCTAAGCCATTTGTAGGATCCCTGGAAAGGACTTTCTGGAGACGAGCTGCAGAGGGCAATTCATTGATTCCCTCACAGAAATTCCTCCAGGTAGCCCTTTTGGATCTTCTTAATCCGAGATTATAATTCGTCAAGGCCACCTTATACTCGCCCCATTCACCGGTGCGTTTAGCCTTGTTGAATAATCTTCTCAATTTTTTCCTCACTTAACTCAGCGTTCCGTTCCACCAAGGGAAAATCTTTGTGGGCGCTCTCACCCCTATGTTCCCCACAATCGCGTTTATAAAAGTAGGTTAGCTTCCCCTATTGACAATGTCTACATTATTTGAAATCAGAAATTCAAAAAGGTACTCACCCCTGTTGTTGATGTCCGTGCTACCCCACTTTCAGTTCCGTTATGATTTGGAATACCTCTAATCTGGTTACCTGTCACCCATGGCTCTTAGATTAGAGTTATGCCAATGTTTCGGCAGATAAACCTACGAAAAAGGACGTCCGAAGACGCCATTGTATGATGCAGGTTTATCTGCAGGCAGGCGATGTATGCATTTATTTTTCCGAAGGCCTCTTCAGAAGGCCCTGTCCAGCCTCCTTTTCCGCACCGCCACCACCCGCATGCTTTTTTTGTCCGGCCGATGGCGGACCAATGTCCTCCATCTCCATTCTGCTGACCCCCGCTGCCTGAGAGCCTTCAGGCCCCACCAATGGCTTGCGCGGGAGAGCCCTTGCGCGGCCTTCCTCCGTGGAAACCCTGACGCCTTCCTCTCTCTTTCGCGCCTTCTCCTCACCTGTCTCCTGGAGAGGGTCGCCACCCAAGTGGTCTTGGCTACAGGTGCCGCCACCATTACCTCCTTAGGCTTGACCACTTGGCTCCCGCTCATAGAAGCCGATTTGGCATCACCCTGACCACCCTTGGGATGCAGTTGAACAGTCCTAAACTTATAGTTGACTTAAAAGCCAACCCGCTTGAGCTTCTTAACTGAAAAGTGGTCCATAGAGAAGATGCAAGTGGCTGAAGAGCCTTTCGCCTCTCTCCTGATAACTCTCTCTCGTTTTGGCTTTTGATAAAACCAAAAAGCTTCTCCGTGGGCAATTCATCACTATTTGGGAAGGTGCCGAACACAATCTTGGCTCGAGGCAGGTTTTCCGCCTCGGCCACGATCAGCTGTGCACCCTCCCATGGGGCTTGATAGTTCCTATGGCCTCCCTGAGCCATTGAACAGTGGCTCGGTCAGCGCAGGTTACTACCAGCCAACCAGGCTGAAGCTGACTGCCAACGAACTTAGGTTTAAGGTCCTTGGCATCTTGCTCTAGCACCATATCTAGGATGCCCTCCTGGACAGCCTTAAGCTGTTCTCCAGTGAGGACAACCTCAGGAAAACGAGAGGGAAAGATCCCAACGATCTCCGACTCCTCAGACTGCCTAAAGGTAAGTCCCGACCGGACCGCAGAACCCGAGGCCGCTGGGACAGATTCTTCCCCCTGGCATTTTTTTATGCCGGTGGAGTACCCTCATCCGAGCGGATTCTCTTCAACGGTGGGACCTCAGTGGGAGCACAAGTCTCTCTTTGTTCCCGCATCGCCAGAGGCCTTGTCTCGCTTCCGGGAGTTTGGCCCCCCAGCAAGAAGCCTCTTATACCGCTTTTTCGCGACTCCACACATTTTCACGCGTGGTGCTGCGACAGGTTTATCAGTGGTGTTGACCAAAGCTTTCGGGTCCTCCTCCTGTTACAGAGGAGATACCCCCACTTACGGGTGCCGAGTCCTCATCTTCTGAGGTGTCCATGTCGGAGTTGAGAACTAATTTCTCAAGCACCGAACAGAGCTCGACATCCGAAGGACCATTCATTGAGGGTCTCACAGCGGAAAGAGGGCCGAGGTGCTCGAAAACCACTACGGAACTATCGCTGGTGAGTGACGCTTTAGGAGCTAAATAAAACTGGAGGGCGCCTGGTATCCAGAACTCGCAGACTTCATCAGCCATTCATCGGCTTATGCTGTTCCACCTTACACAGGTTATCCGTTACACAATTGTACCCATCACGCTAGCTCCCTAAAACATGACCAGAACAGATCGCGTGATGCGCATCTCACCGAAAGGTTACGGAGCTGGCAGATTACTCTACTCAACTTTGGTCCCCAACTCCAGTAGACGCCAAAACCACCATTAGTCCCCTAACAACAACAGGTGACCATTACCAATTTGGGACAAAATTCAAGCAAGGTACAACCACCCGTGGTTACTAGCAAACCATCAATTCAATGTACTATGCACTAATCGGTAAGAAATTTGCACGATTCGCCAAAAGAAATTTTATACAATATAATGCTGCTAAATATGGATTCGCCCTTCAAGGCATTCGTGGGTTTCGTTTTAAACAAAAAAATTGACCCCGAATCCATTAGGATCTAAGAAACGATTAAGGAGAAGTCCATAGAAATTCCACAACTGGAAGATTTATTTAAATTCCTGGAAAAGAGGTTTCAACTTAGGAAATCATAAAACAACAGGAACACGACGAATGAATGCAGCCATGTTAACCAAAACGTAAGCATAAACTGTCGGAAGCAGTGTCAAACCCGGAAGTTTCACTACAAACGGCATGAGTCAGTGTTGGAACTAGCATAGGCGATTTTTTCACAACTAAGAGCTTTAATTGATCTGGGATCACAAGCAAAATTAATCTCAGCAAAATACAAGTGTTTGATCCATAGGGTGGGCCATCTGTTGGTCCTTTCTTCAATCAATGAATTTTATTACTTAATGTTATCTGTTCTAAAAAATTCTTTGACATATTGTGACGGTGACACCTAGTGTGCAATAGAATAAGTAAAACTAATAGCTCAATGTTTTACTGTACTAAATGGAATTTTCCATGATAAAAATTGTTATGTAATGTTTCTACGCTATTCTAACTAGAAAAATCATAAGCTTTCGAGAAGTTTGGTTTGTGTATATACAAAGGCGAACAAGATCGAATTGGATTATTAGTATTTGGAATGCGATAGAGTAAACTTGTAAGATTATTAGTAATATTTAGTAAGCGATAGTATAAAGATTAAAACGAAATTAAAAAGTGATTTAAAAAGTGTTTTTGTGAGAAATAAAAAGTAAAAGTGATCAGTAAAACTTGAGAATAATTTATATAAAGTGATTTTGTGAATTTTGATTGATAACCTGTGTTGTAATAAATTTTGTGAAATAAATAAATTCGTTGGAGATAAATTAAATTGATTTTGTATTATTCACAATCCAGTGATACGAACCTTGAGTGACAAGGCAAAAACGTAACAATATGAAAAGTCAAGATATGCCATTTATCATCAGGGGGTCACTAACAACATAGCAACCCATTTTGATTGTCCAAAATTATTGATCGTTTTGAAGAAACTTGTTCAGTGGAAGGTTGTAGACCGTTTCAACATGTTCATCCAAATGAAAAAATAATCGTAATGAACCAAGCACATTAAACAGGCATCGTTCACAAGAACTAATCATTTCATGAACCACATTACGAAGCTTTTTGCATGATGATCATCATTTGCATCCATACAAAATTCAACTAACACAAAAATTGAGGCCACCCAACGATTTAAATCGTCGTCGTTTTGTTAATTGGATGCTTGAACGAAATGAAGGTTTTTCATCAAAAATCATGGGTATGTCAATAAGCAAAATTGTCGGGCATCATTGATTAGTTGCTGGTGGCATCATTGATCATTTTTGGTAGGGCTATTTGAAAGGTAAGGTTTATGCTAATCATCCACAAACAATTCAACAAATTAAAAACAACATTCGAGCTGAAATTGAGGTTATTGATCCGGTTTTATCGGGAAAAAGTCATCGAAAATTTTGATGTTCGGATGCAGGTCTGTAGACGAAAAAATTTTGAATTTTCATCCCAAAATGTGTGTTTTATTTACAAATAGGAAAAGGACTAACAGATGGCCCAACCTGTACTTGGCACGGATTATTATCCATCAATACTGATCAACAACAATATTCAGCGACTTGATCCAGTTGCACAACAAACGGAATTCGGTTGGATTATATTGGGCAGCAGGAACAACAAAGAGCAGTCAGCACAAAACAACGATGATGGCAAGTAAAAGAATAGAGGATCAGCCGAGATTACTCGTATTGAAAACGACCCATTACCAGAAGAGAGAGATAGCATTGAAGAAGAAATCATGATAGAAAATCATTTCAGGTCGAATGTAGAACAAGGCCCAGAAGGCAGATACAGAGTAATAATTCCAAGGATAACCAAACCGAACTAGTGAAGCAGTATAGGGCATGAACCAGTACAGGAAAAACAAGGAGATGGTAAATCAACCAAGCAGGACGACATCACCATAAAGCTAAGAGTAGTATTTGATGCCTCATCCAAAACAACAATGGAATGATCCAAAACTACAACAAGATTTAGCAGATACCTTTCTACAATGGTGAATCTGTATGTAACAAACAAGACCAGAACCATAAACGGTTACTATGGCGAAGCAACCTCTTCAAGCCAAAGGAGGCATATAAGTTAAAAACGATGCCATACGGAACGACATCTGCCGGCTTCTTAGCCATAAGAGCCTTAAAACAACTAGAGAAAGCAACATAGAGGAATCAACTTGAGTTGTACAAGAATTAAAAATGCTCACAGAACCAGATGGTCTAAATTTAAGGAAATGGTTTTCTGACTCAAGGGAAGTATTGAATCATATTCCCAGAGAACTAAGAAGATAGAAAAGAGAAGTTCCAACTATCACATAAGATCACATCACTAGAAAAGTTCCAACTATCACATAAACAGCCAATCAAATGCTCACTGCTATCGGATTCATCTAAGCTGTTTGGTCCCGTTGGATGGCTTTCCCCAATAATAATCACATCAAAAATCATGATTGATGCAAAAAGTATGAACATGAGGAATAAATTTCGATCAGCCCTTACCAGAAAATATAAACACAAGATGGGTAAAAAACAAGGAAGAATTCAGTGAAATCAAAAACATAACAATCCGCAGAGATGAATAAATTCACGGGTTCACTGATGCCTCAGAATACGCATATGCGGCTACAATATACTATATTGTCGAACAACAAATAAAACAAGAGTTGCGCCAACCAAACTAGAGCTATCCATTCCTCGATTGGAGCAAAATGCAACTCTACTACAAACAAAGAACCTTAAAAATCAACAACATCAATATATAGGCGTCAGATTCCACTATTGCACTGTGTTGGATTACAGCGGAACCAAACAAATTTAAAATTTATGCTACCAGCCGCAACAAGTCACCACGTAAAGTCATGCGATAATCCAGCGGATTTTACACTTTACGTAGTAAGACACCGTTAGCACTCATAAAAAACAAACTGAGGTGGAAATATTAAAAACTTAATCCAGATTAGGGATATGGCGTATAACACACGGTAAGGGGAGCTTCATTGGATAACATAGCAATATTAAAATACTATGACAAAAAGGTTAAGGGTGTGTACTTAGCTCGAAATGATTGTGGAAAAACCTCAAGGATGAAGGTATTTTGAATCGAAATGACGATGTCTTCCTTAATGATTTTGATATGGTGCCCAATCATAATACTGTGCAGAACAGTAATCTTTTATTGTGTACTAGACTGAGTAGCCCTCAACCACAACTTACTGTAAAATAAATTCAGGTTTTCTGAACTAAACGAAGACCAGGTATTGGAGGGGCTGATGTTACTGACATCAAGATCAATGGGATCTAATGGTATTCCGTTCAAATTTCTCAAATTTTGTGTTCCAGTTAAGAATGATTTTGTCGACCTCTGGAAAATTAGTAAAGTCATTGCCATTCCGAAATGTAAGGAACCTAAAGTGGCATCAGACCTGCGCATTATCTCACTTTTGTATGTTGTTTCTAAAATTCTTGAGAGAGTGTTGTAGCTGACCAAATCAAATATCACCTTCAGACTCTCTGGTTTTCAGCCTGGTTTTCGACAGTCTCATAGCACAATGGAACTACTATCTAACGTACCTGATTTCATGAGATCCTGTGTTGACGAGGGAAATTATGCTGCACTGGTTCTATTAGATTTATCGAAAGCGTTTAATTCGATAAATTGCACCCTATTGGATAGGGAACTAGAATCCCAATAAAATACTTGACCGGTCGCTCCCAATATGTGTTAATGACGAGTTGTAAATCGTCGCTAGAGATCCATAATGGGCCCAATCATATATATTAATGACGTTTCGAGTTTATCATTAAATGGACATCATCATATGTTTGCAGATGATGTCCAGATTTTCAGTGAAATAAAAAATTCTGATCAGAAAAGTATTGATGATTGTTTGAAATTGATCAGCGAAAGTTTAATCACGATAAACCAGTGGGCCATTGCGAATGGCCTGTTGCTCAACTCTGCCAAATCACAATCCATTGTGTTTGGGAACGGTATTGAATATGAAAGGTTTCCTCCAGTTAGTATTTGGATCAGATATAGTGCCGCATGTTTCTTCGGCCCTAGAGTTTAGGCTTTGTTATGTCAAATGACTTGAGTTGGGATAAACATCTTGATCTGATTTGTCAGAGAATCTACAGACAGCACATGTGATACTAGTATGTTGTTGGTTCGCTGCATGGTTCTAAGCTACTTATTGTACTGTGATATTATATTTTCACAACTAAAATATTCCTTAATGACCAAAGTGAAAAGAGTATTCAATGATCTCAAACCTCAAATTGAACTCCTCTCAAATACTCCAGAACTTCAACTAAAAATTCTTTTAGATTTCCAACGCACATAATTTTATCATAAGTGGCAAGTTGCCAAATCGGATAATAAATGGCCAATTTCCTTCATATTTCGACATATTCTAGACGGTATGATGACATAGTTGTGCTATGGTATGAGGGTGTAATGGTATGGTGGTATGATAGTTTGATGGGATGATTGTATGATGGTATGATGGTATTGTGACGATGAAAAGATACTGATGGTATGATGTTATGAAGGTATGCTGATACAATGGTATGATGATACGATGGTATAATGGTATGACGGTATGATGGTATGATGGTACGATGGTATGATGTTTTCATGGTAATGTCATGATGATATAGTGGTATGATGGATTGGTATTTTTGTATGATGGTGTGATGGTATGACGGTATAAATGATACAAAGTATGATGGTATGACGGTATTTATTCTAGAATGATAACGGTATGCAGAGTACATAATTCGAGACTCAATGAAACTCAATAAAAGCGTGAAATTCTTCTATCTCAAATTAGTTCAGCAAACTCATTTAGTCGTGCTCGAGAAAGTAGCGTAGAGCGAGAACAACGTTTGCAGATAAATCAAACTCAATCTAATATCAATAGACAATGCAAATCGACTCCTCAAAGAACAGAACGACTAGAAGATCAGCGTAAAGGTTCTGCTCGGAATAGAGCGCCGTATCAAAATGTGTTTGGATTCAGGACTGCGTTATCATACCAACAGGAAATGGATTATTTACATAATAATGATGTACTAATTGGTAAGATGGATACAATTTGTAACCATTGCCATGCCAAAAAATTGGCTAAAGAGGCACCTGGACTTCCAGAACTCGAGGAACTGCCAGAACCAATTAGGAGTCTAATTCTGGGATTACATCCACTTTCCAGACATTTTCTCGACAAGACAAGAAGGTATAATACTCTGTTCCAAATGACTTCCTTTGGTGCTAAAGAAGTAAGAGAAGGTAGTTTCATGCCCACTTTTAAACTTCAAGGATAGATCTACCATTACATTGGAAGTTTGCTCCCAACTACTGATAACAATCCTCACTTCGCTCAAATACTATGCCAAGCCTTAAACGAGATTTAATGGCATTGCTTCAAAAATGCTTGCAAGAAAACAATTGCTACATCCAAAGTTTAAAATATAATCTTGATAATAGATCCAGAGGAGGAACAGATGATTTTCAGTTAGTGGTTCATGCTGACCGAGTACCAGCGAACCAACACAGTGGTAGATTTAATGTTCCTACTACAAACGAAGTGGCGTACTTTTGGTAGACGAGGATAAGGGACCAAGAGGCATCGTCTTGCACTGCCGAGACGGGCAGTTAAAACGTGTCTCTGAGCTGCATCGCTCCTACGATCCGCTCCAGTACCCCCTTATGTTTATTAGAGGAGAAGACGGCTACTACCTAACCATAACGCAACCAGATAATCCAAATCGAGCGCAAACCAAAACGGTCTCTTGCATGCAATATTATTCAAACAGACTCATGGTTAGAGCAAATAATATTAATCAAATACATTTGTTCAAGAATTTGTTTAACCAGTATTCTGTCGACATGACGGCGAAAATGATCTCCGAGAGATTAAATTTTATACGTCGAAACCAAAAAAAACTACGTTGTTCTACCGTCATCATTTACCGGCTCACCACGTTACATGCAAAAAAAGACGCAGGACGCCATGTCGTATGTACGTAACTACTGACGTTCAAATCTGTTGGTGACATTCACGTGTAATTTCCAGGTCAAAAACCTTGCAATAGACACGATGTAATTTCAAGAGTTTTCAACCTCAAATTGAAAAAGCTTATACATCTATTTACCAAAAATGAAATATTTGGTACGGTAAAATGTTACATGTTGAGTGTAGAATGGCAAAAGCGAAGTTTGCCCCACTCCCATATACTTTTGTGGTTGCAGCCAAAAATTTAGCAGGACGAAATTAATAATATAATTTGTGCTGAGCTCCCTGACAAGGAACGTGATCCTCTTTTATATGAGATAGTGTGCAAAAAACATGTTACATGAACCTTGCGGCGAGCAGAACCGAGCCTCACCATGCGTGATAAACGGCAAGTGTTCGAAGAGATATCCCCGAAAATTTATTCCCGGAACACAAACTGGTGATGATCGCTATCCCACATACCGGCGAAGGGCTCCTCAAGATGGAGGGCAAACTACCACACTAAGAGTACATGGACAAACAGTGACAGTAGACAACAGATTGGTTGTTCCGCATTTCAATAATATTGCTACGATGCTTCAGTGCCCATATAAATGTTGAATACTGTCACTCTGTGCAGGCAATCAAATATATCTGCAAGTACATAAATAAGGGTTCGGATCAAGCTACGTTCTGCATCCAAAATGATAAAGATGAGATACAGAAGTATGTGAACGGTCGATACATAAGCACTTCAGCGGCTTTCATTCATATTTGGCTGTACATTTAGAAAATGGTCAACGTGTGTATTTTACAGAGGACCACATACACCAAATCGTGCAAAATCCACAAAAATCTACGCTTATTGGCTTTTTTAACCTGTGTAGTTTGGATGATTTTGCCAAAACGTTATTATATCACGAGGTTCCAGTTTACTTTACAAGGAACAAGCATGCATTTTCCAGAAGAAAGCGTGGTACAAACGTGGAAGGACATCCAGGTATTAAAAAAGATCCGACTCTCGGTAGAGTCTATAATATCCACCCAAATCAAACCAAGTGCTTTTATTTACGCCAACTTCTTTTGAGAGGTTGAGAACTGTGAATGGTATAGTTTACCCATCTTTCCAGGCAGCTTGCGGAGAACTTTGCCTTCTAGAAAATGACGATCACAGGAGAGATACACTTGCCGATGCCGCAGCCCTTTCAGTCGTCATACAATTTAAGAGAATTGTTCGAAATAATCTTGATTTTCTGTCAACCAACCCAACCCAATGTATTGTGGGAAACATTCCAAAAAAATTTATGTGATTCTTCACATTTCTCATTGAGTGAGAAACATTTAGTTGACTTAGGCTTACCTTCACCGACCCGTTCCCAGTAAAATGCTAGTTATCTCTACGAAGGTAATTTAGGGCGTTCCTATGATACCACTATGTTGCGAAATTACGAACAAGAAAATGTTCCTAAATTGGAATCTGATCAATAACGAGCTATTGATAAAATCATCGATAGCGTTAACAACAACCGTGGTAAAATTTTTTTCGTGGATGCTCCTGGTGGAACGGGAAAGACATTTCTTATTAATATTTTACTGACTAAAGTAAGATCTGTAGGTAGTATGGCCCTAGCTGTTGCATCGTTAGGTATTGTCGCCACACTAATCAGCGGTGGCGAACAGCACATTCCTCATTTAAACTGCCTCTAAACGTTTCTCTTCAACAAGAATCCGTCTGCTATATCAGAAAAAATGGTCCTCTCGGAAAAATATTACAAGAAACTAAGTTTATAGTGTGGGAAGAAACATGAGTTTGAGAAGAAGCATGAGAGCGCAACTTGGCGGAGGTAGTACTGAATTCTCCCGGCAAGTACTTCTAATTGAAGATGGAAAATTTCAAAATGTAAATTGTTTCATCACAGTTGATCACCAAATAGGGACCGTAGTTACCACCGTAACAGAGTTGATTTCGGCAGTTTAGTCAGGAATCGAAAATATTTTGCAGAAACCATATCATTGGCTATGCGAAAGAGCAATCGTTTCGCCGCACGTAACTCATCTGCAGAGGAAATAAACCACATCATTTTAGACAAATTCAACGGAGAGACTCGAGAATACAAATCTATCGACACTATCATTAATACGGAAGATGTAGTGACTTATCCGCAAGTATTCTTGAACAGTCTTAAATCCCGAAGGCTTTCCACCATATAATCTTAAATTGAAAGTTGGAACTCCAATTATATTGCTGCGCAACCTGAATCCACCCAACATGTGTAATGGCACTAGATTGCAGATCAAAGCAATGCGAAATAACATACCTGAAGCCATCATTCTCACAGGACCAGAAGCTGGAGAACTAGCATATATACCTCGCATTCCCATGATCCCTACAAATTTGCCTTTTCAGTTTAACAGGCTTCAGTTTCCAATTAAACTTTCTTTTGCAATCACAATCAACAAATCACAGTGTCAAACCTTTAAGTATACAGTGGTAAACTTGCGATTAGAATGTTTTTCAAATGGTCAATTATATGTGGGTCTGTCAAGAATTTGGAAATTTCGATAACCAATTTATCCTAATACCCGATTGCAATAAAACCAAACATATAACTTATTCAGAAGTGCTAAGCAAGCGGTTGCTTAATCACTGTAGATTCGGCACGCTCAGCTGCCGCAGGCTGCTACTATTCGATATTACTGCATTGTGTCGAAACATTTAGTGTCAACAAGTACGAAAAACCAAAAAAAAAAAATAAAAAATTAAATTCAGATTTAATTTGAAATGTTAAAATTTATGTTAAATTCGTTCGGCTCAATATTTTGCTCGCAGATCAAAAAAATTTGATTTCAGAGTAATAAATTTGAGATTTTTTTTTTGTGCTCTAGAACAATTTTTAGGTTCAACATTACTTTTAGACGCACATATAAATATTAAACGTCAAAGTTAGGTATAGGGTGTTTAGTAACTTTGAAACTTTTTGTCGATGTTCCAAAAAATTTGATAAAGATTATATAAAATGTTATATTGTCAATAGTTTACATTAAAATTCATTTCCAAATGAATTAAAATTAGTAAATTATGCATTATGGCGAAATACTTTTCTTTCTTTTCCAATTTTCAGCAGTCTGCTCATATGTACATGTAAACATTTGAAATGAAAAATTGGAAAATTCAGCATTGCCTCAAAATACACACCCCCCACTTAGCATCTCTTAGTTAACGCAATCTTTTGGAGGCCAAACAAGGCTGTTGCAGTCTCTTACTGATCCACTCAGCGTAATAATCAACATCAAACTTTACGTTTGTTCCCTTTTTAGTTAGGTATATGAGATTAAAAATAAAACAAACCCGGCTATTTACTAAGCCATAAAAATCAAAATTGTAATTTTACTGTATAATAGATGTGAATGACATAACATTTTTTCGTTTTATTTAATGTCAAAAATAAAAATAAAGTTTAATTAAATGTTTTCAGAAATAATTTCTTTTATTGTTTTCTTATTTATTTCCAGTAATTTTGTTTGTTTACAAATAACGCGCCAACAACAACCATCATCGCAACGAACAAAGCTTACGATGAGCAGCTGAAACAGTACAACAAAAGAATTAAAACGAAAATGTTAAAAAAAAATCGTACAAAGCACTGAGCTGCTGCACTGATAACATAAAAGCGAAGGATGTTGTTCTAAATAATCTTCCACTATAGCAAGTTGCAGTCGTATAAAAGTTTAAATTCCAAAAAAAAATGAATTTAAATGATTTATTTATACAAAATAATAGTACGAACAGTGATTACTACAATGTAGCAACAAAACGTGATATTAGTTTTCACAATACAGATACAACAAATTACGATGAAAATACCATCGAGGATAATAATGACGGCGGAACGATGATTACTACGGGTAGCAGTAGCTACACAAATTTTATATTAAATTTAACCCTAATTAATAATCATAATTACAGTAATTATTTAATTAATAATAATTTTAATTTGTACGGTGATGATTTTAATAGTAATCCACTGTTAACGTATAACACTGCGAATAATTTAAATAGCTTAAGTAATACAATAAATACGTTAAATAATAGTTCGATATTAGATTATCATTTTGTGACAGCTGGTGGTAGTGCGGCGGTGAATGGCACAAAATTCGATTATACCAAATTACAGAAGGAGTTTATTTTCGATCGGATTTATGTTCGAATTATTTTTATATCACTGTATTCATTAGTGTTTTGTTGCTGTTTTTTCGGTGAGTATTCCCACCTTTATTATATTTATCGTAATTTCAATTTAATTTATTATCGATTTAATCATAAACATACAAGAAAAAAAGAATTCAATTATTTTTGAAAATTATATTTGTATCAATATAAGCATAATCTCGAACATTACTAAACATTTTTTGATGTTCTAAAATTTTAACATTATTTAATGTTATTTGATGATTTGTGTTTTTTAAATGTTAACACAGAAGCCAACTTTCAAGCTTTAGGAAAATGGATTTGGTTAATGCGGTGGAAATAGAAATACCAAGATAGTTAGATGTACCTCGATTTCTTTGATATTACTAAAATAAAATGCTTTTCCAGAATGAGAACCAATGTTACTAAAATCGCCTGAGTTGAGTGGTGATCGTTGAGAACTAGCAAAATGTCTCGAGCAATCTATTGGTTGAAAGAAGGTGGAACCTACTTACTTAGTCTGTTAGGCATAACAACATTTTAAAAATTTGCGGCGTAGCACACTACATGGTAGATCTATATTACTAATCAAATCGGACTATTTCTGGATGACAGAACTGGAAGTTCCAACCATGCTGGATAGCTTCGGCAACCAGTGTGTTCTAGCCAATATCATTTTTAGCCCAACGGTTAGTAATAACTGTCAATGTTGGAGACAACCTAATCGAAATTATAGAAACCTTAAATCGGTATACAGCCCCGTAACGAAAATTTGAGTAGGAAAATTTAGATTTCGACCTCAAAGGTTTTTTTATTTTATTCAAAAGTTTAAATAGCCCAAATTAGCCCGAATAAGATAAGTTTGTTAAATTTACTTAATTCCAAATTTTAAGCTAAAGCTTTAGTTATCGAAATTTCAAAATTTTAAGCTCTTTAAGCCGGAAACCTCTAAAAGCTTACCACAAGAAAATTGTCAAGCAAAATAATTATGATCAGCGAATTTGGATTGCTTAAAATTAGTGTGGTTAGGTACAATCTTATATATTTTAACAATATAATAAAGTTGTTGATATTCTAAAAATTTGGAAAACTTTCAAAATTAATTTATATAATTAACTAGCTCAAATAGCCGGCTTACCTCGGCCCTAAGAATTCAGTTTTTAAAATAAGTGTATTTTATGGTTAACAATTGTATCCTTGACCAAGTATAAATAATAAAAACTGGTATAAATAATTGGTATACCAAACCACGGATCAGGCTGAAAAACTAAATTATTTTCGGTTGTTAGTCAGATCTGAACGCACATGGTACATTTGTGATCACTATGATTTGGGGAACATTGTCGTATTGCACACGATACTGTTAGTCGGTTTAAAATATAACATCCTACGTAAAGGTGCCTATGTGAATGCTACGCCAACAAGTTTGATCGCTTGATTTAAGGTCATCGTAAAGCACACCCGAATAGGGAATTATAGGCTCTTAAATTAAATAATTAAATCAGATGGTATCATAGGAATTCTTTTATTGTAAAACTGGTTCCAAAATAAGTCTTTTGTTTCGTTTATGGCTTCATTTTTAGGAGCAAAAATAGTTCTTTCTACAAACCAGTCTAGGGATTTTTGCTGAATACATTTTATGTCTCATTATATATAAGCGATAATTTGGAACCGGTAATAGTTGATCCAGAAGGCATTAGGATCGCTAGATTGGTACGACTAGTTTCAAAGAAAATTTAATTGTTTGGAAAATTACTAGGATTTTGCCACAAACGGGACGTTTAAATCTATAAAATGTAAAGGACTGAAACCTAATGAGGTGATCAGAACTTCGGTATTGATTAATTCAACACCCAAATCAATTACGAAATGAATCTCTTAACTCAATCTTCAGCTCAACCTACATAATTCTAAACGCAATCATCAAATCATCAAATCAATCACCAAATCAACCCCAAATCAACTTTCAAATCAACTCTTAACCTACCTACAAATCAACTATTAAATAATTCCCTAACCGAACAACTCACCTAACCCCAAAACAGGCTAACTAAATCCTAACTCAACTTCAACTCAACTTAGCTCGAACCAAATCTCAACCCTCACAATCACCATTACCATCACCATCACACAATTCTTATATACAAACCATCATACCGTTATACCATCATAACACAATACCTTCATACCATCATACCGCCATCAAAAGTCAACTCAATTTCTGAAGTTTTAGAAATTTCTCTGTAGTAACCTTAGACCTGATTAACAGTGACCTTTTCTTAAATCTTAAATAATATTTGTGTAGAGTTTGGTTCAAATCGTTCAATGCGTGTGCATTTGTTTAGATATCACACACATATACTGTACATATATACAGGGTGACTGACACGAAATATTACCAAAACAAAACGCCACAGAATTTTTATTTTTTAATGAATTTTATTGAATCAAAGTAAAAAATGTTCACAAATATTTAAATTTTCGAATTGCATTAGCAGTTTTTGATTTGGCCACCCTTAGCCGCGATTATGGCCTTCAAACGGCCGGCAAAGCTATTGCATGCAGCACGAAAGTGGCTCTGCGGTATTTTGGCCCATTCCCGGCGAAGCGCTTGCTTGAGATGATCGACACTTTGGTATTTTTTTTGTCCCAACCTTGCTCTTCAAAATATCCCAAACCGAGAAATCTAGCGGATTTTCATCCGGTGAATTTGGTGGCTATTGAGCTATTCCAAAACATGATCCCGATAAATTTGAGCATTTATCTTGACGCCACGGTCCAAAAAACGGCTTTCGGCCGTTACGGCGGCCCAAACCATCACCATCGGCGGCGCTTGGTTTCGAGTGGCAATCCGTTGGTCCAAATTTTCAGTAGAACGGCCGGGAAAGTAAATCCGGTCATTTTGCTTGTTCGAATATTGCTCAATAACGAACGGTGACTCATCGGAGAAAACCAAATTCTAACTTTTTTTTTAGAATCGGTGAGACCATGCGTTTTATGGAATTTCAAGGCCTTTAGTCCAAGATGATTTTTCAATATGTGCTGCATCCGTTCGAGCGAAATGTTCGCCTCACGAGCCATTTTTCTGCCGCTACGGCGCGGATTCCGAACCAATTTTGCGTTCACCTTCCGAATGATATACGGTGATGTTGCAGTGCATTTCGGTCCACCACCATGGCGTTTTGCAATGCTGCCAGTATCGTTATAACGATATATGGTGCAATACACAAACATTTTATTCACTTGCAGATGTTTTAACTGGTTAACAATCTGCGGCTGTGATTTTCCAGCCAAATATAGAGAAATCACACTATTTCGCTTGAACTCCATTGCGGATAACTTTTTTTCTGAATATTTCCCACTAAAATGCATCTATATGCTTGTAAACAATGGAATGAACTGTCATTAGTGTAAATTTGAGCGCTCTGTCATCACTGGTTTGACAGCAATAACAGTCTGAAGTTCACCCTGTATAAACACTCACTTTTAAATACAGTGAAACCTCATATCAACGAGCATTCAATTTAGCGGAATCCTAACGGACAAACTTTTATGTTCCATGCAACTGAAGTTCTTCAATGAAAACTTCCCTTAGATAAGCTGAGATTTTATTAGATCGGATACGGACAGAGATTTCTGAGATGATACAGATTTTACGAGTACACTTCAAATTGAAACTTTTACACTTCAATTTGTTCTTTTTACACTTCAGATTGAACCTTTAACAAATTGTATGTATGACCAATTAGGATGGAACTTGGCTATTTCTTAACCGATTATGAAACTTGATATGTTTGTTGAAAATGGAATTCTAAAATGATTTTTAGATGAAGGTATAGAATATGGCACCAACTTTATTTAAAACTCATCTTAGAACCCTATTTCGAGCGCATATGTCAAATTTCATAATCGGTTAAGAAATAGGTAAGTTCCATCTTACTTGGCTATATTCCAGAATTTTATTTAAAAGTTACTTTAGAATCCTATTTACATGGCAGATATCAAATCAATTTTTAGAATCCCATTTCCAACGCACATGTTAGATTTCATCATAATCAGTTAAGGAATAGCCAAGTTCGATCCTACTTGGCCATATTCCAGAACTTCGTCTAAAAATCATTTGAGAATCTCATTTCCATTGGAAATGCTGATTTCAACAAAATCGGATAATAAATAAAAATCGGATAAATGTATGTAGAATCCCAATAAAATTTTTATAAAAAAAAGTCACAAATCCTCAGTTTAACGGTCACCTAACTACAACGAACAAGTTTCCTGGTCCCGTCGATTTTCGTTGTTGTTATGTTTCCCTGTGTATAGATTGGCCAATGCTCACTAAACCCTAATTTAACCCCAACTAAATCGCAACTCAACCGTAATTCAACTTGCAAACCGAACCCAACTTAACGCTCAACTCAACCATAAACTCAATCCTCAAACCAGCATATATAAAATACTGGTCAACAACTCGCTATATCCTATTCACTCCCAACTCAACTCCAACTCAACCCGCAAATTAACCCCTGACTTAACCTTGAAATCAATCCCAAATTCATTGCACAATTCAATAATCAAACCAGCATATATGAAAAAAATTCGTAAATATGTTTATATCCAACCCCACCTCAACTCCAACTCAACTTCAACTTAACCCGCAAATTAACCCTTAATTTAAACTTCAAAGCAACCCCAAGTTCAATGCCCAATTCAATAATTAAACCAACATATAAGTATAGTATAAAACATTCGGAAACGTTTTTAAATAACCAGGTGTTTTGGTTCAATTCGTATGGTAGGTACCTCACCCTGTTGACGTACAGTTTCCAAAAGCTTTTTAAGTTTCCGCCTTGACCATAGAAACAGATTGGCGAAAAAATTGGAAATCGGACAAGCCGTTCTCGAGATACCACGGGTAAAGACATCCAGACAACCAGACTGACGAACGGACATTTTTTTTTTGCTTTCTCAAAGTCAGGGGATTTCAAAACGTCGAGAAAAATGATTTAGACCAACCAAATTTTTTTGTCATTTTTGACAGGGTTGCAATACTTTCCTCGTTTTAGACCGAAGTAAATCTACATTTAGTGCATGAAATAGCAGATTCAATGATTCTTACCTCTAATAATAGGTTTTGAAAGCTGTACTTTGCACTATGTCTTCATTTACTTTGTCCATAAAATTTAGTAGACCTTGGTAGTTGATACGGTTGGATCTCTCAAAAAATAGGTCACTGGGTTCTCTTTTAGTCACTGAATGTACGGTGTTGTTATATCAATCCATCGCAATATTGACTAGGTACTTTATAGGTAGGGATTATTCGTCCATTAGATGTCTCGTGATCTCAATGATCGTTGAGTGTACCCTTTCGACCGTGTCGTTCACCTCGCTTTTTTGAGATGGTGTAGCTTAATTTGAATTCCAACTGTTTTGATATAATCAGATCATTGGGCTGACAAAACTTAATTCATAATTCATTATCCATTACTATTGTTTTAGGTGCGATGAAATAGTGCAGAATTTTAATGATCTTGCTCCTTAGATATACAGCTGATCTATCCTTGATATGAAAAAGTTCCGTGAATTTGGTGAATTTGTCTATGCACGTGATGAATTTTTCCTTCTTTATGTTGACTATATCCATGTGGATGATCTCTGATGGATGTGTTGGGATTGGTGTTTGTTGTAATTTAACCTTGTCTGGATTGACGGTCTTTTTTTTTGCATATGACAAGTTTCGCAGTTCTGTGTATATTTCTTTATCAGGCTTGTCATATGTGGGAAATAATATTTTCCAAAATCTGTTCTTTATTTTCCTGACAGTTTCTATGGACTCTTATGCTCTGCTTGAATGATATTAAATTAATTCTCTTCGTTTTTTACGTTTTGTACAATCCTTTGTGTTAATCGAATTTTATACCTGGTTAGGAATGTAACAGGTCTGTCTTTGCCCAGCTCCCCCTGTGATAATACTGCTCCAATTGCAGTGTCCGAAGCATCCGTTGTTAGGATGAACGGCTTTTCAAAGTTAGGAAAGATGAGAATTTCTGTTGATGACAATAAGTCTTTGAGTTGTTGAAATGCGTGGATCTCTTTCTCCGACAGGTTGATTTTGATTTTTTTTGATGCGTTCGCTTTGATTTCCGCATTTTCACCCCTGGTGAGATTTCTGAGTGGTTTGGCCAATTTGGCGAAATCCTTTGTGAAGCCCCTGTAATAGGACATGAGGCCGAGAAATGATTTTAAATCTTTCAAGTTCTCCGGGATCCTTATTTTCTGAATTGCGCGGATTAACTTTTCATCAGGTTTGTTGCCCTGATTTGTTATGATGTAATCGAGGAACTCGGTTTCGTTCTTGAGAAACTCCGCTTTATTAAGATTTACTCTCAGATTTGCTTTTTCCAATTTTGAAAATATTTTCCTGACGTTGTCCAAATGTCCCTCTTCTGTATTTCCTCCGAATATTATTATGCGTCTATGTAGACATAACATATTTTTCCGATGAACTCCTTCAGCATGTTATCTATCATTCTATGAAAGATAGCCGGTGAATTTTTTAATCCAAAGGAAAGCTGTACTTCCCATTCATCGTTGAAAATGATGCCTTTTTTACAGCCGTTTCTTTCATTTTAATTTGATGAAAGCCGGAGGTGAGATCGATTGTATTGAAGAATGGTGAATTTCCCAGATTTGCTAGTGTGTTAGATATATCTGGAATCGGATAAGCGACCATTTGGTATTTTTTTGTACCGGAAGCATCTAACTTCTTTTCCACTACCCATATTGGAGAATTATATGGGCTCTTGGAAGGCCTTATGATACCATCTTTTAGTAGTTGTTCGATTTGATTTTCTACCTCACCCCTCATGCTTACTGGGTATGGAGAGGATTTGGAATAAATAAGTTCTTCCGTAGTAGTCTTAATTTCTGCTCTTATGTCAGGTCAATTGTTTCATGGTTGTTGACCGGACCGAATAGTTTTTCAAATGTTGACAATATATTTTGTAGTTTTTGCTTAGATCCCTGTGACAGATTATCGTCTCGAACTTCTAGGTTATTGACCTGTGATGATTGCTTTTCCTTCAATGGTATCTTTATGTTTTGTGTTAAAATTAGTGTGTTATTTTTTCTGTCGATTATGGCTCCTAGTTCTTTTAGGGTGTCATCTCCGATGGTTCCGTCGAATGATTGAAGTCCCCCCGACGATTTTTTGCTTAATCGGTATGTTTCCACCGGCTGATCTTATATTGAATTGGTTGTTAGTCGTCATTGGGTTTTTAGTTAATTCGGGTTTATTTGCTCCGGTGTCGATGAGGAACTTGAGCAATTTATTATCTCTAGTTTTGTACTCTAGGTATGGTACGCTTGAGAGGCGCCCATCATAAAATATAGCTCGGTGTTTTCATCTTCCGGTTCTTCCTCCTGATTGCATATGTCCACGTTCGAAATTTCGTCAATTAATTGATTATATAGTTCTTCTTCACATGCTTCGCGATAAAATTGTTTGTGGTATATGGGATTCAAATCTACAACAACAGTTTTTGGCTGAAAAAAACTCTTTTATTGGAAACCGTTATTGAAAGAACCGTTGCTGCAGAAACGGCAAGGACGGACCACAAAGCCATCGCTGATACGCATGCGCATGCAAATTCATTCAACAGCCACGCCAGCCGTCCGTTATCAACAATCGACCATCGATAAATAAACAACATGGTACACCTCTACATTGTGATAGTTGTGGAGAAAATCATTCGAGAGCTACCTGCAAATTTCGATCAACCATTTGCTCGTTTTGTGGTATCACCGGTCACATTAAAAAGGTATGTCGATCCAATCCAGACAACTGACAAACAACAACAAAGAGAAAATCTACAAGGAGTAAAGGTCGTTTCAATTCAGTGACGCTGGTCTCCTTGCCACCCGAAGTTAAAATGGATACTATGGTGATCATTAATAAAACGCGATGCAAATTTGAAGTCTATACGGGCTCGAGACATAGCTTTATTTCTGAGCGGACTTTGAATAATTTATGGAAATATCCACCAACGCTTCAGCCATCTGATCTGGTCCTAACGCATTTCCAGCAACATCCGATCTTAATTTTAGGTCGACTGGAGGTTGACATTGAATACAATGGCCATCATATCGGTCAACTTTCATTATATGTTACATCGGGAAACCGGAGAAATATATTGGGTCGTGAGTGGTTCGCGCTATTGGGCATATCAATTCAAGGAGTACGTGCTGTCGAATCGTCAAAGTGTACCGACGTGACGGATAAGTTACAGCATATATTTTCTGATGATCTTGGAAAATTCCGTGGTCCACCAGTGGCATTAAAATTGTATTAAACTGTCAAGCCTATTCATCAACGAGCTCGGCGGATTCCAATTGCTCTTCGAGTACCCGTCGAGGAAGAACTGGAGAAGTTGATACTACAGGGGATGCTCCAATGCACAGCAATTGTGCCTGTTCTAATACCTGATAGATCCGTCCGGGAAAGCAGGATTACATCTACATAAGGACAAATGCTCAATTGGGTGTGAATCAGCCGATTTCTTGGGATATCGTATTGATGGAAGTGGTATTCGTCCCACCGAAGACAAGATTAAGACAATCCGTAAGACACCGCCACCGGAAGACAAAGTGCAGCTTCAGGCGTTTTTGGGTCCCATCAATTTATATCACTCTTTTATAAAAAGCAAAGCTACCATAGCTGAGATCGATAAGGAGGCCTTGTCGATTATTGCCGGTGTCAAAAAATTTCACCATTTCCAATATGATCGGAATTTTAGCATAGTGACTGATTACAAGTCACTTTTGTGGTTGTTTAACCCTGAGAAGCCAACACCTCGCGCTGGAACGTTTTCTTAAATGCGTATCATTTCCAAATCATTCACCGCCCAAGGGGGGGGGGGGGAATGGAAACGCTGACGGCCTTTGTCGATTACCAAATCCGATTGCTCCAGCCGCGTAAGAGGAGGACGTGATGATGATAGACATAGACCCTGTTCTTTCTCGAGTTCTTTCTTGGTGCCTCAGGGGTTGGCCCGAGGAAGTCGACGATCAATTCAAACCATACAGGATACGTCGAACCGAAATTAGCTGTATGAAAGACTGCATACTATGGGGACAACGCACAACAATACCATTATGTTACCGTCAATCCATATTGGTCGCCTTACATAACGCACACCCAGGAATTGTGCGTATGAAGAGTACGGCGAGAAGTAACGTTTGGTGGCCGAAAATTGTCGATGATATAGAGAAGCTTATTCGATCATGCAGACCATGCCAGGAAAACCGCCGAAGCGAAGAGACTATGGTCTAGGGTACATGTTGATTTTGCGGGACCATTTCAAGACAAAGTATTTTTTATCTTAGTCGACTCCTACTCCAAATGGTTGGAGATGCAACTCGTGTCTAGCACATCAACAAAATGCGCCCTCAACGCACTTCATCGTATCTTCGCTACTCACGGCATTCCGGAGATGATCGTGAGTGATAATGGCACATCATTTACCTCAGCAGACTTTTATATGTTCTGCGAAAACAACGGAATTCGACATACTCTAGTTGCTCCGTTCCATCCATCCTCAAACGGATAAGCGGAGCGAATGGTGCGCGAGACAAAGGACTACCTAAAGAAGGAACCATCAGATATCAGGTGATATCCATAAGCGTGTGTCGACATTTCTTTTCCACTAACACGCGACACCGTCAACGAGTACTGGGAAGATTTCGGCTGAACTTCTGTTCAACCACAAAATCGGTACGTACTCGTATTTTGATAAACTCAATGAAGATTTAATACTGATATTGAAGAGAAAAGTCACGACGAGCGACCAGCAACTACGTGAATTAACCAAAAATTCAAGGGTATGGGCCAGAAATTATTCTTCTGGACCAAAATGGATTCCAGAGTTTAAACAGAAAATAGTACCATCATGCGCCGGCACATTGATGGTGCCATTTTCTGTTCATAATATAATATTGAATATAATAAAAATATTTTTGTATTTCTTTTAGTTAACTCTCAAAATGCATTGTAAAATTTTGCTTTCATATCAAAATTTATTCTTAACTTTTTGTAAGTGATAGAAAATTTTGATAAATTTTTACCAACATAAAAAAAATTTTGAAAATTAAATAAAATACAAAACTATTCCAGAATAAAGTGATCTGGATTATTTGAATAAAACGCCTTGCAGGTGCACTATTCGTTTAAAACGTTTTGGCATTACTTATAAGGGAAGATAGTCGGCTGCAAGTCAATCCAAAATGCAGACGAAATTTTATACAGACTAGTCGTACTTAGTGTTGCCACATTTCCTCTTAGTGAAACGCACTATACAACAGAATAATATACAACAAAAAAAAATTATTTATTGTGCATGGCGGCATCCGTAAATTAAAAAAAAATTCTACAACAATAATAATATGAATTAGAAAGAGAAAATTCAATTTAATGACGTCATGATTTGTCCACATCTAAAACTAAAGGTAAGAGAAGAGACAACACGTCTCCGCTCAACAATCGTAATTAAAATAAATCAAAAAGAGCCAAACATAAAAAAACTAAATCAATAGCATGAGCGTGAAGAAAAAAAAAAATCAAAACAATCTAGCATGCTTCGCAAATTCAAAATATCAACAGAAACATATTCGAATTCATATTTGAATGGAAACAATGAAAGAGATGACTATTGCATTGTTTATAACTGTCGAGTTATGAGTTTATGCAGAGCCTTCTAGAATATAGAGCCATAATCAGCGTGACGTTTTTTTTAGAATCTTTTTTAGTGGTGTAACTTTTCTCTGATTTCCATAGAAATCCATAATAAAAATTGTTTTTTAGCTTCAAGTTTTTCAATGGAAAAAGCAAAAATATTATAAAATCTTTATATACAAGTTTTTTACATATCTTTACCAACAATAGACAAGAAGGCTCTATCTATCTATATTATTAAACGAGCAATAATTGCGGGTATGTATATATGTAAATATGTCCGCACGAAAAACTACTTCGAGACCGATTTCGTTGACGTAAAATGGCTATATGATGTCTTTTTGCATGAAAATGCGATTGAGTCTGGTCTCAAGTCTGGGAAAACTCTGTAAAGCCTTCAAATCTGGAAAAATTATCCAAATTTTACAGCGCCATCTCTAAAATGGTCAATTGTATATCGCTCATTTGCTACCACAATGGCATAACTCAAAATCGGTCGTTTTTGACTTATTTATAGAGAAATATCGGCTTTTTAATATAGTTAAAACTGATATAACGACACACCTAAAGCTATAAAGCTCACTACAAGACAAACGGAAATGTCTCTCAAATTATAACATTTGTTATTTTTAAATTGTGTCATTGTTGCAGCAAATGAGCGATATGTATTGTGTATTTTTTTTTATAAAAAAGAATGTTTGATGATTTTTTTAAATAGTACAGCTGCGTAGTTAGCAGCATACGGAGTTGGGATGTATTTAATTTTTTTTTTATGATTTTTTTTTCATGGATGTCCATTTTTCAAAAATCACGACAAAAAAAAAAAAAATTTAAATTAATGTTGGATGATCAGCATATTTTTTTTAGTCTTTTCCCGACGAATTTTCCGAGTGGAAATTCGCGATTTTCTCGCATTTTCCGTGATTTTTCCGATATGATGTAAAAGGAAATTATTCTTAGAATATTTTTCTTCATCTGTATACCAAATTACAGAAAGATCTGACAAATTTTATCTTTCTCTATGTTGATACGTCACATTGTGTAAATCTATCTACATATTATATAATTTAGTAGAATGCTCAAAACTTTTTATAAAACCAAGTAATTTTTCGGCAAATTCCCATGCCGCAGTAGTCTAGGTGTTAGCGTTGTGGATTTTAAAATTTTAGATCGTAGTTCGAACCTCGAAAATTACATTCTTGAGATAAATTTTTTTTTCGTTTTTTTTTTTCAAATTTATATGGCATGTATGATTGAATAATAATAAAAGATGAATGTAAAAGTTGTAAGCTACATTTAGGCTATTATAGTAAATTATTTGTGTTGCAAAGGCACAATTATGACATTTACGTTCACAAAAATCAAGAATTAGCTAACTACAAAAACTACATTTACATTTAAGTTACGGTAAATGTATGTATATCAGTAAACGTAGGTATAATTTGGGAAACTACATATATATATATGTATTTAGGTGAAGGATCATTAATTCGAGCGAGAATCTTGAAAATTTATATGAAATCGATATTGAAATAATTTTCTGGAAATATTGGATTCAATTTTCAATTGTAGGATTTAATTATTCCAGTGATTTTCTTGACCAAAAAATCACGAAAATGAGTGGAAATTAAATCCTAATGATGTAAATTGAGGCTGGGATTTTTTTTTTTTTTTTTTCAAATTAGATTTAGAAGAAATTTTCAAGATTTTCGCTCGAATTAAGTTTGTAAAGTTTTCTCAAGTTATATCTATACATTTACCGAAATAAGTACAATACATACATTTACAGTACCATATTATATATATTATTTTTGCAACAATAGATGCAAAGATTGATAATTTAAACGGTATTGTTTTTACCTTCAAATTATTCGGTATCATCGCTAATCGGAATATATTAGAATTGATTTTTACTGAATCCAGATAATTATCTTGATCGGGGATCAAATGATTCTTATACTGAGTTATTCATATACGACACTTATATTGCAGTAAATATTTCGACCGCTTTTACCAATGGTTAGCTAGCCAATCACAATATTACACAGATATCATTAATTTTCACTCGCGTCGGTAATCAATGTATACGTATATCGGTATAATTTGGGTGAACTACATACATATACGCATTTGGGTGAAGGATCATTAACTCGAGCGAAAATTTTGATAATTGGTTACATTGTGGTGGCAAAATTTTTCAGCAATATTTAGTATAGGGACATGGTCGTAAGCAGGCAAACTGACTAAATTTGAGTCGATCAAATCAAAAAGACTTACGCGTCGAAACAAGCGCCTTATAGATCATTTGATTAATATTGGTCGTAACAATAACACACACGTTGGCAAGGTTTGTAATCAAAATTATATCAACACTAGAGTTGCTGTAGATTCCGGCACCTAGTTTATTTATATATATTATTAAACGAGCAATAATTGTATGTATATATGTCTCCACGAAAAACTACTTCGAGAGCGATTTCGTTGGCGAAAAATGGCTATATGACGTGTTTTTGCATGAAAATGCGATTGAGACTGGTCTAATGTCTGGGAAAACTTTGTAAAACATTCAAATCTGGAAAAATTATCCAAATGCCGCAACGCCACCACTAAAACCGTCAAGTCCATTGTCTATAGTATGGAAATAATGATGTTGCGGATTTAAATTTTATTAATTAAAATTTCAATAATTAGTACATACGTAGTCAACTAAAATTATAAATTAAAGTGTAATTTTTTAATATTTTGATGTCCAATTTTATTGTTCAAAACACTAAGAAACGTTGCTTAAAAATTAGAGAATTTGAATATCATGTAGTGTAAATGTGTCCATAAAAATTGGCCAGAAAAATTGATTTTGTTAAAAATTGGTAAGGGGTTTTCGGGTGCTAGAAAGCCATTGCGCTGGGTGTTGATTTCGGGAAAATTTGTCTAGGGGGTTCTCCAGTGGGCCCGGGTGCTTTTTTGTTAATTTTGGCGAATTTGCTAAAAAATTAGTGAGCGGGGGTTTTCGGGTGCCAGGAAGCGATTGCGACGGGTCTTGATAATTTAGAAGGTGTTCTCCATTTGTGCCCAGGCCTTTTTTTAATTTTTACGATTTTGGTAAAAATTGGTAAGCTGGGGTTTTCGTGTGCCAAGAATCAATTGTGACCGGTCTTGATTTCGAAAAAAATAGTTTAGGGGGTTCTTCAGTGGAACTCGGGCTCCTTTGTAATTTTCACGATGTTGGTAAATATTGGTAAGAAGTGTTTTTAAGTGGTATAAGGTGATCCCCATTGGTCTTGATTTCAGGAAAATTCAGACTCCATTTTTATAGTTTTAATGATTTTGTTGAAAATTGGTAAGTATGTTTACCAGTCCAGAGTGTCATCCATTGGAACTTGGGTTTTTTAAATTTTAACTATTTTGTTAAAAGTTGGTAAAGAGGGTTTTCGAGTGCCACGAAGCGATTGTGATGGGTATAAATTTTTGGAAAATTCGTTTAGGGGGTTCTCCAGTTGAGCCTGGGCTTCTTTTTTTTAATTTTTACATTTTTGGTAAAAATTTGTGAGCGGGTGGGTGCCAGACAGAGATTGCAATGGGTCTTGGTTTAAAAAAATTAGCTTAGGGTCTTTCAGTGGTATCCGGGTTCCTTTTTTCATTTTAACAATTTTGGTAAACATTTGGTAATGAGAGATATTCGAGCGGCAGGAAGCGATCGCCATGGGTATTGATTGAAGTCAAATAGGGTTTTGAAAGGTCTGCAATGGGTGTTGATTTCGGGAAATATATGTTTAGAGGGTCCTCCGGATGGTCGAGGTCCATTTTTTAAGTTCAACGATTTTTGTAATAATTGGTGAGCAGGGATTTTCTAGTGTTAGGAAACATTTGCAGTGGACTTTGATTTCGGGAAATGTCGTTTAGTGGGTCCTCTAATAGGCCTGGGGTTCGTTTTTTTAAATATTTTTTTATTGATCATAATTGGTGAAAGAGAGTTTTCGAGTGCCAAAACGCGATAACACCGGGTATTGATTCTTAAAAAAAACGTTAAGGAAGTTCTCGCCCGGTGAGCCCCTGTTTGCTTGGTTTTATCTTACTTTTTAACTTACTACCGGTTTCTGAAACGGTTATTTGATTTTTATTAATGTTGGTTGGGGTGGTTTTATTTCAGTAAAATTCGTTTAAGAGGATCCTCCTATGGGAATTCATATTTTTATTATTTTCTTTTGTTAATAGTAATTGGTTAGATGGAAATTTTCTAGTGAAAGGAAGCAATTGTAATGGGTTTTGATTTCTTGGAAAAATATTTTAGTAGGCTTTCTGGAGAGGTTCGGGTTTCATTTTTATTTTATTTTCTAACAAAGGAAATCTAATTGTTGTTATTGCTATTGATATTGCATTGTGTTTTGTTTTTTTTATTTGTTCAATTGTGATTTTTGAGAATTATATAGAGATCATAAATTAGTTCGAAATATGGATCGTATAGGTTCTGTAAAATGGCCAATTCCAATGGACCAAAGCCATTTCTCAACCGATTTCGATAGAACTCGGTATGTACCATGAAAATGGGATTGTAAAATGGGAATCTGAATATTATTCTAGTTTCAATAGAATTAAACCATTTCCTTTCAATTGGGATGAATTGTATAGAATGGGATTTGTTTAGTATAGAATGGGATTCAAACATGAGTGTCGGAAATTTTTCTGGAAAATCGACAGTCTAAATGGAACTAACATATTGCTCAATTGAATGAGGTGAAACTCAGTGACATGAACGTGTAACAAACGCTAATGTAATTCGGAACGAGCGTAGCTCGGTGCTCCTGGGACTTGGTATTAAATAAATATTAATTGCAGAAATATTAAAATTAAATTATTTCTAAAATAAATTTTTCGAACTTTCATTTTGAAAAATACATCAAAGTTAGCTCCGACGAATTAAAATAATACTTGCTAAATATATCTTTAGTTTTACTAGCATACGTAAGATGTCTAAAATGTTTGCAGAAAAATACTTTGTGATATTTTTTGTGAATTTGTTTTGCTTCTCCTAAAATTTTTGAACTTGAAATTTCCCTATGTAGGTGGTAAATTTTGGTAAGATTTTACCAAATTTTCTCGGCCATCACTGCCATCTATGTAATGTATGTTGACTTAATGACCAACCGAATTGTAGTAAGATTTTATTTCAATTTGCCAGAATGATAGCCAAGTTAAATTTCTGATGTAGGAATCTTTTAAAAATTCTCTTAGTTTTCATTAAATAGATCGAAATAGGATATCACGAAACGATCTGGCATATGTTGGATATTCTTTCGGCTACGATGCACAATCACTCACAAAATTTTCAATTTATCACTCACTTGAAATTTAATTTAAATTGCAAATTCACGGTAAAATAATTTTTAATAAAAATAAATTCTTAAGGAAAATTAAAAGTAAGCGCGTGACTCAAAAGTCATGGCCAACCTCCACAAAATATCGTCAGATTAAATATCAGTGGGATGTAGTTTTATTTGATTAAGTTTTATGTGAAATCTCGATAATGCGATGATCCTTTTGAAACAATGTAGATAATGTATCTATGTGTAGTAGGTATATTTGCCTAAAAAGTCAATATTAATTATTGAATTCGCTCTGTGAACACAATATTTCATAACGTAATTCTGTTAGAAGCTGTTGAGTTGACACCACAATGAAACCCAAAAGCTTTACAATAAGCTGTAAGTAAGAAACAAATGATATAAATTCAACATTTGAACAAATAAAATATTGATTCACAACAAGCTTTCTGTTTCCCAGTACAAGTATTATTCAAACCAAACAAACATCGTCCTACAGAATTGAAAAAAGAAAAAAACAGGAAATTTTTATAAAAATCTCCTTTTGTCGACTGCACCCATATAATGGACGAAAGCTTTCATTGAATTGGTATTTCGTGGAAAAAATATGAAATTTCTGAACGACGACTTTTGTGCTTGTTTCAAAACTGTAATTGATTTCGTGAATTGTATACCAATTTCTACTGACAAAATATGTTTAGATTTGGTGAAAGGTTATAGTTTGCCCCCTTTAATAATTGTAGCTTTTTGTAGCGTCGTTTAAGAGATAACATCTTTTGTAGTCTTTATGGCAAAATAACGATTAATTATTTACCAAAGTTTATGGAACGCCTATAGCGATTAAATTTCAGCTCTCATAAATTTTCCAAGCATTTTTTTTGGTTTACATAGAATTTTTTTTGTAAATGTCATCTCACCAAATCCACTTCTTTTCACCTTCTATTTTATTGCAAATAGACTAATTTGCCCTACAACTCTGTCTGTTGTGTGATACCGTTGAGACATCCTAAAACAGCAACACACAGTATATATAATAATAATCTTTCAATACACCTACGGCTGATGTATAGTCAAATAAATGTTGACAAATCATCAAAATTAGTTAACGTTGAAATTCAATTTGTGTTGATTTCATTCCAAAAAAAAAAAAAAAAACGAAAAATAAACAACAAAGTCACGTAATTGAGTACACGTGTATGCGAATTTATCATCAAATAAATTAAAGCTGATGGATAATTTTGTTTAATGCTTAGGCCATGGCTAAAAATTTGTCTGCTTTATACAATGTGGTGCCGGTAATAAGTATTTGTTAATTTCTTCGAATGACTCGAACCAAAATAAAATCATTGATTACTGGTTAGTAAGACGGTCATAATAGGATTTGGGGTTTAAAAATAATTAGCTAGAGTAGTTGATAATTTATATATATATATATGTAGATACATGTTAAGTATACATATACGTTTTCATGAATGTACGGAGAAGATACAATTTATATGTGTATACCGGTCGGTATGCCCAAACTATCGATTTTAATCTAAATACATATATTGGTATATTTATTGGTACTTATATCTCTGTTAAATATTTAATTTTGGTTTTGGTTTTGGTTTTATCATTACCTTAAATTAGACAAAAACCTTCCCCATGGGATTATATTGTTTTTCGAAATTTATGGAATCTATGACATTCCTACGTAAATTCCACATTTAAGGTACAAGCTTTTGTATGAAATAAATATTTGTACGTTTTATAAAAGAAACAAGGTAAGATTTTAGGATTTTTTAAATTAATTATAAATTCAAAATATTAATCTTTGTTTAGTTTCATAAAATTATATAAATAACCTAATTATTTATTGAGAAGGATTACGTTAAAATTCTAACAAACAAGCAAATCTTCAGTTAAATAATATTTTCACTCTTTCACCGGTATGAAGTATTTATCATTAACAGGCAAGTTTAGCTACATAAATTAACAGAAAAGTGGCGCCTACACAAAAAAGTGTGTTAATAATTAGAAATCCCCCATACATCCTATTAATGCCTATGAATTAAAGGCCGTGGAAGCACCAAAAATTGGCGTGTTCCAAATTTTTGGCTATAAAATAGCGAGAGAGACTAAAATCAAAACAAAAAAAATTAACGAAACGAAACGAAACGATCTTTTCCAAAAGGACGCAGAGCGAGCGAACTACTAAAGTAGAACCAAAGTACTTCACGTTTTCTAAATGGTAAACTCTCCGCTCATTTATCACTACGTATCGTATCTTTCTTATTCAAACACAAAAATGGATGCAACCGACAAATTAAGTATTAATGATATTATACATAATTATTTATACAAATATTTGTTTCCACCAATGCGTCGGCATTTTCAATAATTTAATAATTCACTAAATCGTAAAAAGCAATCACATAGTCAAAAAGCACCATTATAAAATAATTTAACAGCATTATTATAATGTTTTCTAACAGATGGCACCGTTCGCGAAAGTAGTGTTTTCTTGATACTTTGACATGATCAATAAAATGATTTTGTTTATTTTCTTTAGCATTGGTGATCAGTTGTTACTGTACGATGTTATGCCCAAGGGTAGGGAAATTTTATTTCAGTATATACATAGAGAAAAGAAACGAGATGGTTTATTTTAGTACCTTGCTGCTTGTGCAATTGTGACATGAGAAATGCGTAATACTATTTTTTATTTTTGAATCGACCGAAAAAATTTATTTATTATCGCATAAACAGTTTAAAAATTTAAGTGTGTTCGCATGCGGTACTATTTCTCGATTTATGGTAATCGGAATATGTTCGAATCGTTTGTTTGTAAAGTTTATGTGAACGGATTTAGTTTCATTCTCCATCTTTTTGTCCTTTTATATATTTGAGTTATAGCTGATTGTAACTTCTGTGTTGATTTTTCGTTGCTTTTTCCAACAGCTAAGATCGCCGTGTCATCTGCAAAAGTCGCCACTGTGTTGTTTTCTAATGCAGGAAGATCTTAAGTGTACTGTGGAACTCCTGGGTTGATTTCTTTCAATTCAGAAAAGGTAGCATCTAACTTAATACTGAAAAACCTATCTTTCAAGTAAGATTCCAGTATTTTAGCGAATTGCATTAATAGAAGATTTCTTAATTTGTGGTTAAATCCTTCATGTCATACTTTATCAAATGCTTGTGCAACGTCTAGAAATACTGTTGAATAGACTTTTTTCTCCTATAGTAATTTCTCAATTGTATTCAATTCTTTAGTGTTGGTTACGAAAATCGAATTTTTACCAGAAGCTTCTCAAAGAGTTTAGATATGACTGTGGTGGTTTCCCAGGTTTTAAGATCATAATTACTTCTGAAATTTTCCACAAGCTTATCAATTTTCCACAAGCTGCATTTATAAGATTGGTGAGCTTCACCAGAGCTTTCCTTGGCAGTTTTTTTAAGATTTCTGCAGTAATAAGATCGTAGCCAGGAGCTTTTTTTCGTATTCATATTAGCTTTAATCTCGCGCATGACTTATTTTGGTGTTGTCGGTAGGATTACTTTACTTTCTTGCACAGTTTGTTCAGATATTATCTCGGCTTTTAACGTTTGGTCTTCATGTGGCTGGAATATTTTTTCGAGGTGTTCAATCGTGTTTAGTCTGATTAACATTAATTTAAGTGTTTTATTGTCATTTTGAACAGTTTTTCCTGAATTTTCGTTACTCATCGTTACTTGAGCATAAGTTATTTTACCCAACTGTCCATAAGTAGTTCCCGACAATCTACGATTGACTTCGATTTTTGATGTTTTACAGTTCAATAGCAATGCTGCATCCTCTGTAGTTAGCCGGATGGTTTTCTTCACAGTGAACGCATTTAGGTTGAACATTTTTAGATTTTACACAATTTTTGGTAATGGTTTACCCAAACATTTGACACATCTGGGTTCCCTGTTGCAATATTCTTAGCCATGTCCATAAGCTTGACATTGTTCACATTGTGGTATAAGCTTAGATCTTCTTAGAGGCTGAATAACCTTTAACCCCAAGATATACTTAAGGGTAGAAGGTAAACATAAAGAAGTTGATAGATACTTTGCCTCTCCGGTTTAGATAGTTGATACTTCAGTTGCCTTAAATCCTTTTGCTTGCAGGCCATCAATTATTTTTTATGGAATGGTTCAAAGCATCATTCTGTAGTACGAATAAATAGTTCTGTTTTTCGGAATCTACAACCACTGTAATTCCTTCGGTACTACAGTACCTCCACATGGCTTAACGGCATACTACGTAATAGGTTTTGGGTCTAGAGAAATAATGTCAATTGGGATTGAGCTAGTGGAATTGCCCGACTACCACAGCAATTATACCTGTAAATTACACATCTTATTAAAATTTGGCTTCACCCCGCATTGGCGTAACTGAAAATTTCCAGCCCCCCGCAATATTTTTTTGGGGCCCTAAAAAATCTTCTTGTATCTGAGAATAAGCAAAGCTTTTAGTGAAAAACTTCTTTCTTTCTTTAATATTTGAATATTCGTGAAAGTTCGCAAATATCGAATTATACGTAAGTCTTAACTTAACTTTTAATGTTAAGCCTTTTTCGTATTTTTAGGTTTTTGCTAAAATGAAAAACTTTTAATTTTATAATTTTAAAATTACGTTTTGAAAAAAATGTCCAGAACTATTAGTTTGAAGAGCTTTCAATTAGAAAAGCACTCTAACCCACATCATTTTATTCAGAAATACGACTTTATAAAGGGCAACGGAATTTAGGAACAATTTAGTTGTTTTCTCAATGTAAGTTACCAAGAGCTTTTAGTCAAACCAAACTATATTACTACGAAACTTGTTACTATAATATAAGCTTTTTTTTTAATCAAATTATTTTACTCCGCAATTCGGTATTGAAAAAGGCGACGGAATTTTGGGATAAATTTGGAATATTTGTTTCCAATGAGCTTTAAGCTTGATAATTAATTCTTTCTTTTTGGCTTTTAACTTAACATTTTTGAGCTTTTAAATAATACAAAGTTTTTAATCAAATGTTTGATGAGCATAAATTATGTATTTGAAAAATTTGTCAAGAGTTTTAGGTTTAAAAGCTTTCACTTATCAAAGCTTTTTAAACAAACCATTTTACTTCGAAATTTGATATTGCAAGGTATGACGGAAATTTGGTTAGGATTTAGAATATGTGTACTCAATGAAAACCATATTGAGAGCTTAAAGTTTTTAGAGCTTTAAAAAAAACATTTGACTTTCAAATTTGATATTATAAAGGTAGATGGTATTTTGGAATTCATTTAGAGTGTTTGTTTTCAATGAGCTTTAAGCTTAATAATTTATTTATTATTTCTCGGTAATTTTTGTGCTTTTCCAGAAATTCTGTCTTACGTTAAAATGTTTTAGGAGCGTAAATCATGTATTTGCAAGAAATGTCAAGAACTTTTAGTTTTAAGAGCTTTCACTTATTGAAGCGTTTCAACTCAAATTATTTTATTCAGAAATTTGATATTACAAAGGGTACTTTTGGAAAAAATCAGAATACTTGTTCTCAATGTAAATATCCTTCATCCAAAATGGGTTTCCATTATCGAGCGTTACATGTGTAAGAAAACCAATTTAGTTTACTAAAATTTAATTTTTTGGACACATTGAAAGATGAAAACACTAGATGAAACAGAACGTGATTCTAAAACGAAACATCTTGCAACTCAAAGCTCTGACGATTTCTAAAAATATCGATAAAGCATCACAAATTTAGAATATAATTTGAAAACCGTAAGTTTAATTTCAATTAGTTTTAAGTTTGATAATTAATTTAAATAAGTCTGAGTTTTAACTTAACTTTAACATCAGCCTTTTGATACTTTTAGGTTTTTGTTAAAATGTTTTATGTATAGAAACCATTTTACTCAGAAATATGATTTCACAGAGGGTGACGAAATTTCGGCTAAAATTTAGAATATTTGTTCTCAAAATCATCAAAAGCTTTTAGTTTTAAGAGGTTTTCAAACCAAACCATTTAACTCTAAAATTTGGTACTATAAAGGAAGGTGGTATTTTATGATATATGGAGAATATTTACTCCTTTTGGGTGTGAACTTAACATTTGTGATCCTTTTCATAATTTCAAGTTTTCGTTAAAATGGATTATGAGAAAAAATTACATTTTGTAAAAAATGTCAAGAACTATTAGTTTGAAAAGCTTTTAGTCAAACTAAACCATTTTACTAGGAAACTTGATACTATAATATAAGCTTTTTTTGAAAGAAATCATTTTACTCCGAAATTCGGTATTGAAAAAAGTGACGGAATTTTGGGATACATTTGGAATATTTGTTTCCAATGAGCTTTAAGCTTAATGGGGGGGGGACCTTTTTGGGTTTGAACTTAATATTTTTGAGCTTTTTAATAATTTCAGGTTTTTAATCAAATGTTTGTTGAGCTGAAATTACGTATTTGAAAAAATTGTCAAGAGCTTTAGGTTTAAAATCTTTCACTTATCGAAGCTTCTTAAACCAACCATTTTACTTCGAAATTTGATATTAGATCTTTTGGAAGTTTGGTTAAGATTTGGCATATGTGTGTTTAATGTAAACCATTAAGCTTAAAGCTTGATAATTTATTTATTCTTTCTCGGTGATTTTTGTGCCTTTCCAGAAATTTTGTTTTCGTTAAAATGTTGTATGAGCATAAATCACATATTTGCAAGAAATGTCGAGAACTTTTAGTTTTAAGAGCTTTCACTTATTGAAGTTTTTCAACTCAAACCATTTTATTCAAAAATTTGATATTACAAAGGGTAGTTTTTGGAAAAAATTCAGAACATTTGTTCTCAATGTAAATATCATTCATCCAAAATGGGTTTCCATTTTCGAGCGTTACATGTGTAAGAAAACCAATTTAATTTTGTGTACGCATTGAAAGATGAAAACACTACATGAAACAGAACGTCATTAATTTGAATGGCCTCAAATAAAACGAAACGTTTTGCAACTTAATGCTTTGACGATTTCTAAATATATCGATAGAGCATCACAAATTTCCAGTATAATTTGAAAAATATCAAGAATTTCGAAATAATTTCAAAAATGTCGAATTTTCAAAGTATCTTGAATATTCTTGAAAGTTCCCAAATATCAAATTATCCGTAAGTATGTAAAACCAAAGGAAATCCTATAAGTGCTAATCACTGCCATGCACAACGTAAATAAACTGTACATTCTTGAATAATTTCGAATCACCTACAGGAAATCGGAGAAATATCAAAATTTGGTTTAGCCAGATTGTTTCGTAACACCGAATCACCTTTCGATGATAAACTCCAAAAATCTCGAGAAATTTTAAAAAGTGATCAAAAGATGAAAGCTGAGACGCGCGAATATGAAATTGGAAAGCGAGAATTTTCAAAATTAGGAGAACCCCACCAAACACAACCAAAAAAAACACCATCACTAGTTGCAAAATTAAGTTGGAATTGGCATTTTCCTTATATTTAAAATAGTTTTTCAAAATAGACCTCTAAATTTCATTAGAATTTATTTTCAGTTCCAATTTTATTTTTTAAGCTTTTATTTTAAACAACCTAAAGAAATTTTTATTTCTATCTAGTCAGAACCGAGAAGAAATGGTTAAGGCTGATTTAAGAAAATATTTAATAGCAACAGGAACGATTTCTTATTTTTTTTTCTAATAATCAGACCACCGCCTTTTTTAAAAATTTCCAAGAAATGTATCGTTCTGCAAGTTTACAGTTTAAGCTTAATCTGAGCTATCTAATCTTAAATTTAAACAATAAAGGAAATGGGCCCGAACTACCGTGGGCCTTCACCGCGGCTGCAGGTGATGCGGGTACCTAGTTACGCCACCGCCACCCCGCCGAAAGCTTTTATTGAATATTTTAATCCAAATGTACTAACGTACTGGCATATTTGTATTTCCAAATTATCTAACATAAATTACAAAGTTTTGACTTGGTTTATATGATTCATCGTCAAAATACGCAAAAGTTTGAGGTACTCGTATCATTAAAATCGTAATAAGTTATAAAAGAAATTCACAAGAGGATTCAATTTCAGAAATATTTCTATGATACAAATATATCAAACAATTTTTTTTGTAAATACACATCTAATACATATAACGTCAAAGTCACGTAATTTCTAAAATTTACAGATGCGTTAACGAGAATATCACAAAAATAAATTCGAATCTGATGATAATTTTTTGTAATGCGAATATTATGTCGAGACAAATTGCTATCGGTTACATCTGCCGAATACATATGTATAACGTATAGACATAATATTATTTATTCACCTTGTTCATACAGTCGCACAAAATACTAAATCAAGGTACATCAATGTCATTCTGAATTATGATATTCCTATCTTAAAGACGCAATTAGAGAATTTATCGCTTCAGACACATATGTAAGTTGATAGTTTATCAATTTTTCGCAAATAGAAAAGGATTCGTCTGTATACTTGTTAGTAGAGATATAATCTTGTAAATCGTACAAACGGAGATGTAACAACAGACATATCAACCGGAAAAATCACTTAAATATTTAATTGGGGCGGAGGTGAAGGTAGGAGATGAAACCAAATTTAGTCGTACACATACGCATGTATAAATATAGTCAATCATCTTTTAAATACCCAAATTTTATTTTGCTGTTGTTTCTTTACCTTAAAACAGATTTTGTTTCACATGCATAAAAGCTTTTTAGGGCATCAACTCGTAGACATATAAATAAGTAAGATAAAAAATTCATGAAATCTGTATTTGAACAAAACCTTAAATTTGAAATACAATATTTCACAAATATGTTTTAAAAGCTTTTAAAATTATGTCAAGTTTAAACATTTTTCCAAATAAATTAGGCAAATAAAAAAATTTGTTATCGAAAATTTTTTTTTTGTGAGGGGAGATACATGAGGCTTCTGTTAATCTGAATCGTTCAAATTAATATATAATTAAAAAGTTTCAAATATGTAAGCCTTTATGTGTTTAAAATGCCATTTGGGGGTTTCTACGAAAAATATAAATTTGAAAGCTTTCCAGATGATTTTACGTATGTATTGATTTTTTCCCAATGAATAACAAATTACAAAGTCAAACAAAAGTTGAATCAATTTACAAAGATTTGTTTATTTAGGTTAGTATAGAATGTGGTATTTAAAAAGCTTTCAGATACTTAGAAGTACCGATCGTTGCTGTAGTCTGAATGCTTTGAAAAAAGCATCTAATCTTCGATTAATTTATGATGATTTATTTTCGGTGACGGATGAAACAGCAATCAAAGAAATAAATCATTGTTGTTATAGCGTTGGGTTTGTTACGAAATGTAAAAAAAAAACAGATAAGGGGCACAAATGACATCCGCAGGAATTCTTTCCACCAAAAATTTTATATGGCGAAATTAATTCCATTTTCAATTAAAATTAAATCCGCGACATAAAATTTTGATAAAATAAAATAATTTATCACAGTAATTTTCAGTTTTTAAAAATTAAATGTCGCGGATTCAATTCATATTAAAAAAGAATTAAATGAATTTAACTTCGCAGATAAATATGAATTTATTCCGCACCAAAAATTAGAAGGTTGAATTACAACTTCCCAGTCTAAGGATAAGATGAGTTTTTGGGTTGATTTGGATGTATGTGAATGAGCGTTGTGATGTAACAATATCACCTTCCACCATCCTTGGCCCCTAAATGGTCTTTTTGACATTAGAATATCACTTAATTTGATCAATTGGTCGTGATAACGTTCAGATGTAATAGTTTGACCAAGTTCTAGAAGATTGTATTAAATGACTCCTTTCCAATCACAACATAGACACACAGTATCACTTTCTTGGCATATTCATCTTTACAACTGATATTGATGGCTGGCCTGGATAAACCCATGCTTTTCGGCAGTTAGGATTGTCGTACAAAATCCACTTTCCAACTCTTCGGTTTTTGTATTCTTCGGTCAGTTTATCTCACCTATTCTCCTTCCTTCTGTATCATTCTCATTGCATGCAATCAAAATGATATTGCTTGGTGAGTAACTTCTAACTGTTCTGTAAGCTCTGGTTTTTCATCCAGTAAAACTTTACGTTCTTCTTCTTCAAATTTTTGTTTACTGTACCTGGACGTTGTCGTTTTCCACGAAAAATCTCAATTGTTCTTCGATTGATTTGGTTGATACCAAGGTTTATCTGCTTTGCTTTTCTAAATTACCCATGCTTCCAATTATGATCCATCCGAACTCCGTGTGTTGTGCCATAGGCTCATGACACCCGCCTTTATTATGTTGTTTTTTATTATCGATGGATAGTGGTCTGCCCCTAGTACAAGATAAATTGATTGAGCTTGGTAGTAAGATGGATCGGATAATTGTATATTCTGCAGATAGGTCCATTTGCTGGTGTCGACATTTGTTTCGGGCAGCTGTTGTGTTAATTGCCTGTTTTTCCTGTGAGCCTGGATCTATTAGTGCCCTAAGTGTAGTGAATTTCCCATTTCCTGTTTCGGCTTTAATTATTGCAGTTGGCCATAATACTGGGTCTTGCTGGTTGACCAGGAATATTTGTGTCGTACCCTTAGTGGTTGTTGATACTGAGTTGTTTCCGTATAGAAGAGTATGGTGGGCTCCTTTACATGCCATGCAGCGTGTAGTTGATGGGCCGGAATAGGGAGTAACGTCAATATTGGAATGTTTGTTTAAGCAACGAACACAGATTCTTGCTCCGATCACCAATTCTTACCTATCCAATGTTGACATCTCCTTGAATAATTTGCACTCCTCCAACTTATGACTACCTTGGCATCCTCTTATCAGACACTGATTGTTGCAGCATGTACATGTCTTACGGGCGGTATATATTGTGGCCGAGGGCTATTTAGCTTAGTGGATCCCATCGCCTCTAAACTAAATAATTCCTTTATTTGTGGAATTTTCCTAGGATTTGGTAATGTTGCTTCATACAGCCTACTGGATTCTGGATTTATTCTGCTTAAGATGAATGCTATGAATGCATCAAATGGAACGCTTATGTTGAGGCGGTTGATATTGTGGAGCATTTCCCTTGCTGAATCGTGCAGGGCTCGAATTGATCCCGCCGATTCTATGTGCACCGCTGATATTGATAGCAATGATTTGAAATATTTGGTTGCCAGTAGTCTAGGGTTTGTAGCGGCTCCCTCATATCGAAATACACTTATCAAATTCACTTATAAAAAAGATACATTCGTTCACCGCTACAATACCAAATATATCAGCGCTCACTCATTCATGTTATACTCTCATAACATAACCGCAACCGCTTGACTATCTGCAACTGGTCGCTGCCCTAAAACAATTCACGCGAAGAAAACAAAAGCAAAACAATTCATTTTATTATTCATCCTCTTCAAATTCCGTGTTTTTAGACATTCTGTTTTACGTTTGCATTCAGGTGGATATCTTTTTATTTTTCGGTCTGATACATTATAACAAATAAATTCTTTTTCTTAAAATATCGATAAATTACCTTTTTCGGTAAGGTAAATGGTGAAAAATAATAATAAATTAATTGTATCTTGAATCAACCAACACAGTCAATAAGTAGTGTTATAAATATCAAATTGTGCGTTTTAATTACAAACGAAAAGTGTCAACTCTCTTACAGGTTGTTGTATCTGGCTTGTCATATTTCCCAAGCTTTCTCATAGTTGTCACCCGTTGTTGCTTGGTGACTGAATATTTGAGCTGCCTCGTATGTGCGATTTTAAATACTTCATTTTTACCGTTTCTGATTGCTGGTTGTTTCCGTGGATGAGCTCTGTGAAGATATCGTTGAAAGAGCTCCATTGCTCATAATCCCCAAGAAACGTTGGTAGTTCGACTTTGGGCAGCTGCACTGTTGTTGTTCTGATCGAGGTTGTTGGTTCGGTCTGTCTTTCTTACAATCGCACTATCATGGAGTCCACCCTATCCTTGTGTTGAGAATGGACACAAAAGAACACAAACAAAACCATCTAATATTAAGTTTAATTATTCATAATTAAAACTTTGTTACACAAATACATCAGAAGAATTTTGTTTTATATAATAATCAGTTGGCAATGTAGTATTTGTTATCCGTGTCCTTTATTATCTGAGAAGTATTTAAAATATATATTCATAATTACCATTATTGTTAGTAATTTAATTAAACTTACCTTGAATTAATTAATAATTAAATTATTGTTACGTTTTTGCCTTGTCACTCAAGGTTCGTATCACTGGATTGTGAATAATACAAAATCAATTAAATTTATCTCCAACGAATTTATTTATTTCACACAAGAATTATTACAACACAGTTTATCAATAAAAACTCACAAAATCACTTTAAATAATTTTTACACAATTTTACTATTCACTTTTAATTTTTATTTCGCACTACAACACTTTTTAAATCACTTTTTAATTACTTTTTAATCTTCACACTGTCGCTTTCCAAATGCTACTAGTCCAATTCGACTTCATTCTCCTTTTTATATACACAAACCAAACTTCTAGAAAGCTCATAACTTTTCCAGTTAGAATACCGTAGAAACATTACGTAACAATTTTTATCATGGAAAATTCCATTTTAGTACAGTTAAACATTGAGCTATTAAATTAACTTCGTCTATTACACACTAGGTGTCACCGCCACATTATTATTATTGTGACGGTGACACCTAGTATGTAATAGAATAAGTTAAAATTAATAGCTCAATGTATAAAATAATGAAATATAAGAAATTTCAAGCGCATACAACAATGAAATTTAATCAGCGCACGAATAATGTGTACGGCCGAAAATAAAACTAACATTAGGTGTCCACCAAGGGAAACAAAGTTTTTTATAAACGTAATGAAATTCTTTATTTGAAATTGAATATTTATTTCCTGCACTGAATCTGCTCTTTAAACAACAAAAAAAAAACAAACAAAAAAATTTACCTCTCTCTTGCTTTTACGAACATTTTTGTTTTGGAATATTATGTAGATGTACGTCTGTATATTATCTTGTACGTACATAATTGAGTCGATTGTTGTCGATTAGTTTAAGTTTTAGTTTAGAAAACAAACTTATGGCGGCTTGGGTTTTCTTAATTAAAATACGCATTTTTCGTCTAATATGAATGAAAACAATTGATTTTGTTTCGTAATAATACGGCCCAAAACCTACATAGGAATTCAAACAAAATATTTTTCTTAAAAACTATTTCTCTATAAAGTTAGCAGTTGGTTGGACTAATAAAGCTTTATTTAAAATTGTTTGTGCAAATTAAAAATTAAGACAAATAAACACATTTAAAGGAACAACAGTTACTCGCGACATGATGTGTTCTTTATAAATAGTAGATCTACAAATAAAGAAAAGTGAGTTTTCCAGCGAGTATAAAATTTCTGAAGCATGCGGTAAATCACTTTTGTCACGCGTCCAATATGCCATTTTTCGTTGTATACTTGACGAAAAATACCTAAATTAAACAATCACTGGAAAACTTTCATTTTTCTTTACTTGTAGAACAATCTACTATTATTTGTGTAAATTGTCCCTTTTAAAGTGGAGAAAAAAAGAAAGATTTTTCTGTTTTCTTCACATTTTTATTTATATTTCGATAATGGATGAACGGCCGTTAACGGGACAAAAACCTTTTCACGCGGTTCGACGACCTCTTTATAACAATTTTTATTTTTGAAAATCGCAGAAAATATTTCGCGCGTTGTTTTATTATTTATAACTCGGTAAGGGTTGAACGGCCTTTAGTCGACCAATAACATTTAATTTGCATGGAACGATCAAACTATCCTAATTCATATACTACCAAACTATCCTATTCTATGTGACCTCTTACTTTATACTCTAGGCGTATGTAGTTCTACATGTAAAGGTCGTGTCTCACAATCTCCTGCTTTTTTGTCTTAAGTTTTAATATGCACAAAAAATTTTGAAGACATATTTTAAGCAGTTTTGAATTAAGCTTCATTATTAGTTCAACCAACTTCTCTAATTTTACAATGAAATCGATTTTAAAGGAAATATTTTTTGAATTCCTATAGATTGTGTGCCGTACATGATGTCAAAATATAAAGTGTACGCTGTTTAATGCGGGACACCCTTAAAATTGAAGAAGCATCCCGTCTTCACCCTTTTTCTTTATTTTAAAAGTCCTATAGGGTCAAACTAAAATACTTGAACTTAATTTCCGGCAGAGATATGTGGTACAGTGTTCGTTATGTTGTGAAAATGGACACGCGTTTTTCAGTAGTAAACTACTTGTAATTGTTAATTTTTTTTTTTTAAATTCCTGAATATCTGTGAATTTATTTATTTATTTAGCTATCCTTATCACCAACTTATTTAATTGTTTATATAGTTATAACGAACTGGTAACATTATTAAAAGAATTAATAAAATTATATCATTAAAATATTTCAAAATTTTTTTTTTTTCAAAATTTACCAATAATCTAAAAGATGCTTTGACACCAATTTCTTAAATGGGTCTTTACGAATAAAAAGGGGCTCAATATTTATTAATTTGCATCTACCTCGATATGCTGGAAGTATGAAAGCAGGCAGGCTTACATCTCTAGGTAGCCTTCGGAGAGCATACATTTAAAAGCGCTTTTACAATCTATCTATGCGATTTGAGTAGTTATTGTAAAACAGATTCCATACGGCAACACCATATTCTAACAATGAACGAACAAACAGGAAGTATAAAATTTTAATCAAGTAAGAATCCTGAAAATCTTTGGAAAACCTTTTAAAAAACCCAAGCATAGAATTCGCTTTAGAAATGCAACCCACAATGTGCTTATGAAATGATAGATTCGAAGTAAAAGTAATACCTAAATTTTTAAACTTATCGACACTTTCAATAATGCAATCGTCAAAAAAGTAAACGTAATAGCGGGTGAGTGTAATCGGGTGAAGCAGATTGTTTTGCATGTGTAGATCTATAGCATCAAATTATGCGATGTACACTAAGCTTTGAAGTTTTTCGGATCCGATTGAAAGTCGATTGCATCATTGGCGCAAGAAATAGTTGTGAAAATTTTAATGTCGTCCGCATAAATTACTCAGACCATTTACCACATCATTTACGAAAAGAATAAAAAACATGGAGCCAAATGACTACCTTGATGGGCTCCTGAAGAACTCTTGAAGTGAATATATACCAATTTTCACTATTTGAGTTCTAAATTCCAGGTAAGACCTAATCCAATCAATCGGCAAAACAGTTACAATCCAAGGAGTCAAGCTTCCGCAGCAGCAATTCATGATCGATCTTATCAAAGGCCTTTCACAAATCAGTGTAAATGACCTGCACAAAATTACCATTTAATAGTGCATATAAAATACAATTTGAAAACAAAACTAAGTTAGTTACAGTTTCGAATCCGGAACTTTCATTAATATCAAGGATTGACCAATCGGATAAAATAGTATCTACTTCGAGACGAAACATAGAATATTTTGACTCCCTTACAACATTATTCAAAATACATAGATTTTGAATTATATACAATGTCCAACAAATTAGTTGACCATTAGATTTGTTTTTGTAATTAACAAAATCTGAAAAGTTATTCGGCTTTGATTTAGTTGATGATGCAAGCTCCAGAATATAACTGCTGTAAAGAATATATATGTACATATATACTATATTTATATATATATATATATATATATATATATATATATTTATTCTTTAATAGAGTTTCACAAAATTTGGCTCTTTCCAGCGCCCCTCCTCTCCCCCTCCACTTGGAGTGTTAAAAAGCTTGGAATTAAAGATTGTTTTGAAATTTATCAGGAGAACGATCCGATACGTTCATCTTATATCGTTCAATAATGACTTTTGTATAATTGTCTCGAAGTTATGAAAATACCACACATTACCGGGCTTAAATATTATCGAAAACTTGTCGCTTAAGTTAAAACTCGGAATTCGAAATCACCCCATTTCCAACAAAAATGTGCCCAAAAAGCGTTGGCTGTTTGGTATTGGCTATCTTTTTGTTTTGTATTAATGTACTAATAAATGTATCTGCAATTAACAATTAAGTCGCTATAGCATGAGATGGAAAAAAAATATAATTTTCCATAATTCTCATTCAGATCGAAACTGAACTTGCAAAATTCTTGATAATTTCGCTCTTCGTAATAAAAGTATTGTAATATTACAAACCGATAGAAATCTTTGTTCAACTATTTTAATTATTAACTACAAATATTTTAAATATATTATAATATTATTTAATATAGTATACATAAAAATTATTTTAACTATTTAATTAAATATTTAATTTTATAATACAGTCGAACTTCTTTTATCCGGAACCTTCGGGGAATCAAATTTCCGAATAATCGAATTTTCCGGACATTCGAGGTCTCTTATAAAAACGCAATATTACAGTATAATATTTTTAGAAATAATGTTTGTTATACAAAAATTATGAGAGAGAGAGAGAGTAAAATCCAAAAAAAAAATTTAAAAAAATGTTTTTTTTTATAGTTTTTTCTGATTTTTTTTGTTCTTTTGTTTCGTCCGGATAATAGAAGTTCCGAATAACAGAAGTCCGGATAATCGAAGTTTCACTGTATTTTTTTTTTTTAAATTAATTTAAAACTAATTGTCATAATTTTACATGTTAAAATGAACTGAAAATTGTTAATTTAATTGGTTAATATTGGTTGTTAATATTTGGTTAAATAACCGAAAGAAATAATTTAATCAAAAATTTAAACAAATAAAATAAGTAAATTAGCAAAAAAATCGTTTTTTTCATGTTTAACCTGGAAAGCTCATTGTTTCCACCGGTGGCCCTATTCTGGTAATTCCCGGGGAATAGAAATTTTAAATTTTGTTGCAGTATTATTCCCTTTTCCCCAAAGTGTATTCTGGTGTTCGGGAAAGATTTTTTATTGGGAAAAAATCATTCCCCATTACAGCAGTTTTGACGTTTGTTTTTCCACACCGATTTTATGAATGAATTGATGGGGAATAGATTTTTAACGAAAATGTTTGTTTATATGTAGTTGTTATTAATAATTAATAATATTAATACTGTTAATAATTTTAAAGATAGTATTATAATAAATAAGAGTTATTATAATAATTTTGATACAACTAAATTTATTTCCCCTGTATATTTATTCCCCAATTGACAGAATGCACTTTAAGAAAATGGGGAATAAAAAGTTGGAAATATGTATCTGGGAATATCTGCTGTAAAAAAAAAATATTCCCCGTTCCCCGGGAATTACCAGAATAGGGCCACAGAAGTTGAACATTTCATATTTGGTCTAGTTAAATAATAATGCTATGTTGAAAAAGTTAACAATTTGTAAAATAATTAAAAAGTAGGTAGAAATGAAGAGTGTTTTCCTATTTTAAGAGTGTTCCGAACTAATCGATTTCTCATTTTTAACCTTTTTTACAGATTAACTGGACTATATCATCTGTACTTTTCTATAGAATAAAAATTTAATACAAATTGTATTGATTATTTTCCAAAATGATTTTGAATTTCAAACCGTTTTTTAATTTAAGAATACCGTAAATCACACACAATTTAAAAATGAAAGTTTAAAAAACCACCAATTTTGGTTTACGAAATATGTAAAAACATATACATATTTTAAAAATGTATGCATAGTGCATATCGTGAACAAAAATTCGCATCATCAGTTGCTTTTATTTACTTCTTATTGAGTAAATAAAGAGCAACTGATGATCTGAATTTTACTTCACAAAATGCATTTTACACAAATTTCTAAAATAAATGTTTTTATTTTTTATTCGTTTTGAAAATCAAAATTTTGTGATTTTTTAAACTTTCATTTTTAGATTGTATTGAAATAAAAAGCTTAGATTATTTATTTATTTGAAATAAAAACAATCTTAAAAAATTATTATTTGATTTATTTTTAATTTCATAGGATTGGGTTACGCTGTAATACAAGTTTACCCTGCACAAACTATTTGAATATTTTAAATGCAAGGAAAAATAAATAAAATTTCGTAGAAGTAGCACAAAATTAGATAAAACCATGAATGAAATATTTTCTACGTTTTCAATTCCTTTATTCATAAATTAAATAGTTCGATGCAGAAAAAATCTATTTAAAAGTATATGTTGTGTTATATATTTGTGCATACTATAATATGTATCAAAAACATCTATAATTCCAAGACGAACTATACGAAATTTAAAGGGACAAAGTGACGACTGCCCATAGTGTTAGTTGTGTACATATAAGCCTTCAATAAAAAAACTAACCAACACTAATCTAATTTGTTTTGGTTTTGTGCTATGAAATATGCAAAAAAAAACAAAAAATACATAAGAAACAACAACAATATACATCACGGCAACGCCGTTTAATAATATCGTGTAAACACAAATCCTATTTATGTGTATGTTTTGTGTTGAAAAATAATACCAATTACAATAACGTCTTTAATCTTGAGCGCTCTATTAAAATATATTTTTATATAACAAGGGCCACAAAAACAAGATGTCATATGTTTGTCGTACATATTTTTTGACATAAGGAAAAAGGTGTATAACCTAACCTAACCTATTTTTATTACACTCTAGACCAAAAATTGGCACATTTCATTGTGTTAAAAAATACGAATAAGCGTACATATTTTAATGCTTTACTACATGTTAAATATTAAAATATTAAGACACAATTCGATTTTTAATATTAAGACACCTTTTAAATTTAAATTATCTTAATAATTTTTTTATTAAATTCAAAAATGAATTCAAAAAGGTACAATATTTTTGTCAAGAGTGTTCAAATAAAAAGTAAATATGTATTTGTATGAAAATAAATGTAAAGTAATATGCGACGTTGCCGTCATGATTTAGTCACCAATACTACCTTCAGTAGTAATTACCAGACAATGACAAAAAATAGTTTGGCTTGGAATTATAGATGTTTTTGTATGTATGGATAAAAAATCAACATAAACAAAACTATGTAGACATGTTTTCTTTCTCTTCTCCATACCAAATGTGGTTAATGGAATGGCTAAGCTATATGTATATACATATATATCTATATACTATGTTATGCATGTACATAATTACGAAAATACAAAAACGAAGTCAAAACGAATGAAAAATACATGAGAAATTGAGAATATGCTTTACAGTGAAGGGAATATATATTCCATTTAAAATACAAAATTTCATATCATATGTAAATGAATTTATTACCCTTACTAGACACCTAATGTTAGTACCAGAAAACAATATTTAAAAAGTGGCGCTAGGTTCGCACCGGCTTAACATTTTATTTCTGTATAATCTTTCTTATTCTTTTGTGTTTTGTGCTCAATGTTAAACTGTACTAAAATGGAATTTTCCATGATAAAATTGTTCTACACTATTCTAACTAGAAAAATCATGAGCTTTCTGGAAGTTTGGTTTGTGTTTATAAAAAGGCGAACGAAGTCGAATTGGATTAGTAATATTTGGTAAGCGATAGAGTAAAGATTAAAAAGGACTTAAAAAGTGAATTAAAAAGTGTTTTGTGGAAATAAAAATTATAAGTGTACAGTAAAAATTTGATTATAATTTATATAAAGTGATTTTGTGAATTTTTAATAATAAACTGTGTTGTAATAATTCTTGTGTGAAATAAATAAATTCGTTGGTGATAAATTCAATTGATTTTGTTTCTATTCACAATCAGTGATTCGAACCTTGAGTGATAAGGCAAAACGTAACATTATTGTTACGGTTTTGCCTTGTCAATCAAGGTTCGTATCACTGGATTGTGAATAATACAAACTCAATTCAATTTATCACCAACGAATTTATTTATTTCACAAAATTTATTACAACACAGTTTATCAATGAAAATTCACAAAATCACTTTATATAAATTATTCTTAAATTTTACTGTACACTTGTAATTGTTATTTCGCACTACAACACTTTTTAATTCACTTTTTAATTCCTTTTAATTTGTATACTATCGCTTACCAAATATTACTAATAATCTTACAAGTTTACTCTATACGTTCCAAATACTAATAATCCAATTCGATCTTGTTCGCCTTTTTATATACACAAACCAAACTTCTCGAAAGCTCATGATGTTTCTAGTTAGAATAGCGTAGAAACATTACGTAACACTTTTTATCATGGAAAATTCCATTTAGTACAGTAAAACATTAAGCTAATAGTTTTACTTATTCTATTACACACTAGGTGTCACCGTCACATAATAATATTGTGACGGTGACACCTAGCGTGTGATAGAATAAGTAAAATTAATAGCTCAATGTTAAACTGTACTAAAATGTAATTTTCCATGATAAAATTGTTCTACACTATTCTAACTGGAAAAGTCATGAACTTTCGAGAAGCTTGGTTTGTGTATATAAAAAGGCGAACAAGATCGAATTGGATTATTAGTATTTGGAACGCGATACAGTAAACTTGTAAGATAATGAGTAGTATTTGGAAAGCGACAGTGTGAAGATTAAGAAGTAATTAAAAAGTGATTTAAAAAGTGTTGTAGTGCGAAATAAAAATTATAAGTGAATAGTAAAATTGTGTAAAAATTATTTAAAGAGATTTTGTGAATTTTTATTGATAAATTGTGTTGTAATAATTCTTTGTGAAATAAATAAATTCGTTGGAGATAAATTAAATTGATTTTGTATTGACAAGGCATAAACGTAACATTATTGTAACCACAAAATACTGCTCTGTCAAATGTCAAAACAAATATTTCACATTTTATTATTCTTTAAACAGTTGATGGCAACATCTGTTAATAAACATTAATTTCAAATCTTCTGTAATTATACTAAATAAAAATTGCTATAATTTGTTGTAATTGTACTAAATCATAATTGCTATTGTACTAAAATTAAAATTTGTTGCAATTACTAAAATAAAAAAGCATTACTTGTCGAATTCTTGAACTTGATGTGTCAAATAAAATAAAGGAAAATTAATTATTTAATAATTAATTAATTATTAATCATTCGGTGAATTATTTTCGTCTGATTCGACGATTTTCAATTATTTATTTCAACATTATTTTCTGGTCCATCGAACCGGATCCGGATAGCGTGGGATTGATTGATATTAACCTAAAATCGGCAAAAACCGGCTATTTTTCAACCAACAATTTATACCAGCATTGGACTGAAGGAAATTAGTAACCATATGATAGAGATTTGGCCACGTGGGATTTTTGCGGAATTTTCCAGAAGAGTCGCAGCAGTGATCACCATCCAGATTGCTAAGTATCGATTTTATTATATAAGTGAACAGTGTATAGTGTAGTAAATGGAAAAATGAGCTAAACGAAAGTCAATAATGAAAGGTCATACGTAGACGCGAATAGTAATGAATTATCATACGATGAGCTAAAAATTAGGTTAGACCACGTGCATAAGTTGTACTCGGAGTTTTTAGATGGATGCTAATCCATAAATGGATGAATCACTTAATACCAAGGCTGTTCACGCCACACCAGATTTTAAACTGCCTATTTTTTCAATGCCAAGCTTTGGTGACAACTTACAAGAGTGGCTGTCATTTTTTGATATTTACACTTCCACTATACATGAAAACGCTTACTTGCCGCCTGCTCAGAAATTCAAGTACCTCAAGGGTTTACTGAAGGGCAATGCTTACGTTTTAATAAAAAGAAACCAATAGTTGAATCGTACATCAAGTCTCTCATTAACCAACCGAAATCATCCAAAAGCACTGCCTCAAGTCTAACCCAACTACATGACAAGCTCGACGAGGTCGTAAGAGGGCTCAAGGCTTTGGGTCAAGACGCAGAATCGCGAGACCCTTGGTTAACATATATCGTACTCGAGAAGCTAGATGAAGAAACTCGGCAAGTATGGAAATACGAAACGGCGGAAACTAAATTTCCAACTTTACAAGAGTTTTTAGATTTCCTTTTAAGAAGAAGGAGTGCCGTAACCGAAGGTACCGCCAATAAACCCCAGTTATCTACCAAATCATTTTATATACCCGCAACCGTTTCATGTCCATTGTGTCAAGGAGAAACCCACCGTCTCTTCAAGTGATTCATTGCACTTACTGTTATGCAGCGTCATGATTTCCTAAAGGCAAAGTCTAGGTGTTTTAGTTGTTTATCCGAAACCCATAATGTATATCAATGTAAAACCCAACGAAGATGTCGAACCTGTAATAAGAAGCTAATATGCTAATAGTTAGCAACCATATATTGGCTAAAGCCAGCAGTGTTGCAAACCACCGCACATGCCTGCTGCTCTGATGACACTAATAATACCAAAATAGTACTAACTTCAAGCGCTAGAAGCGAAAATGTCATATTACCTACCGTCGTGTTACAAATTAAAGATGGATTCAATAGTTGGCAGGAAATTCGAGGATTATTAGACTATGCTTCTACGCGTTCGTTTATCATGGAATCGTGTGTTAAACGATTATGACTTACCCGATTAAACTCTCCAATTACCATCAAAACCATTAATAAATCGAAGGCAGCAATTTCGCGTGGGATAACCAATTTCAAAATAAGATCGAGATTAAATTATAACTACGAGATCGACTTAACAGCTTTGATTGTACCTAGCGTCACATCAAACCTACCATCCACCAATTTGAATAAAGCATGTTTCTTTGCTGAATAACTATTATTAGCAAATCCCACATATTACCAAAGTGGACCAATAGATGAATTGAACATAATAGAAAAGGGCAAGATGACGAACAACGTAAACAACTTGGTCGCCTTTTATTCCAAATTCGGATGGATAGTTGGTAGTATTACCAGGACGAGTTCTGCTCGGCATAGACCAGGAAACTAACATTGATCGAGTCTTGAAACGATTTTGGGAAATAGAAGAAATCTCTATTTCGAGAAAACCATGAGGATAGATGATACCGGGAAAATAATAGTAAAGCTGCCGTTCAAACATGAACCACCAAAATTTAGGCCATTCTTTGAATCATGCTAATCAAAGATTTTACACGTTGGAGAGAAGACTGGTTGAGGATACTGAGTTCCGGATTCACTATATTCAATTTATGTGAGATTACCTTCAATTAGACCATATGGAGTTAATACCCGCAGAAGAAATAGAGAAAAAACTTCAACCAAATTTATTACCTCCCGCATCATGTGATAATTAAAGAATCCAGCATAACATCTAGATTGCTAGTCGTTTTTGACAGGAAACACAAATACACATTTCTTGCAGATATAGAAAAGATGTTTCGTCAGATCAGGGTTACACGTTCAGAAGCAGATTTCCAAAGAATTCTGTGGAGAGAATCGCCTACTGAACCATTGCAACATTACAGACTGTTTAACTGTAACTTATGGCAGTTAAAATTACGAAAATCGTCGGCCAACCACCAACGTTTATTAAGGCACTTGCGTTAAGACGAGCTTATTGTATCATTGAGAGAAATTACAGATGAATATGATTGCTGTTCTTGGTTTATGTTACTTACCTTACCGAGATGTATTCAAATTTCAGGTAAAGCTTTCCGAAGAATTCAGCATCACTGGCTGGACAAACTGGAGTGGGATGACCAGCTTCCCGAATCAATCCGAAAATTGTGGCTAAATTTTAGAAGTGAACTACGATTAATAGAAGATATTGAGATAGATCGTTGGCTGTATACAACCGATATAATCGGAATTCACGGCTTTTCCGATGCGTCAAAGGATGCATATGCGGCAGTTCTCTACGCAAGAATAACTTTACCGAAGGATGTCGTGAAAGTAACCATAATTGCAGCAAAATCTAAGGTACCTCCCCTAAAAACAATGTCAATACAACGACTAGAATTATGTGCTGCTACGTTATTAGTTAAATTATTGCAATCATCCATAAAATCACTCCAGTTTGAGTCTACCCCCAAAATTTGTATTTATACTGATTTGACAATTGTCCTGAATTGTCTGTCAAAACACTCCAAATCATGGCCTACCTTTGTCGCTAACCGGATCTATATCGGCCATTCTATCAGACTGGTATTGATTATGCCGGTCCATTCGCTATAAAAGCGCATCAACAACGAAATTCAAAAATTATCAAGAGTTATTTGGTTATTTTTGTATGTTTGGCAACGAAAGCGGTTCATATGGAGCTTGTAAAAACCTTAGTACCGACAATTTTATAGCAGCCCTGAGAAGTATCCAATCAGTGCGAGGAATGTGTCATGATATTTTTTCAGATAACGGCTCAAATTTTGTAGGAGCCCACAATCAACTGCCGGAGTTGCAAGAGATGTTTAACTCAGAAGCCGCTAAATACGAAATGATGAATTGGAGTGCCAACCAAGGCACAAAATGGCACTTTATATCACCCGCTGCTCCATCATTTGGTGGTTTATGAGAGTCGGCTGTGAAGTCTACCAAATATCACATCCGCAGGTTAGTTGGCGAAACAATATTAACTTATGAAGAATTACTTACGTTATTGAAGCAAATTGAAGCAATTATGAATTCAAGGCCGTTATTTACACTCACCTATACATTGTCGCCAGAACCTACTCTTCTGAACACAAAAATGAATAATTTATCCAGGTGGCAAACGGTGCAATACAACATATTTGGAAGAAATGGTTTCAATAATACCTAACTATTTTGAACAAGTTTACTAAATGGAGTAACAAAAATACAAACATCAAAATCGGCGATTTAGTTATTCTTCGTGAAGACAATATCTCCTGCAACTTGGTCGATGGCTAGGGTAATCAATGTGCATCTCGGCAAGGACAACTTAATCAGAGTCGTCACGTTGAAAACGTCGAATTTACAAAAGACCAATCCAAAAAATATGTCAGTTGGCGGAATGTAAAGAATGGGCACAAAAGAATACAAACAAAACCATTCAAATCAAACAATAAAAATATAACGTTTAGTAAGCATTTAAAATTGGCTTTGCCGGAAGAAAGGTGTTGTGTGGCCCAACGCAAATAAAGAACAAATTATTTAATGCATAAATTTGTTATATGACCTGAACAACACACAAACATTTACTGTTTATGATCCATTAATTCTCTTTTTGAGCCAAGTAAATGCGTTTATTTATCAAATTTATTTTATTTACCCTGACTATTGGTCTACACCCTTAATTTGGTCTATGGTCTTAGTCATAGTACATTACTCATTAGTCATTAATTAATTTGATAATAGGTTGAAATCTAGGAGAAGCCTCTGAATTTCCTTATTCTAATGGGATATATTACGTTTTATGTCACGTAGTTTTAGAGGTTAAATAAATTCAGAATTTCGTTTACAATGTGAAACAAAGAGATGAGAAGTAATCTAGATATTCACTCTAATTAATACAAAAAAAAAAAAAAAATTTTAAATCGATTAACTTTTTAATTCATAAATTTGCCTTTTAAATTTACTGCAAATGGCATTTTTCACTATTTTTGCAGAACTTTGGGATCATCCTGTACGCAATATCATATATCAAAAAAGTAAAAAATGTTTTTTTTATTTTTTTCTTTTTTAAATACTACACGTACACCAAAAGTTAAACAAATCAAAAATCATGAAGTTCAGTCACTGCTGCCCAAAATTGAAATTACTAATTTTTATTTATATATTAACACACTTCCTTGTACGCGCTCATCTGCCATTCGTTATACTCATATATTTATTGGAATATTAAAGGAAAGTGTGTCGGCGGCCAACTGTTGGCAACATGTTGAATAAAATAAACATGTTTTCGGAGAATGCCTCCAATCACTAATGAATATAAAACGAATAATTAGTCAACGCCGTTAGGGATTAAAACGTTATTTAGAAAACTGACTGACATAAAATAAACTTCTATCTAAATGTTAATAGCTTCAATTAGATCGATCTTAGATTTATTTCGTGCCTTGTTTCCATTTGAATGCCCTATTTAAATTATTCATTTAGTCCCAACCTTAACAAAAAGCTTTTAGCATTTAATGTATTCTCAAGAAATCTTTCCACCCCTCATCACAATATTTACACACATACACACACACACACACAAACCAAAATCCAAAACTTATCAATAAAACGGATTTCTTATAAAACAACATCCAAAGTATATGTCATTGTTCTTATCAGTGGCTTAACAAACAATTTTTTTTATCTAAGCTTCTGCTAAACGAAAAATTTGTTAAATCAAGCAAAAAAAAAAAAAGGAGGAAAAGCCATTACAGGATGTAATCGCATTACCGGCATCTCAGCAATACCGTCTTTCCATATAATAAAAATGCAAACAAAACCATTTTCATTCATACATTTTATAAGCAAAATAAAATGTTGAAAGAATCTAGTATTCTATGACTTCGATTGTTTTAGTTTTTGACGTGAATGTATTGTGACGGAAATCTTTACGCATCTATAACTTTGGAATCCAACCACCTAGAGGTTTTAGTCATACGTAAGGTCTATCAGTTTGTCTTTGTTTCATAAAAAGTGAACACGTACTTTTCGAATTACTATTTGTTAACAGCCATCGACAGCGGAGATATCGCTCTAGGGCGTTGCTGGAGTTGAGATGCATAAAAACAAAAAAACAAAACATAAAACATTTAACGAAATCTAAATCACTTTTTGGAGAAAAACAAAACCTAATTAAATTTTTTATCCGCCTACTACAACAAATTATTTATTCTGTGTACATATTGGTTGTCGTCTCATTTCAAAGCGAGAGACGAATTAATTTCCGTAAGAAAGAAAAATGTTAATTCACGATTGTACACATTTAGTCGTACATTTCGGAATGGTGGATGGTATTTTATAAGTCTTGACAAAATCAATTTGTTTATGTGATATTCATATAAGATGTGTACTAAGATTTTATTTATTTTTGCATTCGTTATATTAAAAAAAAAAAAAACTAAATGTTTAAAGCTTTTTTCTAAATAAATCCGTCAGTACAAAAATAATGGTTTATGCTCTTTTTTGTTTACCAAAAGCTTATTGAATGTTAAAGCTTTAATATTTATTTGTTTGTTTCTCATTCCAGGAAATCTATTGGTTATTTTAGTTGTAACCCTGTCCAGACGATTACGATCAATTACAAATTTTTTCCTTGCAAATTTAGCGGTGGCTGATTTGTGTGTGGGAGTATTTTGTGTCATGCAAAATTTATCGATTTATTTGATCCCTAGGTAAGTGAACCGTTTTTAATAATATTATTAATTACATGAATTGATTTAATCGTTGATGTAGGGGCGAACCGAGCTAATTTCTTCGTATTGAATTTTTTGTTGTACCTTTTTTATCACAAAAAAAAAAAAAAAATCGAAATTAGTTTACATAAGGACGATTTTGGATGAAAGGATATTTTCCAGATAAGGATTTTGTTTTTATATTTGTTGAAAGAAGTATAACAAGATATTACGGTACGCCTTAATCAACCTCAAATTCAACGGAAAAAAAAGTCTCGATATATTTTTAGTTGCTTGAATGAACGGGAACAGATTTTTACGAAAGAGATAAAAGCTTTTGTATTATAGCTTCCGTATGATTTTCAGGTTTTATCGTATATCAGATACAAATACAGACAATATGTGACGAAGTAATTATTTTTATAGAAATCTAATTTATTGAGACAGGACAGTTTTATGGTATTATCCTGTATTATTATATACGAGTTTATATGGGTTTATCTTTAGTCTCGTTAAAAGCTATATACGTTAATATTTTTCGGCAAAATAGATAAAGCCGTTATCGTTATAAGGACTGATAATAAATTATGAAAATTTATCAGCCTTTGAGGTAATTTGTCTAAATTTATCTGATTTTGTAAGCGACAGTCCTAATTTAAAATTATATCTTGTGTCTAAATCTTTATTTGCTTTGTTCTAAAATTTTTATTTCTACAACTGGATTTTCAACACTATACGAGTATCTGCATAATTGTCTCGGTTCCGTGTAATAAAGTCATCAATTTAAAGTCCAGCATTTAAGATTAAAATTGATTAAGTTTGTTGCCTTAGATTGTTGCTTCGTCCAACTTGCAGACACTGATCAAATAGTTTTTATAACACTCCTTAAAACCTTAAAAGTTTGTAAACATAACAATTTTTTCAATGTAATTTTAATTCGCCACATACCTTAAATGATGGGGGCTGCTGTCCCCAAACTATGCTTTTCCAGATTTTTTTTTAATTGGCTAAATAAGTGAATTGCGTTTATTTACAGAGTAAATGGAAATAAAGCCAATCTCCAGCCTAACTGAATTAGATCGAAAATCGAAATAGAAATGTTGAAAAAGGTACACGTTGCTGGAGATGGTTGTTCCATTAAGGGAATATTTATACCAGGAGCCGAAGACTAAAACCACATTACGCGCACTCAAAGGTAGACAATTTAGAGCATGCTAGCCTTGAATAGCTAGGCACTATTCAAACACAAGTCAAAAATAATAAAAAGATTGAAGATATTTCTGGAAACATCAAACAGCCGAAAGTAAAAAATTGATAATGAAGATTGTGCTATCCCATCCTAAAAATAAAAAAAATTAGTGTTCAACCTAAAATAACAATGAAAGCATGAATTGTATAAAATACTGCTTTCTCAAAAAATTAAAAATCCAAAAAATATCTAAAGTTAATAAGAAAGTAGCCTCTAAGAGTGTTTCTTCATGTGGGTATTCATGAAAGTTTTCAATGCAATTCATGAATAAGTTTCGTTATTTACATTATCGACCTTTCACGTCGCGTTCAATTCTTGCTGAATGGCTATGGCAGAATAGTATACAAATTGAAAATAAGACATACAGTGACTTTATAGAGTAAGAGGCAAAATAGGCCAACTTATAATATGCCTTTGCGATAACAGAATTCATATGTCAGTTGAAAATCAATTTAGTGACTGGCAATCTACAAAACCTGGGCAAAAGCGGTATTATTGGAAAGAATACCAATTCACAATAATTATTTGCCTCCCTCCAATTACAACTGACTTAAAAATTGGATTGATAATAGATATTTTCCATAGGTACGGCGAGGCACAGCTTCGAAAGTTTTCTCAGAACCCTCACTGAAGGAAGACTATAGTGAGAAATTTACAATGATCCTGGGCAACAAACTGAAGAATATCTGAGGAACGGATATAACTTTTCATACATCATTTAATTATGGCCCACCCTTTATGTATTTACTATTCAAAAGTTTTGCATGCAGGAAGTAAACACATTTTCATACAAATTCGAATTAAAATATCTCATTCTAATTAATATCACTTTTGTCAAATATTGCTAACAAAATATCGACCAAGCTTAGCTTGGGCAATTTCGTCCTAAAAGGTCATCCTCAACGTGAAACTTTTTGAATAATTTTTAATAAAATTTTTTTTTTTTGTGTGAAAAGCTATCTATATAAAGCTAACTATATTTATCTATTAAAGATGCAAAATTAATTGTAGTGCTTGGAAGCATTGTGTAGTTTATTGTTTTTCAATTTTATATTTTGTCTATACTAAAATCTCTTAAAACGCTTTTGTAATTTTAAAAATGAAATCTAGCAACTACCTCACAATAGGGACGAATAATATCTGACCTTTTTATTTTATTAGCTCGAAAGCTCGAGCACATTTATTGTAAACGGTCAACAACAAGCTACCAATAAAAAGCACAAACAAATTCTTTAAACAGATTTACAATCGAAAACGTTGAACTAAGGTTAGGTTAGGTTGGAGTGGCTGGTTAGGCACACTTAGACCGCTGACGGTCAATTGTGATACCACAGAATATATCCCCTTTACTCCTATTGGAACCATTTCGAGCTACTTATGTAGTGCAAGAAGTCCCGCACTTTAATGTTTTCGAGATCCGAGAGGCAGTCCATCCTGAACTTACCTAAGTGTTTGTACCTCCTGAGTGCCAATGCTGGACACGAGCAAAGGGAGTGGACCAACGTCTCTTCCTTCTCTTCGCCCAAGCACTTCTGCAGAAGTCATTTGCCTCCAGTGTCCCGTGAGAATTCCTACGACCGTTGTTAATTCACGTCTGCCTAAGGGATATTATTGCCCTAGTGCGCCCCAAGTCCAGGTATGGCCAAACTTGTCTTGCAACTCTACAGGTGAGGGTGGTAGACCACCTTTCCCCCGCTTAGGATAGCGCCTGCTTCCCAAGTGCTTGTCTCAGCGCTGTGATAGGCCTTCCCAGACTAGCTTTTTCCGGTTGCAGCTGGAGAGTCGTACCATACCTAGCAAGTTCATCCACCCAGCAGTTCTCTATGACGCCCGAGTGACCTGGGACCCAGATTGCCTGGATATTAAAATGCTCACCCATCTCATTTAGATATGAGTGACAACTCAACGCCACCCGTAACGCCAAAGACATCGATTCTAACGACCGGATCGCCGCTTGACTGTCCACATAGACTACGATATCATCTGAGGATACCACATTATGCTTCAACCACGTCATGACCTCCTCAATCGCTACGACTTTAGCTTGGTACACGCTGCAGTAATCAGGGAGACGAATAGAAATATTTACATTTAATCTGTCAAAGAATACTTCAGCTACAACTTTGCCGTCTAGCACTATAAAGAATTGCAACGCTACGGTTTTCGATAACGGTCTATCCATCCAGGATTCCCTTGAAGGGAAGGAGGTCCGAAATCGCTTCTCGAAGCGTAGAGTAGGTTTAATGTAGTCAAGATTCGCCGGCTCATCCTTCAAAGATCTAACGATAGTAGAGTGTCCTGTAGTAAGACACCTCCACTGAGAGACGGCTGCAAGTCGTACAGCCGTATTTGTCGCTATCTGTTTGTCAAAAATGTCGACCGGAAGAAGGTGCAACATAACCTCTAAGGCACTTGTCGGTGTCGACCTCAATGCCCCAATAACAAGCATACAGGCCGTTCTTTGCACCCTCTAAATCTTACTCTTATAAGTTAACTTGTCCAGAGCTGGCCACCAAACATCCACCCCGTACATGAGTATAGGTCTCACTACAGTGGTGTAGAGCCAGTGTACCAGCTCCGGCTTCATACCCCATCTAAAACCAATGGCGTTCCTACAAGAGTACAAAGCTATAGTAGCTTTGTTTATTCTCTCCAAAATATTGGGCCTCTAACTAAGCTTACTGTCTAATATAATGCCCAGATATCTAGCTCTATCAGTAAAAGCAAGTCTCGTGCCATTTAAGGTAGGAGGGACAACTACCGGGATTTTGTATTTTTTAGTGAAGAGTACAAGCTCTGTCTTGGACGGGTTAATACCAAGTCCACATTTGGCAGCCCATTTCGTAACGATGGTAAGCGCATTCTGCATTACGTCTACAATCGTACAAAGGAATTTCCCGGTAACAGCTAAAGCTACGTCGTTTGCGTAAGCGAAAACTTCAATAGCATGTATACATCCAGCAGCCTTTCCAAGGTTTTCAAAAGAAAGGATGATAGAGTTATTGGTCTTAGCTCCTTAGGATAGACGTGTGAGCTTTTCCCCGCTTTAGGTATAAACACCCCATTGGCCTCCGTCCAGTACCTAGGAATATAGTCCAGCTTCAAACACCCTTTGAATATAGCTTCCAAATAGACAAGAATAATTACTGAGTTGTTTTGAATTTTCGCTGGTATAATTTGATCCGGACCAGCCGATTTAAATGGTTTATAACCGCTCAGTGCCCATAGGATCCGTTTTCTGGTTACGATATCCTCTAAGAACAAAGCTTCCTGATGCACTGCAGTGCTTCCTGATAATTGCTACGCACCAACAGGTCTTCAAAGCTCCCTCGCAGGTGTGTCTCGAAGAGAAGCTCCAGAGATTCTCCACTAGAAGCTGTCCAAGATCCGTCCGGTTTTATCAAAAAACTGGAACTAGCTGTACTTTTTTAAAGAATCTTCCTAAGGCGGGAGGTTTCGGATACCTCTTCCATTTTATCACAGAAGATTCTCCAAACCTCCTTTGTGCCTTTCTTAATTCTTTCTTATAAATTCTGAGTTTCTCCTTATACGAGTCCTAATCCTGAGCCTCCCTTGTATTTTTGGCTCTATTAAAGGCTGCCCTACAAGCCTTACGATAGGTTCCCAGTTCCCTGGACCACCATACTGGTTTTGCCTACCCCTAGACTTAGCGAGTGGGCAGGCAGCACGAAACGATCGGTTGCATGCGCTAGTAACGCTAGCCACCATGTCCTCCAGCTACCCAAAGCTCGTCGGGGGCTCCAGGACTCCCGACGGCAACAAATCCTCCTTTAATTCCCCATATTTGCTCCGGTTGGTTTTTCTAGGGTTCCTGAACCCTAGGTAGCAGGGTGAATATCGAGGCTATAGGTTAAATATATATGAAGAATATTATTTGAGGCAAGGGTCACGTCGAGAACATTCTGCCTGTTACTAGTAATAAATGTGGGTTCCCGCCCAATATTACACACTGAAAGGTTAGTACTCATCAAATAATCTAAAAGCGACTCACCTCTTTCAATAATGTCCGTGCTTCCCCAGATAGTTTGATGCGCATTAGCATCAACTCCCAGTACCACACCTACCTTTGATTGTTCCGTTTCACGTATCAGCTCCTCCAGGTTATCCGGAGGAATTTCCTTCTCCCGGTCCATGTAGGCTGAAACTAGCCAGAATCTACAAGTGCCTACTTCCAAGCTAACTGCAGTAGTGTCACCATTGCTGTATTGAGAGAGAAGGAAAAGATTAATATTATTTTTCCCAAGAATACAAGATCTGATCTTCCCAGACTTACTAGAGGATATAACTTTGTAGTATCACATCCTCACCCGAACTTTTCAGCCTGAGGAGCAAAGTTGCCGAACCAGCCATAGAATGGTGAAGGTTAATTTGAGTTATCTTAATCATAACCTTTTAACCTTTACCTAACTCTATGGTACATGGTATTCCTGCTACCGCTGGATGCGCCGGATTCGCCCGTCTCGCCTCCCCCTGCTTGACGATCTTTCAATTTCCGGTCGGAAGATTCGGGTTACTGGCCTGAATGATTTTCAAAGCCTCATCAGAGCTAGCCGGTTCGGATGGCAGCCAGATACGTGCCCTCGGCCTGCTGGGAATTTCCTTCCGGCTAACAGCCGCAAGCTTTGCGCCTGGCCACACCTCCCCTACTTTGGTTATAGCCTTTTTATAAAGATCCACAGATCTAGAGTCCGAGCATGCAGTCATTTTCACACGCCCTTGATACCATCCCGCATCTCTGCAGGATGGAGGTGGTCCTGGATTTTCTCCCAGGACCTTTAAAAGACGAGGTTGAGTGCATTATAAACCAACCTCCATTTATCCGCCGTGATGCTCCCATCTTCTTGACTTTTGTCAATTACGGCTAGCATCAACACATGCTCCCTCAGGACATCGCTGATCAGCTTTGTCCCTGAGTTGCAGCTCGGCTTTTTGTCAGCCAGCAACTTGGCCCGCTTGCCGTTGACTACTTCCACCTCCTCCTGGGATCGCTGTCTTTTCGACACATGGTCACTTTCTGAGCTTCCGCAGCCCACAATGCTTCTTGCCCAAGCTACAGATGTTCTCTGTTTATCCGTGAGCTGCCCCTCAGGGGTCGCAGCCCACTTCTTGAGAATTCGAAATACCGAGCGGCGATTTCTATACCGCCTTTTCGCCGGAGGAATGTCTCTCGTCTCACTCCCCTGTGCTGCGTTGGTACCGCTAACTCCCGGGACTGGTGCCCTAGAGTCAACCACCCTTGCAACCTTAGAGGCTCCATCCGTCTGGTTCGAGGTACCTCGCTGATACCGGCTTTTGAGGAGAGCCGGTGCCCTTGGTTTTGTTATTGTTTGAGTTTTCCATTATGATTCCCACGAGTATCGGAGAAACAAAGGTCCGCCTGCGCAAAGGTCCGTATACGCAGGTAAGGCTCATTACAACTGGAGGTCGCCAGGTATCCAGAGGGCTCCGTTCACGACTGGGCTTTGTTAAAGGGGCTCCCAGCCTGGCAGATCGTCAGCACGGGTCGCTTTACACCTTAATTCGGCCCATTTGCCATCATTTAACGTGACCCGCCTTATACCTAACACCCGCTCAATGAGCTTGGACCCGAAGGCGACGGCAATTATAAGGCAACGTTGAACTAAACGAAGAAGAAAACTCGTTTTGAATAACGGCTTAATATAACACCTAAAACTGTGCAGTAAAAAATAATAAACAGCTATTGGATATTAAAACCGCAATATTGAAAATTAACAATAGCAACGGGTGTGCCACAAACAACGGGATTATACAGTCTTCTTTTTGTTGTTCGTACAAACCGACATATAGAACTAGTATTGCACTTGAAAACTTGAACATGTTTCTGAGTATAGGCAATGCTGGTCCGCAACCCGTTCCTAATAATCTTACTGTATGTTTGACTATGGAGGAATATAATAAGGGAATGAATGAAGTTATCGGCAAAATTATGTTTGGAAACATCAGTCAGCGGTATATGCAAGATGATATCGTTTATACAGATGCTAGTGTGAATGAGAATGGAGTGGGTGTTGGTGTCTTTATGCCTAGTAAGAATGTTGAAAGGTATTTTAAAGTGGACAAAAGCATCTGTATAATGAACGCTGAACTGATTGGAATATTTGAAGGAATTAAACTAGCGGAAGAAGGTGAATGAAGGCGAAAGGAAAATAGTAATATTTTCCGATTCCCAGAGTGGTTTATGTTTGCTAAAATGTGGAGGTGGAAGGGAAGGCAATGTGTATGTTGATTTAATTTTTGAATGTGTTCGAGACTGTCAACGTGATGTGACCATACAATGGATCCCATCACATAGACAGATCGAAGGGAATGAAAGAGCCGATATGTTAGCTAAAAAGGGTACATTGAATGACATGGTTCAGGAGTACGAAAGGAATGATGCAAGAGATGTACTTCGAATGTTTCAAATGAATCTGTGGAGAAAATGGGAGAGTGAATTTAACGAGAAAAGTCTAACGAAAGGAATGAAGTACAGCGTGCTCCGTGGTACTCCTTTGAGAATTCCGTTCTTTAAGGAGCTCAAAGGAGATACGCGAATGTTGCGAATGGCTGAGAGAATCAGGTTGAACCATGGAAACTGGAAGGAATGTTTGTGGAAACGTCATTTGAGTGAAGACAAAGATTGTGAGTTGTGTGGAAGTGTGGAGGATGTTGAACATCTCATATTGGCTTGTCCTAAATACAACCAATACAGGTCTTAGTTCAACATCCTTCGGAATGCAAGAAACCTAAGTGAATTAATGAATGATTGTGGTTATTTGGCTTATAAGTATGTAAATGTATGAATTTATCAGGATGAGTGGGATAGCAATTTGATGCAAAATAAGCAGCCGACAAAATATGTGTAGGGAATAATCCGGATCCATTTTAAAGTTTAAAAATTTTTTTGGTTATTCAAATTAAGAATTAAAAAGATGTAAATAAAAATTGTACAATTTGGATTTTTGGCAATATGGCTCTACTATATGTAGGAGCCAGGCCTAATAAAAAAAAAAAAAAAAAAAAAAAAAAAAAATTGTTGTCAATATTTTTGAAATGTTTTTTTTTTTTTTTGTTTTTTTTTTTATTAGGCTTGGCTCCTACATTAAAAAAGCCAATATCGGCCAAATCGCCAAAAATCATATTTTTAATTTTCTGTTTACATATTTTAGTTCAAATTACATTTTTAATAATATTTTCCTCACTCTTAAAAAGAACCGGATTATCCCCTCACATATTCCATCAGCTAGTAAATAGTTGTTTCATATTAAATTGTTATTCCACTCATCCTAATAAATTCATACATTTCCTTATAAGCAAAATAACCACCCTCATTCATTAATTCACTTAGATTTCTTGCATTCCGAAGGATGTTGAACTTAGATCTTTATTGGCTATATCTGGGACAAGCCAATATGAGATGTTCAACATCCTCCACACTTCCACACAACTCACAATCTTTGTCCTCACTCAAATGACGTTTCCACAAGCATTCCTTCCAGTTTCCATAGTTCAGCCTGATTCTCTCAACTGTTCGCAACATTCGCGTATCTCCTTTGAGCTCCTTAAAAAACGGAATTCTCAAAGGAGTACCATGGAGCGCTCTATACTTCATTCCTTTCGTTAGACTTTTCTCATTAAACTCACACTCCCATTTTCTCCACAGATTCATTTGAAGCATTCGAAGTACGTCTCTTGCATCCTTCCATTCGTACTCCTGAACCATGTCATTCAATGTACCCTTTTTGCTAACACATCGGCTCTTTCATTCCCTTCGATCTGTCTATGTGATGGGATCCATTGTATGGTCACATCACGTTGACAGTCTCGAACGCTTTCAAAAATTAAATCCACATACACATTGCCTTCCCTTCCACCTCCACATTTTAGCAAACATAAACCACTCTGGGAATCGGAAAATATTACTATTTTCCTTTCCCCTTCATTCACAGCCAGTTTAATTCCTTCAAACATTCCAATCAGTTCAGCGTTCATTATACAGATGCTTTTGTCCACTTTAAAATACTTTTCCACATTCTTACCAGGCATAAATACACCAACACCCACTCCATTCTCATTCACACTAGCATCTGTATAAACGATATCATTTTGCTCATACCGCTGACTACGATATCATTTTGCTCATACCGCCTTCCTTAACATGTCAGTCACACTCGGATGAGCGCCCCATTTAGGTTTGCTCACCCGTTTAACCACATTTAAACGTTCCTTGCAGTTATCTGCCAACATTTTCATGTGCTTCCCAAAATTCATACGTCTATCAATCCAAATACCCAAATACCTGTACGCATTTACTTGTTCAATACTTTGACTATCAACACTTATATTAACATTTGAAACGTTTGTTCTGAAACTCATATAAGCACACTTATTAGGATTCACTCTCAGATTCAACATTTTAAGTTTTTGAATTATATCATCTACCCCCTTTTGCGCTCTTTGAGCCGCCACATCAATACTTCTCCCTTTTCCAATTACTACAAAATCGTCTGCAAATTGCAGAACGATTTGATTGTCTGTATTGATGTGGTGTATCTCGCTGGTATATAGGTTGAACAGAGCTGGAGATATTCTACTCCCTTGCGGAAGTCCAATATTTGCAACTCCCTCCAACCTAAAACCACTTCCATTCAGAACCATTTTTCTATCAGTCATGAAATCTTTTATCCACATACATACTTTCCGTGAAAATCCAAAATTCGAAAGAATTTGTTGTAATTTCCACGGAACCACATAATCATAAGCTCTTTCAATGTCCAAAAATACCGCAACAGCTTTCAAATTATCCTTTCTTACTTCCCAAACAAACTTTTCCACACACTCAATTGCAGAGTGGTTCTTTCGAAATCCAAATGTTGTCGATGGCAACAAATTATTCTCATTCACAAAATCATCCATTCGTTCTTTCATCATTCCATTTAAAATTTTTATAAAAACATTTAACATACATATGCCTCGATAATTTGTTGCCACATTTGGATCTCTATCCCGTTTAGGGATGGGAACCACCCTGCTCTCTTTCCATTTGTCCGGTATTTTTGATCCCATCCACACTTTGTTGAGTATCTCAAGCAAATTATGTTTTGCTGAGTCACTCAACAACCGAATCATTTTGTAACTTACTCGGTTCGTCCCTGGAGTGGTAGATTTTGATCTATCTAACACCCTCAGGAACTCTCCCCATTCATACTTACAATCCATTCTTTCATTTCTACACATTCTATCAACTTCATTAATTACATTCAAATCATTGCTTACATTCAATACCATTCTTACAAATTCTTCACCTTTTTCTCGGTTCTCACATCCCACATTGCTCACCTTAAAATGTTTACCATTCACCCTATTAAACAAACTCCATACATCCTTAGTTGTGGTTCTATGTGTCGTTTGGGACACATATTCCCGCCAACTTTTCCTTTTTGCTCTGCGAATAGCCTTTTTCAATTTTCCATTCATTTTACCATACATAATCTTATTCTCACTACTCTTACTCCTATTAAATTCACGCAAGGCTATTCGCTTCCTTTCATACCAGTATTGAACTTCATTGTTCCACCAACCATTCACATTAATCTCTTTCATATCCACAATTTTTATACACAATTTATTTATCCGTTCAATTTCACTATCTAACCGGCTTTGATTTATTTCATTTTCTCCGAGAATCTCATTCATCTCATTCACCCATTTCCTGTTATTCATTAATTCACGTTTTTTCTTAAACACTCGATTATCATTCATGATCATTTTGATCATGAAATGATCACCACCCAAATTCTCTTCTTCAACATTCCAAGTGACCCGGCAGGCCAGTTCAATAGTTGTCATAGACAAATCTATTGCGCTGGCCGTGCCTCCCACATTCGCCATTCTAGTTGGCCTTCCATCATTCAAGAGCACCATATCGGAGTCTTGAATCAGGTCGGCCAACTGTTTTCCTCTTACGCAATTGTCTAAACAACCCCACATTCTCGCATGCGCATTCATATCTCCACATACAATCAGGTCACTTTTATCTCTCACCCAGTCAAACAATTTTTTAAAATCACTCAAGGCTTTTTTCCTTGCATCTTCATCACGCATCTGGGTTACATACACGCTCACTAGTAACAGATTTCTTTCCAAATTCGTCGTTGAGGCGGCAATTGCTTCAATAACCTCAAAAGCGGGTAACTGTATCTCTTGAAGCGTCAGATTTCTGTCGTACATTATTGCCACTCCACCGTAACCATCGCTTCTTGGTTTGGAAAGAAATCTGTACCCTCTCACATTCAACGTCTTGTTCATTCTTTCCCACGTTTCGCTTATAAGCATCACATTCACTTTATTCTTGGCCAGATAATTTTCCAACATACTTTTTTTCGCGTAAAAACTTTGTATGTTTATCTGACCAACAATAATTCGTTCACTCATGTTTCGCATTCATACAATTAACAATTTATACATACCAATTAAATATGTGCAGGGAGAATCCATTCATAAGTTTAACAAAAATAAATTTAAAAATAAATAAATTTTGTTGCATAAAATGTTGTTGTTTCATCCTTCAATATAATAAATGTTGCATTGTGTTGCTCTATGCTGCGCGTTGTTGTCCAATTACGTGTGATGAATATTGATTTTCTTTTTTTTTTTATTGTGTTTACGATTACATCGTAAAACTTGACCATACTATCCGGTCCCCTCCGTTTTATTTTTTAAAGGTGGTGTTGGTGCAATAAAATTATTATTTTTTGTATTTGCACTCGTCATTGCCATATTGTACTGTTCGGTGAATGCAATTCTATTTTTTGTATTTGTGTATCTTGTTTTTTTTGCTGGTCGACCGCGCTTGCCAATATTTTCTTCCACATCTTCGCTTTCCGTATCCATACACGATGAATCGGTTTGCTGTTTCCTTGTGTGCAAATGATCTTTAATGTTAACCATTTTTTTAACAGATTCAATTTTGTTTTCGTCCTCTGTGTGTAGCATGTTGATTTTTGCTACATCGCTATATTTTATTGGTTCTTTAGTGTTAGTCGATGGTAGCGTATTTTTGTCGCACGTGCTTGTTTGTTGTGTGTGTTGTGATTGTGTTTGCGTTTGTAAATGTTGTTTATCTGGTTCTTGTGGTGTTATTGTTTGTTGTTGTAATGGCAACTCGTTGATTGTATTGCACAATAACGGACAATCTTGTTTTTTATGACTATCTTCGCCGCATTTAAAACACCTCTCTCTCATTCCATCGTAAAAAATTCTTGCTTTGATATTTTGAACGTAAATGAATTGTGGAATTTCCCGTTCGATCTCAATATAAACACCTCTCACACCCGAAAATACTGGTAATAGCGAGTTGGCAGCAAATTTTTCTCGTCTGGTTGATAATATATTGCCAAACCGTTGCATGGCCTCACACAACGTTTTTTCCGTAATCTCTGGTGGTAGATTGAATACCCGCACATACCGCATTACACCACTTGTACCCTTCACAGTAACTTCGGTTGTTTTTCCATTTGTATAAGTGAAGATCAATGAGCTTTTTTCCAATATAAATTGTTGGTAGTTTTGTTCATTATTAAATTTGATATAGATACACCGATCGTACAAATCTTGATAAAGTGTATGTATTTCTTTACTGGTTAATCCCACGTTCACCACAAATTGCATCATTTCCAACTCAGTAGGCTTTGGATCTGTCTTCTGGAACTGTACCCTCGCCGTATTTTGCCTTAAACTTTCCATTATTTTTCCACAACCTTGAAACAGGTATATATATACAATTATGTAATGCGCAAAATTGCGCTAATTGCTTTTGATTTGTACCCTCTTTCTATTGTTTATTTGTTTTTATTTTGAATTTGTTTTACACTGTGAACGTCTGTACTCGACGGATGTTGACAATCGAATGTCCTCTCGCATATATCGCTGAATGATTTTCCCAAACATAATTTTGGCGATAACTTCATTCATTCCCTTATTAAATTCCTCCATATTCAAACATACAGTAAGATTATTAGGAACGGGTTGCCGACCAGCATTGCCTATACTCAGAAAAATGTTCAAATTTTCAAGTGCAATGCTAGTTCGATAAGTTGGTTTGTACACCGCCCTACTTTGTAATCTTACTATCATTTCATTCCAAAACTCATTTTTCTTAGTTATCATTCTCACCGACTCTCCCACTGTGATCCACTCTCTCTTGTAATCAAGAGGTGAATCACCCATTTCAGACCACAGAGTGTGTATTGGGGTTGAGTTAATCGCCCCCAATACCACTCTTGCACATGCATTCACTACTTTCATTAATTGGCTAAAAGCCCCTTTCGAACCATTCCCATACACACTAATACCATATCTAATTTTGGAGGATATAAGGGCCTTCCTTAACATGTCAGTCTCACTCGGATGAGCGCCCTATTTAGGTTTGCTCACCCGCTTAACCACATTTAAACGTTCCTTTCAGCTATCTGCCAACATTTTCATGTGTTTCCCAAAATTCATACGTCTATCAATCCTAATACCCAAATACCTGTACGCATTTACTTGTTTAATTCTGTGACTATTAACATTTGCAACGTTTGTTCTGAAACTCATAAAAGCACACTTAATAGGATTCACTCTCAGATTCAACATTTTAAGTTTTTGAATTAAATCATCTACCCCCTTTTGCGCTCTTTGAGCCGCCACATCAATACTTCTTCCTTTTTCAATTACTACAAAATCGTCTGCAAATTGCAGAATGATTTGGTTGTCTGCATTGATGTGGTGTATCTCGCTGGTATAATAGGTTGAACAGAGCTGGAGATATTTTACTTCCAGTCCAATATTTGCAACTCCCTCCAACCTAAAACCACTTCCATTCAGAACCATTTTTCTATCAGTCATGAAATCTTTTATCCACATACATACTTTCCGTGAAAATCCAAAATTCGAGAGAATTTGTTGTAATTTCCACGAAACCATATAATCATAAGCTCTTTCAATGTCCAAAAATACCGCAACAGCTTTCAAATTATCCTTTTTTACTTCCCAAACAAACTTTTCCACACACTCAATTGCAGAGTGGTTCTTTCGAAATCCAAATGTTGTCGATGGCAACAAATTATTCTCATTCACAAAATCTTCCATGCGCTCTTTCATCATTCCATTTAAGATTTTTATAAAAACATTCAACATACATATGCCTCGATAATTTGTTGCCACATTTGGATCTCTATCCCGTTTAGGGATGGAAACCTCCCTGCTCTCTTTCCATTTATCCGGTATTTTTGAACCCATCCACAATTTGTTGAGTATCTCAAGCAAATTATGTTTCGCTGAGTCACTCAACAACCGAATCATTTTATAACTTACTCGGTTCATCCCTGGAGTGGTAGATTTTGATCTATCTAACACTCTCAGGAACTCTCCCCATTCATACTTACAATCCATTCTTTCATTTCTACTCATTCTATCAACTTCATTTATTACATTCAAATCATTGCTTACATTCAATATCAGTCTTACAAATTCTTCACCTTTTTCTCTCGATACTACTAAATCTCTTATTATTGCTTAACACTCGCTAATTTTTGTTTCTATTTGTGTAGCTCGTTCTGTACACCACAAAGGTTGACAATCGAATGGGTAACGCTATCTCATCAGTTGATGGGCAACCGTCAACTGATCGAAACATAAAACTAATCGAAAATTGAATTCAATACATAATAATTCTCTATTTAAACATAATATGTTAACAAATTCAACTTACTTACAACTGGAAAAACTATTAATTGTTTTATCTGAATTTAAATTTGAATTGAATTTGAAATTTTTAATTTGACTTTTAATTTTACTTTAATTGTGAATTTGAATTTAAATTTAATTTTAATATTAATTCATTTTATAATAATTCTTCCCTACGTAAAAAAAAATTCGCAATGCTTAAAATTATGTAAAAACTTTATATTCGTACTGTAGATACTTTATATGTTGTCTCGCAGATACGTTAGTGGTCGCCTTACCCGTTCTGTCCTGTTTTCTACCGTCTCGGTCCCTTTGTTAACAATTCTTTGATGTTCTCCTCCAGTTCATGGTCTGGTACTGGCTCATTCCCCTGAGTTTGTGATTGATCAGGTTCTCGCATTCTCACCTTCAACGGATCGAATTCTTCTTCTTGTTGCCTGCTTGTTGTCACTTCTGGATTAATGGTTGATTCATCAAACGTAACGATATTTTTTCTTACGTCCGATGCAATAAGTTGGTTTATGTGGCGTTTTAGAAATCTGCCTTCATCTAATTTCACGATGTAATGAAGTTGGCCCAATTTCCGGGTAATCATCCCGAATTTCCACATAGGCTTATTGTTTATAACAAATTTCGCTTGGACTCTCTGCCCCTCTTTAAGAGATCGTAGATGAATTTTCTTTTCTTGATGAGAAACATTTTCTTGCACTGGAAACATGGCATCGAGTTTTATGCGAATCTGTCGATTTAAATACATTTCTGCCGGTGATTTCCCATTTGCTAGGGGTGTGGCTTTTTATCGCAACAGAATTTTTAGTAATTTTCGATTCATTGGAATATTTTCGTTCGCCATGGTCTTCAGTCGATGCTTTAAAGTTTGAACGTTCCTTTCCGCCAATCCATTGGTTGTTGGATGTCCTGGTGCAATAAATTTTTGTCGAATACCGTTCCTACGGCAATATTTTTGAAACACTTCACTGGTAAATGTTGTGGCGTTGTCCGAAACCAATATGACTGGATATTCGTGATTTGCAAAAATTTCACTTAAAAGTTGAATATTGTTATCCGAATTCGGCGCTTCACGTAATCCCTTGATTTCTGCCCATCGAGATTTTGCGTCTATTACAACCAAAAAATATAATCCATGGAACGGCCCTGCGTAGTCAATATGGATACGTTCCCAATTGTTTGATGGAGTATCCCAATGGTGCGTCGGAACTTTTGTGGGATTCACATAATCTAACTACCCTTTTGATATCTTTATCTATTTCTTTCCATATACAGTATCGTCGCGCTAGCTGTTTCATCTTAACAATGCCTAGATGCGTGGAATGTAACTCCTTTAAGACTTTATTCACTATCTTTATCGGTTGATTGTAGTTCTCCCTTTACTTTTGATGAATTTTATCCGGAGTTAGATTTTCAGTTGATATTACGATTACTGATGCTGCTAGGACTTGATGAACCTCTTCATTGATTTCCATGTCGGAGGAAATATGTTCTTGGTATACTGGTGCTCTTGATAAGCAATCGACGTTTTGATTGACGATGCCCTTCTTAAATGAGACATTATAGTCGTAACCTGCCAAAAATGATGCGTAGCGTATAGTAATCTAGCGGAAGTCATTTTTGGTAATTTTGACTTTTGGTGGAAAATTCTTGTTAACGGTTGATTATCCGTGATTAATGTAAATCGTCTCCCATATAGGTAATCGAAGAAATCATCTACTCCAAAAATTATTGCCAGAGCCTCACGATCCAGCTGTGAATAGTTCTGCTCCGCGCTCGAGAGCGAACTTGAGGCAAACGCAATCTGGCGTTCTCCCCCGTCGGTTGTGTGTGACAACACCGCCGCGATTCCAGTCCTTGCGTCCGTTGCTAATGTTACCGGTAATTCTATGTTGAACGGTACAAGTATTCGATCACTCGCAATTTCCTTTTTTAATTTTATGAAAGCTGCTTGACACTCCTTTGACCCCTTGGGTAAGTAACAGTAGAGACGTCAGGCAAGAATCTTGAATAATAAGTTATCATCCCTGACAATTGTATAACATCTTTTACATTCCTTGGATGTGGCATTTCGTTGAATGCTTTTACTTTTGAAGGGGACTTTGAAATTTTTCCGTCTTCCACGACGTGTCCCAGATATTCGATTTTTCGTTGATAATACGAGCACTTGTTTTTATTTAAATGCAAATCATATTTACTTAGTCTGGTTAAACATGCCCTTAGATTTTCCTGACACTCTTCTTTTGTTTTCCCGAGCACGAGTATGTCATCGAAATATGCAATCGTCTTGTTTAGCCCTTGAAGCACTTGATCGATTATCCGGTTAAATTCTGCTGGTGCTGTTTTTATACCGAAACTTTACCTGTTCATTCGGTAAGTTTCTCTGTGTGTCGCTATTGTTTGAATAATACTGCTCTTCTCGTCAGTTTTTACATGAAGATATGCTTTAAACAGATCGCCAATCGACAAAAATATTTTGAACCTTGTAAGTTATTCAATATGTCGTCGATCTTTTTGATTGGATAATTGACGTTTATTATTTGATCATTTACTCTAACTTTGTAATCGCCACAAAGTCTAACTGTTCCATCTCCTTTCAGAATCACTACCAAAGGTGATCCCCAATCGCTTGTTGTTGATTTTGCTATGAAACCCTCTTGTTCTAAATTATCCAGCTTCTTCTCTACTTGTTCTCGTAGCGCGTATGGATCATCCCTTCCGGGTGTGAAGCTGGGTTTCGCACCTTCACGAAGTTGTAACTTGATACTAAAATTTGGTATACAACCAACCTTCTGGGTAAAAATATTTGGAAAACATGCTTCAATGTCTTTCTCATCATTTATTAATCGGATATGCATTTCCTGATTTATTTTTGAAATGTAACAATTTGATTTTTAAATGCCTGATCCATGTTCTCCCTAATAGTGGGTCGAACCAGTCTGGAATGACGTACATGTCTTCACTAGATCCATTTCCTTTATATTCTACTATTACATTAACTATCCACAGTGGTAAGAACACATTCGCTGCTTTTTGATTCCTAGACTTCTATATTGACTCTTAGGAATAAGTATGAATCCAGCACCGGTGTCGACTTCAAATTTTTGCTGAACCCCTTCGATTTTAACACTAGTGTAAAACTTCTTTGTGTTCTGGCCCATTTCCGGTGTGGACTGGTCGTAAATATCGATAATTTTACTTACTCCCATATCATCATAATTGTTTATCCTATTTGTTGTGACAGCATTTGTTGAATTTGATCGATTCATTTTATTTAAGAGAGCTTTTATGCATACTTTTGCAAGATGCCCTGTCTTATGGCATATTGAACACTCCATTGTTGCTCGTTCGATTCGACAGTCCTTTGATTTATGATTATTCCGATCGCATCGTAAACATACATTGTCGATTCCAAGTTTCTTGTAATCGATCCAATCCTTTTGATTTTGATCGCGTTTGATCATGTTTTCGCCTTGGTGTTGGCTGACTTTTACTTTAATTTCTTGAGGAATAACTGTCCTTCCGTGATTGATGATTGATTATTTTGTTAATGTCACTAGCAGCTGTTGTAATTTCTGGTCTTTTTGACAGTTTTAGACAATTCACTTTTGATGCTTCCATTGCTATTGCTTTCGTGACAATTTCGCTAAAGTCAGTTTGCTCTAATTGAATGATTTTCTCCTTTATACCGTTATCCTTTATAGCTCGAACAAATTGAGCTCGAATAAACAAGTCTGCTGCTGATGTACTGTTTCCACATTGACACTTTACTTTAAAATCACATTCAGCAATGTTACGGCGTAAAGCTGCTACGTAATCTGCTATTTTTTCCATGCTCTTGTTGATATGTTGATAAAAAATAGTGTTGACTCACTAACGAGCTTTTTTTCGGCTCTAGATGCTTCTCTAATTCAGATATTAATTGAGCATATTCTAATTCTCCCGGCATTTTAGGTGCTACCAGAGCCTACTCTATAAATAAGAGCCTCCACATTGACTGTATTTTTTACTAAGCTTAAAATAAAGTACATAAAATTTTTTCTTTACTATGAAATTATATGGGAAAACGATTGTTTTCATTTACATTTTTAGTCTACAAGAACTATGAGCTTTTATATTATTTTTATACGAAAAAGTTCATAAAACATGTAATTTTATTTGATTGAAAAATCGAATCATGAAAGTGTTTATTTCTTAGTGAAAATCCTCTTGGAATATAAACTATTGCTAAACTTTTATGGAATGTTGTTGTTGTAAAATACGTCATAACATAAAATTTATAAACAATTATAACCATCTCTTTTTAGTCTCCTTCTAAAAGCATTGCCACATGACAAAAATCTGCCCGAATTCAGATTCATATCATGCGGCAATGCTTTATTAACGACTTTTGTTTAAACCATAGATGTCGCCTACAATTAAAAACATATAAAAAATTCAAATAGGTGATCGAACCGGTCGGATCCTTAAATCGGTCTGATTTTTGATTCGGTTAAACATATTTTTGGTGGCTTCCCTCTATAGTAATAACTAAATTGTAATAATAATTAATTTAATATAATTTTTTTTTAATTTACTAAAATTAAACCATTGCTATGAAAGAAATTATGTTAATTTTACGTAAAAAGTTTTCTTTCAAATCGTTTACTCAGCCCGAATCCCTGTTGTTTTTATTTGTGTGTTAAGTGACATCTAGGAATGGGAATAATAAGTAAGACCTATTTTATTTTATACACCGCTCTCAAATGTTATGACAATTCAAATATTTTAAACAAAAACTTACTTTGAATGGGTCATTAATTTTTGGGAATAAAAATCGATGCCAAATATTAAACATGGTGTATTTATTTTCAGCTGGGACTTAATTTAAATAATATTTCTAATACTTGAGAAATAAATAAGGCATTTATATTACAGTTAATGTTTATTGGTTATGTCGTTTATTTGTGATGCATAACAATCTGGGTTGATTTGATTTTTTTGATTTCTTCTCGCTCAATGCATATTATTATAATATATTCTGTTTGACTCTCTTTGATTTATTTTAATTTTGGCTGTTCAACGTATTGTCTTTTTTTTACCATTGATTTTAGTTGTGAATAAGTGATGACGTCATTAAATAGAATATTCTCTTTTTAATACATATTGTTGTTGTTGTAGAACGTTTTTTAATTTAATTCCCTTATTTTCTTTTGATTATATCTGGAAAATGGGGAAGCTTGAGAATCTGTGCTTTAAATGAGTTAGTCATTGAGTTGTTTATTAGTGATTTCAGAAAAAATTATTTATCTAGGTTTAATTTTTAATTCATATTTTTTCGTCAATCGAAATCGCGTTTTTTCATACAAACTCTATGAAAATAAATTATTTTTTAGTGTTTCTATGTCCTTTATTTTAAGTTCATTTTTTACATGACGGCTCTATTCATATCAAGATGGTTCTGGTGCTACTAAGGCTGCTAATGTATTATAATTTGATGCGCGCCTATTGAACTTAATAGCATCTGCACACTTTTGATTTTATCTTCATCCAGTTGTTTCATTTTAATATAATTTTCGAAACGTTGACGGTAATATTTGAAGCTTTCCTTCTTAGCATCAAAATTTTTGAATTCAATTTGAATTTATATATTTAAAACACGAGTATTGAATTTGTTTCTACAACTGTTGTTAAATATTTAACTTTGTTAAATCTGTAAATTGAGCTTTAAACTTAAATATCAACATTCTTGTATTAAGAATTATCACAAATTAAATGTCAAAACCTATTCGAATTCGAAAATAAATTAAGCTTAATTCCTATCTTTTATTTGAACAATTTTTTGTGTAAACATTAAACCTACAGGTAATATACAAGAATTTCTACCAAAATCGAATTACACACTAATTGGTTTAGAATTTTCTAAGATATTTGATTTTCAAAATGTTTTGTTCAAGAATAGTTCATCTTTACAGGTGTTGAGGTGTCAATTGAAAAATATGACCTTTTATATGCTTGGGTACTGTTAAAAGCTTTTTTGAAACATCTTTCCTCCTGAAAATATTTCTTTCAATTAACACATTAGAGAAACAATGACCCCGAGACACATCACAAGTCTAGCGATAAAAATCTTCAGTCTGTAATTATTTGCGCCAATAAAAGAACAAAGCTTGAATTCTTTGTTACGATTTAATGGGATTTAATGTAAGTATAAAATATTAATAAGATTTTGTTTGGGTGTTGATTGTGATTTTTTGTGACTTCTTGCGAATTCGGTTCAAACAAACGTGTTAAAATAATTTAATTAGTTCGTAGAAAACTAAAAGAAATTTTATCTGCAGGTGATATATGATTTTTGATTTATTAAGCTTTCAGAGGTGTGTTGTATCATTATAAATAATATTTCAGCTTTGTTAAGTTCGTTACCGTTACATACAAAACGCGATGTATACCAACAATAGTTTTCGATTTTTTTTTTTGTTTTTTTCTTTTCAATTTTGAAGACGATTTTTTGTTGATTAAACGTGATTTTATTTTTTTTTTCAGCTGGGTGTTTGGTGAATTTTTATGCAAAATGTATCAATTTGTACATTCGTTAAGTTACACAGCATCAATATTCATTCTTGTGGTCATTTGCATGGAACGTTACTTTGCCATAATCCATCCGATACAATGTAAACAAATTTTAACATCGAAACGTTTACGGGTGAGTGACAGATTTATTTTTACACGTGATAAAATTTAATTTTAAATCAGTTCGTTATTCGTGTATGCAATTATTTAATCTGAAAATGTATTTGACATTTCATTTTTATATGTGACACAAATTTGTTGCTTTAATAATAAGAAAAAAAATTCAATTTCATTTTTCCAGCTTGTTATCGTCGGAGTTTGGATAACATCTGCCATCTATTCAATACCAAAATTTATATTCGTCCGGATCATAAATAATACCTTCAGTGATGGCAGCATTGAACTAATATGCATATCAAATCGTAAACTATATAATTCAAAATTGTTTGATTTATTTAATTTCGGATTTTTATATTTAACACCGCTACTGGTAATGTCAGTAAGTATTAACAGAACGTTTAGTAAATAAATCTTAATTAATTGTTTCGGTTTAATAAATGTTCACGTAATGAAGATGGAAAATAATTTGAGACGTGCTCACTGTATCATGGATGTCATCCAGATAGAATATTCAATTACACTAAAAGGAAACGTTTATTTCTCCAATTCATCCTTCTTGTAAAAAAAAAATTCAAAGACAATATCCATACAACAGAAATCGTTGTATAAGTTTACTATGCATTTTTATGCTGTCCATAAAACAAAAGTCTATGAAACTTCTAAAAAGCTTTTATTGGAAAGAATATGTTATCGTTTCATTGTTTTGAATAAGTCCTGAACGATAAAAATTGAAGAATTATTATCTTATGTATATATGAGCCAAGAAAAGATAGTAAAACAAATCGCAATACATTTTTAATTAAAGCAATGATCTCAAAATAGCTCCAATTTGGGTAGAAAAATTCTAAAATGGTAAAAATTTGAAGATAATTTCTCTATTTCGAGCACTGTAACTGCCTATAATACTTTAACCAAATAAGGACCTCTGTGAAATTAGTCCGGAAAAAAATCCCAGAAATCGATTATAGTTCAATATGGCAATACTAATCTATATGGTGTAAAAAATGTATGTGCGCACATCAGTTGAGAACGGATGAACCGATTTGGCACAATCGTTTTCTATTATGTTTGAAATTGCCAGGAGATGGTTCTTACGAAAGAAAATTTTGGGAAAATCCTTCGGAAAAGTCGGAAAATTCGGAAAATCGAAAAATTATGTTTTGTACGGGATTTGGCGCGTATCCAAACCACATGGTCTTTTAGAAGAGAAAAATTGGAAAATCTGAGTGGAAAACTCGGAAACTTCCGGAAAATCCCGAAGAAAATTGAATTTTTTTTTCAATGAAATTTTGAATTTTTTGTATGTTTTGATGACCGATTTGGCTTAATCTTTTTTATTGTGTTTGAAATTGCCAGGAGATGTTGCAGTTGACCACGAACATGAGAGTCGCGTTACAGAACGACTCATCAACTACTGATTTTTCTAAACAACTGTTGGCGCTTGGCAACGGTCAAATTCCTGTTGATGTTTCGACCGGATTGATTTCATTTCCCTCCAATTTGTGCATGTTTACGACGTCGAAGGAAGAGCTTATCACGAAAGTGTTTCCGGACATCCGCCAAAATTATGTGAACCACGATTGGCTCAGCGAACGAGCAATTTTGGCAGCAAAGAACAAGGATGTAGACAGTCTGAATTACTTGATTCAAAACCAAATTGCTAGGGAAACCCATTGTTACAAATTCGTTGACTGTGTGACCAATCAAGACGAGGCAACCAGTTATCCGACCGAGTTTTTGAATGCGCTTGATTTGCCAGGAATATCACCGCATAAATTGATGCTCAAGGTTGGATCTGTAATAATCATGCTGCGCAATCTGAACCATCCGAAATTGTGTAACGGAACGCGATTGAGTGTGAAGAAACTGATGAACAACGTGATTCTAACGACGATCATCAAGGGCAAATTCAAAGGAGAAGATGTTCTAATTCCGAGAAGTCCTATGATTCCAACTGACACACCGTTCGACTTCAAGCGCATTCAATTCCCCGTTCGTTTGGCGTTTGCTATGACGATTAACAAATCGCAAGATCAATCGTTGGAAGTGTGCGGAATAAATCTAGAATTTCCGTGTTTTTCTCATGGTCAGTTGTACGTCGCGTGTTCGAGAGTTAGCAAACCATCATCGTTGTTCATTTATGTGCCGGAGAACAGAACGAGAAATATGGTTTACCACAATGCATTGTATTGATTTGCGTCTGTATTCGATTTAATTCCACTCGAATAAAATGCATTGAATTCTTTTGAATTCCAACTGACTCTAATTCATTTCCACAATGAGAGAAAAAATCCAAAACACAACTCAATTTTCGAAAGACGCCTGAGTTTGAATCGACATTTCATTCACTTTTCAATACATTAGTGTTGAATTCGATGAAAATGGAATGGAATGTCCACTCAACTCAATCATCTATTGAGAATAGAGTTGAGTTGTTTGATTTTTTCTATCATCAAAATTAATTTTCGTGAAGGACAAAAGTATTTGCTCGAAACGAAGTAATTTGAGGCGGGACGAAGTTCGCCGGGTCAACTAGTATATTATAACTAGCGTATTATGAAAACTATAACGAAACAAAATATATTTACATAATCTGTCGTAGAAATTGAGTATGCAAAGTAAAACATAAACATAAAATAATTATTTGTATGTGTTTAATAAAAACACTATTAGGTACGTAAAATATATTATAAATAAATTCACTTTTTTAGGTACTTCATAAATAAATTGGTTGACAATAATTCACACTGAGTTACCATTACAATATTCACTTATACAAATTATTCGATAAAGTATTTTGAAGTTGCACAAAGCATAAATTACTAGTCCCTTGAAGTCATATAAGATATCAATTAACGAGCACGGCTTTGTATAGGTTTTGTAGGCCATGAATACAGCTTGCTTATGGCCACAGTAAAAAAAATTGTATTAGCCGTTACCAAGCCGTGCTCGATAATTGATATCTTATATGATTTCAAGGGACTATATCTACCTAACGGCTAATACAATTTTTCTTACTGTAGCCATAACGTATGTGAATTTTGTCCTAAATCTGTCCTAAAAATAAAAAAAAAATACTGTGTGTGCATGTATTAGTAAAAAATCAGAATGTCTCGTTATTACGAATTTTTGTTTTAGGTAATCAAAGTTGAAATTTTTTAAACTAAGTTTAAATAAGATGGCAAAGATTACAAGACAAAATAAACTAATTAAAATATTTCGTTCTTTCCGAGAAATATTTCTTGGAAAAAATAGGAATTAAGGGTGGTTAGTACAACAATGTTTGATATGATCTCACCCAGTATATAAAAAACTTGAAAAAATGATTTTCCCAATTTTCTTGAGAAAATCCCAGGAAGCTGAAACCAAAGCGGCCTATATGCAAAGTTGACATATGATCTAGGCTATCCGAAATCAGTTTCAGTTTTGACAAAAATAAGGGATTAGGGTATTTAGGACAACGATGTTTGATACGATATCACCCAATAATTATACCAAATATTATGAAAAAATGAATTCCCAATTTTCTTGAGAAAATTCTAGGAATCTGACACCAAAGTAACCTACATAAAAAGTTGGCATAGGATCTAGGCTATCCGAAACCATTTTCAGTTTTGATAAAATAGGGGATTAGGGTATTTAGGAAAACGATGTTTGATACGATCTCACCCAATAATTATACCAAATATTATGAAAAAATGAATTTCCGAATTTTCTTGAGAAAATCCTAGGTAACTGACACCAAAGTGACCTATATGCAAAGTTGACATAGGATCTAGGCTATCCGAAACCAGTTTCAGTTTTGAAAAAAAATAGGGGATTAGCCAGGAAAAGGAACACAAACAAAATTTGGAAAAAGCGACATGAACCATCAAATGAATCACTAACACCATTAAGAGTAACAGCTGATGAGGAAAACCCCTATGATCCAGATTTAGAAGAAACATGATGTAAAACAAGAAGGAAGGGTACACCAAGATATGCCGGAAAGTTAGCGCTACAACGTCTATTTCCACCAAAAAAAATAAATTTTCAAAGAACGATTGAAATGAGAGAGAAATATTACAAAAAAATATGTGAAATCAACTTGAACATTGTAATATTTCAGTATCATTTCAATAATTTGTGGTGCTGTTTGTGTAACGAATGTTATAATTCATTAAACCACCAAAATTTTTTAACAACAGAGATTGTTTATGTGGCAATAAGCCTTATTACAAAAATGTCAATTTCTGTATGTTTGGATCCCTACCAAGTATCTAAAATATTAGAACAAGGCTATAAAATCGAGAACCCAAGATGTCAGAAGGAGGTCGAGTTATGTAATCAAAGCAGATATGTAATTTTTCCAATTTGCAAAGCGAGCCACTAGATATTAGCGGTAATAGACTTTGATAAGTTTAAAATAATTATCTACGATCCATTGGAACCTGTTAAACGCATTTTTGAAATTGGTAAAAAAATAAATCATTTTTCAAACGAAATTATCAAATATTTTAGAAAACACGTACAGAAATTTGAGATAATTTCAACAAGTTCCTTGCCTCATTATAACGACGGTTTTATTAGCGGACCACTAATAATTTATGCCATCGAATTTTTAATTAATGGTACACACATTGAAGAACTACATTCAGAAAATCCAGAGATAAATAGAATTGCACTAATTAAGTATCGCCTTTACCTAAAAAATATTATTTATGAAAATTCTGAATCCAAGGTTCAAAATTGTATGAGTTGTTTTGGGGAACTAACGGCTGCAACGCCGACGCTTGAGTATAGAAAATGTCGCCGATTTATTCATGTTGAATGCGAAGACAAAATAAAAATTATAAATAAAGAATGTGTAATTTGTTTAAATTCAAATAGAAATTTGTTAAAGTGAAACTTGTAATAATAAAATTTAATTGAATTAACATTTCGGATAAAATGAAAATGTATTGCCTTATTTATTTCAAAGTTTTTTAATTCAATGTTAGAATCTTATCAAACATGGTTGTCCTAAACACCCTAAAAACCTATTTTTGCCAAAACTGAAACTGGTTTCGGATAGTCCAGATCCTATCTCAACTTTGCATATAGGCCACTTTGGTGTCAGCTTCCTAGGATTTTCTCAATAAAATTGGGAAATTCATTTTTTCATAATATTTGGTAACAAACCAACATCGTTGTCCTAAATACCCTAATCCCCTATTTTTTTCAAAACTGAAACTGGTTTTGGATAGCATAGATACTATGCCAACTTTGCATATAGGCCATTTTGGTCAAGAAAATTCGGAATTTCATTTAATCATATTATTCACTATATTAATTTATAAAGAAAATATGAAAGGTATCTTACTTCCATCGCTTTTATGTATTACATATATTTCGTAAATAATTTTTATTATTCTTATTAAAGAAATTCGTTATAACGAGAGTTTCTGCTTTTACACTAATACATGTAAATAATAATTTTTATTGACGATTTTTAGGACAGATTTAGGACAAAGTTCACGCGAATTGGCCATAAGCAAGCTGTATCTATGGCCTACAAAACCTGAGACTATATCTACCTAACGGCTAATACAATTTTTTTTTACTGTGGCCATAGGCAAGCTGGCTCTATGGCCTACAAAACCTATGCCAAGCCGTGCTCGTTAATTGATATTTTGTATGTCTTTTAAGAATCTTAGTTGGATCTAGAAATTGTATACTTGTGCTTGTGATGGTTTCTTGCACCAATTCTTGCAATTAAAATTTACGTTTAACTATTGCTCCGCTTTTCGTATTGAAAATGTGCAGCTATTGGCTAGAAAACACAAAAAATATCCGTATAAATTTGTCCCAAAAAATATTTTTCGGCCAGGATTTATGTCAGTAATGCGACCCAGTGCCCATTGCCCTGGTGGAATATTGTCGTCCTTTAAAACAACTAAGTCGCCAACTTTAATATTGTTGTGTTTCAATCGCCACTTTGACAACCGATTTAAGGAAGTGAGATATTCCGCCTGCCACCTTCTAGCGAAATGCTGGAACATTTGCTGTGTCATCTGCCAACGGGACAAGCGGTTGATTTTTAAGTGTGTTATATCTGGCTCTGGTACTGTTGTAATGGGTTGTCCGATAACAAAATGCGCTGGTGTTAGGGTTTCAATGTGTTCTTCTAGTGACTCGCATAGAGGTCGAGAATTAAGCAGAGCTTCAATTTGGGTCAAAAGTGTATTTAACTCCTCATATTTCGGCGTAGCTTGGCCGAGCACACGTCGCAAGTGGAATTTGACAGACTTTACTGCTGCCTCACACAGGCCATTGAAGTGCGGCGATGCCGGAGGTACGAAATGCCATTTTGTGTTATTTGTTGTCGCCCAGTTGGTAATTTGCTCTTTTTCCCGTGCTAAAAGTTGTTGAAAGTTTCTTAATTCATTTGCGGCACCTACAAAATTGGTTCCGTTGTCGCTATATACATCCGTGCAAATTCCTCGGCGGTTCTGGAACCGTTTAAATGCTGCAAGAAACGTATCTGTGGTCATGTCGGTAGCCAATTCGACATGTATAGCCTTGGTTGCCATACATGTGAATATTACGAGATAACCTTTATAGGTAGAGAACTTCCGTGCCTTGTTGGTTTTGATTGTGTATGGGCTAGCATAATCTACGCTTGTTTGCAAAAATGCCCTGATAAGATTGACTCGTGGTGGTGGTAATTGTCCCATTAGTTGCTCTTGTGTAACTTTCTTCTGCCGGAAGCATTTTATGCAGTCGTGTATCACTCGTCGGACTAAATTTTTGCATCGGATTATGGTGTACTGTTTCCTGATAATTGACGTTAATAAGGTTGGTCCTGCATGTAAATGCTTGTAGTGTGCTTCTTGGACTAGTTTATGTGCTATACGGTGACTGCCAGACAAGATTATCGGATGTTTTAGATCGTATTGTTCCTTTGCATATTCTAGGCGTCCACTCACCCGTAAAATTCCGGCGTTGTCTAGGAATGGGGATAGTGATGAAATAGTACTCGCTTTGTTCAAAGGTAGGTTATTGCGCAGGTTGCTAATTTCGGCAGGGAAGCTTAAAAATTGTGCGTCTTTCACCATCATTTTGTATGACTCGTACAAATCTGCGACTGTTAAAGGACCGACATCTCGAGCTTTGAAATTGCGAAAATTGTGCTTGGCCCGGTTTAACCAGGCAAAAATCCGAATTGACTTGTTGACACTTGAAAACTTTTCAATAAGTTCCGAGATTACGGAGTTACTATAGTTTTGAAGTCTACCGGTTCCACCTTGGTAAAATTAGTTGTTGCTTCACCCTCGCCTTCTTCTGTTTTTTTTTTCGAAGCTTTGGGGGTTGAACTGGTTCGTGTCGCAGCCAGTCTGGTCCCTGCCACCACCTCAAATCTTGAAGAAGTTCATCAGGAAGCACTCCACGGGAGGCGCAGTCCGCCGGGTTTTCTCTGGATGGAACATAAGACCATTGCTGAACATTTGTAGAATCTATATATTTCCATATACTAGGTGGTTTTGCCTTCCTTTACTAGGTGGTTTTGCCAGCCAAGCAAGGACGGTGGTGTAATCAGACCATAGGGATACCTTTGGAGGCGTTGCGAGCTCCAGCGATTTGATGACCAGTGCTAGCATTCTGGTGAGTAGAAGAGCCGCACATAACTCTAGCCTCGCAGTTGTAATGTACTTTATTGGTGCGACCTTGGTTTTCGCGGAAACGATGATCATTAGTACTTTTCCTTCAGAGTTTATAGTGCGGGCGTATAGGACAGCGGCATACGCTGCATTTGATGCATCAGCAAATCCACACAGCTGCAATGTTGTAGCTGAGTTTAACCACCTTGGTATGGTCAACTCTTCCAGCATATTCAATTTACTACGGATGCTTGCCCAATGGGTTTTGACATCAGCAGGAAGTTGGTCGTCCCAGTCGAGCTTCAGCAACCACAGACTCTGGAATAAAATCTTTATTCTGACTGTTACGGGCGACAACCATCCCATTGGATCGAATATCCGTGAAGCCTCGGACAGCAAATTTCTTTTCGTAAAATTGGCTGTGGATGGCAGGCAAACCTTGAAAGAAAAACTATCGGCTCGTGGATCAAATTTAATTCCCAGAACTGATATTAATTTGGTTCCTTCGTTTATTTCTCGTATTGAAATTTCGCGATCGTCTTCTGGTATACTTTCTAGGAGTTTTGCATCATTAGTCGCCCATTTGCGAAGACGATATCCACCGAGTCTTAAAAGGGAGTTCAATTCAATCTGTATTGACTTTGCTTCCTCGAGTGTCTCTGCCATGTAAAAATCTCTTAGTAACACTTTCGATGCATTCGGATGGCTTTTGAGATGTAGTTGTGCCAATTTCCTGAGAGCTTGAGTTGCTAGAAACGATGCTGATGCCGTGCCGTAGGTGTTGGTGAGAAGGCGGTATTAGTTGATGGAAGTTTCCGGTGAGCCACGCCAAATAATACGCTGGTAGTCCGTGTCTGATCTTTCGATCCACAGTTGACGGAACAATTTTTCAATGTCTGCTGTGAAAATGTGAATCTAATTAAAATCTCTAGCAGTGTTTGTTGTACAGTCGGTCCGACCATCAATGAATCGTTCAATGATACCCCTGAAGTTGATTTCGCTAACGCGTCAAAAACTACGCGCAGCTTGGTAGTCGTGCTATTTTCTTTTATTACTGGATGATGCAGTAAGTAATACCTTTTGTGGTTTGGTAGGTCGATTTGATTTATTGGTATCGGCTCCATATGACCGAGCGATTCATATTCGGTCATGAATTTGTAATAGTTGTTATGGAGTTCAGGGCTTTTCAACAGTTTTTGCTCCAGCGAGTAGAACCGCCTGAGTGCTTGGGCGAATGAATCTCCTAACAATGGTTTGTTAGGCTTGAAAGGTAATGAGACTGTGAATTTTCCCGAACTTACAATTTTTAAGTGTTTGTCGAAATGTTCAACACATAATTTCTCTTCATCGGTGTATTGCTCGACGGCTGGTAGTTCTTTCGTCTCCCAAAACTTCTTCAATGTTCGGTCGATATTAATTTCATCTTGGGCAGTCAAACAGGTTATGTTTTTGTGTGACGTACCGCCTCCCTCGTAAATGCCTCCTACAATCCATCCTAACTTTGTGTTTTGGGCAATAGGCTGATCTGCTCGAGTTGTTATCTGACCATCAGATAAGAGAACTAAAAATCTGTCGCACCCAATTAAAAGGTCAACTGTGCCAGGCATATGGAAATTAGGATCGGCTAGTTGCAATTGATTTAAGTACGACAATTGGTCGCGGTTGATGGGCTTAGAGGGCAGGTTTGATGTTATCTTTGAAATTACATAAGTAGTAAGATCGATGGTGAATTGTGTATTTGTTCTGGATCTCATCAAGAGTGAGGATACTTCTCTTGAACAGCCAGCCTTTCCGCCATTTAACGTGTTGATGTTGAATCTAGCGTTGGATCGTGAAACGTTCAAACGGGTTGCACAGTTTTCAGTGATGTATGACCTCGTTGATGCGGAATCCAGCAGAGCGCGGCAGGGTAGCCATTTGCCGAATCCATCGCGAATTTCAACCATTGCGGTCGGTAGCAATGCATCTTCACTTTTACCATGATGTGATAAATGCAAACTCTTGACTATATTTGCATTGGCTGGTTTAGTATTATCAAAGGTTGATAACAGTGTTTTAATGTTTGTGCTGCTTGATGGTTCTGGTTCCGAAGAAACTGTTGGAATGATTGGTTCAGAATGAACTAGTGAATGGTGCCTCTTTTGACATTGATGACATCTTCCTTTAGATCTGCACTTGAAGACACCATGCCTTTCCGCTAGACAATTGAAACATCTGGAACTCTTATTTATGTATTGCCTGCGTTGTTCTAAGTTCATTTGGATAAACTTAGGGCAATCGCATAAACGGTGCTGTTGATTGATGCATAATGTACAATTCGGTAGCGGTTTGGTATCGGTGCGAAATGTTTTCGTAGGCGAACAATGCTTAGTTTGGGCCGGTTTGGGTTGAACTTTAAAACCTTCTAGTGAATTCATGCGCTTGTTCAAGAAATTGAGAAAGATTTCGATCGTTGGGAAATCTTGCTCTGACAATTCCTGTCGCCATAACTGCAATGAAACGTCATCCAATTTTTTTTCAGCCAGGTAAACTAACCAGCAATCTCTCGACTCTGCACTGGGTCCAAGGGTTTTTAGGCCACGAATTACTTCGTCACAAGTGTCGTACATTTGACCTACCGTTTCAACAGAAGGTTTGGTAATTGGTGCTTGCTTGATGTAGGTCTCTATGAATTCATTTACGTTCGTTTGACGAGTTTTTGAAACGCTTCGAAACGAAAGTGGCGGATTAGTATTTCAGCTGGACTCCGCAATTGGCCTATCAGATATTGAAACTTTTGCGCAGGCGACAAACTTGTGTTTTCGTGTACGGCGCTTTTGAACAAGTCGTAAAATGACTGCCATTCACGAGCCTTGCCGCTGAAGGTTGGTAATGTTAATCGCGGAAGCTTAAAATCTGCTGCAGCACTTGAAGAGCTTGAATTGAGGACACTGTCATTCAAACCGCCAGCAGGACCTTGAATCTTCGATCTCTTTAGTCGTTGCAATGTGGCTACGCAAAAATAATAGTTTTCATCGACGCCATCAATATCCGATTGTACTGCAGCATCGAGAGAAAAAATCTCGTCCTCGATGCTCACAAAACTTTTATAGTGGGACAGGTGGAGGAACAGGTAAAAGGAGGAAGGATGACAGGTAAAATATCGTGATATTGTTGTATCATTATATATTAGTGTTGCCAACACACTTTTCTGGGATAATTTTCGGGCTAACTTCACAGACATAGAATAAGGCGCTAATCCTGTTATTTATTTTCGACCAAACTACTACCAAAGCTTTTATCTCTTTCTACTCATTTTACACTTTTTACTCTTTTACTTTTTCACTATTTTAACTGATTTTCACATTTAAATTGTTTTTACTCTGTTTACCTTCGATTTTGGCTCATTTTACTCTTGCAACTCTATGTAATAATTATACTCTTGGACTTTTTTGTTTTGTTTATAATTTTTACTCTTTTAACCCCTCTTACACTTTTTACTCTTTTAACTCTGTCTAGAGTATTTACTCAAAACGATGATCTAGTGGCACCCCTTAAACCTTGCGAGTTTTTCCAATATTACCTTGAGAAAAACGGTAGATTATCGAACTCGCAATTTTAACTATTACAACCGTTTTCATTTTCGCACATCGGCCATGCTTCAGATAGAAATTTCATTTGGCAGCAATATGACTGTACAAATCAATGTGCTTTTACATTGAGCGGCGGTGAAAAAGTGTCCAGGCATAAAGCGTTCGGTATCACCTTTTTTGCCATACGACTAATTTTACATGAAACCATCTAATAGTGGTGTACCTCCGAAATCCAATTACTTTGATTGAATTCTTAGGTATATAAAATTTGTCGACAAAGTGATAACGGCAAAAGTTGTCACTGATGCGCTATTGAAGTTCAATGATTACATGACACATTTCAGCCCGGAAAAGGAATCATTTACGGGATTGCTTTTTTTAAATCACGCAAGAACAAGAGTTCGAGTTAAAAGAAAACCAATGCAACACACTTTCTTGGGATGGGTTGTTTCTGGCAGATTACAAGTTCAACATCAAATTATAGAGGATTTTGTAATATTATAACTACGATCCAAGATGGGATGACGAAGTTAAATAATATTGTTTTGCAGTTTTGGAATCGGGAACAAATAAATACCAAAGCTGCAAGTTTCACAAACAAAGAACAGGTTTGTGAAACTCATTTTTTTGAAATTGTTTCTAGAGCCAACTCAGATCGTTTTACCGTGGCTTTGCCCTTTCTTCACTCTCCGAAACTTTTAACTTGTAGTCACAGTTTGGTCAGCTCATTTAAGATTATCGAAATTTAAACCACCCACCCCCCTAACTCTCATTATGTTCCCTGACATCATTGTGTTATGAAGCCATCAAGCTCAACTACCAAGTTGTGATTCCAACTAGTCATTAAACGAATCATACGGTTGAACGTTCAGTCTGATTTGGTTTCCATCTTATTAGGATTTAGATGCTGGAAAATTGTAAAATGATAATCGCGTCGATGAACTACAAATTTACCGTTTTTCTATGGTTGCAACTTTGTAGCTAAGAAGCAATGTCGCACCCACTCGCAAGCAAAGTCATACAGCTGAAATGAATTTAAAAAGGAGGTGGTCAAACTCAGTAGAACTTTTATCACATATACCAGATGCTGATAAAGATAGTTTGCATGTTTTTAACAATCAAGCGTCTAGTTCTCTCGCAAAAATATTTATTGAGCAACTCTGGAAATTAAAACAAGATTGGGATGAATCATTACCTCAATCAATGCATCCAAAATGGACTGATTTTCGAAACCAACTAGCATATTTAAATAATTTCCGCGTATTCACTGAAACTTACGAATTCACCACTGATGTACAACTTCACGGTTTCGGAGACTCCAGTAAAGTGGCGGTTAGAGCTGCGATATACATATATATACGATGTAACAACCACAATAATATCACAACTACTTTGCTTTGTGCAAAATCACGCGTTGCTCCGTAAAGTAAAGTTATACTGCCAAGACTAGAGCTCTGTGCTACGCTTCGTATTGCTAGCAATAGATGTCGAAGTGCGGTCTCAGCTGAACGTTAAAGTGAATAAAATGTTTTATTGGATCGATTCTACGATCATTTGGCATTGGATGAAATCTTCAAGCTCACATTCAAAGGTTTTTGTGGCCCAGCGGAAATTCATCAGTTATCTAATATCGAAGAATGGAATCACGTTAAAAATTGCAGTTCAATCAATATTTCCAATCAGACTTGATATCTTTTGCCAAAGCCAGCAAAGTATTCCAAGGACCAGTCTTTTGAAAACATTAAATCCGTTCTTTGACAAAGATGGCTTATTGCGAGTTGGAGGTCGTCCACAAGCGTTCAGATCCACAAGGACTCTTAGCAATGATTGAGGAGAAATATTGGACAATAGGCGGACGAAAAATTGCAAAAAAAGTTGTTGTTAATCGTTGCATACGATGCTTCCACTCGGAACCATTCAATTTGTCACAATTTATGGGAAACCCACCGGAACAAAGAGTTTCCCCAGCACCTCCATTTTCTATTGTGAGGATCGATCTGTGTGGACCATTTTCTGTGCATTTCAAAGGCCGATTTAAAGCACCAGCCAGAAGGTACATCGTAGTATTTGTATGTTTTGTAATAAAGGCAATTCACTTAGAATTGGTATCCGACTTGAGTCCCAACTCTTTCATTGGCGCATTAAAACGCTTCATTGCTACATGAGGAAGACGCACCACAATATTTACCGACAATGCAACGAATTTTGTTGGCGAAAACAAAGAATTGCGCAAGATTTTCGATCAATTCAACAAACAGCAAATAAATCCGGTTTCTAGCCAAATAGAATTTTTCAACTCATTTATTAGTTTGGCATTTCATAGTTGCGTTCCGCTTAAGAAGGTCACTTTCAAAGCGAAATCTACCTAGGGTATCTCAGGAAATTTTAAATGCTATAAGTATTAGAGTTAGTAAATATCGTTTATGGAAAAGGTATCCTAATACTCAGTCTCAGTTAGGCTATAAGCAGGCTCTTAATAGAGTTGTAGTGTTAATTCGGATTGCTAAACGTAATTTTTTCAAAGCCAAGTTAGACTACTCCCTTCGCCAAAATATTTTCTAGCGTAATGTTTGTAATTAAAGCCTAGGCAGATGCAAGGGAAATTCTAGTGGGGGTTTCAAACCCACTGACATCAATAGTTATTTTTCCTCTATTTTGAACTTGGGCAGTAGTACCGTCGATTTGTTCTCTAACGCGTCCTCTAATTCGGTTTCGTTTTCAAATATTTCTCCCGATGATTTACAATCTGCTGTTTGGATGGTTAAAATGAAATCTTCTGGTCTGGATAATGTCAATTTAAAATTCGTTAAGCAAGTTTTCCCTTTCATCTCAAAATACTTGTTACATATGTTCAATTTTATTCTCACGACCTCTTCCTATCCAGATCAGCGTAATCTAAGTGAAATAATCCCCATCCAAAGATCAGTAATTCTTCAGAGATATGCTTGAATTCTTTAACTTTGTAAGATTCTATTAATCACACAATTCTTTTCAGTAAACTCTTATCTCAGTTTAGATTTTGGGTTTCCGCTGCCAAATTGATTTTTAACTATCTTAGACGTAGAATCCTCTATTCAACATTGTTCATTTCATATTTCCGTTGATGACATCCAAATTAATAGAAATAGGCGTTTAGATCAGGATTCTATTGTTAGAAATATATCTCTGATAAATGAAGGATTACTCAATATCGTTAGATGGTCTGTCTTTAATAGGCTCGTCTTAAATCCAAATAAATATCAGTCGCTAATTAAATATTCAAATGCTTTTAGGGATTTTTTTTTGGGGTGACGATTTAGTTAGTATAAGAGGTTCTTTGGGGTGCTTAGTTGTTTGTATAAAGCACTAGGATCTTCTGATAGTCAGTTTAGGAAAAAAATTGTTTCTGTCTTATCTTCTTCCATTTTAGTTACGGTGACATAATTTTATTCGATATGCTTCAGGAAAATATGAATGTCCCCAGAGATATATATTTCAATGCTTGTACTAGGTTTATTTTTAGTATTAGCGATCATATTTCTGTTTTTTTTAATAAAAAATTCAAAGTGCTTCCAACCTTTGAAAATCAATAGAATTCCAAACATTGAATTCCATGGTTATTTTATTTGACCAAAATTTAATTCCAATTTCAATTCCAATTCCTTGGTCAATTAAAATACCACTTACATAACGTATTTTACTGCATAGTACTCTGTGGGAGACAACGTTTGCAACGAGAGAACGAGACTTCCGATGAAAATTTGACACTTCTTAGCAGTCAAGCTGGAAGACAACGTTCTCAGTGGGAAAATGACACTCTCGAGAAAAAATTTGACACGAATTGAAAGTGATGCAGCTCGACATCGATCTCAGCGAGAGAATGAAACTCCCCAAGTACTTCTTCCAAGATTTCAAGGTGATGCATCTAGGCACCGCTCTCAGCGGGTAAATGAAGCTTCCGGAGAGAATTTCACACGACGTAAAGGTGATGCAGCTCGACGTCGTTCTCGACGTGAACAAGAAGCGCCTGATGAGCGTAGAGCCTGACTTGAAAGGAATGCTGAGCAGCTAAACGAGAAGTTAGTAAATCTGTGGCCTTTCAAACAATTGCCAGAAATGGCAAATCCAAGACTATATGGGTAAAATAGACACACTTTGCTCCAAATGCTTTTCACTCAATTTTGCTTGGGAATGAACGGGAAATGACAAAGATATGTTTACTTGATGCTGCGAAAAGGGTCAAGTGAGGCTGGAACCTTTTCAAGAATATTCTTTCTCTCTAAAGTCCTTAATGAAGAACGAGCATTACGTGCTTAAAATAGTTCATTTGCCTTTGCATAGACTGGAGCAAGCATTAAACTGGCGCCTGGATTTGGGCCGTATTGCTTTCGAATGTGTGGTCAAAATGTTCATTTAGCTGGCACTTTGCATCCTCCAGAAGATGAACCAACAAAATTTGCACTAATTTACATTTTGGATCCGGGGGATGCTGCTATACAAAGAATGTCCTTCTATCTGAAAACAAAGATTGTACGGAACATTTGATGAGATATGAGGTAGAACAGCAGGCAATTATTGCAGTTTAGCAAGCTGGAATACAAATTCCCCAGATTATGCTTGCAATAACGTGTTATAAGGATAAACACGTTGCAGTCGTTTTTCAAAGTGAGGATGGCACATAATTTTGCATTTACGACATGATCCTAATAATCCGAATTGAAATTTGAAAAGAATCGATATATTAAATCCAGATTTGGATCCCATGACTTATCCCATCTTCTTTCCTTCTGGCCAGCGAGGATGGTATCCAGACATTGCCAGATTTCATACTGGCAGAAATCCCCCGATTGAAAAATCTAGGAAGAGGGTTACAATGAGAGAGTACTTTTCACATCGTCTATCACAGCGCTAGCAATTCATACCCATACTTAATGACAGTTAGCTGACTCAGCAATCTATTGAGGATGCCTACGTTCGTGCCGAGGCTAACGAGTTGTGATGAGTCAAAACACATCAAGACACTCTGCGTGCTAAAAATTACAAGGGATTGATGGATCATGTGAACAATGGAACTGGAAACGCTGGGAAAGTAGAAAAAGCAATAATTTTGCCGAGTATACCTTTCAGAGGAGCCCAAGAAACATGCACCAAAATTACCAAGATGCTTTGGCTATCGAGACGAAGTTTCCAAAATTGAAGGAGATTACGGAGACCTTGGAAACCTCCTTGGTTCCCCGTGTTTTTAACATTGCCAATATCGTGAAAGCTAAAATTCCTGATCGAAATAAATCACCGAGACTGTACGAAGTAGTTACACGGCACATGATACAGACTCCATATGGGGAAGCCCTAAAAAATCCGAACAGATGGTTGGTCGATAAAAAGTATTCAAAGGGGTTCCCGAAGCCTTTTCAAAATTCGACCCTGGGATATGTTGACGGATACCCAAAGTATAGACGACGTAAGATTTTGCCTGTAAAAATTTTGAAACCACGTGATGGACAATAGCTGAGTTGAATAATTGCCATATTAACATAGAGATTGGTTCGTCAGTGAAATCCGTTAAATATCTCTTCAAATACTTCTACAAGGGTCATGACTGTGGTAACTTTGCAATTGAGGACAAAGCCAGATATGTGAGTGCTCCGGAAGCTATTTGGCGAATATTTAGCATGCGAATGCACGACCAAACCGACAAAATTCATAGGTTCCCTGTACATCTTGAAAACAAATAATCTGTTTGCTTCAGAGAAAGTGCATAACAAGCTGCTATAGAACGTGCTGCCTCGAGGGATACAAAGCTTACTGCATGGTTTAAACTGAATGAACATGATGATAATGCGCGAAAGTACAAATATACTGAAATTTCTATACACTGTGTGTGGGACCAAGAAAAAACTCGATGGAAATTACGAAAAATTGGGTTCGATAAGGTAATTGCAAGAATGTATACGGTGAGTCTCAAAGATCTTGATAGATATTATCTTAGACTGCTACTGGGATAGTCTTAAAACCTCGCCAAACGAAATATCGAATGAACAAAATATCGAAAGAAAAAATTAACTCGAATTTTAGAATATCGAATTTCAAAATATTTTGTTTTGAAAATCTCGAATGCGAAAATTTCGAAAATTAAAAAGATATGGTAAATAAGGGAATGGTAAAAATGCATTTAATTTTTTTTAATTCGATTTAATAGTGCTCAATTCAAATTTTATTAACAAATAAAAAAATTTATATACATATGTTCTGAGCGAACCTTTTTAAAAAATCCAAATTATCAATATTTTGCCTTTTTTTCAAAATTCTTTTAATTCTTTTATATTTTATCAAATTTTTCTTATTTAATGGCTTCATTTCACCTATTTTCATTCGCTCTATATTATTTTTAGATATTATTAATTCTTTTGAAAGATCGTTAATTATTTTGTAAACACCAGCATTTTTCGTTCCTACTACTGTTTTTAAGCGCCGATGCCATGCCTCAACCGAATTTTGAGTACGGGGGAAATTGTTAGCATCAGCATCGGCAACCGACCAGAATTTAGGTTCATAGTGTGGTTTACCTTTTGATCCTTTACCACTTATATATATTTCTTTGAACCAACAAGCTGAACGTTTGACATCCTTATCTTTAACACTCGAATAAAACGATGAGAAATAACTGGAAACTTCATTTGCCGGTACAAATGCTAAACATTTTAAGATTCGTATTTGCAAGCTGAATAATTCCGACGTTCCGTATTTTGATGCGAGTTGTTCCTTTTGTACTTTTCTCCAAATTATTTGGCTGAAATGAAACAGGCACCCACGAAACTCTGTGTTTGGAAAGAATTCTTCAGCGGCAGATTTAATCGTTTTCTCGAAATCTGAAATTATCATGCGTGGGGCTAGTTTAATATTCCAGTCACAAGCAAGTTTACTTAGTTCATAAAAAAACTGAGTGTAGCATTCTTTGGTTTTGCTACTCATCAAGCAAAATATTAAGGGCACACATTCGTCCTCAACCTTTCCATGTATTGTGAATAGTTGCCGTAGAATTAATGGAACTACATGGAAAGTTCCGTCCATTAACCAGCAATCCGATTCTCCCAAAATTTGTAAGCTAGAATGTGTTCCAAGTAAAATTATTTTTTGCTCATTAAAGTCGGATTCTTTTAATATAAATAATTCGCCTTCACAATATCTAATATGTTCTGGTATTGCGATATCAGATAAATTTCTCGGTTCCATTAAACTATTACGTCTAACTCGATAAATTTTTGATTTTTGAGCAATTTTGGATGGTAGGTACACCCTGCATTCCTCTGGAGTCTCGACTATGGAATTTCTTATCACTTGCGACGGTGTAGTATTGGAATTTTTAGCAACCGATTTCAGATTGCGGGTGGTACGAGTAACTTCCGATTCCCATGCATTAGGGCTGTGATTATGTTGCGACGGCTCTTTCGTTAACACGGTTTCATCATTTACTTTTCTACTAATAGCGCGTCCCTTACAACCTTGAGCTTTCTTTTGAGAACAGCACCAGTAAAATACATTTTTTAATTTTTTCTCTACTACATACGCATAACCATTCACTATCAATTTATCCTTGCCTTTATTTGATTTCAATAGGTGAACTTCCATGATGTATTAAATTATCCTACGATATAAATTGAGTTATGTAGTTTAAAAAAATTATTCACATAAAAAATTATATTGCAGTTATACCAATTACAATAAAATAGTGTTCTATATTTTCAAGCCTTAAACAAGATTTAAATACAATTTTAATCTTTATAGTCACTGAATTATAATTATTATTTAAAAAAAAAATAAACGTAAAGCGCAAAATTCGCAAGTACACTGAATTTATTTTGATGTAAATTCATTCGAATTTTATGTTGTGTTGTGAATAAACAGAATAATATGTATAATAGGTACAGTAATATTTCACAATTATTCCTGGATCGTTTTAATTTTTTTGGAAAAACAGTTAAGTAATTTTTTCATTTATATGAAATCATTTAGTTTGGATCATTCACAATCATGTTTGACCACAATAAAACGCTCGTTTATTAAACAATAAATTTAGGTGATTTGTATTCCCGAATCTCGAATAATAAAAATAATTTTGTAAATATTATTTGCGGCCGCCGCAAATAATATTTACAAAATTATTTTTATTATTCGAGATTCGAGGTATTTTTCGAGATTTTGAAATCGACATTTTGAAATTTCGATATTTTGAAATTCAATATTTTGTAAATTCGAGATTTTGATTTCGACATTTTGATTTCGATATAACGATCGTCGAGGTTTCATGACCAACCCACTGCTACTCTGTCATGAAAGTGGGACAACTTGCTACGAAGACTTGAGGATATTGCTACGAAGACTTGAGGAAAGGCCGAATGTCGGAAGGCCGAATGTCGAAAGACCGAACGCCGAAATGTGCCCGTATGGCCGAATGTGTGGAAAGACTGAATGTCTAATGACCGATTGGGTCGAAAGGCCGAAAGTGTTGAAAGGCTGCATGTCTAAGCCAAATGGGTCGAAAGGCTGAATGTCGAAAGGCCGATTGGGTCGAAAGGCCGAATTTTCGCATATTAATGTGATCAAATTTTGTCAGAAAAAATTTATTTCTTTTTCTTTTTTTTAATATAATTAGTTAATTCTTAATTATAAGACAAAAAAACGTAAAAAGATTTTAATATTTAAGGCGATTTACTATTAAACATTTTTATACAAAAATTTTGATAAAAATATAAATTTTGAAAATTTTCATTCATAAATATGTAGATGAAAAATTAAAATCAATTTCGACACAAACGGCCTTTCGACATTCGCCCTTTCGACGCAATCGGCCTTTTGACATTCGGCTTTCGACCTATACGGTCTTCGACATATTCGGCATTCCGAAATTCGGCTTTTCGATATTCGGCCTTTCGACCCTTTCGGCCTTTCGACACATTCGGCCTTTCGATATTCGGCCTTTTGATATTCGGCCTTTCGGCGTTCGGCCTTTCGATATTCTGCCTTCGACATTCGGCTTTTCGGCCCTATTCCGTTAGTTTGTTCAACCTCTAAGGAAGTTGCCAGAGCCATATTGTTGTTGCTGGACGATTCAGTATGGCAGGATACACTCGATGACGCGCAAGTTTTTGCAATGCCATATCAGATGAGGCAAGTATTTGCATTCATTTGTTCAATTGGAGAGCTCTCGAGTGCAAGATTGTCATGGGACAGTAACAAATTGGCCCTGATTGAAGATTACTGTCACTGGTTACACGGTAGAAAAGAAGAGTGTGGGAACCATGATAGCGAGCAGCATGCTTTAAGGGATGTGAGACATACGTTTGTATTATTATCACTCGACTGGAAGAGGACATCTACACTACATTAATCCATTACTTTCTTGAGAAACGAGAGATAATTTTGCTGGCAGCAACGACCGGAATTGCAGCAAATCTGTTTTTGGGAGGAAGAATTAATCATTCTTTGTGCAAGCTTCCTATTCCAAGTTTGGAGAATAGTGTGTCGAATATGAAGAAAAATTCAAATGAGGCAGAGGATATAACAAGAGATAGGCTGTTCATCATTGACGAATCTAAAATGGCCTCAGGTTATGCTATCAACACAGTGGACAGATTATTTAAGGAAATTATGCAAAACGATTTAACTTTTGGTGGTAAGGCAATTCTCTTTGGAGGGGATTTTGGATAATGTCTGACTATTGGAAAAATGTATTCAGAAGTGTAAGTCTTGGATTCATTTTGGAAAACTTAGCTTAAAAGACAACATGCGATGTAAGGACATAGATTACAACAAATGGCTGCTACATTTAGGAGATGGGCAGCTTCCGAGGACAGAAGGTTTAACAGAGGATGTCGTCAAAATTCCCTCAAAATTTATTTGCACCGGTTTTTTGATTTAGAAGAAATATTTGATACAAATATACGTTCAGATACGATTGGGTCAATTTCGAAACATCATTAGTATGCCCGTCACTCGGTTGTGGAAAATGATGAGGATACGAGAAATAATTCTACAGTGGAATTTTTAAACAGCAGTACTTTGTCTGGAATGCCTGCGCACCGACTCATTTTGAAAAAAAGACTCTTCTGAGGAATTTCAACACAAAACGTGGGCTTTGTAATGAAACTCGGCTGATTATTAGAGACACGAAGAGGAATATATTGAACGCTGATGTCGTAACCGAATTTATTTTACCGAATTAATCAAACGGTGCTGATTTGTATGTATGTCCATTACTTGTTTTCTAAAAGGTCCTAATAAATTGTAATACACGTGATGTATCGTAAGCCTGTTTACAAAGGGTTTTTCTTACTAGTTTTTAAAATAATCTGGCAAATGGAAGGTACCAAGTGCGTTAATCCACTTCACCTTTGCTCACTTTCTATAGAATTTATTAATCGTCTCGAATCTCGCTACGTCGAAATCTCAAAACCAAGCAAAGAGTAACTACAGTAGATAATTCTCCGGAATAATTTCCGGAATTCGCAATAATTCAACGTGAATAAAATTTTAATGAGGAAATTGTTATCGGTTGCTGTTGGCGTTTACACAGCAGTCATAATATAAAACCCAATATTTTTTTATAGAACACGACAGATTGATTATAAAATTCATGAATAAATTGTTTGAGCTTTAATAAACAATCAGTCAATCAATCAATCAATCATTATAAGAGCAGCCATTCATAAAATATACCAAAAATGAAAATCAAGCGGAATGGCATAAAATTTGATTCATAGACACACACACATACACATACGCAGGCAGAAAATCATAAATAAATTTTCTGTTGCTTAATATCATTCAATTAGGAAGTTTTTGTTGTTGTTGTTGTTGTTGTTTTGATGTATGCCTGCTGTTCTGTATATAAACGGCATGATTGATCATAACCATCCCCCACCCCCAATGATAAAATGTAATGGGAAATTTATTTTATCGTTTTTGATTTATTGTGGTATATTGCTGGTTTCGTAAGAACACTGACTTATTGCTAGATACACATACTGTATTACAACAAAACCACAACATACTAAAGTTTAGTTTATGGTGTACAGTTTATAAGAAAATTTTTTGTTTTCTCAAAAAGTCTAGTAATGCTGCAGATAAGATAATATGGTTATTTGTTTATTTCAAGATTTCTGTGTGTACCTACCATATTCATACCTCTTATACCAATAAATCTAGATGATTGATTTATTAAGTAATCAAAAATATTTTATTGGTATTTACAACAACATAATATTTGATTACCGTAAATATTTCCAGATATTATACAGCCGTATCGCAATTGCGTTGTGGAAAAGTTCACGCGGTCTCGAGCGCAACATTATAATGAAAAGTACATCGGCCAATTCGACATCAACACAGTCTCCAGCGACCATAAGCAAAAATATACCATTCCGGATGAGTGTAAAATATGATTGCAATAATATAGAATGTTCTTCGAATCAGGTAAGAGAAATCAATAAAAGGTTGAAAATGTTTTTTTTTTTGGATTGAAATTAATTTTCACAAAATATAAATACAAAATTCAATTACCGTTCATTTGAATAAAATTTTTTAATTTATTTCCCTCACATTATTCAATTTTCAGTTGGGTACAGTCAGTCCGATGCCGGATAAAGTGTATCGCGGTAATACGTACATGCAACGGCATGGTGCTCAATTAGCACAAATTTCTCATTCATCGCAGAATGTTTTACGGGCCAGGCGAGGTGTTATACGAATGCTAATTGTGGTCGTGCTTATATTTGCACTGTGCAATCTACCATTCCATGCACGTAAATTGTGGCAGTACTGGTGAGTGATCATTTTTTTTTTTTTTCGTTATCTTTATAGGCGAATTTAATTGCCTTCAACTTTATTGCTTGAAATAATCAATAAAACCAAAGTAATATTTAAGTCTGACAACATTAATAAAATTTATTTTTGCAATTTATACTAAAACGAAATGGTTATTTGAAAAATACGCCAATAACAAGAATAACTAACAAACTTGGCACATCTTTTAGAATTTTTATCGATTTGTGGAAGGCGATGGTCGATAAAAATAAAACAAATTAAAAAGCTCTTCGATATACATAGGAAAATGACACGACTGCGACATTATTGTTATGTTTTCAGTACGTACGTATACATACAAACAAGTATCATCAATCTTGTTTTTTGTGGAAGCCCATTTTTATTCATTTCAAATTTTCACTTGAGCTGAGCCTAAGAAATCTTTGTTCAAATATACCTTACTTATCGTTTTTATGTTAACATTGGATGGGATGTCATTCAAATATTTTGTTGTTGTTTAAAATTGATTTGACAGATTTGGTGTGAATTTGAGTAGACGGTTATTTTTTTTTTTTTTTTGATACGATATTTGGGGTAATTCGATGAGTTATTGCTTTTCCAAATAATTTAGGTCAACGAACAAGGGGGTTGATTAGTTAACGGTTGATATATTGTTAGCTATTAAAAGATGTTTTACTTTTATTTATTGCATATACATATAATAGTGAAATTCACACTCCCAGACTTATTCAGTAAAGGGAAAAAATCTATATGCAGCTGGGCACAAAAACCCGAGGACCAAGCTACATATAATTCAGGTGATTACATAAATGTTTGAAGTGACCAGCTCGTTTCTACATATAAAGTTAGAACGGAAACCATTCCGGAGCAAACAATTTTTGGGGAAATATGTGAACATGAAGAGTATCTTCAATGTGAAATTGTTCTGGTTGGTTTTTTGTATTATTAGAATTTAAAACTAAACGGTTTTAGTACTTTTTTGTTCATTCTTTTTATTCGTACAAATTAGTAGGTGTACATTTACTTAGTTGAACTAAAACCTAAAACATTTCACAGTTATTAAATATTGTAAACAAAATAGTAGTAATTATAACAAAATATAAACTTTTACAAATTTTAGTTTTAATTTCCTAAAATAATTTTCTTTTTACCCCTATTCTTAATTTATTTGAATTAATGCACTAAACGAACAAAATGATCAAGATGGTCTGTCGATTTTTTTACTTCATTTCCTTTTTTCGGAGCCTAAAGGTATAAACAGAACAAGAGCGATAACTACAAGCGACGACTTTAAAATACATTTGTCGGCCGGCGATGTCCCCGTATTAAATACAACAAGAGCGTCAGCGACAGACGACAAAATTAAATAACATAATAAGCAACATAACCTAAAATATTGTTTGACTAGTTCAATTAATTTTTTTTCAAGCGATATTATGTTTAATGAATTAAAAAATAATAATTTAAATTAAATTTGGGTAATAAATTTACATTCTTTGTTGTTAAGGGAGCGAAAACATAGGATTTGAAAATTGACAACCAAAAATTTGCAACAACCAACATAACGACTCAAAAATCAGTTGGTAACATTACAACGCTGGCGACAATGCTTTCTGTGTATTTTAATTTGACAGGCGTCGTCGCTTGTCGTTGTCGCTCCTGTTCTGTTTATACCTCAAGGGACTATTTTACTTTATATACGTACTTTTTTGGTATCGCAGGGCGTATTTCTTTGTGTATGAAAATCGAGTTCGTTTTAATTTGTGGAATTAAATATTGAAGCATTTTTATTTTTAAATTGCTTCGCTATTAACACTCCCACCTGGTGAATATGCTGACGTTAAAGAATTTTCACCATTCATATTAAGTTTGCCTAGTTTTGTTGATGGTCTAGTATATAATTCGGTTGCTGTTTTTACAATACTGCACTACGAATTTGATGTCCTTTACCCCAATGAACAGCGGTTAGCCGGTTACCACGACTACTTTCGGCCAATTTCCACTTGGATTTCGTTCGTCGACTATAAGCACTACATCTCCGATCGCCAGCGGTGGGGTCTTTTCGAACCATTTGAGTGGCATTCTTCTGAGTCTTTGCTGATGAATTTTCCCCACTTAACGCCCCAAGCAGAAAGTGATTAGTTGTTATGGCTTCGTTTTCGGCGGTTAAAGGCAGATATGTTAATGGGCGCGTGTTAATAATGTTTTCCACTTCTGCCAGGCTAGTGTGCAGAATTTCATCGGTTAATTTTGTATTACCCAGGATTTTATACAGATTCGTTTTGACACTTCTAACCATCCGTTCCCATGCATCTCCAAAGTGTGATGCCGATGGCGGAATGAAATTTCATATAAATGAATATAAGCGCTTCTGAGCCTCTAAACTCTTGTTTTAATTTCCTTTCAGCACCCTTAAAGTTGGTACCGTTGTCAGTATATATTTCGAGTGGGTTACCTCTTGTCGCCCGGAATCGAGGGAAGGACTGAATGAAGCGCTCGATGGATAGGCTTGATGATACTTCTAGTTATATAGCGCTTGTGGTTAAACAGGTAAATACAACACCCCATCTTTTCTCGGATCGTCGTCCTACAACAACATAGCTGAAAGGTCGACAGAGTGCCGCAAGTCTTGCCGGTGGTAGCGGAGCCATTTCTGGTGGTTTTGGTTTTACTTTTTGCTGCTTGTACACTAGGAAATCGAACTGGATTCTTCTCATATTGACCTGCCTCAATTCATTAACAACGGTTTCGTTGTTATGATATTGATACATAACATGGTATTCGGGAACACGTAAATATGTAATTCGATGGTCACCAGGCAAAATTTTCTTGCGTTTCGTGTTGAAGGGAATACAAGTTGCTGCATCAGTACGTTCGCGAACTCTAAGAACTCCGTTTTTGTCCAGATGAGGGAATCATTTAAAAATTTATGTTGAACGATCTCTTGCTGGTATTTGTCCCATTGAGCTCGCTTAATGGCATTGGCTTGGAGCGTTTGATCAGTGACAGAAACACATGACGGGCTCTATTTACGTTAACTTGGGCTCGAAGTAACTTTGCTCGTGTTGAAAGCTATTGGCGGTTTCACGGATATTATTATTATATTCGAAACTCCTCGGTGGGGTTGGCGTTTTCATCTCGAACTCGTTTCATAGTTTTATGAGTTCCCAGTCATATTTTCTTTCCTTGCCAGCTAGTGCCACTCATTTTTCTTCGATTTGTCCAGGCATTCGGTTATTCGGAATGCCACAAATTGTTTATTGTTTCGGGCCTCAGATGTCAACTAACCAATTACCATTTTTGAATCTGTCCAATAGTGCTTTGACCCGATAATAATGGAATGTGATTTTATAACTGATGAACCCAAACGAGCACCTAACACTGCTGCCATTAGTTCGAAACGTGGTATGGAGATCAGCTTGTTGTTCGGAGCTACACGAGTATTTGATGCAACCAGCGAAGTAGTGACTCCATTAGATGTTGTTGTGCAAATATAGGCCACCGCTGCGTATGCGTTCTGAGTCGCCATCAACAAATACGTGCAAATGGATGAGTGTGAAGTTTATGCTAAAAAAAAATTACAAAAAATTACACTGTTAAATTAACTATTTTCCAATTGGAATTTAAATTATATGAAAATTTAAATTTTTTGTAATTTTGGATTTTTAGTACCACCAAACAGATTCTTTTCACCAGAAAACAGGTTCTTTTCATCTTTTAGATAGCGACCATCTGTTTATATCGTTAACCAAAAGCATCCAATTGTGTTGAACATTACTATATTTCAGATAATTTAAAAGTTGACTGAATTTTGATGGTTTAAATAATTATTTAGCGCCGATCCTGGAAATGTCCCGAAGACCCCGCACATTTCTTAGAATAGCTAAGCCATATAGCGGTCAATGTCACCAAGCCGATCCAATTATGATGAACTATAATATACTTCACAGTTTTTGGAATTTCAAATAATTTTTTCATTAAAAGTTTTATATCGCCGACCGCAGAGATGTCCACAAGATCTTGCCTATATTTTCGGATAACTTGGCCATGTGCCAGTCTACGTGGTTAACCTTATTCAATTGTGATGAACTATACTATACTTCACAGAATTTCGAATTTTTAATAATTTTATTAGTTATATAAATTGTTGTATCTCTGATCACAGAGATGTCCACAAGGTCTGGCCTATATTTTTGGATAACTTGACCATATGTCAGTCTACGTGGTCAATCTTATTTAATTGTGATGAACTATACTATACTTCACAGAATTTCGAATTTTTAATAATTTTATTAGTTTTATAAATTTTTGTATCTGTGATCACAGAGATGTCCACAAGGTCTGGCCTATATTTTTGGATAACTTGACCATATGTCAGTCTACGTGGTCAATCTTAATCAATTGTGATGAACTATACTATACTTCACAGAATTTAGAATTTTTAATAATTTTATTAGTTATATAAATTGTTGTATCTCTGATCACAGAGATGTCCACAAGGTCTGGCCTATATTTTTGGATAACTTGACCATATGTCAGACTACGTGGTCAATCTTATTTAATTGTGATGAACTATACTATACTTCACAGAATTTGGAATTTTTAATAATTTTATTAGTTTTATAAATTTTTGTATCTCTGATCACAGAGATGTCCACAAGGTCTGGCCTATATTTTTGGATAACTTGACCATATGCCAGTCTACATGGTCAATCTTATTTAATTGTGATGAACTATACTATACTTCACAGAATTTCGAAATTTTAATAATTTTATTAGTTTTATAAATTGTTGTATCTACTATAACTATAAGTCCATGGATTTTTTTGAGCTTAAATTGTTGTTAATTTCATCTACTAGCTCTTGGAGTGTTACAGGTCTTATATTTTGGTTAACCACTTTATTTACTGGAATTATATTTTCTTTAGCTGTTTGCCTTGGAAGAGGTTGAAATGTATCTTCAAGCTAGGCTACAAACAATGCAGCTCTCGGATTTACCACAAAGTGCTAAAGAACACTTATCGCCCATTCCATCGTCATTCTTGATACAAGCTATTTGTACTTTAGGCCCTTTACGACTTTTAGTTGCTTTCCAAAGGAAATAATTAGAGTCCTTTTTGCCAGAAAGGACAGCTAGGTATTCGCTAAAAGATTTGATCTTGATTTCTTTGATAAACCTTTTCAATTTGTTGTGGTGCTCGGTTCCTCTGCCAGATTTTTCGCGCTTTCCGTTTTTCTCTAACCAAATCTCTCACTTCTACTGGATAGTTGATGTGTTTTTCCGTTTGATAACGAGTAGGAGGAGTACTCTACCACGCTGCTTATAGTATACTGTTTTTCAGCAGCTCTAATTGAATATCATGTTCTGCCGGAGTTTTATTTGGTACATCTAATTCAGTATTGTCTTCGACTAGGTTCCTGCATAGATCCCAGTTTGTTTTATTATTTGTTAACCTAGGCAGATTTTCTTTTTTTTGATAATGAAATTAATGACAGGCGTCCGATCAGACGAAATTCCTTCACTATCTTATTTGTATCCGCTGGCCAATACGTTGGTTTACCTCCAGAAAGCAACTCGCAGTTTAAAGCCCGACCAGCAACAAACAGCTCCTTATCCTTGTTGGTTGTTAGTATTAAACCCCAATAATATGTATTTTTAACATTAAAATCGCTTCCGATTATGAGGATAAAACCGAACGCAATTTCACAGCGGATGGCAATATATTGTTACGTTTTTGCCTTGTCACTCAAGGTTCGAATCACTGGATTGTGAATAAAACAAAACCAACGAATTTATTTATTTCACAACAAAAATTAATTTAACACAATTAACTAACAATAATTCAAAAAATCACTTAATTTTTACACAATTTTATTGATCACTTTTCCCTTATAATTTTTATTTCTCACTACAACACTTTTTAAAACCATTTTAATCTTCACGTTATCGCTTACCAAATACTAATAATCCAATTCGATCTCGTTCGCCTTTTTATATACACAAACCAAATTTCTAGAAAGTTCATGACGTTTCCAGTAAGAATAGTGTAGAAAAATTTGATCATGGAAAATTCCATTTTAGTACAGTAAAACATTGAGCTATAAATATAACTTGTTCTATTACAATCTAGGTGTCACCGTCACAATATTGAAGATGTTGTGACAGTGACACCTAGTGTGTAATAGAATAAGTTAAAATTAATAGCTCAATATTTAACTGTACTAAAATGGAATTTTCCATGATAAAATTGTTCTAAATGTTTCTACACTATTCTAACTGGAAAAGTCATGAGCTTTCTAGAAGTTTGGTTTGTGTATATAAAAAGGCGAACGAAATCGAATTGGATTAGTAGTATTTGGAAAGCGACAGTGTAAAGATTAAAAAGGATTTAAAAAGTATTGTAGTGCGAAATAAAATTTATAAATGTACAGTAAAATTGTGTGAAAATTATTTAAAGTGATTTTGTGAATTTTTATTAATAAACTGTGTTCTAATAAATTTTGTGTGAAATAAATAAATTCGTTGTTGATAAATTAAATTGATTTTGTTTTATTCACAATCCAGTGATACGAACTTTGAGTGACAAGGCAAAAACGGAACAGTATGTTCATTGCCTTTTAATTATTCCGCCTTTGTAATGTTTGATGTTTTTCCTTCACAAATATGGCTGAGTCTCCTCTCGCTTTTCCTGCTGGGTTGATGGCGTGGTAGCACTGGTATCCTCGAATTCTATGAAAATTTCTAACTCTGGAATTTATTGCAACAGGCCATTTGCATTCCAATAGGCGATTCTGAATGTGTTATTCATCTTCATAGATTATTAAATCATGGAAGTGATTTCATTCACTGTTTCTTGCTTATTTAACTGTTTTTTTTAGTTTCAGGCTTCTATATTCTTTAGAATTTTTTCAAGTATTAGGCTTTTTCCGTTTTCCCTGTTACTTACTGGTTCCCGCTGTTGTGCAATATGTGAGTATGCTTTTCGACCTATTATTACATTTGTTTGTGATAGTTCTACCGCTGGGTTTTTGAACATTGCCCTATTAGTAGGCACTACACGGTTTAGCGGGCCCTGGCGTTTTTAGTTTCTCAAATTTGGCAGTTTTTTGACTATTTCACATCCTCTATAGTTAGCGGGTCGCTCTTTGTTATAGTTTACGCATTTTGGAGGCGTAATTTTTGTCAAATTACAAACTTGGGCGAGATGTTTCCCCGAACATTTCACAAATCTAGGCTAGATGGAGGTATCAAGAAACTAGGTTTTCTTAACGCTTTTGCCTTAATATTGAAATTTGTTTCCACTTTTTCTTTGCTATTTAATGTAAGCATAACCAATGGAAGCCTTCTATTAATTTTGATCACTTGACCAGTTACGATTTTTAATTATTTTAGGATATTTACCGCATCCTCTATTTTGAAGCCCTGGTGTTTAGGGTCTTCGATTATATCCTGCTTTGTACAGATTGGGTAAAGACCTCTGGCCATCACTTTGATCGGGCGATTATTTTTGTAACCCATCCTTGCTTTCGTCTGTCAGCTTTGCAGTCAAGGCACTTTAATTTACAATATCTGTTGTATTGATTTTCCATATATTGTTGTTCAGTGCTATAAATCTGTATTTGTTTGTAGTCTGTGATTTCATTAATGATTGGATAGTACCACATTCAGGTACATTGGTGGTGGTGCTTTTTCCTTAATTTTTGTAGGTTGGTTTTCATGATCGACTATTGGGAAGCTGCAATTTCTGAAGAAGATTCTACCCTCCATTTTTTTGCAGGTCTTTTCTTCCTTCAGTTTCTTCGTTTAATTCTTCTTCGTCAGTGTGGTACTCTATAGCATACTGTCCCTCTGGTTATAGTTTGCAAAGCATTTTTCTTACCGAACTGTGAAGTATCCTGTTCCTCAGGTTCCTTTGCTTGTAAAGAATTTTTCAGGTTCTCATTTTCTGCGGAATTCCACATTTTTTATGTCAACACTTCTAGTTGAGGATGTTGGTGATCTTGGCATTATAAAACTTAGATATCGACGATTGAAAACCCACTTGCTAACCCGTCAAATTCGCCGGCTATGAGTATCCGTTTCCCTGCGCCGTAATGTTTGCTCTTTCCGGGTCCGCCAAATTGATTATTACATTCAGGGAACCAGTTAGCTTGTTTTGGTTCCAACTCCCATTTCTCCCTCTAATATGTTCTTCTGGTGCAGCGGCTTAGTTAATTTTGATATATAAACTTTTTTCCTCTATTCCATACCCTTAAGAGTGGGTTTTCATGTTTCTAACTTCAAAAACATAAGACCTTCATAGAATCTTTCAACCCCAATTTCATCCACTTAGAAGTTTCTTTTTTAAAGAAATAAGTAGCCTTTGAACTTCCCCAAGGTTTAAGTTATCTCCATATCAAATTTCTTCAAATTCGGTTCAACGGTTAAGCCGTGAAAACGTAACAGACAGGCAGATAGTTTAGACATATAGACTTTCGCATTTAGAATATCGCTATATGGATGTTGTATGAGGTATCAACCTTACTTACTGGCTAGACACTTTTAAATATAAAAAATTCATTTTGGATTAAATTAAAATGAAAAATTTAAATATTCAGAAATGTTCGGAGGACTAATATGGAATTCCCCATATACAATTTAGAAATCGATTTTGCGAACCATATTGAGAAAACAGAAAATTGAAACTTCTTCGTCTTTCTTTTAAGTTTAACAATATTTAAGCGTAATTTATAGCGTGACCTTCATTGGATTAACGATATATCTCTAGGAAAGATGATTAAAGGTTTCTAGAATATCAGGTGCACCTTTAATTGTTTAACTTTCAAAAAATTACATTCAACACAACACAGAAAACTTTTAATCCTAACACTTGAAATGCTTGTGCGAGTGGTGTTGTTTTTACAATATTTTGTTTAAAACAGAAGTCGACAAACGGTGGAAGGGTAGCTTACATTTAAATTTATTTAATCCACCCTATTTAAATTTTTGCCCATGGTGTATAAAGTCATACGATTACGTTTATAAACTAAGTGGATTACAAACAAATGAAATATTAAAGCATTTATCGAGGGATGATGTCCAACCACCAGTGTCGACTAAGATACTACATTTCCGACTTGAAAACAAAAACATTTAAAATTTAATCATCATAATGAAACGGCAAGGAACTAAAAAAAAAAAAACACTTTATGTACGGAAATAAGGTTGTTTCTATGACGCCGTATATAATTAAATATTTTTTTGTTTGTTTTTGGTGGAAATGTCGGTTATGGTATCTCATGCTATTTAATTAAATAAATTTTACAAATTCTGAGAACGTGCACAGCTAAAAAACGTGATCATAATTATTACAATAAATGATATTTTTAAAATGTTGAAACTCAAGGGACGTTAATTATTGAAAGGCCGTATTCCTCCCACCGACAATTTTCGAGCCTCAACCTAACAACAACAATTTTCATAAATTAATATTGAAAAAAAAAAAAGAAAACTCTTTGTTGTTGATAAACAACACCACAAGGAAACTGAACATTTATTTATAAACGCAAAACAAATTTATTCAGTTCTTAAGTGGATTATCTCGTCAGCCTGGCAAAGTAAAATAAAAAGAAATTTAATTTTCTTTCTTTTAAATTATTTTATTTAAATTTACAAATCTTGTCCTTATTGTTCGTGTGCCTCCTTATTTTATTTTCACATACCAGTATATAACTTCAAAATTTTATTTATTTAAATGAGTTCAGTTTATATACAGCGTTTTACTAGACAGCGTTACTAGGATATACATACCTAACCAAGTACGAGAGTAAAGTAAATCACACGAGGTTTAGGTTGCTCTAATACAACATAGTTAGTTGGGAACGAAATTTATATATGTAGGTGTAAGAAAAAAATCTACTGCTTCACTCATGTATAAACATTTTCCAATTTTCATTTTTTGTTTTTGTTTTGTGGCTTTTCTTTATTTTTCGGGTTTATTATATATGTAGGTCTGGTATTATGTTAAATAAAGTTTTGCGGTATACTCGTTAATTAATATAAAAATAAGTTATAAAAATATTTGTGCTTTTTATTAAGCAATTCCATCAATCAAATGTATACCCACACATTTAATCGAAATTGCCGAAATTGGTTTAGACAGATAAATACGTATTCGTGGAATTAAATGAAAATTGTGTAAATAATTTAATTAACAAAATATTCGGGAGTCAAATGACATGAGTATCGATCTCTTGGATTCAAAAAAGATTTTAATTTGTGTGGATGTTATCAAGTTCATTTAAATGGTAAACAATTCAAACGATTTTTTATTTCTATAAAATGGATTTGTTTTGGTCTTTGTTTGTAATGTGGTAGCAACTTTTTACTCAGATTCTTTCTGGAGTTACTATAATTACCCTTAGCAGGTCTACGCAGTTTACTCTAAAAAGGATATAAAAATGTTTCTTTCCATACATTAAAATGGCATTCGAATCACTGAAATAGAAAATTTATAATATATGTAAATGAAACACTAGCGAATAATTCAAGATTCGAGTATAAACTGATTATTTATTAGAACATGATCTGATTTTATAATACAGAGAGAGAGAGAGACAGAGTATTAAAGATATGACAATATACGTAAAGCTTAATTCTATACATCGACATACATTTTCTTAATTTAAAAGTTTATAACGAATTTTACTTTTAACTTTAATTTGAAATTAATATTGAAGTCGATCAGGCATCCTTCTGTCCCGCGTCGAGCGTCTTAATGGTGAATCCGCAGGTTGTTCTTGATATGTGTTAGGCGGTAACACACTGGTTTCAGTTAGTGGCATCTCAAGATGTTTGGAGATCTCCTTAGAAGTTGTCAGCTGGGTGCTTAGTTCAATTGGTTTCCTAACAGGAGAAGTAATATTTGCAGGTAGAAATATTTGAACCGGTTGCTCCGATTTATGAACCTCGAATCCCCTAGACCTAATCTGAATTTGGTGAAAAATACGTATCTGCTCTCCAGCCCTGACTACATATCGACGTGAACCCAAAACTTTGAGGATGACACCGGGCTCCCAGTTATATGTTGGATTTAAATGAATATACACATGTTCGTTGTTCGCTCAGCCAACCCGTTAGCTTGAGGTACGTATACTGGACTTTTCAATGGTGATATGCCATTACATTGACAAAATTTTTTTAAATCGGATGAATTGAATGGTGGCCCGTTATCTGTTACCAGCTCGCACGGAAAACCAAATGTTCAAAATATAAGCTGAAGCTTAACGATAATGTCAGCAGTTGTTGTCCCATTCATTATATTTACTTCGATCCACTTTGATGTCGAAACAATTATCAGCAACCAAGTTCTTCCCCCAAAATGGAAAAAATCGGCATGAATTCTGTACCACACTCTGTCACTCTTCGGCCACCGTGCATCTTTGAAGTCACCTGGATTTACATTTTGATATCTTTGGCAAACTTCGCAAGTTTTGAGGGTATTTTCGATCGATTCTTCGATGTTTGGCCACCAGCAAACAGATCTCGCCACATTTTCATCCTCAAAACTCCCGGATGATCTTCGTCCAGCAACTGGAGTATATGCGTTTGCAACAACGATGGTATAACGATACGGTTTCAACAAACTAGGCATCCACTTTCGAGAGTGAGCTCATTCTTGCGGCCGAAATATGTTTTCATATTCAAGTCAGTCATTGAACTAGGCCAACCTTTTTTAACATTTGATATCGTTTTCGCTAGTAATATATCTTGTTTCGACTCGCAGGCCACATCCTCAGGACCAATTGGGATCACGTTAACTTCCGAAAATGCATTGACTGAAATCAGGCACCACCAGATCTTTACCCTTGCGATATTGTATTACATAATGGTATACGGATAAAATGTTGGCCTATCACTGGAGTCTATTGGCAGCGGTGCTTGGTTTGCTTTTTTTAACGTCAAATAGCGCTACCAACGGCTGATGATCAGTCACTAAAATGAAAGGACGACCGAATAGAAATTTATGAAACTTTTTTACACCGAATAATATCGCTAACGCCTCCTTGTCAAGCAGTAAATAATTCTTTTGGGCTGGTGATAGGTTCACAGACGCAAACATTAAAGAGCGGTCGTCTCCATCCATTTTTTGACTAAGAACTGCACCCACTCTAAATGAGCTCGCATCGCACGAGAGGTACAGATCTTTCTTTGGATCATAGTGAATTAATAGGTTGTCAGTGCTTAGCTCCTTCTTGCATTTCACAAATGCATCAGTGCAACTCCTTGTCCAAACGAAAACCACATACCGAACGTTATACCTTACGAGTTGTTGAAAAACGGTTTTCACGTTACGTAAACACTACATTTTATCCACCGCAGCTACCAAAATGTCATCGAAATAGCAAACCGTTTTTGGGCAACCCTCGAAGAATTTCATCCATTATTTTTTGGAAGATGGTAGGGGCACTTGGGATACCGTAAGTGAGCCTCGTATATCGAAATAACCCCATGTGAGTGTTGATTGTAAACAACTCTACCGAGTCCTTCGCTATTTTGACTTGTTGGTAAGCGCCAGCCAAGTCCAAAACTTTGAAACAGTTACTTCCTGCGAGACTCGCTAGGATATCGTCGAGATTCGGTAACGGATAGTGATGAAAATCAATCCATATGTTTACCGACACCTTGAAGGCAACGCAAATCCGAAGGCTCTTATCCTTCTTTGGAACGACAACGATGGGGCTCGCCCATTCACTATGTTGAATAGGAACCAACACACCAGTCTCAAGCATTTCCCTCAACTCCAACTACACCTTTGGTTTCTGCGCATATGGCACAGAATAAGGTTTGCAAAATATCGGCTTAGCACCTTCCTTTAACACAATGGTTGCCCTGAAATTATTCATGGATCCAGGCTGCTCGGAAAACACAGAAGGAAACTCCATCTTTAAATCCGACACAAGTGACTTTGAACAGTCCTCACCGAGCCCTCAAACGCTCTCGGGAAATTCCTCGCGCCACGATGGCATCAAGCTATCCAGGCACCCGATGTCCGGCACGAAACACAAACAGCTCCAATTGTTCCTCATGTAATTCATATTTAACGCGAACTAACACTTTCCCACCAATTTCCAACTTTTCACCGTTAGCAGTGGTATACTGCTTTGACACTCTAACCAACCGTAACTTTGGAAATTTCTCACAAAACACTGCCAAACCGATCACTGTTATCGCCGCACCGGTATCGATTTCCATTTGAATAGGCACGTTATTCATCAATACATGCATCACCTCAGCTTTCGATCGTTTGTTTGAAATACCGTTAACAAAGTTAAACGAATTAAAGAAATCTTCATTTTCTTCTTCTACCGAATTAATTTTATGGTTGACTGGACAATTTTTACCATGAGCTCCGCCACATTAATCACAATCTTTGTTCATATCTTCATTGGATTGACTTTGTTTGACCACACTACTCGACGAACCGAATTTCTTTCCACTAAAGTTGATTTTCATAACTGCACTACCACTATCGTTTATGGTTTTCGACTCCAAAAACCAAGCTCCATACTGACCACACTTTTATAAACGCATTCAAATTTGTTTTCACTACTTTCGGACAGTAACTTTTTTTTGAATAGTTTCGTTTCTTAAACCACAAATTAATCGATCCCGTAGCGCATGATAAGCGTTTTAACTCAACTGTATAATCCGCTATTGATTCATTTGTATGTTGATCACGCTTATTAAATCGAAAACGTTCAAAACTAACAATTTTTGTCGGATCATAATGATTTTTTAACAGGTTTACCACTTGATCAAACGTTTTAGATACGGGAGAATCGGGGAGTGTACACAAATTGTTCAAAGTGTTGTACGTTTGGACTAATTGCGTACGTAGGACTAATTGCTCGAATCTTTCGATGTACATACGTCTCGATATCTGACTTGCTAATATGGATAGATTCTAATGCACCGATTAAAGACATTTTATTCAACACTTTTGAACTTTTATTAATATTAATTGAAGATCATCCAGATTTTGCTAAGGGCAATATCAAAGATCCGAATGGGGCAGAATCATCAAGTCAATTATATTATGTTTTAACCGAATTTCTCAATAGTATGGGGCCTCCAAATAAAACATGGAAACTTTGGCGTAAAATAAGAACATTTAGTACAGTAAGAGAGTGTATAAATATTCAATAATAAACCTTTTATTTTAGGTATGGTATGATTTGAAAGAGGAAATCCGGACAAAATTACGGTAAGAAAAAAATTATGTTGGTAGTACTGGAGAGGATCCTAAAAAAGCGCCTATTTCGCTAAACCACGAGCGAATTATTACCCTTCTCCATCTAATAGAATCAGTGTATAGGCTAGGCGGTCTACGTTTTGGAGGAGCAATGGATAGTCAAATCCCAGATGAAGAGAATTTTAATTCTCTCAATGATATAAACCCCAAAAATTGTTTTACCAACAGAATATCGCAACATCCATCACCAAATATAAAAGCGTTAACATCCAAAATCTCCGTCCTCTCAACTCCTTCAAACAATACAACCGTACACTACCCATTCATTATTACTACAGTTATCACAAATAGCCCGAATCAAGGGCGTTCAATAACTCTAAATAAACAGATTTTTGAAATCAATAAAGAAACCTGGAAATAAACCAAATCGAAGAAAGGCAGGCACAAATTAAAGAGAACCACTATAAACTTTTAATTGTACAGTCCGTTACAGTTGATTAAATCCAATGAAAACAATGTAGGAAATACCCTTGTATGATTTAATTTTAACCCCCGTGTTATTTGGGTTTTTACTAAAAATTAAAGAACATTATCACTAAAATAAAAGGCTGAACATTTTTTTTTTTTTTTTGAGTTTTAATGTCGTACATTTTGTTATTTTGTTGGGAAGTACCAAAAAAATGCATTTTTTTATTATTACATGTGAATAAATCAATGCTGAAATGCTGAGCCCAAAATAGACAGATACGACTTAGATGTCATTTTTTGATTTTGAAAAGCTAAATCAATCCAACCGTAGTATGAAGTACCTCCCCAGACCATAACCCCTCCTTCCCTGCTATGATGTCGATTGAGAACTAGCTCTTCTTTGCGTAGGTCATGGAAATAATAGTTATAACCATCGGGCCTGTCTAAATTGAATTTTTTCTCTTCCGAAAACACGAGTTTATACCAATAGTGACTTTATCTTAATTTTCATCCGTTTAAGATGTTTAGCTTTCTGTATGGCGCGACGAACGGTTTGTACACAGACATTAACACCGGCTTTCTCCTTGATTCTGTGAGCAGATAGAGCAGAATTGGAGCAATGCGAATTATTTTACGCTTATCTACCGGTTTTAATTTCGAAACAGAACAGCCTTTCATATTTTTCCATAGTTTTCAGGATTTCTTAAATAATTTAGCACAACAGTGTGATTTCGGCCTAGTTTTTCGGCAATGAATCGGCTCGAATGTCTTTGATCGTGGTAAGCATCAATTTTCCCCTTTTCAACAATTTACAACACTAATTTAATTTTTATTTAACATTTTTTATTGTAATAAAACTAAACAAACGAAAGGAAAATGAACTGGATTTATTCAAGTGTAACAATAAAAATGAATGTTTTTTACCGTGTTTAAATGAAAAACAAAAAAGGAACATTTCCATAGCCAACTAGAAAACAAATTTTTAGTCATTTGATTAGTGATGAAATCATCTACCTTTCAGTATAGAAAAAACAATAGCGATAGAATCCAAAAGAGTGGATTGAGGTTTATTTAGTGAATTTAATCTGCTGTAACGGACTGTATATTACCAAAAAAAAAAAAAAAAAAAATGGATGCACTTCCGAAATAAAAAAATTAAATTTTTATTATGTTGCATAAAAATATTCTTTTTATTTAACTTATAATATTCATTATTCTGGCCCTATTGTGTTCTCCTTGTTGTCGAAGAATGTGTCTGCTAGAATGTGCTGAAACAGCATTTTCTGCTGTTTCGCTTACTGTATCGTCGAATTCCACAAGGTCGTCAAATGCACAAGGGCGTCAATGCAACACAAACATTACAATATACAACGTTCGACCGTTATTCTGATCTTAGAATGTTTGGTGTTCATGTTTGGCGGTTGTGTTTTTGAATGTCTTTTTTTTTTCAATATGGCTGCTGAATGAAAACGTTGTGTTGATGCTGAGCAGAAATAAATTAAAATTTAAATAAATAATAGTGATATAATATAAGTTTATTTACCAAATTATTTAAATAAGTGATAAAGTTATTTAATTACGCAAATTTTAGAATTGAGACAGTGGCTAATTTAATTAAATTATAATATCTTAAAATCGTCTGTGATTATTTGTGACGCCATAAACACAAAAAAAAAAAAAAAAAAAAAAAAATTAATAAAAATAAAATCGCCTTATAAATATCGAGTTTCAATATTCGATTAATATTAAGTTAATTATTGATTGATTGATTGATTGATTGCGATGTACGATCAAGCATTAAGCAAGTCTCCCGTATTATAAATGCGAATACCACACCGCTATACCCATGTTGCAACACGACACCATAACTGTCCCTTACCAAGGAAATATATACCATCATACTCCACTTTTCATGAAGCCAACATAGCAATACTTCACCCCGTAAAGGAAGGCGCCACATCGATAACCACATAAGTCTAATAGTTGTGATATCCGCCCCTGGTCAGACGGCCGTCGTACACCTTTTAACATATAACAAAATCGAGGGATGGGAAAGGAATGTTAGCAACAAAGACTCAACCCGGTTCCAGACACCTAAGTAGTTGATAGTTAGTAAATTGGTTAGTAATATATTTTTAGTAATTTATTTAGCACATGACAATACAATTTAAAGTTCATCTACTGCTCCAACTCCTGTAAGGTTGTTTCAGGTTCTTCAAGACATTCCCAAATTTAAAATATGCATTAATTCCTTCTAATAACTATTTTAAAATTAATTGAGTGTAAATTTGATTTTCTGAAATAAATTCTAGATCAATCCCTATGTACCACAAATAAATAACCATTAATAGTTTGACAATCATTCAACCAACTACCTTCTAGCCATCGTGCTGTCATCACAGCCATTGTCATCTTGGTCGAGTTTCTCAGGAGTGTTCTAAACTAAAACCATTTTAACTAACCAATATGAATACTAATACCAAAACTATCATTAACAAATATACCAATAAGTATGAACATTAACACCAGTACGAACACCAATACCAACACCCACTTCAATACCAATACCAACCTCAACCATAATATTAAGCCATATGAATAATTCAACATCAACTATAAAATTCTACGGGAATGTTAAAAAATTATAAATTGCTAAGTTATAATTCAAATTCACAGCACTTGTTTCATTTGCCACCCACCGTTCTCCTGTAGATAGTTAATTAAAGGTTTACTTACTGCAACTAGATGATTCACAAATAGAAGCTGAAAAAATATATATTTTATATATTTAACCATACTATTAAAAATTCAACTAATCGGCAATTTCCTAAAAATCTTGCAAAAGGATATTAGTAATGCTTAAATTACTTATTTATTTACTCAGTTAATGATGTTTAAATTAATTATTATATACTACGGAAAGGTTTAGAATATTAATCGTTTAGTTAAATACTACTTGTACCTATATATGATATTTACTAATAAGACTCAAATAGAGTTTCCCAGGTTACTCTGAAAACTAAATTGATTTACTACTTAATTAATAGCAATCAACTTATACAATTTATATAATGTCGCGTCAGAATTTGATTTTCTGCTGTTAAAATCGATATATCACCTCTGAATTTGATACGTCATATCAGAATTTACATAATATCAGTGTTCGAAATATCGTGTCAGAATTCAAAATTTCATGTTAAAACTTGTTAAATCTGCAGAATTTGCCATACCAAGCCTCAGCTCAATAAATAATTCATAAATTCGATGGCATAAGAGAATTTGAATTTACGAATTTTAAGTCAGAATTTGATTTGTCCTGCAATAATTAGAGTTAATGCTGTCTAAATCCGATATGTCATTTTCTGAAGTCAAAATTTCTATTTTTCTGTGTCAGAATTCTATATACCTGTATTCAACATACAGAATATGAATTTATAACAGCGTTTGGTATGTCAGGCCAGAATTTGAAGTATTTCTGTATCAATTCAATATGTTAGAATTCGTTATGTCATGCCAAAATTTAAAAGGTATTGTCACAATTTGAAAAATGTGTCTTGAAGCCTTCAGAATTCCATATATCATCCCAAAATTAGACCCGTTATGTCAGAATTGTATATGTGACGTTAAAATTCGATATCACAAGTGAAACTTTATGTGTCGATATTTTCACTTTTGGCATATTCGCCATATCCTTTCAGAACTTTAAAGGTCTAATCAGATTTTGATATATCATCGCTCATAACATCAGAACTTGACATATGTGCATCAATCTCAAAATTCAACAAAATTTATTGAACTTTGGTACGATACACCGAATTCCGACATAACACCCCAAATCCAGAGACAAAACATCGAATCTTAAAGTCTTGAGATAATGTGTATTTTTTAAACAAAAATGTATTTTTTAAACAAAAACTATTAATTTTATTTAAAATGTCCACATTGACATGTCTTTTTAAAAAACACAAATTTTTATTTATACAAAACAAAAATATACAAATTTTAAAAAACACTTATGGTTAAAATTATCTTTCTTAATGTGAAAATAAAAATAAATTTGAATTAGGAAGACCGGTTTCGGATTTCATCCATCGTCAGTTCCAATAAATTTTAACTACTGAAGTTTGCATTGTAAAAATTTCATTACAATGCAAACTTCAGTAGTTAAAATTTATTGGAACTGACGATGGATGAAATCCGAAACCGGTCTTCCTAATTCAAATTTATTTTTATTTTCACATTAAGAAAGATAATTTTAACCATAAGTGTTTTTTAAAATTTGTATATTTTTGTTTTGTATAAATAAAAATTTGTGTTTTTTAAAAAGACATGTCAATGTGGACATTTTAAATAAAATTAATAGTTTTTGTTTAATAAATACATTTTATTGTGAAAAAAGCCACGGCGTTATGAATAATATGGATTCCTTCCATTTTTATTGTAATTATAACTTGAGATAATGTATCAACGAATTCAGTATCGCATGTGAGAATTCGATAAATATCTTTAGCGTTTAACTTCAGAAATTAATTTTGTGACATCATAATTAGCGTTATTTATGTCAATGTGGTATCACAATAGACCGTCATCGGTCTAAGTGTGCCTAAGCAGCCACTCCAACCTAACCTATTGATGTCAAAATTCGATATGTCGTGTCTGACTTGATAATCTGAGAATCCCACGTGAATCTATGTATTGTTAATACAAGTCCCTAAATTTTAGAAATGAAGATTGTCTGTGTCTTCAAAATATTCAATGAGACTCCATTAGATATAGACCAATCTAATATGTTGGATAAATCATTATTAATTTTATTAAACGGTTCAGAAATATTATCCTTAACGCCCCCAAGGTAAATTTGACAATCATCTGCATACAAATGGTATTTCGAATATTTCAAGACCTGCGGTAGATCATTGATAAATAGGGAGAATAATAACGGCCCAAAGATAGTTCCCTGAAAGACACCAGAAGGAATACGTTGTGCATCAGACAACTGATCTTTTATTAAGACTTTTTGATATCTGTCCCATAAATAAATACATAAGCTTAAGCGCAGTTTTATCAAAGTTAAAATAAAGCATCAACTTTTGCAAAAGTAACTTATGATTTAAACAGTCAAAAGCTTTGGAAAAATTGAGCAATATCAATACAACAAAAACGTTGCTCTGATCAATCATCGATAACTTGAAGAAGATCGGTGCTTGTACTATGATTATTTCGGAAACCCGATTGAAACTATGTTAAATATTTATATTTTTTTATATGGTCGTTAATTTGATCACGAATTAGAATCTCAAAAACTTTAGATAATACCGATAACATACTGATTGGTCTAAGATTATCCAGCGAGTCATTATTTTGTTTCTTTTTAACCGGAATCACTAAATTTGTTTTCCATATATCAGTAAATTCAGACCGCATGATACAATTATTTATTAACGTACGTTAACGGTGAGATAACAAAAGGTAATATATTCTTTAAAAAAATTAGATTCATTGCAGCTGCGTTAGATTTTATGCTGCAAATACTTTTCAAACTATCTAATTCCATTACACAGCTAACTGAAAACAAATTAGAAGTCAAACTACTTGTAGCATTACAATCTGGAAGAGGAAAAACAACCGACTTGTTAGGTATGTTGCAAAAATAGGAATTTACTACAGCAGGGTCCATGTCGATTAAAACATCAGGGTAGCGATTTTGGTCGCAATTTGAGGATTGAGTTGAGAATTACCGGAAGGCAATAGTATTGGTAAATTATATTGGTGTCCAAAGAATAGAGAAAAACAGAGAATAAACATTTGAAAAATAAAAAAATAAAAATCAGTGTTATCTCATGCGTACGAAAGGAATGTTGTACATATTTTTATTTCCAGTAATTTTCTGCAAAATTTAAAACTAATAAAATTGTTAATTGAATAATGATTTAAAGATAAATCAAAATTAGCTAAAAATGGAAAATGAGTCAGAAAAATATTTATAAACTAGAATTTTATTAATAATTTTAAATGATGAAAAAACATACGACGTACATCCTGCTTGCCCATCCCAAAATCACTAATTTACTTATATTTTTCACATTATCCCTCTAATGGCAAATTCGATGTTAAACAAAAAACTAAAAAAATGATGGGCGGTTTTTTTTGTTTTTTGTTTAACATGATGCAAATAAGAGAGATAAAATGATACGAAAAAGAGGGATATAAAATATACTGTGGAAAATATAAGAAGTAAATTAGTTATTTTGACTTAGTGTTAATTCAAACGCAGGAGAGGAAGGATGTACGTCGTGTGTCTTTTCATCATTTAAAATTATTAATAAAATTCTAGTTTATAAATATTTTTCAGACTTATTTTCCATTTTTAGCTAATTTTTGTTTATCTTTAAATCATTATTCAATTTATCATTTTATTAGTTTTAAATTTTACAGAAAATTACTCGAAATACAAATATGTACAACATTCCTTTCGTACGCATGAGATAACACTGAATTGCTTTTTTTATTTTTCAAATGTTTATTCTCACATAACTCAAAAAAAAAAAAAAAAAAAAAAATTTAAAATATTATGAATGTGGCCGACGAAGAATGTATAGATTAAAAAACATTTATTTATGCTGCTTTTTGGTTTTTATATTGAAGATCACGAGCAATTTTTTTGATTGCGTATATTGTTTTGAATTTTTTTAACGAAGTAAATTGAATGTCTCGTTTACAACAACAATAGATAGAAAAACATGAATTCCTCATGTTAAAAGATAGCGAAAAATAACTCAAGGCGAGCGGAAGTAACAAAAAGTTAAACCGATTTCACCCGCTTAGCTTATTTTTGATACTTACCATCATGAGAAAACACACTAATACAATAAAAATATTTGACGGCACACAATAGCAAAATGTATATTATATGCCGTGTACATATACAAAATTCTCAATCCTCAATCCTCATTTTGCGACCAAAATCGATACCCAGATCTACTTTTCCCTATGCCAATCGTATTAATATTTCACCAAATTCTTGCCATAGTTAGCTTATGGTTAAGAAAATAATAATTTTGTTTAGCGGCTCTAATCAAATCAGTAACACAATTTCGTTCGTTCTGATATATTTTGCGGTACTTTATATCGGAAGTTTTCTAAAATTTAGAAAAGGCCTGATCCCGAAGTAACATTCTATGAGCAATTTGAAAATGAAACCAAGCAGCTGCAGATTGGCCATCCAGTACTCGTTTTACCGGGACACAGTTTTCATGAATAGAGTATAAGCACTCATAAAATACGTGAAACATAGAATTAATGTTATCGCTCGAATACATCCGACCCCAATCAGCGCCCAAAAGGCAAGAAGAAATTGCTGCATTATCTATGTTACTATATAGTCATAAATAAGCTTGTTCCGAATTTTGACCCGTTTAGACTTCACTTTATAGGAGATGAGTAGAAAATCATGATCGGATATATGTGGCATAGTGTATTGATTGAACCCCAATATTCTGGCCTGTTCCGGATTAGAAACAATAAACTGATCTAGCCACGATGGGCCACGAGTTGATGAAAAATGAACTGAGAAAAGGTTATTGGATTTTAATAGATCATGGAATATATGCGACCTGTGAAGGATATTAAAATTGAAGTCACCACTTAATACGAAATGAGTATATCGTAATACGAAAGAAGATAGTATTTTCTGGAAATCATCCAGGATTGTAACAAACTACTATTAGATTTGTCATGGAAGGAAGTTTCATTTCACCCATTATAACTTCAGTTTTACCATATGTACCTGAATGAATTCTCTTGAATTTGTAAACATTTTCTGTAGTATATACAGATCCCACCACCATTTTTATGTGTTGTGTCATACCGTAGAATAATATAGCCATTTATGGTAACAGATTGATCATTGATCTTACACGTAAGCCAGGATTCCGCCACGCAAAAAAGATCAATGTTATGAAAATCAATTAAAATTCGAATTTGATCTTTATGGCAAAATAGACTGTGAGCATTAAGAAATCCAATCTTTAAACATGAACCATCACCATATTTCAAGTTTTCGTCAGAAGTATTGTGTATATGCCGATAGAGATTGAAGTGTGAAAACCTAAAATACAAAAAAATATTAAAAATAAATTTAAAAAAATCATTAAAACTAGAATAAAGTACATAACTTTTATAATTACGATCACCTTGTTGAATGACCGACGAATGATCACTTTTAATAAGTTCATTACTGCAATGTTGCTGTGGCAGGAAATTTCTTTTCACGTCTTACATTAATAAACGGTTTAATGGCACACTGTAGTGGCCAAATACTACCAACCCAACTTTAAACGAAATATAGCTTAGCAAACTTCTATCAACATTTTTTGGAACAAGTTCGTGACATTCGATTTCAGCCACTGAAATATTCAGCTTATGACTAAGATAATTTTTAATATACTCACTAGTTGTGGTTGGTTTAAAATTTGAGACGTGCAGGTAATTTTTTGGTTCCACCATTTCCAATTCGGTGTTGACTTCAGTTCCAGTTATGACATTTTGCGAGCTCAATTTGTTAATGCTGTTGGTGTTGTCGACGTTGTTGTTGATAGATTGCCCAGACGTGGTATTGTTGTTAACAATCATTGCGCCCATTTGATCTTGGGAGACAAGGTTGTTTGTCCCCGTTTGAAAATTATTTAACATATTAGTCAGCAATTTGCTAACTTCACAGTTGTAAAAACTTAACGCAAACATACGTATATATTTTATCTTTTTATTACGTCACAAATTAAAATTTTCAACACATTTTATTTTCTACTATGCACAAGTTTGTTTTGAATTAATTCTTAAATTTCGATGCAGTAAAGTGTTCAATTAAATAAATATTTGTTTTCAAAATGTCAAAAAGATTGTGTAAAGTGTGTGCCTGACCGTTTTTGTTACGTTTGTGGTGAAATTATATTGAAGAAAGGATATCCTATAACGGAAACACTCAAAGAAGCCTATTTTTGTTATTTCAAAATTCGTGTCTCTCACCAGGATAAAAAGTGGGCTCGTCACGTGTTTTGTGAAAGATGTAGAAGAACGCTAAGCTCTTGAACTGCAGGTGAAAACAGATGTTTGAATTTTGATATGCCAATGATATGGAGGGAACCATCCGTTTGTTCGTTGATTCAACGAAGAATAGTTTAAAGGGAGCCTTCTACATACTGGTAACGAAAAGCCTTCTATTCCGATAGGTCACGCAGTAAACACCAAAGAAACGTATGAAACAATGTTAACACTAACTGAACTTAATAAATACAAAGATCACAATTGAATTGTCTGCGGTGATTTACAAGTAATTGGCTTACTCTTGGGCTTGCAGAGCGGCTTTACAAAATATTGTTGTTTTTTGTGTTTGTGGGATTTGAGAGAAAAAGAAGACCATTATAAAAGGAAAGACTGGCCAGTTAGAAACAAATATGTTCCTGGTGAAAAGAATATAAAGCATAAGTGTCTGATACCTCCACAAAAAATTATTTTAGGGCCGCTTCACATTAAATTAGGTTTGGTGAAAAACTTTGTCAAGGCTTTAGACAAGACTAGTGTAGCCTTTAAATATTTATGTTCTGCTTTTCCTGGTCTATCTGAGGCGAAACTTAAGGAAGGTGTTTTCATCGGGCCGCAAATCAAAAAATGTTAAGTGATGAGGTATTTCAAAACTGTCTTTCGAATACTGAAAAACGACTTGTTATCCAAGAGTTCCTAGGCAACAAAAAAAATGAAGATTACCGACAATTAGTTCCTAATTTATTATAAAACTTTCAAAGAATAGGTGTCAACATGTCCCTGAAAATTCATTTCTTGCACACACACCTCGACTTCTTTCCTGAAAACCTCGGAAACGTCAGCGACGAGCACGGCGAGCGTGTTCACCAAGACTTGAAAATTTGTGAGCAAAATTATCACGGGGGCACTGGGACGAAGCTATGTTAGGTGACTATTGCTGGTCTTTTGTAAGAGAGACAGATACAAAAAAATACAAGAAAAAACCTAAGGTAGTTCATTTTTAATTTTTTTAATATTTTTGTGCTACTATGTCTTGTAAATAAAAAATAATGTTACGTTTTTGCCTTGTCAATTAAGGTTCGTATCACTGGATTGTGAATAATACAAAATCAATTTAATTTATCACCAACGAATTTATTTATTTGACACAAAAATTTTTACAACACAGTTTATCAATAAAAATTCATAAAATCACTTTTAATAATTTTTACACAATTTTACTATTCACTTATAATTTTTATTTCGCACTACAACACTTTTTAATTCACTTTTTAATTCCTTTTTAATATTTACTCTGTCGCTTACTAATAATCTTACAAGTTTACTCTATCGCGTTCCAAATACTAATAATCCAATTCGATCTTGTTCGCCTTTTTATACACCCGCCTTTTTTTACAAACCAAACTTCTCGAAAGCTCATGATTTTTCTAGTTAGTTAGAATAGCGTAGAAACATTACGTAATAATTTTTATCATGGAAAATTCCATTTAGTACAGTAAAACATTGAGCTATTAGTTTAACTTATTCTATGACACGCTAGGTGTTACTGTGGCAATATGTACTCGTAACTTATTCGCCTAAATGTCATTTTCAGAGATAATTTTTTTCAATGAATCATCTTTTAGGGGAAATTCAATATTCAATTTAATAGGACAGTAGGTTTAACCGGACAATAGTTAAGCAGTTTTTATTAGTCAAAATGAAAATGAATGAAATTAAATAAAAGTGAAATTAAATAAATAACTGGCCTATTGGAACATATTACAAACCGTCAGTTGCGCCAAATTCAACGTCGAAATCCGTTCAACAGAAATCAAAAGATTGACATTCGAATGTAAAATGTAAGATGTATGTAAAATGTCACATGGTCGATCCTAGGGGTCAGCGATATAAATAACGGGCAATATATATACGGCATGTTGCATCAAATTTCAAAGACGAGATTTGTTCAACAAAATTCAAAAAACCGATATGCGAATATTGTTTCTGGCATATCTATATTGTATAAGCCTTATATGTAAAATATCATATGGTCGATCCCTGGGCGATATGAATAACAGGCAATATGTATACGGAATGTTGCAGCTCGTTTCAATGAAGAAATCTCTTCAACAAAAATCAAAAAACCAACATGCGAATATGGTTTCTAGGATACTGGGTATCTATTGTATTGAATTTTCACTGAAAATTTCAAAAAGTCGATCCCTGGGGTCGGCGATATGAAAAACAGGAACCATATTCGCATGTCGGTTTTTTCCGTACACATATTGCCTGCTATTTATATAGGCCGCGCTTGACCATCGACCATTTCGCGTTCAAATCCTATAGGCTTGTTGGCATTTAACCAACCCTAATATCAATCTTTACTGATTCCTATTTTATAGGCAACTTTTTGGGATTTATTTGTAACTTTTTTGAACAAAATATCGCCGCCTGAATGAATACTATTTATATATTACACACACAAACACATTTTTTGATATTTGGAAAGAATTTCACTTCGGTGTAAATATTTTGCATACAAATTTCATGCTTAAAAATTTTAACTTTAATGTGCCGGTTTTTAATCTACTAAATATACATCAAAGGTAATTTATATAAAGAATTGGGGAAGAGGAGGGGGGGGGGAGAATACTCTACTTTTCTGAGGTACACTAGTAAATCTGAGGTACACTAGTAAAACTAAAGATAATCTTTCTGACCGGATTCTGAAGGAACATGACATTTTAGTCAAAGTGTCCTCTTGAGGTCTTCTTTTGAATCTGTCGGCTGATATTTCGGTTTGGAATGGGTCTCGGACCATGTTTTTGCGGTCGCTGATCACGATTCCGATGTCCATATGACCCCCTCATGTCTAGATCAAAGTCAAATGAAGGTTTTTTTGACCCCGGATTCTGAGAGAACATTACATTTAAGTCAAAGTGAACTCCGGAGGTCATTTGGAGGTCATCTGTAGGTCAAATCCTTCTTTTGAATCTCTCATCTGATACCTAAGAAGCTAGATATCTATATATTACCTCTATGAAAGTTTATAAGAATTAGTCAATCTCTTACGAAAAAAATACGTACTTAACAGTTGAGTGTGATTTCGTAAAATAGTCCAAAATGAGAAATTAAATGAGTTAATGTTTAACAATGTTTATTGTTTACATTCAACCGACTTATACCATGAGCCTATGAATTTTACGAAATCACATTCAGCTGTTGAGTATTTTCACCGTAAGGTATGACATTGTGACCAACAGAGTCATTTTCCAGGTCAGTCAGAGGCAAAGCCCCTGGGTACAGGTGTTTAAGCCGTTACGCCAGGCGCACAGAAATGTGTGGATCCGCAATCTTCGTCATCATGCTACCGCAGCTCTAATTCGATGGAAAGCTTAGCCCTTTTAGAATATAATACTACAAGTTCAACAACAGCCCCATGTTATCAGCGATTAAACAACTTTTACGTTGTTTTGTGGGAAATATGTCATCACGAATCAGGCGATGCGATTTACTGATGAATTTAAAGCAAATTACAAAAAATGTTTCAATATAGATGCTAGTGTAATGAGCAATTTTTGGAATCTTATAATATTATACGTCATTGTTCCCTGCGAATCACAGGAAAGAAGAAACAGACATTTACCTTTCCTACGATCTGGCGAGAGCCAGATGAACAAGACACTGATTGCTGTTTCTGCTTGACCAATATTCTGCAATATCTTATACATCTGTTCAATCTGTAGCTCATGCTGTTTTTATCAGCATTGGACAGAATGAAAGTAAACATCGGATATCTACTGACGAAGTCTCTTTTGAAACAGAAACTAAAGATATAGAAACAAGAATGTCATGTGAAGAATTCGAAAGTCGGCAGAACTTCAAGTTGAACGAATTGCAAGAATCAGAATATGGTCAACAAGAAAATTCCCGTGGATTTAGTCAAGATGAGCTGAGTGACTTTCGAACTCATAGCTTCTAGATTTAAAGTAAAGAATTGTCTAGCTCCAGGTATTCGAGTGAGTTTTTATCGTAATCGAGATCGCCCATTCCGGAATTTTTTCTCTAACACTAGAAGTACCGACCGTTAATGAAATATATTTTATTTTATTTGGAACTAATTTATCTTATAAATTCATGATTTAATTTTCCGAATTACAGTATTTTGTCAACTAAATATCAAACCGGTTACTTTGACCGGTTTGGTAGAAATAGGTCTGTAACAAAACAACACGTCGTACATGAATTTTCGATTCGCATTGTGTGTACGAATTCACTACACAACTCCATTAAAAAGAAATCCATTTTTCCGACCTGAATTACACCCAGTTTTTTCCATAGCGCCAGAAAATCTCTTCAGAAATGATTGGAATCAGCACACACACAGGCCCACATAGACATAAGTAAACGGATTCACAAAGCCAGACGCAGTACATACACGAGTAGACACACAAACAAAATCCGGGGCTTAAAAAATTATATCATTCAAATTATGTAAGGTGTTTGATTCTCATTTGACCTTGACACATGCTGGGGTCCTATGGACACCGGAATCGTGATCAGCGACCCAAAAGCATAAAGGTCAGTTAGCCGAAATAATCAGTCGAGAGATTCAAAAGAAGGATTTGACCTACAGACGACCTCCAAATGGCCACTAGAGGTCACTTTGACTAAAAGGTCAAAGTGTATCTGGACGTACAATTTCCTGTTCTCTCAGAATACAGAGTCAACAAATTATATCACTCGAATTAAGGTGTTTGACCTTCATTTGACCTTGATCTAGACGTGATGTGGTCATATGGACACTGACTCCAAAAATAAATAGATCAACTGAGCTCAGAGATGCTCCACCTCGATTTCATTTTGTGGTCATGTGTTATTTAAGATAATTAGAATTTTTTTTTTTAAGATTTGTGCTTTTTTCATAGAAAAACTTGAAGCTAAAAAAGATAATTTTTATTGTGGATTCCTTTGGGGACCAATGCAAACTTATACCCCTATAAAAGCTACTTTGACAAGATTATGGCTCTATACTTTAGAAGGCTATGGTACTCTGCGTAAGGAATGGAACATTTTCTAAAAACGGATTCTATAAATTTGGGCAATAAAACGACATGTATTTTATAGGGCATCCAATTTTTGCCCGAAGAGTAATTCCGAAATTTTCGAATTTGAATGTTCTCGATTCCGGAATTCCGGAAAAGATTTTTTGTAAATAATCTCTGATAAAAAATTCAAAATCAAAATTTTTCAAAAAACATTCCGAAATACCGGATGCCCTAATATTTACCGTGTCGTCAAATCAGGTGCTCCAAAAACATTACCTAGCGTTCTGAAAATAAAACACTGGCGGGTGAAATTCACCGAACTGCATTTGAGTCAGTGTAAATATGACTTAATTCAAAGACACTAGGCTGATTTTTCTGAGCTTATTTTGATTAAATTCACCCTCAATTTTATATTGAAAGCTGAAATCCTCTCATCCACCGGTAGAACCATTCTTACGAGTTTTACAAAAATCTTGAATACAATAAAGCCTCGGTAAATCCCGTTCTCATGGTAAAATGAGTAAATATCATTCTATTAGCCATCTTATACCTAGGGAGCATATTAGATTTCTGTCCCGCAGAATTTATAAGGACCATTTTATATGTTTGGCCCAAAATGTTGCGTGATTTTAAATAAAAATCTATTTTCTATTAAATGTTGGGCATTCTCTGAGCAATTCAAATGCAATTTGGCACATCAATTATACGGTGCCCGAAACCTTTCGTTAGACGTATTAACCATCGTAATCGGAGGATTTTAAATTTTTGCATCTATATTTTTAAATATATACATTTGCACAACAATTTCGTGCCCCGAAATCATTAACTATCATCCATCATAACGTATTCGGAACATTTTAGATTTTTAGTGCCCTTAATTTGCGAGCTGTTGCAGGACATAATAGGAACCATACAAATTCCACATATACGGCTGTTAAAAGTGATTTTCATTTGCTGGTGGTGAATCAGATATGTAAATGGGCAACTAACCTGCTTATTAAACTGTACCTAAATTGTATCTAACCAGAGGTTGCCATGTCGTATTCCTGAAATATTTTAAGAGATATCACTCTACTTCGTAAGTCATATTTAATCTCAAAGGTTTGTGGTTAAAAATCCTGAAAATTACTCTTGATTGATTTCATCTCCAAAATACTTTACCGATACTCCACCGCCACCGTTGAAGAGAAATTCCATACGAAATGAACAAAACGATTTTTTATGCCATTTATTTTACTAAGAGCTATTTGGAGAAATAGCTACATAAAATTCACCATAAAAAACAGTTAAATTATATCCTACATATACATTGCGACGATAAAGCACGTAAAGTAGAACACTAATAATAATTTATGCATGACAAATCCGACTTACCTGCATAGATTTTATCTCTCCGCTTTTATTTACAAACCCGTTATCGATTAATTTTTTTTGTCTGCTCTAAATATATTTCTAGGTCGAATGATTACCAGGGCGATTCAAATTTTAATGCCATATTCACACCACTAACATTTCTGGTGACATATTTTAATTCGGGTGTTAATCCGTTGCTGTACGCATTTTTGAGTCGAAACTTTCGTAAAGGGATGCGTGAGCTACTGTTATGTTCGCTGAAGAAGAATAAAAATAAATCACAAAATTTACGTGTACCACTACAGGTAAGCAAAATCTTTAATTTAGGTTCTTATTACAGAATCGATTTTTTTGTTTGTTTTTTGATTTTTTGTATTTTTGCAAAACCAAATTTTTTTTGCCAAGAAACCAAATTATATTTCTATTATCAATAGAATCATTCTTTACCGACCGATTCAACTCATGTAGGAAACCAACCTTGATGATGCCAGATGATGAACTCTATGACAGAGAATAGTGCATTTTAGTGTATTGATGTTTGTAATTATTGTTTCAATACAACTACAACTACTAGTAAGCTGACGCAAAAAGTATTTTTGTGTACAAATTTTAATTAAGAATAATTATTTGTAATTAAAAATTTAAAAAAATGTAGAATTTAGAATTTAAACTTTAGAGTGTCAAATTTAATAATGTATAATGTATTTTTAATTAAAAGCTCGATTTTGTTGGTATGTATTTACAATGGTGTACCGATAATTGGATGAAGAAAATTGGACGTCTTAAAGTAATAAAAAGTCGCCGTATTGTCCAAAGAAGACCGGCATAGGACATAAACTGGTTCGTACCCCATATCACAATTTATTATTTTCTGCTGACAAAGCGCTGGATAATCCCGTCTTCGTCTTCACAAATGCTACAATAGTCCCTGACACCGCTGAATTGAGATTAGCTGTTTAGATCGCGCCAAATGTAACTTTGGCCAGATCAGCCGGATTATTACACATGATGTACTATTTAACCATCTGCCATTCCACAACTTGCTAGCTGCAAACCATGACCCAAGACTGTATTACGAAATTCCCTGCACCCATATTAGATGGATGTTAAACTGAGCTGTCATCTCGCTAAAAGATAAGAGACATTTCTGAACTGCTTTTGATGTCAGGAGGTGTGATTGAAGCACTTTAATAGCAGCCTGACTACCAATTCCTTTATGGTAGTTGCTTTTGCTAGAAAATCGCTACAGTAGTCGTGGAGATGAAGGGAGAGGTCTAGGTTAGGTTAGGTTAGGTTAGAGTGGCTGCTATCGCGCACTTAAGCGAATAGTGGCCCATTGTGATACCACACGATCTTATCTCCCCTTTACCCCTGAAAACATCCAGTGCTAGTTATGTAGCGTAAAAAATCTCGTACTCCACAGTTCGCGAGTTCCGAAAGGCTGTCCATACAGTACTCACCCAAGTATTTATGTCTTCTGTATGTTAGTGCCGGACAAGAGCATAGGAATTGATCTATAGTCTCTTCCTCCTCCTCGTCCATGCAACTTCTACAAAAGTCATTTGTCTGTAGACCCAGCCTTCTCGCGTGTTCCCTAAAAAGGCAGTGTCCTGTCGGTATCCCTAGGCCCAATCTTAACTGTCGTCTTCCCAGGGATATCAGTGCCTTGGAGCGCCGCAAGTCCAGTTTTGGGCAAACCAGTTTTGCTACCCTGCACGTGAGAGTGTTGGTCCATCTCTCATTTGTCAAGGCGGTTGCCTTTCTACTGAGCGCCAATTTGATCGCTGCAATAAGCCTCCCCAGACCAGCTCTTTCCGTCTGCATCTGGAGAGTCGTACCGTACCTAGCTAGTTCGTCCGCCCTGCAGTTCCCCGTGATGTCCGAGTGACCAGGGACCCAGATTATCTGGATACTGAAATACTCGCTCATCTCATTAAGAGATAATCTGCAATCCAGCGGCACCCGTGACCTCAGGCAAACCGCCTCTAGTGACCTGACCGCCGCCTGACTGTCCACATAAATTGCGATATCCCTTACTGATACCACATTATGCTTTAACCATGTCACGACATCCCCGATCGTCACCACTTCAGCTTGGTATGCGCTGCAGTAGTCAGGAAGACGAACAGAAATATTAACATTAAGCTTCTCACAGAAGACTCCGGCTCCTAAGTTACCATCTAGCTTAGAGCCGTCCGTGAAAAATTGCACTGCCTCGCTTTCCAGTATTGATCCGTCCCTCCAGGATTCCCTTGAAGGACAGACAGTCCAGAACCCTTTTTCGAAGCACAAGGTTAGTATAACATAATCTAGATTCACCAGTTCATCCCTTAGTAATCCAATTATCGTCGAGTGCCCCACCTGCAGACACTTCCACTGAGAACTGCCACCTCGGCTGCCTTCTGCTTACCAAAAACCTCTACTGGAATAAGGTGGAACAAAACATCCAAAGCGCGAGTAGGTGTCGTCCTAAGCGTCCCGCTTATAGGCATGCAGGCCGTTCTTTGCACCCTTTCCATTCTACTCCTGTATGTTACCTTGTCCAGAGCTGGCCACCACATGTCTCACTACGGCAGTGTACAGCGAGTGTACCAGCTCCGGTTTCAAACCGCATCTCTTACCTATGGCGTTCCTGAACGAGTAAATGGGTACAGTGGCCATATTTACCCTCTATAACGTGTTAGGCATCTAGCTGAGTTTACTGTCCAAGATTATGCCCAATAATCTGGCTCTATCAGAAAAAGTCAGTCTAGTACCGTTTGTCGTAGGCGGGCAAACTGCCGGAATTTTATACTTTCTGGTAAAAAGTACCAGCTCTGTTTTGAACGGGTTCGTTCCTAATCCACATTTGCTGGCCCATTTCCCTCTCATTATTAAAGGCACCTTCAATATCGAGGAATGATACCATACAGAACTCCTGCGATTAAATTTACTTCTCAATTGTGCGTACCAAAGTGTGCAAGGCTGTGTCCACCGACCTCCCTTTAAATTTTTGATCGTATAAATACATCCACCATCCTTTCCAATGCTTTCAGCAGAAAGCATGATAGAGTTATAGGCCTCAGGTCCTTCAGATAAGCATGCGAGCTTTTCCCCGCTTTCGGAATAAGGACCACCTTGACCTCCGTCCATTTCCTAGGAATATAGACCAATTTCAGACATCCTCTGAAGATCATTTCCAGCCAGGGGAAGGATGACTGCCAAGTTCCATGGATCTCCGCTGGTATAATCCTATCTGGGCCAGCCGATTTATAAGGCTTAAACCCGTTCATTGCCCATGCGATCCGTTCCCTATCCACGATGCCCTCCATTTTTATTGAAGGCATTTCTCGGTGAGCTCCCGGCTCCGTCGAGTCATCGAGGCTTCCCGGAAAGTGCGTATTTATTAGAAGCTCTAGAGATTCCATACTAGAAGCTGTCCATGACCTATCCGGCCTAATTTAATAACTAGGACTGGTTGGGTTGGTAGAAAGAATTTTCCTAAGGCGGGAAGTCTCAGATACCTCTTCCATTTTATCACAGAAGAGTTGCAGCACCCCCTGTTACAGGCTGGTTTCCCACTTGCGTGTCTACTTCATCCTTCTTATACACATTGAGAGTGATCGACCCGAATCCGAAGCTGATCACTCCCTTTGTTTCCACGAGGAGAGTTAGGGACTCCTTGTTTAACAGCATAACTGTCGACCTATAGTCCCCTTTGGGCTCCTCTTGTTTCATTATCTTCCAGCTCTTTGCCGGAAGATATGGGTTACTGGCCTGGATGATCTCAATGACCTCCTCAGGCTTCTCTGGCTTGGTTGGCAACCAAATGCGTGCTCTCGGTCTGCTCGGAATTTCCTCCTTACTGACCGCCTCCAGCTTCGCGCCCTGCCATACCTTGCCTACTTTGGCCACTGCCATTCCAAACAGATCCACCGATCTTTTATCTGAGCACGCAGTCAACTTAACGCGCCTCTGATACCACCCCGCATCCCTACAGGACGGTGAGGGTCTCGGATTATCTCTCAGGACTTTCAAAAATACGGAATTCAGTTCGTTGTAAACCAACTTCCATTTTTCAGCCGTAATGCTCCCGTCTTCCTGACCCCTGTCAATAACGGCTAACATCAAGGCATGCTCTTTCAAGATTTCGCTGAACAGCTTCATATTTTGGTCATTCTGGGCTCCTCTGGTCACCTTGGCTCGTTGAGCGTCGCCCGGTACTTCCTCATCAAGTGACCTCATTCTTTTCGAACCAAGATCCTTATTCAAAGTACCGCTGCCGACTACTTTCCTCGCCCATGCCACAGATTCATTTTGTTCTGCTGTTAACTGCCTCTTTGGGGTCGCAGTCAGTCTTTCAGTCGTTTTTCACGATATCGTCGCCTCGCCGGAGGGACCCCTTCCGATCCTCTGCTTTTTTGCTTGGCTGCGGTTCCGCTTCTATCTGGCTTTAATGTCACGGTATTGCATCCCCCCGCCACTAAGGAGGGAGCCCCACCTTTAAGGTCCAAGCTACTCTCTTCCTTTTTGCTTCCCGGTTTTTGAAGGGTACCAGCCCCTATTTCTTTGATATTGGAATTATTCATGGTATTCCCACGAGTATCGGAGAAACATGGGTTCACCTGTGCAGAGATCCGTATACACAGGTAAGGCTAAATACAACTGGAGGTCGTCAGTTATCCAGAGGGCTCCGTTAGCGACTGGGCTTTGTTAAATGGGCCCCCAGCCTAGTTGATCATCAGCACGGGTAGCTTAACACCTTCATCCAGCACATTCGGATCGCTAGCACCCCGGCCTCCCAGCACCCCCTTCCCACCGCTCCACATTCTCTTTCTTATTCACCTATTCACATGGAGAGCCCAATCCAATGGGATCCATTCCATTCCCAGGGTAACCTGTTTATAGGGTACGTACCCCACTCATCACCCGCGAAGCTTCCGGAGGTGCAGAGAGGACGTGACGCACAGTCCGCCGTGGTTATTGATCGATGGTTTTCTGGCGCCATCCGTTCGCCTTACCATGCTGGGCATCATAGGCACTCAGAATTTAATGAACTGAGGTTAACCACTTCCCAGTTCCCTGAAACTCTCCCACCAGCTGGACTGCGGTTGGAGGCAACTTATTTAATTCACCGCTAACCTACCTATCAATAGGCCGTCCACTATCCACCACCTGTGACTCTCCTGATAGCTACAGTACAGTACGCCACGGAAGGGGGAGGTCTAACAGAAGTTCTTTACAACCTCATCCGTGAAGAGTAGAGGAAGTCACAGTCAGCTAGGAATCTCTTTGTGACACAAAATAGATGAGTGCCCTGCATCATTACAGGTCACATTGAGATAGACTTCGGTCGCATGGTCGCAATATACTTGCTATCAACTCTTTACCCAAGATATCTAAAGGAGTCGGATGTAGCAGAGCCTTCAATAGCTGGGTGGATATGCTCCTCAGAGCACCGCTAATCCACAGGAAGACTGTTCTCTGAATTTTCATCAACAGCTTTTGGTTTGTAATTTGGTCCAGGGTAGGCCACCAGATTGTTACCCCATACAAAAGAAAATACTTGCCCAATTGCAGTTTTTCACAATTATAGCGCCGCCGTAGCTTTCTTTACGAGACCCAAAGACTTCGTTTCATCTATAAATGTGGAGCTGAAACCATTTAAAGTGGGAGAATCGATATGAGAAAGTTCGTATTTCCTAGAAAAGAGAAGCAATTCAGTTTTGTGTGGGTTCAAATTCAGTCCACAACCATTGGTACTGGGATATTTACCACAGGCACCAATAGCAACGTCAACTGAAGAATGAAGCTGATGAAGCTACTATCCTCCAGTTTTAGCTACAGGTCATTAATGACGAAATTCCAAAGTAAGGAGGACAATACGCCACCTTGCGATGTATCCCTACTTACAAATCTTCTAGCGAAATACTCCAAACTTGCTTTTTGTCTTAAGTATGTATATAACCTTTACTTCAGTCGATTTGTTACGAATGTGACATAGTTCTAGGATACTTTGAAAAATTACTTTAAACCAGGAAATGGTAAAGTCAATGGTAAGTCGTGGTGATTTATATAGTTTAAAACTATTTATCGCCCATAGAATTGGACTGTTGGATTTTACCGTAGTATAGTTTTCTTGCTGTTATTCATCAAAAAGTGTGAGCGAAGACCCATACTCGGGCCATCGGCCTAAAGAGGATCTCTTCTCTAGCATTAACAGCAAAGCTGGCTCAGAGCCATACTCACCAAGTCCCTCTAACGCCTTCTTATAAAGAAGCAGAGATGTCTGATTTATACAGGTCATCAAATTAACCTGACTCCGGTGCCAACCCCCAATCTCGACAAGTCGGACCAGGTCCAGGGTTTCTAACAGGATACTCAGGTAGATGGTGGCTAGGGCCTCTTAAACCTGGCCTCAATTGGCGAACCTGATACTACCATCATCCTGTGACTGGTCAATACCTGTTACAATCAGCTGATCCTGGGGGACCTCATTGAAAGGTAGTCAAGCGGTAGCATGAAGCTTCGTTTTTTGAGACCCTAGTGCTTTCTTCCTGCGATGTAATTCTTTTCAGCTGTGAGCCTAGAGGTGCGCCTTCCGACTTTGGTTCGTTGAGATTTTTTGCCACACAAGTTTGCCTCTATCCTTTAAATAAATCCATTCTGTCTTCCGTTCTGTTTCATGCCCTCCCTTAGGCTTATGTTTCATTGTTTGTTCGTAGACTTCGAGGCACGCCTAAAGATCCGAGCCTCCTTGTCTGCAGTTTCCGGATTTTTAGAAAGCCGGGCTCTTTTTGTTGTTGTTTTTGTTGTTGTTTATAAGATCAATATTGTGTCCCACCAGTAGCGGAGAAAAATATGTCCTTCTGTACATAGATCCGCAGTACACAGATAAGCTTACTTAATTCGGAGGGCGGCAGGTATCCGGATCCATCGTTAGCGACTGAGCTTATCTGGTACGAGAAATACCTAACCCTAGCCCTCAAAGTTGTTTCCTTTAGCGCCATGATTTGGCCTACAAAACAATAGACAAACAATCTACGTACCATTGGTCACCACGCAGAGGTAACAAGAGCACTTGTGGAAGTTCCAGGTTACGGCGCTGACAGCAAGTGCCAACTTGAATCCCCTAAACAACTTCACACCGACCAAGGGGGAATGTTACTTGTACACGAATAAAATCTGAAAAGGTTTTCCTTAACTTTTTTAAAAATTAAAACCTTTCTAAAAATTAGAATGAAATTACATAGCCAAAATCGTTAAATATTTCTTCAAAATTTTTAATTTTCATCAAATTTTGAAATTGACATAAAACCAAAACTCTTTCAGAATTTCAGAAGAGAGGTTTTGGGTTTAACAGCAATCAGCTTTTAGAATAAATATTACGATTAGCCCTCATCGTCCAAGAAGGAGTTAATGGAAGCAAACCACAAGTAATATCGAAGCAAGAGAAAATTGAAAGAGTTACAACTGTCCAAAACCATCGGAAGAATTGTTAAATATCCGAGTAGTTATCCTGTAGCCAATGACAAATGGACCAGTTGAATACTCAAGATAAACAATAAAGGCAACCAACGCAGGTACAAAACACTAAAGTTTCAAAAGGAAGTTTGCAAGATGGGGATGGCAAAACTAAAAAATTGTAAGGCAAAAACCTTCCTAGTACAGTAATGAAATTTACCTACAAACCAATTTTAGAAATTCAAATTTAGTTTATATCCGTGGTGCAGCCTAATGGGTGGGCTGCCGGGGAGCAGATATGCAGGCTATATCCGAAACCGACCAGCTATACTTCAGATCAGTATTACTGCAAATGAATTATCTTTTGGGAGCCAGAAGATCGAGTTGGAAAGTATTGCGCACATAGGGACCATTGTAGAAGTAAGGAAAAGATGAGAAGAAGGTTCGCGATGTTTTAGATACCAGAACTAATCTCTCAATCAGTTAAAAATCCTGACATAGTACCTCAAAAACTAATGAAGATTGTGGTTCGTCATAACCTGAAAACGGCTACCGATGGCACAGCGGCATTAAAATGAGATTTTTTTTCCATTTCAGTGATATTTCGAGGAATACGATTTAGCATTGAACACCAAATCTTCCTTGGCTTGTATACAGTGAAAGATTAATGAATGTGAGCCCTATAGTAAGTGTGATAAAGAGAGAAGTAGTGATTGAATACACCATCAGAAGGATGATGACGTGAGGGAAACGGTTATAGTTTACGTATCGAGAAACGAAATGAAAATACAACGCGACGCCGACAAGTGCTGCGGACGGCACAAGCGAAACAAAACTGGGGTCGTTAAAAAATGAAGCATGGTATAGTAATCGAACAATCCAACATTCCGTGGTACCTGTGGTGGATAATATTCTGAAACTATTTTATAAGTACATATAAGGGCAAGATCATCGACGTCATTAAATAGCGTTAAATGAATCGAACGACTAAAATGGATACATTCAGCTGCGGTAACTGTTGGCAACATGTTGAGTAAAATCAATGTGGTGAGTTGTGAGCACCATTGATACATTACAAATTAATTGTTGCTAAACAGCATAATTGGAATGACCATGAGATCTTGTGCTCTTGAACATAAGCATTTGTATTATTAGGCAGAAAGAAAAGAGTGATACGGCAGAAATTATATAGACAATAGTCGATGTCGAATGTTACAGAAAGAAAAGATAGCTGGCGTGGGATCAAAAACAAAATGAGTATGTGAATCTTAATGATGAAATGGATGGAGAAATGTAGAAGCTAATGGTATAGCAAGAATCGCATTGGCCGGCATTCAAAAACACCAAACCACAGATCGTGCTACCAGCAAATCGCGGGTAAAAGGAGTTTGACAAGAGATAAGCAGTTGCAAAGGTTGAGCATATTTTGGCTTTAAAAAGACACTGGACACTGAAGAAGAGGTCGTGTCTATTTGGCCGAATAATGGTGTAGAAAGTGTTAGGTTGACGCAGCAAGACAACAAAGAGAAAGATGAAGGAATGTTATGTTTACTTGCCATTTAATGGATATTGCTGGCCCATTCTCCGAATATTCTAGAAAATGAGTAGATGTGTATCCGAAAGTAAATTAAGAAGCTCTAACAGTTGCTGATACATTGGTGAATCAACATTGCTATAATATACAGATTGTATTCTGGGCATTGAAATTTTGTTCTCAACAATTTGATTTTAGGCCCACTTTACACTGCAACAATCGGGGGTAGCCCTAAGGTCTTTTGGTCTCTTTTAAGTACTCGGCCTATAAAACATTTTTTTTTTTTGTTGTATTATTTATATGAATTATTTTCAAATATCAATCTTATTTGATTTATTTCCAGGAGCTCCGTCTAATTCAGCAAAGCCATTCGTCTCAATGTAGCGATGTGATTATTATACCTGTTATTGAAATAAAATAAAAAATAAATCAAAATTTTTACAAACTACACCACTGTAAATATAGAAACCAATGTGTCATACGTATATAGTAAACTCGTAAGACCCTAATGCGTACTACAGTGTACGTACACCATCTCCCTCCACCTAACAAACTAGCTTATGCAAATCTAAATGGGCTTAGATATAAGCTGTACTGTAAATTAATAGTTGGATAAATATTTAATTAGAAAATAATTTGAAATTATGTAAAGGATATTTGCCAAAATGATTTTTGTACATGTCCGCATGTGCTGAAATTGTATTTAATGAATAAAAAAACCAAATTTTTAATAGAAATTGAATTCAAACCGAAAATCAAATAAACCACATTTGAAAACGACTTTTTTCAATTTAATTATGTATATGAGATTAATTTTCCGGTATATGAACAAATATGAAATAAAGGTAAGTGTAAATAATTTTCTGTAAATAATTCAAAAGCTAAAATTTGATATCCGATTCAGAAATTGTGGATCGGTTTAAATCTAAACAAATCAAATTCGCTATAATAAACTAGGTTAGGTTAGGTTAGGGTGGCTGTCCTAAGGGACTGGCATAGACACAAAAATGGCCCGTAGCCATACCACATACAATTTTCTCGGCTTTACCTACTAAACTATCCAGAGCTTACAATGAACCGTTGAATACACCTGCTTAACGCTAGACGGGGACAAGACCAGGCTAAATGGAGTACAGTTTCTTCCTCTTCTTCATCTTAACATATTCTACAGTAATCACCACAAGAGGCTCCTATAGTCTCTATGAGACAATGTCCTGTAATAACTTCCACGACCATACTATATGGCGACGCTGAACTGAAGTGTTAACAGCTGTCTAGTTCTTGCTTGATCGAGTCTTGGCTAAATCTGTCTATAGTTATGACACAAAAGGTACCATTCGACCATCTATAGTTCGCTGCCCTCCTAGCTTCTTCCTGAAGCAAGAGTTTGCATGTAACGAGCAAAATTTCAACATTTACCTTACTTGGTAAAGTGAGGCAATTTGTACCCTGCCGAGCGAGTTCATCTACTTTCTCATTCCTTGCAACACTGAAGTGCCCTGGCACCCACGTTAAGTGGATGTTGAACTGATATGCTATCTTGTTAAGAGGTGAGAGACTGCTTTGGGCCACCTTCGACGTAAGGAAATAAGCTCGTAGCGTTTTAATAGCGGCGTGACCGTCCGGGGCCATACTACTTTATACCTCAACCAATCCATGGCCTCAATTATCGCAATTAATCCAGCCTGAAAAATGCTGCAAAAGTCGAGGAAACGGAATGAGAGGTTCACATTTAAATTCTCACAGAAAACACCACAGTCAACCCTATCATCCATTTTTCAACCATCCGTGAAGAAGTTCAAAACTTCAGGATTCAACATCTCTTCACTCAGCCAGTCCTCTCTGGAGGTAATATCAGTACGAAACCTTTGCTAAAAAGATGGTAATGGAATAATGTAATCGGTGGTACCACAGGGATATCTCTATTACACAAAATAGATGAGTATCCTGTATTATTACAGGTCCACATAGAAATGGATTTGAGCCTTATGGTAAATCTCGTGGCCATTTAAGTACCCAGAATATCTAGGGGTATGAGATGAAAAATAACCTCCTCCAATGCCTGAGTGGTTGTACTCTAGTATGCACCGCTAATACACAAGGTGGAAGTTCCCTGAATTTTCATCAGTGACTTTTGGTTAGCCATACTGTTTTAAGCTGGCTACATATAACAGTTTTCTTTACCCTTTCTAAAATATTAGGCTTCCAACTAAGTTTGCTGTCCAAAACAATACCCAGGTATTTCGCTTTATCATTTAAAGTAAGAGGATCAATCTAAGGAAGTTTGCCTTTTCTAGAGAAGAGGACCACCTCAAGGTTACGTGGATTGACATTTTGTAACGGTGGCATGTTCTGCCAAGCTCGACCAGCCGTTAACATACATTTTCTGGAGAAAAAAATAATTTTTGGCAGGATACAAATTGCCACTGGCCATCCTTAACCTGTAGCTCAGTTGGTGGAGGTATATTTATCGTGGGGTTGTAGCAATTATTCGGCATCCATGCCTGTGGCCTAAAACTATATCTTATGACCACATCATCACTATGTCCGCCAACTACCTACCTCCCTTCACACTCCAAGGTTGTTATATTTTAATGACTCATAATAAAAACCCAAACACAAGGCTTTAAACTCATATAAAAACTTTTATTTAATGTGATAAACGAACAACTCGAAAAAAACTACTTTAATAAACAAATGATTTCTCAAATAAATTCATCATCAATTGTCGAGCAGACCAATTGATCAAAAAAAAAAAAAAATGTTTTTGTTACCTATTACCCGGACGATCGCAATCGTACTCTTCCGCTTAGTTGATCCGCCGCAAGCGCTCGCAGAGAATCCGTTCACGGCCAGCACGTGTGCGTGCGTTAAACTAAAAACAAATTTATTATTGCTATTGGATGAGAAGACACAAAAATATTAGCTCTTGACAAAAAAATTAACAATGAATTATTATTCTAAAAAAATTAATGGTTTATATAAAAAAAAAACAACAAACGAAATCAAATGTTCTTGCCCATATCACAAAAATAAATACTTTACAAAATTGATCCAAAACGCTTCATTGAGAGAACCAAAAAAATATATATGACCGTTGCCGTTTTGTTTTCCGTTATCCTGCCGCACCCTATGGAGGACGATACAGTTGCCGATACAAAATTCCGCCAAAATCCGTGCATCAAATCTGGTATACGCTCAAACTGGAGTTTAACTTGTTTATTTGTCTTTCTAAATGCTTCGTTTCACTCGTAATGATGCCTATTTCTAATTAGGTTCAAAGAAATCACTAGGCCTCTTTATTACCACTCATACGATAATAATGATTTTAAAAAAAAATTTTATTTATTACGTTCAATAATAGTTCATACAAAAATTATCACTTATTGGATGGTCGACATAGAAAAGCATAATTCGATCTTATCAAACGTATATTTGATTCTTTATACACGCACTATTATTTATATATATATATAAATATATGTATATACATATATATATTAAATACACAACAAAACTTTCGTTTGGATTCCTTTTTCGATTAATATAATACGTAGGAAATGATGATGGCCACTTAATGTGGTGAACAATTAAGAACAAAATTAGTTTCTTTTTAATTTTTGTTAAAACCATGGATCAACTACCATGGTTGAAAATTCAAGATCGACTGTCCATCATGAAATTACAAAATTTTTTACATTATGTATCGAAATGTTATTGTTGTAAATATTATCAAAATGTAGTACCGACGGAAAGTATTTTACAATCCAAAACACAAAATTATTTTCATATGGTTGTAACATGAGATGTTACAATTTAGTGCACAACTGTTGGCCCAATTGGAAGGAAGACCAAGGGCTCTTTGCATGCGCTCTCTTAAGGTAGAAGGATACTTACTAACCACCCTAAAACCTTGCCCCTCCAGGTCCAGTAACAGGTCTTTTATGACAAAATCCCACCTTGCGGTGTACCCACATCTACAAATCTGCTAATAGAGGATCCGCTCAGCTTAGGCTTCACGATCCTGCGTCTCAGCATCTGATCTATTCAGTCAACGAGCGATTCATCCACACCCAGACGCGACAAAGCCGACAGAGTTATTGCCACCGGTTGAACGTTGCTCAAAGCACCTTCTATGTCCAGAAAGGTTACCAAGGAGTATTCTTTAAATTCTAAGGATTTCTGCCTAGAGTCCCTTGACAGTACGCTTGTTGACATTTGGGCCACTTAAGCCGGCTCAATAGAGCCTCTAATGTGAGCTTCTATTTGTCTTTCTAGTATTTTTAATACAAATGAGCATAAGCTTATAGGCCTAAGGTCTTTCAAATGGCATAAAGAGCTTTTTCTCCCTTAGGTGTAAATATGTCTTTTACCTCAGTACATTTCCTAGGAATGTGGCAAAGTTCCAGGCTGCCTCTAAAGATAACCAGGGTAGAGCCAAGTCAATGGCTTGCTGAACATCCGTGACTTATATGGCCTAAAGCTGTTAATTCCCCACACTCTCTTCCTCCTGATTATTATTCGACTTGCAACACCTAAACCCGTAAAACCATTCGGCATTACAGGTGTCAGAACGGAACACTGCCGTAAGTTTATTATGTGGAGTAACTGCAAAGGTTCCGCACTAGTTGTAGTCCAAGAACCATCCGGTCGCTGAAGATGACTCGAGATGATAGGACTTGAAGCAAGTATTTTGCGTACCTCGCAGTAGAGCCTCCAGGCACTTGTTTTTGCAGTTCTTATTTCATATTTGTATGTTCTGAGGACTTCTTTACAGCAGTCCCAATCCTCAGCAGTTCTCGTTTTCTTGGCTTTCCTAAAAGCTCTTTTGCATTTTTGACGAGAGCTTTGGAGCTGTTTCGACCTCCAAGATGGCCTTTATTTACCCAAAGTTCTTATCTACCAAAGGTATCCCAGTCGGGTTTCCTCCTGTTTCTAAATATAGACCTATTTCTGGGTTCTGTAACCAGCTCATACTGAAGATAGCAGTGATCAGAAAACGAATGGTCATCAGACACTTTCCAATTCACCAAACTATCTTTAATAAAAACTGAGACCGGCGTGATATCCAGCTTCCAGCAAGTCTTCTCGATTTCTAGTTATAAAAGTGGGCTTACACCCGAGTATGGTTAGACCCCTTTGAATGCCGTGGATCGATCGGGTAGTAGGTGTCCCGCGATTCCTACTTACGTTGGTTCCGTCTCCAAGGCCTGCTTCGTAGCCATCACAATTTATGAATCAGATAAGATCGTTTCAGATTTCGTGATTTATTCGCATCCTGTACGTGATTTGCTCTTTGATCGGACCGAAAATAATTCTAATGAATTTTTCTTGGCCCCTAAAAATTGCAACTGTTGGCAAAATGTTGAGCAACATAATCATGATACTTTCTGAATTCAACTTGTGATAGATCGAATGTCATTTTCACCTGTTCGTTCACCTTGTTCGAAATGGTTCGTCATCCGCATCGTACAAATTTCGCTTTGTAAATCGTTTGCCCATTCACCTCGTTGTTTTAAAATACGTCTCGAAATTGTGCGATTTATTTGTATTGCTAAAAATTTCAGTTTCAATCATTTCGCGTGTAAAAATTTTCAGAACAATTATATTCACTAAATCGTTTGTTGAATCAGTGAAATGAGTTTTAGGCCGGACAATACTTCCTTGCCAGTGATAGGAACCAGCGAAACGAGCAGCGAGACAACAGTGACAATGACGACGGACCAATTACAGGCATACGTCGACACACAAATACAGCAACGACCGACGAGATGGGCACAACATCGCAAATACGATGTGCAAAAGTGCAAAAGCACATTCACTCGCTTACCACAACCGTTCTATGTTCAACATCCTATAAAAATGATTCTAATTATCAAATGTACGTGCCGAACAAACAAGATCCATACTCTCAGGTAACACGATATTCACGATACATTCGCCACTCCCATCCTACGAGATAAGGGACCTCCACCGTACTCTACTGTTAAATAAGAGGTATTGATGATGAGTCGGATTAAACCAAATTAAACAACATATTGCATGGACTTACACTAGGAGACCAAAACCGTCGCAACTGTTAAGTAAGATGAAGTTGAATGCAGGTCAAAACGTTCGACGAGAACACGCTAAATCAATTGTGGATGGAACAACTACCCCGCAGGTCCAGATGATACTTCCCACTTTCGAAGAGCATGTACCACTAACAGCATTAGCCAACAGAGCAGACGACATAATCGAAACCATGAAGCAAAACAATGTGAATATATTGACTAACACAGCATTGTGTTCAACCGGAGAGAGTATAAACAACAACCCGGAAAATAAGCAGTACGAGACAGGCAGGCGAATACATCAATTAACACACATAATAGCCGAATTATGCACCATAATGAAAAATTCACGCTCTCGAACCGAGGCAAACAATTAATAAAATGTTCGATCAATATAATTATTAGCTCAAGCAGGTTATTCGCAGCAAACGGCACACCAGTGCAAGCATACGGCACCAAGATCATGAAATTAGATATAGGACATTATTATCATTACCAATGATAGGCGAAGATTTTCTAAAACACACAGGACTTCTAGTGGACATACAGGGGAAAAACGTCCTGCTTTTCCAAGGGCGCCGTCTTAAATGAAAGCGATCCCACAGGCGAACCCGGAAGGCTCAGCACGGGCCGAATTAAACATACTTGTACTGTTACACATCGGTTAGAAACGCAAGGACCACCGATCTCTTATAAAAGAAGACGCATAGCAGCCGATAAACTGATATTATCAAAGAAAGATTTTGAACATATGTTACCACAGAGAATTTCTCAACCGAGTAGCCGCCCTTGGTCCATTCCACTTCAACTAGTATAGAAAAGAAGAACGGAACGTGGAGATTGTGCGAGGATTACCGTGGGTTAAACAGTATAACAGTTCCAGCTTGGTACCCAGTTCCACACTTAAAATATTTTTCGTACCAACTAAAGAAGGCGGCAACATGTTTACAACATTAGACCTTGTCCAGGTATACCATCAAATTCCAATTGGACCAGAAATACCAAAAAACGGCAATCATCACACCTTTCGGCCTATTCGAGTTCACAAAAATGACGATTGGATTATTAAACGGAGCACAAACTTTTCATCGGGTTATGCATTCGGTAGTTTAGGCTTAAAATCGTGTTTCGTATATTTAGATCACATCTTAATCGCTTCAAAATCCTTAGACACCAAAAATAATTTTTCAAAAACTATCCGAACATAAGCTTGTTATAAATTCCCATAAATGCGTGATCGTAACAAAATAAATTACATTTTTAGGACACACGGCGACTGGACAAGGTATCCTGACGAATCAAGACCACATTCGTACCATACAGCAGTTCAAACGACCTGCAATAGTCGACGGTATCAAGAGGTTCTTGGGCACCATCAATTCTATAGGCGTTTTATCCCAGGTCGTCAATTCACATTGTTCACTGACCATAAACCATTAATCTACGCATTCCAACAAAATCTGGAAAGGCATCTCCTCGTCAATTTCGAGATCTCGACTTCATCGGCCAATTTACTATCGAAATCCAACATATCTCCGGCATAAATAATGTCGTTGCAGATACCCTCTCTTGCTTTAATCAAATTTCTATCCCTGAAAGAATTGATAGCAGATGCACAACCAATGAAAACGAACTCCGAGAGCTACTCAGTAATAACCCAACTACATCTCTGCAATTCAAGCAAATACGTTCAACGCAAATAAATCAATTTGTTGTGACATATCAACTGGTATACCAAGACCTTTCATTCCACTAATTTTTCGGAAAACTGTTTTTGAAACTTTAGTCTATCACATCCGGGCGTATAAGCTTCTGTACAACTTTTAACAAAAAATGTTATTTGGCCCTCAATTTCCAAAGATTCAAAAATAATGGCTCAAAACGGTGTACCATGTCAAAAAAAAAAATAAAATTTCGGCATCGCAACGTTTCGCAGAAATTCACCTCGATATCATTGGTCCTCTGCCGATTTCTGGAAACAACCGATCGTTACTCACGTTGGGCTGAAGCGATTCCAGTATCGGATATACCACAACTCCTCTCACAGTCGCATTCGCAGTATATGCTAATTAGATAGCTAGATTTGGAATACCACAGTTCATCGTAACTGACCAAGGCACACAATTTGATTAACAACTATTCGAAGAACTATCAGCCTTACTCGGATTCCATCACAGAAGGACAACTAGCTACAATCTAAAATGTAATTGTATGTTAGAAAAGTGGCACCGCACTATCAAAGCCGCAACTATGTGCTATAACAAAAGAACGGATTGGGTAGAACTACTACCATCAGTCTTGTTGGGATTACGAACAACGTACATCGGGGAGCTGAAAATAACACCATCAGATCTAGTCTACGGCTGCACAGTTAAAATGCCTGGATAATTTTTCTGTCAAACATTAGACAACAAAATTATCTAAAGGCAATTCGTCAAAAATCTACCGCACTAGCATCAAGACACAATAACGAAAAAAAATTCTTGGCCAAAGATATAAATACCACCACACGTCTTCTTAAGGACAGACACGATAAGGAAAACTTTAGAGGCACCCTCGATATCGATAGATCGAATAAAACCATGCCATCAGGAGAGCACACAGTCCATGATGACTGCATAAGGCCAGTATATGGAGGCTGTAGTGCTTTGCGTAAAGTATCTATTCATATAAAACTTGAGTACATTTTCCTAATTGTCGACTAACGAATATTTTATCTGTCGCATGTCCGTTGCTGGAACTGGTTCTAACACTTTGAAATGCTGTTTAAGACCTTTTACGTACTCCGATTGTGGCACTGTACGCTCGTTATGCTCCAAAAACTAGCCAGGTATTCGCAATATATCACCGTACATCAGCTCTGCCGAGGTTACTCGCATTTCGACACGGTAATTAGTTCTCAATCCTAACAGAACCGATGGTAAGTCTGCAATCCAGTGTGCCCTGTTATAACTCTATATGGCCGCTTTTAAAGAGCGGTGCCAACGATCTTTCTAGAAAATTCCCGAAGAAGCTTAAACTTAAACTGGACGCTCTGGTCAGTGACTATAAATGCAGCCAGATGCTGTACAGATGCATAATAGCTTCAGGCCAACGGGTAAACCGATCGATCATTGTCACGCCATAACGATTCCCTTCAGATATTGGTAGTGGACCAATAATATCTACGCGCAACCTATCACTCATCTATTATGTCGGGAAATTTTGGACTTTTAGCACGACACGCAAGACTGAACAGGTGCCCTAACATTTTTTTAAAGGACGGCCAAACAACAAAATCAATCAACAATTGTACAGACGCCTTTTATCTAGGATGTGCTAAATTATGTTATGTGGTAAACATCGTGTTTGGAATTGTCTGGGAATATACGGACGAGGCTTTCCGGTTTTAGCCGAGTTGAACTGGATAGGATACTTGTCGAACTTAAGCGTTGTGCTGTTGCTCGGAAACAATTTTGCCAGTCTCGATCGGTAAGTTATGGTTCTGTAATAGCATTATGGTTTATAGTTTCGGGCATGACTATCTGGTCTATACGTGTGAGGGTATCAGCGGCGACATTATTTGCTCCAAAAATATGTTGCAAGCCGGTCATAAACTGGCTTATAAAATCCAAATGCGCGGTGAGCATGGTGATGCCTTTTCGATTTTTTGAATAAAAGCATAAATCAACAGCCTATGATCAGTATACAACGTAAAACAACGGCCAGTTGAACGCAAAAGTCCTATATACATAGATGAGGAATGAGGTAACAATCCGGAACAGTAACATTGTTCAGAGCACAGTAGTCTCCGTATGGACGCCATTCTCCGTTTATGCATATGACATATGCCATTGGCTATTCGAAGTTTGTCGGGAGCTAGCCGGCTTATCTTGCATGATGTCGGTGAACCATTTTTTGAGGTTAGGTTACAGGTTAATGTAAAAGTAGCAGTGACGTGCTGTTGCCTACCCTTTCCAGAGTGATTTTAAAAGAAAATATTCAGAACTATTAAAAATTGAAGAAGAGGAAAATGTTTGTCCATAAAAAGTTATTTTTTGCCTAGTACGACGATGATAATAACACTCATCCTTGCTTTATTTTGGCTCTCGAGAATTGGAACGAGACTGGTTTTTTGAAGTCCGGTCACTTGATACGATACCTGACTGTCTTTTGATATATCATCGCGCACACTTGATTCATTATATGAGATTCGAATCGAGCTCATTTTTCAGCGAAATGGGATGTGGGGTACGGATTGCGTGTTACGATCCACTTGGACCGCCAATATACTGTTAAAGCAGATCGTTCTCGAACGGAGATAACACCAACTGTACCTGCTGTGGTTATCTTTGCCTCTATAATTGTAGGGTGGAATCAGCCACAAATTTGCCACTCGCATTAAACCGAAATTTAGCGAGCAACTGTGATGGTTTTCCATCCCCTAAAGTAGGACGAGCTTCATTTAATTGTCGCACTCGCGATTCGATCATTTACTGCAACTGCAATTCCGACACTGTAGGTGCCGAGTTTCAGGTTTGGGTTCACAGAATGAATTATCAAAAATTTGTTCGTCTTAAAACATTTGGAATTCTGATCTGTTATTATACATCATAGGTTGTTGGTGGTGTGATTGTCAACTGAGATATTTATAAATTATCAGTTGGTCTTGAATATGATTAACGAGTTTGTTTGCCTGTTATAATAAAAAATATTCTAGATGAAATTTTCTCATGAAAAATCTGTTTTCTTTTAATTTCTGATTACCTGTTAAATTCGAATTAATTTTTTTTTTTAACAAGCAAACAGAATTTAGCAGCGTTTATTGTAGTATGGGTGGTAACTGCCATGATCTAACAGAAATTTTCTAGATTCGATCTTGACCAGAAAATTCCATTTGAAATATTTTTGCTAGAACAGGCAAATATAACTCGCAAGGAACCATTTAGCAACATATTAATCTTATGTCTTACCACTGCTACACCATTGTATGAATTGGCCTAAGTTTATCACAATATCCAAATTTATTTTCACAACAACATCTAGGGGTACAGACAGTGATCTGAATCGGCCACTCCCGAAGAATAATCTTGATAAGGGAGAATTCAGCACGATTCTCAATGTTTGGAAGAAACAGCGTTTCACTGAGACCGTAAAAAAATAAACGTAAATTCACGAATTATTGATTAAATTTTTTAAAATATTTACGGTGACATCTTTAGGCATTTCGAATCAATCGTTATCAAAGAATTTTTAGAGAAGGTGCAAACCAAAAAATCAAATAGTTTGTAACTTTACTTTGAGCAAATAAAAGATTGACATCTATCGAAAATATAGCTGAACTTGAAGTATAAAACAAACTCAAATTTTACTGACATCTAACAAAAAATATCTATATTTATGGTACTAAAATTTTTATTAGCTTATCTTAGACACACAATTTATTTAGGTGCACCCTCTATGGAGTATTAGCGATTTTATTTATTGAGCCATTTGTGCTTTAAAAAATTTCTATTGCTCAAAAATTTAATTCTGAAATTGGTTAATGAATGAAAGTTGAATGAAGTTAATTATAATTATTGAATATAAATTCTGTCATAATTTAATTAACGGGTTAGTTGATAAACAGCATAAGAGACAATCCCACATCTAATATGTAAAGAGTTAAATTAGTACCATAGTGACTTGCGATTTTTTTGGAAAACATAAAAGAAATCGAAACGATATGTTTTATGTACATACTTACATACATATGCCAATAAATTATATCTTATTTAAGCAGCGAGAACGCTCCTCCCATTAATTTCTCACCTTCTTTCTACCATTATTTGGGCACTTTGCTTTTTTTATATACAAATTAAATGGATAAACGCATACAACTTTACAAATCTATTGTTGGTGGTATTGCAACTTCCTATATATAGGTAAAGACCCCTAAATAATTGTAGGCCCCCTGATTTTTGTTTGTTCGCAATGTTAAATAAGATAATGGTGCTGCAACCATTTAATAGTAAAATAACGGGATGCATAGTTTTATAGTAGCAACAATAAATTCAATTGTTGTTGTTGTATTATTTGGTGACAGATGCGTTTACTGTAACGAGAGAACAATGTGTGAAAATGGAAAATTTGTTTGGTGTTTGTTTTGTTCGACTGTTTATATAATGAACGAAATTTTGTGTGTAGTAGGTACGCGGTGTGTCCAATTTGATTGGTGCTGGCATATACACGTGTCCGACATTAAAGTGTTTGGATACATTTTTGATTCACTTGATTAGTCGCAGAATGGAGGATGATCGAAAATGAAAAATAGAATAACCACATGTAGGTATGATCGATTGATTAATTATTATGAATAAAGGCTTTGCGATTTGTTTACGGCGGAGATCATATTCTACTCCTGAATCGTCTGTATAAGCCTGTCATTTTAATAGGTTAGGTAAGCCTTTTGTTGGCATTTTAGTTGTAATAATTTAATCAGCTTTTAGAAATTTTGTAGGTCTCTTTTTCGTTTAATGTTGCCTTACTCTTACCACTGGCTTTCTTCATTAGGCAACAATATTTTTCGAAGACCCTCAACTGTGGAAAAATTTGTGAAAGTACACTAATTCATTAAAAATTGAAACAAATTTTCCTTGAACATAATGTATCTTAACATAATGTATCATAGTGCAGTTCCGCTGAAAACTTCAAAAATTTATGGGGTTAATAATTCTAGTTTGTTAATAGAACTGATCAATTTTCAGATTTACTTTGTTCGAAATCGGATTTTATCAATGTACTTAATATGTAATTTAAAAGTAAATGAAGCAGCTGGTTTAAATTTAATTCCAAATTTGTTTGTGAAATGTTTGAAAGATTTTGTTTACAAACCTTTTACAAAAATGTTCAATCATGCAAGTATGCCGCATTTACAGCGATTTCAGGAAAGCAAACAGTAAATCATTCTAAATTATGTGCAAAAATTTTTATTGTTGGTTTCCAATACCGAACCAATTTATGCTAAACCGGTGAATCGTTGCCGAAACTGGTAATACTGGTAAAGTTCATTGTTAATACAAAAAAATTACGAATATGTCCATATTCAAAGGTGTAAACTTTTATTCGTTTTTTTTAAACAGCTTAAATGATCAGAATTATGTGAATTCTGGCCCTGGAAATCAATATTTTGCACAATATTTTAGCCCGTAATTTATTTAAAACTTACTTATGTAAGTATTGCATAGTAAATAACTCATACCGGAATTTTTTGTATTCTCAAGTCTGATTTCTCCAGATTTATTTTTTTTTAAAATTTCGATAAATTTACAGATTTAAAATTTCATAATTACTCGCTTAAGAAACTTACAACAAAATATTACGTTAATGTATTAGTTTCATATAATGTTGCCTTAAAATTCAGGCTCGGTACACTCAAAAAAATAATTCTGTTTTATTTACAAATTTTGCATCGTAAAACAAAATTTATAAATATATCGAAGTTTTTGTTAAATTAACACCTGCTTTGTAAGGTTTTCATTGTAGATTTAACGAAGCATTCGCAAATAAAACAAATTTCAATTCGTAACTCCGATTTCAATGCAAATCCAGATTTACAGAAAAAATTAGTAATGTTTGCCCGTGAAATTGTAACATAATTTTACAAGTTTCTGTGTAAAAATAACGGATTTTTATGAACTTTGCATCGTGAAACAAAATTTGCAAATTTAACAACATTTTCGTTAAATTAGCATCTGCTTTGTAGGATGTGGATTGTATAATTAGTGGATAGTTCGTAAATCGAACAAATTTCTTTTCGTATTCTCAATTTCTGTGCAAAGCCAAACTTACAATGAAATTTAAGTAATATTTTATGTAATTTGTCCTTTTAGAAAAGAAAATGTTTATCAATTGTAAAAAAAGAATTGTGGACAATTTTTCAAATTCGCTTGAATTAATCCAAATAATCCCCCTATTTTAAGTTTATAAAAGTCTAAAAATTAGCTTTAACAATCTAATTTTTTTAAGCTTTAATATACCAAACAAATTCTGCACAAATATTCATCATTTTTATTAAATATATTTTTGAAAAAAATTGTGCTAATAATAATACAGAATAATAATGTAAGTTTTTAATGAGGATATCCATGTGTTTATGCGCAGCGATCCATCATGAGTTCTTAAAAAAATCTTGCTTTAGAAAAGCCTTCACTGACACCTAATTACAAAGTGCCATACAAATATTTCTTCTAAGTCTAATTATTTACAAATTAAGGGAAGACATTGCAGTAAGATATGTTTAGCAATCATTCCGTAAAGTTGTAATGGCTCTCATCTTTACAAATTTAATTGTAACAAAACTAGAAATGACTTGTTTACTTTCCAAAAATAATTGTTAAACTATTCGATTTACTAGTATAACTGTAAAGTAACGTTATTGGTTCGTGAAATGTACGAAAAATTTTTGTAAGGAACATATTGGTTTGTTATTTTTACGAATATTTTCGTTATTAAAACAATAGTCTTTGTTAATTTTACGAAATTGTATCGTAAAATTAGTTCCACTCATCGTGGATCGTACACGTTTAAACAAAATTATTCATTGTGGTTTGAGCTAACAAGCAGTGCAGTTGATTTATTTAATTACAATAAGGATAACAGTGAAAATAATTAATAATAATAATTAATTAAAAGCATAAAAGGTTAGTATTATAAAACAATATAAATAATTGTGTTATTTTTAATTTTTAAATGTGTATATATATATATATATATATATATATATATATATATATATATATATATATATATATATATATATATATATATATATATATATATACTCGTATAAAGTGTTGTAAAAGTGTTTAATACATGCGCATTTATATATTTATTGATTTGACATATTAATATTGAACATAACTTGAACCTTTGATTTCCCATAGAATGCAGTGGGATAACTTGATGACATGGCTCTATCCTGTACTTAACTTATATTATATATATATATAAATATATATATATATATATATATATATATATATATATATATATATATATATATATATATATATATATATTATATATATATATATATATATATATATATATATATATATATATATATATATATATATGTATATATATATATATATATATATATATATATATATATATATATATATATATATATATATATATATATATATATATATATATGTATATATAACAAAAAGTATTATTTTATAAGTTGGCATTGATAGACAACATTTGAAAAATTACTTGCAAGGCAAGCAAATGTGCCAACTTTTTGCGCCCTCAGAATTGGGGAAAAGGACTATGTTTAAACAGCATCTTACTATCTGGCATGTGCCAACTTTTTGCGCCCTCAGAATTGGGGGAAAGGACTATGTTTGAACAGCATCTTACTATCTGGCAAAAGCGACAACAGTCAACGGATGCTGAAATTGCCAAAACAAATTTTTCATCAGGTACATGTTTCGCGCCATCATCGCCTTCAATATTTAAAACAAGTTTTGTTATTTTAAAAGAATATTTTCTATTTACCTTTATAGTCAGTCACCTCCATCCTTAGTAGAAATGATTGCGGTATGCAGATTATAAAATTTTATGATGAAAAAGTTAATTTATTGGACAGGAGCCAGTAGCGAGATATGATATGCAATATTCTAGTAGACTTTTACTTAAAGGAGAAAAAAATGAAACCTTCAACAAAGCAAATAAAATCAATAGCAGAAGAAATTGTTACCGACCAAACGGCGCAGTGGTCAAAGCTGCGGCGTTTGGATCGGGAGGTACTGGGTTCGAATCCCGATAGGGGCAGGATGCAAAAGGGATTTTTTATCATCTGATTAGTGATGAAGATGAACACATCTATGACCCCCTGTTGAGAGTGCAGAATCCACCTTTCATGTCAGCACTATAGGTTGGCATGAAGCAATACAATGTGCAGGTGGTTTATACAAAACGGGTCTAGAGCCGTACGTCATCGATTTGGCTAATACTGCGTAAAGTAGGACGGTAAAAGTAAACTACGAAAGAGTTGGGAGTGCCTTGAGCCCCAGAACAGATTGTAGAGATTAAAACCAAAAAAAAAAAAAAAAAGAAATTGTCAATAGCAGAATGAATGATGTATCAATAGCAGAATAAAAAAAATGGTTACAATTTTTTTTATAAATAACTAATAAAAAATAAATTTGTTTTAAAGTAGTATTTAGTTTTGTTTATTTCACAACTAGAATCGTAAACTTTATAATCCCGCTATGTTAATTCAACGAACATGTTTGGTAAATTCTATAATAACCTTTGGTAATATCCTATAGGAAAATTTGTTAATATCACAAAGCAGCTTCGTAAATTTAAAAGTCCCCTTGTTAAATCAACGACCGTAGTCTGTAAATATTACGCTAATCTTCGTATAAACTCCCCAAAAAATTGTAAAGAGTACAAATATTTTTGTAATTTCATTAACTAATTTCGTACATTTTACAACTCGCTTTGATAACTGCACGGAAAGTTTTATAAATTTAACAACGAAATTTGTAAATGATACAAAAACTTCCGTAAAAACAAAATTTAGTTTACATTATTACTTTGTAAATACTACAATGGCCTTTGAGTACTAAACGATATGTTTTGTACGAGTTTTTACGAAGCACGAGGAGACATTTTACAAAATATCTGAAAATTCCCGGTAATTATAAATGATTGTAAAATTAACGAATCAAAAAATGTTTTATTAACGAATTGCAGCGTTGGCTGAAAACGAACAATTTTTTTTGTTAATTTAACCAGTGTTTTTTTGTTAAAATCACCGGATTTTTTTTTTGAGTGTACATTCATTGACAGACTTCGCTATATTCTGTCTGCATCTGTCTGTACCCAAAGCACAGACACACTCGATTTTTCGAGAAATTTTCTCTTATTTCATGTGGAAAATCTGTTTTTTTAACACGTTCGGAACTCAGTGTCACATATATGTGACATGTTAGTTTTACCAGAAACTCATGTCACACATTTGTGATACAAATTATATGAAATTTATTTAGGATAACATTGCAGTAGTTCTTATTACGATTATTTGCTATATGGATGATTTTCTAGGAGTATCTATTACATATTTGTGACGAGTAGTTTCACTGGAAGCTTAGCCATTAGAGAGATTTTCACATTAATATTTTAATACGTGAGTTTTTTCTGATGACACCATAAAAATTGCTTGAGTTGCGAACGTGTTAAATGTTTTGAAGTTTTCGAGATGTTAGTGAAAAACCACAAATTGTGCACCTTTTTTTAAATTTAATTCTATACCTACTTACATCCAGAATTTCAGTCTAAAGCAACTTTTTGTTGGGTTAAACGGCCTGCATTATTGAGAAAATTCATATTTTAGAAAATTCAGCAAGTAATTTCCATTATAAAAATTAGTCCAATCTAAAATATCAAAAATGGTCCTATCTGACTTAAACTCGGCTAGTAAAGCATACATGTTTAGTTCTATTAGATACAAAACTTTAGATACCCTTAAAACAACATTAACAAATAAATTCATTATGCAAAATTTGTAGTAAAACCGGACGTTCAAACCGAAGAAAAAATCGGTCAACCAAATTTCTATTCAGTGTTGTAAGAACGTCGTTGGATAAATCGTCAAGCCTTTTCGATGAGCCTGAAAAACTCCTGCAAATAGACGGCTGTGTTTCACTCAGTATTTCAAATTAATTACATTTTTTGTTCAAAAATTAATTTGTTGGGATCGAGAAATACAAACGACAATTCTTCATTTTAGTCATGTCTTTGTGAGCATATCATGACCTTGTTAAAGATTCCATCTCTAGACTGTTGTGAATGGTCACGGGAAACCAGTGATCAAAGCAAAGTAGTCTCTCTGCGGTTTGTTCCTTGTGCACATCATTAGGAAAGGTCATCCGAATCGGCTTAACACTTTTATTGTTATTGTGTTCTACAAACCCCACTACTAAACAAGGCCGACCGATTTTCAAACATACATTATTTGAAGGCGATGCCGCTTTTCACAAAAGGTAAACCGGCATTTGAAATCGTCAAATTCATATTTTCACAAAATTATGTTATTTGCTACCTCAAAACTATTATAAACTAGTTCAAATGTAAAATTACTAAACTGGGGTTTTTTTGAATGAAATTAAATCAATTTTAATTAAATTTTCTAACAATAAGGTGATAACTAGATTTTATTTCCGTTTTGCATGGGGTAGTGCCTTAATTATGCAGGGTGGCCCATTAAAATTCATCCACGGAAATAACACTTGAAGAAAGCCTCATCCGAAGAAACGTTTTAAACAAAAGTTTAGGATCAATGTCATTTAGGGGTCAAATAAATTTTTTAAATAGGAACAACTCCGGAAATAGAAAGAGCGGAAAATTGTACGTCCTAATATGTATTTTCTATGACCTTCCAAGGTCATCTGAAAGGCTTAAGTCCAGCTAAATGTTAGTGGAAAAAGCATTCTCCCTTCTAAATTTACAGTTTCATTATACAAATGTTTGATCAAACTACCTTTTATTTGAATGCGTTTCACAAAATAAGCAGTTCAGGGGTGCGATTCCGGCACAGTGATAAAATGAAATGATAAATTTGAATCGGTGTAAACAAAGCAAAAAGGAGAATTCATTATTTTTCGTATTATGCCTACTTTGAAAATTAAATGTTTGAATTTTATCAAGAAGTAAGGCAAAGGAAAAATAATTATTTAATATGCTAGGTTTACAAGAGTACTAAAAGCTGGGCTAGCATTGGTTTTAGCTGTCTCAGTCAAAGTGGCGCCATTTATTTCTTGGTGTGGAAATATTAATAACTAAAAATCGCTGTTTATTTAATTAAAAAAACATTAAATCTTCCTTTTCCAAAATTTGCAAAGATAATACACAATTGAATAAACATTAGTAAATTCCTATTTTAATTTAAAAACAAATTAAATCTTCCTTTTTCAAAATTTGCCACTGTCGCCTGTCAAGTGAGACAGCTAAAACCAATCCGTGCCAAAAGCTGTATTTGCTATACTTATACCATTCAATATTTGATCGATAATTTCAGACATTGTTTTTAAAAATCGATTTACGACACCTTATCTCCTTACTAATGTTATACCAAAAACGATACATATGTATAGAGGAGACATACTCGTACAAAGTATCAGTAAAAAATAGTTGATAAAATCTTAATAGAGATATTTATACTGATACCCACTTATTCTGCCGTGCTAAGAGAAAAATTCACATTTGCCTTTTTGAAGTTTTGAGTAATTTCAATTTTCCTATTTTTGTTTACCATGAATGTCTTAATATGAAACTTAACTATTAAATAACGTGATATTATAGCATTTGAAGAAGGATATTCGGCTTTTTTTTAAAAAGCAGAAGAAAAGGTATTTGTTTGCAGAATCCAAATATCGACATTTAGCGTTTGTCACTTTTTTTTCTCAGCACGGCAATACTGTGCTAGTGCGTACACGCAGTATGTTTTCTTTTCTTCTGTCAATACAAACATTGTGCATTGTTTGTTTAGTTTGCTAGAAACCAAACGAATGATAAAGTATCAAAATGTCTTTGAAGGTTGGTCACCGAGGGTGGTTTTTACTCTTTGTATTTACATCTGAGCTCTATCAAAACCAACGTAATCAGCCAAATAACCACAAACCTTTGATTTGATTGGATTAGAGAGCGAATGTAAATAGAACCAGGGTAACAAAACCTATTTCAGAAACTAACCTTACACATTAAATTCGATCTAAATTACGCAACCCGATACTTTGGAATTTCGTATTCAAATTCTTGATCAATGCGTAAAACTGTTGATCTAAACAGCAATTTTATATATTTACAAAATACATTGCCTCAAAAACTGTATCAGTATACGTAATTGTGGCAACCAATTTAAGTCCTGCGATATATATATATATTGTTCTGAGTATTTTCCGGCAGATTACATTTTGTACAGGTGTGATCGGTCACCGTTCATTCGTCTATTGTAAGTGTAGCTGTTGACAGTGATCTAACAATAGAGCTTAAATGTTTTAACGTGAATATCTTCAGAATTTGTTTTACATTATTGCGGCTTATGCATCTGAAGTTTTATGCGACATAAACTGTTTATATAATAAGATTTCCAAACTCAACTTGAATGAAATCGTGCTGATACTTGGTGATTTCAACTTACCGAACGTTAAATGGCTATAGTTGATGAAGATATAAATTGTATCATTCCGCACAGTATAACATCGGGTGCTGAATCCAACGGCATAGATTCTATTTTGTCGTATACCTTTGTCCAGATAAATAATGTTGCCAACTACGAGTATAATGAAACATTTCTGAATTTATTTTTTGCCAATTCTAACGATGGTAACCATAACTCAATGGAAACCAATTTAAATACATCAGAGTTTTTGTAGTCTAATTCCAATATCAACAATTGTAATTCAATTAAATTTTTTGATTTTTAGTATGTATTATCAGCACAATGATAGTCTGATGTTTTATTTCAAATCGGTTGACTGGGATTCGGGCTTTTCGTTGGTAGACATGGACATTCGTAAATAAAATTATATCGAAGGTGGAAGTTCTCCAAGAGTGCTGACGACAGACTATCATTTTTAGATTAACTGAAACAGTTTGATTGTTTACATTGTACTGCATACAAGAATTTTATTGCTAAGCTTCAAAATAATATTGATAAATAATATAAATCCAAAATCATTCTGGAATTTCGTTGACTCCAAATGAAAAATTTGTTTTTGTTTCCGTCAACAATGTCGTTCAATAATATAACTGAAAATGTTTATAGACGTACTGATATTGTTGAAGATGAAGACAGTTGATATCATTAGATCCCTTCATCTTTTTAAGGGTCGATATGGCCCAGACGGTATTTCTTCAAATTTTCTTAAAGTTCTCCAGTTTGTGTCGATTGTTTGTGATTATATTTTTTTCCGTCTTAAGTCGCTTATGAACAGCAAGGTTTTTTCCGATTAGGTTTACTGTATCAAACTTAGTAGAATTTATGAAACGTGCAACAGAGGTGATTGAAGGCAATGCTCAACTTGATGTTATTTATACCGACTTCGGTAAGGCGTTTGACTTCTGGAAAAATTAAAATTACTTGGTGTTAATGATAATCTGATCAAATGGCTTGCAATATCTTACTGGGCGGATGCAATGTAAAAAAATTAACAATAGTTTGTCTGATACAATTTATGTGCATTCTGGGATACCTCAGGGCTCGCATCTCGGTTCGCTTATTTTCATATTGTTTTTTAATGATATCACGAAAAGTATAAAATTTTACCTTTGTCTTATATATGCCGATGTCCTAAAAATATTTTACCCTATTCGAAATCTAACTGACGCAGAGAAGTTACAAAAGGAATTAGATGCGGTTAAAGTTTGATGTAAGAATAATTTATTATATTTAAATGTAACAAAGTGCAAAATGATGAGTTTTACACTTTCAACGTCGCACCTTATTTATGATTACAATATTCCTGATTAGGAATTTTTGTTTGCCTCTATCAATTTTTTTTCGCTCACAGCTCGAATATGCATCGTGCGTATAATGTTCCCGTTATAGGGATCACATAATTAGGATTGAGCAAGTAGAAAAATCTTTTCTAATTTGGTGGGTTTGACAACCGATTACCGTGGTGGGAAAATATTAGATATCTACCTCCATAGGTTGAAAGATGTAATTCCTTGAAAATGTTGCTTTTCCTCTTGAAATTCGTCGTCAGCACGTAGAAATGATATGTAATGTAGAAAACTTCGAACTCGCTCGCACACCCTTGAAAATAGATTCTCATAGAACCAATTATGGAAGTGACGAACCTTGGAATTCAATGTCGAAATGTTATAACGAACTGAGAAGTTTTTGTGACTTTATTTTAGTGATTAAATTGTTTTGTGCTATTTTAATATTATGTACTTAAGAGTAAGCACAACACAATTAATTGTATTTTTGTTATTGTTTAAAATTGTACTGGAGCTTATGGTTCCTAGTTAATTTTTCTGAAATAAAATTTAGGATCTCGATATTTTAAAAGGATGCTTAACGTCCTTATCAGAATACATTCAACTGATTGGGTTGTTAAAAAATCTCGATATTCTTCCAATTTTTCAGAAAGCATTTCAGAAGATAAAGATGGTAATACCGCAGAATAAAGCACAAACACAATTAATCAGCCAAAAACATTTTTGTCCTTACCTTTCATTTTACGTGTCGAACGACAAACACTTAACGACAATTGAACATTGACGAATCTTACCTTCGCCAACCCAACGTGAAAAAATTATATCGACATTTTTTCAAACAAAAACCTCATTGTGAACTAAGGCCAATAAACCTATACCAGGTTTTATTATTTTTATTTTGCAAAATCTTTCGTTATAGAAGGTATTTCAGGGTCACTTTTCAGTTATTTATTTCCAATAATTAGAATATTTTAGGGCTTTTTAAATTTCCTGGAGTAGATTTTCCGTTGATTTTAAATTTGCAGTTGCCCAATTATACAAATTATTCAGATTCTATAAAAAGAAACTGAGAGATATAACGTGAAATATTGGGTTATCGAATCAAACGGGTTAAAATTTAAAATCTTAAAAATAAACGTTTATACACTCAAAAATTTGGTACATCATTTTTCTTAAGAACTAATTTATTTGTAAACGTAATTATATATATTCTAAATATTTCAGTAATCATTATTGTATACGTACAAATTTTATTATCGGCAACAAAAAAAATTTCATCGACAAAAACCAGTCTGATAAAATTATTGAATCTCTTTCAAATTCGTCACAAATTTATCATTCGTCGCTTACTTGAAATCGCAAAACACAGTGTATAACAATGATACTTTTATCAGATTTCATTATCATCGAACCAGAATCGCATCCTTGTGCAATAAGACATGCATAATTTTGTTTTGAGCAATGAAAAAAATTAAAACGGATGACTAGATGGTAATGAAAAGTTTTTTATCATTTCAAATTATCACTGAACCAGAATCGCACCACTGCTGACCTTGGGAGGTCATTACTGATGAAAATTTGGCGCTCTTTCTGTTTCCGGACTAAAAAATAAGGATTCCTATTTTAAAAATTGACTTGACCTCTAAATGACCTTGCTGCTATACCTGAAAGTCAAGATCTTTAATCCATGTCCTCCATCGACCACACAAATTTTGTCTAAAACTTTTTTTCGGAGAAGGCTTTGCTGACCGTGGATGGATTAAAATGGGCCTCGCTGTATAATATTTAATATTTACGATATGCGTTTACTTTTAATTTATTTCAAATATATTTTCATTTAATTTTTTTTTTTTGAGACACTTACTCACTAAACGTGCATAATTTGTGTTCGATTTCTCATAAAAGGCCAAGTTCATCCTAATTGGCCATATTCCCAAACTTCATCTCGAAATTATTTTGGAATCTCTCATTCCCTTTGTACATTAAATTTCATCAAAATGGGGTAAGAAAAATCTAAGTGCCGTTCTAATTGGTCGTATTCCAGAACTGCCAACAAGCTAAAGATCATTTTGGGACCCCATTTTCATCGAAATATCGAATTTCATCATAACCGGTTACAACCAGCCAAGTTTAATCCTAACTGGCCATATGTCAGAATTTTATCAAAAACTTATTTTGGAATCGCATTTAATCACATCGCATCGAATAATCTATGGGTTTCGAAAATCACAAAATCATGAATAATCATGAAAATCTAGAAGATTTTTAGTAATCTTTAAAGCCTCGAAAATTGACACATTTCGAATAAAACTTAAAATCTGGATTAATCCGATAAATCTCTGGAGCAAACTCAAAGGTATGCTATGCACATCACGACAATGTCAAACATCTAAAGCCTTGAACAATATTTGTAAATTTTCGAATTAACTATAAATCTGTAATCTAAAGGAAATCTAACCTCAACGAGACTAAACAATCGGCAATAATCTTCAATAAACTCGAAAATAATCAGGAAAGTATCGAATAATCTGATTTACATGCAGCATGCAGCTCAAAAACACTTCTTGAAAGCATAACCTAGAATCTTGAATTGTCCGAAAAATCTCGAATAACCTGAAAGCCAAATAAATCTTGAAAAACTCTAAAGCCGCAAATTCTTCAGAATATAACAATTCCAAAAATATTGGATAACCTTGAAATCGCGATCTCGAAATCCTTCCGAAATCAAGGTGACCGGTAAAGCTATAGCTTATACATTCATATCATATCATTTCACGAAAAATTTTATCAGAATCAGGTCAAATATCATGAAATGATGCTAACTTGCCCAGTTTTTTTTAAACATAATTGTTGTAAGTTAGGATTTGTTGTATCTGCTTTGTTTGTTTGTGTTTCGATCGTGTAACGATATGTTCAGCACATTGAAATGGCATGCACCCCAACGTTTACATAAATTGGGAAAATAATGTTGATAATATTTGTATTGTTATGCTTTAAAATTTCACAATGAATCGGCCGGAACGTGTTGTTCGAATTGGAAAGTCAATTTGCCACCTCTGGATGGGCCATTTAAATCCCTTCTAGCTTATGTTTTCAAATGAAATCTTCTGGAGAAAGAACTATGTTGTTATATTCACGATAGAGGTTTTATGCTCATATTTAATGTATAGGGCAAGTTTACCATAAATTTGACAACGTCTCCAAGAGTTTACAAATTTGGTTCATGGACAATTATGAGGAGTCGGAGACCAAATCATTATAGATACAGAATTTATTTCACGAACAAAATCATCTGGTGAATTTATTCAAAATCACATTGCAGCAAATGCTATCGGATGATCACAGATCCACCGATCAATGAAGTTACAATCGTCATGGCAGGGACAGATTTCGATCGATGTAATATTATTACCCATATACGAAATGAACGTGACAACGTGTCATCGTATGATGTTCTTCAGTATCCAATGGCATTTTAGCAAGGGGAAGGCGCATATCATTTTAACGTGTTGCGAACTTACCCAGTCCCAGTCACATGCGTTGCATAACAACCAGAGGTCAGGAAATACAAACTAGTGGCGACAAATATTTACGATATATACGGTGAAAACCGAATGAGGAAGGACACTCAGCTGCTTTAATTGTTCCTTTTGATTGTTCCTTACACTCCGTTAGTCGAGAAAACTTTTAAAGTATAGATCAATGTCGAGTGTAATTCGATGAAGCTACGCTATTTCGAAAACCATTTCATCATCAGTAATGAAGCTGTCTGTCAGATTTTGTGTTTGGGAAATGGTCGGCGAGACAATTTTATAAAAGAAAATGTTATGACGAGATATATTTACAAAAAAATTGCTGTATTATATGAAGTTCCAAAATACTACACTTGTGCAATTATTCCTGAGAATGCTGGAGTACTTATTTCTGTAACTCTGATTATAATTATTTGATAACACTGCTTCACACAGTAAGATGACCAATATCCTTTCGAGCACTGAAAACTATCTATGGTGAAGTATAAAGGCATCAAACCATCTAGCCAAGATCCAGGTGAAGGATCTCGTGAATTTGATGAGGTGTGCTTTGATCCTAACCATCAAAATATATTAGCCGTTTTATTGTTGGTATGTTGTGAATGAGCAGAAGCTCAAAATGGAGTGTGACAAAAATTTTGTAAATTTTTAAGTGTAGCTAAATAAATAATAAAAGCAAAAAGTCTTTGGGAAAAGCACAAAGAAAGCCTTATAGTGACGATGTACGTAGAACAAGCAAGCACATAGAACAAATCCTGATATTGTGATACATTACTCGATGGAGGACCCACAGTCTATTCAGCTCGCAAACTACCATTGAATCCCAATCTAGCAGAAAATCCTTCTTGCAACATCGGTAGAAATTTAGGAATTGCGACAGTAGCCCGACCAATGGGAGGTGAGGAGCTCTTAAACTACTGGGAGGTGATGTTCACTAAAATTAAAGCTAAGTTTAATTGAAATTGAGGTTTATATCCTAATTGATGCTTGTTAAAGGTTAAATATCAAATTAAACGAACGGACTCATATCATATTATTATTGTAGTATAAAGATGATAAGACTGAACGAATTTTTGAAAAATTTGCTAATTAAAGCAAATGAAAAGATATCACGTTCAACATTCTCTTGAACCAGTTACATACTGTAGTTACTAACTGCAATGAAAACATCGAATTACTAAGAGAAGCCACCAATTACAAATAAAAATAAAAAAAAAATAAAAATTTGAATTATAGAACAGACTTTTAGGTCCGAATTTATAGTCGAACTATTGCAGCGGCGATTTTCGAAAATCATTTCAACATCATGTCAAAAACTCGATGTGAATTTCGATTTTTTTTTGTTGTTTTTGATATTCATAGTAATGTCCATTTCAGCCTCATAAAAATTACTCCAAGATCTGGAATAAGACACTCGACTTATTTGTTCATCCATGAAGAAATATAGAGCCTCAATACCGTGTTCTTGAGAAAGGCGAAACATTACATGTATTAGCATTTAAAGATTATAACAAGTATTGGTCCCTCCTTAGAACGTTATATGCACGAATGAATCATCATCTGAAATCTATATCTTTACGAATGTCTTACGGCAACATAGATAATAAGCATTCCAAGCAACTGGAATAAATTAGAACCGAATACCATCAATTTTTGTAAAAGGATTTACTTCGGCCTAAAAAGACCAAAGTATTGAAATCCTGTCAAAAATGATCAAAAATTTGGTGGGTTCAAGCTTTTGCACCCTGTACGTCAAGAGGGTCGGGTACCTGCCATACGAATTGACCCAAAGCACTGGTTATCGAAATATTTATCAATTTGTTATGTATGCTGGTTTGAATATTGAGTTGGACATTGAGTTTGGGGTTGAGTTGAAGTTGAGTTTATATTCTCAACCGATTATGATGAAATTTGACATATGCGTTGGAAGTGGGATTCTAAAATGATTTTATCTAAAAATTGGTTCTGGAATATGGCTAAATAGGATGAAACTTTGATATTTCTTAACCGATTATAATGAAAATCGAGATTAGGAACGAGGTTTTAAAATAATATTTTTAGTTCCAAAACTCTATACCACCGTTAGTAGTTTCAATACTGAGGCGCGTTTCCGCTACATACTATATTTTTCTAAGCAAGGTGATACTTACCGTTCTGACAGCAAATACTCAGAAAATATAACCCAAAGTTTAAAGCGAAGGATTGGCAATAGTTTCTAATGTAACTTGAAGATTATTACGGAGATAATCTTGATCGTTTAGGAATTGAAATAGCATATTTAGGCTGTCTTAAAGAAACCTCAACAACTGCATGATTCACAGAAACCTAAATAGACAACATTATAGAAGCCATATTGACATATTTCTCATAACATCGTCTAATAATAATTTTTGGGTTACATTTCCTTCTATTCGTAAGAAATGTCAAAATTCATCATAATCGATTAATAGCTATAAGTTATATTCTTATTGATCATATTGTAGAACCTTATGCAAAAATCAGTTTAGATCTCGCTTCCAACGCATTTCTCAATTTTCATCAAAATATTTGGTCATTCATATAATTTATTAAGGGTTCAATTTGAAATGTAAAAAGTTGAGTTTGAAGTGTAAAAGGATCAATTTAAAGTGAAAAACCTGTAAGATTGTATAATGGTACGATGGTATGTTAGTGTGATGCTATGATGGTATGATCGTATGATGGTAAGATGGTATGATGATATGTTGGTACGATGGTATAATGGTATGATGGTATGACAGTACGATGGTATGATGGTATTGTTGTAATGATAGTATGATTGTGCGATGTTAAGATGATATAGTGGTCTAATGGATTAATATTATTGTATGATGGTGTGATGGTATGATTGTATATATGATATAACGTACATGTGTTGGTATGAGGGTATGATGGTATGACTGCATAATGGTCTGACTGTTGGATGGTATGATGATATCATGGCCTGACCAGTATATTGATACGATGGTACGATGGTATAGATGATAAAATGGTTCGACGGCACTATTGCACAATGGTACGATTGTATGATGGTATAGTGATATAGTGCTATGATGGTATGATGATGTAATGGAATAATGGTATGATGGGATGATTGTTTAAGGTTATAATGGTACGACGGCACGTATGCCGGTATGATGGTGAGTAGGGTTTGAGTTGAAATTGAGTTGGATTTGAAAGAGAAGTTCGATTAGGGATTAATTTGAGGTCGAGTTTAGAGTTTATTGGGAGGTTAGATTGAGTTAAGTTCATACTCGCATGTAGCTTTCCAATCGAGTTAATTTTGGGATTGCGTTGCAAAACAAGTGAAGAGTTAAGCAGAGGGTTGAGTTTTGAGTCGAGCTAAGTTCAGTTAACGTAGAATTAGAATTTAGTTAGCTTGCTTTGTTGTGTGAGTTGTTCGGTTAGAGAATTATTTAAGGGTTGATTTAGAGTTAGATTAAGGGTTGATTTGTAAGTAGATTAAAAGTTGATTTATTGATCTAATTGATGGCTGTCTTGCGATTGAGATAGAGGTTGAGTTGTAAATTGAGTTGGAGGTTAAGCCAAAGATTGACTTAAGAGGTTCATTTCAAGATTGATTTGGGAGTTCAAGACCGAAGTTCTGACCACCTCATGAGGGTTAAGCCCTTTATAGTTTATGATTTAGTTTGTCGAAGGCTTTAAAAAAATCTGCGTAAATGACAACAAGCTGTGCACGAGCTCTTATGGCGTTAAGTCATTAGATTAGTAACTGTAGACCTATCCGACAAAAAACCATTTTGGCACTGATTTGTCAAATGAGAATCAAGCGCTTTAAATATAAAGAATCGAAAAGCTTAGGAATCACGGATAGAATCGAAATTCTTCTAAACTAATACTACTTATCTGGCCTGATTCAAATATCGGTGTAACAAATGATAGTTTCCAAAACCCAGGAAAGGAAGTAGTAGAAAGTACTTCAGAAAATGTAAATTCAAACATGGCAGAAGATTGCAAATCTCATTATCGAACGAGCTGTGAAAAAAATTCCAAAGGCGTCACAAATTTCTTGAGAACTATAGTGACTTATTATTGTACTCGTACGTATACGCAGATAGTCCTGTGATATCCTCTTCGTGTTTATGAATGAACAAAACCCGTTTTACGAGGTCGTTTTACCCGTCGTAAGTTATTCACATTGGCTTTCACAAAATCAACAAAATTACTTAATCAAAAGTGGTGTGTGATAGTTACTAGAATGACCAGCTAAATCAAGAAATTTTCCAATTGCCACGTTATCTAAAGATAAGAAACTAGATCGGAAATACGCCTGTACGGTCGTTAAAAACAGTTTTGAACTGACGAGTACCAACATTTCTAAAGTTATCTAGGACCTTGATCCATTAATTTCATCGTTTGTTCCCCAGCCAATTTTTGGTAAATTAAAATTACTTGCAAATAAAATATGATCTTTGGCATTCATTAACGGTAATAGCCTTAGCCTTATATTTAAAAAAATTCATAAACCCTTTGTAATTGTAACCACCACCTATAGTTGTGAAGGTTGAAAATATTGGATGTTTAATCAGTTCTCTGTGAGAATGACGTGACTTCCTGTAATTAGGCAAAAGTGATGGGCAAATATTATGTTACCACAAATATTTTACTTGCTAATACATAAGATTGAAAAAAATAGGGCGTCGATAAGATATAGGTTTTATATTTACCATAAATTCTCCCACAGATTTACATAATTCACATTCCCAAGTTTTGAACGCACCATGTTGTGCAAATAATTATATGCAAACTAGCTAATATTAGTATCAGTGCGGTAATACAAACCATATATATCTCAGTACAGTAGTTAAGCCAGCACGATATAAATCCCATTGTTAAATTATGTAATGATACCAAACCGGAAATTAAAAACTCCAAATCCTGTGATGTCAAATATGTATAAACGCAGGATCGATAATCCTATTAATAAAGAAATTAACAACTTTCTTTATACAAATAACCGATTTACGTAAGTCCTTAAGTAAATTAACGTAATACTATGAAAACATGTTGCGTCGAGTTTTATCCCCATACCAATCTACGGGTGAATGGACGTCTTAAAGAAAATTAATCGTCCAAAACCGCACCGACAAAGTGTTTCGTTTTTAACTTTGTATATTCCAATGAAATTGAGATATGTACGTACTCTCTATTCACACATAGTTTCGTGGACAATTGAACAATGCACACAAGAAGATTTTTTTTTTGTTTTGTTTATTGTTAGTTTTACAATTTGTACATAGTCCTTTGATACGTTGCCGATCGTCTTCACATCCCTTTGTATAACACAGTTTTGTAATATTTTGTTTGTCTAACAAAACAATTGACATTTTCGGATACCTCAAAGTTGAAATAAGGATCGAAATTTTAATTGATTTGTAAGTTGCTCATTTTTCGTATGTATGAGTCGGAAACAATGGTGGGAAATCGCATCTATTTATCGGCCATTAAAATTTTACCCCTCTCGCATCATCGCATCATTTTTTTTATTGTAAATAAAATGTAACGTCTAACAAGGATATTATAACTAAGTTAATAAATTACAAAAAAATAAAAAAAGGATACAGCAACGGGTTAAATCTAAAATGTATTACAGGAACTCGCATATAAAACAAAATTAAATTACATTAAGCATAACTGATTCGTTGTATGACAATAAATATAAATAGAGACTCTGTGTATGTGTACATAGAAGCATTAAAGGGATGTTTTAAATATCCCTTTTATTTCTTCACCCCTTGTACAATATGTTAACAATATGTGTACGAAGAAACACGTTTGTTTTTATGTGCTGTGACGTGCTAAATAGAGGAGTGTCTAAATCGTTACACAGGACCTCTACAAAACATTTCAAAATTTAATTTTAAATGAAAATATTTGTATGTTCCCGATCCCGATCCTGCAAATAACATGTAATTAATTATTATTACGCAGGATAAATAATGTATGGTTACACTGGGCTCATACGATAATAATATATAGGACCAAATGCGAATAAGAATTTAACCCTTTTGTGTCTTATACTTGCAGTGCTTGTAGTTTGCTTTTTACTTAACCAAAATTTTGCTAGGTGTCATATTTACCAAACGAAAAAATTAAATTACCGCCATATACCTACTATACAATATATAATATGCTCTCAACTTTAATTCATCATCAGCATTTAATTGAAATAAGGATAATTTGATCCTTTATACGTATATAAATTGTTTTGAATTGATCGACGACGACGACGACGACGGTATTTTGGTACTTTGAAATTTTATCGTATTCCGCATTGATCTTACACAACAAGAGCGAGTTTTGATTAAAACATCCTTTTACGCTTTCATTCATGTTATATTATGGTTAGTAATGTGAAAGGGTTTCTTAAGAAATTTTCCCGCCCACTTTTTGTGTTGGGTAAATAATTGTTAATTCGATTTATATTTTTTTTATTTTTTTTTTATTTAAATGTGAGGATTATATTACAAAATATTTATGTTATGCCACATACAGTATACCAAGCTTAAACATGTTTTAAGAAATGCTTTAATACGAAATTGGTATACTATGAAATTATTTTGCTATAAACCGATAAAAACCATTTGTATAACCATATGTACCGGTATATGTAAAATTCAAAATTGTTCGAAATAAACAAAAGGTACTAAATTATGAGACCCATGGGTGAACTTCATTTATTGGCATTTCTTGTCGTTATTCCGAATTTGACTCCAATAATTTTAATGTTTTCGGTTCAATTTATTATCAGCTAAGGATGTTTTTAAATGAAAAATATAAAAGGCTGAAACCTCATAAGGTGTTCAGAACTTCGGTCTTGATTAATTCAATACCCAAATCAATCCCGAAATGAACCTCTTAAGTCAATCTTCAGCTTAACCTCCAACTCAATTTACAACTCAACCTCTATGTCAATTGCAACACAATCCCAAAAGCAACCTAACCCCAAATCAACCCTTAAATAACTCCCCAACCAAACAACTCACATCCCAATGCAAGCTAACTAAGTCCTAATTCTACGTCAACTCAACTTAGCTCGACCCATATCTCAACCCTCTGCTCAACTCTACACTTATTTTCCAATCCAATCCCAAAATTAACTCGATTCGAAAGCTACATGAGTGTATGAAAAGATTAAACAATCATTCCTTCATATCATTATCCAATTATACCATCATACCATCGTGACACTATACCACTAAACCATTATACAATCGTACCATTCTATCATAGTGACCTAAAACTATCCCACCGTTATACTATGATGTATATCTTACCATCAATCCACCACACCTTCATACCATCATACCATCATATCATCTTAAAATCGTACCATCGGAGTACCATCATACCACTGTACCGTCGGGCATTACATCGTCTCTATAATCATACCCTCTTATCATCACACCTTCATTCTAGAATAAATACTGTCATAACATCATATGTTGTATTATACATATATACAACTATACCTCCCACCATCATTCAATAATATCTATCAATCATACCACTATATCATTATAACATCACACAATCATACTATCATAAATACCATCTTACCAGGATACCATCATACCATCGTACCGTCATTCCATCATACCATTATACCATCATATATACTGTTAAAGTTAGCCGAAATAGCCAGCCGAAAGTGAAAAGTCGATAATGCAGATTGTGTTAGTCCAGCCGAAAATAAAAAATTTAGTAGTTATCAGCCGAAAATAAATAGGATACATAGACATCTATAAATATAAATTTTTGTAAATAAATTTACGTGTAAAATTTTGCTTCGTAGAAAATATCGGAAAATCAGAAGAATATACAAATTTGGAATAAAATCAGCCTCTAGAGTGTTATGTCTGGAGATGGATTCAATTGATGTGATTACTCAATAGCTAGTGCAGGAAAAAAAATCAGTTCAAGTTTTTCGTGGGAAATCTCGGAAAACTCGATTTTCCAAAAATTATTAGAAAATTTTCCGAAATCGGAAAAACGAATTTTTCAAGATTTCCCACGGGAAACTTGGACTGAATTTTTTCCTGCGATAGCTATTGACAAGTCACATCAATCCAATTTATCTCCAGACATAACACTCTAGAGGCTGATTTTATTCATCCATTTCTTACTTTCGGCTGGAAACTTTTTTGAATTTTCCGAGATTTCCCACGGGAAACTTGAACTGAATTTTTTTCCTGCGATAGCTATTAAGTAATCACATCAATTGAATCCATCTCCAGACATAACACTCTAGAGGCTGATTTTATACAAATTTTCTAATAATTTTTGGAAAATCGAATTTTCCTAATTTCCCACGGGAAACTTGAACTCAATTTTTTTCCTGCGATAGCTATTGACAAGTCACATCAATCCAATCTATCTCTAGACATAACACTCTAGAGGCTTATTTATTTTCGGCTGGAATGTCAATAACATAATCTGCATTAACGACTTTTCACTTTCGGCTGGAAACTTTCGGCTAACTTTAACAGGGTCCATCATATAGGTTTAACCCTTCAAACTGAACTTTTTACATTTCAAATTAGACGTTTTATACGAATTATATGAACGGCAAATTAGGACGGAGCTTGGCTATTCCTTAACCGATTATGATCGAAATTGAGATGTGGGTTGGAAATGAGATTCTAAAATGATTTTTGGGTAAAGTTCTGTAATCTGACCAATAAGAATATAACTTAGCTATTAACCGACTATGGTGAATTTTTACGTTTCATATGGATTCATTGCACATATATATTCCAGGACTCGATTTACAAATCATAAATTTCATTACAATTGGTTGAGAAATAGGCAAGCTCCATCACACTGTGCCCTATTCCAGAACTTCATCCAAAAATCATTTTAGAATCTGTACATATCAACGTACATATCAGACGGACGGAAATTTTTCTTTTTTTTTCCTTTTTTATACTCAGGGACTTTTAAAACGTCGAGAAAAGTGGTTTTGGACCTACCAAATTTTTGATAATTTTTGACAGGATTTCAATACTTTGAATGATGATGCTAGGCAATTAGAGTTTCTGTTTTACCGAGGTTTTCCAGTTCTCGGTCAATGTTGGGAAGTCATCGTCGGTCACTGGCTGCCCTTTTAAGCTATAGCGTACGGAGTTTTCCAGTTCCTCATCAACAGAATTACACACATTCTCTTCTACTTCTGGTTCTGATATTGATACTTTTGTTGTTGTAAGAGATTCATCCATAGAGCATCCTTATCACTATCAGAGGTTTTAAATAATCCCCTCGAAATTGTTTTTGCGGTTTTAATTATTTCTATTTCAAAATCATCTTCTTCGGCTTTTACTATAGGATTTTGTAACAATTTAAATAATGAAATAATTTGTTTGTCCCTACGTTTGGCGATTTGATTTTTTATCTCATTTAACAGATCGGTGCTTATTTTCGAATTATTGGCCCGAAGATTTTTAAATAAAAATTTTATAATGCCTTCTGCAGTTAACAATGAAGCATCTTGGCGGCTTAAAGCTTCTATTGATTTTTTAACTTGTTGTAAAGCGCGCATTATATTAGAAGCAACTATGTCAAGTTCCGGATTCCATAAGTTGCTGAGGTTTAAATCATGTAACGTTTTTAAAATTGGTGGTTTTACTCTAACAAAACGGTCTATCATGGTTTCAATGGTATTCCACCTTGTCTTACAATTTAATATATATTTATTTATTATTTATTACCAACTTTATACTTATATACAATCTGGTTACAATTTCAATAATACTTTAATATATACTAAGAATTTAAATAAAAAGAAAAGTAAAACTAAACAGACATGAAAAATTACCAATTATTTTAAAGAACATTAGACATTAAATTCTTAAATGCATCTCTAGATAGATTAAAGTCGAAAGCCGATCGAACAGCTTAATTTGCAAATCTCTATCGCGAAGGGTCCGTAACGGAGTAAATTTATCGTACAACACCAAAATCTCAGGACAGTCAATTTTAGACACCAACAAGTCTCTAACCAATAACGCGCCAATTTCGATTCTGCGGATAAAGAACGGCTCAATATTTATTAATTTACATCTACCTCGATACGGTGGGAGTATAAAAGCGGGTAGATTCCCATCTCTGGATGTGAAACCACCAATCTTAACTATCTGAGTTCTGGAATCACAATGCAAGGACTCAAGTTTCTTCAACATCAAGTCATGATCAATCTTATCAAAGGCCTTACAGAAATCAGTGTACACAACCTGCACAATTTTACCTCTATGTAAGGCATTAGAGACCCAATTTGTAAGCAAGAGTAAAATAGTAACAGTTGATCTGCCTGGAAAGAAACCATGCTGTTTAGGAGAAATAAAAGTTTTCACGTGAAAGAATAATTGATGTTTAACAAGTAAGACTGAAACTATACAAATACCCTATAGTTCTCAATATTACCACGAATCCCGGATTTGAAAATAGGTTTAATAAGCGATCGCTTCCAAAGAGTGGGGAAATATCCCTCTCTTAGACTTCTATTAAATAGAAAGCGGTAACGAATCAAAGCCGGCACTATGATTAATGTCAAGATTTGACAATTCCAATAAGATTCTATCAATTTCCAAACGAAACATTGAAAATTTCTTATTACTCGTGACATTATTCAAGCTGCAGAGATTAGAACCTGAATCTGGATTATAAACGCTCTCATAGAAATCAGCAAACAAATTAACCTTATCTAGAATGTTATCACAGAATCGGTCTTTCAAATACATTGTAGAAGGGTAACCATCCGATTTTCTTTTATAGTTAACAAAATGCCAAAAGTGTTTAGGTTTCGATTTAATTTGTGAGTCCACCTCCAAAACATAATTACTGTAAAGAAATCGGTTAAGAAATATATACTTTTTACGTAAAACCTTAAATGAGTTGTAATTAACTGTATTCGGAGATAGTTTATAATGCTTATGAGCCTTATCCTTTCTATTTTTTAAATTTATCAATTCATTGTTATACCACGGTTCCTTCTTGGCGCCTGAAACAACCAATCTAGGAATGAATGTTTCAATGCCCATTTGAACATTATTATAAAATTCCTTCAACATATCGTCTATATTATTACTATTAAATATAAAATGAAGGCCAATTATACCCATCAAGAAATGCACTTAAAGAAATATAACCGCCCATTTTAAAGTTATAGATGACAGACTCGGTATTATTTTCGATTAATTCACTGTATTCAAACAAGACTGAAATATTCAGCGGCAAATGATGAATATTTGAAGATCCAGCTAAATCATCACAGGTTGTGACAGTCATCTCATGATCAATTGGCACAAAGGCTAGATCTAACACGTTATTACTGCAATTCTTCACATTGATACATTGTTTCAGTCCCAACGAAAATATTTCAGATATGAACTTTTCCACATCATCGTTCATGTTTATGGGAGTTTAATTGTTATCCATATACTCCCATTCAATACCTGGCAAGTTAAAATCACCAAAGATAAATAAGCGGTCCTCAGATTGAAGAAGTACAGTAATATTAAGTTTCCCGGTGTCCAAAAACATACCATAAACCACGACGCTTGAATGACATGGTATATATGTGACACAAATGATCAGCGAGTATGAATGAAACAGTAAGTGCACAAGCAACAACTTCAGTACCACAGCTGGTTAACGTAAATACCACCCCTACGGCATAAGTGTCTTTCTATAGATGTCTGTCTCTCCAATAAACTGCATAAGTTGGTGGAAAATACTCCTCGGTTCTGTAATGGGCAGTCAACGACGTTTCCGTGATGCAAATAACGTCGTAATTCTTCTCCAAAATTGACAGATATAGAGACTTAGATTTAGTTCGAATGCCGCTCGAATTGTGGTAAAGTATATTTAAGAATGAATAAGGCTGGGGATTTGTTTCGCAGTTGAGAGGCTTAAAAGATCGTCTGATGGCAGGCGCAGATGTTATTGTTTGGTTGGGAATGTTACCCCAGTCCGGTTTATTGCCACACGTGGATAGCTGGTAAATGGCCGAATTATGCCCCCAAATGGCCCCAAGTGGCCAAGCCTTAGAATTATTGAGCATATTGTAATGGGTTTCCTTCAATCCGATTTTAAATCAGATGAATGTTAATGAGATATCGATAACACGAATAAGTATGTTACAAATACCGAATATCTCAGTTCTTGCGAAAATTCATATGTAGCATAGACCTAAATAAAATATTTGATAGCAACCGAATGCTTAAAGCCAATGCCACCGGTATGAAAAGGTTTCAGCTTCGCATTTGTGGTATCTAAAAATTTTGAGGCGAGGCGTCTGGTATGAAAAGTACCTAAATTTATGTGAATGAAGTTTATCCTAAATTAATAGTAGATTTTACAACAACAACAAAAATTGGATCAAGGAGTTTACCTATTAATCGACAATGTTTGACAATTGAAATTTTAATCTTATCCATGTAAAAGAAAACTTTCTTCTATTGGCACACATCCCACTATGATAATCAGATAGTCCCATGCGTATACTTTTAACATGCTTATCCGCTAAAATTTCATATTGGGTTTACCTATTCAAATCGATTATTCGAAAACTTCAAAAATTGTGTCTTATGCATATCTAAGAAAATCGATATCTTCAAACTTTCTTCTATCGGCAAACATGTCACTATAATTTTTCGATAGGTCTATATACATATGTAATATAATCATGCATATTTGATTAAAAATTCGAAAACGCATTTTGATGGATAATAAATCGTGCGTCATTCAAAACACATTTTTTTTATTATGTACGATATAAAGTTAATTTTTGGTCACACAAATCCGGTCATAATGATTAAAAATGTCAAAATAATAAAAACAACAATTTACTATAAATTTACTACGGATGTTCGGAGAAAGATTGACAAATTTTATCTTCGAATTTTACTACAAATTTACTTTGGTCTTTTTCAGAATGTGCTAAATAAATTATATTTTAGAGCTTGGTGCCAACTGTTGAAAGTAAAAAAAAAAGTTATTCTTGGTTCTTACTTTGGGCAAAATCTCATTCCTATTCGAATAGGAATAACTTTTACCAAAGTAAAACGACAATTATTATACTTACGCATAATGGAAAGAAATTCGGAACCACCCGACATGAAATGGCAAACCTCACGTTTCGATTTTGAAGAAGTTACTCAATCCATACTGAAAGTACGTTTAAAACTTATTGCTTGAATTCCATTCCTTAGAAATACTAAACATATTTTTAAACATACTCCACGTATTCCCGAGTTTGTATAAAAGCCATTCAATAGCAGTTTCTATAAACTATCCAGCTATTTATACTCCTATGATATATATCCGTACTCTTAGACATACTCGACGTACTCTTAGACGTACTCGACGTACTCTTAGACGCACTCGACATACTCTTACACGTACTCCCTGTCCGAATAGACACTTCCTTAAAACAAATTAAAATCAATTGTAAATAGTTTATTTCATTATCCATTATTACTTTAGCTTATTAATATACAAATTTGACATATAGTCATTGTATAGGCTTCCACAATATATCTTATATGTATAAGACAAAATATATAAGGCAAACTATATAAAGTAGATTTTAATTTCGATTCCTCTATGTATTGGCCAATTCAGAACATCAAATGTAAACTTTTTAGAGTGGAAATAAAGCCAATTACTTCTGTACTTTTTCCACTTATTCATTAGAATATTTAGTTTCCGTTCTAGATCATGTTCTATACATAATACCATTATCGCTTTGCTAAGTTCACGCTAAATACTACCAGTTATTCGAATTTGAAGGGCTAATTTTCTTTAAATAGTACTATACATTGACCAGAATGTATTTTGTGGTTGAACCGGTCGAAGATGAAGATCAAAATTGTATTGTAGTTCCACGTAGTTGGGTGGATGATTTAATTTTATCATATTCAAACAAAACTGAATAAAGATGTCTTAGATCATTTTACGAGATAAGAAGCTGTTAATTACAGTCTCAAGAGCATATGATATCAATTTCAATTCTCCAGCTTTATCAGTCTGACTGAACCAACAACATCTCCTGCTTGTTTTTTTTTTTTGTCATTTCAGATAACGGATATAATATTAGATCAATCCAGGATTTGAAGATATTTTACAGCACAATGCATCTTTTCAAACAACCAACTGATCAAATAATTAAGAACCGAGCAGCACAGCAAGCGTTCTTCGACTTATTATTTTAATATAATTCAGCATTAAAAGCGTATCATTGCGCATCGGTAAAACCGGATTTCGATTTTCCCATTACAACAGTCGAATCTCTAAATATTTGTGAAAATCGAATTAAAACGAACCCAAAATTTAGTAGAGAAATGGTAAGTATTAATTTTGGTAAGCGGTTGAGTTGAAAATAAATTTGTCTCCAAAAAAAGCAAGATAATTCGGATGTGAAAAAGACGTGTGACGGTTTAAGTAAAAATTTAGATCAGAAAGTTTCAAATTGCAAATTTTTATTTTAAAAACTTAAATTTGAATAAGTAAAAGAAACAATAAACGGATTCATGAAATTTAATTTATCAGATGATTGTGTCAATTTTGTAACAAAAATTTCTTAAATTATAAAAATTTAAAGGGAAAAACTCATTGAAACTTCCCAAAGTACTAGTTTACATCTTTCGGTTATCTCTTGTTGCTAGCTTTTATTTGAAAGTTAATTTATGTCATCAATATTGCCATCACTAAATAAAATAAATGAATCAGTCATTTCAAAACCAACATAAGTCATGTTTTTCATGCATCATTTGCTTCTTATATCACCCAGTTAAAAATATCTTCATAAAAAATTTTATATTCGTGTAAAATACTGGCTCGAATTTGTTTTCAATTTTAAATTTTCTTAGCGTTTATAGGTACTTCACCATTATTATATGCTGCTCTTGCAGGTAATGAAATTTGGCCATTTGTGTGTTTCACTAAGTTAAAGGTGTGTTTTACCGAGCCATCAATGAAATCACGTATAACAACAGTGCCCGTATTGTTCGTATTGTACTCAAAACTAGAGTAGGTAGAAGGAGTAATAGAAAGCTTCTGATCTTTTGGAACATGCTTGCCATAAGATTCTACGGAGAGACAATTTCGCTTGTAGAATAACGGCCACCATTTCTATGAGCTCATAGATATCAGATGTCTGCAGCTGAACCACAGAAAATTGATCACTTGCCATTCATCAGTGCGTAGTATTCCTCGGATACATACACATATTATTTATTTTACTTACTCAGCTTCGGCCTGGTTGGCTGGTACTAACCTGTGCTGACCGGGCCACTGTTCAGTGGCTCAGGGAGGCCATAGGTTTTATCAAGCCATGGGAGGGTGCGCAGCTGATCGTGGCCGAGGCGGAAAACCTGCCTCGAGCCAGGATTGTGTTCGGCACCTTCCCAAATAGTGCTGAATTGCCCACAGAAAAGCTTTTTGGGTTTATAAAAAGCCAAAATGAGGGCATGCAGGCGATCAACTGGAGAGTGATCAGGAGAGAGGCGAAAGGCTCTTCGGCCTTTTTCACGTTCTCTATGGACCACTCTTCAGTTGAGAAGCTCAAGCGGGTTGGCTTTAAGGTCAACTATAAGTTTGGGACTGTACAATTGCATCCCAAGGGTGGTCAGAGCGGAGCTAAGCCGGCTTCTGTCGGCGGGACCCAAGTGGTGAAGCCTGTAAAAGCTACGGTAGCGGCACCTGTAGCTAAGACCACCGGGGTGACCGCCCTCTCCAGGAGACAGGTGAGGAGAAGGCGGGAAAGGGAGAGGAAGGCGTCAGGGGTTCCGCGGGGGAAGGCCTCACAAGGACTCCCCCCGTGCAAGCCACTGGTTAGGCCTGGAGGCTCTCAGGCAGCGGGGGCCAGCAGAACGGCGATGGAGGACACTGGTCAGCCATCGGCCGGACAAAGAATGCATGTGGGTGGTAGCGGTACTGAAAAGGAGGCTGAGCAGGGCCTTCAGAAGGGGCCTTCGGTAAAGTGAAGGCACACATCGCCTGCCTGCAGATAAACCTGCATCATGCAAAGGCGTCTTCGGACGTCCTTTGTCGCAGGTTTATCTGCCAAAACATTGGCATGGCTCTAATCCAGGAGCCATGGGTGATTGGTAACCAGATTAGAGGTATACCAAATCAAGCGGGTAAGTTAGTTTATCATAACGGAACTCAGAGTCCAAGAGCGGCTGTGTTGGCCAGTTCGCAAATTAATTTTATTCCCATTTCAGAGTTCATCTCCAGGGACTTGGTTGCAGTAATGGTGGAGGTTCTGGGTGAAAGAGGCAAACAGGAGGCTATAATGGCCTCCGCCTACTTTCCTGGAGACTCAGAGTTAATACCTCCACTTGAAGTTAGGCGGCTCATAGCTCATTGCAAACGCAATGGGCTGGCCTACCTGATAGGATGCGATGCAAACGCGCACCACACGGTGTGGGGTAGCACGGACATCAATAACAGGGGTGAGTACCTTTTTGAATTTCTGATCTCAAATAATGTAGACATTGTCAATAGGGGAAGGAAACCTACTTTTATAAATGCGATTAGGCAAGAGGTCCTAGATCTGACACTTGCTAGTCCGCATTTTAGCGACTTGGTCAAAAACTGGCATGTGTCTGAAGAGGCCTCATTATCGGATCACTTGCACATCAGATTCGATTTGGCGGCTGAGACCATGCAGCGGCAGGAAATCAGAATTCCAAAACTGACCGACTGGGACTCTTACAGAGTCTCACTCGAATCAGAAATGCCCTCGGTTGTGGGGAACATAGAGCCTCCAGAGGGTTTGGAGATCTGTTCAAACCAGCTGCATAATTCTATACACTTGGCTTACGAGAACAGCTGCCCAGTTAAGCGAAGAGAGTCCACAAAGATGGTCCCTTGGTGGAACGGGACGCTGGGTAAACTGAGGAAAAAATCGAGAAGATTATTTAACAAGGCTAAACGCACCGGTGAATGGGGCGAGTATAAGATGGCCTTGACGGAATATAATCTCGAACTAAGGAGATCCAAAAGGGCTACCTGGAGGAATTTCTGTGAGGGAATCAATGAATTGCCCTCTGCAGCTCGTCTCCAGAAAGTCCTTTCCAGGGATCATTCAAATGGTTTAGGACTTCTCCAGAAGCAAGATGGGGGGTTCACTGAAAACCGGAAGGAAACCTTAGAGGTACTGTTAGAGACCCACTTTCCGGATTCAGTAGTGGTAGGAGCCCAAGAGGACTCATATTATCCTTCGAGTGAGGTGGCCTATTCGCCTCACAGTAGGATCTGGAGTCTCTCTGGGAAAATTTTCACACCCAGCAAGGTTCGATGGGCTATTGGGTCTTTCAAACCTTTCAAATCCGCTGGAGGAGATGGTATCTTTCCAGCTTTACTTCAAAAAGGTATTGAGGAAATACTCCCCAGCTTGATCCAGATGTTTCGGGCAAGTTATGCTTTTAACTATATTCCGAAACTGTGGAGGAAAGTAAATGTGGTCTTTATACCAAAGGGCGGGGGTCGTCCAGACACCCAGGCCAGGGCATATCGGCCAATTAGCCTCACATCGTTTCTTTTGAAGACGATGGAAAAAATCCTGGACTATCAAATAAGAAGTGAGGTCCTTGGAAAGAATCCGCTGCATCGGGACCAGTTTGCGTATCAAACTGGTAAATCCACGGTTATGGCCCTTAGCGGGCTAGTCACGAGGATTGAAAAAGCAGTGACATATAAAGAAATTGCCCTTTGTGCCTTTGTGGACATTGAGGGGGCGTTTGATAATACCTCCTATGGATCTATAGAGAGGGCAGCAATGGGAAAAAGGGTTCCACTTTCCACAATTAGGTGGATCCGTTCCATGCTGGAACATCGTGAGATTACTGCCAGACTAGGTGGCGAATCAGTAACCATCAAGGCCGTAAAGGGCTGTCCCCAAGGAGGGGTATTATCTCCTCTTTTGTGGTCATTGGTTATTGACAGACTACTGGTCCTTCTGAGTAGCCATGGGTTTGATGTCCAGGGCTATGCGGATGATGTGGCTATCATAATCAGAGGCAAGTTTGATGAGGTCATTTCTGATCGCATGCAAAATGCACTCAATATAATATGGCAGTGGTGTTACCAGGAAGGACTCAGTGTCAATCCAAGCAAAACTGTCATTGTTCCTTTTACGAGGAGGACAAAGCTTGCGCTTACAGCTCCCTCGTTAAACGGTACTACTATTCCTTTTTCCAGCGAGGTTAAATATCTAGGGGTTATCCTAGATCAAAGACTGAACTGGAACCAACATTTGTTGAAAGTTCAAAATAGAGCCATCAAGGCTCTCTGGGCCTGTCAAAGACTCTATGGGCGTACTTGGGGACTACAACCAAAAATGATCTACTGGTCATTTCTTACAATCATTAGGCCTATGGTCACCTACGCATCGGTTGTATGGTGGCCTAAAACTGAGCAGAAGACAACGCAAACCTTATTGAATAAGGTTCAGCGTGTAGCCTGCATCGGTGTTACGGGCTCAATGAAGTCGTGTCCAACCGTGGGGGTGGAGACACTTCTAGGACTGACACCGTTACACCTGCATATTAAAAAGGACGCTGCAAGTATGGCCCTGAAAATGCAGGCGGAAGGAAATATCAAGCCAGGCAATATGGTGGGTCATATGGAAATCCTTAAGGAATTTCAGACAGACCCTACCATAGGAATGCCTTCCGACTGTATGCCAGCTAAACTGGACTTCCACAAACCATTCTGTGTTAGGTTACCTGACCGGGATGTGTGGAGGGCAGGTGGACCATCATTTGAGCGAGGGTCCATGGTATGGTTTACAGATGGATCAAAAACGGAAGATGGGGCGGGGATAGGAATACACGGGAGTGGCACTACCCTCTCGAAGTCCTTGGGTACCAATGCCACCGTTTTTCAAGCAGAAGTACATGCTATAGAACTTTGCGCTAGGTTAGGCATAGCAAAAGGCCTAAACGATGCAAAGATTTATATTGTATCAGACAGCCAATCAGCCTTAAAAGCTCTTAGGTCTTGTACCGTTGAGTCAAGGCTGGTATGGGATTGTCTGAAGGTTATTAAACATCTGGCAGGCTCAAATAAGGTAACACTTATGTGGGTGCCAGGTCATACTGGAATCGAAGGAAACGAGGCAGCTGATGGCCTCGCCCGTGAGGGTTCTGTCTCTCCATTTTTTGGACCAGAACCCTTCTGCGGTGTCACTAAGGGACACCTTAGAGCAGCGGTAAAACGCTGGGAGGATGTTCAAAAGTCCTCCTACTGGCGCAGAATTCCAGGTTTACGGCAGGCGAAGAAATTTATATCACCTTCGTCTGTCAGGGTTAAGGAGTGTCTTGAACTTAGAAAACCTGAGTTGAGGCTGCTTACTGGCTTCCTCACAGGTCATGTCCCCTTAAGGTATCACCTTAAGAAGATGGGCCTAAGTACGACAGATGGATGCCGCTTCTGCGGTCTGGAAGCGGAATCAGCGGAACATGTTCTGTGCCATTGCCCAGCCATTTTCCAGCAAAGACTGCAACATCTAGGAGGGAGAACAATGAGCCCGGATAGTATGTATCTTGTACCGGCCAGTAGTATTGTCAGATTCATTAAGAGCCTGAATATTGACTGGACGGATAATTAAGTAGGGTCCAGCACAATAGATCTTTTAGGTCGCGGTGCGAGGTGGCTTATCGCCCACATGGCCCTCCAGTAAATAAATAATACATACACATATATTCGATCATATTTTTTTATGTTCTTTTTCAAAATTCCGAATAAAAAAAAGGTAAAAATGAATGTCCGCGTACTGGAAAGAAATGGTAAATCATTTCGAAACGCCTTGTATCTGTTATTGGCAACAAAAATCTGACGATTGTATGATTTTGGTTCCGGCCTGAGCAGCCATCTGAGAAAAGGTATAAAATTTTAGTGTTGGTATCAAAATTATTATTAATGTAGTGGCCCTTCATGGTAATAATAAAACGTAGATTTTTGCGTTTTAAAATTTTTTCTGCCGAAACAATTTACAATTTATAAAAGATTTCTTGTATGGCAATATTTGGCAAGGGTAGGTTTTGCATATAATCAAAACTGATGGCTCCAATATTATCCCTCTCTTTACACAATTTCTCTATTTCAGATATTTTTTCATGGAACTTTTTGGCTATTTTTTTATGAACACTCATTTGAGCCTTATTATTCACACTTATCATTTTCAGCTAATACTGGACTTCTTATGCGAACGTTAAGCTGCTCACAAGTTATACACGTGTCAATTTGTGGCCTTCCAAAACGTAACGAAAAATTCTCATTGAAGTATTTTAGGTAGAGCTTGTAATTAACATTTTCGTCTGGGAATTTCTCTGTAAACATTTTATACAGTTTTTTTTATATCTAATCTAGCATCGAGGTACTCTATTTGTTTTCCAGAATAATGCATTCGTTTACGAGGATATGACAGTTGCATGTTGATGAATGTTGTAACAAGTTTCAGGAGGTTTGATGTTAGCTTTAGGGTGTTGCCCTCTTTGATCATTAGGATTTTTCCCTTCTAAAATTAACTCACATAAAGACGACGTACTCGGCCTTCTGTGATTCCATACATAGGTATGAATGCTATTTTACATACGCTTAGCTTTGACAAAATAAGTATAACTACCTTGACGCTCTTTACCATCTGGTTTACGAAGTCGATGTAAATATCATATTCATTCTTCGTGTTAAACTTGTTTATAGTGTTTAGACAGTAAGAAAAATCTTTATTTTTAAAGTTATTAAAACACAATTTGTAGCCTCTTGAAAGTTAAATACAAACTAACACTACATCGCCTAATAAATTATAATAAGTAAATTTAAAGTTTACCTGCAATTATTAGCTGTTTGACTTGTTGCAGGGATATATTTTCCTGACCAATTAACATGTTCTGTGCCACTTACTTTAGCAATTTTTAATTTTATCACATTACGTTTATATGTAGAAGACATTATAATAATAATTAACACAGCACACATTTTCTTAAAACACTTTTATATTTCAATGCATTAAACTCACTATTTAACAATCAAAAAATCAAAAATTCAACTGATAAGAATAATAAACAAAGCAAACAAAACCATTATTTGCCAAGAACCTGACCCTAACTAATGTTCTCGAAATACGAAAATGTATTTTTTTTAATAATTAACGGTATACTATGAAGAAAAAAATAACAGATGTTTGTATTTGTCGCGCTAATATAATATTTTTGTCTCTTTTTGTTTTGCAGTAATGTTTATTGACAACTTTCTCGATTTATTTATTCCTTGCAAAAACTTCATAAGTTGGTGACTTATGTGGTTTTTGCAGGAACTTGAAATTTTTTATTGAATTTTGTTTGCATTAAATGAAGTTAGACTGACTTAGTTCTTGCTCAGAATGTAAAACTACATCCACAAATATCGATACTATTTTTTTTTTGATTTTTGATAAAATAGCGACTTACGTTGTTTTTGAAATGACTGATTCAAATACATTGTAGAGCTATTGTGATAGTAAATACATATGTACGTAGTTGTTTACTATTAAATTAGCTCTGCAACGTTACTACATGCATAATATGGCGGTACATCGCATGAAGTGATTTGCCCAACACAAACACCAATCATAATATGCTTTAAATTTTATAGAAATTTTATTAAATTGGCATAAGTTTCAAGAAAAATTGTATATATGTATGTTGCCATTCGTCAAACTAAAGTCTGCCGTTTAAAACCGTGAATGGTGGTTGATTTGAAACTATTTGAAAAAGTAAAATGCCGGGAGGTAGAATAACAGAAATAATAAATGTAAGAAGTTCAAATCGATATACTTTAGAAAAAAAAATAGATATCACCAAAGCAAAGATATCACTAGGTTTGAAAGGGGTGCGCATTTTCTGATTCAGCTAAACATAGTTATAGAAACGTTGCAGTAAAACTCGAAATATTCGAAAACTGGATCAAACAATTATTATAACGTTCCAAATAAACCATTTCGATAAATCGGTTACTACATGAAACCAATTGAAGCAGTATTTTACTCGATTCAAAAAAACTTAGTAACATAATCTCAAACAAGATTCTATGTATATAGGTTATTAAAACGTTTCCCTGAAACGATGTTCAATTTCAAATTTAAATGGAGAACTACTTGTAAAACGTTTTAAAAAGGATTTGAAGCGTGCATTGATATTCTAAATGGTTTTATTGTACCCGGACAAAAATGGGTCTCAGGGCGTTTAGAAAACGTTTTGATGAAGAGGCTGCGCTTAATTTGGAAATCGTTTCATTTTAAAACCAAAGTTTCAAAACCCTTTCAAATTTGATACCTGGGGAACATATTCTGCCTGTCCACATAAGTATTGTATTCATCATATTCTTTTCCCAATACAATACGCCTATGAACAAACAGATTCAAAACGAAACGAACCAGAAAATTGATATTTGCAGTTTGTTTGTTTTATGCAATTTGAAGTCGTTTCATGAGATATGACCTGATCTTGAATGTCACATATTCGCCTCGTTGATCGAGGGTCATAAATTGTATAAAAATAATCGCGTACCAAGTCAATGGTGGTACATTTCGAGTAAGAGTATTAATTGGATACAATAAACGTGTCCTCAGCCTCCCATTTTTTTAATAATTTACTTAATATTGTTCTTATTTTGTTTTGGGTTTGCTTTTTATAAGCTTTTATGTTCGGTGATTTTGGTGAATTTTTCTTCAAAACAAACTTGTATTTCTTACGACTTAGCCGGGAGTGGAATGGGTTTCCCTGCAGAATAATTTACAGTTTTTTTATATTAACGGCGGCTAATTAATTTATTTCATTTATTATAACCCATTTTAAAGCCGTTGTTATACCGTTACCCGAGCACTATAGATTATTTAAAATACGTTGTAAATATTCAATTTCCGAATGAAGTATTAACCGAAGTCGTCGAATGGAGTGCAATTACTCGATTCTCGATCACAATCAATGAATAGATGGATAGTCAGACAAAAATTTGATATATATTGCTTTGGTAATTTACCCTGAAAACCTAGGACTAGGAAACTAAAGTCAATTTGAAAATCTGATATTAAATTTTCCCTAAGGAAGGCATTTCTACAATAAATTTACCATTTCACATTACGAAAATTTTGCTAATCCTGACTAATCACACGACTCAAACTCCAATATAAAGTTTTTCACTAACGAGGGTGGACATCAATGGTTTTATAGAACATATGGCAACCCACGTGATTGCAGGGGAGTCATGTGGCAGCTCATTCATTTATTCATTCATTACGCCACAATTGGTCCGCATATAAACACAACACCGTTTTTCGCAAAAAAACTGCGCGAAAAAACAAAACACGAAACACAAAACAAAATAAAATGTAATAATCAGTCTCGTCCCTGATTTAGTGCCAGCAGCACGTGCGCTATTCTCTGCTAAGTAGTGATTAACAACAAGGAAAATGGTGGTGTTTAATAATGATAAAATAATCTGATGGTGATAAAAAAAGTAAATTATCTATCGTCGCATTAACCAATAATATCATTAGCCAAACATGTTTTCTACCATAAAGAATTACATTCTTTCTTGTAAATCTGGTCAAATAAATAACCATTTTAAATACACAAAAGAACCGATGAAAATCCCTACGATGTCTAGCAAAAGCTTCCAAAAAACATTTGTTGATATTGTGTGACCGATGATATCCTGATCTAGGAATCACAAATATATCTTGACAATTCACAATAACCGCGCAGAGACACAGCCGCCAAATTCTGGTAGAAGAATTTATATGTGTGTATGGTATTCCCTAAAAAATTGTAAGCGACAAAAGAAAATATTTCATGAGTGGCTTTACCGTTACCATTACCATTGCCATTACCATTACTATTTGCGCTATCTGCAGAAATATCTTTCATCCGTCTTGTGTTTCATTAAACGAAGCGGATGTTGAATTTATTCGGAAAGAAAAAAAATCTTGAAACTGTTTAAGCTGCTTACAGAAAGCTAAATCATTCAAAAATAGTGATGAGAGGTTAGCATCTCCACGGGCCGTAAGCGCATTTAATGCTATTTATGAGTATGAAAATGCCACCCTTATCAAGGTGTTGCAGGATATTACGCAACTGAAACAATGCTCAGTAGATAATCACAAGAAATTAGAGGATAGATTCCAGACTTGGGAAAAGACTTTGGAGCGAATAGAAAGTCTAGCTGCAGAAAATAGTTTCCTGAAAACTGAATGTAAAAAAATGGAAAAAAGGATAGAATTTTTAGAGCAACAACAATACGAGAATTCAATTGAAATAGTTGGAGTTCCATCATCTGTAAATGAGAATTTAAATGAAACCATTTTGAACGTTACCAACAAGGGGCTGAATCTAGCGATTAGTGAACTCGAAATCGACTATGCTTATAGAAGGAAGACGTCAAATGGGAAGCCATCTAATGTTATTTGTGTCAAATTTTGCCGCCGTCAGGTGAAACATAAAATTCTTGAAGCAAAGAGAAAGAACAAACGCTTAGCGGCTGCAAGTTGTGGTTTAAATTCTAATTGCTTGATTTATGTAAATGAAAGCTTAACTTTTTACAGAAGACAACTGTTCCTACGTGCTAAAACGGTTAAAGAAGAAAAGGGATATAAATATCTTTGGATCCGAAACTCAAGAATATTACTAAGGAAAATGGATGGAGGTGATGTGATTGTTATAAGTGACATGAATGACCTTGATAAGTTAAAATAATTTCAGTTTAATACTTAATTTTAATGATCAATGTAACTAATTTAGTACAAGGTCAAGCATGTTCATTTATAAATCCAGCATCATCATCTAGTTCTGATAATAAAAAATCCTTTTGGATCATACATCAAAATGCGCGTAGTCTTCGTAAAAACAGTGATTCTATTTTTGCTCATTTTGCGTCATACAAAATTTTACCTGATATTTTATTCTTCTCCGAAATTTGGATAACAAGTGATGAGGTAAATTCTTATAAACTTAATAATTTCGAAATAGTTGATGGTTGTAACAACAATTATTCAGCTGGTGGTATAGTTGCTTGTGTGAAAAAAGGTTTTCCTTTTAAGTCTATAGTTAAAAATTTGGTTACGGCTGATATTTTGCAATTAAACTGCAGTTTAAATTCTGAAGTAATCTGTGTGGTTTGCGTATACCGTTTTAATTTCGACTCAATCAGTGATTTTATTATGGAATTCTCAAATTATTTAAGTGTTATTAACTCAAAAAATGTATTTATACTGGGCGACTTTAACATAAACATTTTAAAGTCTATTTCGGAATTTAATGATGTTAATCAATATTTATCAATGATGTCCAGCTTTGGTTTAAATTCTCTAATAAATGAGGCTACTCGAATAACTAAACTGACAGCTACTTGTATTGACCATATTTTTGTAGAATAGAATGAAACCTCTATCAAAATTAAGCTGAGGTTTGTGACTTACACCTATCCGACCATAATTTAATTTCATTAAAAATTGATATGTTTTCGAATAATATTAAAAATGCCAATGAGACGCGTACAATTAAAAATATTAATTATATTAAATTAAATTCCTTGTTAGTGCAGGACCAATATTTATTAATGTTGCTAGACGATCCTAATGAGATTTTAAACAAATTTATGAATAATATCACTGCTAAAATTGAAGAATCATCTTATTCTGTCAAAATGCTTTTGAAAGATAGGAAAATTAAGTGCTGGATGTCTAATAGCCTTCTGAAAAGTATAAAAGTCAAAAATAGATTGCTTCTAATTGCTAATAAACATAAAAATAATATTAAACTTCAGAATAGAGTAAAATTCCTTCAGAGGAAAATTAAGTTAGATATAGCAACCACAAAAGAAAAATACTATCAAAATAAATTTCAGCATTCTAAAAAAGATTTAAAAAGTCAATGGCGTTTATTGGATGAAATTGTTGGTAAGCAGAAATCATTTCAACCAATTTCTGAAATATTAGATACCAATGGTGTTGTACTAACTGAGTCACTTGACATATCAAACGCTTTCAATGAATATTTTGTTGATGTTTCTCTTCTGTTGAGTCTAAGACATTTTTCTTTTCACCAATATACCCGTCTGAAATTTTGAATTATATCAATAGTTTGGATAATTCCAAATCATCTGGCATTGATAATTTTAGTAATTCTTTAATCAAACAAATTGCACTATCTATTGCTTATATGTTGGCCCATATCTTCAATCTCAGCCTTGATCGTAGCATTTTTCACAATTGCTTAAAAATTGCTTCAGTCGTACCGTTGTTCAAAAATGGTAACAAATCAGAATTAACCAATTATAGACCCAGATCATTACTCTCAGTTTTTTCAAAAATAATTGAAAAAAGTATTAAAACAAGACTACTACTTTTTCTAAACGAGAGATCATTTTTCTCAAATAAACAATATGGATTTAGAGAAGGACGTAGCACTGAAACTGCCTTAAATGATTTTCTGAGTACTACAATTGATTCACTAAATGATAACCTTACGAGTAGTTCGGCGGCTAACTTCATTGATTTGACGAAAGCTTTCGACACGGTTGATCATGAGCTTTCATTGTATAAGTTAAATTGTGCTGGTATTCGAGGCAGAGCTAATGATTGGTTCCGGTCTTATCTTGTGAACAGAAAACAAACTGTAAAAATTTGCGGAAAATATAGCAGTTTTAGAATGATCCACTGCGGCGTTCCTCAGGGTTCTGTTCTTAGCCCCATATTATTTTTAGTGTACATTAATTCCTTATTTTTTTAGACTTGAAAGGATATATGATTGGTTTTGCCGATGACATTTTACTTACTTATAAAGGAGCATCAAACCAGTTAATTGCCCATCAAATCAATTACGACCTTTTAATTTTAAGAAAATGGTTGGATTTGCATTTTATGATTCTAAGCACAAAATCAAAAGTAATGTTTTTTAAATTATATGGTCCTATAGAGATAAATTTTGAAATTATTTACCATTCTACTAAATGTATAAACTATAAAACTAACAATGTCTCAGCTGAATTATTCAGTTGCTCTAATGAATGTAGCAACATTGAAATTGTCGAAAACTTTAAATATTTAGGAGTTACGTGTCAGTTCTACTACAATTTTACTACAGCCTAATTCAGTCCAAACTACAATATTCTATAATTATTTGGGGTGGTGTTTATTCGACATCGTTGTGCAAAACGCATCCATTCGCATAATTTTAAAGAAACCGCGTTTAACATCTGCTTTGCCTTTATTTAAATCACTAAAGATTTTACCGTTAAGATATTTATATGTTTTTAAGGTATTAAAAATGTTCGTTCTTCGTAGTGGTAATCGCAGAGTAAAAATTACGAGATATAACTTAAGGACTTTGAATAATTGTGAATATCCCATTCTCAAGAAAGAACATTTCAGAAAATTTTATATATCTGCAGGACCAGTAATTTTTAATAAGTTGCCTCTAAACATCAAAGAAATTACCGTTACGTTCAAATTTTTAAATGAAATGAAGAATTGGTTGTTTAATATTACTGACATTGAATCTTTGTTTACAGTTTTAGTTTGATGAATGACGATAAATTGAATATGCTAGCTATTTTGTAAATTTATTTTTAATTTTTCCCTTTTTTTATTTGTTGTACCCAACAACAAACATTAACATTAACATTATTATGATATGGGGTTTCCAATACTCATGGTTTATGATCACGGAAGCTACCTAACTCCATCCATTTTAATTTAACATTATTAGTACTTTTTAAGTTATTTTGTCAATAGTTTCTGACTTTTATATATTAAATTAATTATTAATTTACTATTGTAAAATATATTTTAGTTTTTAGAAAGAGTGTACTGATTTTTTTGTAATTTAATGTTATGTAATTAATGGTTGGATGAATAAAAATAAAATAAATAAATAAATAAATTTCCATTACCATTACCATTACCATTATCATTACCATTACCATTACCATTACCATTACCATTACCATTACCATTACCATTACCATTACCATTACCATTACCATTACCATTACCATTACCATTACCATTACCATTACCATTACCATTACCATTACCATTACCATTACCATTACCATTACCATTACCATTACCATTACCATTACCATTACCATTACCATTACCATTACCATTACCATTACCATTACCATTACCATTACCATTACTATTACCATTACCATTACCATTACGATTACCATTACCATTACCATTACCATTACCATTACCATTACCATTACCATTACCATTACCATTACCATTACCATTACCAATACCATTACCATTACCATTACCATTACCATTACCATTACCATTACCATTACCATTACCATTACCATTACCATTACCATTACCATTACCATTACCATTACCATTACCATTACCATTACCATTACCATTACCATTACCATTACCATTACCATTACCATTACCATTACCATTACCATTACCATTACCATTACCATTACCATTACCATTACCATTACCATTACCATTACCATTACCATTACCATTACCATTACCATTACCATTACCATTACCATTACCATTACCATTACCATTACCATTACCATTACCATTACCATTACCATTACCATTACCATTACCATTACCATTACCATTACCATTACCATTACCATTAACCATTACCATTACCATTACGATTACCATTACCATTACCATTACCATTACCATTACCATTACCATTACCATTACGATTACGATTACCATTACCATTACCAATTACCGTTACCATTACCTTTACCATTACCATCATTATTACCATTACCCATTACCATTCCCACCACTATCACTATCATCACCATCACATTAAAATCTAATAATCATGAGGAAATATAACAAGGACACACTAAGGCGATTACAAAAATATAGAGATGTTTTCATAAATATGAAAAATGGCAAACGTAGAAAATAACTAAGGTGTATGTAACATACTACTGTGACAAAATGTTGTAAGACCACCACTAACAACATTTAAATCGCGTGGGCTTATCCAAACGAGTATAGTTTTTCTTCTTTGGTTGGTAGCACCTTAACAGACATCTGTGTAAAATTTCGTATCAATATCTTTAGTAGTTCGTGAGATACGCTTTTTTCAGCAAAAAAGTTCAACAAAAAAGTTGCATCAAATTTTGGTTCAAAAATGGAATTTCTTAGGATTTTGGTGACATTGTACATAGCAACTGTTTTTGATTGGTTTAAGTTTTTCAAAGAAGGCAGAAAACAAGTTGAAGACGATGAACGTCCTTCCCGTCTTTCGAAGTCTATTACCTTGAAGAGGATGAATTAAATTTCAAAGAATAATAACCCGTTTCTGTTTTATTTAAAAAGTCTCACTTTTTTTTTTTTTTTTTTTTTTTTTAAATCACTTTATTCAACAATAATAATACAAGTAAAATACAATTTTCATATTAACTATAATTTTGTAACATTAACATATAATAATAGATTTTAACAATAATTCCCTAATAGAAAACTGATAGACCTTATTTATAGTATCTATTACTTTAATACAATGACATTAAGCAATAATAATTTAATTATGTTGAATATAGGTAGGTGATTCTGAGACAAATATGTCTATATTGAATCACCATCAAATAGAATTATCAAATAATTAATTAATGAAGAGGAACAAACAATAAGATAAAAGACATTTACTAAAACACGAAAGTTAATTTACAAAACACTGATTGACTGTATGTAGAAATACCTCTCCCTGGTCTAGATTTCTCTAAATTACGAAGCTACTTCTTTAACATCCATCGTTACTACTAATGGCAAACTTGAAACAAACTTTCAACATCCTCCTGCATAAAAAGCCATTCCTTCACCAATATCCCAAAGCGTTTGATTGATTGTTCACTCCGAATGGCTAACGGTAATTTGTTAAAAAGGAATGGAGCATTTGAAATAAAAAAATTCCTAAAGTACTCTTTGCGAGTGAACGGAATAATACAGGCATTTTTATTGCGTAAGTTATACAAGTGAGTTCCCACTATTTTATGCCCACTACGCAAAAAGAAAAGTTTTAAAACTTTATATACATATAAGTACCGAAGAGGTAACACTTGACTTTTCTTGAATATCGGAAAACAATGGACAGTACGCTTTTGGTTATAAATAATTCTTAAAGCAAATTTCTGTGCAATTATTAAGGACTTAATATTAGTGACGTAGGTTCCGCCATATACAACAAGACCATACTCAATTTTAGAATTGAAAATTCCATAATATACTTTGAGCAGCACTTCCAAAGGACAAATTTTTCGAAGTAAAGAAAGCTTTCTAAGAGCAAAATTTAAATAACCCTTAACATTATTTATGTGAGATTTAAAATTTAAGCTGCTATCAATAGTTATTCCCAAATATTTAAATTCATGAACAAATTGAATTTTAAAGCAATTATTAGAATCATTAGAACTAGTGCACTTATCATCGTGATAAAACACATTCAAATCTCTAACCACTCGTGACCCTATATTGAATGTCATGCCTCTAGATTTATCACTTAAACGCATTTGATGATCAGAAAACCAAACGTGCGATACCGCTAAATCGTAATTCATTTGGCATTCCAGTTCATCGAAACTAACGGCAGAATAAGTTAACGCAATGTCATCAGCGAATGCTACTACTTTCCCATAAAGATTTAAATCGAAAAATGAATTGACGTAAATTAAAAAAAGTAATGGACCAAGAACAGAGCCCTGAGGGACACCTGGAAGAATTTCATAATTTCACCTATTATCACTTTCTGAGATCTGTTTTGAAGGTAAGATTGTAGCCAGTTATAGGTAAATCCTCTAAATCCAATATGCCACAATTGGTTTAATAATTGTAAATGGTTAACAGAGTCGAAGGCCTTAGATATGTCCAGAAAAAGCACACTCACGAATTTGCCACTATTTAAAGAATCATATACCAAGGAAAAAAATTTTAAAAGCGCAGCTTCAGTACTTAGACCCTTTCTAAAACCATATTGGCAATCACTAAAAAAATTAAAATTTTCCAAGTACGATGTCATACGGATTTTCATCAGTTTTTCAAAAACTTTTGAAATTGTTGGTAATTGTGAAATTGGGCGATAATTTGTCATACACAATTTATTATTTTTTTTAAACAATGGGATAACATTTGCACATTTTAGGACATTAGGAAATACACCAGTTGTTACGCTACGATTAAAAATATAAGCTAGTATATAGCATGTATTTAGAGCAGTTCGTTTTAAAAACTTTAGAATTGATTCTATCGGAACCACTGGACTTTTTATTATTTAGTGATGCAATTGTATAAAGTACTTCTTCAGGAGTAATTTCCTGGAATACAAAAGTTTCATTTTGCCACTTAACATAGCAATGTAAAGCAGAATTACAGTGCAAGCTACTAAATGAACTGATAAAATGATGGTTAAAGATATTGCAAATATCCAAACAATTCGTGATTTCGTTACCATCTTCATCAAGTATAGAAGATATTATGTCAGATCTACTAGAATCATCACCTACTAATGAATTAACTATTTTCCATTGTGTTTTGCTATTATTAGAGCAATTATCAAAAAGATTCCTATAATAGTTTATACGCTCCGAATTAATCATTACTCTACACGTTTCATTTATTCGCCTAAAACGGTTCAACAGCTTAGAATTCATAGGGTGTTTTCTAAGTTTTTTGCCCAATTTATTTTTCAAGTTCACCAGTAAATGTAGTTTGAGTGACATCCAAGGAGCTATCTTGCGGCTCTTGAAATTATTTTCCTTTTGAAATTTACTACTCTCAAAACAAAACTTAAATATCTCCAAGAATTTATTCATTGACATATTGACACAGTTTGACAAGAACACATCATCCCACACTTGACACTGCAAAAGATCATTAAAAATGTCATAATTAATACACGATACAATAGGACTGGGATCTTTATTTTTCTGATCTATTGAAGCTTTGATTGAGAGTGTCAATAAAATCGGTGAATGATCGGTAACTTGAAGATTTACTGTTTCACCAAAAATTAATAAATGTTTAGAACTGAACCGGTAAAACGCATGATCAATACATGAAGAGCTATTATTTACTACTCGAGTAGGTGAATTAATCAGAGAGCATAGCCCAAAAGACGATAGAGTCATCATATAATTGTCTATTATATTGCTGGTTGATAAAATATCTATATTGATATCACCAATCAGTAGAAAATTTTTTGATTTGCGAAACTTATTTAGGATCGGAATAAATTCGTTTAAATAGTTATCAACAGAGTTCCAATTGTAGCGATAAATACATAAGCTACTAATTAAAAAATCCCCAACAGAGAAATTGAGCTCCATACAGTCAGCAGTTATTATATTATAATTAAAAAAATTTACCGTAATACAATTTTTTACAAACGCCGCTACTCCACCCGCACGATTTATATCATTACAACAACTAAAAAAATTATAACCAGGGATTTTATAAAAATGAACTTCATTATTAGTAATCCATATTTCCGTTAAAAAAATAATATCCGGCACAATGGAATAACTAGATAGGTTAACCAGAAGCGAAGTAAAATTTGCCCGCATGCTTCTTATATTAAAATGCAACACATAAAATTTTGAAATTTCTGCAGGTTTATTGACATCATCAATTAAATCACCACCACCTTCATGAACTACAAATGACATCAAAACAAATTAAAAATAATAAAATTAATACTTTAAATTTCATCAAGGTCAGATGTTGATTTAATTAACTTTGCTGGACAACCCTCAGTTTTCCGTACATAGATATTACCATTACGAATCCATACATATTTTATCGTGTTAGATTTTTTGATTTTCCTCGCTTCAGCATATAGATGACTCCGGAACTTTGTCAAATTTTCATTAATAAAAATATTTACCGGTGATACTCCAAGGCATTGGGTTGATAATCTCTGCTTCTTTTTAGTGGCCAAAATAGAATCTCGAATGCGTTGATCTTTAAATTTAATAACTAACTTCTTCACGCGCGGTGTGTTTATTTTATTGACCGACTGTACATCATCCACGCCGATGTTAATATTTAGACCTTGAGTGATTAATTTAGCCGTATTTTCAATTATGCTATTTTCATCAGCTGTGAGTGATTCAGGCAAGCCAAATATTTCCAACGATTTATTTCTGTTCAGCTGTTCAATGCTGTCAATGCGCCATTCTAAATCAGTTACTTTCTTTTTCAAGGCTGAATTTTCTAATTGAAGTTCATCCAGTTTGCTAAGGAGAATTTCGATGCTGTCAAACCGTTTGGAGAAGTTCACTTCGTTCATTTTCAATTGATCGTATATAAACTTGAATGAAGCAACACTGTCACTGAAATCCACATCAATTGTACCGAACACAGTTGATTGTTGGATAGAAGCGGTATCTTTAGATGTTGCTGTTTTTACAATATTAGATGACGAAGGCAATGGTTTCGATAATTTTTGGTTATCTGTACACACAGCACATTTCCATGAGGGTAATCTCTTATCGAGATCTGCTTCATTTAATTTAATACAAGCAGAGTGGTATAAAGTGGAACAAACTACACACTTGACTTTAGAATCATCGCGATTAATTTTTGTTGCACAAATTTTACATAAACTCATTATTTAAATTATTGCACGTATTTATTTATGTATTATAATTTTTAATTTAATAACAGTTAATTTTAACCGAAAATTTTATTAACAAGAGTTTAAATAGCAGTAACCACAGTTATGATGGGTAAATTGTTTAGCACAAATTTTATTCACAACGAATTAACTTTATTAATCATAGAATTTTACAATTCATTTTATTGTTTATAATTACCGAGATAATTACAACATTTTCACAATATATCACTTTAATGCGATTTGATTTACTTGAAACCAGTTAAAAATAATTTAAAATATTTAATTTTTGCAATTATTATTAATCTGCCCTCTTCAAAAGACAAAAGGAGACTGAATCTCTTTTTGATCACAGTGTTATAAAGGATATTAAGATCTCAGTCACAGACAGATCAAATACTTCCCATATTAATAGATTTTGCTACTATTTTTATCACCATCGATAATTATTTACGTAACAGTACGTAATCTCAATTCCTTTTTACGTTTTTTATAACCTGAGAAAGGCTTGCGATAATTGAAGAATGTCTTTTGTGGCACATCACAGTCTGGAATCTTACGAGCATTTTGGCAATCTTGATGAAACTCAAAATAGAGTAACTTGTTAAGATATATAAGGAATTAGTGCAAAACTGTACAGTTAAAAAAATTAAACCTCATTAATTAAGATTCGTTCGAAATTCAACAACTATATAGAATATTCGTCTGCGTTACATAACAGATCGACCGTACAGTTGTGAATATTTTTATTTTATTTTGATTTTACACGCATTATCAAAAAAAAAAAAAAAACAACTAACAACAAAAACATGTTCTATATTTACCTTTTTGGAAAAAAAAAATTCCCATAATCCACTTTGAACTTGTTAACCAAATTTCAATCGGTTTTGTCGGCAAACAAAACATTTTCGTTTGATCTTAAATCTTAACATAGCCGCATACTCTCTCCTATATATCTTGTGAAGTACATAGAGAGACGCACAGTATTTCTGTATTCGGTCGCGGTTGAAAAATGATATTTCAATTCACAGTGGATACCAATTTTATTTTTATTATTATTATCATTATTACTATTATTGTTATTATTATTGTTAGAAATACGATTTTTTAATGTTTTTATTAGACATATCTATAGGAAGAATAAGAACAACATAAACTTTATATAAGAATGGCTGCAATTTATTTTATTCTTCAGCATAATCGAATCCAAATAAAATTATTGGTTAAGTCAAGTATTTATTGAGTATACAGTGGATTAACGAAATGTGGATTTTATATGTGCAGCTGTCTAATCGACTGTACATACATATACATATTATTAATTCACCTGTGAATAATCTAATTTGATAACAATAGAATATCGAGCTTACATTGGGAAAAGAAGAAAAATCTCTCACACACTGCGTCTTACGAGATATATGTACGCACGGCGCGGTATGCAAATTTATGTTTGTTTGTATGTCGACCGCCGACTGTGGGATCAAATACAAATTTATTATTATTATGTTTTTTTTTTAATAATTATGATCAAACGGAGCCGATTTATTTATTTTTATACAAATTGTTCAACAAAAGATCGCGTCTAAATAAAATGAGCATACAAAATTCTGTTTGATCCTTATTTTGTCCCGTGCGCTTCGTTGTATCCTTTTATGTTTTATAGGTTTACTCACAAGGTTATTCTTCCTCAGTCGCCGAGCACATCGCGGCCATATTGTTTAAATCCAAAAAACAAAAAATTCTCTTGACTTTATTTGATTTTCGGTTATATGTTGCAACAATATTTATCCATCCATGTTACAAACAATGAGCGCGAATCAGATGTGTTTGTGACAACAATATAGGAAAACTATTCAATTAGACGAGAGAGAGACACACATTTAGAAAATATATAGAACACAGTCAAAATAGGGGACGGGAATGAGAATCGTGTTTTGTTTAAATTGATACACTATCCCAGCGCTAATAGCAACAACAACAATAAACTGAGTAAATGTGTTTGTTGTAGATTTGGTTCCGAACGTACACGGATTTGAGAAGGGTGCAAATTTGCGATACTCGGTATAAATATAAAGGGGATTTAGGAGGTAAATTTCGAAAATATTTTTCGTATTTTAAAATGTTTATTTTGATATTGCAATATGCTCATTTAAATATAAATTGAATTATTTATGTACTTGGTTGTCGCCCATTTTATATAAGAACATTACTGTTTTAGTTCATGCACATATCTCATGTATAGTTTTCATGTCATTTAGGAAATTTTGCTAATTCACTTTCCAAAAATATGATAAAAAACATTTTCTTTTTGTTCAACATATCATAACTGTAAAATTTTTATTCCGGTGTCAACCTTATCAAAACCATAACAAACAGAAACCCCTTGTTAGTGTCGTTTTTATTGTACATAGCTAGCTAGATATAGATGTAACATTTAGAAAATATTTTCTGTTCAAATTTGTCGTTGTGTCGCATCATCATAACAAATTTATAATTGTGAGATTTTTGGTTTTTCCGGATCATTAATGGGGTGAACATTTTTTTATTTAGTATATGAGATGAAGCTGTATACACGTTTTGGTTTAATTATATTTTTGGTATTTGTATTATTTTAAATGATTTATACAAATCATTGGGATAGTCTACGTGTAATAGCAGAGCCTTCTAGAGTATAGAGCCATAATCTTAATGACGTATTTTTTAGAAGCTTTTTTAGTGGTATAACTTTTCACTGATTTCCATAGGAATCCATAGTAAAAATGGTGTTTTTTAGCTTCAAGTTTTTCAATGAAAAAAGCAAAAATATTATAAAATGTTTATATAAAAGTTGTCTACATATCTTTAAGAACAATATACAAGAAGGCCATATTGGTATTAAGTAAATATTAATTGCAGAAATATTAAAATTAAATTATTTCTAAAATATATTTTTTCGAACTTTCATTGTGAAAAATATATCAAAGTTGGCTCTGACAAATTAAAATAATACTTGCTAAATTTATCTTTAGTTTTACTAGTGTACGTAAGATGTCTAAAATGGTTACAGAAAAATACGAAAAAAAATTATTTAATCGCAAAATTACCACACGTTCCTATATTTTGCGAATTTGTTTTGCTTTTCCTACAATTTTTGAACTTGAAATTTCCCCAGGTGGTAGTTTTTGGTACGATTTTTCCAAATTTTTACGGCCATCACTGCCATCTATGTAATGTATATTGACTTAATGACCAAACGAATCGTAGTAAGCTTTTATTTTAATTTGGCCAGAATGCTGTTGTTATGAATTTTTTTTTATATTTTGCTTTAAATAAATCAATTATTATAAGAAAATAAAAACGATTTACTTAAACGATATTCATATATGTTGAAATTCAAACATTTATGAAAGTATTTCATAAATAATAATTAAGAATTTGTAACGTTTTCATTTAAAAATTTGTCTTAGGAAAAAAGTGATTTCCCATATATTTTGTGTGTTTTACTATGAAAAGTTTCGTTTTTTCCTCGTTTCTAATTCCCTTATAAAAGCTCAGATTTTTTGCTTATGGCTCTATAAAATACAGGGTGTTCTGGTAATAGTGAACAGGAGCAAAAGCTTCGTCTCCACCATTCTATTAAAGGCATAAATCCAAAGAGATGCTCATGAAACTTTTTAAAAATTTAGCTAAATTCCGTCGTCTATAAATAAAACAAATGGCAAATAAAACAAATTGACCAATTATACCAGATACATATTCTAGTATGAGTGAATCACAATAGTCCTTCACAGGCATTTTGTGTAGTGTTATTAAATTTCACTTAGCTATTGCCATATGCTTGCGGTAAACTCCTCCCTTGTGTGATTGCGGTAAACTCCTCCCATCGAGTCTATTTAACAATCTATAGTGGTAGCATCAAAACCGCCAGATGTGCAAACTGGGAGTCCAATAATATTAGACAAACGTGTAACGAACTAATAGCCACGTTCCAATTATGATAGTATAGGGGTCTTGTGGTGGTTTGGCGTCTATTGGAGGGTGGGACCAAAGTTGAGTAGATTAATCTACCAGCTCCGTAACCTTCCAGTAGGGTGCGCATCACGTGAGCTGTTTTGGTTTTGTCATTAGGCAGCTGCGTGATGGGTTTAATTGTGTAAGGGGTAACCTGTTCACAATTCGTAAGTGTACGTGCTGCATCCTCGTGGCAACCACTGGTAACTAAAGCCGTTTGGCACATTTTTGGCCACTTCTAAGATGGAACAGCTTATTCCGCTGGATGAATGGCTGATAGGTTAATCAGTCCAAAATATACGGACTCTGGATACCAGGCACCCTCCAGTTTTATTTAGCCTTCTTGTAGTAAAGCTGGGTGACCTACAGGTGATTTGCAATTCCCAGCAACTTGTAAGAGTAAAATCAAACGGAATACGGGGCAGGAGTAGGATTATACGGGAGTGGGACAGCCCTCTCGAGGCCCTTGGGCTCCAATGCTACCGTCTTTCTAGCGGAACTACATGCTGTAGTAAACATCTAGGAGGGAGAACAATAAGCCCTGATAGTCTGTATCAAGTACCGGCTGGCAGTATTGTCAGGTTCATTAAGAACCTGAATATTGACTGGACGGATAATTAAGCAGGGTCCAGCACAATAGATCTTTTAGGTCACAGTGCGAAGTGGCTGGCTGATCGCCCGCAATAGGGGTCTCGTGAAATTAGAAATTTCAATTGTGAACGGAGGAGAATGTGGTGTCATCTGAAAATATTTGTATTGGATTCCGTGTGGAATATGATAATCTGGTAATACAATTTAAAAAGAGTCGCTAACAATACTAAACCCCGGAGAGCTCCGATGTTAACAGAGTAGAATGAGGAATCCAAGGTGATCAGAACTTCGATCCTAAAAATTAACTCAACTCCAAAATCAATCCCTAACTGCAACAGTTAGGATCCTAACACAATCGCCAAGTCAACTGCCAATCCAACCCTTAATTCAATTACATATCCAACTCCAAATCAACTTAACTCCATACTCAGTGTCTGTCACAATGCATGAAACAACTTCCAACCGAACCTTTGACTAAACCCTAACCCAAGTTAACACAACCCCAACTCAACTTCACCTCCACCTAGTGGGAACCAAATTTCAAGCCTGTGCTCAACTCTGCTTAACGACCATCCCAATTCCGAAATCAATTCGATTTGAAAGCCACATGCTTAAAAGAACTCAACCTAAATCAATTCAATATATTCTTCCTTTAAACCCTCAACTCGACCCCTAGTTAATCCCCATCCGAACCCCGCCATCAAATCCAATTCAATTTGAACTAAAATCCATTTGGACCCTAACTCGACCCAACTCAACACTCAACCCAACTCTAAACTCAACTATAGCTCAACTTCAACTCAACCTTCGGTTGAACCCCCCACAAATTAATCACCAACCGAACCTAATCGCTCAATTGAACTGCCCACTCGGCAACAATTTAATCGTCAACATAACCCTCAACTTAACGTTAAATGATCAAATCAACGCGGTTCAACTCAGAATAAGTCAAGCTAACTTCTAAGTCAAGTCTCATCTCAACTCCCAAATAAATCCAAAACTAATCAGCCCAACTTAACCCCAAACTGTACGCCTTACTCAATCCCTGAATCAACTCAACCCACAATTCTCCCAAAATAAATCCGTAACTGAAACCCTGATTAAATCACAACTCAACCCCAACTCAAACGTCAACTAAGCCTCAAACTCAATCCCTAAACCAAAACGGCAGGGAAACTGAAACTGAACCAACTCAAGCTTCAATATAACTCCAAATAAATTCCCAACTTAGCGACTGACAGCTACTTAACTTAACCCTGACTCAACTTCAGCTCAACCCCAACTCAATCTTAACTTGACGTTCAACACAACCCTTAAATCAAACGCACACTTACGCCCAACTTAACTCCCAAATCAACATGATCAAAATAAGTACATGCGCATAGGAACTCAACTCAATCTAACTCTAATTCAACCATCAATTCAACACGAAAATAAATCAGTCCTCAAACCAGCATATATAGAAAATTGGTAAACTGCTCAATAAACCCTAATTCAACAATAACTCAACTCCAAATTATTCCGATTCAGCCTGAAAATGGAATCCAACTCAACCTAAACTCATACCAGCTTAAATTGGTCTACGTTATGATATCACCTCTTGAACGAGGGGAGGAGGGGCGAACTTCTTGACGTACCTTATGATGACAAGAGCAAATACTAGGTTTAACTGTCGCCATCCGAAGCTGTCTCGCAAGAAACGCGTCGTATTTCATTTACACTAAATGCAAACTTTCTCGGTACATACTGTCAAACTACAACCCAACTGATCTAGCTTCCCGCGGTGTATCTATAGACGAACCTAATTATGAATCCAGATTTAGGTCGATACCATCGGAAACCGGACACAGTTACTGAGATTGAAATAAAATTCTCAATTTTTAAAGCTACAATCGCAAGCGAAACTTTCTTTGATGTTGTTATTAATAAGTTATCGTGCTTTTTCAGAATGATTAAGATTCTGGCACTTATATTAACATGCGTAGGCAAGGAAACCCTATCAACACCTAACCGAGATAGAACAGTTGCTGATGGCGGAACGGCTACAACCGTTAAATGTCAAGCATCCGGTCGGTTTACCTTACCGTTCCAAGTTGCCCAGGATATTTATCGAACATATATACGTCACCTGTTATCATGCTGGAAACAACGGAAATATTGGATTGTCAGAGCAAGTCTACATAGCTGCATTATTTGTATAAGATGCAGTCCACTAAAAGAAGAACAAATTATGAGTAACTTGTGTGTCTAAATATGTTCATATGAAAGTAGCGGGAAATCTTACAACCGGAAGTTTTCTTGGTTCTTTTAACAGGTATGCGGCAAGAGGACGGATTTACAAAACAATTGTGAGTGACAACGATACTAGCTTTGTTGGTGTCAACAACCAACTTTTGAAGCTGTACAAATTTATACCCAACAGCGACAGTGAAATATCATCTTGGCAGGTGTATGGGAAGTGGCAGTCAATTAAATTATTCCCAATTGAATAAAGAGCTTAATACGCTGATTATCCAAATTGAGGTAATACTCAACTCAAGGCTGATCTGCTCACGTGTGATCTGGGTATTAATGCGTTTTAGCCAGCAATTTTTTTAATAGGCCCAGTATTTACGGATATTGCTAATGGAGGTGACGAAAGTGTTAACGTTACTCCAAATACAAGATGAATGCCAATTTTTTGGTGTCAAAATTAGCAAACGCGGCTAAATCAATTGAAGAGGACATATACATACATATGTATGTTGATGATCTATGCCGTACCATCCAAAACTGTCTAGAAAAGCTTGGGTTTCGATGAGCCAATTTAATGTCAAAACTAATAAACAATAATGAAAATTCGGAAGGGTGAAAATTGTGTGAAGTGTTTTGCTAAATGTTCTTTGTGAGAAAATATGTAAATTGAAATTTTTTATCACTTTAGTTAAAATCTGCATAGCAAATAAAATGAGCCATGTAAATATGCGCCTGTAACGCCAGCCCCAACATTTGATTCAGCGTAATGTAAATCGTCCCATGAAAACGACCACTTTATGCCTTATTTTTAAATTTTGGACGATTTGGTTTTGGGCGAATATTCGAATCGCCATTTTATCAAATACAATATTTCCCTTTATGGTATTGTTATCTAACAAATTCGATTTCCCAGTTTATCGTGCTATAGAACTACACAGTTCTCAAAGGAACTTTGAATCAACTATAAATCAACTACAATATTCTAATTTGCACTAATGCCCTCTGCCTCAGATCGATTTTTTAATAGCCTCAATAAAACATACTGTGTCTCACTTTTCATTTTTGTAGAATGCAGCTTTCCAGTCGAATGACTCCATTTTTTTATCAATGATTTTTAACCTGGCATTATATAATTATTTGCACGTCTTGATGGAGGAGGACGGCCTTGTACTCTCCTAGGTTTAGTGAAAAAATTAGCACATAAACTTACTTCATTTTTTCATTGTTTCTACTTAGATTTGAATAATTTTAAGATTTTGTTCAAACCTATCATGCGATCGAACCTATCATGCGAGCAATTGCAGCTGTCTCAAAGAAGATAGTTTCAGATAGAATTAAGTGTGATCCTTTTGAGAGTTTCAAAAACATCGAAAAGATTTGATAGAATTAAGAGTGATCCTTTTTTACCATTTAAAATTTAAAAGAGTCCTCTGGAGCGACAAATCGAATTTTAGTTTACGACTAGAAGCACGGAGGTGGGAACTTGTGGCTTGGAACCATTTTCCTATAGTGCGGCGTTGGGCCAAAACTCAGAATTAAGAAGCCGATGGACCAACACATGGACCAAGACTTATTCCTTCGAAATCATACTGATTTTATTTATTTTCTAACATGATAAGGATCATAAAACAGATGTTTGGGTGCAAGGCCTATGATCTTAACCCAATCTTGATAACTTTGAAATCACAGGAATTCAGACGAGCTGTTCCATCTTATGAAACAAAATCTGGAAAAACCGGGTGCCACATTCAAGAAATTCACCCGAAAAAGTCATCAGTACAGCTTTCTAGATAAACAGCCATTTCAATTGAACATTTAAGCTGAATGCTATTTAAATACTAAAGTCATCGAGCAAAGGCATGCTGAATTCAATTATGATGAAGAGACTGAGTTCTTTACTCATTCATTATCATTTACATTCCAAACCACTTTAGGCGCAAATATTTTAAGTACAACTAAATTGAAAAGTGACCTCGCGAGGAAACTTTTTGTTAACCGTCTGGCGGTGAATAGAGTAATATAGTCTTGAAATAAAAAGTCGAAAATTTAAAGCAAAAAAATATAAAGGGCTGAAACCTCACGAGGTGATCAGAACTTCGGTCTGTATTACGTGCGTTCGTGTGATTATATCAAGTCAACTCAAACTAACTCCCGAATCAATCAATCCCTAACTGAACCCCAACTCAACCCCAAATCAACGTTCACTGAACCCCAACTCAACCCCAAATCAACACTCAACACAATTTCTAACTTAACCCCAAATTTGCTCCTCAGCTTAACCCTAATTATATTTTCCTCGTTCAGTCTCTTACCTTCAACTTCCCCCCAGCTCCAACTTTGTAATGACGCCCACGGTTGTTGTTTCTATCCCTGCTTTTTAAAAAAATTTCGTTTTATTTATAGTTCTGTGAATTTTTATTCCATATTCCAGAACTTCATCCATAAATCATTTTAGAATCCCATTTCCAATGCACATATCAAATTTCATAATAATGGGTTGAGAAATATACAAGCCCCTTCGTATTGGCCATATTCCAGAACTTCATCCAAAAATCATTTTAGAATCCCATTTCCAACGAACATGCCAAAATTAATGATAATTGGTTGAGAAATAAGCAAGCTCCATCATCCTTGGCCATATTCCAGAATTTCATCCAAAACTCATTTTAGAATTCCATTTACATCGCGGAGGTCAAATTTCACTAAAATTAGTTAAGAAATAGATAAGTTCCATCTTAATTGGCCATTCATTTAATTTGCTAAAGGTTTAATTTGAAATGTAGAAGGATGAATTTAAGGTTTGAGATATTAACAATGACCCTTTTTAAGTCTTAAAATATATTTGTGTCAAGTCGTGTGGATTTGTTTAAATATCACAAAACAACTTCTCTTTCAACTCAATCCTCAAACCAGCATATATAAAAAATGGGTCAACTGCTCATTATGCATTAACCCAACCCCAACTCAACTCCAACTCAACTTGAACTCAACCCGCAAACTGACCGCTAACTTAACCTTCAACTCAACCCCAAACCCGATAACCAACTCAATATTCAAACCAACATACATAAAAAATTGGTAAATATTTCTATAACCAGGTAATTTGGGTCAATTCGTATGGCAGGTACCCGACCCTTTTGGCGTAGAGGTTCCGAAATCTTTCCAAATCTCGGCCTTAACCATAGAAAACGATTGCCAAAAAAAATTCTAAATCGAACAATACATTCTCGAGATACCATGGGTACAGACATACAGACATCGAGACATCCAGACATCCAGTCAGACGGACAGATTTTTTTTTTGCTTTGTTAGACTCAAGGACTTTCAAAACGTCGACAAAAGTCGTTTTGGACTAACCAAATTTTTGACCATTTTTGACAGGATTTCAATACTTTGGTCTTTTTAGACCGAAGTAAATTCGATCTGACTATCGAATTTGACCATCGAAGCAGTATGGCTGTAAATCGTCCGATCAACAATTTTTTAACTTTTTATTATGTTAACATGATCAATGAAGTTCCAAATTTGTTCAGGGTGGATCCAATAACTCGGCTCAACAATTTTGTCAAGGTGGATCCAATAACTCGGCTCTTTATTGTAATTTAAATCTCAGGCTTTTCAAGTCCACAAATTACTGCCTGATCTTAAACACAGTATTGGCACCTGCGGGTTTCTAAAAATAATATTTTCAGCTGACACGAAATTTTTGAAATTCTTTTCTTAATTTACTCGTATATTCTGCTGTACAGCAATACCCAAATTTCATACAGCCGATCCATCAAATCACATTCACATTCTCATACCATTAAACGGATATTCCATAAAACATCGAACAACAATTCTACGATTTTCAATTCAAGATAATTGAACTAGTTAAATTAAAATCTTGATAAACCAAATTGACACAAAAAAAAGAATTTATTACGTTCGCCCATAATTGAATTGTCATCAAGTTAAATTAGACATAAAGTTAAAAAAAAAACGATTGATGAGTTATTTGGTTGGCCGATAAATTGTTACATATTTTTCTCATACAAAACCCGATCGACGGTGTGCTATAAATCAATCGTAATCGACACAGACATACATTCAATTGATATGTAGTTTTTGCGGTTGTACGTCATGTACCTAAACATATATTTCCCTAAAATTGTGCAAATTTGGTGTATTTTGTATCCCTTTAATAAAGTCGTTAAATTGAGGGAAAGTGTTCAAAATGTTTTTGTTGTCAATATTTTATTGTCATGTTTATTGATTTTATATATGACGTATAGTATGTGTATCGGATATTTTGTTGTTTGCGGAAGGACTAAAGGAGAAAACATGAATGACAAAATTGGTTATCCCTTTTATTGTTGTTGTGTCTCGATTTAATATAATATGGTTGTGTAATGAGGGATATTTTATGTGTAAAATATGTATGTACATTGGTAATAAAATTTTAAATCATTATTTATGATTATGATGACATTTTTTAGATGTTTTTGGGATGCTTTTTAAAATTTAGGATGTACAGATTTTTTTTTTCTTTTATATTGACAGTTTGTATTAGTATACTGTATGTATGATTATTCTATTGACACGATTTAATTTTTGTCTTTTCATTCACATTCATTTAATAAGTAACTTGAATTGCTGTTATTTACACCTGGAAGTTTATGCTGTTGCGCACGGAGACAAAAAGTCAATCTCTCAGCGGTTATTGAAATTACTATCTATGATTATTAGTTATTGATCCTTGGAGACATTGAAGCCTAAATAGTTCTCACGGCGGTCTTAATTTTAGCATGAGGCTTAATGTTAATATTAAATACCTATAGAGTGGCATTATTTAGCCATCTGGCTTCGAGTTGGTTTCCTATCCTATATCGTAAGCTCTAAAATGTAGGTTTTAGAAGTTTAACACTGCTATCCCGCAATCTTAAAACTCAGAAAAGAAGTAGACAACCACGAAGGGTAGAACCAAGATGAAATTTGGTGAAGCACTTAAAAAAAGGGACAAATGGAAATCCACCATTTTCTCAACAAATAAAAGTTGGATTCCTCACGTTAAATGTTATACTTGTCTCACTATGATGAAGCAGTATGATTCTAAAAATCGTAAAATTTTGAGCAAGTAGTACGCCTGCTATACTAGTTTTAGAAGTTTGAGTGTCACCACTTGCAAGAAAATTTCTCATCACTGTGGCAGTAAACAATTTATAAATTTGATCATTATTGATGCGACACTTTGATGTAAGTCTAAAGCTAATTACAATATAAAATTAGCAAAGTTACCCTCACTCTTCATAAACACCGCACCAAAAGTTGAAAGGTTTCAATTGTATACAAAATATTGTATAGACACGTCTTCATTGTTTAACCGACATTATCTAAGTGAAATAAGTAACTCTTTGTTTTGCCGTGTATGCATGCATGTCTGTGTTTGATGTGTAAAAGAACAAAACCAAAAAAACTAAAAACTAAATAAATTCTTACCTTTTGTACTCGTTTTGTTGTAGGTATTCTGAAAGCCCCGGCCATACAGAGAGTATTCCGAATATGTTGATTATTTAAAAAGATGACAACCATATTTTGATGTATTATAACGTTTGTATATTATTTCTACTAAATACAACAAATTTTTTTTTTGTAAGTTTTTGTTATAAAATAAATATTTTGTTCATATTTGATGGATTACAACCTCAATCAATCTTTATAGTTGAAAGAAAGAGGAATCATCATTTGATTTTAATAAAACTTAAACACAAAAATTAAATTGTTCCATGTTAGTATACACACCGCGGCAACAAGATTTACTAGTATTTGTTGTCATTTTAATTTGTTGATATGCTTTTGTTGGTATAAAAGTCAATTAGTTTAAACTAGCATATGTATGCTGTGGAATTTTTTTTATTAACTATAAAAATATTTCGATTACAATTTTGGTCGGACTTTGATAATCGCGTATACTCGTGTATAATTTCTCAGAACCAAATAATTCTGTCATCTATCATATAAAATACGGTTACCGGTATGTAAAATTTTCAAAAATTTCTTTTTAATTCTCGGTAGCACGTCTTCTGTGCAAATTGGAATATGATTGAGCACATTCATCGATTTTATAGTGTACGTACATACTATATATGTATGTATGTGCCTACCACAACAAAAATTAAAATTACCAATCGATCTCTTCTCTTCATTGCCCACAATCAATTTTAATTTTTTCATCATGATCTCAAAGGAATTCCTGTATACATATACACAGAAGATACTCAGTGCACCGAAAAGACGAATTTTTGTTGTTTATTTATTTTCACCTGCTGCGAAACATTGTAACGCAACAATAATAGTTGTGACAGTAGAATGATGCATTATCATTTTCTTTATATACTTACAAATATGTACACGATATTAAGATATCAAACAGTGAAGAAGTATACACGAACCAAACAAATCAATTTTTACGATAGATGTCATGAAGAAGATACATATAAGATATTATAAATAAAATTTGTAAAAGGAAGAGGATGATTGATTCAGTCAATTCAACTCGAAGATTTGTTTTTAGCAATAATGCAATATTTGGAGATAAACGGTTTGAGATTTTTCTGGAAAAACACGGTAAATCAATTGGGAATTGGTGCGAGGTGTTCAATGTGCATGTGTACAGAAAAGGACATTTTTGCGTGATAAAATTTGATAGTGTTGCTCAAATTGGATTGTCATAAATCAACCATTAATAATTTTATTGAAGATGGGATAAGAATATGAAATTTTATCTACCATGCGTTAAATAAACTTTTATCTATAGAAAACTTAAATTTTAACAGCAAACGAAAATTTGATTAATTAAGACCCTTAAATATATTTTGGGAGCATGTTTTATCAAATGTTTAGCCAGTTTTTGATCCACCGTGAAATTTTGGTCGATATTTGTTTTTACTGAACTGTCTCAAGTTTGTTTTGTTCTCGGTTTTGTTTTATGGTACAAGAATAGATCAGCATATCTTTTTATTTGACAATTAACTAACGTTTTATAAATACGAGATACGAGAATCCTTTAACACCGTGAGATAAACTGTATTCCATAAGTTCTTAGACTACGTTTCTTTCATAAAAAATCAGGCCACAGTTTAATTAAAACAAGTACTGTCTAGTTTATTATCAAGTTATATGCATTTCTCCGATGAAAATCCGTTCTGCTGGTATAGAAAACACAAAATGCCCAAAAAATAGTAAAGCGTTCGTGTAGTTCCGATTAGTGACATTAATAAACCTTACAAAATAAAAAGTTCTAATTGAGCTCCATATGAAGTTACAGATTAATTAAAAATTTGAATTCCAGTTGGCCAACGTCTACGAAACGTGAACAATCCGTAATAAATCAATGATCAATCAATAAGTTAAAGGTCGTTAAAAGTTTCGTCTCAATGCTGGAAATATAATTTCGGAAAGTATATACGAATTTGGAAATTGACTTTTGTAATTATTTAATTTGGAAATGGAAATTGAATTTTGACCGATGTCTATACTGCAATCATTAGTAATTTGTAGAGGTTTAGTATGTAGTAACATATATTCTGTTTCCACATTTTTAAATTCTTGTTGAAAATGTGTTAAATATCTTTAAATGAGTTTATAAATGTAAAACCGAGTTATATAACTTCTTCAATCCAAATTGTTAATATTCAAAGAGCCTTTTAAAGGTATGAATGGAGTCTTATTCATTAATTCGAATAAAGCAAATTTTCTTCATAATGGATAATATTTATTTATGCCTTTCATCAGGAGCCCGACTACCCAATTTTTCACTACACTTTTTCAAATAATTAGCGATCAAGATCATGAAGATCATCAGGATGATGATCTGGTGTCTGGTGGCCAGTTGAAGTTTCAAAAAATCAGAAGGTAAATCCCATTTATTGAACCGTAACTAAGCCTCGCCCCTGAAATGAACTTAAAAACAATTGTGGCCGTCACGGGACGACCGGCAGATGTGAAACAAAATAAACGACAAATAAATATTTTTAATACAGACATTTTTACAATGCAGTTACGGAATATTATTTGATGTATCTTGAAAGGATTGGCCGATGGCAACTGAAGTATGTAACAAAAGTATTGTTCGAACAAGGAATGTTGTCAAAGGGGTTGAATCGTTTGTTGCAAAATTATCTCCTAAAATCCTAGAACCTTCGCGATTATATGTGAGTAATCGACGGTGTAAAAATTTTATGATTTCTGTGACTTTTTGATTTGGTGAAATATACACAACAACCATAAGGAATTGTCTCCCATCATCCATTTTAACTTGAGAAGCACATATATCACCAATAGCTGCTTGGGTAACATTAAATTCACCTGCATTTTGTATTGTAAGTTTTATATTCAGCGTAGTGATTTGGGTTATATTTTTGTTTTGATACATCGCATACTATGCAATCGAAATTAGGTATTTCAACATCTTCTTCATTAGAAAGCCATATTTCGGATAATAATAAAAAGATGCTTTTTTGAGAAATATAACCTTGTAAATCTGAAGCATGTTTTTTCAGACTTTGACAGTTTAAAGTTAATATTGTCAATCCCTCTCTCGATGTAATGAAATTAGCAATTTTTTCTTGTAAAGTATTAAGTCTATTCAAGGATAGTCTTAAATTCATTTTGCAAAGACAAATTTGGTTCATCAATTCTTCTTCCACGGTAAAATTCATTACATGGTTACAAATGAACAAACCTTCAATACTAGTAACTCGCGATAAAGCGACTTAAAATAACTGAAAATAATGAGTTTTACTATACTCATAGGCTATCTCGTGATATAAACTTCCTTGAGGCTTATGAATAGTTTTGAGTATTGATCCAATCGTTGTTAATATGAATACTTGTAGTTCGACGTGTAATAGGAACGGCTCGTTTATAGATGTTTTGTTCCGTAATGAATCCAGCAGCTTTTTTTTTTTTAAACCAGCCATAAACGAGTGATTTCTTTTTGTTCATTCTGTTCTATAAGAAGCAAAGTTCCAGCAGCACCGTTAGCTAATCCATCTGGAACGTCTATGTTTAATTGTAATAATATAAGGTTTTCCAATTACAAAAATAATTTCGTATGGCAATCCACCTTCCAGTATGGTGCGCATCACGTGAGCTGTTCTGGTCTTGTCATTAGGCAGCTGCGTGATGGGTACAATTGTGTAAGGGGTAACCTGTTCATAATTCGCAAGTGTACGTACTGCCTCCTCGTGGCAACCACTGGTGTAACTAAGGTCATTTGGCATATTTTTGGCCATTTGGCACAGGCTAAAGTACGGCGCTAAAGGAGAAAACCTTCACAAAAAACCCTAATCTAAGGTGGAACAGCATATGCCGATGGATGAATGGCTGATAGGTTAATCAGTCCAAAATATGCGGACTCTGGATACCAGGCAACCTACAGGTGATTTGCAATTCCCAGCAACTCGTAAGAGTAAAATCAAACAGAATACGGGGCAGGAGTAGGAATATACGGGAGCGGGACAATCCTCTCGAAGTTCTTGAGCTCCAATGCTACCGTCTTTCTAGCGGAACTACATGCTGTAGTAAACATCTAGGAGGGAGAGCAATAAGCCCAAATAGTATATATCACGTGCCGGGAGGCAGTATTGTCAGGTTCATTAAGAACCTGAATATTGACTGGACGGATAATTAAGCTGGGTCCAGCACAATAGATCTTTTTGGTCGCAGTGCGAGGTGGCTGATCGCCCACATAGCCCCCAATAATAATAATAATAACGGCAATCCACCTGTCTCGATCTCTGACATCTTGTGTAATGTTTGCCTCACAAATACTTCCTGTTAGCATGGTTAGCATAGCCACTAATAAATTCACATATCTTGAGCTTATTGAAAAATAGATACTGTTACGTTTTTGCCTTGTCAATCAAGGTTCGTCTCACTGGATTGTCAATAAAACAAAATCAATTCAATTTATAACCAACGAATTTATTTATGTCACACAAAAATTATGACAACACAGATCAATTTAGTGATAAATTTTACTTTTTATTCCATACTAAAACACTTTTTAAATCACTTTTTAATTCCTTTTTAATCTTCACACTATCGCTTACCGAATACTAATACTATATTCTAATTCGACTTCATTCGCCTTTTTATATACACAAACCAATCTTCTAGAAAGCTTATGGCTTTTCCAGTTAGAATAGTGTAGAAACATTTAGAACAATTTTATCATGGAAAATTCCATTTTATTACAGTTAAACATTGAGCTATTAATTTAACTTATTCTACTACACACTAGGTGTCACCCTTACATAACGTTGTATTCGTTGACCGAAGCGTTTTCATGAAATAATCGAAATCGATAACTCCATATTTTCCCAAAAGGACTGAATCATCATTTTGACCAATTTATTAATATAAATAACACAATTTCCAGGGTCATTGTTAATTAACGAATTATTTTTCAATGAAACTTAATTCTGATTCAATAAATTCTTGAGTATCTTCGCTGCCGTGGGCTAAATTATGTAACAGTTTCAATAAATTCGGCCATAAAATTTCCTTAGCACTTAGTGTCATAAAGGCATTTGGCTTTCCTATCTGTTGTATTATTGCAAATCAATCTCTTTTTTTGTCAGACCAGTATGACAGACAGACAATGCAATTATTAATGTATTCTTCAGACTGCATATCTTCCTTCGTTATGTTAGTATTCGGACCAACATGTTTAAACGCTTAGGTGAAGCTGTCACGAACTCGTAATCTCATTATTTTGTATGGGTCTACTCCTATGCGATATTGACGTCGTAGTTCGCTAGATTCAATCATAAATGGCGTAACTATGAATCCATCTTTAAATTGTTGAAATTGTCATAAATAAATATTAGGAAATGACAATTATTCAGCAAGCTCGTCGAACAGTAAACTCTGTGGTATGCTGTTATAAACTGAGAAATGAGGAATTTTATTTTTATCAAGAGCCGATTTACACGTAGGGCAAATTTTAAGTGTGGAAATATCTTGTATATCAGTTATTCTGTTAATAATATTTTCATGTGGAGATATCACAGATTGAGCAAGCGTGTCCGAACTGATTATTTTTAAACTTATCGATAAAGTATTTGTGAGCGAATTTATGCAAATGAAAGTTACTGTAAGAATTAAAATTTTGACCTTCTGTTATCTGAAGAGCTGCTGTTGTTGTTTGAACAATGTAATTTTGTGTTTCTTCAAAATGTTGTCTTTTGTATTGTTGTGGAGTGCTGGTTCAATAGCGTCTATCTTATTTATATTACATTCTGCATAGTCTACATAAAGTAATTATTCAATTGTCTTACTCGTGCAGACAATTCAAAAATGATGTCGACAATGTAGACAACGCGTAACATAAAACGTATGAGACGTACATATTTTTAGTAAAGAGACTTTTGAAACAGAGATGTAGAGTTGTTAAACATTTTCTTACGAAAAGATTTAACGCTATACCAAAAACCATAAATAAGCAGAATTTTTTGATCCGGGTATAATGGACATAAAAAATTTTTCAAAATTTATCGTTCAGTCCAAAGATTTTTTAATAAGATTCTTTCGGCTTTTTATAGACAAAATATATTAAAAAAGATTAAACTACCACAGAGAAAGCTCAAGGAAAGTTTTCATTTTTTGGAGTCGATACACTTTGTATTGACATCTGGTTAAAGTACGGGTGGGATTTTGATACTTCTACTTTTTCTGGTAGATATATTTATAAATGATTGGCCTCTTCATTTTTTCTGATTAACAAGTCGAAATTGTTGTGAATGCCATTATTTTTAATATATTTTGTCTATAAAAAGCCGAAAGAATCTTATTGATTTAATACAGACAAACTTTCTCTTTCTTCAAAGATTTTTTAACTAACGCAACATATCACTGCTGCAGAAGAAACATACACTTGTCCAGGGCTATGGAATTTCAGAGAAATGAAGAAAGATTTTGTTCCGTATCCTAGAACTGTATAGCTGATTTAGAGAATAACAAGATAGATCAGCAACAGGAGCAGACTTGTAAAAATGTTGACAAATTATAAATTTAACGATAACTTGACAAATAAATGTTTGACTAAGGATAAAATATTACAAATTCGACCAACTCACAAAGCTTAATGTGACAAACCCGTTGTATCAGTATAGAAATTTGATAAGGGTAATGAGAAAAATAATTTGACTTAGGGACTTTTGATTTTTATTGAACTAATTTCGTCGGCGGAAAATCGTTCAACATTTGATGCAAATATTGCTTGTTATTTATATGGTTGACCCCAAGGACCGGCCATTTGATAATTTTTTACATAAAGTGCATAATTCGGACATTCGAGAAAAAGTATTTGAATTTGGGACTTTTGATTTTTGTTGAACAAATTTCGTTGGCTGAAAATCGTAAAACATTTGATGAAAATTCTGTTTGTTATTTATATGGCCGCTCCCAGGGAACGGCCATTTGATAATTTTTACATTAAGTGCATACAACGGACATTCAAAAAAAATCATTTGAAGTTGGGACTTTTGATTTTTGTTGAATAAATTTCGTCGGAGGAAAATCGTACAACATTTGACGAAAATATTGCTTGTTATTAATATGGCGGACGCCAGGACTGGCCATTTGATAATTTTTACATCAAGTGTATACTGAATTGCATTATAATCTATAAGGTACATGGAATTGCTTTCTTTATCCACATGCAGGCGTATAATTTTTTTACACGAAATTTTTTTATTTTTTTTTTGCTATGTTTTTCCCAGGCAGATATAAAAATAAAATGTACGCCCAAAATAAATTTAAATTTTCTCCTAGAGGCGTTAAAATTTGCCCTTGATCAAACTGTATTTAGTTTTAACAGGTGTTTTGAGTGGGAGAGCAACTAACACAATTAAATACATCAATAGACCAGTACACTTAATGCCCGACAGGAGACCACTAAAAATTGAGTTGCAGTATGAACTGGTTGCAACCAAGAAAAACTTTGTCTTTAATTTAGCTGTCAAATTTGGATATAAACAGAAACAAATGGTAAGATATTTCTAGGTTATGACATCAATGCACATGTGAAGTCCAGCTGAAATGTACCATATAGTCTATATAGAACATTAAAGCGAAGCTATCTTAGTCAATTGTACATTAAATTGTATCTAAAGTATTTCCTTATTTATATTTTCAGCAGTCATTCCATGTGCGGTATCAATTTTGATGCTTGACGTTCAACAAACGGGAATGATTCAAGCATGGTTTTTGTTAGCCCCACAGTATCTAATTTCTGAAGGATTAAATTGAGACTAAAGTTTTGGAAGCATCTTCGTTTAAACGTAAATTATCTTTTTTTAAAAATGTGCGGCTATACCAAACTCTTTAGTTAAAATTTTTGTTAATGATAATTTACACCTATTCGCGGATATTCATGCGAAATTGAAAAAGAAAATCGGTTAGGTTTTTTGAAAGTGATGGTTATACGAAATGAAGATGAAATTTTGACTACTGATTGATATCATAAAACAGCATGGTCAGGTCAGTGAGTGACCTTGGTACCTAGATTTTGATTCATCTGTTCCATCGCCTTATAAGAACAAGTCGGTATTTTTATTAGCTGAAACAAATTTTATATTATCAGATGAATGTTTTGAACATTTATCAGATGACCTTTAGGGGGTGCTACAGTTTTAGACACAGTTTCCAAGTTTTTGTTACACTACTACGAAAACATGCTTCTAAATTAAAATAACTACACTTAATTTTCGGTATTTTGTAGTACAAAATATTTTGGTTTCGAACAGCCGATTAAGCGTGTTGGCTACCAAGTAAGAGGAACTGATTTGAATGTATTTTTAATGTTTATATCAGATGTGATACGTATAATTAATATATTCATTGTTTTATGCTGCAACAAACATATTAACTAATGGGTGTTAGCTCTGATTAAAGATACGGTAAAGCTCGATTTGTTAAGTTTTGAGTGCTCCTTCCATAAAACAAACGTGTGTGCTTCTTTGGCTTTATTTCATTTCCTCACAATTAATTCACGTGAACTTTGTCCTAAATCTGTTCTAAATCTGCCTTGGGCAAAAAATTTGCGAAAAAAAAAAAAAAATGGTTCTCCTACACACCCTAATCCCCTATTTTTTCAAAACTGAAGCTGGTTTCGGATAGCCTCGGTCCTATGCCAATCTTACATTCAGGTCACTTTGGTGTTAGCTTCCTAGGATTTTCTCAAGAAAATCGGGAAAATCATTTTTTCATAATATTTGTGATATACTGGGTGAGATCATATCAAACATGGTTGCCCTAACCACCTTAAACCCCTATTTTTCCTAAGAAATATTTGTCGGAAAGAACGAAATATTTTAACTAACTATTTTTTTACCTCGTAATCTTTGCCTCTTATCTAAACTTATTTTAAAAAATGTCAACGTTTATTTTTTTCAATGAATTGGCCAATTGAAAAGTCCGTATTTTTAACCTCTTTAAATTCAGTGAAATATCTACTCAAAAATGTCGTCAACATTTTTTTAATATAATTAGACTTAGTAGTAAATAAAGTTTCAGTTTTGTGCGAATTAATCTTTCATCAAAAATGTAATCTGTTAACGAAATTTCAATTTACGTGCAATTTTTGTTGCAATCATTTAATCCATAAAACTTTTTTTTCTAAATTATTAAAATTAAAATTTGCAAGAATACGGTTGGCTTTTCCACCAACGTTTCATCGAAAACTACACACAAACCATTTTGTAGAAAGTTACAGCAACATAAAGAAAGGCTGGCCAGAAACCTTACAAGAGAACGAAATATTTTCACTGAATAAACAGAGAAAGTAATACTAATTAAAAAGACAAAGATCATAAATTAGAGGTATCAAATCCGCCAATAAATCCCATTATGCGCTTAAAATCAGCCGAAATCAATATCGGATGGCTTTTCATCTTCGGCTTTTAAGAAGAAACCGTATTACACAGCTCTGCCACTGTTGAAAATCCTTAAAAATTTAAATTATTCCGTTTAGAAAGTATCCACAATGTTCAAAATTTCTTTTATAATGATTTGATGTCGACATTTTTGAACCGATGTTTTGGAGACCTGGTTACCTAATTCGTTGAGAAATGTGAAAATGTGGAACAATATTTTTTCGCGATTACAATATTTACCCAATATAACTACAATTAAAATTATGAGAAGTGTCCTACACAATTTTTGAGTATGAAAACCAAACTTGAATAGTCAAGAAGACAATCCAGGAGGAAATTCATCTTTGTCAAATGAAAAGCTACGTACCTACCACTCAAAATTACATCATTACTTTATCTATCAAATAAACAATAAGAAAGTTGTTTTATTCAAAATTCGACGGTTATGAAGACGATTTTTTTTTTTTTAAATGGAGCTCACACAATTTCCAAATACACCCATAGATGATATAGACTTCATTTATAGGCTATCGAATATTTTTACTAAACTCGGCAATATGGAAACAAACGATCAACGGTATAATGCAAAGTCATAAAAAAACGTAGGGCCTAGTGAGGATAATCAATTCTTCCATTGTACCATAACATTCTACGTCATACCATATCCCGGTATGTCGTCCGCCAAAATCGCATGTGCATCATTACATCTGGTAAAGAAAGAAGACAATAATGTTTGTAAGCTCGGTACGTACCCCATATCCACGATTTTAATTCACAAATTTATGGATGCAAAATATTCTTTATAGTAGTATATTATAGTAAGTCCACTGAACATTTCGTGACTGGGTGTTGTTCTGTTAGTGTTTGGAAAAATGCATTGGCAATATGTCCCTTCTTCTCAAACCGTTTACGGAGATTCGCCCACGCCTCTTCATACGTAGCGTCAGTTAACGGAATATGCTCAATTGTTTTAGCAGCACGATTTGCTAGACAACCCTTCAAGTTTTGAAATTTGGTTGCCCTACTAAACCTAGGATTCGTATATGACTCGAAAATAATTCGACATTTTGCAGATTTTCTGTTTTTCAAATTTTGATATTTTGACGTTTATTGGGAACATTTGGTTGCTTATGGACGAGCAAAGTTCGCAAGATTAACCGAGTTTTTTTAAGTATAAAATTTAGTCTCTATAATAAAATTTAAGAAAACGGTGAAAGAAGCATGAGTCCTATAAATAAATTATTTATCACCCATTTGAAAAATCCGAATGAATTCTGAATAAAATAAAAATAATAAACGACTTTTGTTTATTTACAATAAATAAATATATTCATGGTTAATTTATTTCCACCGTTGTGTATATCATCTCTGAATCTACGTATAACACATAACACCGCACCAACAAAAAATTCTTACACTTATATTACAAAGGTGATGATTAACAATAAGACGAATGATTATTATAAAGATGTTACAATAAATATTTTATAATCAAACGAAACCAAAAATGTTAAACAAAAATGTTTGAATCCCTTCAATACGTGTATAACAACAACACCAAAAGGGACACAATCCGCAAAACGCATTTACATCTGCCCGATTGTGTTGGTTTTATTAATACGATTTTTTATGTTCACAATCCCATTGTGTATGGTATATATCGCCCAAAATTCATGTATCTATTATGTAGCTATGCTCAATGATTATGATATTTCTAATAAATTTTGAGGTTTTTGAATGTTTTGTATTCTCTAGCCAAATATAGACGTACATATATTATAATGGCAATGCATGTCATAAAGATTAGCCATTTTGATATGTGTGTCTATACATATACCTATGGCACAAAATAAGTGTGAATTGTGTTTGGTTCGGAAAAAGGTGTCGTAATGATAAAGCACAAATGATTGAAGATGCAATTCACCTATTGTTTGTGTATTGTGCTCATACTTTGTATACTGAAAACATTTTTTTTTGTTTTTTTTTTTTTAATTGAATTACAAAGCGCTTTTTGTACAAATTTTTGTATTTTATTTATAATTAAAAGGTGTACGCGCTTTTTATATATACACGTTTATATAGTGGCACAGCGTATCATTATTATTTGTATAAAATTTAATTTAATTTAATTAAAGGTTTGAATTTTTAAATACATTGGAACACAAACTAAATATAATATTGAGGTTAACATTTTGACAAGATGATAAGGTGGTCTGGCTAAATAAAACAAATTTAATTATAAACCATTGTGTTTAACTGTATAGAAGTTTTGCTACACCCTGGCAAAAATTGTGATATCGTTATTCATCCAGTTTTTATAAAAGTGCCAATTATCTACAAACGATTAAAAGCCATGGCAATATCTTAACAGAAGTGAAATTGAAACTGTTCAAATGATCACATGCTAAATGATTTTTTTTGGTTTTTAATAAAATATAATTTGGTTACATTCTGAAATTTTCAGTTTGTTAGCCGTGGTATGAAATTTTTACATTACTTTGCCTAGGCTTTATTGACCTACGGTTTGGATTTGTTATCACTTGTTATGGAATCAACAAAGTATGATGGCTTTAAACGATCTACTGATATCACTTGTTGATCATTTCTTACAAAAATAAATTTGCAGTCAGATAGATCGTGAGGCATATAAGCGTCCGAATTGATTGGATCGACTATACAGATGAATCCGATGATTTGACGAACAGTTCACCAAGCACTCTTAATGCTCGGCCGTAAAGTAAATCTGCGGGTGAATAGCCAATTCTTTCTTTTACGGTGGTCTGAAAACCAACAAGGATAAATTGTAATTCTCTTAACGAATTTTTAGCTGGTTTTATCAATATGGTGAGAACCCAAAAGCTTAGATAATTTCTGGAACAAGTGCCACTCAAATTGTACTGAGAATAAACAAGTTGACCCACTAGATGCATATGTATGTGATTAAACTTAGATTGAGGTAAATCGAATGAACCAATCGGAGATTTGGTATCTTGGATGACTTTTGATTTTTGACAGTTAATGCAACACCTGATAAAGGCACCAGAAATAGTGTGTTTTTATTAACTTTTGTCTGGCGCGTATTCCTGAATGTCCATACAGTTTGTCGAAAATTTCATGTTTGAGTTCTATCGGGATATACGGGCGAATTTCATTTGTTGACATTTCACACCAAATTTTCTCGTTCTTGCCATCCACGGAAATCTGATATAACTTCAATTTTGTAAATTCAACTTTTCATCTTTCATCTCACACTCCTCATCTCAACAACAGCGATTCCGTTATAATTTATTTCAGAAACTTCAACTGGTCTTGATAAATAATCAGTAACAACGTTATCGCGTCCTGAAATATAGCGTACATCGGTTGCATATTGAGCGATATACTTAAGGTGTCTGGTTTGTCGAGGACTTCTATCAGATTTAGATGCTATTGCCGTGAGTAACGGTTTATGATCTGAGAATATAAACAAATGTCTTCTTTCGACATAATGTCGAAAGTGCTTAATCGCTACTTAAATCGCAAGAAGCTCACAAGAGTTTCAGCGGTTTCAAGATTTTTTAAAAATAAAAATTTTGTGTTTGCTTGATTGATTTTGGTGCTTGTAGTGAAATAATTTCTCTAACCCGTCAGAACTAGAAGAGATCCCATAATCTGAAATTCGATGGAAGAGAATATTGAGCGTTTGTTTACCAAATTCTCACTTTGATAGTTTTATTTTGATGATAAACTCGACAAGCCGTTTGAAAAGAAGATACAAATGTTTTTCATGTTTTTCTTCCGATCTACTAAAAATCAAAATGACATCGATGTAAGGAGATATGAAATCGAAATCCTTCTAAATATTATTGATGAATCTTTGAAAGATCTGGGATGCATTTCGTAACCTGAATGGCATTCGTAGAAACTCGTAGAGACCAAATGGGGTATAGACCGAACTCACTACATTACCTAATAGGGATTAACCGCATTGGATGAGAATACAAGGAACCGAGACTCACTATAGTTATTTTTATCTTACTGCAAAAGGCCGATCCAGTAGCACGAAGAATGTGGGCAGAACATGTAATCGAAAAAGATTTTCCAACCGAAGATGATTTCCTGAGATTTCTCACCACACGATACGATTCTTTGGAGATGTCTTAAATGCCTTGTACGAATACTAAATCTACCTGGGTTTCTGCTAGAGTTCGATTTAATACCGTGTTTGCTGAGGTCAAACTTATATGTGTGAAATGCGGAAGCAACCACAAATTATTCAAACGGAATCATTTCAAGAAGATGCTGTGCTTAAATTGTTTTTCTCAACAAAGATGTATCAAATGTTCCATGAAACATCACACGCTTATACAAAGTAACGCAATCACCGGTCAAATCAATCAACTTCTTGTTGCATAATTTGTGCTTAATCAATCCAATTACACATTCATGAGCAAAAACACCAAGCGTTACCAACCACAACACCAATCAACATTTAACCGTGTTCTACCACAATCAACCCTGTTATCATTATTACCAACTGCAATAGTTTTAGTGAAGAAGAAACTTGGAGTTTCTCAACCGTGCCGAGCTTTACTCGGTTCAGACTCGCAAGTTACTCTAATAACTGGAGTTTAGGCTGATCCTGATTTGATGCAACCTTCACGCTAGGGAATTTTTTGAAATACTCTCTCCAGAAACCATTAAGCGAGATGCTAAGGTGATAGCTAAAAACACAATTTTTGAATGGATCATTTGTGGAAATCTGAAAGCGAAGCCTACAAACGGCTCATCTACATATGTGTATATCTTAGCAATCACTGATCTTAATGTTTTATTACAGCAATTCTGGAAAGTAAAAGAATTGGACCCCAAACCAATAGTATCCGAAGAAGACCATATAATGGAAAGTCATTTCATAGAAGCTTTCTCTCGAACTGATCAAGGACGGTATTGAATGAGTCACATATGGGGAAATAAAATTGAGAGTCGTCTTCGCTGGTTCAGCGCGGACAACGTCAGGTATGTCCTTGAATGACAAATTATTGGTAGGACCGACCATCCAAAACACACTGTTTTCTACAATTATCAAATTTCGCAAACATAAGATTTCATTAGCTTCAGACATCGAGAAGATGTATAAGCAAATTCTTGTGGGATCGCTTACACACTATCGACTACAAACTGTAACTTATAGTTTGGCGTCATCACCTTACCAAGCAATCAAAACTGAAGCAAGTAGTCATTGATTGAAATATCTGAAGATGAATACCCTTTAGCAGCATCTTTTATTAAGAACGATCTCTGCAAGCTGAAGAAATATCTAAAGAGTTGAATTTCGAGGCCAACTAATTAAGTTACTGAAGATGTTTGGAAATCAAACTCTATCGAAAATTTACAAGGGGTCCTAAGAAATCGCGACAAAGGTATTCGGATTACGGAGAATTGAGGGGAATTGTATTACGCGTCTGGATGCTGCAAGAGCCAAAGTTTCTCCCATAAAACAACTTCCCATACCGCGGTTAGAACTGTGTGGAGCGTTGCTATTAACCAAACTCTTCAAAACTGTCGTTACATCGATGAACATACCGGAAGTTGAAATATTCGCATGGACCGATTCATCTACTGTACTGAATTGCCGAAATCCACACCATATTGCCACAATGGCAATGGAAACATGTTTGTTCTAAGGCCACGCTTCTCGACGGATTAATCCATCGGACCTTAAAGATGGGAATTGCATTTACATGTATGCAAGGCGTAGATTGCAGAATATCAAGGAGGCCGATATCATGTGAAGAAATACATCCATAAACGTGCTATATGTGCAATATTACGTGCTTCAAATTAAAAGCGAAAGTAGCCAAGCAGTTGATGGGTAATTTACCACCAGCACGAGTAGTTGATCCAAAACGTGCATTTGAAAACGTCAGTGTAGATTTGCAGGGAAAATCATGTTGAAGACATTTACAATACGCTATGTAAAAATACAAAAAGCTTACATAGCTTTATTCATCTATATGCATGGCAAGCAAGGCTAGTGACCGATTTGACAACCGACGCGTTTATTGCTGCTCTTCAACGATTTCGTGCTAGAAGAGGTTACTCGATAGCTATTTACAGCGACAACGCCAGCGACCGCTGGCCAAATAATTTAACTCGCAGGAACACAATGACAAAATAAATAGTCATCTATCAACACATTACACCGGAGGTTTATACGAAGCCGAAGTCAAATCAACGGAAACTCACATGAACATTCTTATGTCAAGTAGAAGAAGTATTGAACTCAAGGCCTCTATCCTACAGATTAAGTAAATGGCAAACTATTCACCAGCCAACAGAGAGATTCGGAGAATATTTAACACGATTACCTTAATAAACAACAGAATAGAATTCAATTTGAAAACTGGAGAATTAGTTGTAGTAATAGAAAATCCATCTACCACCAACCAAATGGCAAGTCGCCAGAATTATTGAAGTACATCCCGAGCATGGCAACTTAGTTTGAGTGGCAACAATTAAATCCATCAAACGTCTCATAAAAAGTTACGTTTAGAAGATAAGTAATCGCCGTGTATTTTATTGTTCCTTGCGTGCGCTTTTCTGATATTTATCAGAAATCGTTAGGCAATTTCAAATTTATCCGTGTAGCTATTGTTAATTTAGTGTGTGATTTACTTAATATTTTTGAAGTAATAGATGTTCTATGACTTATATTATAAGAGTCCTATGGATTCTGGAGAGGCACGTGAAAAGTGATGCAAGCGGAAATTTTACATTGCGAACAGCTGGGTCCAGTGAAATTACTTTTGACCTAGAAAAGGAAAATATGGATCTCTTGGAGAGGCTACAAAAAATGAAGCAATCATTTGCCAAGTTAAGCGAAGAAATCGAGTATCTATAGCGAGAAAATGAACTTCTAAAAATGAATCCGGGTTCAAAAGAATATTGCAAAATAGAGGGTATTGAACTAGAGAAATTCAACTATTTCACTGATGAGGATGACTTAGAGAGGGAGACGGACTGGATCCTAAAGAAGAAAAAACAGTCCAGGAAGAGTAAGAAAAGAAAAGCTGAATCATCACCTGAGGCTGAACAATTTAATGATTAAATGATAGTAGAACTACAAGTGCCGAACCGAAATTTGTCCAACCCGAGGTCAATCAACCAAAAGGTAGTAAATCTATCAAGAATATTGCACCAAAACTGGTGCAATTGAAAGAAAAACCACCCCCACCAATAAGTATTGCGGGCGTAACCAGTTACCCAGAAATTCAGTCAGTGATGAAATCGGTTACTGACAAAGAGTACAAGGTAACAGTGCTAAACAATGATGTTGAAAAATTAATACTCTGGACTCCTGTCCTTACCTGTGAGGATAAAGAGGCTCGACCCTTACAAAATAAAGGTCTTAAAGTTAAAATACTAGATGCTGTGAATATTGTTAAAAAAGAGAGAATATAAACTCAGGAAGGAAACCAAATCACATCTTTTAATCACACCCAAAGATACCTCAGGTAAACATATTACTCAGGCATGTAAAATAGGGAGAGTTGTTCCTAATTCTCGATGCTGTGAGGTTGCTAAACAACTACAAAATTATAAAGTCTGAAACCTGGGGTGATCAGAACTTCGGTCTTCATTAATTCAATTCAAAAACAATTTTAAAATCCTCATCATACTCGGTTGAAAAATAGACCAGTTCCATCATACTTGGCCATATTCCAGAACTTTATCTAAAAATCATACACATATAGTGTACATCACTTATATATGTAGATTGCTCAACTGCTTACTAAACAGTATTCTAACTCAACCCTCAACCCAACCGCAACCTCTCTTTCAACTCAATCCTCAAACCTGCATATATAAAAAAAAGGTAAATATTTCTTTAACCAGGTATTTTGGGTCAATTCGTACGGTAGGTACCCGACCCCCTTGATGCACAGGTTCCAAAAACTTTTCAAATCTCGGCCTTAAACATAGAAACAGATTGGCAAAAAAAAATTCTAAATCGAACAAGCCGTTCTCGAGATACCATAGGTAGAGGACCAACAGACATCCAGACAGACGGACGGACAATTTTTTTTTTTTGTAGACTAAGGGACTTTCAAAAAGTCGAGAAACGTGGTTTTGGACCCACTAAATTTTTGATCATTTTTTACAGGATTTCAATATTTTGGTATTTTTAGACCGAGGTAAATTAAGAGATAAAACACAAAATCAACCGCAAAATCACGAAATTCGAAGGATTCAAACTTCAAATCAGATGGATCAAATTCGACAACCAAGCAACGCAGGGCAAAGAAGAATATCTGCTCATGTAGTGAAAGGTTCGGGTTCAACCAAATATATGGGCTCTGAATATAACCGAATTATAGAAAACATTATGAACAGCATCGAAGCGTAAAAATAATCTGAACACCATGATATTTGATCAACCGAAGACAATGCAACTCCCACTTTAATGACTCTCCCCTGTGACTTTAATGCGAAAAACACCTATTGGGGATCTAGACTTATGACGTCAAAGGGTAAATAATTGTTTCAAGCAGAGCAGACATCAAAATGTGACGAAGCTAAGATACCGGGCCTAATAGACTTTTATGTAGCAAGAGGTACATATATCTCAGAACTATATTCACATTGAAAACAGCAATTCTCTCACCCAGATTAACAAATTCAAAAACAGACTGGGATCTCTTTTGTGAATTAGTGGAGGATAAAACCAATTTCCAGGTACCAATAAGAAATTCTCGCCAGTTGGAAGACGAACTGGAATAACTCGATGAAATAATTCACTATGCTGTGTTGACAATCACCCCCATTATACAAAATAAGAAGACGCTTAGCATATCCTATCCAATGGAAGGTTAGAGAGTTGGTAAATGACGCTCACAGAAAACAAAACAATTCTTAACAATTTATGTAACAGTCTCAATCAACAGACATCTAGTTAGCCTAACTGATGAAAAAAATTCTGATTACTCACTGTGGAAGGCGACAAAGGGACTCAAAAGACCCAGAATGCAAGTACATCCACTTAGGAAGGATGATGGGGCCTGGTCGAAACGCTGATCTGTTTGAGAAGTATTTCTAGGAAACCTTCCAACCACTAACAAGACAAACTGCCAATGAAAATATAATATCAATTCACAAACTAGATGAGTTTGACATACGGCTAGTATCTGACCTTTCGGTTAAAATATATTCCGCATCAATGGAAAGTTGCAGAAGTAATCATGATAGCAAAATCTGAAAACCACCTAACGATAAAAAATCATACAGGCCAATTTCTTTGCTGCTAATTATATCAAAACTCTTTGAAAACCGACCGCCTGACAACTAATTCCTCCACATCAATTTGGATTCAGAGAAGAGCATTCTACAATTGAACGGGTGCATAGCATCACAAACATAATTGAAAGAACGTTAGAACGTAAGTATGCTCAAGCATATTCCTGAACGTCGCGCAAAGCATTCTATGCTATACTAAGATTTTATTTATCAAGAGCCATTTTCGAGTGAAATATGAGGATGAATACTCCGGACTAAAGAAAATATCTGCCGGTGTCCCGCAGGAGCGTGGTTTAGGACAAATCCTGTATTTACTATATACAAGGGATATACCAACCACAAATGAAGGAACCATAGCCACCTTTGCAGATGACAGAGCAATTATGGCGATTTTAAGTAATGTCGCTGATGCAACGAGTAAACTCCAAAGGATTTTTTTTTTTTTTTTGGGACGGGTAAAATGAGAAAAATCTTCAACAAGACGAAGCTTTGATGGTGGCAAACAACTCAGCAACAGTAATGGATTTATACCATCTAAAAACCTCACACCCGTTTATCCATCTTCCATGCGGAACTATCGTTAGACATTACTTCGCATGGGGGTGACTAATCATTCGACTCTATTCTCCACAGCGTCTCAACCATAGATTGAGATTGCCACCGCTATCTAATCACGATTTGTTGTTCGTTGTTCTGCTTTTGTACGCTCTGGGCGTCTCAGCTCCTTCAGCACCACCGCCGAAGTGTGGCTTACAGCATTCCATGTTTCTTTAGAAACAAGCATTAGTTCGGATATGTTTTGAGGTGTTGGGCGCTGCCCAAGGATATCCGACAGGTCACTCCGGGTTGTCTTAAACCGCGAACATTGAAAAAAAAACGTGTTCCACATCCTCTTGTGATCCTTTGCAGGCCGGACACTCTGAGTGTCGGTATGCTTAAAACTGTAAAGGTATGCCCCAAAACAACCATGCCCACAACAACTGCGTCAGGTAGTAGTTAAGTTCGCCATGCCGCCTATTTATCCACTTTTCGATGGATGGTATGAGACGGTAAGTCCACTGACCCTTTTCCGATCTATCCCACCGTCTTTGCCATTCTGTCAGAGTTGTAATGCGTTCTGATGCTCTGCTCCCTGGTTGTTAACGATGTAGGTACCATTTCTTCCTCTCCTTCGCAAGTAGATCAATTGGGATCATTCCCGAAATAACAAGTATCGCGTCATCGGATACTGTGCGGAAACCACATATTATGCTTATGGCACCAAGGTGGTACACCGATACTAACTTTTGTCTATATGTCCCAAAGTCCATCGCATCACTCCAAACAGGCGATCCATATAGGATGATGGAGGTTACAACATTTGCCAGCGGCATCCTACCACACTGTCTTGACCCGCCAGTGTTGGGCATAATGCGGGAGAGGGCTGCAGCTACTTTGGCAGCTTTTCTGCTCACTATCGTTAGGTGCTCCTTAAAGTTTAAGCGCACATCAATTTCGACACCCAGATATCGTAATGAAAGCTGCGAGGGTATTAAGATTCCGCCAACATCAATATTTACAATTTCTCTTACCTTCCTACTGGTCATTAAGACTGCTTCGGTTTTATGGTCAGCTAGTTGGAGTCCGAATGATATCAACCACCTTTTGATAATTATAATGGTCAACCTCCATATCTCCATTATTTCCTCTATAGTCTTTGCTACCACGACAACAGCAACACCATCGTACATAATGTTTCAAAGTAAGGGACCCAGTACTCCTTGAGGTCATCTGTATCATATATCAGCACTCTATTGCGGAAATAGTCTGTAATGATCCTCCTTATGTACACTGGTACTTGCAATACACGTATAGCATTCAGAATATGGCTCCATTTGGCCGAGTTTAATGCATTCTTGACGTCCAGGGTGACCACGGCGAAGTATTTTTTAGAGCCGCCCTTCCATCTTCTGCCGTCTGTAGCTTCCTTGGCCATTTCAACGACGTGTCGAATGGCATCGGTTGTCGATCGAGCCTTTCGAAAATCATACTGCCGCTCGGCGAGATCTCCGGCCCTTTTCACAGCTTTCTTCAATCGATTGTAGATTATGCGCTCGAGTACTTTGCCAGCCGTATCCAGCATGCACAGTGGTCGGTAGGAGGATGGCTCTCCTGGAGGGTTCTTTCCCTTTGGCAACAATACTAGACGCTGTCTCTTCCAGTGTTCCGGGAATACCCCCTCCTTCAGACATGAGTTGTAGACTTATCTGAACTCATCACGTCTAGCTCGCATGGCAGCCTTTAATGCAATATTTGGAATATTGTCAGGTCCGGGAGCTTTTTGATTCCCAAATCGTTGGCACGCACTGGCGAGCTCTTCTCTGGATACCGAGGGAACTTCTTCTGGGTCAGGTACTACACCGATGTCAGGGATTACATCAATTTGCTGTTGTGCAATTCAACAGTCACCAAGAGAGGTTCGGATCGTCCAGGAATAGCGTAAATAGGTCTTCCTCAAACGTACTTGCCCTCCAACCCACAGGTTTCCATGTATGTTTTACACGTCTATATTCCCTTGGAAGTTTTATTTAAAAAAATATGGCTTGGTTAATGGGTGTAATGTTCGCTGACTTCCCATTTGGTCAACATTCGCATCAAGCAGCTGCTACCGAACGTCAGATCAATTACAGAGGAGGCACCACCTTTACGAAAAGTTGGTGTATTATCAGCATTGAGCAGCACAACATCTATTGAAAAAAATGCTTCGATTAGTGCCACCCCTCTTCTATTTGTATCTATACTTCCCCATTCAGTTGCTCAAGCGTTGAAGTCACCAGCAATGATAATAGGGTTTCGCAGTTGTGCAACAGCAGTCAAGTGGTCCAGGAAATACTCAAACTCTTCAATTGTGATACTAGGCGGTGCATAACAACTGTAGATATGCAAACCATCAACTTTCACATACCACAAATGAAGGAACCATAGTCACAGTAATATCGCTGATGCGACGAGCAAACTCCAGAGGATGACCAATGCGATTTGTAAGTGGACAAAGCATTGGCGAATCAAGTTTATTGATCAAAAGGCTTACCATCTACCTATAGAAATTAATTCGCGAGACCTCTGAGCTGACAATTCAAAACCAGCTGATGCTATATCGGCAAATTCTGAAGCCGATATGGACCTACGGTATACAACTCAAACAAACGCTAAAATGATACAGACGTTTCAAAACAAGGTTCTTCGTAGCATCGTCAATGCTTCGTGGTACACACCTTCACAGGGAAGGCTCCAGGATCATGGAAACACCTATTTTTGCCACATGATAACCCTGTCGTTGAAAGAAGACTCCAAAGAACGAGGCTACTTGACCTAGTGAACTTACTAAATTAAAATTAGTAAACAGTTAATTATGAAACTAACCATTGGGTTATACCCCTACAAAAAAGAATTTTATTCAGCAGTCTCAGCATTAATAAAATAAAGCAAAACAAATATTTAGCGTCAGGCTTCTCAGTAAGTTCCGTAACAATTGCTCACGTTGCTTGTAATATACAGCATCAGCTGGATTTTTAGGAGTATTACGATAATATCCAGGTTTAAGCCTTTAACTTACCAACTAAATAAATAAAGTGGATTTTGACATGAGGATGTAAATCTTGGGTTTTTATTTTGTATAAAGATGGAACCAAAAGTATCACGTGAGAAAGAAAACTTTGACGAATTTAATGCTTTTCAACTTTGAACTTCGTCTGTACGTACGTACGCATACACAACGCCTTTTGTTTATTTTAATCCTCTAAATTTTAAAAACTACTAGCTATGTTTGCGCGATGTGTAATCGTAAAAAAAAAAAAAAATTTAATTTACATTTCAACCAATCTGCAATTAAATTTAATCAAAATACAAAATTTATTTTCAGTTTTTTTTTTCTTTTTTTTTTTCACTTAAGCCGATGATTTAATTCCTTAATTTACATATTTTGTGTTTAATTATGTTGTTCTTTCGCTTGTAAATAGTTGAGCTTGGTGTTATCGTATACTATACCATATACGGTGGTTGATACGTGTTCATAACGCATAAATTAGTGTCTTTAGTTGAACGGCGCGGTTTATAAAATATTATTTGTTTATAAATTAAATTATTAATGTTGTTTATTTTGTGTAAAGTTTGTTAACATAATTAATTGTCTTTTTGTTCTTTAGCGTGTGTTTGTATTTTTGGTACGGATAGGGGGTTGTTGTTATATAGTATGTTATATACTTGTTTTATTATCAGCTTTTCCATTTTGTTCATGTCATTCCATCTATATAAACTCCCGCCGATTGCTTCATTTTTTTTTTCTGCACGTCCGGTGTTATATTTTTTTGCACAGTACACACAACAGAACACTTTACAAAATTTATTTATGTTTTTGGTAAAACTGCTTAATATTAAATTTCATAATATTATTTTAATTTTTAGTGTGAAAAGTGTTTTCATTTATTCGAAACAAGAAACCGTCATGAAAACACGTCAACGGTTAACAAATGGCCATGGATGCGGATAGTGTATATTGTTGTATTGTTGTTACCTATGAAACTAAAAACATTTTTTTTTTGTGCTCTCTTTATTATACAAATTACTACAAATGAATAAATTATAGTTTTAAAATAATATTTATTATTATTTATGAATAATTTATTTATAATTTATTCACATCAAATATTATTTATATACAGCAGCGAGATGACAACAATATGATAAGAAATTTGTTTGAACAAAAGATTTTTAGTTTTCGGGGGATTGTATGACAATCAACAAAAAAACAATTTGAAAACGAAATACAAAATAGAAATGGTCAAGAAGCAAAATAAAATGGCGTTATTTCCTGTTTTAATAAGAATCGTGTTCCACTTATTATTTTAATTCGCCTTTTTGTTGATTTTTTTCATTTTCTTTAGATTTTTGGTAGACATTCGAGAGACAATATAAAATAATGGTGGAAGAATTATTGTTGTGTGATTTCTTTCACAAAATTTTTAGAATGGAGTTTTTGATATTTACTTGAAGTACTATACAGAAAGTCGATGAAATTGGTTGTTTTGATACCATTTATGGTGTATGTAATAACAGCTAGCGAATATTGCAGACCTTAGGTTTTGAGAAGTAAGAGTTTTAAGAGAGACGCTACACTTATTAAAATTCTCATTTGATGAGTAACTGGAGTGTGTATTATTTCGCACATTCCCCATTTTCTAAGTTGCAGTTTACTGCCCACTTGTTTTTGTTGCAGATTGGTAATTGGATTTCTTAATTCGTTATTGAAAATGAACCTGCGCAATAGATTGGGTAATTCTAGCTTCTGATTGCCCTTTATTTAAGTGATTGCGCCAAAGTCAGAAATCGGTATTTAACCCTTGTGTGAACCATTGTTGTTTCTTGCACATTGGTTACCAAAGGGCCCAGCCAGACCCTTACATATTTATATGAGCTTATATAAGTAATTATTTGATTTTATTGAGGTTTGTGATTATATTTCATTACTTTTGATTAAGTTTAGCATGTTATAATAAAATAGTAAGTACGTAATATTAATAAAGAGAGGTAAATTAATAAATTTCTAATAGTTAATTAAATGTAGATTTTATTTTATGTATTCATTATTTCTGTTGGATGTAGCTTCTTGTTCATTATGGCATTTGAAAAAATTATAGAAGCATTTTGAGTGTTGCTGGCATACAGGGTCCAAACATTTCTCACAGTAGCATCGAGTTTTGCGGCGGTCTTTATCATATACATGACACAATCGGCAGTCTCTTCTCTTTCCCATAACGTCAGCACCGCTGGCACTGGCGAAAAATTGTGTTTTTGGCTGAAACATAAATGTATAACTTATAGTTCTTTGAAATACTAAATATTTGAATTTCGAATTCTTACCAATAATTGGCCACCCAAAAATGCTTCTATTAACGAAATGTTTTATCAATTGCTGATTGTTACAGCGCAATTCAATTTGCGGAAGAACTAGAGCTTCCGACAAAGAGAACAAAAGTTTTCTCCGTGGATCTGTATGTTTGAAATGGTCTATTTCTTTGCAAATGATATAACTGGTGAGCGCCATTACATCAACCATATTATAAAAAAAGGCCAAAGACCACCTTTTTGTTCGCCTTTTGGTACTATAATGGCTGAGCATTTGGTCCATAACATCGACTCCTCTTTTTGATTTATTATAGTACAAAATCGCTTCTGGCTTTTGTAATTCACCTACTATACATTTTTATCGTAGTGAAATGTCGATAAAAGAATCACGGCTTTGTTTTTTTTTTGGCACGTAAGATATTATTTCAACTCTGCTTTCGTAAAAGCCAAATTCTGTTAAATGTATAGGGCGAGAGGGATGTTTTTTTTATTTCTGGCGGAACATATCTTTTATTACTTCGAAGCGTGCCAACATACCCTAGTCCAATATCTATTAGCCGTTTATATCCTTGTAGTGTGGTGAAAAAATTATCAGCTACGATCGTTCTGCTTAAATTTGCATATTTGGAAGCCAAACGCATCAACTCAGTTTCTCATTGGTCTACAGCCCGACCTGCATCTAGATCTTTACCAGTATAAATGTTTCCGTGCAATGATAATGTGTTTTAGCGTCGCATGCCCACCAGACTTTAATCCCGTAACGCGCAGGTTTTGATGGGATATATTGAGTGAACTTGGTCCTGCCACGATATGGAAACAGCTGTTTATCAATGGTGATAACGCTATGGGGACGATAATTTTTTTTTCTAAATTTTCATTTAGAAAGTTTCAGATATCTCGAATAGGTGCAGCTTTATTCGATTTTGCACGAAATTCGCGAGTACGGTTATCATCAAACCGCAAAAATCGTGATAAAGAAACAAATCGTTTATATGACATTGTAGCTCTAAAAATTGGTAAGCTCATTGTTTTCCAGAGAACAGATGCGTGTTGAAGATTGTTATGACTTACATCAGCCGCTACAAGGATACCAATGAATGCATTCAGTTCAACCTCCGTTAACGCCTTCCACACTTTTTGCTTTTTGCCTGGATTATTTGTATTCCATTGGTGTATTTTGCTATTAGCATATCGATTTGTTTCATTCACGATAATAAACACGATATTTGGCGTAAAAATTTTTTTGAATTCTTCGATAGGCACAGAATTGTTCTGAACATGGTCTCCGGTAAACCGCATAATGTTATGAAGGCGTGTACGTCCAGTTGGTGGTGGTGATTTGTTCCATTTGGTTCCGTCTTTTCCGACAAAATATTGTATATTCAAATCGGTCAATACTTCTTGCATTTCTGATTGATTTTCATTTGCCGGCTGTAGTTCGACTACTGGCTGATTCAATGTCTGATGTATCGTCCTCATTTGGCAAATAATCTTCATCTTCGTCTTCATCGTCGTCAACTGCGAAAGGGATCCATTTGTTGCTCTTGTTCATGTTCACGTTCTATATCATTCGCCAACGCTTCTGGGATCCGTTCATTAAATCTAGGATCGGAGCGTGAACATGTCTGAAACACTAAGTCGATCTCATCAACATGTTCGCCAAATTGGTTCATTTTTTTTTTTACAAAAACCGTAATAACGCAAAAAACACTTTTCATTGAATCAAAAAATGGAATATCACTCACTGATTATAAACTAAATTATGTAAATTAACTACTAACTGCACACATAAACTCAAAAACCAATCAAATCACATAAATTTATTACATTTGCTGCAACACTTGCTTTCGATATGACACGTGTACAAATAATGGCACGAGAATTTTGAAAACGAAATAAATAACGGTACTTATTTACAATAAAGATAAAAATATTTATAAATAAAAGAATTAGTGCATTTCATCTCATGAACAAACAAAGTCAGTACATTTTCCTATTAATAATATATGGGATCTGGCTAGACCCTTTGGTAACCAATACGGCTAGATTTTAAAAATTCCCTAAAACTCATTCCTCTCTAAAATGTTTAATTCATTCTGTTCAGAAATTTGTTTAAGAACGGTGTGTGAATGATGTAACGGAATATGATGACCACTGCTGTTTGCAAAGTGTGCAAGCAATAGCAGAAATTTGAAAAAGGGCCTGGTTAGGCCCATTAGTCTCCACAAGTGTTAAGCCTACTATTAAAATTAGCCGGAAGTTTTCAGCCAAAAGTAAAATATCGATAATGCAGATTGTGCCTTGACTATCTCATCCAAAAGTTATCAGACGATGTATTTCAGTCGAAACGTATTTTTAATAAAATTACGGCTGAACAAACATAGATTCATTTTGGTTTCTCACTGCTTACCATAGGAATTACACGTTAAGTTTCATAGGTTTGGTTAGGTTAGGTTGGAGTGGCTGCTTACGCACACTTAGACCAGTGACGGTCCATTGTGATACCACGGGATGTATCCCCTTTTACCCCTATTGGAACCATTTCGAGCTACTTATGTAGCGTAAGACGTCCCGCACTTTAATGTTTTCGAGATCCGAGAGGCAGTCCATCCTGAACTTACCTAAGTGTTTGTGCCTTCTGAGAGCCAATGCTGGACACGAGCAAAGGAAGTGGACCAACGTCTCTTCCTCCTCTTCCGCCATTAGCCTCCAGACCCAGCCTTCTTGCATGTTCTCCAAAAAGGCAGTGTCCCGTGAGAATTCCTACGACCGTTCTTAATTCACGTCTTCGTAGGGATATTAATGCCCTAGTGCGCCCCAAGTCCAGCTTTGGCCAAACTTGTCTTGCAACTCTACAGGTGACGGCGTTAGACCACCTTTCCCCCGCTGAGGATAGCGCCTGCTTCCCAAGTGCTTGTCTCAGCGCTGTGATAGGCCTCCCCAGACTTGCTCTTTCCGGTTGCAGCTGGGGAGTCGTACCATGCCTAGCAAGTTCATCTGCCCTGCAGTTCCCCATGACGCCCGAGTGACCTATGACCCAGACTACCTGGATGTTGAAATGCTCACCCATCTCATTTAGAGATGAGTGACAACTCAACGCCACCCGTGACGCCAAAGACACCGATTCTAACGACCGGATCGCCGCTTGACTGTCCACATAGATTGTGATATCGTCTGAGGATAACACATTATGCTTCAACCACGTCATGACTTCCTCAATCGCTACGACTTCAGCTTGGTACACGCTGCAGTAATCAGGGAGACGAACAGAAATATTTACATTTAATTTGTCACAGAATACTCCATCTCCTACTTTGCCGTCTAGCTTGGAGCCATCTGTGAAGAATTGCAATGCTTCGGTTTCCGATAACGGTCTATCCCTCCAGGATTCCCTTGAAGGGAAGGAGGTCCGAAATCGCTTCTCGAAGCGTAGAGTAGGTTTAATGTAGTCAAGATTCGCCAGCTCATCCTTCAACGATCTGACGATAGTAGAGTGTCCTATACTAAGACACCTCCACTGAGAGACGGCTGCAAGTCGTACAGCCGTATTTGCCGCCATCTGTTTGCCAAAAATGTCGACCGGAAGAAGGTGCAACATAACCTCTAAGGCACTTGTCGGTGTCGAACTCAATGCCCCGCTAACAAGCATACAGGCCGTTCTTTGCACTCTCTCAATCTTACTTTTGTAAGCTACCTTGTCCAGAGCTGGCCACCAAACACCCACCCCGTACATGAGTACAGGTCTCACTACGGCGGTGTAGAGCCAGTGTACCAGCTCCGGCTTCAGACCCCATCTATGACCAATGGCGTTGCTACAGGAGTACAAAGCAATAGTAGCTTTGTTTATTCTCTCCAACATGTTGGGCTTCCAACTAAGCTTACTGTCCAAGATAATGCCCAGATATCTAGCTCTATCAGTAAAAGCAAGTCTCGTGCCATTTAAGGTAGGAGGGACAACTACCGGGATTTTGTATTTCTTAGTAAAGAGTACTAATAATGCAGATTGTGCCTTGACTATCTCATCCAAAAGTTATCAGACGATGTATTTCAGTTGAAACGTATTTTTAATAAAATTACGGCTGAACAAACATAGATTCATTTTGGTTTCTCACTGCTTACCATAGGAATTACACGTTAAGTTTCATAAGAGGTGCCAAATATAAAATGTAAAAAATTACTTTAAAGTGTCATGCGTGGAAGGTATTTTAATTAGTGTGTCTAGTTAACAATTATCCCTAGAAAAATTATCAGATCAAATTGCATGTGGGGAGCAGAGGAAAACAGGCAATTTTACCCTACTTTCTAGTATAAAATGGAACGAACGACAAGAAAGTTAAGAAAGTTAAGACGCCCTAATATGTCGCCCGCCGCTGGTGGCTATTTCTGCCATTTTGTTCCATCTCGCGCCACAAAATATTCAGTAGAGTATTGTAAATATTGCTGTTCAGGAGCCACTTCATCTTCTGTATAAAGTTCTTCCCAAAGCTCGTGTTCATCAGTACTGTCAATATTGTTCAAACCTCCGATTATCAGGTCCGATTTCACATTGGAAACTTCACCATCTGGGACAAAGTCTTCTTTGCTAAAATCACATCTGTTCATCTTCAATGCTAAAATCACCTAGGTCGCTTTCATTTTCGTTACATATTTCTTGCGCAATCCTGAGAGCCCCACCGCAAGAGTGAGAGAATATGTAACAATACGACTGATACAAAAAAAAAAAAAAATAATAATTTCAGAAATTACCGTTGTTTTAAGAAAAATACATTTTTAAGTGTTTCGTCAGGATAGGACCACTTAGTGAAACATAAAAGAAAAATATCAAAACTCATATTTCCTTCATGAACATGATTTTATTTAAAATTCTTTATTTTTCTAGTAATCAGTGTGGCCTCATTTATTGGAAATCACTTCATAAACCCGGTTAGGCATTGAATCATAAAGTGATTGTAAATAACCTAATGAAACTGTGGTCCCTACGCTGCTTTAATTGCCTCAATAAGTGATTGTTTGTCATTAAACTGTGTCCCGTTCTCGTACACTTATCTCACCAACTATCCCCAGATATTCTCCGTTATGTTAAGGTCTGGAGAATACGGTGGCCAAAATAAAAGGTCTACGTTTTGAACATTGAATCGGTCCAAAAATATTATGGCATTGTGGGAAAGCCCTTCCAAGAATATTATTATATGACTTTGAGGACATTTTCGATGTTTCAAAACTTAATTGAATAGTTCCTAATAGAGACGACATTGTAGTTTTAGCAAATTTTTTCCATTTTGCTTTTCTCTGTAGATTATGTGGTGTTTTTTTGTTTAAAGTTTTCTTTGTTTAAGATACCCGGATGACATAATGGCACGTCGTATTGATAACACACTGGTTGTAAGCCCGATTTCAGCTTTGATTTTAGCCTGAGATTTACTTGAATTGGAAGCCGTCTATTAAGATGGATTTTATCAAATTTCTGAACAAAATTTCTGACCGTCGACTTTTCTTCAAAACGAAATTTACTAGATTTGTTTGAATATTGCTTAGTAAATGACAAACAAATCGATCGAAACAAATCGAAATCTGGCAGGTTTCGCTCGCGCATAAAAATGACATTTTTTGTACTTCTTCGAATCTGACAATTCAAGTGATTCAATATTTATCAATTTTCCATATAATTTCACATTTTAATTGATTATCGTCAATGCCAACGTTACATAAAATGTTTAATAGTTTTAATTTTTTGTATAAGCGAACGAGATAAAATTAAGTTATGAATTATCATCGGTCCGCAGCTACCAAAATTATTGAAATCCTGTCAAAAATAACCAAGAACGTTGTGTGTTCAAAACCATTTTACTCGACGTTTTAAAAATGCCAGAGTCCGAAAAAACGAAAAAACAAATTCTATCCTTCTTCTATCTGGATGCCCTTCTCAAGAATAACTTGTCCAATTTGAGATTCTTGTTCATGAATCTGCTTCTTTGGTCAAGGCGGAGAATTGAGAAATTTTCGGAATCTGTTCTTCCAGAGAGTATTGTGCAAGTTCCAGAGAGATTTTTGCAAGGTATGCTGGTTTGATGGTTGTGTTGGGATTGTGTTGGAGTTGAGTTGGGGTTAGGTTCGGTTTGATTAAGCAACTCAGTTCAGGGTTTATTTAAGGTTAAATTGAGGATTGAGTTAGTTCTAATTCAAGGGTCGAGTTTAGTTCAAATTCAAGGGTTGACTTGCGAGTTAATTTGGAGTTGACTTCAGTTGGGGATTTAATTGGGGTAAGGTGACGGTTGAGTTGGAAGTTAGCTTGAATTGAGTTCATGCATGCATGAGTTGAGGATTGAGTTACGTGTTGATTTTCGGGTTAAAAATTACCAAAAACGTTGTGTGTTCAAAACTATTTTACTAGACGTTTTAAAGATCCCTGAATCCGAAAAACCAAAAAAAAAAAAAAATGTCGGTCCTTCATCTATCTGGATACCCATATCAAGAATGGCTTGTCCGATTTGAGATTCTTGTTCGTCAATCTGCTTCTTTGGTCAAGGCGGAGAATTGAGAAATTTGCGGAACCTATTCTTCAAGAGAGTCTTGTGCAAGTTTCAGAGAGTTTTGTACAATGTATGCTGGTTTGATGGTTGTGTTAGGATTGTGTTGAGTTGGGGTTAGGTTCGGTTTGATTAAGCAACTCAGTTCAGGGTTTATTTGATGGTTGAATTGAGGATTGAGTTAGAGTCAGCTAGTGTTAATTTGAGTTGAGTTCATAAACTTTGAGTAGGAGGTCGAATTTGGAGGTTAAGTAATGATCGAGTTTAGTTCAAATTCGATGGTCGAGTTATGAGTTTATTTGGAATTGACTTCAGTTAAGTGAGGGGTTGAGTGAGCAGTTCAGTTGGGGATTTAATTAGGGTAAGGTGAGGGTTGAGCTGGAATTATGTTGAGTTGTTCTGCGTTGCATATGTTCGCATATACGTAGGTATGTATGTTGATTTGAGATTGAGTTGGGCTTTAATTTTGAGATTGAGATGGAAATTATTTTGTACGTTATATTTTGTTGTTGTAGTATAGGGTAGGGTTGAAGAGTTGGGGTAAAGTTGAGTTGGAGTTCAGAGAGTGCTTCTATTGATAATTAATTTGGAGGTCGAGTTTAAAGTTTACTTAGATGTTAGATTGAGTCGATTTGAGTTGAGTTCATATACGTGTTTTGGTTGTTTGAAATTTGCTGATTTATGGATAGAGTCGACCGTTCAGTTTTCAGTCGAGCAGTGGGCTGAGATACGGTTGGGATAGGGTTCAGTTGAAATTAAGTTGATTTCGCTTGGGTGAGGGTTGAGCGAGAGATTCTGTTCGGGAATTATTTAGGGTCGAGCTAAGATTAAGCTAGCTCAATGGGTTAAGTGCACGGTTCAGTTGAGGATTTATTTAGGATTATAGTTGAGATTTTGTTGATTTGAGTTGAGATCATGTACACATAGACTTTTTCGCATGCAGTTTTATTCGAGTTGAGTGTGTTTTTCAGTTCGGGATTCATTTGGCGGTTTAGTCGGAGGCTAGATTTACCATGCTGATTTGGTAATTAAGTTGGGCGTTGACATTTCGGGTTGAGTGAGGGATAAACTTGGAATTAATCACGGTTTATTTTCGAGGGGGGATTGAGGGGAAGATTGATTTCCGTTGATTTCATATATGCATCTCTTCAGGTTGAATTGGTGATTGAGTTGAATTGGTGATTGAGTTGGGTTGGAGATTACTTTGATGATTTCGTTGGGATTGGGTTGGTATTGTTGTGATTTGTAGATTGAGTTGGGGTTGAGAGTGGGACTGAAAATTTAGTTAAAGATTGATTTGGAAGTTGCAAAAGAGACTTATATTTCTGATCACCTCTTGTGGTTTCAGTCGTTTACATTTTATTTTCCGTTTCATCATTGATTGTACAAAATTTTAAACATTCAAACAAGAAACTTAATTAAATATTTTTTGGATGATGAACCATTCTGGGTGAAATAGTATTTATGGGTTGGAATTGTGTGCAGAATTTTAATTTAATTTCATAACAATAATTCAATTTCGAATCGTTTCTAATGATTGTACTTAAAACATGTAAGAAAAGACGTTCCATTAGTCATGGATTAAGAATGTCACAACTCGCACCGGATCAAAAATTACCTCGATGGACTATTTGGCCATTTGACAGTAATTATATAAAAGGATTGAATTTACAAGGATGAAGCAATCCAAGCATTGAAGGCCATGGGGCCAGAAGCAGAATTACGTAAGCCATGGGTAATTCCATTGATTATGATGAAGTTGGATGAGGAAAGTAAACGATGGTGGGACTCGCATTCTTATGACCCAGAATTTCCTCAGATCACTCAGTTCACAAAATTATGAAAACATTTAAATCAGGAACCTCGAGAAGCTATCCACCATAGTGATGGGAGCTGTCCTTCGTGCAAAGGTCAAAGTCATCCATTGTCTGATTGCTCAATTTTTCGAAGATTTAATATTCAGGAGCGAAAGAAGTTTTTGAAAAGTAACGAACGTTGCTTTAATTGTTTGAGACCAAATCATCCTGTATTTAAAGTTTCTAACATCGCAACGTCAGCGTTACAGCAGAAAATCGATGAGGCTTTCACATCAGAGAGAATAGAAAATTTGCCACAACGTACACAAATCAGTTAAAACAAAAACTGCTTTACTACTAACATCCATGATTAATGTTACAAATAGAGTTGACAAACAGGTACTATGTAGACGTCTTCTGGATTCAGGGTAGCAGACATCCAACATAACCGAATCATGTCGGTAACATGCTCCGTTTAAATGTGAAGCGTCCATTTAAATGTGAAGTCCATTATTCTTCAGAAGATGACGTCACATCGTCCAATAGTCGAAATTGAGAAGATCGTATAGTGAACAACAAGGAAATCGTTCAAACATCAGCCACAATTTTTCGTTGGGTTATATCCGGACAATTTAATCAATTATCAAATAGATTAAAAAATTCTATTTAGTTTGATACGGATTTTCTTGTACAACTAGAGTTAGACTTCCTGCTGAAAAAGTTCTGGGAGGTCGAAGAATTACCGTAAAAATCGAAATCCAATGACAAAGAATTCAGGTGAAATTGCCGTTCAAAATATACATGTTTCAATTAGCTGTTCAACGATTTCTGGCGAGAGAACGCCGCTTCCAAGACGGGTTATATTGTCAATAATACAAAGTTTCCGTTTCCATAAAATTGTCTTTACTGTAAGATGCTTACTATCAGAGAAGTTTGGAAGGAGTCGCTTCAGCATGAAATAAGTAACTATAGATTTCTGACCGTAACGATTCTTGGCGATGTGGGACATAAAAGAGATTGGACATAAAGTAGCCAAAGAAGAAGATGACACCGATAGAATCATTTTATGTAGACGACGTTCTGACAGCAGAGATATTGAGGATTCAAGAGAATTTGTTAATTATTTTCAATGCGGGTGGTTTCAAATTGAAGAAATGTTCATCGAATTGCGTAGACATCTTAAAAGCTGTACTAAAAGAGAATAGGAATTTGGAAACTTGCACAAGCTAGCACTAGCAGAGACCTTTTTATTTACAAAACTCGGATGAGATGATCGATTACCTCAAGAAACATTGCTATCTGGATCAAGATAAAAACTATAGCTTATCAGATGTAACAGAGGGAGCGGCCATCTACTGCAGAACAAGTAAATCAAGAATGAAAGCTAAAACGAAAGTTGCCCCAATTAAACAAGTGTGTTGGCCACAACTGGAGGTGTGTTCAGCGCAACTTTTAACTAAACTCTACAGTGTCATGAAAGATGGGTATAACATAAACTTTACGGCTTGATGAGATTCGACCATGGTATTGGCGTAGTTATCATCACATCATCAAGTAAGTTTTGCAGACAATCCAGCAGATATTGCATCATGAAGTGTATTATCGACAGATTTGGCCGAGAATTCATTGTGGTGGCATGGTTCAGAATGACTTATAAAACATCAAGATTTGTGGCGAGTACTCCTACTGACGCGACACCCTGTGATTTGACCACCTTGCTTTAACTACTAGAATATTCCGCTATACAAAAATATTGAGACAATTATGTTGGGCGAAATAGGGCACGATGTAAGATAAACCAACCCAATTTTCCTCACTTGCACACAAGAAGCTCTCTCAAACAACTTCATCCACCTATGGATAGTACGAATTTCGATCGTGGGCCCGGAAGCCATTCAAAGGAATCATAAGTGAATGTGTGATATGCTGTCGTGAGAAGCAGATTGTGTCCTCTCAACTAATGGGTTCCTTACCTGAAGCTCGAGGTACTAAAACCTGCAGGCGACATGAAAACCGAAGCAATCATTGCGCCTAAAGATGATTCACAATGCGTCACGGTCTGTGTTCATGAAACTTTATCTGCAGTGGATCGTGGGGAACGAATAATTTACCTATCAGGGGATGGAGACAGACACTGTTGCTGGAGATAGAAGGGATATTAAATTCGACACGTATATACTCAACTAAGAATGGACAAGCAGTTACACCATTTCATTTTTTGATCAGGCGACCCATGATAGCTATTCCGCAACCAGAATCGCGTTTTTGAACGCGAATTCGAATTTCGGTGACGTCAATTTGAAGGACTGGAGGGAATCAACTAGACCAATTAGAACAAATGTTAAAATGTCGGGGGTATGCGTATAAAACAATCTTAGTTCAAATAACTGGTTATATAAAAAACCAGAGTAAATTCTTCAATCCAAATCAAATTCAGTCTTCAGCCTAAAACTTTTAAATCACATTCAATTTATATTACCGGTCTAATTACAAATTCTACCATCCTTCTAATCTCATGTGTCAAAAAAATAATAAGATAATTGATCTCTAAACCTCACATATATTCAATATTACCACCTAATTATATTTATCTCTATCTACATCACCAACAAACCCGCAGCCATCGATATTCAAATTACACAAACACAAAACCTACCTAATTCATTTGTTATGTCCATGTCCAACCGAACGAACGCATTTTTGCCTATGAAATATTAAATTACCCATAATTTGCCAAAATCAAATAACACAAAAATCCCATTTGGTAAAATGAAATTGAAAATATTTTCGCACACCGCGTCTCTTCAAACTAACCAAATATTACGTAAGAAGAAGTCCCATTAAAATTATATCGTCTCAAGTTGTTTTGTTTATTTCCTCAGAAACAAAACAAAAAATCAGAAGATGAAGATAGGTACGTACATGGAAGTGTCAAGTTTATACAAATACACTCTGCATCGCTCAAATTAAGTCTATTAAGGTCTAATAACCCAAGAAACAACAAAAACTGTAAAGTACCATACAGAAATACGACAAAAGGGTAATTTGACACCCTTGTTTTTGTTTAGATTACGATTAGAATTTTTACCTCAATTAGACAAATAAACGAAAACATAAACCACATAATAGGATATACATGAACATACACAATTTGTTGTCTTATATTTGTCGTATAAACGTCTTAAGGCTATTGTTTAGATTTGTTGTCTTCCTCCTCCCACTATATGCCGGGTTATTATTTCATAATTTAACGTTCGGAAATAAGATGTCTTCATTTAAAACTAACGAAAAAATAAAAATGGCTTCGAGGTATTTTACCATCAAGATTTATTTTGTAAACTTTGTTTATTCGTACATATTCCCATGATCTATGGTCTCGGTTTGGTGTAGTAATTTGATTTAACAAACGGTAATTTGACTACCTCGCCCGCATACATTTTGTCTCGAATTTTTAGCTCAACTTGCGTACCAGCACTTATAAAATTGTTCAGCACATATCCCATCGCAATATTATATCCAACACTTGGGCTTGGTGCACCACTTGTAACGCGACCAATTTCTTTTCCATTTGCATAGATTAGTACATCGTGACGAGCTGGTGGTCCACCAAACATTTTTAATCCAACTCGTCGTCTAGTCACACCATTTGCTAGCTGATACAAAATAATATTAGCACCGGGAAAATCTCGTTGCTCGCGACGCCGTTTTGCAACCAACCATGCAAGACCTGCCTCAATCGGAGTCGTATTCACATCTATATCATTACCGTAGAGACACATTCCAGCTTCCAGACGTAATGTATCGCGTGCCCCCAATCCAGCCAATTTTACATCAACCTTTTTATTCGCCAATAACATTTCAGCTATCATGCTGGCACTTTGAGCCGGAATTGATATTTCAACACCATCTTCACCAGTATAACCGCACCGCGTTATACGACAGCCTGGTACACCACCAACGTCCGCTTCGACGCTCATCATAAAATATAATTTATCTAATTTGACCATACTAATCGATTGTACCGCTTTAACCGCTTCAGGTCCTTGTACCGCCAATAAAGCACGATCTGCCGTCTCCAAAAATTCATATTCAACTGATTTGCCATGATTCTTAAATCGTTCCTAAAATAAAAAAAAAAATACTTTATTAAGCTACTGTACTACACTTCTAAACTACACTTCTTACAATCGCTTCTTGAATTATATTTTTGTCCTGAATTTTACAACCCGCATTCGATACGACATACAATAAATTGTCTGCCACTTTAGTCACAATTAAATCATCTAAAATTCGACCTTTATCGTTTGTAAACACGGTCAACGTACCACAACCATTTGATAATCCACGTATATCGGCCGTCGTAATTGATTCAAAACATTCGATCGCATCATTACCCCGAACATAAGTTTGCAGCATGTGTGACACATCAAATACTGAAGCTGATTTGCGGGTATGTAAATGTGATGCTGAAATACTTAAATCATTGTATTGCACGGGCAATAAGTAACCGGAGAAATTCACAATTTTGCCATGATTTGCCACATGAAAATCGTATAATGATGTTTTTATCGGTTTATCTACCGTTTCCGCGGTGTAGCATCGATTTAACGTAAATGGCAGTACACCAATTTGTCGACGTATTAAACTGACACTAGTTTTCAAAGACATTTCTAAAATAAGACTGAAATACTAAAATCATCTGATGTGTATACGAACATTTTTGTTATCTATCTACAAATATAGAGCGACGGTTCATCGCAAGGGGTCGAATTATGGTGTACTGTAATCGCGCGTATTATTTTGTGATTTTAGTGAATTCATATGGTAACTGGAATAAAATAAAAAATTGCGAGATAAATTTATACAGTGGCGGCAACTTACCTTGTAATTAATTAAAAAAGACATATAGAGATTTAGAATGGTGGACAACTTTCAAAATTAGATTACTATTATTAATAAAACTACGTTAAAGAGCCGCGGTATTTCTACTTTAAAATTAAAAACAGAAAAATCATTTTGTTCGACCACAATAGAATCGATCTATACGGAGATAATTTTGTTGTTTTGTTATGTATAAAATATCCAGGTGCGAATTAAACAAGATGACGATGTATTCATTCGAATACGTATAATTCAAGAAAATTACCAAAAATCCATCCACAACACAATAATAACACCAAAGTGATGAACAAAAGTGTAATTGTTGGTGCGCGAGCTCCCGTTGTGATAGAAATAATAACATTTTGAAATGCGCTTGGGTTTTGTGTTCAAAACGCTATTGTTTCGTTAAATTAATGAGAAAATGTATTAGTTTAATGAAAACCATTTTTTTGAGATGATGTAAATTTTTTTTTGGAAGATAATTTTATTGTTTGCAATGAAACGAAAGTTTACGCTTTCGATCTGGCTTTTGTAACGTATTTGTAATGAATTTCAACTTCTTACTTCAATTTACTGCCAAAATTTTTTTGGCTAACACACAAGGTGTACACCGCACCAATAATTGAATAACGTACTATACCTGTAACCTGTGATGCCGGTGCTAGTATTTTTTTATTTTTACGTTGTGTAGCGGAATTGTGCTCAATAAACTTATTGGTCTTTGTACACGTTCACCACTAGATAAATCAGTTGAAAATGGGTTACAATATATTTTTTTTTATTTTTGCCATTTATGACTGGACTTTTTTTATAGTAAAACGACAGCTAACACTTCGCCGTAATTATGATCAGCGGTTGGAATGGGTAATATTATAGACCCAAACCAAGAATTTCATTTTCGAAGATTGCAAATTCATTGTACAATTAAGTAATTTCGTTTTCTAAAGTTTCAATCGTTACAGGGCAGATACGTCTTAGCTCAGCGCCACGACGTAATTGAATTTAATATTATCTGGTTACATATATATATACGTACTCCTATCAGGATTCGTACCTACAACCCGCGAACACACAAATATCCAGCCTCAACCGTAATAACGTAAATTCTTCTTATTTAAAAGCTCTAAGCCTTAAGATCTTTTCCGTGGAACGTTCCCATTAGCTTCCTTTCCTCATTTTTACATATGTAGTAGACATTTCCGACTTTTTCGTGTATACGAAGGCTTCTACAAACTTGGGAGAAAATTTGGCACAGCATTGTTTTGAAGCATTACTTTGGGGATGCTGTCTCAAAAATACTTTCTGTCCGACGGAGTAAGCACTCGGTAGCGTCCGTAAGTTGTAATGCTTGGAATATTTTTGGTAGGCGTTCCTCAGGTTCTGGAACATTTTATCGTGAACTATGGATAAGCGATCTGATAGAGATAGTGACTCTACTCTCTCTGCTAATGAATCCAACTCCCGCAGAAATTTGTACGATTTTCCATCGGTGACCATGTGTTGACCAAATAGTAAATAGTATGGTGAGTATAGGAGGTCGACTGATGTACGGTTGTTCGTAATGCACAACTTATTTCTCCCAACTGTATGTCCCAAGTCCGATGATCAGTTGTTATATAGGCACGTATTGCAGCCACTACAGATCGGTTTACTCGTTCTGAGGCGATTGATTGCGGAGAATATACCGCGGTTCGGACATGCTTAATATTAAACTCCTGTAACAGATGTGCAAAGCTCTTACTAATGAATTGAGAACCGTTATCGGTATGCACTATTTTGGGCACTCCAAAAACTAAAATTACTTCATTATTACTAGATAAGGGTTTCAATAACACAAATTTTGTTAGTTGATCTAATATTACTAAAATGTAAGTGTTTCCGGATTAAGACCGTGGATAGGGACCCATCAGGTCTAGGTATAATTTTTGCCAAGGTCTCTCGGGTAAAACCGCTTGCCCTAGTGGAGGTTTACTATTCTTATTGCAGCTTTTAGTCATCTTGCAGATCTCACATGAAGTGACTTATTATTATTATTATTATTAATGGGGACCATGCGGGCGATCAGCCACCTCGCACTGCGACCTAAAAGATCTATTGTGCTGGTCCCTGCTTAATTATCCGTCCAGTCAATATTCAGGTTCTTAATGAACCTGACAATACTGCCTCCCGGTACGTAATACATACTATCTGGGCTTATTGCTCTCCCTCCTAGATGTTTACTACATTATGTAGTGTCGCTAGAAAGACGGTAGCATTGGAGCTCAAGGACCTCGAGAGGGTTGTCCCACTCCCGTATATTCCTACTCCTGCCTCGTCTTCCGTTTGATTTTACTCTTACGAGTTGCTCGGAATTGCAAATCACCTGTAGTTCACCCAGCTTTACTATAGGAAGGCTAAATAAAACTGGAGGGTGCCTGGTATCCAGAGTCCGCATATTTTGGACTGATTAACCCATCGGCCATTCATCTTTCGGCATATGCTGTTCCACCTTAGATTAGGGTTTTTTGTCAAGGTTTTCTCCTTTAGCGCCGTACTTTAGCCTGTGACAAATGGCCTTAGTTACCAGTGGTTGCCACGAGGAGGCAGTACGTACACTTGCGAATTGTGAACAGGTTACCCCTTACACAATTGTACCCATCACGCAGCTTCCTAATGACAAGACCAAAACAGCTCACGTGATGCGCACCCTACTGGAAGGTTACGGAGCTGGTAGATTAATCTACTCAACTTTGATCCCCCCTCCAATAGACGCCAAACCACCATGAAGTGACTTAGTCGTACACCTGATTGCGCATTTTTGGCCAATAGTACAATCGTCGTAAACGATCTAAGGTCTTTAGAACACCTCCATGTGCCGCCAAGGTATCCTCGTGGTGCTGTTGGATTAGGGTTTGTGTCAGACTTCTAGGTATCTATAACTTCCAATAGTTTAGGTCAGACAGCGTTAAATTTTGTTTTGGCTCTAAATTAATTAAAATACGTTGGTCCTTTATTCTAAAGGCTGGATATTCTTTAGGGTTGTGGCATATTTTATTCCGAAATGAGCAATACTCGCTGTCGTCAAATTTCTCCATACTAATATCTATTTCCGCATTGATGATAGGATAAATATGGTTTATTTCCCAGAGTGAATCACAATATGCTCGTGAAATGGCATTCGGTACTATATTTTGAGAGCCCTTAACGTGTTCGATTTTGAAGTTCATCATTTAAAGTTTCCAACTCCATCGAGCCAATCGTCCACTCAAGTCCTTTTGGCTCATAAACCATTTTAGGCTTGAGTGATCGGTAAGAATTGTGAACTCAAATCCTTCAATATAAGGGCGGTATTTTTTGATACTAAGGACAGCGGCCAGGCACTCTAGCTCCGTGACGCTACAATTCGCTTAAGCTTTGCTGAATTTTTTCGACATGAAAGCAATGGGTCTTTCATTTTCGGGTTCGTCGAATTGGAGCAAAACGCTTCCAATGCGCATCAAATGACAAAGGCTCGATCATACTCGGGATTACATAATACGGGTGCAGTGTTAAGCAAGATTTTTCATTTTATGAATGCCGCTTCAGCTTCTTCTGTCCATTGGTTGTATGCCTTTTCTTAGCAGGTTTGTGATTGGAGTCGTAATATCTGCGTAGTTTGGAATAAAGCGCTGATACCACCTTGCCATACCTATTAGTCTCCTGGTTTGCTTTACTGAGGATGGTGAGGGAAATTCGCGGATAGCTGCCACTTTATCGGGATCGGTTCTGATTCCATCCTGTCTCACGATAAAACCCAAGTACTTGTTTTCTTTAAGCAGAAATTGACTTTTGTCTAGGTTAATGGTGAGGCCTCTTTTCTTTAAGCATTCTGCTACCGTTCTTAAGAGGTGAAAGTGATCTGCTAAGGTACTGGATGTGATTAACAAGTCGTAGGTAATCACTTTGTCCATTAGACGGCTTAACGTTTGTGGGGAGTTGCATAAACCAAATGGCATTATCATAAACTGGTAAAGAGGTCTGCCTGAAACCGTAAATGCTGTTTTGTCGCGAGAACTTTCAGCTAAAGGGATCTGCCAAAAGGCGTCTTTCAAGTCAATACTTGATATGTAGCTGGTATTATTGAGTTGACTTAATAGCCCATTTATTAACGGAAACGGATACGCGTTCTTTTTGGTAACGGCATTTAATTTTCGGGAGTCCAGACAGAGCCTCACTTTACCGTTTGGTTTGCGAACCAGAACCACAGGAGAGCACTATGAGCTTTCACTTTCCTCTATGACTTCTAAAGTGATCATGCGGTCTAATTCGGCATAAAGTAGCTCTTGAATAGCTGGCGAAACGGAGTAACGCCGCTGTTTAATTGGCAAAGCATTTCCCACGTCGATGTGATGTTCTCTATAGAGGAGGTGAGGTTTTTCCCAAACCATGGACGTTAAATGAAGGAAATGGATTTTTAATACTTTCAAACTCTAACGTTTGTGAAGGAGATAGGGAATGTTTGTTAGTGTCACAGGATTCCAGAGAAATGTTCCAGAAGTCGATTCCCAAATAAAGTTGCCCTTGTAGAGTAGGCACAATACAAAAGCGAACTGTTTTAATCTTCCCGAGATAATGAACAGGAGCATCTTCAAATCCTAAAATTGAGTTACTAGAACCGTCCGCGGTTTTGATTTTCGAAGATATCTTTTTGTATTTTAACTGTGACCGGGAAGGAAGTTTACTGCTCTGCTCCCAAGATACTGATAGAGTCTAATAGGCATCTGATTTCGATGTCGCTTATCCTGATAGTAATATGCGGCCTAGGACCGAGAACAGATGTAATGATTGTTTCACTACATGCCTTGACCATCGCACGACGATTTCTCCAATAGTTGTTCGCGATGGTTCTCTAATTTGACCGTGCTGGTTTTTTAATATGGCTGCCATTTTTATCAGATAAGCAGAATCTACAGTTTGGGTGGATATGCTACGTTGCTCGATCGGTATTCTATTGGTAGAGTCGTTATTAGGCAATACAGTTAGATTAGTGGTATTCTTGGAAGGTGTATCAGTCTCCTGAGCGAAACTGAGTAATTTTCGATGGTCTTTTACTTCGCCTCATTCGGGACTTTTACCGTTGGCTGAATCTGGGACTTCGCTTGATCCGGACGTGACAGTCCCAAATTGTTCACACCCGGTGTTCTGTTTCCCGTAGTATTGCTTTGACAGAAGGGGCACTGAGGTTTTATCATTTATTTTTTTCCACATCCACAGCAGAAGATTCCCAAGGAGGGTGGCCACAATCCTGATACCGATAGCCTGCTGCACGGCAATTCCAACATACCAAGTAGTCACTGCGAGTTTTTTCGACGTTCTTTCGGTAGGGTATCGAAAATTGTTGGTGAATATCATTGATTTGCAAAGTTTCGTTCAACTGCCCCGAGATCTAATTCATTTGACGCTCGAAATCTACGCCGCTAGGCGTTAAGGAGGTATATCGAGACCCAGGATCTACCATTTCGATTTTGATTCAACCGTGACCATAATTTCTCGTAACGTTGTCCTATGTATCGTAAAATTTCTACCGTAAGAATCCGTGTAAATAACTCGTCTGGTCTCTCGTTCAGTTTCATAGCAGCTAAATCGTTAAACTAGAGCTAGTTTGACTTGCGAATAGGTTGCTTGCTGCTGGAAATTTACGAATAAAAACCCAATACCAGTTGTCGGCGGTATCCTTGAGTAATTTCGGCAATAAAGCACCTAACTCTGAGTATGGGTAATGCTCTCTCCTTGCTAAATGTTCAAACCGGAATAAAAAATCATTAATGTCAATTCCACCACAACCCGAAAAGGAAATTTTCCATGTAGGATCATACCTTCGTATGTATGAGAAGGCATTTGATTCCAAAGGAGGCCTTTAATTCCAATGGTCTGGCCCTTCACATATATTCCCATTCGGCGAAGTTGGCTCCCTTGGTTGTTCAGCCCCTGCAAATTGGTGAACTGGTTCGATAACTTGTTTGGCGAGCGCGGGGACGAAGTACAGACTCGGCCCAAAGTGCTTCGATTTTGTATTTTGAGAAACCTTTACCTTGCTATGTTCGGGAGAGTTGACGGCTTCGAACTGTAGGCGGTATGATCTCTGCTAGGTTAGTCGATACCTTAGAACAAACTTTATGCGCTTCGCTTGGAACCGTGTTTTTTTTTGGTATTGTACCTGTTAAGGTGCCTGTGGTAAGGTTTTCTACACGCAGGTCCAAAATTTGGCGTAATCGTCTCCAATGATTGATCAGCTTGTCGACCTCATTATCCTGGTGAAAAACTCCTTTCAAAACCGTAGGGTACGATCTCTCCAGTGGCACACGACTACGCCCAAAGCTTGCAAAGCTTTCTTATTTGATTGAGTCGTAGCCTCGTTCAGTTGTTTTTGAAGTGAATTAATTTTTCCGGTGCATTCCTCTAACTCCTTTTTACGGAATGAGTTATAAACAATAGCAAAAACTTTCCAAAAGGTTACCGATAAAAACGAGACAACACTGATAGCAAAAATTCAATCGATTTCATCAAATAATTATATCAATCGTTGCCGCCTTAAAATAAACAATAAAATCACAAATGATAGGTAAATAGCCATACGGGCCCGAAGTACTACATGTTAGCGAAAAAGTATTAACGGTTACAAATTAATTAATAATAATTCCATTCATGATGCATGCTGTACCCAATATTTTTTTATTTTTTTTTTTCAACAAGATATGGGCGGCTGACAGTAAAGCGAACGGCATCGTGAAAACTTCGAGAAGGTAGTTAAACTAGAATTCAATCGAAGCTCGCAGCGTACCGAATCAAGCAACACTATCATCGCCATTCCCTAGCTTGTAACCTATGTTGAAATAAATCTGTGAATTCTAAATAATGACGTTTTAATTGAAATACATTTATGATGATGCGAGAATTACAGCGTGGGTCATAGCGTGATTGGGCATGTGTAAATTAGTACGAGCTGGAAGAAATGCTGCAAGAAAAAGTCGTATCATGACCCAAAATGTCCCAACCTGTGAGAACTCATTCCAACGAGGTGGAATTTAAGGGAAAAATTAATTGAGAACGATAATTCAATCAGTGTTGGACAATGTCTCATACATACATTTTTTTCACTAAATAAATACAAACGAACCCGAGTTCGAAGCCTAATATATTAAACGTTGAAATAAACGATAAGATATAGAAACTGGCGAATATTCCGGCCCCATTAAATCACCTGATTCAATAAATAGAAGGTGTATGATTTTATTAAATGGCCGCTTATAATCTCCTTTGGTTGGGCGAACGGATACAACTCGAAATAATCATCACCACGAAATACCTGACGGATTATTACGAGGGACCATCTTGACCTGACCTGATTTATAATTATAACCTCATCTACCTTCAGGTAACATTTGCTAATTTGCCATTTTTGCTGCCGTTGCACCGATAAAAAATAATCCTTGTGCTACGATTTCTCAATTAGCATTCAATGGGTTAACAATGTCATTTTGGCATGCGAAATTTTACAGAATATATCGTTAATAAACCTCTGGAATGTTTGCACTCGTTTCTCGTAAACTAGTTGATTTGAGCAGAGCTTTTCACTTGGGTTTTCATATGCCTTTCTTTACCTTGACTTTTCCGTTTTTGACTTGACTTTTAGACCTGGTTTGGCTTTTGAATGAACTTTTTGGCGTAATTTTTGGCTCTATTTACCAATTTATTTTTAACTTAACTTACGACTTTGACTTAAGCTACGACTTTTGTCTTCTCTTTAATTTTACTTTCACTTTTAACTTTGGATTTCATTGGCTTATGACTTGCCATTCAATACGACTTTTGACTTCCGTTGTGGAGTGACTTTTATCTTGACCTTTTTTTATTTTTTCATTGGCTGGACTTTTGATGTGACACTTTAGTTTTGATTTGATTATTTACTTGAATTTTAACTTGACTTGATCTATAAAGTGATTTTTGACTTGAATTCTGATGAGACTTTTCATTGATTTGGCAGAACTTTAGACTTGAATTTTAGACCTGCTTGGCTTTTAAGTAAAGTTTTTGACGTAATTTTTGCGTTGATTGACGATTTTATCTTTGCTTTGACTTAACTTACGACTTTTATCTTGTCTTTAATTCTAACTTTTGATTAGCTTTAATTGTAGACTTGACTTCAGTCCTAGACTTCAGTTCGACTCTTAACTGTGTGAACTATGAAATGATTTTTGTCTTGACTTTTGATCCAACTTTCGACTTAACATTTGCTTGAATTTGACTTTTGACTTTTGAGTTGGTTTGGCTTATCACCTGAACCTAGGATTTTTATATTTTTTTGAACCGTCATCCATTTCTGTCACGACGGTAAAGTTGTCAAATACTCAAGGCGCCAACGTTTCGAAAAATCTTGCCTAAATTGTTGTATTAATTGCCATCGAGACAACTTATTAACTAATGTAAGAGGATGACCAATAATAAAGTGTGCAGGTGTAAGCATGACTAAATCATCGCTGATATTATCGCCAATGGTCGTGAATTCAGGATTGTTTCAATCTCTACCAACAATGTTTGTAGTTCCTCTAACGAAAGAATAGTCTGCCTGTGGAGCATTTGGTGGGTTGAAATGCCATGTAAATCTCTCCTTTAAAAGCTCGTAATATATGTCGTTGTTATTGTTTTCAATAAATTTGTACAGTTCGGCCCACTAATTATTTGCGCCAATAAAATTTACTGCCGCAATCCGTGTAAATATCGCAGCATAGCCCCCTCCTCGACACAAACCACTTAACCGCATGCTATGAACCACTTCGATGTGTACAGCTTTAGTATTGAAGTATACGAAAATGCATAGGTAAACCTTAATTGCTCTTTGCCCTCGACTTCGCCACAAATAAGCGGCGATCGGCCCCGCGAAGTCTACCCCTACCTTCAAAAACGGTCTCATTAGTTGCACTCTATCTCTAGGTAGTTTACCCATTTGTTTACTTTGAGATCGTCGATTGGCCTTAAAGCACTTCACACATTGCTTCATCACCTTTTTAATCACATCCTTTCGGCGAACTATCCAAAACTTTTGCCTGTTGAAACTTAACGTCAACTGGATTACTCAATGATGATAATGACTGTGATAATGTAAGATGATCAATTCTGCACATCGAGATTTATTTGATATTATAAGTGGATGTTTCGCGCTTTCCGATAGATCTAATTTCTGGAGACGTCCATCAATTCTTTCTCAATATGTAGTTGTCGTCTCTATGCTACCATTGATTATATCCATTTGGATTTTTCTTCTTCTGCTGTTCCATAAGTTTTTCTTTGGACTGACCATCCCTCCACTGCCATCACTAGCAATCGTTACGGAAAAATCCCACTGGAAGCTGGATCAGCTGGATTCATTGAAGGTTCCTGGAACATAAGGCCACTGATTTAGCCCAATGTTCTCTAGAATTTGAGATGTCCTGATTTAGCCCAATGTTCTCTAGAATTTGAGAGTCAGTCCACGCAGTTATGCCACTTTTATTCACCCGCAACAGTTCAGCTGTTGAGACAAGTAACTTCGTTAGCAAATGCCCTCCACACAACTCCAGCCTTGCAATCGACACTACTTTAATTGGCGATACGCTAGATTTTGCTGTAACCAACATGCATTTGTAGTCTCCATTCTGTTATCTACAACGGACAACCTCTTGAGCCAGCATCACTAAAACCGTGCAATTGTATATGTGGTACCCCCAGTAGCCATCATGGGATTTGCATCTTCTCTGAAACTGAAAGATTATTACTTATAGTTACCCATAACTGTTTTATGTCAGGCGGCAGCTCATCATCCCAATTGGTTGGTGTTGTCCAAATACTTTGAAAAAGACTTTTGATATGTAAAGTCACTGGTGTTAGCCAACCTAAAGGATCAATAATCTTGATGCTCTCTGATAGCATTTCCCTCTTCGTATAGCTTGAATCTCCCAGTTTCACCTTGTATGTGAACATATCCTTCTCTGGATCCCATCGGGATCAGGCATTCTAAAAGTTAGTTCGCGATCTTCTACTGGAATAGTTTCCATAAAGTCTCTGGAATTCGATATCAACTTTCGAAGTTTCATTCCGCAACTAGCCAATATTGACATTATCTCATTTTTCAGGCATAAAGCCTGAGAAGCCAGTCGATAATTGCCTTCATTCATCCTTGCTATCTCCTTCAATACACGTGTGGTCAGGAATGGTGCCGATGCTGTCCCTTATGTCACTATATTTAGTTGGTAACACTCTAAATCATCTTTCTCCTTGTATCTCCACACTGTCGATACACTTTCTCTATATCACTTACTATCGCAACCCGGAATTTTCGGAATTTCAGCAGTATTTCTTGCAATATCGGTTGTACCGTCGGCCCTACCATGAGTGTATTATTCAGTGCTAAACCAGAAGAGGTTTTTGATGACGCGTCAAATACTACCCGTAATTTGGTGCTACTGCTCGCCGGTTTTAATACGCGATATTGCGGAATAAACACGGTGATTTGATCACCGTTAATTTTAGTCATATTACATAAGGCTCGATACTCATTAATCTGTTTTTATAAAGACATTAATCTGTTTTCGCCATCCAGAAAGATTGACCTAACTGCTCCTGTTCTTTGTTGAAGGATAATTTGACCAAAAATCTCCAATCTTTGTTTCGTGTTGTTGTGGTTTGAAATATATGTTGACACTCCTCTTCTTTGGCTGTTACCCTAGGTTTTGTTGGTAGTTCTTCAACTTCCCAAAACTTACGTGGTGTAGTGTCAATATCAAATACCTTTGGTTTGGTAACACTAGTATAACTTTGTTTACCTCGTACATTTGTCTTAATGCCACCACTAAAGACCCATCCGAGATCACGTTCAATGGCTACTGTTTTGCCTTTTGTTGAAGTCTGCCCCTGCGGAATACATGTTCTACGCCCAATAATAAATCCACTGCGTAATACTCGACATTTATGTAATTCCCCCTTGATATCAATAACATCCACTTCAGCAGTCGGTAGCACAACTTGATGATTACTAATAACACGACCACATGATAAACTCTGTTGGCCAGGATCGACAGCGACAAAATTATTCTTCTCATACCCATCCGAATCATCAGTATGTAAAAACGCGGTTGCTTTACAGATTGGGCACACTGAAATCGTCCCTTCATTATTGCTGACATAACTCCTAGAGAATCTCTGACGTCTTGTATTTGTAGTTCTCTTGACATTATTAACAGATTTCAAGGCGTCTGCTCTATTTAGCAGAAATTTAAATAATATTTTTTTAACGTCGGCGTATCATCGCTTGATTCTTGAGCCCAAAGGCTCCGAGTTTTCAAATCTAACTTTTCTACCAAAATATACAGCAGCCACGGATCTATCGATGTCCCATCTGGGCCTAATGCAGCAAGACCTCGGATTTTATGGATGCAGACGAAGGATTATGCTCCATAAGTTGGTTAATAAATGTCCTTATGAATGCCTTGATAGTATGCGACTTAAGATCATATCTTTTTATTAATTTCTTTAACGCCTCAAAATAATTCATCTCTGATATACTGAAATGTTTTGCTAAGTTCGCTTCCTCCCCTTTTAGAACGCCCTTGGGTTACTGGAAATTTTGGGCCGCTCCCAACCTTGTGTTATCATGAAAGGTTTCTAGATACAAGTCGTAGAAAGACTGCCATTCAGTATAATTTCCAGTGAAAGTGTGATGCGTGGGGTACGTACCCTATAAACGGGTGACCCCGTGATGAGTGGGGTACATACCCTATAAACGGGTGACCCTGGGAATGGAATGGATCCCATTGTATTGGGCTCTCCATGTGAATAGATGAATGAGAGAGAGAATGTGAAGCGGAGGGAAGGGGTGCTGGGAGGCCGGGGTTCTAGCGAGCCGAATGGGCTGGATTAAGGTGTTAGGCGACCTGTGCTGATGATCAACTAGGCTGAGGGCCCATTTAACAAAGCCCAGTCTCTAACGGAGCCCTCAGGATACCTGGCGACCTCCAGTTGTATTTAGCCTTACCTGTGTATATGGATTTCTGCACATGTGGACCCATGTTTCTCTGATACTCTTGGGAATAGCATGAATGATACCAAAATCAAAGAAACAGGGGCCGGTGCCCTTCAAAACCCGGGAAGCAACAATCAAGGGAGTAGCTTGAACCTTAAAGGTAGGCCTCCCTCCTTAGCGGCGGAGGGAAGCAATACCGTGACATTAAAGCCAGGTAGAAGCAGGGGATTGGAAGGGGTCCCTCCGGCGAAGCGACGATATCGCGAAAAACGGTCCACGCACAGAATTTTGGAAAGGCTGACTGCAACCCCAGAGGAGCAGTTAACAGCAGAACAAAAGGAATCCGTGGCATGGGCGAGGACAGTTGTCGGCAGCGGCACTTTGAATAAGGATCTTGGTTCGAAAAGAATGAGGTCACTTGATGAGGAAGTACACAGGAGCCCAAAATGACCAAAAGATGAAGCTGCTCAGCGAAATCTTGAAGAAGCATGCCTTGATATTAGCCGTTATTGACAGGGGTCAGGAAAACGGGAGCATTACGGCTGATAAATGGAAGTTGGTTTACAGCGAACTGAACTCCGTATTTTTGGAAGTCCTGAGAGATAATCCGGGACCCCCACCGTCCTGTAGGGATGCGGGTTGGTATCACTGGCGCGTTAAGTTGACTGCGTGCTCAGATAAAAGATCGGTGGATCTGTATAGAATGGCAGTGGCCAAAGTAGGCGAGGTATGGCAGGGCGCGAAGCTGGAGGCGGTCAGTAAGGAGGAAATTCCGACCAGACCGAGGGCACGCGTCTGAGTGCCAACCAAGCCAGAGAAGCCTGAGGAGGTCATTGAGATCATCCGGATAACCCACATCTTCTGGCAAAGAACAGAAAGATAGTGAAACAAGAGGAGGCCAAAGGGGCTATAGGTTGACAGTTATGCTGTTAAACAGGGAGTCCCTAGCTCTCCTCGCGGAAATAAAGGAAGTGATCAGCTTCGGATTCGGCTCGATCACTCTAAATGTGTATAAGAAGGATGAAGTGGAAACCAGCCTGGGGTAAATGTCGGGAAGGAAGGTTTTGATCTTCCGGAGACGGATACGGATACCGAAATGATGGTTGTTCAAGCCTGCTCCCTTTCTCTGGACTCTGATGGGGAAAACCCGTTGAAGTCTCCGCGAGAAGGGGATGGCAACGGGAAGATACGGGAAGTAGAGGAAAAGATGAATACGGTAGGTCACAATGGTTAACATTGTACAAATAAACCTGCATCACACGAAGGCTGCCTCGGCAGCTCTCGTTCTACTGACTAAGTCAGGTGAGGACTTGGTGCTAATCAAAGAACCTTGGATTAACAATAACAGGATCTGTGGCCTCAGAACGAAAGGGTATAAATTAATATACTCAGGCAACTCTGAGAAGATCAGAACGTGTATTTTGGCGAAAAATAATAGAAATATTTTTCTTCTTGGAGAAGGAGGTTCCACCGGATAACCTGGGGGAACTGGTCCGGGAAGCAGGTCAAAGAAAGGTAGGTGTCATACTTCGATGTGATGCAAACGCGCATCACACAATCTGGGGGAGCACAGACATTAATGAAAGGGGTGAGTTATTTTTTGAATACTTATTAAATACTAACCTTTTAGTAACATTTATTGTCAGGAATCGACAGGAGGTCTTGGATGTGATATTTGCGTCAGATACTATTTTTCATATGATCAGGGGATGGAGAGTGGAGAATGAGCACTCATTCTCTGATCACCGGTAAGTAATATATAACCTCAACGTCAACCCTGTTACCCGGAAAGCCATTAGGAATCCTAGGAGGACAAACTGGAACAAATATGGGAAGGTGTTAGAGGAGGTATTGCCGCCGGAGGCTCCAGAACTTCCGGTGACAGTAGAAGAACTGCAATGCATGGTTGATATTGTCACAAAGGCATGCAATCTTTCATTTAATGCTGCGTGCCCCCTGATAAAACCTGGGGGCAAACAGAAGCCGACATGGTGGTCCACTGGGTTGGAGACCTATCGGAAGGCTTGTAGAGTAGCCTTTAATAGGGCCAAGAATACCAGGGAAGCTCGGCATTGGGACTCATATAAGGAGGACCTGAGGAATTATAAAAGAATAGAGTTGAGGAAGGCACTAAGGGGGTTCTGGAGACTCTTCTGTGGTAAAATAGAAAAGGTATCTGAGACTTCCCGCATTAGGAAGATTCTTTCAACCAACCCGACCAGTCCTAGTTATTTAATTAGGCCGGATGGGTCATGGACAGCTTCTAGTATGGAATCTCTGGAGCTTCTAATAAATACGCACTTTCCGGGAAGCCTCGATGACCCGACGGAGCCGGGGGCTCATCGAGAAATACCTTTAATAGAAATGGAGGGCATCGTGGATACGGAACGGATCGCGTGGGCAATAAACTGGTTTAAGCCTTATAAATCAGCTGGCTCAAATAGGATTATACTAGCGGAGATCCAGAGGAACTTGGCAGTCATCCTTCCTTGGCTGGAGATGATCTTCAGAGGATGCCTGAAATTTGGCTATATTCCTAGGAAATGGACGGAGGTCAAGGTGGTCTTCATTCCGAAAGCGGGGTAAAGCTCGCATGCTTGTCCGAAGGACCTGAGGCCTATAACTATATCATCCTTTCTGGATGTATTTATACGATCAAAAATTGAACCCAGCAATTGGGCAATGTCACAGCATGCGTACTGTAAAGGGGGGGTCGGTGGACACAGCCTTGCACGCTTTGGTACGTACAATTGAGAAGTCAATTTACTCGCAGGAGTTCTGTATGGTCTCATTCCTCGATATTGAAGGTGCCTATAATAACGTAAAGACGGAGGCGATCATGGAGGGATTGTCAGCTTTGAAGGTGGATTACTCTATAAGTAGGTTGATTAATCATATGTTGTTAAGCAAGGTTATTACCTCAGAACTGGGGGAGTTCACAATTAGAAGGCGACCCCGCAGGGAGGTGTAATGTCCCCTTCTCTCTGGAGTATAGTGATTAACGAATTGCTATTGGAACTGGAGAGAGAGAGGGTATTGGTTGTAGGGTACGCCGATGATGTAGCGATAGCGGTATCAGGTAAATATTTGGACACGATTAAAGATGTTATGCAGAATGCACTATTGATCGTTACCAAATGGGACAGCAAATGTGGATTAGGGATCAACCCGTCCTAGACAGAGCTGCTACTTTTTACCAGGAAGTATAAAATTCCGGTAGTTTACCCGCCTACGATAAACGGCACTAGACTGACTTTTTCTGATAGAGCGAGATTCTTGGGCATAATCTTGGACACTAAACTCAGCTGGATGCCTAACACGTTAGAAAGGGTAAATAAGGCCACTGTAGCCATTTACTCGTGCAGGAACGCCATAGGTAAGAGATGGGGTTTGAAACCGGAGCTGGTACACTGGCTGTACACTGCCGTAGTGAGACCTGTACTTATTGCTTATAAGCGGGGTGCTTAGGACGACACCTACTCGCGCTTTGGAGGTTATGTTTCACCTTATTCCAGTAGAGATTTTTAGTAAGCAGAAGGCAGCCGAGGTGGGTATGCAAATTACGGCTGTCTGTCAGTGGAGGTGTCTGCAGGTGGGGCACTCGACGATAGTTGGATCACTAAGGGATGAACTGGTGAATCTAGATTATGTTATACCAACCTTGTGCTTCGATAAAGGGTTCCGGACCGTCTGTCTTTCAAGTGTGAGAAGCTTAATGTTAACATTTCTGTTCGTCTTCCTGACTACTGCAGCGTGTGCCAAGCTGAAGTGGTGGCGATCGGGGAAGTCATGACATGGTTGAAGCATAATGTGGTATCAGTAAGTGATATCGCAATTTATGTGGACAGTCAGGCGGCGGTCAGGTCACTAGAGGCGGTTTGTCTGAGGTCACGGGTGAGGCTGGATTGCCGATCATCTCTTAATGAGATGAGCGAGTATTTCAGTATGCAGATAATCTGGGTCCCGGGTCACTCGGACATCACGGGGAACTGCAGGGCGGACGAACTAGCTAGGTATGGTACGACTCTCCAGATGCAGACGGAAAGGGCAGGTCTGGCGAGGCCTATAGCAATGCTCAAATTAGCGCTCAGTAGAGAGGCAATCGCCTTGACAAATGAGAGATGGACCAACACTCTCACGTGCAGTGTAGCAAAACAGGTTTGACCAAAACTGGACTTGCGGCGCTCCAAGGCACTGATATCCCTTGGAAGACGAGAGTTAGGATTGGTCTTAGGGATACTGACAGGACACTACTTTTTTGGGGAACACGCGAGAAGGCTGGGTCTACAGACAAATGACTTTTGTAGAAGTTGCATGGACGAGGAGGAGGAAGAGACTATAGATCACTTCCTATGCTCGTGTCGGGCACTATCATACAAAAGACATAAATACTTGGGTATGTACGGTTTAAACAGCCTTTCGGAACTCGCGAACTGTAGAGTACGAGATATTTTACGATACATAAGTAGCACTGGATGGTTTCAGGGGTAAAGGGGAGCTAAGATCCTGTGGTATCACAATGAGCCACTATTGGGCTAAGTGTGCGATAGCGGCCACTCTAACCTAACCTAACCTAACCTAACGCCGAGTGCGTCGTTTGGGTAAATGGATCGGTATTAGTAGCGGTAGGCTTTCGTCCAGTCTTTAAATATATATTTAAGGCTAATTGTACTATATCGTGAGCAGATGAACTTATATGTGTGCTCGATATATGTACACCTCAATATGAATACTTTTAGAGAAAGAATTCGGTTGTTGATTGTATTTAAGTTGTTCCCTTGAACTGTGGGTACACTGTCATGCGCTTTAACCGCCAAAGAGAACAATGAAGTCAGTATTTCTAGTAAACGTCGCACCACGAACATAACAGATATATCGGTGAAAATTTATCATACATTTTTAGGTGAAAATTTTGTTCATTAACGGAATTTAATTTTTTGACTTGAAACCCTCCCAATTGTGATCCGTGCTACCTCCTTAAATCTGTATAGAACAGACTGGCAGTCGCTTCACCAAAATTCGTTTTGACGAAATTGTCCTTGACCTCACACCGGTAGTTTTGGGTCTGTTTCACCTCGCACAAACGGTTTATGATGCCTTTCTTGATATCCAAGAACAGAGTGTCGGATTGTGAACCGATAATAGTGTCGCTTATGTGGTTGATAACCCCTGGTGATTGAAGGTGCCATGAAGATGGTGGTATTTTTTTACGCTAATTACGGCTCGATAATTTGGAACTATATTGGCAAAAATGCGGATTGGTTTGCAGTTTATTTCGTTAGGCCTGCTCGCCGGATTTACTATGTCCTTGTTTTTCAAATTCCTCGCTTATGTATTTGTTTGCTATTAGCGCCGCATTGGTTCATTTTTGCAATATCCGCAAGTGAATACTAACCTCCAATAAGTGAAATATCCAAGTCAACACCAAATTCTATAAAACTTAAGTTGAAACTTTCATAGGCAGATAGTTAGACAGACCAACAGAAATCACTTCAAAAATAAAGCCCCAGAAACGTATAATTCGCAAAAGTCTGGAATTTGAAAATTTTCTTAAAATTATTATCAAAAAGACAATTTAATATTTAATTATTATTATTTAGTTACAGTTTTTCAAAAGTTTTGTTGTCCACTAACCAATGGTTTGAGCCCAAGCATAATTGGCTTATCAGATTCTATAACAGTTGTAGTTTTTTTGAATGTAAGCGTTTTTGGTGTATCGGCGGTTAGCACTACATTGAAATTACGTAAAATTGAAATGAAGCCCAATCGTGTTTGCATTACACCGAACCGTAGCCCAACACAATTACGTGGCCCTTCGCCAAAAGGTAAATACGCAAATGGATGTCGTTTTGCTTTATTCTCGTCGGTGAATCGTTCTGGGTCGAAATGAACAGGATCTGGATATATTTCGGGGTCACGATGTAAAGCAAATACTGGAATAAATATTGAAATTCCTTTCTCGATGGTATGCTTTGTGCCCGGTACTAAATAATCAGCATCACATCTTCTGAGTAAATTTTCCGCAGCTGGAAAAATACGAAGTGTTTCATCAATTACCTGGTCCAAATATGGCATTTCATTTATTGCTTCATACGTAATTTCATTATTATGCCGCTTCAAAACATCATTGATTTCACGTCGCAGACGTTCTTGAATTTCCGGTTGTTTGGCCAACTCGTACAAACCAAATGCCATAGTTGATGCAGATGTCTCAAATCCTGCAATAAAAAATAAAAACGCTTGTGCCGCTATATCAAGATCGGAAAATTTGCCCAAATTATTTACATCTTTCTTTTGTATTTCCAACATAAGATGCATGAAATCTTTTCGTTCAACATTATTTGATCTACGATATTTGATTGTGGCGAGTACAGCACTAATAAAAAAATCACTGATATGTTTTTCGATCGCACGTATCCTCAATTTTCGTGCCAACCATGGAAAAACAGCACCAAAAAAAAGTTTATTCTGTTGAAGTGTTCCGGGACAAAAAAATGCACGACCTTTTGTACGAAAATCACATTCTGGATCATTAAGACTGTTGCATTCAATGCCAAAAGCGCACGAACCAATAACGTCGGTCGCATAACGGGCCACAATGTCTTTGATATCAAAAACATCTCCGCGGCTTGCAATTGGACGAATATGTTCGATCATTTGATTAGCTATTTCCAAAACGGTACCAAACATCATTTTCATTTTGCCACTGGTAAATGTTGGTGTTAATTTAGCGCGTAAATCTTTCCACGATTTATCCTCAATCGCAAATAAATGAGCAGACATCGGATCACTTGATTGATTGTAGTAAAAGCCACGATTACGAAAATGATCGAAATCACGTACTAGAATATTTTTCACTAATTCTGGATCGGTAACTAAAACCGTAGGTGTGGTAAACAAATACATTCCAATAAATTATGTTTTTCCCTTCCACGCATCATACAGAGTTTTAGTGATTTCGGATGGATGTCGTGTAATTCCTAATCCCTTCCAATTTCCCATTGGAAATTCTGGTTTTGTGAATAAAACACCACGATCCGCCCAGTATGAGTACTTTTTGCGTATGTACATATAGGCTAGGCCTAAAATTGTGATAATTCCAAGTAATAAATTTTGCACCATATTGTGTCAGATTATGCACAATGTTTTCACTTTGAAATTTTCTAATTAACTAAAGTTGCGTTTTGCAATACGAGTCTTGTTTTATATAATTTACTCAAATTAAATCAGCTTCTATTATATCACATTTTTGTACACATGCAATCTTGTCTTATCTGGCCTCTTAAAAATTATCACATTGTTAAAATCGTATTCATAAGAGCAAAATGTTTGCTTGCACTTTAACTTCTATAAGTATTTGAGTATGTTATCTGACTTAAAACAAAGTGCACAGAATACTATAAGTGTGCCGAAACCGAATAAAAACTTTTACCAAATATCGCACCAATAATCGTCTGTTATTTTGACTAGATGTAATCTGGATTGCACTGAAATCTGGAATTTTATTTTCACATATTTTGCACTACTTGAGTCGCAGTTCAATGTCATATTTTTCGTTAAGTATGTGGGAAACGTTAGCCTTGCGGGTATATATGAAGAATTATAAACTTTATTTATAAGTCAAGAAGACGCCGTAGATATGTTGTCACAAGAAATTATTGCTAAAGCTACCTTATGGAATTAAATTTGTTTTGAATAAAAGACAAAAAAAGCTTCCTTTGTTGAAACTGTTTAACATTTTTATATTCACCCTTCAGATTGGTGAATATGGTTGGATAACTCAATTAATTTTTTGTGGGCTGTATATTTTTATTTTATTTTTTATCTTCTCAGATCTGTGGTTGATGTCAGAAGGGAGTTTTTAGTTTTTTTGTTTTGCTTAACAAGAACATGAAAATTATACATTATACAATGTGATATATAAAAAACAATAACTATGCAAGTGACATCTGAACTTAAACATTATTACTTAAAGGTGTTACCTATAATATACATTTTGTAATCTTGGTTGTTTGTTTATATGTCATGTCAAAAACTTTCGAAATAAAGGAAAATATCACCAGCAACACAAGATTACACAATTTGTACATTATTAACTATTATCGCAACACAATTTTTAAATAATTACAAACAATGAAATTACGTTTTTTAAAGTTAATTACAAAATAAATTTTTTTGTTTTAAATTTTAATATACGTGAAAATAACGAGGAAATTCGCGTAGACATCCTCACCGCCTTGAAGCATCGCATTCAATAATTAGATTTGTGCACTAGTCTTCAATTGGTAATCTTATCAATTTTTACACACTGCGTCTCAGCATTGATTTTGTAAACAAAATTGAAGAGATTCAGATACCACAAAATTCTAAATTAGCATCTTTTGATGTTACAAATATGTATTCAAATATACCAATTGGAGAAACGATTGAAATCACCAAATCATTATTGAACACAAACGGAATTACTGCAAATGTTATAGAAGAAATAACAAAATTATTAAAGGAAATTACTTCTCAAAATTATTTTACGTATGATGATAAATTCTACAAACAATATGATGGACTTCCTATGGGCAGCCCATTAGCTGGAACATTGGCAAATATTTATTTAAACAATTTTGAAAATAACCACATTTTGAACAACCAAAACAGATTTTACAAAAATATTATTTACTGGCACCGATACCTGGATGATGTATTATTAGTGTTTAACGGAACTGAGAGGCAAATACACCTTCTTAAAAATCATATCAACAGTATTCATCCAAGAATTCAGTTTACTTTAGAAATGGAACAAAATGCAAATATTAATTTTTTAGATTTAAACATAAAAAATCAAAATCAAAAACATGCTTTCAAAATTTATCGTAAACCAACCCAAACGGACCAAACCATTGATATTCGATCTAACCATCCGTGGCAACACAAAATGGCAGCATATCATCATTTAATTTGTAGATTAAACACCATACCTATGTCTAATGAAGATTATGAAGAAGAGTTCAATACCATTAAATATATTGCCAAAAAAAACGGATACAAAATAACGATGATTGAATCAATGAATGAAGCATTTATAAGGAAAATGCGGTACAGACATGAAACCACACTCATTTGTGATGATGATACCAGCAACCAAAAATTTATAAGTGTGGAATACAACCAAAATTCTAGCAAACATATTAATCAAATTTTTCGGAATTATGGATATAAAATATCGTACAAAACAAATCACAAATTAGCACAATTTTTAAAACCTCCAAATTCAAACATTTTAGAAACTGTGTTTACAAATTAATTTGTTCGGATTGTCCTTCATTTTATATAGGACAAACCGGCAGATCATTCGAAATTCGTTTTAGAGAACATGTTCGGGAAATTGGGAAAATTAATTGTAATTCAAATTTTGCTATGCATGTAAATGGCATTTTACATAATTATGGCAATTTTAATCAAAATTTGGTAGTCTTAAATAAAATGAAGAAAAGTGATAATTTAGACCGAAAGGAGGAATTCGAAATTTATAAAAACAGGAACAACCCAAATTTATTAAACAGCAAAATTAACACTTCGGCAAATAAAATTTACGACCTTATATTACAAAATTTACAGTAAGCCACACAATTTCGAATTTATTAGAATATCAACGTAGCCAAATTGTGAAAATGTTTTTCAGGCTATAAAAGCAGAAGAAAATGGATACTTATTTTAGTATTTAAGTTACTGATGATGATACAATTTGTATCGAAATCGATATAATTTTTATAAAAATTACTCGTATATATTTCACAATAAGGAAATAAATTATTTACAAAAAAACATAAAATATTTTAACTTAATAATAAAAAAAGAAGAATAATCACTCGAACAATTCCATCGGCACCTTTGTATGTCTCAATTATGCGACCTCTGGGTCATCTACCTGGCTGCAAACCGTCGTCCCTCAGCAGAACCAAATCACCGACTGCAAAGTTTGATTTAGCAGTGTGCCACTTATGACGTTGTTGCAGCGTTTAGAACTTGGGATAACCTCATCGCTTCCAGTGATTCAACTAGGCCATCCATCCAAATCGTCCAAACTGTCATCATTTGGACACAATGGTCTTGAATTCAATATTCCAGCAATCTGATGTACTAACGTCGATAATTCTTCGAACGTCAGGTTGGAATCCTGTGTTGCTCTGTGCAAATGATATTTCATGTATTTAACCGTTGACTCGACCAATCCGTTAAAATGAGGTGATACTGGCGGACTAAACTCCCAATGGATGCGACAAGCTGTTAAATACTGAAGCACTTCCTTCATATGCTCCCTTGAACATACTAGATCATACACCTCTTTGAGTCGTCGTGAAGCCCCGATAAAATTAGATCCATTGGTTTGTATATATGATGGGCAACCTCGTAATCCGACAAAATGCTTCAATGCCATGATGAATGCTTCCGTCGTCATGTCGGAAACCGCTTCTAAATGGACAGCTTTAATTACCATATTTGATATATCCTTCGCAATCGATTTTGCACCGATGATCCAATATTTCTGTCTAGTCAGGTGAGTTAACAATGACGGCCCAGGATGTAAATGGAACTGATGAAACTGTTTAATTAACAACCGACTGACTGGTGAAGACATTAGGATGATTATTGGATGCTTCTGATTGTAGTGCATAAATTTCTCGGCCAAATGCTAGTTGTTGTTAGTGTTTAATGACGATGACTTCGGCCTTAAACATTTCCTTGACAAAAATTGGACCCTTGAATTTATTTTTGTACCACCAATACATGTATGAGATGACTCTGAGCATTTTGCCCCAAGCAAAAATTTGGTCGATTTTGCTTCTCCGTTCGCTCGTATAATTGATTGGTTAGTGACTTTAGGTGAAAACGGCCAAATAGATTCGTCATTTTGCAGCCAGGCTGGACCTCTCCACCATTGGTTGTTCTGAATTAGATCGCTCGGATAGAGCCCTCTCGTTGCATAATCGGCAGGATTTTCACCAGACTCAACATGCCGCCAACTAGTGAATGGAATGATTTGTAGAATCGCATAAATTCGATTGGCGATGTATGTTTTCCACCTCCTAGGTATATCTGAGAGCCACGCTAGGACAATGGTTGAGTCCGCCCAAGCAAATAAACCATAGCCTTCGATATTTAATAATTCAAGTACTTGTTGAATCAATTGGCTGAGCAACCATGCTCCGCACAACTCAAGCCTTGGGAGTGATATTTGCTTCAACGGAGCCACCTTACTTTTCGTACCCAACAAACGTATTGTTACCCTTCCCTGTGAATTGATAACTCTGGAATCCACTACTGCGGCAAAGGCATCCTCACTCGCATCCGATAATCCATGGATTTCATATTTAGTAATCTCTGCTAATCCAACAGATAAGAATCGAGGTAAGTTTATCTCGGACAGTTCATGAAGTTGATTCCTGATTTTATGAGAAAAGTTTCTTGATTTCCAAACAATGCCTAAAATTTTATGAACATCTTACTGCTCTTCGAGTGTAATATTTTGGTCATCACCAGCCATTAAACGTACGTGAGAAGAAATCACCTTTCTCAAATTAAAGCCAAGATTTTTGAGTGCAATCGTTTTACTAATGGTATTCGCCCCCGTGATTAGGTCGTCGACGTAAAAGTCCCGTAGAATTGTTTGTGCCACTTTCGGATTTGTATCTTGGATTGATTGCCCTAGATGTTGCAATGATGCTATGGCAAGAAAAGGGGCGGAAGAAGTGCAGTATTTTACTGTCTTCAACTGATACGTTTTAAGTGGTTTGGAAGTGTCATCTCGCCACAAGATTTTCTGAAATATGCGATCTGAGGGCTCGATTCATATTTGGCGGTACATTTTTTCAATATCTGCCACTATTGATACCGCAGGTTTTCCAAATCTAATCAATGTTGACCACAATGTTGGTTGTAAATTTAGTCCCAGCCAAAACAAATAGTTGAGAGATCTTTTTGAACCAGTTGGCTGCACCGGCCCATCAAATACTACTCTTATTTTTGGTGTGCCATTATCGTTCTTGAATACTACGTGATATGGGAGATAATAGTCCTTTAAACTTTCCTTTATAGATCGATCATTTTGCTCAGCCAACTCCATATGCCCTAGCTTACTATAGTCTTGTAAGAATTTAGAGTATTCCATCTTTCAATCTCCGCTCAATTGATAAAAATCGTTTAAACGCCACTCCATAGCAATCACCTGACAACTTTGTGTCCGAGTTGAACGGTAAAGATACCTTGTATCAACCATCAGCAACTATTGTAACGGTTTCATTAAAGTGTTTTACTGCCAATTTCTCTTCCTCCGTATATTCTTCTGTGTAATGAATGGACTCTGATTCCCAAAACTTTTAAAACTTCTTATCCAAACTATAATTTAACTGAAAACTATTTCTGGTCACCATTCGCTTTAATGCCTGAAAATACCCAACCAACCAAAGTGTTTACGACGACTATTCCTTCTGATAATATTCTGCGGCCTTCAGTTATAATTGAGAAGAAGTAATCTGCTCCAACAAGAATGTCAATCGGCTGACTTTGTTCATATTCGGAATCCGCAAGACTCAATTTTAATAGTTGATTTAGGTCATCATTCATAAACGTGATGGACTTCGGTGGTATTGTCATCATTTGTTTGAAAATATATGCGTGAATTGATATACTCACAGTATTTCCTGGCTCATTGGCATAGAGTCGAAAATCGACGGCACCCTGTGTGACCATTTTGCTAGTTGCAATTCCGGATGCTGCGAGATTCGTGCCTGCGACCTAAGAATTCTTGCAAGTATTCTTTCTTTAAATTGATTTTCAACCCAAACTTGTGCTGTTGGAAGTAATGCTACTTGATCAAGCCTAATTGATTAAGCCTAATTGGGCACATGTTGACACTTTCAATTCGTCTTGCTAATTTTTGCATTAGATATAGCGGATTGATCTATGCGATCACCATGCAACAACGTATGATGTCGACGAAAGCATATTCTGCATGTTGATCTGGAAGGACATCTTTCTTTCATGTGTGAACGTGACAAACAATTGTAACATGCTCCTTTTGATCGCTATCATCACGACTGCTGATCCGCATTGCACTTCAAACAATTTTGTATATGTTGGATAACGTTGTGGCATTTCACGATTTGCTGGCTATGAGAGTGATTAAAAACTTTGGGTTGATTAGTTTCAGCTGGGCAGGTTTCAATGGCATCACATTGTCCATTAAGAAATTTTAGAAACTCTTCAATCGTTGGAAAGTGATTATCAGCCGATGACAACGCCCATCTTTGTTCAGTTTAGGCATCAGTATCTGGATCAACCACGGATCCCGTGTGTGGCCAGATTTGCCCAGCGCTGCAATCCTCATAATACTTCGTCACTTATATCACACATCGTCGCAATGATCTATCTTTTGTTGAAATTTCTGGCTGCTGCAAAAATGTTTCAACCATCTCTTCTACAATATATCGTTTCTTATCATTATGTTCTATACAAGTTTCGTCCAAGCCTGTGTATAGTTTGCATCCGTCAACTTCATATGCTTGATGAGGTCGGATGCTTGTGTGATGTTTGTAAATTTTCATTTTTATGTACCGAAACTTAAAATAGATCTCTGAACGATGGGAAATCGCGATAACTTCCCCGAAACTTAGGTATGTTTCCGGAGGTCCTGATTGTTTACGTATAATCTTTCGAATGTTGTATCCAGTATTGATTTTTGATGTTCTGCCAAGCGCCCAACAGCCGCCAAAACTTGGGCTTCCACCTCCTTTGACACCAAATTACGAGATGCTGCTTGTTTGCGTATAGTTCGACCTTTATCAATAAATATTTTTCCTCGAATTTCTCATCGTCAGCAGGGGCGTTGTAATTTTGCAATGAATCTTGAAATTCATTGAATTGCACATAGAATTCCTTGAGCAATTCTATTCGATCGATTAATTCTTCGTATGTTGTAACTGCAGTAATTTCCTTGATGAATCGTTGCAATCTCGCCAACCCGTCAAAATAATTCTTTATAACTTTCCTTTTATTTTTGACACAACAAAAATTAATATTTTTGATATAAAAAAGCGGTTTATCAAGCGGTTTTACACCCAACCGTCTAGCGGCGAAAGTATGCATAACTGCTTCTAACTGCTCGTGAAAAATAACAAGAGCAGTTAAGAGTCCATTTTTACTAGCGGTTTGCTAGCGGGTGCTTGCGGTTGTTCGATTGGAAAGCAACTAATGTTGTAATCACAATTTGGTGTCCAATGGATTTGATTGGTTGAACCGATTAAGCATGTTTATATAGAAATGCAAAATTTGATTTTGATGTAAATGGCACGATAAAATGGCACAATGTGTAAAATACAATACAGCGGCCAAGGGACTTGATTAGATGTAACGATTAACGCGATATTGCACCCAAAAATAAAACAAATTTTACTCACGTGCTTCTAGAACGCCTCGACGATTACGATCCAATGTTCAATGATACAACAATTCTGTTCTGGTGATTCAGACTACATTAATTATGATTCAATGATGTTTGTTGAAATATCTACAATCAGCATCCGGCTCGAAGGACCCAATGGATAACTCAATTAATTTTTTTGTGGACTGTGTATTTGTTTTATTTTTTATCTTCTCAGCTCTGTGGTTGATGTCAGAAGAGAGATTTTTTTTGCTTAACAAGAACATGAAAATTATACATTATACAAGGTGATATATAAAAAAAAATAACTATGCAAGTGACATCTGAACTTAAACATTATTACTTAAAGGTGTTACCTACAATATACATTTTGTAGTCTTGGTTGTTTGTTTATATTTGATGTCAAAATCATTCAAAATAGAGAAAAATATCACCCGCAACATAAGATTACACAATTTGTGCATTATTAACTATTATCGGAACACAATTTTTAAATAATTACAAACAATGAAATTACATTTCTTAAAGTTAAATACAAAATAAATTTTTGAGTTTTAAGTTTTAATATACTATATGTGAAAATAACAAAGAAATTAGCGTGGACAATGGTTTCAAAATGGGGACCATTCCTTGTACCCGTACTCTTTTTACTCCAAGCGGAAAAACATTCTCTCTGCGCGACTCGAATCCAATGCTTCGAATTTTAGCACCTCTTCCCTAAATAATGCAACTAATTTTTCTGATTTGTTATATAATTATTTGATATGAACATAACGTCGCATAACGGTATCAATGCATTACATTATACATACCTAGAAAGGTAGTGGGCAATGCAAACATCCACACAGAATGCATTGAAAGTGATGGCTGCAGTTTTAGCTTGAGAAAGGTGATTTAAGCAATTAAAAATCTGGAGTGGAATTACAAGTTTATACCAAAAAAAAATCATTTTCGATTATTGTCAAACGTCTGCAGTTCGTAGAAAATAACAAGCATGATTTTACACTAATCAAATTAACACCCTGCGTATTTTGTGTGAAGCTTTATAATACAGAATCCAAAAATAATGAGATCTAACCATGGACATTCTGATTTTCAGACAAACGACATTCAGAAATCGTATAGGTTAATATGGAATACGATGCGGTACAATTAGCCTTAAATACATATTTAAAGACTGGACAAAAGCCTACGGTTAATAATACCTGTCCATTTAACAATGGATGCACTCGGGATTATTTATCGACACTGCAATATTGCGATGGTTACTTGAACCAGTAATTAATTTGTCATTATAGAGCAGACAACTAAGATCATATTGTTCACTTGCATTTCAAACCAACAACCAAAAATCAATGAACATAAAAAATAAGAGATTCTGCAAGGTATTTAAGACCTCTTATTTATGGCCTCTAGATCTTAAAAGCTTTCCGCAAAATGCCAATTACCCTAATCTCAAATGGAGTTTCCGAGGAAAAATTATGCATATACCAAGGTACATAAAGTCAAAAGTCAAATCTAAATTCAAGTCAAAAGTTACATAAAAGTCAAGCCAAAAATTAAGTCGTTAATCAAAAGTTAAACTTCAAGTCTACAAAAAAAAAAAAAATCTAAATTCAAGTCAAAGTAGAAAGCCACATCAAAAGTCGATCCAATAATCAAATCTTAATTAAAGTATACAGCCAACTTAAAAGGTACATCAAAAGTCACACGGACGACGGCCAAGTAAATAGTCATTCTAAAATGAAAGTCAAAAGTCAATCAAATCAAAAGTTAAAAGTCAACGCAAAAATAAAGACAAGACAAAAGTCAGTGAAAAAGTCAACCCAAGTTAATATCAAAAGAAATCGTAAGTTAGTCAAAATATCAGGGCCTAACTAAAATCGTAATTCGTGTCGAGGTCCAAGATATCTGACCATCGCAATCAATTCAAACAGTGTCATGTTCCAGAATATCTTCATTCATGTTCTGCTAAATTTTGTGGCTGTACAAACAGAGATGCTCGATTTGATGCGATGATACTCATACATCAAAAGCGCATAGAACAAATAGTCGTTTCGCTCAAATCTTGTGTTCAGACTCAAAATTAGTGAAGAGGCGTGATGCTAACTGGTCGATCCACTAGAAATCGATAGTTGCCATATAGAAAGAGGTGGAACCACGCAAATTCCTCTGTATTTTTTTTTTTTTTTGTAATGATCAACATTCAGAATATTGTTGGCCGTTTTGCGTCAAATGTTCACAGCATTTTCATCAACGTTTTCCAGCACGCTTCCTTCTTTTGGTTGGAAATACATGCGACTGAACTGTATCTTTAAAAAAAACTAGATTAAGCAACAACAACAAAATTGCTTATGTATGTGCTTTATAAAGTATACATTCGGGCGAATTATGATAAAACATTTTTCTGTAATAATATACGATCGGCAAACATGTCCTCGGCAGGCCTATGTCTGTACTTTAATCAAGCCAACCTGCTTAAAAAGTTATTTCGGGCTAGCTAGAGTATCTTATATTATTAGAAAATGTGAAAAAATTTTAAGAATTAAGGGCTTGTCTTTGAAAATCGATATCTTACGATATCCACCGATCGGCAAGCATATCACTAAGCTAACCCGTTTAAAATGTTATTGGGTTTACCTATAGTTAATCCTGGATTATTCGAAAATGTGACCAATTTTATCTTAGCAGCATGTCTAAGAGATTTTCACCGATTGGCGAATATCTCAGTATGATATTTCGACAGAACTATGTGTGGTATGTTTTAGTCATAAAAACCAGTTTAAAACGCTATTGGAGTTATCCTAGCTAATCTTAAACTATTCGAAAATGTAGCAAATTTTTATCTTAGCAGCATGTCTAGAAAACTCTCTTGGAGTTTCTAAGGCAAGTACCGTACCACCTTATTTGTCGAGTCGAATTATTGTAAGTTCACTCCACAATAACCTATAAACCTTGAGAACTACTCCAAACCAATCAAAAATGAGATTCATTTGGCTCTTCCTCCAATTAATAAACCGGGTCCCGTTAATCTGTTGATAGAAAGTGTCCACTTCTTTGAAATGACCAATTTGCTTTAATATCAACTGAATCCAGCACCACAAAACATATGCTTAAGATGGATAGTAGGTGAGAGACATGGGTCGCACATGGGAAAAATTCAAATTATGTACATGGGTCAAACCAAAAGGTTTACCTTACTTAGAGTTAGAGATTGACAAAACCCTAAGGCCAATGCACTCAGCGCTGCGTTAACGTTGGGAAACGAATTGATCGAGGTTTTATGCTTAGTGGGATTAAAACTGAATGAAATCAAAGACACCAATTTTAAATAATTAATCGAGAATGCCCAACTATAAAGAAACAGTTATGAATATCAATACTAGGGCTATACTAACATCCTGTGATCAATTTAAATTCAAGCTATCCATACCAACAAGGCTTGATCGATATCAGTTGTTTGATTCATGCAGAACCAATTCGTTTCGGATAAGAAATAATTTAAGTGCAATCGAGGAACTGAAAATTGAAATTATTATAAAAGGCTATACATCCAGCTAACAGTTCCAAATTGGTGAATTTAACGGAATCGGCCACAATAGCGCTAAAGTTCAGAACCACACCAAACAGTTTTATTACAAAGTCGCGTCCGTATTAGACTAGCTCTCAAAACCGGTGAAATTATGGGCAACATAGATTGCAAAACTAAACTAAATAACGCTGAGAACTGGAGTTCCAAGAATCTCAAATTGGCGAAATTGTATCCATTTCAAGACCCTTCTGAAATACTGAGGGTTATAGTGGACGATTGACCAACTCACCATTGAACTAAGATATGCAACACTCAATCTTTCTTCCATCAACCCACATACTATTGGAAAGGATGCTGCAGCATTTTCATCGCAAATTATTTGGGTATGTGAAGTAGAGGTTCCATATCATAGGGACAACATTCACTGAAGAGAACAATCAAGCAGAGGGTGAAGTGTCATCGATTTAAAAAGAAGTGTCAAGGTCAGTGAGCCCGGTAAGTCATCACTGCCTTCCTCGTTATACCCATACACTAACTATAGGCTAGTTATAGGCTTGATTTGAGGAAATGAAGGTTCAAAATAACGTTCTAATAATTTAAGGCATGCGGAGTTCCGTGCAACCAATAACCAATCGAATTAAGTCGATAACGAATTGAAACAATTTTGAACATCTAGACACAGATTCTAGTTTTGTGGCTTAATTTACCTAAATTCAGTGCTTACATTAAAAAATAATTTACCATTGTTTTTGTGTACTTAAACTGAGATTACTTTTAACTGTAGTCATAAAATGTTCCTATTTACACATCTTGTTTTTTACTTACACTTAAAATAGGCATAAGCCAAACGAGTTTCTTCATGCACCTCATTTCGTTATGTGTATTTATCCAAGTGACATTTAAATTTTAGTAACTGGATGAAGTGGGAATTGTAAACACAATCAAGATAATGCAAGATAAGTAATTTCGACTATATAAAATAAGAAAGACTGAAACGATCGGTTTAGTTAATTAAAGAATTTGAGAGTGAAAAAGTTGTGCCTGCAAAATGATAGGGAATTTAGTGCTTATAATTTTAACAATTTTGGGTCTTGCCTACGCTTATGTACGCAAAAAGTATTCATATTGGACGGATCGTGGTATACCGTCGCCAAAACCTGAATTCCCAATGGGAAATTTCCAAGGGTTGGCAATAACACGACATCCAGCTGATATCACTAAAGTTCTATATGAGAAATGGAAAGGGAAAGGTTCATTTGTCGGAATGTTTTTGTTCACCAGTCCAACTGTTTTGGTCACCGATCCGGATTTAGTGAAAAATATGTTAGTTCGAGATTTCGATCATTTCCGTAATCGTGGATTTTATTACAACAGACAAGGTGATCCATTGTCTGCTCACTTATTTGCGATTGATGGCAAATCGTGGAAAGATATGCGTACAAAATTAACACCAACATTTACAAGTGGCAAAATGAAAATGATGTATCACATTATATTAAAAACGGCCAATCGTATGGTCGATCATTTGACGCCAATCGCTAGCCGAGGAGGAATTGTTGACATTAAGGATATTGTCGCTCGTTATACGACCGATGTTATTATTACGTGCGCATTAGGAATCGAATGCAACAGTATTAAAGAACCGGAATGTGATTTTCGTGTCAAAGGTCGGGCAGTCTTCGACCCAAAGCCGATTCAACAGTATAGATTGTTCTTTGGAAATGTATTCCCGTGGATGGCCAGAAAATTAGGAGTACGCGCCATCGAAAAACATATCAGTGATTTTTTTTTGAGTGCTGTGAACGCAACAATTAAATATCGTAAAACGAATAATGTGGAGCAAAAAGATTTTATGCAACTTTTGTTAGAAATTCAAAAGAAACATGAAAATAGTCCGCATAAATTTTCCGACCTTGATATTGCGGCTCAATCATTTGTTTTTTTCATTGCTGGTTTTGAGACATCTAGCACAACTATGACATTTGCTTTGTACGAGTTGGCCAAAAATCCAGAAATTCAGGAACGTCTGCGGCGCGAAATCAATGATGAACTGGAAAAGCATAACAATGAACTCACATATGAGGCTATACATGCAATGACATATTTGGATCAGGTAGTTGATGAAACTCTACGAAAATATCCGGCAGTGGATAATTTACTAAGAAAAACGGTTAAAGATTATTTAGTACCCGGTACAAAGCATGTCATCGAGAAAGGAACACAAATCTTTATACCGGTATATGGTTTACATCGTGACCCCGACTTATATCCAGATCCCGATATATTCGATCCTGAACGATTCACTGAGGAGAATAAAGCAAAACGACATCCATTTTCGTATCTACCTTTTGGGGGAGGGCCACGGAATTGTATTGGACTACGGTTTGGTAAGATGCAAGTTCGTTTGGGACTGATTTCATTTATACGCAATTTTCAAGTATTACCGAGTGCTGATACACCAGAAACGATTACATTCAGTACTACAGAACTGGTTATAGCTTCTGAAAAGCCAATTAAGCTTCAGCTTAAGCCATTGCATGTGTAATATTAATTAAATAAGAATTTTTAATAAATTTGTTTCATTTAAAAAAATTTTCAGAATTGCTTCAAACAAAATTTTCTTAAATCAACAATCATAAATTCGCTTGTTGGCCATAGATAACTTTGTCTAACATTAGGTTTATGTAAATGCACTGCAATTCTATCTTGCTTCTATCTTGTACTGTAGTTATTAGCTTAGTAATTATATTGCCCTACCCAAGCTGAGGATTTTTCGCATTGATAACAAAGCCAAGCCAAACACATAAAATGTTTGGAATATTCTACTTGTTTGTATCATTGTGTGAAATAAAACTGTATATATTGAAGCGTTAAATTACCACCACGTTATGCAATTTTTTGTACAAAAACCGTTATCAACCAAATGTAGTAAATTCTGGTTCTTATCAGTAAATCGCGAATTTGCGAGTTGAATTAACACGCTATGGCATATCTGACAAATAGAGACTTAATGGAAGCTGTGGTTTACTGATATAAATTTCCCGTATAAAACAAGATTGACTATACAATGCGCGTATTGTGTTGTTTTTATTAGTAAAACTGAAACTCTAAACAAGAGAAATCTTACAACTTTCGATTGTCTGATTGTTGTGTCGTTTGCATGTCAACCAAATGCCCAGAAAGCCTGAAGCCATATAAACGTTTTGAGGATATTGATATCAAGTTGTATAACACGGTCAAGATGCATATTCCTCTCGCGTTTGGCAAAATTAAATAATCGTAAAAATTGTGTGCAGTTGTATTTTAATATGCAGCCAGTTTGACTAGTAAAATCGTGTTTTAAGGATCTTCAGATAATAGTTTTGCAGACATATACTTTTATAACTAAGCGCTCTGACACGAAACTTCTAGGTAGTTAAAAGCTTTGGAAATTTGCTTTAAGATTTTCAAAATCCCCGTTCGCAAAAGAATATTGTTTGTTGGTCACAAGAATACACAACAACATAGAGGAATTGCCTTCCAATATGAATTAATTAATTAATTTAAAAAAATGTTGGATTTAATTCACAACATTTTTCGATTGGTTAATCAGAAAACAATGAAGAGGCCAATCATTTGTAATATATCTACCAAAAAAGAAATATCAATCCCCCATACTTTACCCCAAGAGTTATACAAAGTGTATAAACCTGAACAAAAAATGAGAAATTCCTTGTGATCATTGTGTTGGTAATTTGGTTTCGTACTGAAAAAGTTGGTCTACTCATCAGATAACTACGACTAAACTACAAAAATACAATTCTGACTTAACATAGATACTATCAAGTACGAACGTATTAATTTAGCGAATTATATTCACTAAATCAAAAAACTTAAGGAAACTCATCATTTCTGTGTAGCGCTGTTGAAAGAGGCACTTTGGTGCCTCCCGAGCACTTATAGAGAAAGCGAGGCACCCAAAAAGTTAGAGACAGTTAGACAATTTTTTTTTTAAATTTTGTTCGAGATTTCATAATTTATAACATATTATATTTGGTTTCTGCTACAAAGCATGATTTCGCCCCCTATGAAAGATATAGCTTGTGATTCACAAAATTTAAATGTAAGCAACAAAATTTATTTTCATAAGGCCTAAAGCTGAGTTGAAAATTACACAATTTAGCTTAAATGTATTCTAACCATCAAGAAAAAATATAAAAACAATTATATTAAACTATGCCAGATTGTTAATCGATTTGATTTTAAGGATGAAATATTAAATAAAATTCAAAGCATAGATCCACAAAACATAGGACAAACTCTCAAACCTTTCATAAATTTATTTCCGCAATTAAGTGACGAAAAAGTAGAGGAGTTAGAAGAGGAATATCGAGAAGTGATTTTTCAGAGATTTATTCCGCTATCTTTTAATTTGGAGAATTTCTGGGGTAAAATATTTGAACTACGGAATGGACTCAATAAATTTAGATTTCAAAATTTAAAAATATTTATTACTGCTCTTCTAAGCTTTCCCCGTAGCTGTGCTGTAGCAGAGCGGTGCTTTTCTGATTTGAATAAAATAAAAACTAAAAATCGCTCGAAATATTTAAATTAAATTACTCGAAAGTTAGCCGAAAGTGTCCAGCCGAAAGTAAAACGTCGATAATGTAGATTATGATATTAACATACAAGCCGAAAGTAAAAAAATTAGCAGTTATCAGCCGAAAGTATATAGGATACATGGATTTACATAAAAAATTTTATAAATAGTTTTACGTGTAAAACTTTTCTTAACCTATTCATAGAAAATACCGGAAAATCAGAAGAATCCACAAAAATGGAATAAAATCAGCCTCTAGAGTGTATATATGAAGTTGAATCGTTTTATGTGATTTCTAAATAGCTATCGTATGAAAAAATTCAGTTCAAGTTTCCCGTGGGAAATCTCGGAAAATACTAGCTGGAAACTTTTTTGAATTTTCCGAGATTTCCCGCGGGAAGCTTGAACTGAATTTTTTTTCTGCGATAGCTATTGACAAATCATATCAATGCAATCCATCTCCAGACATAACACTCTAGAGGCTGATTTTATTCATCCTATTATTACTTTCTACTGAAAACTTTTTTGAATTTTCCGAGATTTCCCACGGGAAACTTGAACTGAATTTTTTTCCTGCGATAGCTATTGACAAGTCACATCAAAGCAATCCATCTCCAAACATAACACTCTAGAGGCTGATTATATACAAATTTTCAAATAATTTTTGGAAAATCGAATTTTCCGAGATTTCCCACGGGAAACTTGAACTGAATTTTTTTCATCCGATAGCTATTGACAAATCACATCAATGCAATCCATCTCCAGACATAACACTCTAGAGGCTGATTTTATATAAATTTTCAAATGATTTTTGGAAAATCGAATTTTCCGAGATTTCCCACGGGAAACGTGAACTGAATTTTTTTCCTGCAAAAGCTATTGACAAATCACATCAATGCAACCCAACTCCATACATACCACTCTAGAGGCTGATTTAATTCATCCATTTCTTACTACTATTGGCTGGAAACTTTTTTGAATTTTCCGAGATTTCCCACGGGAAACTTGAACTGAATTTTTTTCCTGCGAAAGCTATTGACAAATCACATCAATGCAATCCATCTCCAGACACAAAACTCTAGAGGCTGATTTTATTCATCCATTTCTTACTTTCGGCTGGAAACTTTATTGAATTTTCCGAGATTTCCCACGGGAAACGTGAACTGAATTTTTTTCCTGCAAAAGCTATTGACAAATCACATCAATTTAATCCATCTCCAGACACAACACTCTAGAGGCTGATTTTATTCATCCATTTTTACTTTCGGGTGGAAACTTTTTTAAATTTTCCGAGATTTCCCACGGGAAACTTGAACTGAATTTTTTTCTTGCGATAGCTATTGACAAATCACATCAATGCAATCCATCTCCAGACATAACACTCTAGAGGCTGATTTTATTCATCCATTTCTTACTTTCGGCTGGAAACTTTTTTGAATTTTCCGAGATTTCCCACGGGAAACTTGAACTGAATTTTTTTCCTGCGATAGCTATTGACAAATCACATCAATGCAACCCAACTCCATACATACCACTCTAGAGGCTGATTTAATTCATCCATTTCTTACTACTATTGGCTGGAAACTTTTTTGAATTTTCCGAGATTTCCCACGGGAAACTTGAACTGAATTTTTTTTCCTGCGGTAAGCTATTGACAAATCACATCAATGCAATCCATCTCTAGACACAACACTCTAGAGGCGGATTTTATTCATCCATTTCTTACTTTCGGCTGGAAACTTTATTGAATTTTCCGAGATTTCCCACGGGAAACGTGAACTGAATTTTTTCCTGCAAAAACTATTGACAAATCACATCAATTTAATCCATCTCCAGACATAACACTCTAGAGGCTGATTTTATTCATCCATTTCTTACTTTCGGCTGGAAACTTTTTTGAATTATCCGAGATTTCCCACGGGAAACTAGAACTGAATTTTTTTCATGCGATAGCTATTGACAAATCACATCAATGTAATCCATCTCCAGACATAACACTCTAGAGGCTGATTTATTTTTGGCTCGAATGTCAATAACGTAATCTGCATTATCGACTTTTCACTTTCGGCTAACTTTAACATGGTTTCGGAATAGTTTTTCGTATTTTTTGAATTTTCTTGTCTTGATTTTGTTTGTGCTTTCAATAATACATTTTTGTTTGTTTCTGATCGAAATTTTAAGCTTCCTGTCTTTTTAAGCCTTCCTGGACAAACCAGTTTTAGAATCGAATGTGTCGTGTCCCCTGTTGGCTAATATTTTCTGGTTTCGAGAATTTATTAAGAAATTACACGAAATGAGCGGTTTAATTTTTGTGTATTCGTAAAACATATGAAGGGTTGGGAAGAGAAACTTCGAAATTTCTTTAATGGAACAACACAATTTTCAAACCCATCGAGGGAACAAAAATTTAATTTGTGGGCAATCGAATTACATTAGAAAAGGATAAGAGCTGTAATTCACTCCCTAAGTGCCTAAGTTTCATTTAGGAGCATAGGATGTATACTAAGCTGGACCGCCTCACTCATTTGGGTGCAATTATCTTCAGCTCTTCGCTGTCAACTTGTTCCGCTTCAGCTAAGACCGTTCTTTCTAGAGAACGACGAGGGAACGACGCATTCAATTGATTGATTTCATTTGTGCAAACACTAAATTATTACTGAAAGTTTAGGTCAGATTCCAATGCTAAGATTTGTTGTTTTTGATGTCGAAAGTTGTTTTTTTCAAACGAGTTTAGCGAATATCGTTTAGTGCTAAAAATCATGTAAATCACAAGTAATTACTCGGCTATTCACTATCATCAAACGAAATGAATTTGATGGTCCTTTCTTCCTACAAAGCTTCCTGGATCGTTCCAGTATCTACTTCTGACCTAAACTATCTCGAATGGAATACATCGTTTGGTTTCTTTATCAATTTTAAGTGCTCGATCGAGCTAATAAAAAACCGTACTCAAACAAATTAAACGCCACCGCATAGCTATTGTAAATATTGCTGGTTCAGGTTAACCGATTAATTTAAATTTTTTATTATATTTTGTAAATTTTTTTTCAAAAATATAGCTTCAATTGTACAGCAAGTTGTAATTATTATAATTTATCCAAATTTTAATTTCATCAGCTAGGATTACCTGCGCTGGTAGATTATCTATCATATTTAAAATTTTAGGCGTCTCAATTGTCTTAATAGGGATTGTCGACTAACAGATAAAGCGTAGCTTTAAAGATTTAACGTGATTTTGCCAGGCTTTCACGCTAACTTAAAGTTTGTTTGGCCTCTAGACATTATTCGAGATTTTATAGATTTTTCAGCATTTGAAATGACAATTTATATTGATATATTTAGATCTCCGAATTTCGAGGTTTACAGAATTTTAGAATAATCTAGATACCTGGGTTTTAAATAGCGGAAAGTTGCTCGTTACCTGACTTATTCAAAATTATCAACATTAATCAATCATTTGTACACAAATGTTATATTATTCTAAGAATCTAAATTTATTCGAGATTTTCGAGAATATCAAATTTTTTTGGAGAATACCTCAAATATTCTAGAACTCTAAGATTATTTGAACTTTTCGAAATTGTTCGAGTTAATTCAGGTTTCTACATTAGTGATGTATCGCGATTTTCGATATTTTCTGGGACTTTCCGTGGTTTTCGATATTCTTCGAGATTTTCGATATTATTCGAGTTTTTCGATATTCTTCGAGATTTAAGATATTATTCGAGTTTAGCTTGGAATTAAATATGAGTAGGCATAGCACTCAAATGAATCAACTTACAGAGAAGAGATTCCCAAACCCACTTACCGAGAGTGCAAAGATCTCTCTGCAATACTTCTGCAAAATTATGGGAGTTATATGTTAATGCCAGAACGTCTGCTAATGCTGTGATATGACCTAATCTGACCTTAGCTAATTCAGAATTTATTTAGCTGTCTTTAAAGTATGTTACAGAATTGTAATCATACATCATGGATTACCAGAGATGTTTGTCCCAAACCGATATGGCCCATCGTTTCTCTCACCAACTATAGATGTTTGTCAAGTAAAACACCTTTGGCCTTGTAGTCAAGACAGACCACTCCAATATATTTTATTTTGTGCGAATATTACAAATTTTTACAAAACCTCTAAATTTAAACCGGCAAATTTAAAATTTTTGTTTGGGACAATTTAAATTAGTTCTCAAAATTCCCCGTTCGTAACAGAAAATCGTGTGTTGGCCACACCTCGATGAGGTGTTGCACTATGACAAACCAAAAGACTTGCCACGGGTGGTATTCATCAGAAACAAATTTCAACTAAGTTATTGAAGTTAATGATCCCACTCGAAAAGGAATATTGTTTGTTGGTCACAACAATATAGAGGAATTGCCGCCCATGGACCTCAAGTAAAACTCAAATTTTTTTTTATTTGAATGGACATTTTTATTATTGCAATGATTTTAGCTCAAGTATGATTGGCTTATCAGATGCTAAAACTGGTGCAGTTTTCCGAAGTGTTATCGTTTCGGGTGTATCGGCAGTTGGCAACACATTAAAATTACGAATAATTGAAATCAAGCCCAATCGTGTTTGCATTACACCGAATCGTAGTCCAACACAGTTACGTGGTCCTCCGCCAAAAGGTAAATAAACAAAAGGATGACGTTTTGCTTTGTTCTCCTCGGTGAATCGCTCGGGATCGTATTTATCCGGATTTGGGTATATTTCTGGATCACGATGTAACCCAAATACTGGTATAAATACTTGAGTTCCTTTCTCGATGATGTGTTTTGATCCGGGCACCAAATAATCACGTACTGCTTTTCTGAGTAAATTTTCCACTGGTGGATACTTACGCAGAGTTTCATCAATCACCTGGTCCAAATATGGCATTTCATTTATGGCCTCATATGTAATTTCATTATTATGCTTCTTTAATACAACATTGATTTCATTGCGTAGACGTTCCTGAATTTTCGGATGTTTAGCCAACTCATACAAAGCAAATGACAATGTTGATCCCGATGTCTCAAATCCTGCAACAAAAAATAAAAATGCTTGTGCCGCAATATCAAGATCGGAAAACTTTTTCGAATTATTTTCGTTTATCTTTTGGATTTCCAACAAAAGATGCATGAAATCTTTCCGCTCAACAATATTCGATTTACGATATTTGACTGTCGCGTTCACAGTACCGATAAAGAAGTCACTGATATGTTTTTCGATGGTGCGTAGTCCCAATTTTCTGGCACACCATGGGAAAACATGGCCGAAAAACATTCTATACTGATGATTACGGCCTGGATTAAAAAAAGCTTCACCAAATGTACGGAAATCCGTACCGGGATCTTTAATACTGTTACATTCAACACCAAATGCGCACGTTACAATTACATCGGTTGTATAGCGTGACACAATATCTTTGATATCAAAATATTCTCCTCGGCTCGCGATTACCTTAACATGCTCGGCCATTCGATTTCCTATTTCCAGAACAGTTCCAAACATCATTTTCATTTTGCCACTGGTAAATGTTGGTGTTAATTTAGCGCGTACATCTGTCCACGCTTTGTCCTCAAGTGAAAATAAATGGGCAGACAATGGATCATCTTGTTCGTTGTAGTAAATTCCACGATTACGAAAATTATCAAAATCGCGAACTAGGACATTTTTCACTAATTCAGGATCGGTGACCAAAACAACTGGTGAGGTGAACAAATATAATCCAATAAATTGACTTTTTCCTTTCCATGTGTCATAAAGTGATTTGGTTATTTCAGCCGGATGCCGTGTCACGGCCAGCCCCTGGAAATTTCCCATGGGGAATTCTGGTTTCGGTGAAAAAACATTACGATTTGTCCAGTATGAATACTTTTTGCGAATGTACAAATAGGCTAGGCCCAAAACGGATATAATCACAAATAATAAATTTAATAACATTCCACAAAGCACAACGTTTTCACTTTGAAATTTTCTTATCAACTAACCTAACGGACCGCAATGTGTCTTGTTTTAAACGGTTAAATTTTTTACATTTTTTACTACATTTTCATAATATACTCGTGTATTTATATAAACAAATCCTCCTTATCTTAAACTAATATTCTCCGGTTACATTCTAAGCCCAACACTTAAAAATATTTTCATGCGGTTATGAAATTTACACATGAATTGTTATCAGGTCGTGATTATCAAAATAATTGTTTTCAACTTTTTATTTTTAGATATTCTTCACTTTGTGTTTGTGTTTGTTTACTTTAAGTGCCTTTGTACTATGATAGATTGCAATAATGTGTAGATATGGTTGTATTTGAAATTAAAAAAATGTTACGGTCATTATAATTGCTGTTACACAGATATTTTTCGAATTTTTTGTCTTGTAACTCACATATAACTTTGAACCTGTTCAAACCAACCAACCAAAGGCAGCAACGAATTTATCTTTTACAGATAAAGGAGGAAGAGGAATATAATCAATTAGTTAACGAAAATACAGATATTAAGACATTCAAAGACGAACCTGAGAAAAGAAACTCAGAACTAAATTTTATGGAGAAAGCCTTTCTGTCATACCATACCTAGCGACACGGGAGCCAACAAGAACTTGATCAAACCTGCACACAAACGTTGTGTTTAACATAAAATCAGCGGGAGGTGATATCAAGATCAGTAAAAAAATATCCAGAACACTTTTTCAAATGCATAGGAATAGAATTTTTGGTACTACCTGGTTCAAAAATATTCGACGGAATAATCGGGGACGACACTCTGAAAAAACTTGAAGCAATTATCGACCGAAAAACATTCATTTCAGGTAAACAACATTGAAGTTCGGGATAGTCACTTATCTTCAGAAGCCAGACAAAACCTTCAAGAAATTTTGGCAAAATTCAAAACACTATTTAAACCAGTCAACAATACTGAAATAATTGAGACTAATGTGAAGGCAGAAATAAAAACAATAACAGATGAACCAATTTATACAAAGAAGTGAAGAAGCAAATAAATCAATTTCTAGAACACCTCATCAATGTCAAAAAATATTCTCGAATCTTGAAAAAGCTAACCTATGTACATGCCAACCTTGACAAAACGGAATTCATGAAAACAGAAACAGAATTCCTATAGGATACATCATAACGAACCAGGGAATCAGGCCAGATTTAAAAAACGTCGCGGCTATATGGAACCTAAAGAGCCCAGATAATTTAAAAGAGTTGAAATCTCTCCTTGGACTCGCATCATATTATCGACGGTTTATTAGAGACTTCGCAAAAATCGCCAAGCCCTTAACCAACCTCACAAGAAGCGAAAACGCACAAATTAAGGCAACACAATCAAAAAAAGTGAAAATCAGCTTAGCAGGAAAGGAACTCCTAGCATTCCATCAGATCAAAGAGGTGTTAACATCTACTGAAATATTAATCTATCCAGACTTCGATAAACCTTTTATACTTACTACAGATGCCTCCGATTATGCAATTGGAAAAGACAGACCAATCACCTATATATCCAGATGGTTAAACAAAACGGAGGAGAACTACCAAGTTAACGAAAAAGAAGTGCTAGCAATCATTTGGGCATTGGATAACCTAGGAAGTTACCTGTATACAGAGAAAAAAATAATAATAACATTAAATTAAAAAGTTGGAAGGCACGATTTGAAGAATACAACTATGAACTCATATACAAACCTATGGATGTACCAACAAAGTAGCTGATGCCTTATCGAGATTAGAACTAGAGGTCAACACCTTATCATCAACCTTTAATATACACAGCGCTAAAGAAGACAGCACAGACTCAATCCAATACTGCGGAGCACCTATAAACGTGTTCAAAAACCAACTGATAATCAGGACAGGAAAAGATTGATTATCATGAAGAACTACATCCCACTTATCATAGGCATTACATAAGCTTACCGGAAATAAATAAGGGCACTCTAACAAAAATCCTAAGGGAAAATCTTCATCCAACCATCATGAATGGAATTAAAATACCTGAAGAACACATTCAAATATTACAAGAAGTTTTCAAAGAACAGTTTCCAGGATTGAAATTACGTATAACACAAAGAGTGGTCCAAGACATCAGGAACGAGGAAAATAAATTCAAAATTATAACAGAGGAGCATAATCGAGCAAAACCTGCGCCAGCTGTAACACAAACAAATATAACAGACACCCAAATCGAGTTGAGATCCAAGAAACACCAGTTCAACACCACCCACATCAACAACAAATCCGTTATTTAAAGAAGAAACTGTGGTCAAAAATAATTAAGTCACAATTACCACAACCTTCGGGAAAAGGATCCACAAGACTGAAATAAAAAATTTAACGCAATAATTTCTTCTTTCCAGTTTCTGGATATTGGTCTTGACAAGCTCACTTACCATCTACAAATATACCACACCAATAGTAACTCTCAAACCGGGCAATGGACGAATCATCAATGGAAATTTCCATACGTTATGAGGAAATAATTAACAGAATTTGAACTTCAATTGACAACATTGACCCAGAAAGCAGTCTTCCACCTCAACTGATTCACCAAATGAACCAAACCAAGCAGCTAATATTAGAACTCAAAAGTCAAAAATCACGATCTCGCCGTTAGTTAATTAGCAAATCGAGACACTTCCTTTTACTAACGATATAGAAGCAATAGAATAAGCAGAACCTATGATGTTGGCTAAAGAATCAACAATACTACATATATGTTATATCAATACCAAAAAGAAGTAAACCGAATACAAACACGTCATTCAACGATTGAGAACAACAAACAAATGTACCTGGAATACAACGAACTTCTAATAAACCAAGACGAAATAAGTGTTCGGGATCATTCGAAAATGTAAATTTTTTCGTGAAACCATACTTTGCGAGATCAACAGTTTGGAAGAAATAAAAGCCGACCACTGCATCAACCAGCTCATATGGGGATTAGATGCCGAAGAATCAGATAATCGACACCCTAAACGACAATACGATTTTTCTGAGCAACTTTAAGGGACATAGGTCACTATTTCAACACACATTACATAGATGTCAGCACAAATTTGGTAAAACTGAACCAAAAATTAACACCTGGGGAAATTTGAAGCTGAAAAATTGTAGGAAAAGCAAAGCAAATTCACAAAATATTAGGAACGTGTGATAATTTTTTGAAACAATAATTTTTTTCGTAATTATCCCAATCATCAGTGTCAAGCCTAAGATTTTTTCTATAGGTGTGTACTATATAGTAGGTTAGAATGAAAGGGTATTTGCTAGTTTGAGTCAGGGGCCTTTGGCAGGTAAAATTCACCTGAGAGATGAAAAACCGTTGCACAAATATACGTTGAAGTATCAAAGCTAGTTTTTTAATATGTCTTACAGGACTTGTAGGACAGTTTCAATGACCTACAATTATAATTGCCAGATGTTTTCCGCGGGTCCTAGCTTTTGCTAGACGCTTTAAAGCTCGATAAATAATCAGTGCAACTACATAAATATAAGCAGCCAGAGTTCTTTCCTTATTTTCCATATTCCAAAACTTGATTCAATTCCAATCTATTTTAGATAAGCCAACTGTGCTATAGCCCAAAAACTTGTGGGCTATAGCACAGTTGATTTTCAATAAAATTGAATTTTCTAAGAAATGTTTAGAAATAAACGAGCAATCAAAATGAAAATTGTCACAGCAATTACAGGTCCCGAAACCTATTGATAGAGGTATCAACCATCGTAATTGGATCGTTTTAGATTTTTGCCGCCCAAATACTTGTGGGCTATAGCACAGTTAATTTTCAATAAAATTGAATTTTCTAAGAAATGTTTAGAAATAAACGAGCAATCAAAATGAAAATTGTCACAGCAATTACAGATCCCAAAACCTATTGATGGAGGTATCAACGATCGTAATCGGACCATTTTAGATTTTTGCCACCCAAAAACTTGTGGGCTATAGCACAATTGATTTTCAAAAAATTTGAATTTTCTAAGAAATATTTAGAAATAATCGAGCAATCAAAATGAAAATTGTCACAGCAATTACAGGTCCCGAAACCTATTGATAGAGGTATCAACCATCGTAATCGGACCATTTTAGATTTTTGCCGCCCAAAAACTTGTGGGCTATAGCACGGTTGATTTTCAATAAAATTGAATTTTCTAAGAAATGGTTAGAAACAAACGAGTAATCAAAATGAAAATTGTCACAGCAATTACAGGTCCCGAAACCTATTGATAGAGGTATCAACGATCGTAATCGGAGCATTGTAGATTTTTGCCGCCCAAAAACTTGTGGGCTATAGCACAGTTGATTTTCAATAAAATTGAATTTTCTAAGAAATGTTTAGAAATAAACGAGCAATCAAAATGCAAATTGTCACAGCAATTACAGGTCCCGAAACCTATTGATAGAGGTATCAACCATCGTAATCGGATCGTTTTAGATTTTTGCCGCCCAAATACTTGTGGGCTATAGCACAGTTAATTTTCAATAAAATTGAATTTTCTAAGAAATGTTTAGAAATAATCGAGCAATCAAAATGAAAATTGTCACAGCAATTACAGGTCCCGAAACCTATTGATAGAGGTATCAACCATCGTAATCGAAGCATTGTAGATTTTTGCCGCCCAAAAACTTGTGGGCTATAGCACAGTTGATTTTCAAAAAAATTGAATTTTCTAAGAAATGTTTAGAAATAAACGAGCGATCAAAATGAAAATTGTCACAGCAATTACAGATCCCAAAACCTATTGATGGAGGTATCAACCATCGTAATCGGACCATTTTAGATTTTTGCCCCCCAAAAACTTGTGGGCTATAGCACAGATGATTTTCAAAAAAATTGAATTTTCTAAGAAATGTTTAGAAATAAACGAGCAATCAAAATGCAAATTGTCACAGCAATTACAGGTCCCGAAACCTATTGATAGAGGTATCAACGATCGTAATCGGAGCATTTTAGATTTTTGCCGCCCAAAAACTTGTGGGCTATAGCACGGTTGATTTTCAATAAAATTGAATTTTCTAAGAAATGTTTAGAAATAATCGGGCAATCAAAATGTAAATTGTCACAGCAATTACAGGTCCCGAAACCTATTGATAGAGGTAACAACCATCGTAATCGGACCATTTTAGATTTTTGCCGCCCAAAAACTTGTGGGCTATAGCACAGTTGATTTTCAATAAAATTGAATTTTCTAAGAAATGTTTAGAAATAAACGAGCAATCAAAATGAAAATTGTCACAGCAATCACAGATCCCAAAACCTATTGATGGAGGTATCAACGATCGTAATCGGAGCATTTTAGATTTTTGCCGCCCAAAAACTTGTGGGCTATAGCACAATTGATTTTCAAAAAAATTGAATTTTCTAAGAAATATTTAGAAATAATCGAGCAATCAAAATGAAAATTGTCACAGCAATTACAGGTTCCGAAACCTATTGATAGAGGTATCAACCATCGTAATCGGACCATTTTAGATTTTTGCCGCCCAAAAACTTGTGGGCTATAGCACAATTGATTTTCAATAAAATTGAATTTTCTAAGAAATGTTTAGAAATAAACGAGCAATCAAAATGAAAATTGTCACAGCAATTACAGGTCCCGAAACCTATTGATAGAGGTATCAACCATCGTAATCGGATCGTTTTAGATTTTTGCCGCCCAAAAACTTGTGGGCTATAGCACAGATAATTTTCAATAAAATTGAATTTTCTAAGAAATGTTTAGAAATAATCGAGCAATCAAAATGAAAATTGTCACATCAATTACAGGTCCCGAAACCTATTGATAGAGGTATCAACCATCGTAATCGGAGCATTGTAGATTTTTGCCCCCAAAAACTTGTGGGCTACAGCACAATTGATTTTCAATAAAATTGAATTTTCTAAGAAATGTTTAGAAATAAACGAGCAATCAAAATGAAAATTGTCACAGCAATTACAGGTCCCGAAACCTATTGATAGAGGTATCAACCATCGTAATCGGATCGTTTTAGATTTTTGACGCCCAAAAACTTGTGGGCTATAGCACAGTTGATTTTCAAAAAAATTGAATTTTCTAAGAAATGTTTAGAAATAAACGAGCGATCAAAATGAAAATTGTCACAGCAATTACAGATCCCAAAACCTATTGATGGAGGTATCAACGATCGTAATCGGACCATTTTAGATTTTTGCCACCCAAAAACTTGTGGGCTATAGCACAATTGATTTTCAAAAAATTTGAATTTTCTAAGAAATATTTAGAAATAATCGAGCAATCAAAATGAAAATTGTCACAGCAATTACAGGTCCCGAAACCTATTGATAGAGGTATCAACCATCGTAATCGGACCATTTTAGATTTTTGCCGCCCAAAAACTTGTGGGCTATAGCACGGTTGATTTTCAATAAAATTGAATTTTCTAAGAAATGGTTAGAAACAAACGAGTAATCAAAATGAAAATTGTCACAGCAATTACAGGTCCCGAAACCTATTGATAGAGGTATCAACGATCGTAATCGGAGCATTGTAGATTTTTGCCGCCCAAAAACTTGTGGGCTATAGCACAGTTGATTTTCAATAAAATTGAATTTTCTAAGAAATGTTTAGAAATAAACGAGCAATCAAAATGCAAATTGTCACAGCAATTACAGGTCCCGAAACCTATTGATAGAGGTATCAACCATCGTAATCGGATCGTTTTAGATTTTTGCCGCCCAAATACTTGTGGGCTATAGCACAGTTAATTTTCAATAAAATTGAATTTTCTAAGAAATGTTTAGAAATAATCGAGCAATCAAAATGAAAATTGTCACAGCAATTACAGGTCCCGAAACCTATTGATAGAGGTATCAACCATCGTAATCGAAGCATTGTAGATTTTTGCCGCCCAAAAACTTGTGGGCTATAGCACAGTTGATTTTCAAAAAAATTGAATTTTCTAAGAAATGTTTAGAAATAAACGAGCGATCAAAATGAAAATTGTCACAGCAATTACAGATCCCAAAACCTATTGATGGAGGTATCAACCATCGTAATCGGACCATTTTAGATTTTTGCCCCCCAAAAACTTGTGGGCTATAGCACAGATGATTTTCAAAAAAATTGAATTTTCTAAGAAATGTTTAGAAATAAACGAGCAATCAAAATGCAAATTGTCACAGCAATTACAGGTCCCGAAACCTATTGATAGAGGTATCAACGATCGTAATCGGAGCATTTTAGATTTTTGCCGCCCAAAAACTTGTGGGCTATAGCACGGTTGATTTTCAATAAAATTGAATTTTCTAAGAAATGTTTAGAAATAATCGGGCAATCAAAATGTAAATTGTCACAGCAATTACAGGTCCCGAAACCTATTGATAGAGGTAACAACCATCGTAATCGGACCATTTTAGATTTTTGCCGCCCAAAAACTTGTGGGCTATAGCACAGTTGATTTTCAATAAAATTGAATTTTCTAAGAAATGTTTAGAAATAAACGAGCAATCAAAATGAAAATTGTCACAGCAATCACAGATCCCAAAACCTATTGATGGAGGTATCAACGATCGTAATCGGAGCATTTTAGATTTTTGCCGCCCAAAAACTTGTGGGCTATAGCACAATTGATTTTCAAAAAAATTGAATTTTCTAAGAAATATTTAGAAATAATCGAGCAATCAAAATGAAAATTGTCACAGCAATTACAGGTTCCGAAACCTATTGATAGAGGTATCAACCATCGTAATCGGACCATTTTAGATTTTTGCCGCCCAAAAACTTGTGGGCTATAGCACAATTGATTTTCAAAAAAATTGAATTTTCTAAGAAATCTTTAGAAATAATCGAGCAATCAAAATGCAAATTGTCACAGCAATTACAGGTCCCGAAACCTATTGATAGAGGTATCAACCATCGTAATCGGAGCATTTTAGATTTTTGCCGCCCAAAAACTTGTGGGCTATAGCACAGTTGATTTTCAATAAAATTGAATTTTCTAAGAAATGTTTAGAAATAAACGAGCAATCAAAATGAAAATTGTCACAGCAATTACAGGTCCCGAAACCTATTGATAGAGGTATCAACCATCGTAATTGGAGCATTTTAGATTTTTGCTGCCCAAATACTTGTGGGCTATAGCACAGTTAATTTTCAATAAAATTGAATTTTCTAAGAAATGTTTAGAAATAATCGAGCAATATCCTTTTCTAATTTGTACAAACTGCATTTCATCCAAGACTTTGTATAAAGATGTTATTTTGTTAGTTGAACCGTTAGAAAGTGGTTATCACAGAGAGTGTTACAAATCATTTATAAGCCTTATAAAAAAGTAGTTTCCATCCAAATTAACTAATACGAGAGAGCCTACTGCAAAGAATGAATCAATAAGTACAATAGAGGATTCATCTATACAGCTGCTCCATTGATACTGAGTTAAGTACCCGGTTGCCAGCCAAATGTCAACCTCACCCGCACATGGTGCTCCCTGCTGATTAACAAAAGAGGCTCTGATGACCGAGTAACGGCGGGATAACTGACTACCGAGAACTTATCAAATGATGTTCTCATCCAGGACCCACTATCAACTCATTCTGATCGGAGTGATAAATGTAACAAGACCTAACATCTAGCAATGCAGCACAACAATAATGAGAATAATACCCCAGGTGGTAGTTGAGCCTAATGGATTCTGGGGTGGGCCACTCATTGCTGCCACAAAACTTGTTTGGAAGGAGGCCTAAACTTGTTTACTTACCACCACCCATAGTTGGCTACTCCTCCCAAGCAGATAAAGAAAGAGAAATTGATTATCTTAGAAAGAAATTGAACGAAATTCAGAGTTTTACTACCCAGCTACGCGGTGAAGTTATGAAGCTCAAGATAGAAAACGAGGAGCTGAAAAAAGCTCTTCAAACAAAGGTTCCGGAGAAGTCTCTGGCTTTTATAAACAACACTAAAGAACAAGAGTACCATACCGACCAAGAAGAACTTGAAAGAGAAACCGGACAATATGCCTGGACGTTAAATACTAATAAAAAATCTAATTAAAAAAAAAGGAAAAGCAAATCCTCGCCTGAAGTTGATTTAGGCCACCATCAACTAGTGGAAACATTAGTAATGAACAAAAAACACCGCAACATAACCTGGTACGGGTTATGCCCAAAGAAAAGGCGCCTCCGCCAATCAATATTATCGGCATTACCGATTATGGTAAGGTGCAATCAATAATAGAATCGGTGATAGATAAAGAGTACCGCGTAGTGTCTTTTAACAACAACGTATGGAAGATGAATACGCCAGACTGTAATAAACTGAAAAATCTAATCAAGGAAATGAAGAATACAACAATCAACATATACTTAAGTAGTCTAACTGGAGGAAAAGATACTGAATACTCGCTTTGGAAGGCTATAAAATCTCTGAAGAGACCAAAAATGTAGGTGCCACCAATTAACTGTGTCTATGGAAGCTGGGCCAGAAGCGCCAAGCAAAAAGCCACGCTGTTTAGACAATCAGCAGCTGAAAATATAACTCCAGTAAACAAAGTGGATGAACTTGATATACGTTAAGTTACAATACAAGAGCTGAGAGAACTAATTAACAACTTAAATGCAAGAGAATCTCCTGGGTACGATCTAATTACAGGCCAAATAGTTAAAGCATTACCTGAAATATGATTAAGAAAATTGCTCCAAATAATCAACGCAATGTTCAGACTGAAATATGTCCCAAACCAATGGAAGGAAGCAGAGGTTATTCTTGATAACCTCTCGAACTGATACCAAAACCAAATAAAGCAGCTAATGACAAAAAATGATTTGCTTCCAATCATTTCAAAAATTGTCGAAAGATACTGCTGAAGAGGTTAAAATCAATAATAGAAGAACGAAGTCTAATTCTTCCACATCAATTTGGATTTAGAGAAAATCACTCCACTGTAAAACAAGGTGCATAGAATTACAAACGTAGTTGAAGGATGTGCTTGAAAAAAAGGAAAATATGTTCCAGTATCTTAAATTGGATGTAGTGTGGCATTAAGGACTAGAATTTAAACTGCATCGAGATTTGCCAAAGCAGTTTCATCAGATTCTAAAATCTTATATAACCGATCGTTACTTTCGGGTTAAATATGAAGGAGAATAATCTGAATTAAAGAAAATATTAGCAGGAATACCGCAAGGCAGCGTCCTAGGGCCAGTACTGTATCTTCTCTACCAAATGCCGATGAAATAAACATTGCATCATTCGCTGATGATACTGCAGTCCTTGTAATTGGTAACACCATAGAAGAAGCGAAAAGGAAACTTCAGAGAGCCACTAACACAGTGAGCAACTGGACAAAAAGGTGACGAATCAAGTTGAATGAAGCGAAATCAGTACATGTTAACTTTACAAACCATAAAGTTAACTGGATACTGGTGCAACTTAACTTGCAACAAGTTCTCCATGCAAATACGGTGAAATCTCTTGGCATGACTCTCGATGCTCAGTTAAAGTGGAAAGAGCATGTGAAAAAGAAAAAGGAGGAATTAAACATCAAATACATGGCTCTTAGCAATGCACTCTGAGCTAACATTACATAACAAATTACTGTTATATCGGCAAATATTAAAACCATTATGGACCTATGGTATTCAGCTTTGGGGTTGTGCCAAGAAGACCTCCATTAAAATAATTCAAGATTTCCAAAATAAAGCCCTACGTGGCGTAGTAAATGCACCGTGGTACATAAGCAATGACAACCTACATAGGGATTTAAAGATGAAATACGTCAGCAAAGAAATCAAAAGACATGCGAAACAACACTTGGAGTGTCTTAGTAAACACGAAAATGACGACATCCGTAGTATTCTGGAAAACACCAATTTAGTGAGATGGCTTCGAAGGCGAAGCCTCTAGGGAATAGCATATAGGGAAACATATAGGGAATAGCCATTGGACTACACCCCTTTAAACATTAAACTCATTTATTAAAGATAAATTATTAGATGATTGCAAATCAGTTGAAATAAATTCATTTAAAAAAAAAAAAGTTGAACCACATCAATCTTTTTTACAGTCTCCCTGACAAACAATTATTTCAATACGCGATCTGATAACAGTACCTGAGCTAACTACAATATCTGAAGCACTTGTACCAATACCACCCATTTCCAAAGGAAATATTGTTTCTCGATTCACATGGAAAAGGGCATAACTTTAAGTAAGCCCAACGCGAGATTGCATCTAAATTAATTACCTTAAACGAAAAATGTTCAGTTTGCTCTTACTCTCAAAATGTTTGCTTTATTATAAACCGAAATATATTGTTACGTTTTTGCCTTGTCAATTAAGGTACGTATCACTGGATTGTGAATAATACAAAATCAATTTAATTTATCACCAACGAATTTATTTATTTCACAAAATTTTATTACAACACAGTTTATCAATAAAAATTCACAAAATCACTTTATATAAATTATTCTCAAATTTTACTGATCACTTTTACTTTTTATTTTACACTAAAACACTTTTTAAATCACTTTTTAATTCCTTTTTAATCTTTACACTATCGCTTACCAAATATTAATAACTACCTCGTTCGCCTTTTTATATACACAAACCAAACTTCTAGAAAGCTCATGACTTTTCCAGTTAGAATAGCGTAGAAACATTTAGAACAATTTTATCATGAAAAATTCCATTTTAGTACAGTTAAACAATGAGCTATTAATTTAACTTATTCTATTACACACTAGGTGTCACCGTCACAATACCAAATTGTAAAATTGCCTATTATTTTAAAATACAGTGTGACGGTGACACCTAGGGTATGATAGAATAAGTTAAATCAATAGCTCAATGTTTTACTGTACTAAATGGAATTTTCCATGATAAAATGGTTCTAAATGTTTCTACGCTATTCTAACTGCAAAATCCTTTCCAAATTTTGCTTGCTTCGCCCTAAAAACTGTGTGCAACCAGGAAGCGGTGGAACGCGTACAGTGTGTGTTTGTGCAATGCATGAAAATGTAAAATTGATTATTTATGGAGTCAAAATAGAAACTATTACAAATGGAGAGATACCGAAATACCAAGATTGCATTTCATCTATATTATTCCCAGAGTAAGAATTGTCCAGGATTAAATTTATTTCGAGAATATTTATAAACCGTTTTTTGGAATAGGGCTACGAGGGTGCTGATTTATCATTCAGAAATCCCAAGAGGAAAAGATGTCATCGCAGCTATCTTCCCTGAAGTAGTCTCTAAAATTAACTCCAACAAATATTCGAAGGAGTAAAAGCAAAAATAACCGATGTCGACAACAAATTGGAACAGCTTCAAGGTACAGTTATGAGCAACGTACTGGACCTTAAAAAAGGTAAGGATGCTCCTCTTGCTCAGCATGGAAAAGGTGGCGTACAGTCGAACTCATCAGATCACCACCGAAACGGCAGCTCCAGCCACATGAAACCACCAGTATTTGATAGCGGGGTCTTCTTGGCCAAATTTCAAAGTGCAATTTACGGCAACGGCCAAAAGTAATAAGTGGGACGCGGAGCAGTTATCAAGTGGGTTTTTGATATTAAGGAATAAAGCAGCAGATAGCAGCAGATGCAAGTCTACAATAACTGGAAGCAGAAATCACACGGCTTGCCAGGCTAGCATGCATTCATCAGTGCGGTACGAGATGATTCGCTGAAGTTACATCTCTGGACAACGGCTAAGCGAGCTACGCCAAGTGAAGCCCTTATAGCCGCATTAGAATATGAGGCCGCAAAGCAAACGCTCTATCCAGAAACTGCTAGATTAGAGAAATTAGAAGCATCAAATTCTGGTTATGATCAGAAAGTCCTTACAAGCATTTAAGGAGGAAAATACGAGTACCACAGTAGCAGTATCCGGACCAACGTGCTACAGGTGCCATAAACGAGGTCACTTTGCCAGAGCATGCCGAGCTCCAAGAGTAAAACCGGCAGATCAAAATCCTCATCCATCATACTAGTCAAGTAAAGAAGCGCCAATTAGAGTTATCAACTCTGAAGGAGATTCTTCAAGTAGCAACGACAGGGAGCCGTTAAACTGGGCGGAGAAACAAAAAGCCCAGGACCATCATCATAATTGCACAGTTATCGGGAAACAACCACAGTCTGGTCGTCGAAGGAACAATAAACAAAAGGCCGAGTATGATTACTCTTGACACCGGCGTATTAGAATCCGTAATAAGACCAGACATAGTAACGAAAGAAGCCATTAATCCAGAGATTCAATATCGACTGAAAGCTGCTATCGGAGAGTGCGATATTGCCGTAAACATAGTAAGCCTCAATTTTCGTCATAAGAATAAGGAATATTGCTCGACATGAAGAGTGCTTACTACGATGGCAGAATATTGAAATCCCTCTATGGGCCATACTGACGCACGAAATGAAGTCAGAGTTATTCTAAGGGATCCTCTGGATATTGGACCAATGTGCGAGGCCTTGGCTTAGGGATGTGTTGATGGGCATCATGGGAACATGAAAATGGGAATATTAGAGCCAACAACAGGGATATACCGAACAGGATTACTGTACGGAAAAACACTAACATCACTCGGAGCAAGCATATCTGTCCGAATAATGAACATAACGGAGCAAGCTAAACATCTAAAGTCCGGTGTTGTCCTCTTGTCTAGGGAAATCCAGACTGTTGTTAGTATCGCCCAATGCAGTATCGAGGCCAGTGCTGATAAGTGCAAAAGGAATAGCGAGGCGAAGAAATCAATTCAACGATTGTGCCAGCATTTGAAAGGCGAGCAGTTCGCGAATACAGTACGAATGTTGTTAACTTAGAGTTATGTTGTTGTAACCCGACGAGAATTACTGGCCGTTGTGGAATGCGTTAAACATTTCCACAAATAGCTGTATGGACAACCATTTCTAATTCGAACAGACCACACTGTTTAAAATGGCTAATGCAGTTGTAAGAACCAGAAGGACAGGTGGCGCGATCGATAGAACGACTGCAGGACTATACCTTCAACATCGAACACAGGAAGGGTAGAGTGCACGGTAATGCAGATAGTCTACCAAGAAGGCCTTGTGCACCAAGATGTGGAAAATACAGCAAAATTGATTGAGAAAGGAAGGCATCAGCAGCCTTAACCGGATTGGCATGGAGGTAACGGAAAGTGATAGAAGGAAAGGATAGAAATCTGCATGGCACGAGACATCCGAAATTTCTCCAAAGCTAAAAAGCTACTGGGCGCAGTGGGGCTTATTGAAGATAGAGAAGGGGGTGCTAAAACGAGCTTGGGAAAGTGCGGATGGAAAAACTATCCAAATGCAAACGGTGTTACCAAAATAACGAAATTCCGGAAGTACTCCGGAAGTACTAAATGAAGTCCACAATGGATCAAGCGGTGGACATCTTGGCGTTAATAAAACTTTGGCCAAAGTGAGGGAACTTTTCTCCTGGGTCAACTGCCGCAATGATGTTGAAGATTGGTGCAAAAAGTAGCACACTTGCGCAGCTAGCAAAGGACCAGCAAGAACCTGAGGAAGAATGCAGCAATACAACGTAAGCGATATCGCTGGACCGTTTCCGCGAAAAGTTGATGGGAATGTGGCCGGAAGCCTATCCATAGAATTCGTAAACAACTGGATCAGTAGATAAGGAGTACCGATGGAGCTTCATTCGGATCAAGGTCGTAATTTTGAGCCAAATGTGTTCCAGGAGATGTACAAAGTGCTCGGTATTAAAAAGACAAGGACGACACCACTACATCCACAATCATCCCCATGTTTATGATGGCATATCGTAGTGCAGTACACGATGCTACAGGGATTACACCATCAACAGTCCTCTTTGGAAAGAAAATATGGCTGCCGTGCGATATTGAGTTTGGGGTCAACAAACTATCAAAGCCCCGGTACGATCTAAGAGCAAACGACAATGCATATGACGAAGGGCATTTAGTATGGCTCTACAACCCACAAAGAAAGAAAGGAAAGTTCCCAACGCTATAAAGTAATTGGGAGGGAACATATACAATTATAAAAAGAATAAACGGTGTCGTGTACAGGATTCAGCGGAGTCAACAAGCAAAGATAAAAGTAGGTCACGTCGATAGGCTGGCACGATACCAATGAGACCCAAATAATGTTTCTGTTCGTTACGAATAGAATTATGGAGGAGTTGGTGTGACGAATATGGTCATCATACATTAATTTCATGTAATAAACAGCGATAGCTCAGACGGTTGGCGCGTAGTACGAATATAAAGGTCGACTGTTCGATGCTCGTCGTAACGCACAAATGCATAATGATCTAGTAAAAAACAAGAACGTTCGAGATATAGCGTACAAAGGAAAGGAAGGCGTGGTTTTAGTGGTTGATGAATAAAATGAATAACAATAATGAAAACGTCGACAATAATGAATGATGATGATTATAACATAACCGATATTTCTAGATAATTATGGGTCATAAACAGAATAGACAAGAATGAACATGATTTATGCACGTAATAAAGGAAATTTCGAGAGCAGTAGCAAACTGGTGTATAAACAAAACCGATGGCAAGCAGGTGACAGTTTTTGGTTTACTTTAAATCGTGTAACAAGTGAAATAAATCTGTTGTCATAGCCCCCACCAGTGGCAAGTGGACAAATTTAAAGAAGTAAAGTAAGGTTAAGCAAATATTGGAGTGTATAAAAGAGTAGAGTGAAATAAAATCAAGCCAAGTGAAATAAAAGTACACAGGGTTTTTAATTGTCAAATCCGAACGAACTCAGAAGCCCAGTTCGTAGCAATATATATATATATATATATATATATATATATATATATATATATATATATATATATATATATATATATATATTTAATCGTTTTGTTTTATTTAATAATTGTTAGTTTTCACGAAAGACTAAGTGTAACTATCGTCAGGTCTTCGCTCACAAATCGTCAACGAACGAGGGCAACATTCTGACACGGGAGAGCTTAGTATTGGGCAATTAAGAGAAAATGCTCAATATTTTAAGTGGAAAAGAAAATTTCGTAAAATAAACAAATCAAATAAATTTAACAAGATATGATCTTCTCTGAAAAATTGTGTTTCCGGGGAACAAACCAGGGAAATTGTTTCGGTGACACCAAATTATAATATAAACTCAATTAAGATGTAATGTACTTTGCCTTAAATTAAATATGATTTACCATTGCTTACTTAAACCAACTAAGATTATGTTTAAATATGAGACAAAAATGTTTATGTTTACAATTCGACTTGTTTAAATACAAGTGACTATAAATATTACAGTTTTAAACTTTATAGATAGCGTAAGATAAGAAATTTGATTTATTTGGACTATATAGAACAAGAGACGCTTAAACTCTCTGTTTAGTTGACTAAAGAGTTTCAAAGTGAAAAAGTTGTGCCTGCACAATGATATGGAATTTAATAATCGGGATTATAACAATTTTTGGCCTAGCCTATGCGTACGTGCGCAAAAAGTATTCATACTGGACGGATCGTGGTGTTCTATCGCCGAAACCACAATTCCCAATGGGAAATTTCCAAGGGTTGGCAATTACACGACATCCAGCTGAAATCACCAAAACACTATATGACGAATGGAAGGGAAAAAGTCAATTTATCGGAACGTTTGTGTTCACTAGTCCACTTGTTTTGGTCACCGATCCAGAATTAGTGAAAAATATGTTAGTTCGAGATTTCGATTCTTTCCGTAATCGTGGTTTTTACTACAACAAACAAGATGATCCATTATCTGCTCACTTATTTGCAATTGAGGACAAATCGTGGAAAGATATGCGTACAAAATTAACACCAACATTTACAAGTGGCAAAATGAAAATGATGTATCACATCATATTAAAAACGGCCAATCGTATGGTCGACCATTTGACGCCAATCGCTAGCCAAGGAGGAATTGTTGACATTAAGGATATTGTCGCTCGTTATACGACCGATGTTATTGTTACGTGCGCATTTGGAATCGAATGCAATAGTATTAAAGAACCGGAATGTGATTTTCGTGTCAAAGGTCGGGCAGTCTTCGACTCAAAGCCAATTCAACAGTATAGATTATTCTTTGGAAATGTATTCCCGTGGATGGCCAGAAAATTGGGAATACGCGCCATCGAAAAACATATAAGTGATTTTTTTCTGAGTGCTGTGAACGCAACAATTAAATACCGTAAAACGAATAATGTGGAACGAAGAGATTTCATGCAACTTTTCTTAGAAATCCAAAAGAAACATGAAAATGATTCACAAAAATTCTCCGATCTTGATATTGCGGCCCAATCATTTGCTTTTTTTATTGCTGGTTTTGAGACATCTAGTACAACTATGACATTTGCTTTGTACGAGTTGGCCAAACATTCGGAAATCCAGGAACGTCTGCGGCGCGAAATCAATGATGTACTAGCGAAAAATAATAATGAGCTCACTTATGAGGTAATAGATGAAATGCCATATTTGGACCAGGTAATTGATGAAACTCTACGAAAATATCCGCCAGTGGACAATTTACTCCGAAAAACGGTTCGAGATTATTTGGTACCCGGCACAAAACATATCATCGAAAAAGATACACAAATCTTTATACCAGTATTTGGTATACATCGTGACCCCGACTTATATCCAGATCCTGAAACATTCGATCCTGAACGATTCACTGAGGAGAATAAAGCAAATCGGCATCCATTTGCTTATCTACCGTTTGGTGGAGGGCCGCGGAACTGTATTGGACTACGGTTTGGTAAGATGCAAGTTCGTTTGGGATTGATTTCACTTGTGACCAATTTCCAAATATTACCGAGTGCCGGTACACCACAAACGATTACCTTCAGTAGTACTGAGTTGATTATAGCATCTGAAAAGCCAATTATGCTTCAGCTGAAACCATTGCACGCGTGTAAAATAAATTAAATAAGAATTAAAATTTAAAGTTGTTTACAACACACATACACATGACTATTATTATTATTATTAGCTTAGTAATTATATTGTTTTACCCAGATCATTCAAGCAGTAAAGTACAAATTGTTCGTCTTGATAACGAACTCAAATCAAACACCAACAATTTTATGAACTTTTCATCTCGTTTGGTAACAAATATGGAGTCCAAAATCACAATTCGTGCTTCGTGCAATTAAACAAACTTAATCTCCTATATCTTAGTGTGGAATAAAATTTTATATTTTATTGGTACCACATTATGAAATTTTGTGTACAAAAAAACTGTTATCATGAAATGTCGTATAATCTGGTTCTTATCACATTAAAAAAAACGCGTAATTGCAATTCAAACCAACAACAATTCAGCAACACTTTTAATTTCTTTTATGATCGGGTATGACATTTAGCCTCTATATAAAACAAGACTACCTGCAATGCGCATTTTTAGTTGAGTCGAGAGTTTCAAAGTGAATTGTGCTGTTTCAGACTAAATGCAATAATGGTATGGAATTTATTAATCGGGATTATAACAATTTTGGGCCTAGCCTATGTATATATCCGAAAAAAATATACATATTGGACGGATCGTGATGTTTTATCAACGAAACCACAATTCCCAATGGGAAATTGGCAAGGAATGGGTAGGACACGACATCCGGCTGAAATCACTAAAACTTTGTATGACGAATGGAAGGGAAAAAGTTCATTTATTGGAATGTATGTGTTCACAACGCCAACGGTTTTATTAATCGATACGGAATTAATTAAAAATGTTCTTGTTCGTGATTTCGATTATTTCCGTAATCGTGGAGTCTACTACAATGTAGAAAATGATCCGCTCTCAGCTCATTTATTTAAAATTGAAGATAAATCGTGGAAAGATTTGCGTATAAAATTAACACCAACATTTACAAGTGGCAAAATGAAAATGATGTTTGGAACCGTTTTGGAAACAGCCAACAGACTAGTAGAACATTTTAATCCAATCGCTAGCCGAGAAGGAATTATTGATGTTAAGGATATTGTGTCTCGCTATTCAACCGATGTAATTGGTACGTGCGCTTTTGGTATCGAATGCAATAGTATAAAAGAACCGGACGGTGAATTTCGGGCAAATGGTCGTGAATTTTTTAGCCCAAAAGCCAGTCAACAGTATAGATATTTTTTTGGAAGTTCATTTCCATGGTTGGCACGAAAACTAGGAATGCGAGTCATTCCGAAACATATAAGTGATTTTTTTATTGGTGCTGTCAAAGCGACAGTTAATTTTCGTAAATTGAATAATGTGAAACGAAATGATTTTATGCATCTAATGATAGAAATGCAGAAGGCACAAGAAAATAAAACAGAAAAATTTACCGATCTTGATATTGCGGCCCAGGCGTTTGTTTTTTTCATTGCTGGTTTTGAGACATCCGGATCAACGATGACGTTTGCTTTGTACGAGCTGGCAATGTATCCGAAAATTCAAGAACGTTTGCGCCAAGAAATCAATGATGTATTAAATAAGCATAATAATGAAATTACATATGAGGCTTTAATAGAAATGCCTTACTTGGACCAAATTATTGATGAAACACTACGAAAATACCCGGCTGTGGACAATTTATTTAGAAAAGCAGATCGTGATTATTTGGTGCCCGGAACAAAACATATTATTGAAAAGGGAATTCAAGTATTCATTCCACTTTATGGTTTACATCGTGACCCCGAATTATATCCAGAACCGGATAAATTTGATCCCGAACGATTTACCGAAGAGAATAAAGCAAAACGTCATTCTTGTGCATATTTACCATTTGGTGAGGGGCCACGTAACTGCATTGGGGTAAGGTTTGGTAAAATGCAAGCACGTTTAGGATTAATTTCAATTGTACGCAATTTTCGAGTTTTCCCTACTGCCGATACACCACAAACGATTACCTTATGTAAAGGTACACCGCTTATAACGTCTGATAGGCCAATCATGCTTAAGTTTAAGCCGTTGGACTCCCAGTCATAATTAATTTTATTTGGTGTGTAAAACCAAATGTGAGAGTAGTTCTCGAAAAATTTGAAATCGTTTGTCATTATTTTAGAACCGCTATAAAAAAACCGACTTCAAACCAACTTTTAATACAACCTAATAGAGTCTTTATTAAAAAAAATTTAAATTTATCCAATGCCTCTGTATGTATGGCCAACCAAGAATTTTTTTTTAATATTCATATTTGGAACTGATTTGATAATATTGCCAATCTTCTTTTACTTTTGGTAATTGTCGAATCAACATCAATAAAACTAAATTATAACACAATCCGTGTTTTTGTTTACTGCTGAAATTATTTATTGAGGAAACCATTTAAGGAGTTACAATACGATACCAGCTACTTCTATATTTTACTATTGAAGTCTGGCAACTCAAACTGAGGAATCCTTTAACAGGAAATTTATCCAGTATTTGTTATTCAGAACCACAACCTTTTCCTCTTTGAACACTATTCCACTCTCGGAACTTAATTGATCGATGTTCTCTAGTAGCTGCTACAAATTCTGATATAGGTTTGTCAGACATTGTTAAAACTCTTTGAATTTCCAGTTCTTGTTCTTCGTTATCGTATGCACAATCTCAGCTCAATATATTCGCTATTGCAATATCCATATCTTTGATATATGTAATATATAACCTTAGGCGGAGCTTCTTCTATTGATGTCTTGTAAGTGACTTCAAGTGGCTTGTGATTCGTCTCAATAGTTAGCTTTTTACTGTAAATAAATTGATGAGATTTTTTACAGATGGTTCCTTCTCAATTTGTGGATAATTTTTCTAAGATTTACTTAGTGCTTTGGTTATTGGCGATCGGTTGATTATCCTGCATAAGTACAAATAAGAGTGATTTTGAATTGTTCTCCACAACCGAAGTACTAGGGGTGAAGACAATATTAGTCTTAATATTTTTTCATAGGTTTGCTATAAATTGCCCGGTTTTGAACCGGTCTGGAGGATTTTCACATCAATAAGCCGGTCACCGATAGGGCAGCTGACCGCCAGAATAAATCACAAATTTTCAATGAAATTCAGTTAAATCATTATAAATGCATCGAAGAAAATTCGATTTACTATTTTGTACCTGTAAAATCGAAATTTTTCGAAGTGATCGAAATAGCTGAAGAAATTCAGTTCAAAAAAGCGCTAAGCATCATCACTCATTTTAATCACTTTATATTTTCCCGCACTAATGTAATAAAATTATTATTTTTAACAGTTAATAATTTCAGAAAAATTTTCTCTTGGAAATGACGAATGCGAATTGTTTCATACTGATGTCCATCAAAAAAGTTTGAACTGTTAAGGAAACTCCTAAACCGTGAGTTTAGTAGTTTTTCAATAATTTTGTCAAATGCAGATAAAGTTGAAATAGGTTGTAGTAAGAAGCAAGATTCGTATCACCTTCTTTAAATACTGGTACAACTTTGACAATTTTTAGAATGATATTTAGAAGTTTCAAGAATTGTGTTTATTAATTTCGCTATAATTTCTGAGAAGAAGGTGATATTCCGCTTCAAAACCATTTTTTTGGCCCACCACTTTTGCCACTTTCTAAAAAACAAACAATATTACAAATTTGCGCAGGGGTTAGTGGGGGTTAAAAATATTGAATCTGATATCGGATTTATAATTATTTCTATTTAGAAACAGAAAACTGTTTCTTTCCATAAGACTTCGCAGACTTTATTTTCCTATTGAGAGCAATAAGTAGATTATGAATATCCCCGTTACGTGATTCTAACTTATCTTTCTTTAATGTGTCATTGTGTTTTCCCATGAGTTTCCACAAGTTGCATGTAATCCAAGGACATGAGTTAGTCTTCAATTTAGAAACAACATTCCTAATCATAATAAATCTGTCAATTAACTGATTATACTTATCAATCATTAGTTTAAAAGTTAACTCCGGATCAGTAATATCAAAATTCTTAACCTCAAGAAAATCAACAAAATACAAGTCCACTTTTTTAAAGTCAATAACTTTTTTGTCCAATTTATGTCTGACAAATTTGTCCTTGAAGTCCTTGTAAACACTAAAATCAGAGAAAATAACCCAACTAGCCACAATTTGAAAACGTATGCATTATGAGCGCACACCTTGTTGCTTTAAGTACACACATGCGTGCACACATTTCACAAGCATATCGCGTGATGCACGCGAGATGGGGAATGATTGTGTGCAATTCTGAATGCATACAGCGTACATACCTTGTAACCGTAAGACATCATTTGTCACCAAGTTGTGACTGTAACTGTAAGCGTTTCTTTTAGTAATTATAGACACATATTTAGCGAAAACGCACGTGCACTGTATGCATACCCATCTTTAACATTGCGACCATAATATCACTCTGTGAACTTTTTCAGAATTTTTGCGTGCGTAAGCTCGTAATATTCTCGCAAAGTATTGATATGATTTATTTGCATGTTAGTTTAATAAAATAATGACATAAACATTTTTCAATGTCCGTATTTTTATTAAATACTTATATTATAATTAAAATAATATTCTGAAAAATTAACAATTATAATTATGGAAATTAATGCAATCTCGTATTTATGGTAAATGTAAACATTCTACTTCTAAAAAAACAAAGGGCTTCATAATTATATAATATTTAAAAAATAATTTATATTAATTAAAATAAAATAAATTGATGGACACCCTCTAGTTATCCTATATATGGCTACAACATCAAAATAAAATGGCGATTTTATACGCAAACAATTAAATGTTAAAAGTTTATTAAATGTGCGCTTACGATTAAAAAATTCCCTTAATGGTGATCATCGTGACCTTACGTGTACATTTTAGTAACGGTATTTTCAAAATAACACTAAATGGTACAGAAATGTATGCGTTAGGCAACAATCTAGAATTATTGAAACGATTATCATATCTTATGCTTTATGCGTACATTCCAGTGACATTTGTTTAACAAAAAACCAAAATGATACCGAAATGTATGCTTAGGATGGAAATTTGTATTTTGCAACTTTCAGAATACATTTCAGTTACAAATCATTTAAAATCAGATAAAATGATACTCAAAGGTGTGTTTACGGTTACAATTATCAACTATCAAATAAATCCTTATTTTGCGACTTTATGCGGACTTATCAGTTGAAATTGTGTCAAAATATCCCAAAATGATATCGAAATGTGTGCGTAAAGTAAACATTATTATTTTGTGTGTTTATGTGTGTATTTGAGTGACAAATCTTTAAAAATTAGACCACATGAACGTACATTTTTGTTGACATTTATTTTCGACTCTTCGAGGAGAAAGGTTCCATGTGTTTTAACATAAAAATAATACATAATTACATAAAGTTTTGTGTGTAAATTTTGTGAGTAAATTTATAAAATAATAATTAAAAATGCCTTATACATTATGTGAAACTATTGAAAACGGTGACAAGTGTTTTGTGGCTGTTCCAAGTAAATGGGAAAACAACAATATATTATTATATCCTCCTAAAACTGAAAAAAAGTTGATGAAATATAAGCAAGACGAGCATTCTCAACCAGAGGTAACCTGGGAGCGATATATATGTACTGTAAAAGCAAATAATATCAGCAATTATCGAGAAGCCATAGATTTGGAAAAGCTTTATGGTGATCGTCTGACGGATACTGAAGCGGAAGAAAGGTAAGTTTTAAATGATATGTCTGTGAAATTTGTATATATCAAAAGTTAATATATAAATATTTAATTTTGGTTTATCAGATATGGTGAAATGAATAAACGAAAACGCCGATGTGTTATGAAATCACAACATTCAATAAAAAAACGTTACGATGCCCACGATGGTTTCTTCAAGGAACCGAAAGTTGTAGTAATTGAAAACATACCATCGTTGGCGAATGAATTTGTGGGAGACACAAAATCGTTAACAAATAATTTGAAAGACAGCCATGACAATTTGGAATCTAACAACAGTGTACAAAAACCAATGTTAGCTGAAAGTGGACAGACTGCAGAGATGTACATATCAGCAAATGAATCTCTAGCCTCTGAGGGACAAAGTATAATGTATATTAATGCAGATGATGGTTCTTCGTACGAAACTAACTGCAACAATAGTTTACAAGTTGTTGAACTGGAAAATAATAATTCAAATGGTATATAACTGTTAAACTTTTCTCAAATTTAAATTACTTGGTGTACTTTATATTTTCCAGATGCAGCAGAACTTCAACTGTTGAAAGCCAAAATTGATTCCATAAACGTAAAATTAGATATTCAAGGAGAAGAGATTGCCAAAATGCAAGTGATGCTACAGAAAATTGATGGCGTTGTCGTATCAAACTCTAGTTCTCGTGCATCTACTTCACTGGAAAATTTGTTTAATCTTGAAACCATTAACTGTCCATTCAGCACGGTAGATCAGGTTGATAATTTTGAAGTTAAGCTTGGCGACAATACGTTCAGATCACAAATAGTAAGTCCTATTTTGCTCTTGTATAATTATACGTACAACAACATATGTAATATAATATTTATTTTAGATGAAACGATTAACTGTAATTGGGGGAATAAATGGTGACAACGATGCTTTCAAAGTCGCTAATAGTATTTCTGAAACTCTATTTAAACAAGAGCTGCTAAGAGAATTTACATGGACTGGAAAAGCTGCAAAAGGAACCACTAAAGTGGCATTTCTAAAATATTCACGTATAATACAAATATATTTCGATGTTGTGCGTTTGGCAAACCACAAATATACTCACATGGACAATAAAAACTTCTTTATTTACACTATGCTAAAATACAGTGGAATACGAGCAAGTCGTCAAAATATAAAAAAAGGGAAAAATGCATTGAAAACAAGCAAGACTTTTCTTTATAATGATAGCGGGGTGGAGGAACCTATGAACCAAATTGATGAGACCGATATGAATACAGAAAAAAATTCTAACATTGCTATCCCATCTAAGATTTATAACACTAGTGATCAAGATAATGATGAATGTGAGGAAAATTCGAATCAAATTGATGATTGTATTGCGACCCCAGTCTATCGCTGCAACGCAGATTTATCAGGTTAATACCTATACGAAAATTAATAGACGCCAATATTTATTTTTGATTTTTATTGCTTAACATAAATGAACTATGTGATGAAATATGTGATTATATTTTTTTTATATGTATTTTATTAATAAAATGAATTTTATAAACGGTAACTTTAATAAATACATAAAATACGTATATCATATGTTTATTCATTTTTGTTATTAAATTTCAGTAGGTCCAAAGTATGTAGCAATGGCATAAAAACCAACTCATTTTTATATTTTAGTGATATCAACTTACTAGAAACTAGAATAAATATTGATGTTTGCTGATGAAAATGGAGATTTAAAAAAATTGTATTTTCTTCTAATGCTTCTACCTGATATAGAAATGGAATTTCAAATTGTAACCGCGTTAATCATTTCCACAATTTCATTGCCTCGTGTCAAGAACCACTAATCTCTATCATTTTCATTCGACAACATAATCCCAGATTTTATGTACAAATACGTATACATTGTTTTATTCTTCTGTCGATGTCGAATATACGGAAAATTAATTTCAATCATTTGCTTAGTGGCACTAATTTTACCCAGTTCACTAATTCTTTTAGATAGCTGTTCTAGTGGCCGATTTCCTTGTCGTAGTAAACGTTTCATAACTCCTAGGAAGTTTTCAAAGGGATAAGCAGTTAGAGTAGTTAAATCACCAAAATTTTTAACATCCGATACAACATGACACAAATTATGAACATTACTCTGAATAGCATCGATTCCATATAAGTCTATAAATCCTTCTATATACTCCCTAAATAGAACATCAGCTAGGTCTAAATATATTGAGTACTCCTTGCACGAACATAGTAATACCGCACAGCATAGCTTAAGAAAATGCTGGTAAACTTCAGCGGATAAGTGGTCTTTTAAAACAACCATTCCCAGGTACAATAAAAAGGTTCTGAACTCTAATCCTTTCCAATACTTCAAACAATTCAATGGTCTTATAGCTCGGTGTAGTTCAGTAGGCATTCTTTTATCGCATTCTTCCAATAATTTCGACAATATTGTAATATCATTTACAGAAAATTTGGCTCTGAAATTGAAGTCACCATGTACCCAACCAAGAAGACATCTTTTCATGATTCCAAGTTCCAATAAATGCAATGAATCTGCTATTATAAAATCGTCAACTAGATTAATTGGAAGATCGATTAAAGGTGTCGTTTCCTTGTGGTGGTCCTCGTCGGTTTGATTACGAAATGTTTCATCTGTTCGAAAGGCACAATTTATTCTCGGAAAACTCATGTGCCGCCCTCTATGATAATCGTATTCTCCAACAACCTCGCATTTTTGACAACCATGGGCACTATTGAAATTCACTGTGCCTATCAGAAACAATTCAATAAATATTTAACGCTATTATATATAATAAGAAATAATTAGCTCACCTTTAATGAATGCCCTTGCTGGAGAATCACAAATAAAGCAGCGAATGGACACTTGTATGTTGAAACCATTAACTTGAATACCATTAGTTAAAATGTGTTTCATTTCCTCAACATATTCTTTTAAATATAGTTGCAATGGAGGTTTTTCTTCTCCGCAATATACGGCAATTACCATCGGGCGCATTTCTTTCATTCCATATATTGCAGCTAAAATTGGCCAAAATTGGTACCTGGAGCTATTATAAATTGGCAATCCGTCGATGTTGAATATCAATGAGATTTTTATTGACTTCTTAATGTTCGATAGTACACATTGTAAGCAATTTTCCAATCCGTTATACCAAAATTTGCCACCACCCATTGGCCTAACTTCATTACACCGCGATGTTTTCAATAAAGTACGACTATCCCGTGGCAACCATGAAAACCCAAATATAATCAATATTCTCAATAAATCATTTAATGCTAGGTGTGTTATATGATGAGTGAGTGCCCATTTCCTAAGTTCTGTAGCAATAGAGAGACTTTTTTCTTCTTCAAAGGAACATTCGTCATAATCAACACTTCCTATATTTTCATCAAGAAGTACATTGCAAGTGTCATCTGCATCATTAGTTATTTTATATTCTGCGTTGCTGTGGATTGTGTCGTCCAAATCATTACAGGTAATATTTTCTGGAAATGGCAAGGACAACTCTTTTGCCACAGAAAAATTTGAGGCAAAAGAAGAACAAGTTTTCAAATTTTCGACTTTCTCTTTTGTTTGAAATGCAGCTGGGCTTTTTAATTTCTGCATTCGCTTTAAATATTCTTTTTTCTGTAAATTCATCTGGTATTGTACCCTCCTATAATAAGTGCTGCTAAATTTAAAGTATTTTTCTGTTTTTGGCATTTTTTTATGTTAATTACTTTATTAAACCACATCCATAAACTTTAAATTTCTAATGATCAGTTTTTGGTTAGAGATGTGACTATATGTATACATATTAGAGTGAAATAAACAAATGCATACATTCTGGGAACGAATTATTTAAAATACCACCATAAGCAATAATTTAAAATAAAAATAATCATAAGTAATAATTTTCTATGCAGTTGCGACGATATTGAAACTAAATGTATACATTTTAGTGCTAGTATTTTTACAAGTTACGAAAAGCATGATATCTGGAGACTTCGTAGGCGTACAGTACGGTTACAATGTCACCATATCTACGTAATTTTTTAATCAACAGTATGATACCAAATGTAAACTTTATGTGACCATACGTACATTTACGATTTCAAAATCACTCATCCGTTACCATAAACTTTTCGTGTATACTAATAGAATCCAAAATGTTACCTTGTTCGAAAATTTCTGTGTACATATGTACGTCTTTGGCTAGTTGGGAATGAAATTTATAACGGTGTTAATATTATTGAAGCGACAGACAACATGACTAAGGATATTGTTAATAACTGACCTAGTAGGAAACTCATCAATCTATTTTTGTAGCCAGAAATGTTAAAGGAACTTTGGTTTAGAGGTACATTTAAATCCCCAACTCAGAATCCCCCCTTTCTCAGAGTCAGGAGCAGGACATATAACAATGACTGACATAATTGCTGTCTATATAGACCTATTTTCAATTTCCGGTTTACAGATTTATAATCTCGTCGAAAGATTTATGCTTGGGGTAACAACGAAAAGGAAGGAATGTGGTCGCTTTGCAGTCTTTATACCTATCTCTATTCTACAAGACAACATTACCGATAGAATCTAGTTCAGAAATTCGTTCCTTTTTCAAAGCGTATGGATATGAAATAAAGTTAATAACGGTGCTTTCCACCTGGTTTTTGAATTCCGTATCTTGTAATTTCCATTCTTTCACACGGTTCTCTTAATTTTCTACATTTTCCTTTGGAGTGTTGCGTGTTGCATTGCGAGACCTAGACATTATCCATTCCGGACCCGCTTGTAAAAGAAACTCATGATTCGGTCATACCTCAACTTATCTAGATCGCCGTTAAAGATAAACTCTTCAGCGGAATTTAATATTTTCACCCAAATTTCTTTATTTGGTTTCTCTGCTCTCTTTTCCGTTAAAAAAGAAGCTTTGTTTTTACTAAAAATTATTTGTCATTTTGCACATATTTAGAGATGATAACAAAAATTGAACTTGATAACGAAATTAATACTTATAATTTACAGTTCGCAACCATGACATGACGAAATTGATATTTTTAATAATCGCTAGTAAGCTATATGTAGCAAAGTGTTTTTTGAAGTGTCATTGTTTTCGTATTTTCAGATAAGGTAAACGGTGTTTTGATAAGCATATGAATGTTTTAATACATTATGCTGATAAACATTGCCTATTTATAATCAGACACAATGTGTTGCCTGGTGCTAGTTATTTAGAAATTTTCGAAAGTGATAAAGTATTACTTAAGAATCAGAAGAAGCGAATTCCAAATAAAGTTGCCTTAATCAATAAAAGCAAAACAATTTACATTTTTTGTACAAATAAAATTATTTATTTCTAGTTATCTACTATTGCAATGGTTTAAGTTCGAGCATTATAGGCTTATCGGCTGTTAAAACTGGTGTAGATTTAGCGAATGTTAACGTTTGTGGTGTACTGGCAGTTGGTAAAACCTGGAAATTACGTACAATTGAGATGAGTCCCAATCGAGTTTGCATCACACCAAATCGTAGCCCAATGCAATTGCGTGGCCCCTCGCCAAAAGGTAAATACGCAAATGGATGACGTTTTGCTTTGTTCTCTTCGGTGAAACGCTCCGGATCAAATTTATCGGGATTTGGATATATTTCTGGGTCCCGATGTAAACCAAACACTGGAATGAATAGCATAATACCCTTTTCGATGACATGTTTTGAACCAGGTACCAAATAATCACGTTCAGCTTTTCTCAATAAATTATCGACGGCCGGATATTTTCGCAGAGTTTCATCAATTACCTTTTGTAAATATGGCATATCATTTATGGCCTCATATGAAATTTCGTCATTATGTTTCTTGAGCACATCATTGATTTCGTTGCGAAGGCGTTCTTGTAAATCTGGATGCTTCGCCAATTCATATAAAGCAAACGTCATAGTTGATCCAGATGTTTCAAAGCCAGCAAGGAAGAATAAAAATGCTTGGGCCGCAATATCAAGGTCGGAAAATTTATCCGAATCAGTTTGATGCTTCTTTTGGATTTCCAATAAAAGATGCATGAAATCTTTACGTTCGACATTATTCGTTTTGCGGTGACTGACCGTCGCATTCACAGCACCGATAAAGAAATCACTGACTTTTTTTTGGACTATAAGCAGTCCTATTTTTTTTGCCAACCACGGGAAAGCAAATCCAAAAAATTGTTTATACTGTTGAAATGCACCTGGGTTAAAAAATTCCCGACCATGTACACGGAATTCAGCTTCTGGATCTTTAATGCTATTGCATTCGATGCCGAATGCACATGAACCAATTACGTCTGTCGAATAGCGAGATACCATGTCTTTGATGTCAAAAAATTCACCTCGGCCCGCGATTGGTTTAATATAATCAACCATTTGATTGGCAGTATCCAAAACGGTTTTAAACATCATTTTCATTTTGCCACTGGTAAACGTTGGTGTTAATCGTATCCGCAAATCTTTCCACGATTTGTCCTCAATCGCAAACAAATGAGCCGACAGCGGATCATCTTGTTCATTGTAATAAATTCCACGGTTACGAAAATTATCAAAATCACGAACTAGCACATTTTTCACTAAATCTGGATCGGTGACCAAAACTAATGGTTTGGTGAACAAATATATTCCAATAAATTGACTTTTCACTTTCCACGCATCATATAGAGTTTTAGTGATTTCAGCCAAATTTCGTGTCACTCCCATTCCTTGGAAATGTCCCATGGGGAAATTAGGTTTCGGTGACGGTATACCACGATCCGCCCAGTATGAATACTTTCTGCGGACATATGCATAGGCTAGGCCCAATATTGTTATAATCCCAATTAATAAATTTATTGTCATTGCTTATATAATAGTTTTTCACTTTCGAAAATTTGTAAATAACTAGTACCAGGTAACAAATTGTTCCTGATTATATAGGCAAATTTTATCACCAAAATGTATTAAAACTTTCGTATGCGTATCAAAACACCGTTTACCTTATCTGATAATGTGAAAACAATGACATTTCAAAATGATTTCTATAGCTTACTAGCGATTATCAAAAATATCAATTTCGTCATGTTATGGTTGCAAACATAAAATTATGAGAATCAATTTCGTTATCATGTTCAATTTTTGTTATCATCTCGAAATACGTACAAAACTGACAAATCATTTTAAATAAAAACAAAGCTTCTATCGGAACGGAAAAACAAAATAAAGCCGCGCTCAAAAGAGAGAGAGAAGCATACAATTCGTAGATTATTTCTGATAAAGGTTGAGGTATGAACGTATCATTACCTTCTTTTACGTGCGGGTATGTCGGTTCTTTATATAAAGATATCGTTGTAATTTAATTCGAAATTTATTTTTGGACATTTAGGTGGATAAGGTCTCTGTTTTCTTCAAAATATCATGGTACAATTGGTGGTACAGCTCGAAAGAGTAAACCAAAGCAACATCACCGGTTTGGTAGAGAACTTCTTTGGAGAGTGGGACGAAGGAAGATAGTTAAACCGAAATCAGTTTATTGTCGATATCAGCAACACTAAGGAAGGGAATGGAGTGGAACGAAAGAGAAACACAGGTCATATCGAAGCAATTTAACAAAACTCGTCGATCAGCTCCGAAGTAACATGCTAGGGACTTAGTAATGATGAAGGGGGAACAAATGCAACGAGGGAGGGCCGAAAAGTGGTGTGCGAATATTGAGAACCCTACGAAATTGTCAAAATTGGGAATGATCGATGTCTGGTGCAATGCGTCGAGAGAGAGAGAGATCAGTTCTGGTCGCATCAAGAGCATATTATCAATTGATCGGTTAAATTTGGTTAAAAAGGTTACATTTCGGGCCTTAGTTACATAACATTATCTTGTGTCATGGGCGACAGTGTAGTAGGATAACCGAAATTGTGGTAATTTAGCATCATGGTACCGATTACTTTGACATTACTACGTTTGTTCATCGTTGTTTTTGTACCGAGTCAGTAAAGTGAATGAAACGTGGCACAAGTTAACACTAAGCTTGATTTACATATGCGACGTGCGAGGTGTGACAGGTGGAAATAAATGAGACGCTTTCTTGCCACGCATCTGTCAACAACATCCAATTCATAACCATACAAGTTTCATACAATAACGCATATTTATTATACGAGTTAAAAATGTCGAGTTTTGTGCCTACATATTACGATTTGCGGGCATCATTGATTTTTTTGTTATCATTTGAAGAAAACTGCTGCAGCCAACTATAAGTGGTTTAATAAATTCAAAAGTGGTAATTTTGACGTGAGAAACGAATAACGTGGAAGAAAACCAAAAAAGTTTGAAGACAACAGGAAAATCGGCAAACCACTTGCGAAATGTTGCTCGCCAGATACAAAAGAAAGTCATTTTTCCAACGAATTGTGACTGGCGATAAAAAATGGATCTATTTTGAGAATCCAAAGCGCAAAAAGTCTTGGGTTGATCCAGGACAACCATCGACATCGACTGCAAGAGCTAATCGCTTCGGGCGGAAGACAATGCTCTGTATTTGATTGAATCAAAAGAGTGTGATTTATTTCGAGCTGCTAAAACCTCGTGAAACCGTAAATACTAAAAGCTACTAACAAGAAATTATCAATTTGAATCGAACTTTGCATGAAAAACGACCAGAATATGATAAAAGGCAACACAAAGTGGTTTTGCTTCATGATAATACACCATCACACAAAGCAAAACCGGTGAAGTAAATGTTGGAAGCACTTAATTGGGAAATACTTTCACAGGCGGCTTACTCGCCAGACTTGGCTTTGTCCGATTATCACTTATTTGCATCGATGGGGCACGGGCTTGCTGAGGAGAACTTCATTTCATACGAAAGTTTTTTTGGCGTGGCCCCCACGCATTGTTAAAAAGATGGGAAAAAATGTATAACTAATAATGGGCAATACTTTGAGTAAAATACGATGAACGTGAATTTTTTACTAAAAATTCGGGTTTCATATTTAGACACCTGGTTTAATTAAACCAGCTATGTTCAAATATCCAACCTGAAAATTAATCATCCTGGCAAAAAAAATTATATATGCATACATTTGTTACATTTGCGGAATATTGACATCCAGGATTATAACCTAAATACAAAAGAGAACACACAGAGAATCGTTTGATCGCGAATGTAATTACCATTTATACTTAACTGAATTAATTGTCCATCAGACGCTTCTTTTGTTCCTATAATTTGTTATCTGAAATTGTAAATTTAATATTTAGTTTAAATTTAGTTTTATATCGAGTCGTTTAACTTACGACCACCAATTTAATTTTTTGGTTACTAGATTTTGACAGTTCCAATTTGCGTACAAACTGTGGAATATTATATTAGGTTTGATATTACACGTCCCAAATTTGTACTAAAAATTGTCTATTGCTCAAATAAGTTTATAATGTCTGACAACAGATGACACTTTATATGATTAAGAAATTTTCCGTAAAATCATTGCATTAAATAATATTGTGACGGTGACACCTAGTGTGTAATAGAATAAGTAAAACTAATAGCTCAATGTTTTACTGTACTAAATGGAATTTTCCATGATAAAACAGTTCTAAATGTTTCCACACTAATAGTACTGGAAGACTTGCTGGTAGGGAAAACCTTTCGAATTAAAACAAATGCAATGCCCATTATTCTTGGGCTAACCGTTATACATATTAATACTTTTATTGTAGTGGTGTCAGATAATTTATCAATTAATAAATTAATGCTGTTACAACTCATACTCAACGCAAAAGTATTTAAGTTAATTAGTTAAAAACGGTCGAGAACGATATCCACCAACCCGAATAGTGTATCGATGAGCAGCATACAGCCAGTAATTTTAAATGAAAATATTACTAGAGACTGGAAGAATTGGATACAAATATTTAAATGGCATTCAGTAGCTATACGGGGTTAGAAACTAAAACTGATAAAATTCAGTAATCGTTTGGCACAATTGTCTCTAAATTTGACACCTATTTTACACCAAAGAGAAACGTAATAAATTGAAGGTATTCACCTAATAGAATGCAACAGATAGTGCTCAAGCAATACATTGTGAGTACGATAATTTGGGTGATACTCTATTCCGAGACAAAGTGGTTATTGGGATTATATCAGACACTGTAGGTGAAAAATTACTGTGAAAATAGCCGTGAAATAGCCTCAAAACAGTTGAAGGATGTTAAGGGTGAACATAATAATATCGATGCATTTGCTAGGTGTCTGTATGGATCCAACTGATCAGTCTCCGTTTGTTCCTGCGTTACTTTTGTTTACGATTGCCAAAATCGGTACGTAATTCCTCATTTCATAATCTCAGCTACAAAATCTCCTAATATCTTTAAAATCTACTAATTACAAAATCTTCTAAAACCACCTTTCGAGTAATTGTGTTGTTTGGGATGGCAGCGAAATTTGTGAACACGTGCACACATACACACACCCACACACACACATATACCACATACATACACACACACACCCAGACAGACACACACGGCAACAGCGTTGGAACCGTTCTGAGAAGGGGCATTGGACTCGACGACTAATTCCTGAGATAGGCCCGTGGATAAATCGTAAGCATGGCGAGGTTGATTTGTACCTAATACAGCTCTTAACAGGTCACGGATGCTTTCGATCATACCTTAACCGTTTTGGGCATGATGATTCACCGTATTGTCCATCCTGCAGAGATTCCGCAGAATATGCTGAACACGTGTTTTTGTATGCGCACTGTTCCAGGGAAATAGAGAAGTGCTTGCTGGAGCAATCGATCAATTTGATATTACCCCAGAGAACATAGTTAAAGTGATGCTATCATCCCCAGAAGGATGGAGTGCTGTAGCAAATTGTGCAACAACAACGATTAAGGAGTTGCGACGGTTGGAACGCCAACGTCGCCAAGCAAGGTAACTCGCACCCTTCAGTTGCGTGGGAGATGTGATCGTACAGTTAGTACAGACTCCTTCCCTTTCGAAGTAATACCTAGCGGTCTTTCCGGGGGGAAGGATGCAGGAGGTGGTTTTAGTGAGTAGGAGTCTCACACCGTTGTGGTGGATAGCTACGTTATCCCATACATCGTCTATGATGGATTTCCACCTTTGTTAAAAATAAAAAAATAAACACATCCATACATACAAACACAGACAATCAAAGACACACACAAACACAATCACTTTTATCCTAATTACAAAATCTCGCATAAAATTTTCACCGTAAATATATGAAATCGCGCGATTTCATATATTTACGGAGAAAATTTTATGCGAGATTTTGTAATTAGGAGAAAAGTGATTGTGTTTGTGTGTGTCTTTGATTGTCTTTGATTGTCTTTGTTTGTGTATGGATGTGCGTGTGTGTGCGTGTGTGTGTGTGTGTATGTTCGATTACGTATATGTGTGTATATGTAGGTGTGTGTGTGTGTGTGTGTGTGTGTGTGTGTGTGTGTGTGTGTGTGTGTGTGTGTGTGTGTGTGTGTGTGTGTGTGTGTGTGTGTATGAATATTTGTGTGTGTCTGTCTGTGTGTGTGTGTGTGTGTGTGTGTGTGTGTGTGTGTGTGTGTGTTTGTGTGTGTGTGTGTGTGTGTGTGTGTGTGTGTGTGTGTGTGTGTGTGTATGTGTGTGTGTATGTATGTGGTATATGTGGGTGTGTGTGTGTGCACGTGTTCACAAATGTCGCTGCCCTCCCAAACAACACAATTACTCGAAAGGTGGTTTTGGGAGATTTTGTAATTAGTAGATTTTAAAGAAAATAGGAGATTTTGTAGCTGAGATTATGAAATGAGGGATTACGTACCGAGCCCGGCAATCGAAAACAAAAGTAACGGAGGAACAAACGGAGACTGGCGTCGTAGTATATTGCTATTTAGATCAGCCGGATTCATACAGACACCGAGCAAATGCATCGATATTATTATGTTCACCCTTAACATCCTTCAACTGTTTTGAGGCTATTTCACGGCTATTTTCACAGTAATTTTTCACCTACAGTGTCTGATATAATCTCAATAATCATTTTGTCTCGGAATAGAGTATCACCCAAATTATCGTACTCACAACGTATTGCTTGAGCAACGTTTACTGAATTTTATCAGTTTAAATTTCTTAACCCGCATAGTTACTGAATGCCATTTAAATATTTCTATCCAATTCTTCCAGTCTCTAGAAATATTTTCATTTAAAATTACTGGCTGTATGCTGCACATCGATACACTATTCGGGTTGGTGGTCATGTTGAAATTTTCTAGATTTTAATCACTTGAAATATTTTTTCACAATAATTATGGTTTAGTCAATACTATTTTCTCGACCAAATACTTTTGCGCTACCTATAACAGCATTAGTTTATTAATTGATAAATTATCTGACACCATTACAATAAAAATATTAGTAATGTGAATTTCGATTGACCAAATTGAATTGCACTCAGTGCAAAAAGTGTAATATTTTTACCCTGGAAATATTCGATTGACCAAAAAAAATTGCACTGACAGCTACACCAGTGCAATTTCGACTACTCCAGTTATTTTGGTAGTTTTACCCCTCTTTTTATACATGCAGTAAACAGTAATGTCATTGTGCTGTCATTTTCGATTTGACTTGCCGTTTTTTAATTTCAATTGTGTGCTTTAAAAATTTGTGAATTATAATGGAAGAAATTTTAAACGAACTGTTTTTCTCATCATCGTGTTCGTCGTCAACCAATACAAGTGTTTCATCTTCATCTTCAGACGATGAAGAATTTCTGGAATTACAAAAAATACTGTTTCACAGGGAAAACAAACATCGCGTGAACAATTTCGTCACTGATGTTGCTTATAAATATTCAGAAATTGAAGTAAGTTGTAAAATTAATATATTTTTAAAAAACTTAGGTATATTTACATTTATCTTGTTACAGTTTTGTCAAAATTTTCGTCTGTCTAGAGTAACTGCTGAAAAGTTGACAATAAACCTGTTTAAAAATTTTAAATTCTTCAAAACGAAAAAGTGCGAAGACCGAAAGGAAGTACCAGCAGAGGCACAAGTGCTAGCTTTCTTATGGTAAGCAATAATTAAGTTTGATTTTATTGAAATCTTACTTAAAACTGTATTTTCAGGTTTGCCAGGAATAAGGATACGTATCGCGGAGTGGCTAACCTTTTTAATCTATCACGGCGTATATTAAATTTCCTGCAACAGAGAAAGAAAAAAAATTTAAAAGCTCAAGCGTTTTCACAGGTTCGTTTGAATAGGGCGCCCAGTAGAATGCGTATACGAAGTCATTAAAATAGAGACTACAACGATAAAAGTTTTCAAACTTGCTTGTACATTCTACATTTATGTAACTTCACCAACAAACTTTACTCTGTAAAACAAATATTGTCACAACGTAGACAATGTGAAACGATGTTCAGCAGAAGGAAGCCTTTGGAACTGGACTGACTTCAATAGCGTTCAAAAAATAATAGAATATAGAAACCTATGAACATTTACTCACTTAGCTGGTTTAATTATAGTCGCCGATGTCGAACATGATGTAATAACATCATACAATGACTCAGAGGTTTTCAAGTCATATTTTCAAAATCCTAAGAAATCGAAAAAAAATATCGCAATTTTATCACAACTCAAAGATAAGCCCCATTACCATACAAAAAACACGATAAAACTCGAAAATCATGAATAATCCTCAAATTGTTGAAAAACTTAAGAAATTTAGAATGAACCGCGGAATAATCTCGATTAACCCATAAAAATTTGAATAATCTCTGTGTTATATGAATCTCGGTTGATCTCGAACATGTTCAATTATGCCGAAAAATCTGGATATTGCTTTATAAATATCGGGGCATCAATATCCATGGACCCTTCTGCGACTGCGCGTGCTGTGGCTACCTAGTTAAGCCGCTGCATTCAAGTCGGTTCTTTATTTTTTCTACGTTAGTAATATACAATTTAAATATGAATAATCATGACGATGTTCCACTTTTACACTTTTAGCGATTTATTTAGTCCGAAAAATTGAATTTTGAAATGGGTCTGTCAGTCTGTTTCTTTGTCTATTTATCGCCCTGCGTGTGTCCTCTCTATACAGCTTGAATGGTTTAACTGAACCAATGAACTTAATCTTCATATTTAAAAATTTTTATAAGTTAAAGAAGTACAGTACGAGGAGTTAAAGACAATTTTTGTGAAAATCGGCCAACCGGAAGTGGCAGCTTCTGCAGAGCAGACACTTAATTATGCAGATATTCTTTTTTTTTTTTTTTTTTGAAAATAATTCTGTTTAATTATTTCATTTTTAATTACAATCTAGTCCAAGACTAATAAGCAATTTTATTCTAACTTAAATTACTACATTTTACTGAAATTTAAGGGTTCATCCATCGATGTACTCCTTAGTTTTGATATTTATGATTTGATCGCGCTTTTGTCGTGCGCTAGATAAAGATTTATTTTAACTGATTTACACTAACTCAAAAGGCTTTACTCTTTTGAGCCTTCTAACTAAATCCGTATTATCCAGTAGCTGGTTGGCCTCTATGTTGACATGGTGAAGTAGCCGTTGTTCATGACTTCTAGCAAATTTCATAATTTCGGTTTTGATGAGTTCTATGCCCAGATCTTTGTGGATGTCGCTATTTCTGACAAACCATGGTGCGTTGACGATGCTTCTTAGCACTTTGTTTTGGAATCGTTGGATAATATCCATGTTGCTCTGCTTGGTACATCCCCACAGCTGTATACCATAAGTCCAAACAGGCTTCAATATATGCTTATAAAGCAGCAGTTTATTAGGGATTGATAAATGAGAGTTTCTTCCCAGTAACCAATACATTTTTTTGTATTTTAATTCCAACTCGCCTCTTTTCTTTTTTACATGAGCTTTCCAGCGAAGTTTAGCGTCTAACGTCATACCAAGATATTTGGCAGTGTTTGCATGTGGTATTTCTTGATTATTTAAATATACTGGTTTATGAACTAATCTCTTGTTCGTAAAGTCAACATGTACAGATTTAGTTTCATTTAGTTTTATGCGCCATTTTTTTGTCCAATTGTGTACTTGCTCTATGGCGTTTTGTAATTGCTCTGCTGTATCTGAGTTGTTGTCACCTACTGCCATGATAGCTGTGTCATCGGCGAAAGTGGCTATCATGTTGTTTTGTGGGATTGGGACATTTCGGGTGTATAGTAAATACAGAAGTGGCCCAAGTACACTTCCTTGTGGAACTCCTGCTTTTATTCCCTTAAGCTCTGAATATTCATCTTCTTGCTTAAGCCTGAAATATCTTTCCGTTATATATGATTCCAGTATTATGCTGTACTGTTTCGGTAGGATTAATTTGAGTTTGTAGATTAATCCTTCGTGCCAAACTTTATCAAAGGCCTGCGCTACATCAAGGAATACTGCTGAACAAACTTTTTTCTCTTCTAAAGTCTTCTCAATAATATTGGTTATTCTATGCACTTGATCGATAGTTGAGTGCTCACTGCGAAAACCAAATTGGTGATTCGGAATTAGATTATTTTTTTCAGTTATTAGTTTAAGCCTTTTTAATAGTAGCTTTTCAAAGAGTTTGGACATTATCGGCAACAACGATATAGGCCTATATGATGTTATTAGATGTGGCGGTTTTCCTGGTTTGGGAATCATGATGACCTCAGCCACTTTCCAAAGTTTGGGTACATATTTTAACCTAAATGCGGCGTTTATGATATTAGTAACCTTTACCGTAGCTTTTCCCGGTAGCTGCTTTATTATTTCTCCGGTATTCAGGTCAAACCCTGGTGCTTTCTTTAAGTTTAAATTGTTTTTAATTTCATTTGCTACTTCAGTAGTCGATGTAGGGGTGACATCTTCGAGAATTTGTGTTATGTTTTCATCCAATATTTCTCGTAATTGACATTCATGAGGTTGAAATATATTTTCAAGATGATTGGCAAAACCTTCAGCTTTTTCTTTGTTTTTCCTTGCCCATGTTCCATCCATTTTCCTGATAGGATGGATCGGAATTATTGGCCTTTTCAGAATTTTAGTTGCTTTCCAAAGCGAATAATCCGTATTACTATCATTCGTTAACTTACTTAAGTAGAAATTAACTGACTCATTTTTTAATTTCTGAATTTCTCTTGTTAATTGTTGAGTAAGATTATTTAGTCTTTTTTTGTCCTGTGGAGCTCTAGTTTGGTGCCATTTTTTTCTGGATTTGCGTTTATCCCTAAGGAGATTTCTAATTTCTATTGGATAGTTATTTCCTTTTAGCCTTGATTTGATTTCTGGAGTACTTTCCCATGCTGATTGTTGAATATCTGTAATGAACTTTTCTACTTCTATGTCCAGTTGATCCATAGTTTTTAAAGGAACTTTCAAAAGTATTCTTTGTTCCAGGTGTACTTTGAAACTTTCCCAGTTCGTATATTTGTTGGTTAATACTGGATTATTCCCTTTTTGGATGATATACTCGCTTAGAGTTAGGACTATTGGAGAATGATCTGAGCTCATATCTTGGCTTTCTTCAACTTTCATAAAATTATTAGAAATATTTTTGGTTATAAAAAAATCGATCAGGTCAGGTATTTTCCCTGGGTCAGTTGGCCAATATGTTGGTTTACCTGTTGAAATGGATTCACATCCATTTTCTTTGATGGCAATCAATAATTCTTTTCCTTTAGTGGTAGTTAATCTAGAACCCCAGTGAGTATTCTTCGCATTGAAGTCACCACCTATTATGAACCTTTTTCCCAGACGCTTAAAGAACTCTGAGTATTGTTTGCTTTTAATTGAATGTCTTGGTGGACAGTATAATCCTGCCACAACAATAGGAAAGTTTTCCGTTTTTATATAAACCACTGTGGCCTGAATTTCTTCTTTTCCGTACTTTGCTTCTTCAAAATGTTGGATATTTTTTTTAATGATGACTGCACTTCCTCCTCTGGCTGAATTATCTGGATGAATAGTGTGATATATGCAATAGCCTTTAAATGTTATGTAGGATTGCTTAGTAAAATGTGTTTCCGAAATAAGACACACATCTATATTCTCAATGTCGAGGACTGCTTGTAGTTCTTGCTGATGCCGGAGCAAACCATTAGCATTCCATGACATGATTTTCATTGTGTTGTTCATTTTTGTGTTGATTTAGGTCTGGCTCCCAATGCTCTATCTTCCAATTTTTGTAGCCTCTCATCAAATTTTGTTAATTTCATGAGAATATCTTGTAATGTTTGACTGATGTCTACATCTTTAGATTTTCATCCTCGATAGTTAGCAGGATGACCTTGTCCACAGTGTACACATTTAAGTTGAGCTTGTGGATTGTCGCATTTTCCAGTTAGGTGGTGTCCGGCACATTTAACACACCTTGGAAGTTTGCCACAATATCTTTGCGTATGTCCATATGCCTGACACTTTTGGCATTGCGGAATTAGTTTAGACTTCCTAAGTGGTTGAATTTCCACTTTGCAACCCAATAAACTAGTGATCTTATATATTTTAGTTATATTTTCGTCACAACTGAATGTTAGTACAAACATGTCTAGCTTCTTTTTATTTCTCCAGCTAACTTTGTTCGTTACGCTGATTATTTTAAATTCTTTCGATGATAATTCTTCTTTAATTCGTTCTGGGCTACATGTATGATGTAAGTTCCTTGCCATAACTCTGATTGGCCTTTCTTGTTTATTTTCATACGTGTGAAAGATAAATGAGCCTTCGGTCAAAGTTTTCACTACGTTTCTATATGCATCGACGCTATTTACGTTGATGCTTATTTTATTTTGATTCATCAATTTAGTGATGAATGATTCTTCTGAAACACTCGCCTTAATTATATCATAGCAAACGTGATAATTTTTAACATCATCTACTATGATCGGTGGTGGGGGAGGTGTTTTTTTATCTGTTTTGATATTTGTCTCAACCTTTTGAGGCTGAGTGTTTTGATCCAGAGTTTGTGGTTTTTGTGGTGGTGACGGTGTATTATTTAACCTTCTCTTTTTACTTTTTCTAGACTTAGCACGAATCCATTCTGTTTCTTTAGCTAAGTCTTCCTCATCGGTTTGATATTCAACGTTTTTATTAACATTAGAATTGGTGTTTTGTTTCTGTATTATTGATGATTCGGTTGGACATTTAACATTGTTGGCGTTAAGTTCGGTATTCTGGTTCTGCTTCATTGATGGCTTAGCTTGAGTTTCGTTCTGCTTTAATTGCATCATTTCTTTTTTTAGTTCGTCAATTTGTTGTTGTAAATTGAGAATAATAATGCTTTGCTGATTTTTCTCATCAGTTACTTTTTGCCATTGTTTGTATAACGTTAGCTCTTTTTCTGAAGTACCACTTTCAAGAATAGATGTTTCACCATAGTTATATGAGGTTGTTATACTTGCTTGTTGGGGTGCTGCTGTTGCGCCCTTATTATTTTGGTATCGTTCCATGTTAAAATTTTCAGATGAGAAATTAAAAGTTTTCTCAGGAGATCTAGCAACGTTTCCTCCCTTGTGGAACGGGCTGTTTACTATTTCCATATTTTTGTTTTTTTGTGTATGCAAGGATCGGCCCTCCCCAGAATCCTTAGGGCCAGTCTCATCAGAGAGTGGATTGCCCAATATTTCTATTGGTTTACCACCTGGGGTATTTTTTCCTTCTGTTTTATTCATTGCATATTGTATATTTATAGTGTAATCCACTCGCCTCTAGTATTTAGCCGATTTTAAAATCGTTGCCCGGGTGTCACCACGAGGAGGTATACTAGACACATTTGGTGGCCTCTACATAGTTGCAGAGCTGGAATATAGTTCACGAAAGTCGTGGCTATAAACGGTCAACTCCTACCCTATTGAAGCGCACCCCCAACACCCATGCAGATATTTAAAAAAAAAAAGATACGCCACCCAATACTCACCCGCTTGTGGAGAATTAATTCGTCAATTAATTAGTCATCCGCACTTTTGTCACTTAGATTAAATTAAAACTCCGACTATATAACTAAGGTCCGAAATGTAACCCTTTTAACCAAATTTAACCGATCAATTGATAATATGCCCTTGATGCGACCAGAACTGCTCTCCCTCTCTCTCTCGACACCTTGCACCAGATATCGATCATTCCCAAATTTGACAATTTTGTAGGGTCCTCGATATTCGCACACCACTTTTCGGCCCTCCCTCGTTGCATTTGTTCCCCCTTCATCATTACTAAGTCCCTAGCATGTTACTTCGGAGCTGATCGACGAGTTTTGTTAAATTGCTTCGATATGACCTCTGTTTCTCTTTCGTTCCACTCCATTCCATTCCTTAGTGTTGCTGATTTCGACAATAAACTGATTTCGGTTTAACTGTCTTCCTGCGTCCCACTCTCCAAAGAAGTTCTCTACCAAACCGGTGATGTTGCTTTGGTTTACTCTTTCGAGCTATACCACCAATTGTACCATGATATTTTGAAGAAAACAGAGACCTTATCCACCTAAATGTTCGAAAATAAATTTCTAATTAAATTAAAACGATATCTTTATATAAAGAACCCACACACCCGCACGTACGCGAAGAAGGTCATGATACGTTCATACCTCAACCTTTATAAGAAATAATCTACGAATTGTATGATTCTCTCTCTCTTTTGAGCGCGGCTTTATTTTGTTTTTCCGTTCCAAAAGAAGCTTTGTTTTTATTCAAAATGATTTGTCAGTTTTGTACGTATTTCGAGATGATAACAAAAATTGAACATGATAACGAAATTGATTCTCATAATTTTATGTTTGCAACCATGACATGACGAAATTGATATTTTTGATAATCACTAGTAAGCTATAGCAATCATTTTGAAATGTCATTGTTTTCACATTATCAGATAAGGTAACCGGTGTTTTGATACGCATACGAAAGTTTTAATACATTTTGATGATAAAATTTGCCTTTATAATCAGAGACAATGCGTTGTCTGTTACTAGTTATTTACAAATTTTCGCAAGTGATAAACTATTATTTAAGCAATGACAATAAATTTATTAATTGGGATTATAACAATATTGGGCCTAGCCTATGCATATGTCCGCAGAAAGTATTCATACTGGGCGGATCGTGGTATACCGTCGCCAAAACCTAATTTCCCCATGGGACATTTCCAAGGAATGGGAGTGACACGGAGTTTGGCTGAAATCACTAAGACTCTATATGATGCGTGGAAAGTGAAAAGTCAATTTATTGGAATATATTTGTTCACCAAACCATTAGTTTTGGTCACCGATCCAGATTTAGTGAAAAATGTGCTAGTTCGTGATTTTGATAATTTTCGTAACCGTGGAATTTATTACAATGAAGAAGATGATCCGCTGTCGGCTCATTTGTTTGCAATTGAGGACAAGTCGTGGAAAGATTTGCGGATACGATTAACACCAACATTTACTAGTGGCAAAATGAAAATGATGTTTAAAACCGTTTTGGATACTGCTAATCTAATGGTTGATTATATTAAACCAATCGCTGGCCGAGGTGAATTTTTTGACATCAAAGACATGGTATCTCGCTATTCGACAGATGTAATCGGTTCATGTGCATTCGGCATCGAATGCAATAGCATTAAAGATCCAGAAGCTGAATTCCGTGTACATGGTCGGGAAGTTTTCAACCCAGGTGCATTTCAACAGTATAAACAATTTTTTGGATTTGCTTTCCCTTGGTTGGCAAAAAAAATAGGACTGCTTGTCACCCAAAAAAAAGTCAGTGATTTCTTTATCGGAGCTGTGAATGCAACGGTCATTCACCGCAAAACGAATAATGTCGAACGTAAAGATTTCATGCATCTTTTATTGGAAATCCAAAAGAAGCATCAAAGTGATTCGGATAAATTTTCCGACCTTGATATTGCGGCCCAAGCATTTTTATTCTTCCTTGCTGGCTTTGAAACATCTGGATCAACTATGACGTTTGCTTTATATGAATTGGCAAAGCATCCAGATTTACAAGAACGCCTTCGCAACGAAATCAATGAAGTGCTCAAGAAACATAATGACGAAATTTCATATGAGGCCATAAATGATATGCCATATTTACAAAAGGTAATTGATGAAACTCTGCGAAAATATCCGGCCGTTGATAATTTATTGAGAAAAGCTGAACGTGATTATTTGGTACCTGGTTCTAAACATGTCATCGAAAAGGGTATTATGCTATTCATTCCAGTGTTTGGTTTACATCGGGACCCAGAAATATATCCAAATCCCGATAAATTTGATCCGGAGCGATTCACCGAAGAGAACAAAGCAAAACGTCATCCATTTGCGTATTTACCTTTTGGCGAGGGGCCACGTAATTGCATTGGGCTACGGTTCGGTGTGATGCAAACTCGATTGGGACTCATCTCAATTGTACGTAATTTCCAGGTTTTACCAACTGCCAGTACACCACAAACGTTAACATTCGCTAAATCTACACCAGTTTTAACAGCCGATAAGCCTATAATGCTCGAACTTAAACCATTGCAATAGTAGATAACTAGAAATAAATAATTTTATTTGTACAAAAAATGTAAATTGTTTTGCTTTTATTGATTAAGGCAACTTTATTTGGAATTCGCTTCTTCTGATTCTTAAGTAATACTTTATCACTTTCGAAAATTTCTAAATAACTAGCACCAGGCAACACATTGTGTCTGATTATAAATAGGCAATGTTTATCAGCATAATGTATTAAAACATTCATATGCTTATCAAAACACCGTTTACCTTATCTGAAAATATGAAAACAATGACACTTCAAAAAACACTTTACTACATATAGCTTACTAGCGATTATTAAAAATATCAATTTCGTCATATCATGGTTGCAAACAGTAAATTGTAAGTATAATTTCGGGATCAAGTTCAATTTTTGTTATCATCTCTAAATATGTACAAAATGACAAATCATTTTTAATAAAAACAAAGTTCTTTTCTAACGGAAAAGAGAGCAGAGAAACCAGATAAAGAAATTTGGGTGAAAATATTAAATTCCGCTGAAGAGTTTATCTTTAACGGCGATCTAGATATGTTGAGGTATGACCGAATCATGAGTTTCTTTTACGAGCGGGTCCGAAATAGATAATGTCTAGGTCTTGCAATGCAACACGCAACACTCCAAAGGAAAAGGTAGACAATTAAGAGAACCGTGTGAAAGAATGGAAATGACAAGATACGGAATTCAAAAACCAGGTGGAAAGCACCGTTATTAACTTTACTTCAAGAAAAAAGAACCAATTTCTGAACTAGATTCTATCGGTAATGTTGTCTAGTAGAATAGAGATAGGTATAAAGACTGCATAGCGACCACATTCCTCCCTTTTCGTTGTTAACCCAAGAATAAATCTGTTGACGAGATTATAAATCTGTAAACCGGAAATTGAAAATAGGTCTATATAGACAGCAATTATGTCAGTCATTGTTATATGTCCTGCTCCTGACTCTGATAAAGGGGGCATTCTGAGTTGGGGATTTAAATGTACCTCTAAACAAAAGTTCCTTTAACATTTCTGGCTACAAAAGTAGATTGATGAGTTTCCTCCTAGGTCAGTTATTAACAATATCCTTAGTCATGTTGTCTGAAGCTTCAATAATATTAGCACCGTTATAAATTCCATTATTTTTCACTGAATATCACAATTTTGTCTTTTCAACTCTTTACTTCAAGGCAAATTTGTCAGACACAAATTGAACAAAAAAGTTATTGACTTTAAAAAAGTGGACTTGTATTTTGTTGATTTTCTTGAGGCTACGAATTGTGATATTACTGATCCGGAGGGAACTTTTAAACTAATGATTGATAAGTATAATCAGTTAATTGACAAATTCATTATGATTAGGAATGTTGTTTCTAAATTGAAGACTAACTCATGTCCTTGGATTACATGCAACTTGTGGAAACTCATGGCAAAACACAATGACACATTAAAGAAAGATCAGTTAGAACCACGTAACGGGGATATTCATAATCTACTTATGGAAAATAAAGTCTGCGAATTCTTATGGAAAGAAACCGTTTTCTGTTTCTAAATAGAAATAATTATAAATCCGACATCAGATTCAATATTTTTAACCCCCACTAACCCCTGTGCAAATTTGTAATATTGTTTGTTTTTTAGATAGTGGTTAAATGTGGTGGGCCAGATAATATTCGTATTCTGGTTTTCAAGCGGAATATCACCTTCTTCTCAGAAATTATAGCGAAATTAACAAACACAATTCTTGAAAATGGTAAATATCATTCTAAAAATTGTCAAAGTTGTTCCAGTATTTAAAGAAGGTGACCAAGGAGCAGATCGCAAAATAAGTACAGATTTTGTTGGTATCATTTTAAGTTCGGCGCTAGAGCACAAAAATGCATTAAGCCGTGCGAAATCACAGCCAACAACATGGTAGCCACAAACTCTAACCCTTTAAACGCCTAGATTCGATTTTCCATGCGGCTGATAATCGAAATTATACAAATCGCCGCCTTTTATTAGATATCAGAAGAACAACCTCCTTTTTTTGTGGATACTGTGGCTGATCTTTCTGTGATTCCAGTCACATATTTCCGTGGAAATTAATCTCTCGATCCAGTGTTGCCTCTTTCCGCAGCGAATGGCAAAACCTTTAATACTTATGGAACCCAGTTACTTTTGGTCGATATCGGGCTAAGGCGTACCTTTACCCACCCACCCATTCGTGCTCGCATCGGTTAACCGACCAATTATTATTATTATTATTATTATTATAATAATAACCGACCAATAATCGGTGCTGATTTTTTTACGAAATTCGGTTTACTTGTTGACATGAGAGGAAGACGAATCATTAACCCGGCCACGAAATTAACTGTCAACGCAATGACAATTGCCGTTAACACTCCCACGCCAAAACATTTAGTTGTTGAGAATGGCTACGGAAAAATACTAGAGAATTCCCGTCCCTTACCGAATCACCCAATTACAATATCCCAGTCAAGCATAACGTGGTTCATCAAATTAATACGAACGGCCAACTCCCTTATGCGAAACCCCGTCGGTCGGATCCCACTTAACATAAGGCAGCGTACAACGAATTTCAACATATGGTTGAATTAGGCATATGTGAACCGTTGTATTCTCCGGTTTCTTCTCCACTCCACATGGTTCCAAAGAGAGACAACACCGATTGGCGTCCACGTGGGGATTACCATCGACTAAACGCAATTACGGAACCGGATCGTTATCCAATACCGCATATTCATATTTTTTTAGTGCATCTGAACTGACTCTGATTTTATTTTCGTTTACAATGACGACATTTTGGTTGCAAGTACAACAGAGAAGGAACATAAATCTCATTTACGACGAGTATTACAACGACTTGCCAAGTACGATGTCAAAATAAAGTGTGTTTTCGGCGTTCCACATTTAGAATTCCTCAGCAACCACATATCTAAAGATGACATAAAATCTTCGCCAGATCACGTATAGCCATAACTCAGTTCCCTCAACCTACCTCAATTAAATCTATTCAGAAATTCGTCGGAATGGTGAATTATTATCACCGCTTTATTCCATGTTTAGCCGAATTTCTACAACCAATTCACGCGCACTTGGCAACCTTGTCAAAAAGACCAAAAACAGCCAAAAACTACTTCTGGCCGGATGAATGTAAAGAAGCATTCATCAAAGTCAAAAGCGCGCTTGCCAATGCAACATTATTGGCACATCCCATTGAAAATACACCTTTCAACATAACATGGGACGCATCGAACATTGCCGTAGCAGCAGCGTTGCAACAGTTCAATAAAGGTAGGTGGGAACCATTAGCGTTCTTTTCAAAGAAACTCACAACAACTGAAATCAAGTATTCCACCTTCGACTTCAGATATTTCGTAAAAGGTCGAACATTCCCAATCTACATAGACCATAAACCCTTGATTAACGCTGTACACTCAAAAACAGAACGTAGTCCGCGGCAGATTCGCCATTTGGATTTTATATCCCAATTCACGACTGACGTCATACACATTTCCGGTAAGCAAAATGTGGTCGCAGACACTTGGTCACATTCATGTGACCCACAAACTGCCTCTATAAGCAAAATCCCTGATTTACAAAAGATATCAAAATTACAACATACAGGTGACGAACTGAGAGCTCTGATCTATAAATCTCGTCCAACAAGCACCAAGTAAAAACCTCAACTTGTCAATTTCACTAGTCATGAATTATACTGCGAAATCTCCTCTGGTAATCATCGAGTATACATTCCTCAAGCACTACATCGTGTAGTTTTCAATTCACTGCACGGCATTTCACATCCAGGAATCCGCGCATCGCGAAAACTTCTTTCTACGCGTTATTTGACCCAATATGAATTTTGACATAAAAAAATGGGTAACAAACTGTTTGTCATGCCAGAAATCTAAAATACATCAACATACAAAATCACAGCATGACAAAATAAGTCTTCCTGCAACACGCTTCCAACACATTCACATGGATATAGTCGGACCGCTTCCACCATCAGAAGGCAACCAGTATTTGTTAACGATCGTCGACAGGTACACCCGTTGGCTGGAGGCATACCCTATTCCAGATATGACCGGTGCAACCATTGCTAAGACATTCATCGAGCAGTATATATCAAGGTTTGGCGTCCCCCAGCCAATTTGAGTCTAAACTCTACACTGAACTAACAAAAATACTAGGTTCCACAGGATTCGGACTATAACCTACCATCCGCAAGCAAACGGTACGATGGAGCGCTTCCATAGAACTGTAAATACTTCACTTAGAGCTCGGGGTAACACCAAAAATTGGAGCTCTGAGTTACCCATTATTTTGCTGTGCATAAGAGCAAGTGTCAAAAAGACCTCAAATGCAGCCCAGCGGACCTAGTTTATGGCCAAAGCATCAGGCTACCTGGCGATATATTTTCAGGCCCAAATTCTCAACCCCCTCCATCGCATAACGACTTTTTACAACAGCTTCGCACACAGATGCAAAATTTAATCCCAGTCGAGTTTCGCAAATCGACAGATACCAAACTTTTCATCCCGAAAAATTTAGATAATTGCGAGTTCGTATTTGTTGGTGTGAGCAGAACACGAGCAAGCCTTACTTCACCTTACGAAGGGCCTTACATAGTTCTTCGTAAGCTACGAAAATTCTTCATAATTGATACTAACATCAATCATTGAATATTCGTCCAAAATATAATAGAACTTTAAAGCTTAATCGCGTGGGAAACTTAATGCGAGGAGGGTAATGTAGCGGCCCTGTTCATTCACGTCCTTGAGGCCATGTATGCTTTTGTTGATTGAGCCAGTGAGATTCGGACGAACTGCATCCCCTCGAGGCGCACAGGCAACAGGTCCATTATTTGTGTAGTCCGATTGGAGCCAACGCGCAGTTAGATTGCTTGATTATTTCTTGACGTTTCATGGAAAATTCGATTTTCTTGAAAATCACCTTACTATAATTCAGCAGATTCGGAGCCACAAAACTTCAAAATCTGCAGTTGTGCTCCGATTGAGGTTCTTGATACCTCTAATGATAGGTTTCGAGAGCTTTGGATCAATGGTGCGAATGGTCTGAATCTATTTAACAATTTACAGGAATAGAAGGTAACCTCATGAATTCTACGATAGATTTAGTTAGCGTGGCCAATAGCAAGGCACTACATAGCTCGAGTCGAGGAACAGAAATACTTTTGATTGGTGCAACTCTTGATTTGGCTGCAATTAATCGAACGTTTATATTTGAAAATTCGTCAACTGTTCTACAATAGAGCACCGTACCGTAAGCAGTGCTACTTGCGTCTGCAAATCCATGAAGTTCGCTCGTTGACGGCGTGATATTTATCAAACGAAGAATGTTGATTTTCTCCAATTGCTTTAGATTGCATGGAAACATGGGTATATGAATGCTACTATGGTTACTTGTGGCTGCGATTCATCTCATTCAAGATGCAGGAAGCACAACTGTTGAAATAATGATTTAATTGGAATGATGGCGGGAGCTAGCCATCCAAGCGGCTTATAAATATGGCAGGCTTCGGATATCAAATCGTTCTTTTAACTATCCTTTTGTGTATCCCAGTGAAGAACCAAAATTTTGTGTCCACTTTGTCCATCCAGGTTTACTACCGTCACATCTCGGTAAACACTTGATAATGAAGAAAGTAATTCTTGCGAGTTTTAAGCAAATTTGTGTAGTGGGAAACTTGCTGCGTTTAGAATCTTCGTTATGTTATGTGCCAACGCAATTATTGATGTGCCACTACTCCCGCTTAGAATGCACTGGTAATCGCAATCTCGAGCATCAACTTTTATCTGGCAATACATTCCCGCTATGTTTGCCGTGAATGCTGTCAACAGGGGTTGCACTATTGGCCCCACTAGTGAGAGCTGACCCATCGAATACCACTCTGTTTGGCTTGACTATATGATGGTGAGATAGGTAACAATGTTCAGCTGAGAAGTTGAGTTCCTCTGTGTTGAATTTCTACCATATGGCCAAGTTGCTTATATTCATGCATGAACGATTTGTAGGCAAATCCAAAATCATCTTGACATTGCAGTTTTGAATCGAAGTTTTAAACTTTGTAGCAGCTTGTTGAATTGATTCTAGTACGAGTTGCCACAAATAACTCGTCGCAATATTTTTGTTCAGGTATTAGGACCTCTTGAGATGGAAGCACGTCTAGTTCTCAAAACTTGCGTAACGTTTCATTAATATTGAACTCCATTTGTAAAATTTGTTGATCAAATTTGGAGTCCCCTCCTGAGATAATCTACCCAAAAGCAGTGTTTTGTGCTATTAAGCCGTTGGATCCTGCAATTTGTCCTTTTCGTGTTTGAAGAAATGACTTGTTCCAGAGGATCAGCGATTTCTAATGATTGTAGCTCAGGCCAGGTGTCTATCCCTGCAGCATTTAGTTTAGATGTGTCTAAGTGTTGTTCGACCCTTGGTGATGGTATTCGAAGCTACACCACTGATGGGAATCCAACAGTTGTTACGGGTTAGTTGTAGTTGGTTCACGCACGCTACAAAAATTAGGGTTGCCTCCGATCCTGAGTCTAGCAGCACCCTGCAGTAGTGATTTTTGCCATGTATATCTCTAAACTTTCTAACCTTTACCAAAGCAGTTGGCAACAATGGGTACCTTGCCATCACTGCAGTATTTGTGGGAACCGCTGGTGACTGGTCTAAGGTTGACCTTTCCGAGCAGTCTTCTTTTTTAAGACTAGTTACGTTGGGTGCTTGCAAATAATGGAGCGAGGTATTATGCTTTCGTTGACATGAAGCATTGTCAATTAAATGGACAATTATTTGAAGTATGACCATTAAATAATCAACTGAAACATACCCGAGTCGTGCATTCTATGTGAATGATTTAGATGACATTCCGTATATATACTTTAATTGCCCATTGTTTTCGTCTCTCTATATCAAATTTCTGCAGAATGATTTAGATGAGCCTAGGGTCCCGTTTCTCAGCGTCAGGATTTAGACCCTTCAAGCCTCTAATTATCTCATCAGAAGTGTCGCATAGCTTGCGCACATCAGTACGCGTCCAGTTGAAGTCTTTGAATGATGGGAACTCGTTCTATTTACCCATAAAAAACGGAATCAGTATTCGTGGGAATTTGAATTCATCTTTTAGCATTGCTGCGCAGCTCTGCTCTCGCATTGTATTTCGCTTTAATGTGTTGTGGAGCCTCTCATATTGTTGTTCATTTGTTCCTAGACGGCATTAACCATTAGAATTCGTCCGTGTATTTCTTTCCGCAAGATTGCCTTTGATCAGAAACCACGTTATCCTGTAGAACTTCTAAACATTTGAATAACGCCATTCGCAAGTGACTATACAAAATGGTTCGATTTTACTAAAGCATTCAATAGTTTAATTCATAGAAACAACGCGAACAATATACCATTGCAAAATTTCAGTATCTCCGTAATTCTGTTGAAGGTATACCGCTGCTAATAACACAATAGCTGCGCCTTCGAAAACTGAAAGATAATCTGCAAACATCATCAACAAATGTTTTCAGCAAAAGCCTATTGATGAGCCAACTACTGCACAGCTAAGAATGTTGATCGATATCTTTAACTTAAATTTGAGGTCACTCAATTCATTAGGCAGACCGACTAAACAATGGGATGATCTTGTTGTGGGGATAAGAGACTTTACACTAATGGGATGACAAGGCTCTCACTAATAGATTAGAGACACTGGATGAATTGATTCGGTTTTTAAACAAGCGTTGTGAGACACTCGATTGTATGCTCAACCATTAAGACCACGTCCTAGTTTCGAATCTTCTACTTCAGTTCATTGGCAAACTACACATGCAGCATTCATTTCGTCGAATACTAAACCAAGATTCCAGAGTGAAGTTTATCGGTGTAGACAATTTTTGTCTACTAAGAGGCCAGAGCGTCTTACAGCACAGAATTCCAAATTAAAGATACGAAGAAGCATCTGTGTTGTCGAAAATTACAAATTCTCAGTCACATTCAATAATCGACCTCAAACAATGGCCAATACCTATAACAACATAAAATTAGCTGATACTCAATTTCATAAACCACAACAAATTGGCCTTCTTATCGGAGCTGGTTTATAGTAGAAATTGTTATCTGTGGATCAAATTTCGTTAGCTGACGACAAACCACTTCTCCAAAACACACTACTCGGCTGGATTATAGTTGGAAATTTCGCTTCAGATTCGGATGTCAATTCATTGCGGGTTCCAACTATTAATCAGGATTATCACGTTTCTGATCGTGATGACCTCAATCTAAATTACCAATTCGAGAAATTCTTTCTAATTAAAGATATTAAAGAAGCAAATTCCCTTCCGTTTATGAAACATTCATGTGTGTTAGGGGATTCATTGCAAATGGCAAAAACGGAAGCTAGAATATGCAATGTTCATGGAAGAATATCTCAAATTGAGAAATATGGGGCTTCCACATTACTGTGTCATCAAAGAACACCCCATTTTTGGTGTAATGATCCAGACATCAAGTTATATCGGTTTCCCATTGTAAAATATGGCACTGCCAGTGCTCCGTATTTGGGAACCAAATGTCTTCAAAAGTTAGCCCAAAAGGAAAGGTCAACAACAAGCAAGCGTCTCAGGTAATTAAGAACGATGTATATGTTGACGATCTTCTTACAGGTGCAAACTCTATCCGAAATTCAACAAATCAAATCAGAAGTCATCGAATTGCTAAGCACGGTGGGAATGGAACTTGGAAAGTTCTGCTCTAACAGCGAATATGTTTAGACTGACATACCGCAGGAGCATCAAGAGAAATTTCTACATATTAAGGATAGCGATTATATTAAGACGTTAGATATTTTTTGGAATCCTGTTCAAGATTTCTTCAACATTAACGTGCCCGAAATAACCAATCACCAGCAGACAACGCGACATACAGTACTTTCAGATATCTCGCGCATTTTTGATCCGCTGGGGTTGGCTTCTCCTGTTATCACCATAGCAAAACTTTACATGCAGGAAATGTGGAGCTTGAAGCAACACTGGGATGCGGAATTGTCACAGGAGGATGGTTCCGTTTTATCATCACTTCTTGGTTCTAAGTCAAGAGTGGCACCAAAATCCAGAACAAAATTAACAATTCCAAAGTTGAAGCTGTGTGCTGCTCTTTTAGTAGCCCAATAAGCTAAACAAGTGATTCCAACTTTTAAGATCAATGTTTGCAAAATAGTCTATTGGAGTGACTCAATAATAGTATTGCCTTGATTGGGAATTTCACCTCATAAACTCACCAAATTCGTCTCAAACCGTGTTAGAAGGTTCAACAACTCACAGACGTAGGAGATTGGCACCACATTTCATCATGGCCTATTTAATACGGTTCATCCATAATCCTAAAGCTGGAAAAGCAAGAAAGTATGAAGCGTTAACAACCAGTAAACAAAAACTAAGGATGACAGCCATAATCAAGATTATTCAGATTTCCAGATTTTGTCAAGAGAGAAATATTTTACAAAAAAAAAAACTTTGAATCGAAATTAGATGGCAATTTCGATTCAAAGTTTTTCTAAACTCGATTTCCGTCTTTCAAGATGACAGTAATTTGATCCGAGTAGGAGGTCGCCTTTATCATGCCTACTTGACATATTCTTGCAAGCACCCTCGCCTTTTCCCTTTCACACATTCCTTTACTGTCATAATATTTAAACATTTCCATCATTCTCATTTACCCGCAGGACTTCTTGCCAATAAATGGGAAACGTCTAGTTTAAAAGTGTATCAGAATTGCATTAGATGGTCAAGAATTCATCAACGATAATTTTCGCAATTAATGGGTAACTTACCGTATATGATCGTATAATGGCTGCACCTCCATTTTATAATAATGGCCTTTAAAACGCATTATTGCGACGCAAATATATTTTCTCTGATAATGGCGCCAATAGCACGATTTTATATCAACTATTTACAGACCAATGATTCCACTCTCTTCGGATCCAGCAGATTTACAACCGCTAACGCGCCTGGCCACTTCTTGATAAACAGACCGCTCACTTACATTGCCTAGCCCAATATAGAAGAGGAGAAGATCCCAATACTGAAACGTTGGCGTATTCAACAACAATTGCATCAACATTTTTGGAGTCGTTGGTTTAAAACGTTCGAAAACGTCGCAATCAATGATTTGGTGGTTCTCAAGGATGACAATTTACCACCTCTTAAATGGAAACTAGGTAGCATCATCAATATTCATCCAGGAGCTGATGGATACGTAAGGGTAGCCACTGTTTGAGGACCATATAAGATAGAATTAAACGTTCGATTGCGAAATTATGTCATCTGCCTATGAACGACTTGGAACATCGGTTAAAAGATAAATTCTTTCAACGGGGGGAGAATGTTGCAGCCTTATCAAAGCAATTATTCTGTCATTGAACTCAAGTTTCAGTTTGTATGTACGACTGTGAGTACAGAACGATAATAACTGCTAAAAATCCCCGCTGAAGTTGTTTTTGAATCCCGATTTTTTTTTTCATTTTCCAAAAAAAGCTTGGAAATTATTCAACCTCTAATTGGCTCATCTAAAGAAAGAACATCAACTTGATAGGGGTAAAGTACGCCTTAGCGATGAATATGGCTTGAAACATTTATTTGAAAGTTGAAATGTTTGATTAGTGTAATTTTCAATCATTTCTATTCTCTATTAGACTTCATTAACATACATCAAATATTTGTGTTTAAAACATACGAACAATAAAACTTTTGAGATTGTTTCCTTTGTATCTACTCGAATGTATACAATTGTTCAGCTTAATTACAGTAATAAAGTTAACTACCGTATATACATTTGAAGCTATAAGAAAGCGCTCTAATGCGGTTAAAATAAAATTCATTATACGTAACGTGTTTTTCATCGTTACTGTTTTCACATTCGGAGACAGTCACTAATCATAACAATGGGCAAAGACAATTTTTTCCATCCAACAAAGTTATGGTATCGAATTACGTTTTTCGGGTACCCCTTCACAAGTTTTTGTTGTCTTTTCAAATAAAATTAGTCGGATATAGTATGTAGTCAACCTAAATTAGGAAGACGGTTTTTAATTGATAGGCTGCGAGTAAAGCGCCATATGCAAAATTGCGTGATAAAATCTAGAAAATATTTAGATCTTTGTCACTTGGGTAGGGTAATTTGGTCGGAAAACATTTACTTAACATTTTTCGACATAATCAAAATAATCCTCTGAATGAGGTAACAACAACATGTATACAAACATGTAATGTAAATGTTTCCAATTCACATGAAAATAAAATATCACATTTCACTTATACATTGTTTGTTATATACCTACGAGTATAGGAACAACATATAACATTTAGAATGGATGAAGGGTGGTTAAAAAAAAATACAACAACAAATAATATATTTGATGACTGATTAGGCCAATTCTATAAAATGTATACAAATCATCTTACAAAATCTATTTGATTATTATTTGTATGTATGTACAAGCTTAGGTATACAACAATACAACATAAAGATTTCCTTCAGTTGGTCATTAAAGTGTTTGGTTACATAATATGATAGTTTTGGATTTTGCAATAATAACAATTTACGTTATTTTCCGTAAATAATCCGGAATTGTGTAACAAAGTTTGTGTATTTATGTACTTAGGACGTAATCGCCTTTTTCATGGACATACCGCTTTGTCCATGCTCAATTCACCAAATTTTATTGATTTAAACGATTTAGCGTATACAAATATTTTCTGTTTTTTTGTTGTGAGAAATTATTTTCTCTATAGCGAATTTTATGAAATCGCCATTTTGATTATTTTGTCTACGGATCTTGATAACGGCGTGCACATACAAATAAAATATTGTAGAGCATAAATAAGGCGGTTTGTAATGCAAATAACGTATCAAATAACATCAACTGGTTTTATATAAAAACTAAAATTTGGAATCTGACACAATTGTATACAAAATATACAAAGCAAAACAAAAAGAAACTACATTCAACACAATTAGGTAACTTGAAATTGAAAAAAATGTAACAGATTTTTCGTTTTTAACAGATTAGAATTACAGATATACAACAAAAAAAATGCTCTTTCTCCTCTTGGTATTACTCGTATAATGATATGGCAAATTTTTGGGTCTATTATTTGTCTGTCTAAGTAAAGTAAAGGTAAGTTTTGAATTTCTTTAGATTTTGCACAAAAAAAGAAAAAAAAATTCATCTTGGCTTTATATTGTCTTTCTGTAATTGCACGTTTGTAATTTGAGGTATGAGTATGTACATATTATTTATGACAAGTAACAATCCTATAAAAATGAACAGTTTTTGTCTGTTTAGAATGGATTTTTTTTTGTCTAAAAGTATTTCAAGACGAATGCTCATATTTTTGCAGTCATTATTTACTATGGGTAATTTGAGATTTTATTTATTTTACGGTAACATTTGAATTGTCTAATTAAATAGATGCATGAACTGGTCATGTTATTGATTGATAAAGATCTTGAATTGCATCCAAAACGCATTTACATTTACAAATAACGTAAAGTGCAAGGGATGGTATCTCCAAGATGATTGAACTAAATCTTCAGACTGTGTTACGTTCGAAATGTTGATATTTTATTCCCTTTCAATTAAAAGACTCTTGGCCCGTTGCTATACGGAATGCTCAAATTCATCTGTTGCACTATTTAGCTGATCTAACGTGATAATCGATTTGAGGGAAGGGAGGACACCATGAATCATACACTTACCGCCAAATGGTAATCGTGTAGTACGAAATGCCAGTTAAAATTTCAACTTTGCCAGTTAAAATTTCAACTTTTATTACGTTCCTCTGTAAATCTGCCACTGCTAATCTTGTTCCATTACACAAACCGTTTTTAATAGATAGGCTTCGCATAAGCATTACGATGGAGCCCTTTTTTAATTTTAAAATATGTGGAGGAAGACCAGAAGGATTTAACGAATTCAAAAATTCTGTTGGGAAATTCACTTATAAATTACTGTCATCGGTAGCATCTTCGTTTTTAATGGAATCTACTGAGCAAAAGGACACTTTTTCGGCATTTAAATTGTTCAATACTGTGTCATTTATATGACGAACATCATCATTTTTAGGAAAAAGAATCGCTCTCTGAGATATAGATGCCACATCTCCTGGAGTAAAGTTCCCGACAAACATTTTGTAATTTTTGACCCGCAAAATTGCCTAGGAAATACCGATTACCGTGTCGGGCAATTATGGACAGAATACCTACAAAAGAACGTATTTTGGTGCTCTTTGGGCAGGCCGATTTTACCGATACGGTAATTTTGTAGTACCAGATTACTGTAAAGTATCAGTTTGTATTACGGATCATTTACTTATACTTTAATATTATTTTTACGTGTCGATTTTACTTTACCGTATCGGTATTTTTGTGGTTTTCCATTACTGTAAGAAGTCAACCTTCATTACTGAACTTATACGGAAATCACTAGGAAATTTTACTGGTCGTTTACATGTCGATTTTACTATACCGAATAGGAATTTTTGTGGTTAAATATTACTGTAATAAATCAGTCTTGATTACTAAAAATACACGTTAACGATTTTAGCAATTTTGTTGGTCTAATTTACTTCAACAAATCGTTAATTTTGTGGTCCCAGATTACTGTAAAATATCAGTTTGTATTACTGAACATTTACTTATACTTTAATATTATGTTTACGTGTCGATTTTACTTTACCGAAACGTTATTTTTGTGATTTTACATTACTGTACGAAGTCAAATTTTATTACTGAACTTATACGAAAATCATTTAGAATTTTTACTGGTCAATATTACTTCACCGAATCGGTTATTTTGTGGTTCCGTATTACTGTGAAACGTAAGTGTGTATTACTGAACGTTTACATGTCGATTTTACATTACTGAATAGGAATTTTTGTGGTTAAATATTACTGTAAAAAGTCAGTCTTGATTACTAAACATATACATTAACGATTTTAGCATTTTTGTTGATCTAATTTACTTCACGAAATCGTTAATTTTGTGGTCCCAGATTACGGTAAAATATCAGGTTGTATTACTGAACATTTACGTATACTTTAATATTATTTTTACGTGTCGATTTTACTTTACCGAATCGTTATTTTTGTCGTTTCCCATTACTGTACGAAGTCAGTCTTTACTATTAAATGTATACGGAAGTCATTTAGAAATTTTTCTGGTCAAAATTACTTCATCGAATCGGTACTTTTGTGGTTCCATGTTACTGTGAATATGAGTGTGGTTACTGAACTTTTAGATGTCCGTTTTACTTTACCGAATAGGAATTTTTGTGGCTTTATATTACTGTAAAAAGTTAGTCTTGATTACTGAACATATACATATACGTTTTAAGTATTTTTGTTGGTCTAATTTACTTCACCAAATCGTTAATTTTGTGGTCCCAGGTTACGGTAAAATATCAATTTGTGATACTGAATGTTTACGTATACTTTCCTATGATTTTCACCTGTCGATTTTACTTTTGTCGAATCGTTATTTTTGTGGTTTTACATTACTGCCATTATATTTACTGAACGTATACGTAAATGATTCATAAATTCAACTGGTCACACACAATAATTCACCGAATCAGTAATTTAGTGATTCCATATTACTGTGAAACGCCACGATGACTGTATTTTAACTTTGACAAATCAGTAAATTTGTGGTTTTATATTACAGTAAAATATTAGACTATATTACTGAACTCATATGTAAACCATTAGATGGTATAATTTACTTTAAAAAATATGTCATTTTGTTCTAGATACATATTACTGCAAAGTGTAAGATTTCTGGATTCATATTCGATGGGGCATATCATTCCTTTATTCTAATTATATTGGTAGCAATAAAAAAGTAAAATTATGTTTTTAAAATAAAGAATTTTATTAATTATAATAAATTATTTTTTGTTGATTTTTAACTCTACATATTAACATGTTTTTTTAATTTCTAATGTAAAAATTTCTCATTTATTTAAATTATTTAATTAATTTATTTATTTTGTATAAATCATTTTAGTTATTAATGTACCAAGGGCATTATAATGATAATAATGCCTGAAGAGTGAAAGAATCTAGCCAGAGGGCCGCTATATATATAATATTTATTATTACCTAAAACACACTATATCATTCATTCGAATATACTTCAGCGTTGCATCGGAAAACTGGAGTTCCTTCGTCATTTACATTCTCTAAAAATACAAATAATAAAATGTATAATTAAATATATTAATATAAATTGAATTATGTGTTCCGAATTTACCTGATAAAATCGTAATTTCGCTCAACGTCTCATTAATTTGTACATCAACTCAATTTTTTTTGTTGTTTATGACTGACTTTGGTATTTGTTACGAAATTTTGGGTAGGAGTTTCGTTTGTTGTGGTTAGTTTTCTTCGCATTCAGTGTCCATAAAGTTATTGAAGTTATAGGATTTAGTATTTTTTTTTAAAACAGCTGTTTTCTCAAATTCATAATTAATATGCTCCATGTAAACTTCTTCTGCAGTAATTGCCTCATCTCATGGTTCTGAAAAATTATTGTTGCACAAAATAAAAATAGGAAAATAACTTAAACAAGCTAAAATACTTATGGACATCATTTTTTACCATTTTATAGCTATGGGCTACCCAATCCGATCCCACACCTTTATTATTTTTGAATGCCTTGGCGTAATGTTTGGGCCATATTAAATTGGAATTGATGAGCCATTTCGTACACACCGCAACAACACATATTCCTTAATTGCACTGAGTTTGGCAGTTTTACAATGCAATACATTATTCTACCTAAATAGTAAAACAATTCCATTAGAATATTAAACACATTCATAAAATAGAGTTATCTAAAATAACTAATAAGGAGAGCTAGTAACAAAATAATTATATTATTATCACTTCGTAAAAATAAAAAAATGTAAAATCATTCGGCAATTATCCGAAATACCGTAACACAATATTATTAATTAAACAATATTAATATATATATATATATATATATATATATATATATATATATATATATATATATATATATATATATATATATATATATATATATATATATATATATATATATAATATATATTGTATTATATTATATTATATTACAATATATTATATATGTCTATGCAAATGTATAATTTGTTACACGTTTATTAGGTTAACATAGAAGCTGGAACTAAAAAGTTTCCTAAGTAATAATTAGCAAATAAAAATAATTAATTAAGCATATAATAGACAAACATCCGGATGTTCTAACTAATTGGTACAAAGGAACTAAAAAAACGATTAAAGAAATCAATGGCTTACATGTCTTTGCTATGTCGTAATGGTAAAAATACTTTATATCCATATTCCGGGCACTCCATATAAAATAAATTTTGTGCGACGTCTTCCAGTTTCCAGTAAACAGGATTTCTTCCAACCGTACCAGTTTTGAAAATTTTAAAATTACTTGATGCTACCGGAATATCATAAAAGTCCTCTTTTCCTATTATTTCCGATCCGTATATGAATAACTCATTGTCAATTTTCTCTAAATATTGAAAAGCAACAATGTTGTCATTATTGGTCAAAAACCATTTATTTTTTTTGCTATCATTGATTTTAAAGTTTTCCATTATGACTGTTAAATATATTTTTTTCTGTTCTGGCTTTTCTCCTATTAATGTTTTTTTCTTTAACAAAGGAAAGTCATTAATATTTTCCTTTAACCTTATACAGTTCATATTATTTATCTCAGAAAGCCGATTGCTTAGTTGAGAAAGTGGTTGATTATTTTTCCTCAGAAGTCGTTTTATAACGGACATGTAGCTCTCAAATGGAAATGCGCTGTAGTTGTCTAGAGGTCCATATATCGTTACATCATCTGGTAAATGTATCAAGGAATGTACATTATATACAATATGCTCGTTTCCATAAATATCAGAAAATCCATCCACAAATGCCTTCAGCATAGTTTTAGCCAGCTCGAGCTTTGTTTTAGATAAAGTATTATCACATAGTATTAATATTGATGTATGTAACAACAGAAAATTTGTATATTTCTCAGGTGATAAAATATTTTTTAACACAAATGGCCCTGAATATAATAGAAATGTTCTAAATTCAGTTCCTTTATAAAAATTTAACTCCGAAAGGCCTCTTATTTTCCTCTGAAATTCACAAGGTTGAGTTGATGAGATATGAAGAAGTTTTGTAAATATTTTTTGTATGTCTCGATTTGGCAAGACATTTGGAGGCCTCCCACTGACCCACATTTTAAGTAATTTTTTTACAACACCTAGACAAACTACGTGTAGATAATCCAGTGGAAATTGCTTCACCAAATCTAAATCTAGCTCTTCCAAAATAGATGTACTAATATGATGATCTTCATCATGTTTATTTCTGAATGAAACATTTGTGCGTAACTGAGCATTGTGTTCTGGAAAAGTCATTCTGTTATTTATATAATCTCCTTCTTGCGTACATTTTCCGCATCCAAAATACCCGCAATGTGATTTAATACCCAATACACTAGATTTGGCAGGAGCATCGCATATAAATAAATTAATTTTAATTTTAATATCATAAACATGGGTTGAATTTTTAATATCTTCGACAAGAGGGCGCAGAAAATCATTAAAATTAGATGGTTTGTTATTTCCATGATAGATACCCACAACAAAAACACTACTACGAGGAATGTTATCTATTTTGCCTAAAATTAGCCAAAAACTACTCTTACTACTTCTTGTTAATGGCACGCCATCTATATTGAAACTTAGTTCAATCTGACATGGTATTTCTGTAATATTGTTTAAAATGACTTCGATGTTCTCTTTTAACCCAATATGAGTATACTTTCCAGGTGGAATTTCTAGAACTTCTCTTGATTTCGGAGTCCGTAATAATGTGCGACTATCTTTCGGAATACAGTTATATCCAATTTGCTTGAAATATGTTAAGAGCTCATTCAAAGCATTCGTTTTAATATTATATTCAATGGCCCATCTAACTATAAAATGTGAAAGATTTTCAAATTCCTCATTTGGCTCTTTAGCGCAATCTTCATCTTCATCATTACCATCATCACCATTACCATCTAAATTTTGATTAATTAGTTCATCTTCATTTAAGCTTTCAGTATTTCGTGCTTCTGTCCGCGTTTCCATTATTTCCTTTGGTGCTATATTAACTCCTCTGTTTGATAATAGAAAATGATGCTTAGTACTGCTGGTCCTGATTGGCACTGTCGTATAGCGCCGTTTTAATGCTTGTTTTGACAAAGCCAAGATGTCCTTATATTTTGGCATTTTGCTTAATATAACATGTTGAAAAAATTAAAATTAATGAATTATCAAACAAAGTTGTAGAATTATATGAAGAATAGGGGTTTCGTGGAAGCTGCAATTTAAAGCAAAACAATTTTGAACAACATAACATAACCTAGTAAATGTAATGTGTTGTAAATTACTTTGGTTCGATATTTTCGTTTTTTTCTTGAATTCTGTTTGCTTAAAAGACGTTAATAATACATCAGAAGTGTATTGGTAAACAAAAAATGCGGCAATATCATGAATACATTTTTACTTTTTTTACAAATTTACGTAAGGCATTTTCCTTGTTTATTAGCGGTTAAATTTAGTTTAGTGTAAGTTGAGGCACAGGCAGAGACTTTTACAGTAACGCCATCTATTTAAATATTTCATTAACTAACTCGTCCTACTTTAGTTAGTTAGTTTAGTCGATTGCACGAATGCACACAGCATTAGAATAATTTTGAATCCAAAAATGAAAAAAAAAAATCAAATTACCGCAAAAAAAACAAAAAAAATTACCGCGAAATAATGACAACAAAAAATTTATAATAATTAATTATTGAAATAAGAATCAACAAAATATTCTTTATCGAATAAGGTCCATAAAAGCTTAGAATAATTTTGAAACCACTCGATTGGTTTCAAAATTATTCTAAGCGTTTTTTTATGTTTCCCCGGTAATTTTATGGATTTTGTTCAGTAAAGAATAATAATTATTTCAAGTTTTTTTGCCATTATTCCGCGGTAATTATTTGGGTTTTGTGAGGAAAATTGTTTACCTTTTTGGTTTCAAAATTATTCTAAGCATTTTTATTATATTTTCTCGGTAATTTTATGGCCATTGTTCGGTAAGCAATATGTTTTTCTTATTTATTTCCATTAATCATTATTATAAATAAAAAATTTATTTAAAAATTTATCGGTAATCTTATGTATTTGTATAAAATTTCCGACAAATTTTGAAACAATTAATAAACTTTTTAACTACATAAGAAACAATTACTAAATCAAAAATAAAAAATTACTTTTAAACAAAAATAGAAAAAATACAAATTACCTCAGAAAACCCAAAAAATTACCGCGAAATAATAGCAAAAAAAACTTGTAATAATTAATAATTGAAGTGAAAAACAAAAAAATATTCTTTACCGAACAAAGTCCATAAATTACCGATGAATAATCACAAAAAATTGAAATTATTAATCTTCAAATAAAAAACTAAAATTTGACTTACCTACTTTTTTTATTGAAAAAACTTATGTTTATTTCACTTGCACTTATTGATTTTTTTGTTAGCACTTTTGAACTTCGGTCTTTCGCTTCTACAACTTGACTAAATAAAATCACTTTCATACAAAAATAACTTCCGAAATAAAAGTGAAATTTAAGATCGTTATTTAGAACACGACCAAGAGGATTATATCTCCCACTCTTTTATTTTTAAGTGAGTAACGAAACATGCAATTTGAGAACTTTTTCATTAAAATAAAAAACTAAACATTTTAAACTGTAAAAATTATGAGAATTTGGGTAAAAACAAATTCCCGCATAAAACCAGTAAATCTACCGCGAAATAAGAACAAAAAGAAATTTGTGATAATTATTAATTAGTAATCCAAATAAAAAAGAAAAAATATTCTTTACCGAACAATGTCCATAAAATTACCGAGGAAATATAATAAAATTGCTTAAAATAATTTTGAAATCAAAAATGGAAACCCAAAACCAATTAACCTCACTGTTGAAGATGCTAACCTAAAAATCAAACAACACAAAAATTAATTATATTTAGTAAACTTAATTTTATATAGAATCACATAATGAAACTATTTTGTTATTATTATATCAAAAACAAATACTTATCTTGAACGCTAACTACATAACCATCACTAATTTTTATTGAATTTTTCATAAACAACTATTTGTTTTTTGTTTACTGACTTTTGACAGTAAGCAAAAATATTTAGCGTTTTGTAAATCAAAAATAAAATTTGTAACTACGCCTAAATGTACAGAACAGATTTACGCGTTAGCTTTTCGTATTAAATACCAGAATGTGCGCGACTTGGTAAAAAGCAGATATTTGAATTGGGTTACACTCGCGCCTAATTTAGTGGTTATTTTGGTTACAACGGGCAACCCAAATACTGTGAATGAGTCTGCAAAATAATAAAAAATATTTCTCTTTTCGTGCGACTTTCAAGGAAGCAACAACTGAGATCAAGCGACTTTCCAACAGCAAAAGGAATAAAAGGCGATTCAAGGTAAAATATCAAGCGACAAAGCGATAGAAACGTGAGTTTTCAAGAGTTTTAAGATTTCTTTTTGATTAATAAAAAATAAAAAGGATTATAATTTGTGAATAAACAAAATTTATTAAATTGGCGATTTTTATTTGTTTTCCTTTTACAAATTGTAATAATTTATTTAACCTGCGAATTTTCATGGTCCTTCGAGCCGGATTATCAGCAAAGCATAATCTGTAAATAAAAGCGACACAGTGATTTTTTTTTTTGATAAAAAAGAAGATACTCTATTTGATTGCAAAATTAGTGAATCATTGAGTTTTATCGGTTCAAAATATTTATTTGAATTTATATTTAAAATAAAAATAATAATAGAAAGTGTTTAAAAACTATAATCGTGAGACATTTTAGTGATTGGTGATAATTATAAAGACAAACTTAGTGAATTTAATAATATTCTGTTATCATATAAAAATAATTTGAAATGGCCGACACGCGTGCTTTGCAACGGAAATTAAACCGAATTAAGCAAATAGAGAGTTATGCTTCGGGTAATTTAACTAAAGAACCCATTGAAGGCATTAAAACAAATATAAAGCTTCTAATTGAGGAATGGGAAGACTATAAAGCAGCCACTCATCTTTATAGCGATGCAGCTGACAACGTCGCCCTGCAAGACCAAATCGAGGCAAAATATTTCGCAATCAAAGGCAAATTGATGCAAGCAGAAATGACAATGGACAAAGGACAACCTCCAGTTGATCTTGATATTAGTTTGCAAGAACTAATGGCGAATCAGCGATCATTTTTGCACGAGGTAAGCAATTTAAATAATAAAGGTGAAAGTGATGTTCGTTTACCACATGTAAATATTCCTTTTTTCTCTGGGATTTATTCCGAATTCGCTTCATTTCGCGATTTATTTGAAGCTTCGATTAACAGTAATCCCAAAATGTCTAAAGTGCACAAGTTACAGTATTTAAAAGGTCTGTTAAAAGGTGAAGCCGCTGCCTTGGTGCGCCATATTGCCATTACCGAAGCGAATTACGACGAGGCTTGGGAAATGATCATCCATCGGTACGACAAAAAGAAGCACGTGATTACAATGCTTCTTAAGCAGTTTATGGACCAGCCAAATATTACACAAAGTTCCGCTAAATGGCTTCACCATATGCACGATGTTTCAGATGAAGTACTACGAGGAATGAAGGTTTTAGGCGGTGAAGCTGAATTACGCGACCCGTGGTTAATATACATCCTAGTGAGCAAACTGGATCCAACCACCAAACAGGCTTGGGCTCAACAAAGTTATGGCATCGAATTCCCAACAATCAAGCAATTTTTTGATTTCCTCAATAAACAGAGCGATACCTTAGAAAGTTGCGAACCTATAAAACGTATTTCTCAGCGCCCAAATTTAAATCCAACAGTGAAAGTGATGCATCTCGACGCTCAAGTGGTAACATGTTTAAAATGTGGCCAAGATCATTATCTCCGAAACTGTGATGAATTTTTGCAATTGTCTGTACATGAAAGAAGAGGTTTTGTAGCCGATAATAAATTATGTTTCGTATGTCTGTTTAAAAATCATATATCGCAACATTGTCGTTCACGTTATAGATGTGGTATATGTCGAGCAAAACACCATTCACTATTACACCAGGATTCAAAACAAACGCCATCGGTAACTACAAATTTGAAAACGGAGGTTGTACCAAGCAATTCGAGATCCATCGAACAAAATGTCGATTCAATAAATGTTGCTCATGCCCTATCGCTAAAAAAATTGTCCGCTATTTTACCAACGGCTGTGATTCGGGTGCTCGATTCATCCAATCATTATCAAAATTGTAGAGTGTTATTAGATTCCGGGGCCCAAGCTTCTTTCATTTCCGAATCTTGTGCCCGACGGCTCGCTTTACCACGCACTCACGCGAAGATTTTGATCAAGGGACTCACACCTGGCACTGAAATGACAAGAGGTAAATTATCCATTAACGCTGTGTCGCTTTATCCAAATTCCGAAATGATAAAATTCGAAGTGTTAATATTAAATAAATTAACGAATTGCCTACCTACCCGTGAAATAAATACGATAAACTTCGGTAAAATTAAAGACTTGCAGCTAGCAGATCCACATTTTTATAAACCAGCAGTAGTAGACATCATAATTGGAGCCGATCACTTCTTCCACATTTTAAGAGAAGGCCGTATAGATAATCTAAGCGACAACCTAATTGCGCAAAATTCAATGTTTGGGTGGATATTATCAGGCGAAGTTCCAACTTGCAAAGATCAATCAGATTCAAGTAGTTTAAATTACCATATTGATTTAAATGTCGATGAAACCTTAAGGAGATTTTGGGAAATGGAGGAAATGCCTACCGTCAAAACATTTTCCCAAGAAGAGAATAATTGTGAGGAACATTTTAAAAACCATTTTTTACGAGGAGATAGTGGCAAATATATTGTTAAATTACCGTTCAAAATTGTACGAAACACATTGGGAAATTCTCTTAACATTGCTAAGAAAAGATTTTTCAATTTAGAACGCAGGTTGAACAGTAATCCTATATTCAAGAGTGAGTATATAAAAGTAATGCGTGAATATCTCACTTTAGGTCATATGCTAGCAATTCCCAGAGAAGATCAAATCATCCCAGAGGATAAATGTTATTATTTACCACATCACGCCGTCACCAAAAATGAGAGCACCACTACTAAGATTCGAGTTGTGTTTGATGGATCCAGTAAAACCACCAAAGGAAATTCTCTCAATGATGAGCTCATGGTCGGGCCGACCATACAACCTACATTGTGGACTACGCTGATGAAATTTCGATACAATAAAATTGCACTGGCAGCCGATATAGAGAAGATGTACCGGCAGGTTCTAGTCGCGAAAGAGGATCAAGATTTCCAGCGAATTTTATGGCGCGAAAATTCAACCGAACCGTTGACATGTTATAGACTCACCACGGTAACATTCGGAATGGCCAGCTCAGCATTTTTGGCGATTCGATCGTTACAGCAAGTTGCACATGATTTCGAAGAAGAATATCCTGTCATTGCTAACGAAATCTTGACAAAATTTTACATCGACGACTATCTTTCCGGAGCGAATACGGTAGAAGAAGCAAGAGATCTGAAAGATACACTAAAAACACTACTAGAACGAAGGGGATTTAGCTTGCGAAAATGGCAGTCAAATTCTACTCAATTGTTGGATCAACCTATTAAAAAGGAAGAAATTTGGATGCCTATTGAGGAAGCCAATTCGACGACAAAAATATTAGGTCTGCAATGGAACTCCGAAGACGACCACTTATCTTTTAAGGTTCACCTACCAGAAGAAGAACATCCTACAAAGCGATCGCTAATATCTAACGCGTCTAAAATTTTTGATCCGCTTGGTCTACTGTCCCCATCAATAATAATTGCGAAAATCCTATACCAAAAGTTATGGCTTCGAAAATTAGATTGGGATGACGACTTACCTGACGACATCGCAATTGTATGGAATCAATTGAAAGCAGATTTTCAACAGTTAGAGAAACTTAGAATCCAGAGATATGTAAACAAGTACGACATTCAGTTACATGGATTTAGCGATGCCAGTGAAAGAGCCTATTCAGCGGTGGTGTATGGCAGATTCAAGGACGAGAACGGAACCATTCAAACCGAACTTCTTGCATCGAAAACCAAGGTTGCACCAATTAAACAAATATCTTTGCCCAGATTGGAATTGTGTGGTGCCCATATCCTTTCCAAATTGATGACAGAAGTAACGAAAACGTTCAATGAAGAAGCTACTCTGTATGCTTGGACCGACTCAACCATTGTTTTGGCATGGCTATCTGATCACCCCATGAAATGGAAAACGTTTGTAGCCAACAGAGTTTCAGAAATACAACAATTACTACCGAGGAATCATTGGCAACATGTTAAGTCCGATCATAATCCAGCCGACTATGCATCAAGAGGTGTTCTACCATCAAAACTCTTAACACTTCACCAATGGTGGAAAGGACCATTATGGTTAAGGGATCCAGAAGCCTCGTGGCCAATTATAAAAAAGGATACTTACTATGATGACACCCTCTGCGAAGTAAAAAGCCAAGCCACGTCTCTACCACTTTTTCACATTCAAGAAGCAAACAGTGAGTGCGACTTATACGAGAGATTATTAAATAAAACTTTTTCCTTCAGTAAAGTGATCAGGATATTGTGTTATGTAAATAAATTCATCCAAATAGTCAGAAAAGGGAACGGGTCACAACACATATCTGCATTAACTGTAGAGGAGATTAACAAGGCTACCGAGAAATTAATCAAATGGGTACAAGATAAGGCGTATTCAAAAGAGATTCGCATGCTAGCCAAAAATCAGGATTTAGCTAGACATGACAAATTGTCAACACTAACTCCATTTATAGATGCGAATGGCTTATTGCGTGTCGGCGGAAGACTAAATAATTCAAATTACCCTTATGATTTTAAACACCCAATCATTCTACCAAAATCGAATATCCTCAGTAGAATGATTATTTCCTTTTACCACCTTAAATATCTCCATCCAGGCCCAACCCATACATCCCATCTAATCCGCCAAAATTATTGGATCGTGAACGGAAGAGCGACTGTGAGGGATGAATTAAGAAAATGTGTCCAATGTTTCAAAAGCCGCGCAGCTACTTCGAAGCAACTTATGGGAAATTTACCATCAGTTCGAATCACACCAGCGAGACCGTTTGCAAAATGCGGTATTGATTACGCCGGACCTATCAGTTTGGCCAGTAAAAGGGGTCGTGGAGCCAAAATTATTAAAGGTTATATTGCTGTCTTTGTATGCATGGTCACAAAGGCGCTCCATCTAGAAGCAGTCACAGAGCTAACTACAGAGGCATTCATAGCAGCGCTAAAACGATTTACAGCGAGAAGAAATTTACCGAGCGACATCTACTCTGACAACGGCACCAATTTCGTTGGGGCTAACCGACATCTAAAAGAGGTATATAAATTCCATAATTTGCAAATTAATGATTCTATAATTTCAGAATATTGCGCTCATAATCATATAAATTGGCATCATATACCTCCGTCTGCTCCACATTTTGGCGGCCTGTGGGAATCCGCGGTGAAGTCCGTAAAAACCCACTTGGTTCGAGTGACAGGAAACACAAATTTAACATTCGAGGAAATGTCAACTTTGTTATGCCAAATAGAAGCCGTATTAAATTCCCGTCCGTTATGCCCAATATCGGAAGATGACGATTCGTTCGAAGCACTTACACCGGGGCATTTTTTAATGGGTTCGTCTTTGGCATCTGTGCCTGAGTGCGATTTAGGCGATTCAGCGACATCCAGGTTATCGAGATGGCAGCAGGTCGAACAGCGAGCCCAGAGTTTTTGGAAACGATTCTTCAAAGATTACCTGAATAACATGCAACAGAGAAAAAAGTGGAAAATGCGTGAAGACAATATCAAGATTGGCGATTTGGTTTTGATCAAAGATGACAACTTACCGTCGTGTAAGTGGGCGATGGGCAGAATTATCAAAAATCATCCAGATGATAGTGGAATGGTTCGTGTTGTTACCATCAAAACAACATCAAACATCATTAAACGGCCTATAACCAAGGTGTGCAAACTTCCGCTCGATTAATTATTGTTGACGAAATATAAATTAATTCGTCAACGGCGGGGACTATGTTGAAGATGCTAACCTAAAAATAAAACAACACAAAAATTAATTATATTTAGTAAACTTAATTTTATATAGAATCACATAATGAAACTATTTTGTTATTATTATATCAAAAACAAATACTTATCTTGAACGCTAACTACATAACCATCACTAATTTTTATTGAATTTTTCATAAACAACTATTTGTTTTTTGTTTACTGACTTTTGACAGTAAGCAAAAATATTTAGCGTTTTGTAAATCAAAAATAAAATTTGTAACTACGCCTAAATGTACAGAACAGATTTACGCGTTAGCTTTTCGTATTAAATACCAGAATGTGCGCGACTTGGTAAAAAGCAGATATTTGAATTGGGTTACACTCGCGCCTAATTTAGTGGTTATTTTGGTTACAACGGGCAACCCAAATACTGTGAATGAGTCTGCAAAATAATAAAAAATATTTCTCTTTTCGTGCGACTTTCAAGGAAGCAACAACTGAGATCAAGCGACTTTCCAACAGCAAAAGGAATAAAAGGCGATTCAAGGTAAAAAATCAAGCGACAAAGCGATAGAAACGTGAGTTTTCAAGAGTTTTAAGATTTCTTTTTGATTAATAAAAAATAAAAAGGATTATAATTTGTGAATAAACAAAATTTATTAAATTGGCGATTTTTATTTGTTTTCCTTTTACAAATTGTAATAATTTATTTAACCTGCGAATTTTCACTCGCAAAACCCAAATAATTACCGCGAAATAAAAAAAAACAAAAATAATTTTAAGAATTTTACTTATTTCCTCTTTTTTATTTTTAAATTTGTTAAATTATTTTTGTTGGTTTTGTAATTGTGTCCGACGCTCGGTATTTTTGAGCCCGATATATAGGGTGTCCCACTGCTACGAGTCCAAACGAGTAGGGCATGTAGCTAGATCAATATCATGAACCAAATTTAAGACATTGTTCCATAATTGCAAGGTAATTTTAGGAGATTTCGTCATTACTTTTAAATTTTTGTTCTGTTTTTGTGTTTTGGTTTATGATAATCTGAAATTTCTATATCGCGGCAACTTGATGGGATTTGCTCGGTAATTTACTCGTTTCAATTTCTTCTAAGCGATTTATGATTATATCAACTAAATTTAAGACGTTGTTCCGTAATTGTAAGGTAATCTTATAGGAGATTTCGTCATTACTTTTAAATTTTGGTTCTGCTTTGGTTTATGATAATCTGAAATTTCTATATCGCGGTAACTTGATGGGATTTGCTCGGTAATTTACTCGTTTCAATTTCTTTTCAGCGATTTATAATTACATATGTCAACCAAATTTAAGACATTGTTCCATAATTGCAAGGTAATTTTAGGAGATTTCGTCATTACTTCTACATTTTTGTTCTGTTTTTGTGTTTTGGTTTATGATAATCTGAAATTTCTATATCGCGGTAACTTGATGGGATTTGCTCGGTAATTTACTCATTTCAATTTCTTCTAAGCGATTTATGATTATATCAACTAAATTTAAGACGTTGTTCCGTAATTGTAAGGTAATCTTATAGGAGATTTCGTCATTACTTTTAAATTTTGGTTCTGCTTTGGTTTATGATAATCTGAAATTTCTATATCGCGGTAACTTGATGGGATTTGCTCGGTAATTTACTCGTTTTAATTTCTTCTCAGCGATTTTGGTAATCAGGTAATTTGGTCGTCTTTTTTTGGTAATTGGCAACGCGTAAACAAAATAAAACAAAATATTTAAATGAACGTAGAGGACGACATGAAGTAAAATGATAAATAAAAGTTTGTCTCACTCACTCTAATAGTTCAGTATTTTATTAAACAAAAACCATAAAATAAAAAAAATTTGTTATTCTCTTTTAGTAACATTTTATGAGTTGTTGTTTTTGTATTTGTGACCGACGATCGGTATTTTTCGTTTGTTGTTGTTGTAATTTTTACCGACATACGGTATTTTTGAGCCCGATATATAGCTGTCGGTAATAAAATGTTTGTCGGGGTTATTGCCAAATGTATCGGTAACGATATCGTCTGATAAAAATTCATTTGGTATATTTAGCGAATATTGTGTTTTTTTAATTGATTGATCGGAGCAACATTTACCATCGTCAATTGAAAGAAGCCATGTGCAAAAAGTTGGATCAGTGATTGCTCTCATATTTTTGATCGAGCTTAAATATTTGAAAAAGTTTCCATAGTGGTGACTTTTTTATTGTAGCATTTACAACGCTGACACGGTTTCCTCCTCGGATAACAGGAAGAACTTAACGAAAAGTAAATTATTTGTTCATTAAGTCACGAAATACTAAGTCAATAATTTCAAGAGCAACTGCAGGTGCCATAGGTGCCTCGTCCCATATAAGGCAATCAATTGATGTTAGTAACTTTCTTTTGTTTTTTGATTACTGAGGAAATTTAACGCAGTCAAGGTTTAAAGGCAGTGCAAAGGCAGAATGTGAAGTCGTACCATGTGGCAGAAGATTAGCCGCAATTCCAGTCCAAGCAATACACAATGTTGTTTTATTAATTGTGCTGAGTTTTTGTATTAATGGTCGGTACAAAAATGTCTTTCCGCTACCTCCAGGGCCATCTAAGTAGAAATATTTCTGTGAATTTATACCTTGAATAGAGGACCAAATGTTTGAAGCAGCTATACGCTGTGCTTCGTTTAGATTATCCCAAAGATATGGTTCATTGTTAGGAATACAAGTGGTGTTGTAATAAGGTTGGCATATATTTCTGAATTTGGTACTGGTAATACAGTAAAGAGATCAAACCCAACATCTTCACATAAATCTCGCAGCGAAATAATGCAGTTCGTTAACGCAGCATCTTCCCCTAGACCAGAATAAATGAAATCTTCAATCATATAATCTTTATAGTCGTTGAATAATTGTAATGGGTTTGAAGGATTGCAGTGACAAATAATTGTAACATAAAGAGAGCGTAATGATTTTGGAAGCATATGATTCGAAGCTTCAGAAAGACAAAAATGCCATTCTGCAAAATCGTTTATCAAACCTCTAGCTCGAGCAGCTTCTCTGTAAGTTGAATATAATACATTTTCAAAACTTTTTAAGCTTTCGAAGGAAACAGCTTCTCTTCCTTTAACCGAAAGTAATAACAGTCGGAGGTGATACCGCTCAATATCTTTTGGTGAAACTGCTATTCCTATAGCTTTATTGCCGTGATGTGAATTTGGGGATCGTTTTTCCCATTTTTCAAGTTTAAATCAAAAAACGATGTTAAAGTCGTCACTGCAATAGATTCACGTCGCAAATCATTTTCAATGCTATTCTCGTTAAAAAATATTGACTGCCCATCTTTCAAGTGCACAGATAGCATAGAAATATTATTATTATTAGAATCAACTTTTACACCAATTCTAGTACAATCATGTCCTTTGGTAATATATTTGTGAATATATTTTATGGCCTTAACTGTTGAACAAAGCTCAACATATGAGCATTATATTTTAAGGTCAAAAACGGATTGTAGGGAACTATGAAACGATTATCTACATAAACATTTGAGGGCATAACTTCAGAAGTTATATTTAGACGTCGCCTATCTTTAGGATAAGTTTCTTTAGATATATCGGTTTCTTCGCAGAATGGTTTCAGAAATTGTTTAGAACATTTACCATGCAAACACAATTGGGATTTAAATTTCCACATGGCCCATGTATATTATGTTTTATTACCATATCGTATAGTTACGGATGTGTAATTTTATTGGAAATTTCACCTGAAATGATTTTGTCCATATCTTCAGCTGATTTTAACTTATCCTCCTTACAGAGAGTAAATAAACAATGAGCATGTGGAAGGCCACATTTTTGGTGCTCAATGACATAAACGTAACTGCATGTTTTTCCAAACACATGGGATTTGGTAATATCGTTCAAAAATTCCTTTAATTTGAGATTGAACACTCGTGTAACTAAATCAGGGAGATCTGAAGCGTTTTGAAATGAATGTAGTTGCGATTTATTTTCTGGCCACGCTGGATTACACGTAAACGTGATAAATAAATCGGAGCGCCCAATTTTTCTCACCATAGCCATATTGTCCTGATAAAGTTTTGACATAAAGCGTGGCCCACCAGTAAATGAAGATGGAAGTATGAATAAATTACCAATCCTTACATTGTTATCATTACTAAAGCTATTCATATGATCTAAAAGACCTTTGTACGAGTCAACACGAAGAGATTTTTGATTGGATCGAATATACATTAAGCGATTGGCTTCTACACGCGCATATACATATACAATACACTGCTGAAATAGCTTTCCCCCATAGTGAAGAGGGTTAAAAATTGTTGGTCTAATTGCTAGGACGGTGGTAGTATTTCGTACAGCCGTAGAGTTCGTTGTATTATAAGGTATATTGGTAGCCCATCCAAAATCTCCATTAGGGTAAAAAAGAGGAAAAATCATTGGGTCCAAATGTTTGGATAGGAAGTTAATTCGCTTAATGCTTCTGCTATTGGTAGAATAAACTGCAAAATCGATTTGGGCGGGTATGTTGCCATCACGATCGGGAACATAAACTAACGCAACATCATTAGCATTTGTAGGTGCATTATACACTCTTTGATCATCCTGTAAATTTCTATAAAAAACTAAGGACACTTTATTTATCTCACAATTATTTTGGGCAGCATATGCTGATTCGGTTTCGAATGCTTCCCGAAGCTTTTGATAACTTCTAGCGTATGGTGATATGTTATGCAAAACATTACCAATTGTTGTCATGATTTCTTTTAGGCAGGCTGAGTTATAATGATTATTCATACGAATATTGACAGCGGTATCAGGATCATAAAGAAATAGTTCAGCATACAAAATATCGGCATCAGCAGTGTGGACATTTCCCATATTCAAATTTAAGTCAATTGGAATGTTATCAGCAGTTTTGTGGTAGACTTCACCAGAAACTTTAAAGCAATAAACAATGCCATGTATATTATGTATATTGGCTCCCATTGAAGCAAAGGCGTTATAGTTGTTGAACTCACGGAAATTTCGGCTTTTGCGATCAGTACCAATGTATAATACTTTAATTTCAATTGGAAAATGTGCGTTGGAAGTAGGTAAATTAGACAACTTACCATTGTGGCAACAATTCAATTTAAGTTCACTTTTGAAGTGAACTGCAGCGCAATGGATGCATGTGAACGAAAGCGGTCCAAGATCATGTGTCTGAGGAAAAAAAATTCTGAAGATCCCGAAATAGCCGACTTGTAAGTGGATTTGCGAAGTTCAAGATGAATTGTAGGTCTATTAATATCTACTTGGTGTTGTGAACGCCTCACTCGTTGCCGTTCATTTATTTCACTATTTCTTCTACGACGATAGCTTGTAAAATATTCTTGTCTATTTCGTTTCATACTAATATTCCGGAAAATTTAACTCTCTTAATTATACAACACTATTTGTAATCACGAAAATCACATTAATTATTAAATCTAATTTCATCGAAAGTCGAACTGATTTGATGATGCGCAAAATTTTTGAATATTTGTTTTATTTATCCCGACGTGTTTAATATACATAATACGATACGTCATATTACAATACTTATACATGTGTATTAGAATTTTTTAAGTACTGTTCTAAGTCAATGTAATAGTGCATGTACATATATTAAAATCACACAGCTAGCTATAACTGTAAATTTTTTAATAACACAGTCGTGTGGGTGCAGATTGCAGAAACATTTTTGTCTATTTCAAATATTTTTGTCTTTTGTTCTTAATTGAAACAAAAAATTGTTTCTCGTGTATAGCAACATTAGCAACACATAATATACTGACAAACACATTGTGATATACATTATGAACAAAAGGAAAACTGGGGAAATAAAAATATTTTGTGAACGAAGTATTTTATATAAACGAAAACACACGATGGTTGCTTCAATCGGGTATGCTTGTATATTGTAATATAAATAGATGAATAAAACCTTTAGATTTGGCACCGTGCATGACCATTTCACAATAAATATTTACTATGCATAGTTTGTGAATACTAGGACTTATTCATCTATTATGAATTATATTCATAATGTTTTAAAAATACTACGTATGTTTAGTTATTCATGTCTAATGAAAATTAATGCATATTTATTTATTAAATTAACTCATGAATTACACATATTACCTTATTGTTTTATGGTTTGTATTGCATACTTTTATACTTCGTATGGATTAAATCATATTTGGCTTTTTTATAGACAGCAATCCCAATATTTACAACTTTTCGAGGCAGTAAAATAAAGAGCCATTAACTCAATACTCACAATATATCTACTAATAAAAAGTAAAAATATCATCACCCCCTGTGATTTTACCCGAAGGATTATTAAAGTATATAAAATATAACCCTTTAAAAATGAGCGTTTTCCTTAAGCTCCTTCGATAGTTTGCTTTGGTACTGATAAAAAGTTGCTCTACCAGGTTTAGCTAAGACCAAACTACAAAAATACCAAATCTTACTTTTTATGTTTAGTACCAAGTAAGATCGTACTATTTTAGCGAATTACAATATTCACCAATTTAAAACTCAAGGAAAACTGTGTGTGAATTTATAATTTTTATTAATGTTATAAGCGAATGGATTAGATTATGAATAAGCATTCACTGACATTTATCCATGAATCATGATTGTTATTCTTAAATAATGAAATTTATGCATAAAATCCGAAAAATATTCATTTCATTCATTTATGAATTGGTATGCATGATCCATGTAAAGCTTTTCTCTCTGTGTATAAAATATTTGTTGAATTTCTCTTAATCGGCTTAATTCATTTAAACTTTAAAATTTTGGTTGGTGCAAAACTATTTTTTTCGACGTTTTAAAACTCCCTGAGACTGCAAAAATAAAACTAAAAACAAAAATGTCCGTTCGTCTGTCTGGATGTATTTAGCCATTTATTTCGAGAACGGCTTGACCGATTTGAATTTTTTTTTCGCCAATCTGTTTCTATGATCAAGGCGAAGAGTTGAAAAGCTTGTGGACCCTGTAGGTCAAGAGGGACCTACCTTACGAATTGACCCAAAAGACTTTTCTATATAAACATTTATCAATTTTTTATATATGCTGGTTTGAAGATTTAGTTAGGCATTATTAAATTTGGGGTTGAGTTGAAGTTGAGTTGGAGTTGGATTAGGAGATAGTGATTAGGATGAGTTGAAAAATTTTTATATATGCTGGTTTGAGGATTAAGCTGGGCGTTGAGCTTGCGGTTGAGTTGGGTTCCGTTTACGCGTTGAATATGGGTTGAGTTGGTAGTTAAGGGTTTACATAGTAAGCAGTTGAGCAATCTATAGATATAAAAGTGAGTGGTATGGTTAGTGTTGTAAATTTTCCGATATTTTTAAATTTGGTAATGTTACCGTTAATATTACCGGTAACACGGGTTAAATAGGTAACACACTTTTTATTCAATATTTTAATTCCAATTTGTACCAAACAACACTAGTAAAATTTTGACGTCAGGACAAAAGTAGTAAGATTTTAAATAAAACACAAACGGCTTATTATTCTTTCAAATATATTTCATCCTCTTTAAAATAATCTCCTTCGGCACAATACACTTATGCCAACGTTTTTTCCAGTGTTCGAAAGAGTTGTTAAAGTTTATTAAACGTTAAAGTGTCAAAACGATGTCCCCGGAACGGTTTCTTGAGTTTCAGGAATAGCCAGAAGTCAAGCGGACCTAAATCAGGCAAAGGGTAGTTGCGAAACAATGTGGGTCGAATTTTTGGCCAAATAGTCACGTACAACTAATGCAGTGTAAGGCGGCGCATTATCATGATGCAAAAACCAAGAGTTTTATGACCAAATCTTTCGTGATGTCAACATCATCCATAACCGAATTACTCTTACTTTTCTCTAAGTCATCCTATTCTTCAAGCGAATAATATTATGCAGCTTTATCCATTAATAATAATTTACATTTGATTCAGCAGGAGTAACTTCATCTTCGTTATCACACTTCCGTTCGATCTCGACAGTTTTAAGTCGTGCAAAATGTACGTTAGTTTTCCTGCACGATCAAAAGTCAATGGATCACGTGTTAAGCTATGTGTATAAAACCATAGGTACTGAATGTGCTTTTCATTGCAGCTCTCGATGGTGGCATGCTCAAAATATTAACCGGCAAGCACTTATAGATGAAGTAGAACACACTACCGCCGACTAAATTTAATCAGAGAGCTGCTCACTTGCAACCACGAACGATCGTGAAAAAAGTTTACTTCGAACTTTGTAATGCGCTAAAGACTCATATACACTGAAAAAAAAAATTGAGCAACTTTAGCTAGTTTAATTGGTTTTAGTAACAATAACCTAGGTTTTGGTTAATTTGGCAAGAAATCGCTTGTGTGGATTTGAACCACGCCAGTTTCAAAATACAAAACTAGCTAGGTTAATTTATTTTTTCGGCATTTACTAAATTATACATCAAATCGACTTATGTGCGAGGTAAATACTACAATGGAATGACGTTGCGGTTGTTAATTTAGACAACAGTAAGGTAAAATAGGCACCTATGCGCATTGGTTAATTTGAACCATGCAGGTTTCAAAATACAAAACTAACTAGGTTAATTTATTTCTTTGGCATTTACTAAATTATAAATTAAATTAACTTAGGTGCGTGGTTAATACTACAATTGAATGACGTTGCGGTAGTTAATTTAGTCGACAGTAAGGTAAAATAGGCACCTATGCGCATTGATAAATTTGAACCATGCAGGTTTCAAAAATCAGTTTCTAACGTTTTTTCAGTACGAAGTACAGAAGTAATACTTGCACCTGAAAATCAATTACAATTATTTTCCTTGAAAAAAACATTTGATGGATATGGGGCGTTAAATAAAAATCAAAAAATCAAATTAATTAGTAATTGTAATAATGAACTAGCTTATTTAGAATAACCACGTAGGTTGTTGTTAGACTATAGAAAAAACCAAAATCTACATATGTGAAGATTTAAAAACTACCTTAATATCTGTTCAAGTTTGAACTGATTTTCGACCTAAAGAGGACTTGACGGAACACCTACTGGAATATTTCCGTGAAATGCTTTTTCAAGTATTCAGGAAATTATTTTTGGACCGAAAAACGTCCAAAAGTTGACTTTCGTAAATGTGGGCGTAATACGTGCACATATGCAGTTTGTACAATACATACTTTTACATAGTTTAGATAACCCACCCAGGTTCACCTAAACCAGTTTTTTCACAGTATTTTTGCATCTTTTGTTTACACGATAAAACGCATATAGCATGTAAAAACTTGTTCAGGTATATACTTATGTGCATAATACTAATATGCAATCTCATAGGATCGATAAAAATATATACATAGTTTTGACTTGAGAATCTTTCAATTGTAATAAACTCTCTAAAATCCTAAAAATACGTTAAAAATTGACTTGCCTACGTGCAGGTTTTCATGTAATCAGTGAATATAACCTTTGGACCGAAAAAACGTTATTAATTGACTTGGCATCAGAGTGGAAGTTACATATGCACATATGCAGATTATACTTTTACACTGTTTAGATTAAACAATGGTAGGTTACATACAAATATGCATCAAAGGGAATTTAACACGCATACATAGCTTTTACTATTACCTAGTTTAGATTAACCAGTAGTTTCAGGTACACCTAAACTTTTGTTCCGCGTTAAAAAATTGACTTGAAATGAAAAGTGGGAGTAACACCTGCATATATGCAGTTTATAGTTTTACATTGTTTAGAATTTTATATTAACCAATGGTTTTAGTTATATACTAATATGTGCAAATATGTTGCCTAGAATATTACATAGTTTAGTTTAACAATTGGTAGGTTATACTTTTATCCATCAAAGTGCCTTTAACATGTGCGCATATGCAGCTTATACTTTTACATTGTTTAGATTAACCAACGGTATCCCTTAATTATAATAAATTCCTTTAGCAATTTGTATAAATGATGAACATTTTGGTCAGTACTGCATCATTTGATTAAAGCATTTTAAGTGAAAAGTTGATTATAGATTTAATTAATTAATTGGTGATTAAATTATTTAAATCGGGATTGTGGTCAAGTGGTTAAAATTGTGATTAAAGTGAAATTAATAAACATTAGTTAAAAGGATTATTTTAGTGAATTTAGTAAACAGGTAAGATTTTAAATTTTTTATAATAATACATAATTTATGCTACAATAAAATCTTAAACATAATCTTCCTTTATGCTGAAGTAATATATCCATACATATATATATATATATATATATATATATATATATATATATATATATATATATATATATATATATATATATTTATATATATATATATATATATATATATATATATATATATATATATATATATATATATATATATATATATTTATCGTTGATGTCAAAAAATTACGTATCTTAAAATATTGAAAATATTTATATATCTAAGAACGTTTAAAATTAGTCGTAGGTACATGACCAATCGCGCGTAATAAGTTAGTAAATTAAAGTGGTAAATAGTGGTAAATCATATTTTGGAAAATTCAATCTGCTTTTTTAATGGGCGGAATAGTGGGTGACATATCGGTAATTGCGAAGAAATATTTTTATATTTTTAGTTGTGTCGGTTTGCTTAAACACCATCGTTATATACAATAAATAAAGAAAGAGATGGAGATAAAACGTTTACTTGCAATTACCTATAATCCCGTGCTAACATATTTTACCTAACTTCATTTCTGACAAAACTGAGTTATTGCTGAGAATGGACAACTAAAATTTTAACAATTAAAATAAAATTAAAAATTTATGTGAATTGAGAAACACGTAATAAGAGAAATAGTTCTCAATTTTACTGCAAACTACACTAATTTCTAAATTTTAACATTGATTTTGTCGAAATGTATTTTCTTGAATTATGTAAAACATGTTTAGTATGGCAGTTATGTCAACCACTTTCCTTCTTTCTTGTTTCTCAAAAACGATTTTTTTAATTTTTTTTTTCACTAATCTATGTACTTTATATTTGAACAAACTACTATACATATACTAGTAGTAGTACTAGTATATATATATATATATATATATATATATATATATATATATATATATATATATATATATATATATATTATATATATATATATATATATATATATATATATATATATATATATACATATTTATGTTATTGCAATTATTAATGTAATCATCGTCAAAACATTAAATATGTTTTTTAAATAATTGAAGAATGATGTATATTTTAAATATGTTAATAAATGCATAGTTACTAAACCTTAACCTGCTTAGGTTTATTATAATTTATTGTATTTCACTGATCTATAACTGTATTAATTCTCTTACCTGTAAGAATTTCAATTATACGTATATCTAAATTTTTAACTTATTAATTATTAAATAAGCGTGAACGTGGTACGACCGCGAATATACATTTAAGTGTTACACAATGACGGAGTGTTTTCATAAAATAGCCCCCTTTTAATAGCTGAAATATTATTGTTTTTTAAATCACATTATATTTTTCTAATTTTTAGTATAATTTTTTATTTCGCAAATTTTTATTAGTTGACGTGCGCTACTTAACAATACTTTTAGAATTTGGGTGGATCCAAACCAGTTTTCAAGGAGATTAGTTCTGGACGCGAACCTTAGGATTGCACACTAACAGCATGTAAGGAACTTGTAGAGGATTTCGTGGAGAGGTGTCTCAAAAATATAGATGTACTGCTAACCCTACTACCCCTCCGGGATATCCTAGATCATCTGAATGACATGAGGGATTGTCCATTGATTTTCCAGAAATACCTTTTGCTACCGGAGACTGTAGCAGAACTGAGAAACGGAACTAAAGCCACTTCTCACGCGCTCTTTACTCCTTCAGTAATCAACTATGTATACTTTGTTTTCAGATATCTTATGATTTTCAAATGCGATTTCCAGGACACAGGGCAATATACGAGATGTGGGAAAACTTTTTAAAAATAAAAGATTTGTAAAATTCAAATATTAAAGAGCCTCGTATAAGTTATTATTCGAGACGCTGCAAAAGTTAAGACAGCATTTAACTTAAGGTAATAATTATTAAACATTGTCGATTTTATCTCAATATTAATGAGTATTTTTTTTTCCAATTTTAGATACATATAACCTATAATGTACCACCAGTGCTACAATAAATGCATAAAAAGGCATTGAAAAATCAACCATGCTGATGCCCAAGCTTGTTTTATTATTAAAGCAGAAGATGCAAATGATTCAACAAAAAAAAGTTAAACGCTACTAGAATAGATCATGCAACACGTAAGGAAAAGGTCCAACTACTTCTCGGTGCCATAGGTGATGATACTAGTTTTAGTAAGTTTTTATCATCCTCGACAATCATAAATTTAAATTTGATGAAAATGTAATTATTTTAGAAGCAATTGATGTTTGCTTCAAAATATTCAACATTTTTGAGTTGGAGTACCCAATTATTAAACATTTTTTAAAAAAAAAAAAATTTTTTTTGAAGCGGAGTGACGTAAGTGATCTTTTTATAATTAATATTATTTCGTATAATCACAAAACACCAACAGTTTTCACTTACTTAAAAATAAAAAAACCAAAATTTTTATTTTTGAATTTATTTACTTTTATTTATTTAAAATTACAATTAGTTTCGATCTTGTAAAGATCATCTACAGGTAATTTTTTGCAATTGATTGCTATTGCAAAAAATTACCTGTAGATGATCTTTACAAGATCGAAACTAGTTGTAATTTTAAATAAATAAAAGTAAATAAATTCAAAAATAAAAATTTTGGTTTTTTTATTTTTAAGTAAGTGAAAACTGTTGGTGTTTTGTGATTATACGAAATAATATTAATTATAGTACCCAATTACTAAAATAAATTAATATTAGTATTAATTATAATATATGCAATAATACATAATATATTTATCTATATATGTAAATAATTTTTATAATATAATTGATAATGAATTCAATAATTTCAATCAAACAGGTCATCAAAAATAATATTGATATATTTTTTATTTTACCAGCTCCTATTACAGAAATGTATTTTCAAATTAATTACACGTTAATAAATGTTCATATTATTTTTCGTTAAATGTTTATATACCGAAACAGGTCATAAAAAATAATTAGATCATTTTTATAATTGACACTGAATTTTAAAATTAACTTTTATTATTCGATTTGTCTTTACCATTCGTAAAAATATTACTTAATAAATTAATTAATTAACAGAAATATCTTGAATCCAAATAATATTACACTAGCAAATTTGATTTATATAATTTTTATGATTCATTTATATACATAATTCTATTCTGATATATGTAGCTACCTTTTATAAACTTAATTTATTAAATTACACGCTAAATGCTAGAATACTGTTATAATAATTTACAATAATAAAAAATGAATTAAATTACACTGATATATTTTATTTAAAATTAAATACAACTTCATAATTTTTCGTAACTCTTTTCTCATATATATATGTATATAATATATATATATATATGTATATATATATATGTATATATATATATATATATTATATATATATATTATATATATATATATATATATATATTATATATATATAATATATATATATATGTATAATATATATATATATATATATATATATATATATATATATATATATATATATATATATATATATATATATATATATATATATATATATATATTAACCTTTGTGTTAAGTTAATTCAATGGCAAGTAAAAGTTATCTGAACTGAGCAATTACTTTAAAATTTTGGGTAAAAGGTAATACTAACCTTTGTGCTTAGTTGTTTTCGTGGTCAGAAAAAGTTACCTTAACTGGGCGATTAGTTCAAAATTTGGTTTAAATTACCCTTTGCGCTTATTTATTTTAACAGTGAGCAAAAGTTATTTTAACTGAGCAACAAGCTCAAAATTTCGTTAAATTTAACATTTGCGCATAGTTATTTTAATGGACAGCAAAAGTTATCGTAACTAAGCGGTTAATTCCAAAATTGGATAAACTAACCTTGGTGCTTAGTTGTTTTAATGGTCAGCAAAAGTTATCTTAACTGACCGGTTAGTCCAAAATTAGTTAAAACTAACGTTGGTGCTTAGTTGTTTTAATGGTCCGCAAAAGTTATTTTAACTGAGCAGCTTGTAGAAAATTTGATTAAAATTAACATTGTGCTTAGTTATGTGAACATTAAGATTGTTGGTTGGTATAACCTAATAGTGTTTAAATAATTTAGGAATATTTACTTAAAACCTTAGTTATATTAAATGGGTAGCTAAGGTTACGATAACCTGCCTATGAGTGTAGCATTTCGTTTGAGTTTACCAGTGCTAAGTTATAAATTATAAAATAACCTAGCCAATTTAGTATCAATAAACAAGCGCTAGGTCGGTTGAAAAACAATCATAGTGCATCGTTAATTTAACCATTTTTTTTGTTTGTAATTACCCAGTTTTTTCTTTCAGTGTATTTTGTTGCCCTTCTATTTTTTGTCCTTATATTTTGTATGCAGTTCTGCGACATTAAAAATAAATTCAGTCGCTTCAAGTTTCTGTTATTCCGAAAGACTTTTTCTTCGAGTAGCTGGTTCAAGCATATTTCAGAATACTTATCTTCTTAATGGGCGCATTTATTTTGTTCAAAAGTTTATTTTATATTAACAAAACAGTACAGCACTTTAGCCAAAACAGCAAACTCAAAAGAAGATGACCATTTAGCAATCGGAGGTAGTATACAGTGAATAATTTCGAATAGGAGATCGTAGATGCCTTCATAACTAACTTTACTTCGTCTTCGATAGCCAGCGCCTTCAGGGCATACCTGATGTAGCATGAATGTAGATCGAATGTAGCATGAAAAATGTGCGAGTTTTTTTTATTTCCGAAACCATCCGTACGACTGACTGAAAATTTCAAACTGTTGATAGACTGAATCTTGAAGATACCGACAATGAGCAAGTTAAGTTAAGATGCGCCCATACTCGGGAATATAGGGATAGCTTTTGTTAACCATTTTTCGGGACGCTTTATTGCTCGTTCCATTGTCAGTAATAAGTACAATAAATTTATAAATCTCGACGTCTTTTAACACCGATTCAACTTTCTCGAAAAGCAACTTTAAAAGCGAAATGTTGATTTTCCTTAGTGAGTAGATTTATAGAAAAAGGCTTTGGGTGTATTGTATTGATGACATAATTTGAAATGGAGTCCCTGCGTATGTTCGACCAAGCATCGCTGCAACGTCAGATACGCCGGCAATTTTTGGTAAGACTGACCCTTCGACGCGATGGTACTCAAGGCCCAACAATTGATTGGAAAGTTGGTATCTCAAAGGAAGTTTATAGAACGGTCGCAATTTCTTGAACAAATCAATAAAAGCCGACATTATGGTTAATACTATAATGGACTATAATGGAGCACCGGAAACGTAAATTGCTCTAATAATAGCTCATCGACCATCTGGTGCTACTTTGGTCTCATATTGTCAACGAAATTCCAGCATACTAGAGCTTTTCATCGAATAAGAAGTTGCAGCCACTTTTCTAGTTAAAATAGTGATTGGTGTTTTTTCCAGACAGAGCGATGGATCATATTCAAGGTCAGATTCCAGCTCTATTACGTATTTGCCAAATGAATATGTCAATGAAACAATGGTGTAGTAGGTTAATAGTACATAAGGGAGTATAATGCAGTGGTGTCACAACTCTTTTTGCATTAAGACTAGTTGAGTTGTTTGGAAAAATATTTTTAATTTATGTTACCGATATTACCACTGTAACACCACTTTGGGTAACATTACCTAAAATTACCTATTTACCGGTAATATTACCCCCGAGAATATTACCGTTTACATCATTAGGTGTGGTAATAGTTTGATGTTATGATAGTATGATGGAATGATGGTATGTTGGTGTGATGGTATGAAGGTATGACCATATGATGGTATGATGGTATGGTATTATGAGGTTAAGATGGTATAACCATACCAACATAAAAGTACTACGATATGATCATATGATGATACAGTGTCATGATGGTATGATGGTACGACATTACTGTAACGGCTGCTTGTCATCCCCGTTACAAAATATTCCTGATTCCCCAAAAAATCTAAGAAAACTGCACACCAACCTTAAAGATATTTCTTCGCAAAAATCCAATGACACTATCCGGATGCAGTTCCCATTCCAATTACGTTACTTGAATTGTATCTAATTTGTTTGTACAACAAATTAACGTAAAATTCTATTAATTCTAGTAGCGTATGCCCATATGACTCATATTTTCATTTACGTTTATTTAGAAATTTATTTCTGCACATCAAAGGGTGGACTCAAGTTTCAATAAATAAACGTAAACATGTTTTTCTTTTGGATCATAACACACATATACAGTTTTCATCTCCATTCCGAGTTGCAATTGTCAATTCCCGTTTTTGGGTGCTTCGACTTCCATCTAAAAATCATACTAAGTTTAAGTAATGTGCCCACAATTTTTTCTTATTTAAATCCAACGCGGCGAACAAGATCTTACTTGTGGTACCTTACCCGCACCAATTTCCTCTACCTGATCGAGCTGCAGAAATCATGCCGCCGGTAAGATAAATTCGATGTAATAAGTGGTAGCTGGCTTTCATTTAAACCACACTCATTACAACTGGGCACAAAACTGGGGCCAAAATTCGCCTTCAATTATTTATAAGTTGTGACACCACTTATTACAAAGTGGCGCCCAAACAAGAGATATCAACAACAGTCTCTAATTTAATTAGATCTTCTGGTTCTCTCCATAGGAAAAATTAGGGAACACAGCACTATCTCATGAATGTGGCTGCGTTAAATTTAACTGACCAGATATACTATTGGATCATGCTCATGAGTAGATTGACATTTACAACATTTGCAGCTGTTGTTTTATTTGTGACATGTCCCAACCCACACTCTGACGGTTCTTCATATTATCTAAATCCAAATTAGTATGTGATCAGAAGTTGCAATGTTTTTGTACAATTGCAACACAATTGCTGCCTTTACGGAAAGCCTGGTCAGCATACCAATTGCACCCCTTAACCGTGTTAGCCTGTATTGTGTGATTGAAAGATTAAGTGAATTTCGTCACAAAGTTTATAGTTAAGTTTCGCGTTATACTTCAGATAGTTTCTTTGTTCTCATCCTTCGGTGTGAGTTTGTTGAACAAAAGACCATTCTGCCTTGTGGATGAGCATGGGTGATGGGGATGAGTGGTTACCTCTTAATTCGTGAATTGAGGAAATTCACAAGAACAACCGGTGTGTTCTTATTCTGGTGGTAGGAAGAACGATGTTTATTCTGCCGAGACGTGTGTGGTGTACGACTTGCCTCCTACACAGTTCGTTGTTTTCCTGGCAACGGGAGTGCAAGGATGCCATTCATGACCACTAGATGAGTAGATATTTTGTTCTTTGACAAAACAGCAGTGAATCTCACTTACAGTGTGTAAGTTTTGATTTTTGCACGATGAGAGGGAATTTATTGGTCTAACGAAATTTGTTAGGCGATGTTCCTTAGAAGAAATGTGGAGAAGCTTTAGTCCTGAGGCTGCACTGACTAATCCAAATCGTAATACCCTATTTCAGGAATACTGTACAAACCCAGTTCGTCGGCAAGTTTCTTTCGATCCTAGAATTCCAAGAGTACAGGAATTGATGTATCCTGAAGCAGCCTAGAAAGAAGATGGAGGCGAGTATTTCTCTGAATTGGTCATTCGCGAAGATAGTACCTATTCAGAGATGCAAGTGGCGGCTATCTATCATGATCAGGAAGGGGGAATCACCCGCTGGTGGCTCTAGGCACTTTGGGTTGAGAGCAAATGCATTTAGGTACATCAGCGAAAAATCCAAACCGCATTAGATGCTGGAACTGTGCCAGCAATACAGACACCTTTAAGGATTTTAGGAAACCGATAACCGTGTATGCTGATATCATAGTATCATGCTATACGATGATGTGATGTTATAACTATATAATGGCATGAAAGTAGTGCGATGATGTGATCATATGATTTTAAGATAGTACGATGCCATTATTATATGGTGGTGATGGTATGATGGTATGATTGTATGATGGAAGGTAGGATTGAGTTGGGCGTCTAGTTTGCGGTTAAGTTAGGTTCCATTTGCGGGTTGAGGTGGATTTGAGTTGAACAGGAGTCAGCGCTTAAGTTGGGAATTTATTTGTGTTATAGGGTTGGGTTTTTAGTTAGCTTGAATATAGCTTTTGAAGTCACGTTGATTTGAGGATTGAGCTGGATGTTGAGTTTAGGATTAAGTTGATGTTGAGTTGGAAGTTGAGTTCATGTACGAATGTAATTTTTCGGATCATGTTGATTTAAGGATTGAGCTGGGCGTTAAGTTGCGGGCTACGTTGAGGTTTGATTGGTCGATTAGAATGTTGAGTTTAACTTCAATTAGAGATTTATTTGGAGGGGGGAGGAGCTTCAAGCCACCAACGGATTTCTCGAATTTCTGGAATAAATATATCAAGTACTAAAAACCTTACGATTGCCAAAAATAACACCAGCAAATGATAGCCGTCGCCCAACGACTATAAACAGCATGCGTTCAGCGCAATGGCAGTAAAAAATCAGTCATGTATTTCTTGTGTTCGGACAATCATAATTTGGAATGCTGCTACAAGTTCAACGATGTAATGGCATGGTTGGTGTTGAATGGGATGAAACACTAATTGCTAAACTATAACAACAATGGATTCAATTAAAAGAAGGTTTGAATGAGATTGAAAATATTACCATAATATGTAGATGGATGGAATCCAGGCAATAAGGAAAAAATGAACTCCATGGAATCAGCGATGCATCAGAGAAGGCATTTGCAGCAGTGATATCCTACAAAATAACAAACTTCGAAGGCACACCATTAGTTTACCTAATAGCAGCAAAAACCAAAGTCGGTCATATAAAGGTTAGAATTATGTGGTGCCATACTATTGGCAAAGTTATTTAAAAAGTTCAAGATGCCATGAATTTTGAGTACGCTTCTGCTTATGCGTGGATGGATTCGATGGATAAAAGGCTATGGATGGATAAAAGAAAAAACAAAATTTTTGTGGGAAACCGAATAGCTGAAATTCAGTCACTTATGCAACCAAGTTAGTGCGAATTGTGCCAATTGCGAAACAATCAACTTTGGTGGAAAGGACCAAGTTGGTTAAAAACTCAAATTACCCACTAACGCTTGAACCAACTGAAGAAATAGCGAATGAAGAACTAAAAACAAAATGCTTGCTCAAGCTGAAGATGAAACATTACAACCAAACATTTTCTACTACAAGGAATTATCTATGTCTCCCTCTTTTACGTTAAATATTCCTGTTAGACATAAATAAAACTACACTCATTGTTTCCGAACGTCGAACGATAAAAAAATTTACTTTTTGTCAGTTCTTGACTTTTAAGAAGCCCGACATTTCGCCCAACAATCATTTTAAATGTATTTAAATAGTTAAATTAACACCACCCGTTGTTGTTTTCTCGTACAATGTGAAGTACGACAGATAACTCATATTGATTCAAGGATTCTTTTAAAGAATTTGTTAGCATGTTTCGAGCTTACGACTAGCAAATCGTTATACGAGAGAACTATCGCACCCCACACACGTATACAGGTGATTTGTTCAAGTGTATACAAGTGGTTTGTACACGACTCACTTTCACCGACTTCATCTAAACTTTGAACAATTTTGCTTCAATTCAATTTGATTTTAATCCACATAATGCAGAATTTAACCTAATATTAGTATACCACTAAGCAACCTGTTCCTGCATAAAATCGTTTTTAACTAAAATGTTAGGAAAAGTTCCAATTAGTTTAAAACGAGGCCAATTTTATATTACACCAATAACACTTCAACAAAATGTCCAAATTCAACAAGGTATCTATAGAACAATAGAACCATTCGCAACACTAGCATATGTAATTAATTTCTAAAGAAAATCTTTTTATTCCAATCCTTACATGGACCATTCAGTTGACAAGAAATTAACTTTCAAACTCCTGTTAACATTGTATCTAAAAACATAAATATTAAAAAATTTATAAATACTGAATATATGAATAGGGAAGAACAACAACAAATTTTAAAATTATGTTGAAGCTTCGCCGACCTTTTTTTACACAGACAGTGATAAACTAACTTTCTCTAACAATATCAAACATGAAATAAACCTGAGTAACGATAAACCGGTGTACATAAAACAGGACAGACACCCCGAACATCAAAAATCCGAAATTAAAAATGAGATAACAAAACTCTTGAATCAGGGGATCATTAGGCATTCATTTAGTCCTTGGTCGAGTCCAATTTGGATGGTGCCGAAAAAACTCGATTCAAAAGGCAACAAAAAATTGCGTTTGGTTATCGACTATAGACTGACTATAGATGACAAATATCCTTTGCCTATATATAAATAATATTTTAAATAAATTAGGTAAATCTATTTACTACAGCACAATAGATTTTGCTGCAGGATTCTACCAGATTAAAATGAAATAATCAGACATAAATAATACAGGATTTGCAATTGAGGGAAAGCATTATGAATTCGTTTGAATGCCACCCAGTACCGTTCAACGGGTAATGGATAACATTTTGGACAAACTTCAGGGAAATCAGGTATTATGTTATATGGACGACATTATAGTATTTAGTACTAGTCTCCAAGAACATATAAATGATCTGAAAAAAGTGTTTCAAAAATTTCAACAAGCAAACATTAAAATCAAAATAACTAAAACTCATTTCTTACAAGAAGAAATTGGATTTCTTGGACATACGAGTATGTGTATATCACAAAACATAACAAAATATAGGCTATCACTAATTTTAAGCTCCCAAAAACTCAAAAAGAAATTATAAGTTTTTTTTAGGATTATAGGGTATTACCGCAAGTTTATTAAAGACTTCGCGAAAATCACTAAACCTCTAACAAACATGTTAAAGAAAGATATCAAAGTTACTCTCAACGAAAAATACAAAACTTGTTCGAAATTTACAAAAACCTGTTAACATCAGAGCATATGCACGAATATCCATATTTTAGCAAATATTTCATATTGGCTACTGATGCTAGTAATGTAGCATTGTAAGCAATACGGTCTCAAGGTTCAAAAGGTTCCGATCATTACAATCTGCTCTGTATCTAAAACATTATCTAAAACCGAATGCAATAATAGCACCATCGAAAAAGAACTACTGGGTATAGTATAGTCGATAAAATATTTTCGTCCATGTCTGTATAGCCGCAAATTTAACATAATAACTGATCACAAACCCCTAGTTTGGCTCTTTAATTTCAAAGGATCAAATTAGAAAATAGGTTGCTGGCGATTAAAGCTTGAAGAGTATGAACTCATGGGAGAACTACCAAATACGAACGAAATCCAGTAAATATTGAATATAAATTTATCCAATGGGTATAATTCATTGTGATACATTTTTGTTGCGAAGTAAACATTTCTTAACCATATTGGATAAATTCTCAAAATTCGCTCTTGCTTACGAATTTAAAAATTTAAAAAAATATTATTTCCCAACACGGTATCCCAATTCCTTTTAGGACCTTCATTTTACCACAGCTAAATCCAGTACAGGTAATAGTCCCATAGAAAGATTCCATTCCACAATAACGGAAATAGCAAGAATCATGATTTAACAAAATAAAAGATATCAATCTCCGAACTTATGGATGAAACAATGTTAACATATAATAATTCCATACATACTGCCACGAACCTGACATCATTTGAACTTTACAAAGGACATCTAGGGCATATAGATTCAATCCCAGAAAGTTCAGACTCGCAATCAGACGAAATCTTGAAAAATATTAGGGAAAATTACAAAGTAGTACAAAAGATCGCATAAGTGATCATAATCTCAAACAAAAACAAAAAAATAATTGGTAACTTGAATAGAAATAGATAAGATCCTAAAATGTTCGAAACCAGGACAAAGTATTTTCGAACTTAATTCAATTAGGGATAAATTAGCACCCAAAAACGTAAAGCATGATACTATTCAAGATAATACAGGTTGGTTGAAAAGTATTGAAAGTGACACCTATTAACCAGTAAAGGAATCAAAATTTATACGCCATTTTAATATTTCATCTTTCGTCATTAGAAGTAGACGTGTCAGTGTATTCGTTTACAATGGAAAAAATCGAATATCGTGCAGTGATAAAATTCTTTGTTTTGGAAGGTTTATCAGCATCAGAAATTAATACAAAAATGGTAAAAGTGTTTAAGGAATCTGCTACTTCATTTCCAACTGTGCATCGATGGGTTTTACAGTATAAACGTGGTCGTTCAAGCGTTGAAGATGAACCACGCAGTGGACGTTCAAAAAGTGCAACAATACCAGAAATCATTGAGCAAGTGTATAATATTGTTTGCAAAGATCCAAGTTTGACTAAGCGTGAAATTGCTGATATCAGAGACAGACATAAAGAATTACGTATGAAAAAACTGTTTGGAAAACTGGTGCCGCATTCGTTAACCATTCAACAAAAACTGAATCGAAAACAAATTTCTCAGTGTAATTTGAAGCGTATTAAGCAGAATAAAACCGATTTTGTGCGGAGATTAAACTGAAACAAGAACGTTTACAGTGGACTGAAGCTGATTGTTCAGCTCCAAAACAGGCGAAGTCCTGGCATCAGTTTTTTTGGGATGCAAAAGAGATTTTGTTGATTGATTATCTTAAAAAAGGTAAAACAATTAATTCTGAATATTCTTGCAACCTTTTGGACCAGTTGGATCAAAATATTCGTGAAAAAAACCCGCTTTACAGAAGAAAAAAATAATTTTTCATCAGGACAATGCACGTGTTCACACGAGTCATTTGACGATTACTAAATTGAACGAATTAAGATTTGGCTCCCAGCGATTACTATCTCTTCAGAAACCTGAAACAATTCCTTCGTGAAAAGCGTTTTTCGTCGAATGAAGAAGCTATTGCAGCCGTGGAACAGTATTTTGCAGAGCTTCCGGAAAATCATTACAGAGATGGTATAAAATTATTGGAGGATCATTGGAATAAGTGTACTGAGGTTGAGGGAGATTATATTGAATAAACTAATTTCTGAGCTGTTCATAAACAGCGTATTAAAAAATAATAATTTTCAGGTTAATACCAGCGTCCGCCTAGGGTCTAGGATTGGATTTGGGACAAGCAGGAATAATCACAAATTACGTTAAATTAATTATTAATTCAAATTGACAATGACTTACAAATTAGCTTGAATTCAATAAACCGTAATATCAATATGATTGAAGAAATCATATTTAATAAAAATGTCTCTAGACATAGATATAAAAATTTAGAGGATAGTTTAAAGAATACTTACCCAGCCGTTAGAACAATAAGAGGAATTTCAGAAAACGTAGATCACAACGATTATCTGCAATTACAAAATGCAATAACTAAACTGGAAAAACGTAATTACGCAGTAAACTCAATTTACAATAATTAAATTCAAATTAATGAGTTAATTACCAATAGATTCGATAATTTAACCAACCATATTAACGATCTAACATCTAGAATTGAAGCAGAATTAGAAATCGATAACATTCGCGAAAATTCGTAAGATTTCACGGCAAATATTAAATAAAGATGAATTCGCATATATTCATGAACACTGGATTAAAAATAACGTGAACATTGCTTCTGATGAAGAAATCTATGAGCTTCTCGAATCGAAATCATATTATAATGGAACGAATATAATTTTGACGATCCATACCACAATTGTACAAAGATACACTAACTTATTACCATATCAAACCAATTCCTGTCAATGATGTTGTTCAAACCTTGCTCAATCATCGAAAATATATATTGCCAAAAAGAGCAAATATATAGCATTACAAATAGCTGTATAAATATTCGTACTACAATATCAATTACCTAGAAGACCTTTACGAGTACATACCATCAAATAAAGGAACTGATTTCTACTCAACATGCAACCAGTGAAACGCAACAATCAAAGGGAACAAGCTGTTACACTTCAAAAATTAATCAATAATGTGCAATACAATAATGCACACAAAATCAGGTTCAATAAAGTATTCGTCGTATCAGCACAATTACGTAAAAAATATTGAATTCTGAATGGTAAACGTCTAGTAAGCACAACAATCCCTAATTGTGTAAGATGCTTTCGATTCAGAAAAGCAGCATAAGAACAATTAATGGGTGTTGCTGCACAACAAAATATTTCTGTCGCAGATTTTTGCGCAAATCTCCAACTAACACTAAAAAAAATCGAAAAGAAAAATTGTAAGCTGTAAAAGCAAAGGCGACGGTTGTACGTGCTGCCGCAATCGATCAATTAAAGCGTGCTGAACAATTTATAGCGGATAAAGGATAAAATGCGTCGTTGTTAGAATTAGAAGCGCGATTAGCTGTATTGGAGAAGGCGGATTGCAATTTTGAAGATGCTCAACTCGACGTTGAGTTAGTGGAGGGCCAAGAGACGAATCCTAACATGAGGTCGAATTTTGAAGAAACCTATTTGATGGTGAAACCGACACGGCAGGTATTTATTAATAAGTTACAAACAAATTCAACAGGGCATGTACATAATCATTCGCGTTTTGGTAAAGCTTCCTAATTGCGAAATTATCCCATTTGCGGGAGATCGCAAAGAAATGGTGCACTTTTTACATAGCAACCCTACTCCCTCTGATATAACCTGTTTTGGATATCTTAACTCGTTACTGTTAAATCCTAGAAGTTAAGAATAAAAAATTAATTTGCGAGGACCATATTCGGTAAATATTTTGGCTCAATACAATCATCAGTCAAATCATCCTCTGAAAATATTCGACATCTACTCGATACCGTTAATTCAAATTTATGTGCGCTACATTCGCTCCAAGGCCCTACGGCACATTGGAACGATTTAATAGTATATTTACTCTGCTTGAAATTAAATCCTGAGACTTTAGGAAAATGGGACGACGTAGCTCTCATCGAACGCATGCCATTTCTCGATGAATTAAGGAATTTTCAGCGCAATATTGCAAAGGCTATGGCCACTTAATCTACAGGTGCCGAAAAATTATAAAATTACCCATTTCTGAACCCAAAACACCAGTCAGTCATCACGCGCTTTGCATCAAATGCCTTCGGGCCGATCTCCTACTATAAATCAACAACAACATCTACATTGCTTCGTGAGTGCGCTGAAAAAAGTTTTAATCAGAATAATCACCCTCGTTCATCTCATATGCAACATCAACAAACGCTGCTGCCAACTGAATCGGAAAGGCAGCAATCACATCACATGCCCTCGAAAAACATAGCATTGGAAAGCTCGGCCTTAAATTCAACTCCTAACATTGTACCTGAAGTGATCACATCTATTCCTGTGAAAAGCGTAACATCAAGCCAGCAGGCTTTTTTGCCCAACACTTCGACAAAAAACTGTTATTGGCAGAGCTTTACTATATTATTACTGAATCCTTTGCTGCTAAGCTTAGTCTACGAGTACAATGTATCAACGATAAAGCAACACCAAGTATTTCCTCCATCAACTTGAGGCTTTCTCTCGCACATCTGAATTTAACACTCTTTTGGAAGCACAAATTTTACCAAATATCACAGGCTTACCTCAAATTAGAGAATCCCTAAAAACATTCATCTAACAGATAAGAATTTTGCCAAACTACAAAAAATTTTCCTGCTCCTCGGAGCTGAGTTGTATATAACCCTGCTATCGATCGGCCAAATCTAATTTGCTATACCTCATCTACAAAATACCCAGCTTGCTTGGATCATATCTGGAAAGATAATTTATTTTACCTCTGATCAGTTCAGTATTCACACGCGGCAATAATAAGTGAAGAACCAGCCTTAATGATTTATTTGAGAAATTTTGGGACATTGAATCTGCAGCCATCTCAAAACGAAATTACACGCAAATGGAATTAGCCTGCGAAAGTCACTTCGCAGAAAACACTAAACGAGATGATTCTGGGCGCTTCGTCGTCTCTCTGCCGTTGACTGGCTCACATACTACAGTCGGTTCTTCACAAATCATGGCTACTCGCCGATTTATCAACTTGGAAAAACGACTAAATTAGGACGGCGAACTCAAGCAATCATATAGCAAATTTCTCAACGAATATGAAAGCCTGGGCCACATTGTTTCTGTGCTAGAAAATAATATTGCAAGGGTTTACTATTTCATACCTCACCATTGTGTACCGATCGAGAACCATATGTTTGCATCGACAATTCTAACTACGTCAAAACACTCGGTTTATATTGGCTCACCCATAGTGATCAATTTCGATTTAAGGTAGCAGAAGTTGACCTTTCCAGGCCTTTCACGAAGAGAACTAGCCTGGAAGTAGCACGCGTTTTGATCCGCTGGGATATACAGCATTGCCGCAAAGTATGAATACAAAATGGCGGAGCTTTAGAACCCAAATGATGGATGTTAACAAAATACTGATACCTCGATTTCTTCAATATGACCAGCATTCGGAAGTTCAACTTCATGTGTTGTCGGATGCTGGCGAATTAGCATATGGTGCATCAATATACGTCCGATTCAAAAACAAGGGTGGAGAATTGTCAAGCCATCTACTATGTTCAAAATCTCGGATAGCCGCAATCAGGAAGATATCACTTCCAGCGTTAGCCAGTTCTTCTCTATGGTTCAATGGTCCAAAATTCTTATTACGTAATGACAGCTCATGGCCAGAACTAATTCCGCAGTTTAACGAAAACATTTCTACAAAAGTAGTTCTTGAATTTAAAATTATAAAGTCATGTCTAGTCACGAACTACAGAATGCAAGATCACCAAGGGAAAATAGGCACCTCATGCCTGAATTTTCCATTGAAGAAAGAGATTTGGGTGTATCTACCATCATGAAAATGATTCAACGAGAATCGTTTATAGAAGAATATCAGCACCTCAGCCGAGGCAAACAAGTCAATCATCGTTCTCGTCTAAAATCGTTTGTCACTTTTCTTGACGAAAACGGTATCATTTGGGTTGGAGACCGTTTATCTCACACCACTCTTTCCTACTCAATTAAACATTCTACCTTTCCTCCATCTGCTCATCCATTTATATTGCAATTAATCAAACATTTACATATCAAATTTTTTTGCATGCAGCCCCATAAGCTCTCCTAGCAGCTACTCGTCAACAGTACATTTTAAATTTGTGACTGAACTTACGACATCATCATTTATTGGAGCATTGAAGCGTTTCGTCGTAAAAAGAGGCATATGCATGCACATATGGTCCGACAATGCAACAAATTTCATTGGTGCCAATAATGAACTGCATCAACTCCATGAACTGTTTTGCAAATTACCTGGCACTTTGCTTCTCCGTATTCTCCGCATTTTGGTGAAATCTACGAGGATGCTGTTAAATCCGTAAAACACCATCAACGGCGGGTTATGGGAAATGCCTCACTAACATTTGAGGAATTAAACACCTTAATCAAACAAACTGAGGCCTTACTGAATTTCCGACCACTCTACCCGATGTCGAATGATCCCAGTGATTCCAGTGGCAGACCGCTTACATCGATTCCTGAATCCGATGTTCAAGAGCAAAATGTATCTTTCACTAAGCGATGGAACCTAGTACAATAGCTGCATCAACAATTTTGGACACGGTGGTCATCCGAATATTTGCTTCAACTTCAACAGCATAAATTATGGACTAATGGAACAACCAATGTATCATGCGGTGACTTAGTCATAATAAACGGACGACAACCAATCCGTATACCCAAAGAAAGTGGAAACAAGTCCTACAAGGGATATATTGTGTTATTCATTTGTTTCTCTACTAAAGCAATTCAATTGGTGGAGCTGATGGGTGAGCTAACAACAGCCGCTTTTCTGGCAACATTCAAACGATTTACCTCAAAAAGAGTGATGCCTTTAAACCAGAGTTTAAATGTATCGCTCTTTAAGAGCTCTTTATAAAAATTTTCGCTCTTGCTGTCAATAACATTCAGTTTGCTTTTACGCTCTTACCCTCTAATGATAAAGTTATTACTTTCAAAGTGATTTAAATTTTTATTTATAATTTTTCTCTTAAAACAGAGAGCGTAATAGCTAAAAATATCGCTCCCAATCCATTCTACAGAGTTATTGAAGCAAATACATTAAGGAGCAAAATTGTTTGTAACACACGAATTGCTCTTTGAATATCATTCAATAAAGAAAGTTCGATAAACGATATTAAGATAAATTTCTGGAATATGGCCCACTGGTATGGAAATTGGCTATTTCTTAACAGATTTTAGGGAAATTTAACATGTGTGTTGAAAATGGGATTCTAAAATGATTTTTGAATCAAGTTCTGGAATATGGCCTATATGGCCAATTAGTATGGGTTTTCCTTATTCCTGGATCCTACACTAACATTAGCGTGCTGTCACTCATTTTTTCTTATTTTCCTTTGATTGCGACTAAATTTCCTGGCAGATGTATAGTAAATATATTAATATGAGTAACCTAAATAGCTATTGTCTTTGGCAGTTTCCGTTATCCATGCAGCTGTCGAGGTTTATCTGCTGTTGACCATATTCCATAACTATATCTGAAAATTATTTTAGAATCCCACTTCCAACGCATATATTGAGTTGCACCAAAAATCGGTTTAGGAACAGCTAAGTTCCATCTAAATTTTTCATATTTCAGAAACTCATCTAAAAATCATTTTAGATGAGTTTCTGAAATATGACAGTTAAGGAAAAGCCAAGTTCCATCCTAGTTGGCCATATTCCAGAACTACACCTACAAATCATTGTAGGATCCCCTTTCCATCGTGCGTTTCTAATATCACTAAAATCGGTTAAGGAATAGCCAAGTTCCATCCTAGTTAGCCATTTTCCAGAACTTAACCTAAAAATCATTTTAGAATCCCATTTCCATCGGGCGTGCCAAATTTCAATAAAATCGGTTAAGGAATAGCCAAGTTCCATCCTAATTGGCCATATTCCAGAACTTTACCCAAAAATCATTTTAGAATCCCATTTCCAATGCCCGTGCATCTGTTCGCTAATAAAACAATCTGGCTTTCTAAAGAAATTTAAAAGGTTTTGAATGTAACCGTTTACCGTAATAACAAGAGCAAGAGTAATATAATAATGACGTTTTTATTCATCAGAGCAGAGCGTATTTATTTTCTCAATATAGCGCAATAATAAAGAGCAACACACAAACGCAATAGTGGAAGAGCAAGAGCCTTATAATAAAAATAATCCTCCAGTTCTTCAGAGCGATATTTTTTTTTTACAATATCGCTCATTATAAAGAGCTTTTTAATAGTTTTTATTAGCGCTCTTGAACAAAAATGAAGAGCGAAGAGCAAAATTAAATGCCATTTTAAACTCTGCTTTAAACATATACAGTACAAAGCCTACTTTACTATAAAGAAAAATGCGATTTTGGTTTACATTGTTTGTTGTTAAGCTAGTTAAAAACTAATAGGGCCGAAAGGCCAAATATCGAAAGGCTGAATCTCGAAAGGACGAACGCCGAAAGGCCGAATGTGTCGAAAGGCCGAATGTCGAAAGACTGAAAAGGTCGAAAGACCGAATATCGGAAAGTCGAATTTCGAAATGCCGAATAGATGGAAAGGCCGTATGTCGAAAGGCCGATTGTGTCGAAAGGCCGAATGTCGAATGGCCGATTGTGTCGAAAGGCCGAATGTTGAAAGGTCGAATGTGTCGAAAGGCCGAATGTGTCGAAAGGCCGAATGTCGAAAGGCCGAAAAGGTCGGAAGGCCAAATATTGAAAAGCCGAATTAATTAATTTTTTTTTTCGACCAAATTTGATCACATTAATATGCTACATACACATGATTAATTAGCACGTATTTTCAATTTATATAAATCATTTTACATTACGAAATAAATTCAAAAATTCAATGATTTTAAATATTGATGTCAATCAATAAGTTGAAGGAAAATTTAATGAAAATTCGGCTTTTCAACCCAATCGGCATTTACACACGTTCGGCCTTTCGACCCAATCGGCCATTAGACATTCGGCCTTTCGATATTCGGCCTTCCGACATTCGGTCTTTCACCATCGATCGGTTAAAAAACAATTAAACCCAATAGAAACGTCGTTCCACGTCCTGACCAACAGTAAGTGAAAAAGATATAATAGAAAGAAGAATAAAACAGTAAACCACTGCTCTAATCAGATCAACTAAGATCTAGATATTGAGCTTAACAGCCAACTTTAACAATAATTTCAGAAGCCCAATAACAATTTGTTAAAATTTAATTTGTTTCTTTCATTTTTTCAATTTACAAATCTTTCCACAACAATAAACCTAATAGATCAAACATTAGAAGAAAACACAAAAAATTTATTTATGATGTAATTATTAGTTACCGCACTATTTAGAAATGAGTATACCAGACATATAGAGACTGAGATGAGCTAGCGGAATGATTGAAAAGAAGCTGGTATAACTTTATATGTAAAATCGTATACAAAAGTAAATAATCATAATGGTTGGTGCTTGGTGGTGATCTTGATGATGAATCGTCTTAAATCGTATACAGTACAAAAAAAAATTAATAAAGTTATTTGTATGTAATTGAGAAGGATCGGAATATTTTTTTTTTGTCCGATCATCATCATCATCATCATTTGAAGATTTTTTTTTTTTATTCTGTTTGTTAAATAAATAAACAGATTATTATATGTTGAATGTAAATACATAACATACGAGATGGTTTTAGAGAGTAGAAAATGTATCTTTTCTTCTTTCTTATATATAGACACACACAGAAATACATATGTATGTACACATACGCGAGTTAAACACACAACATTTTTGATAGACTTCAAATCATCAAGATCATAACCATTTATTAAAATTGAATGAAAATAGAAAAACGCCGCAACACTTTCGGCCCTTTCCAATATAAATACGTTTAGTTGTTTAGAAATGAAAATGACTGAACGTATTAAATTAGATACTATTAGAAAATTTTCGCGGCGCAATGTTTGAAATTTCAATAAAAGATGAATTAAATATTCTGATTTGTTGTTGTTGTTGTTGTATTTATAATTAATAATTATGGAATTTCGATAAAAAATAAAATTCGTTTGTGTTATTATTTATGCCGAAAAAAAATTTTAACACTTTTGTGAAACACATTGAAATTGATTTAATTGGGATAGTTAGAGGTTAGGTGTGTGTGTAGCATATATCGAGAAAAAACGGTTACAAAAATAAAAAAAACTGTACAGTAAAGAGAGTGGGAATATTTTGTTGTTGAGGTATTTAGAGGCGCCTGAATTATGACATTTTAATTTTATGGTTTTTTTTTTTAAATGCTATACACGATGACTTTTGGTTATTTGGTTAGATTATTTTATAAATGCTCTAATTATGTGTGGCGCACATTTAAAAAATAATCATTAATTTAACTTACTCTTATCGTAAGTTCAAGAAGGACAAAACAAAAACTTTAGATAATTCAAATTTAAAACACAAAAATAAAACATTTAATTGGTTATATAATCAAAAATTTATTGCAATGGTTTGAGCTTAAGCATGATTGGCTTGTCGCATGTGAAAATTCCTGCAGATTTATGTATTGTTATTTCTTCGGGTGTATCGAAATTTCGCGATACTTGAAAATTACGTAGAATTGAAATTAGTCCGACACGTGTCTGCATCACACCAAACCGTAGCCCAATACAGTTCCGTGGCCCCTCGCCAAAAGGTAGATACGTAAATGGATGACGCTTCGCTTTATTCTCATCCGTAAATCGTTCTGGGTCGAATTGATCCGGATTTGGATATATTTCTGGGTCACGATGTAAACCAAATACTGGTATAAAGATTTGTGTATCTTTTTCGAGAATATGTTTTGTTCCGGGCACCTTATAATCACGATCAGTTTTTCTGAGTAAGGTTTCCAAAGTCGGATATTTACGTAGAGTTTCATCAATAACTCGATTCAAATAAGGCATTTCAGTTATGCCCTCGTACGTAATTTCATTATTATATTTCTTGAGCACCTCATTGATTTCATTACGTAGACGAACTTGAATTTCCGGATTTTTTGCCAACTCATACAATGCAAATGACATAGTGGATGCTGAAGTCTCAAATCCGGCAGCGAAGAATAAAAATATTTGCGCCGCAATATTAAGATCGGAAAATTTGTCCACATCATTTTCGTGTTTCTTTTGGATTTCCAATAAAAGATGCATGAAATCTTTTCGTTGCTCATTACTTGATTTACGGAATTTTATTGTCGAATTCACAACATCAATAAAAAAATCACTAACACTTGTTGCGATTGCGCGCACTCCTAATTTTCTGGCCAGCCGTGGAAAAGCATTCCCGAAAAATATTCTAAATTGTTGAAGAGGTCCTGGTGTAAAAATTTGCCGCCCATTTATACGAAAATCAGTTTCTGGTTCATTGATGCTATTGCAATCGATTCCAATTACACACGCCCCAATTACGTCTATTGTGAAGCGCGCCACAACATCCTTGATATCAAAAACTTGATCTCGACTCGCGATTTCTTTATTATGTTCAATCATCCGGTTGGCAGTGTCTAAAACAGCTCCAAACATCATTTTCATTTTGCCACTAGTGAAAGTTGGTGTTAATTTTGTGCGCAAATCTTTCCACGATTTGTCATCAATCGCAAATAAATGTGCAGACAGCGGATCATCGTGTTGGTTGTAGTAAAATCCACGGTTATGAAAACTATCAAAATCACGAACTAATATAGTTTTTACTAATTCTGGATCGGTGACCAAAACACTTGGTTGTGTGAATAAATACATTCCGATAAATGAACCTTTTCCCTTGAACTTGTCATACAGACTTTTAGTGATTTCAGCCGGATGCCGTGTTCTTCCCATTCCTTGCCAATTTCCCATTGGAAATTGTGCTTTCGGTGATAAGACACCACGATCCGCCCAGTATGAATATTTTTTGCGTATGTACGAATAGGCTAGGCCCAAAATTGTTATAATCCAAAATATTAAAATGTATTCCATTTTGTATTTAGCAAACAAAAACTGTTTTCACTTTGAAATTTTCTAATCAACTACTGCATATATTGCATGAAGTCCGGTTTTATATAGCAAAATTATATCAGTAACGATTTGTATAAAGACAGCTTGATGAGGCTTATCTGACATTCTCAATGTCATATATAAATACATTTGTTTATATTTTCATGGACAAATTGAACTTTATCAAGCATTTATGTTTGTCTCTTTTAAGTAAAAAACCAAATAATTTACGCGCTTACTTTAAAATGGTAAATCGTTATACAAATAACGAAACAAGCTCTTAGATATAGAGCATAATTACACTTAGATTACAGTTACATGAAACTTATTACCAGTTTCAAATTGAAATGTCCTGCAACTTTCTCAACATAATTCATAATAATGATAAAACGATAAATAGAGATCAAGGGCACATCAAAAATCATGATCAAAAGGAAACCGGTTAGATTTATGACTAGTTCCTTGTTTTGCTGGTTAGCTGCTGTTTTGGTGGTTCCATTAACACAGTGTTCTAATTAGCTCTCATTGTCTGTTGATATTTTTAGCGCGGAATTGTTTAGGTTGTGTTATTTGGTTCATAGGTGCGAAGGAAATGGTAAAGGTTGAGGAGCCAATGAAGGTGTTTACAATACAATTCAAACTGAAATTAACTTCAAACTAGTTAATATTAAGATAAATGTTGGCATTGAGGCAGTGTTGGCTAAAGTAATAATAACAACAACTTTGGTCCTAAAATTTACCTAAACTCCCAAATCAACCCCTAATTGAACCAAATAACTCAATCTTTAGTTTAACCTCCAACATCCAAATAATTTAATTCAATCCCAACCCAATTTCCATTTCACAATTTACTATTTTGGCCTAAACTTAACCCTCAACTAAACTTCAATCTCAACGTTCAACCAAACACGATATTGTTGCAACCCTGAATATAATATATTTATAATATTTCATTGTACAACCCTGAGTTAGTTCTCGGTTCTGACAACACACATTTTTGGTACGATATACTGTGTTGTTGGCTGTCATACAGTGTGGTTAAAATAAAATAAATGTAATTAGAAATTAAATATATTAATAAAGTTATGTTGTGAGTGTTAATTAAAAGCGTGTTATTTTGAACAACAACCACAACAGAATTGGCGACGAGGATAACGGAGTAAATAATAAAAAAAAAAATAAAAAAAACGTGTTCGCGATTTTTTTTATATACACATAATATATATAATAAAAAAACAAGATGGACGAAGCTACAAAAAAAATGTTGAGTTCCATCACCAAAATGCTCAAATCACACATTTGACAAAAAGTACAAAAAATGACGATGTTCAACAAATTCATAATCTTCGACACATGGTATGAAAGATTTGAGGATTTGTTCAAGGTAGATGGTGAACATTTGGACGATGGAGTGAAGACGAGGCTGCTTTTACGTAAACTACACACATCGAATCATAACAAATACGTGGGTTACATTTTACCGAAAAGCCCTCGTGATTTCTCATTTGACGAAACTGTCGCAAAATTAAAAGACATTTTCGGTCCGAAAAAATCATTGTTCAATCTACGATTCGAGTGTTTAGAGCAGCAGAAGAAAAGTTCGGAGGATTTTGTGGCATACGCGGGCCGTATAAACCGGCATTGCGAGCATTTCGATCTGAAAAATTTGACAGCAGATCAGTTCAAATGCCTTATTTTTACAAGTGGGTTAAGGTCGTCATGTGACGCAGAGATCCGAACCAAACTGTTGTCGAGAATCGATGCAGACAAAACAATGTCACTAGAGAAGTTGATAACAGAAGCCCAGCAGCTCATTAACCTCAAAAAAGACACAAAAATGATTGAGAATCGTGATAATCATTCTTATCAACAAAAATCAGTAGTCAACGCCAGTTACTCAGGGGTAAATCCGAAGAACCATTTCAACAGTCACCATCATAGTGCAGGGACAGATCAGAAAAAACATTTCAACAGTCAAAACAAATACCAAAATAAGCCCAATCCGAATCATTACACGGACAAACGCCAATCAGCACCCAGTAAGCCATGTTGGAAATGCGGCGGCATGCATTTCACAGCCGACTGTTCATACAAACAACATCGGTGTCGGGAATGCCAACAGGTGGGGCATAAGGAAGTTTATAACGGTTGTTATAGTACCCAACACAGCAAACAAGCGCATATTAAAAATCAAAACAAAAATGTGCCACAATCAAAAGGAATTTTTGCAGTGAATGGAGATATGGCTGCAAAGCGCAAATTCTCGGAAAACGTCGTGTCCATAGGGGCAATTGGTCAGGAATTTAAAAAACATTCCATTTGTCACAATACGGTTTAATATTCCTCAAAAGTCAGCGGAGACTCTCCTATTGTACGTGTGAGGTGTCTCTTGATTGACTTAACGCCGGCTTCCCAGATGCCACCAAAGTGGGGTGATGATGGTGGAATAAAATGCCAGTCAATCTGCTGGATGGAAAGAAAGTCCTGCAATTCCTTTTCGGAAACTTGCGCGTAGACCTCGTAGAGTTTACTGATTCGATCCGTTATCTGAAAATATTTGAGCATGCCAATATAATTTGTAGACCACGTCTACAAATAAAGCGCCTCAAATAGGCCAGAAACGTAGCCCTTATAAATTTTAGCACCTCGACCAGTTTTAGATTTTATTTTCACCGGTCCTGTGAAGTCGACACCAACTGTAGAGAATGGCCTGGAGGTTGTTTAGACGTATTTAAACGACGGCGGCTACAAGTGACGCAGGAACGAGCGACTTCTTTGGCACGGTTTTTAGCAGCAACTATGAAGTAATTTTGTCGGATGATGGCGAGTAACTGTTGTTGCGTGGGGTGGAGATATCGCACGTGAAAGGCCTTTACAAGAGCTTCAGTAAACGGATAGTGTACATCAAGAACTGCAGGATACTTGGTGTCATATGAGACGCATGTTGTCAAACCAGTCCACCCACCGACTCTCAATGTCCCCTCTGGTCATCGATGAATAGAGACAATGACCGAAGTTTGCTTGTACCTCGTAAGCAAGCCAGAACCTTTGGTGATTCGCACGAAGTCTTTTTGAAAACTCTCATTTTGAGACCAACGAACAGCAACCATTGTAGCCCGCTTAATTTGAGATCCTATTAAATACAAAAATAGGTTTTTTAATTTTAAATTTATCATAAAAACGATAGCACTGGGCCAATATTCAAATAATTAAAAAAAATGATGACGACTTTTCGAATAAATTTGCAACAACAGTGTAATCCGTTGGTACCAAATGAGTCGTAGATAGACAAATGACCTTTTGGCTTCTAAATCCTCAAGATTTACGTTAGAAAGCTGGTCGTCAACTAATTTCGGCCAGTGCTCAGAAGATTGTCGCACAAAATCTGGTCCTTCCCACCACAACAAGTTGTTGACCAATTGATCCGGAAATATTCCTCGTGATGCCAAATCTGCTGGGTTCTTCCTTGAGGACACGTGATTTCATTTTAGTCGTGGAAGACGTTCCACAATGGTTAGCGATGAATGTTTTCCAACGTCTGGGAACATCGGACAGCCATGCTAAACCGATCGTAGAGTCTCTCCAACCAAACGTTTGTATATTCGGAATGCCTAAGGAATAATTTAGTGCAGTTAATAATTTTACCAATAAAATAGCGCCGCATAACTCAAGTCTCGGTAGACAGACTTGTTTTAGCGGGGCAATCTTTGTTTTGGCTGCTACTATTCGCACCGAATAGGAACCGTTTAAGTCAACAGTTCTCAAATAGGCAACGGCTGCATAAGCGTCTTCCGATGCGTCAGAGAACCCATGTAATTCCACCTTGACGGGTGATGGAGGAATGTTTAAAAAGCAAGGAATATGAATTTTTTCGAATAAAGTAAAATTTGAACGCACCTTTTCCCATTCTAGTTCCATTTTCTCGGGCAAAGGATCGTCCCAGTTGAGTTTTCGAAGCCAAAGCCTTTAAAAAAGGGGTTTAGCAACAACCGTACAAGGAGAGGGGAATTCGAACGGATCGAAAATATGGCCAGTGATAGAGAAAAACCTTCGTTTCGTAGTAGGGCCGCAGTCGTCAAATTTCTCGATTTTGAAAGTGAAACAATCTAAACATGTTATCCAAACTAGACCTAGAGTTTTCACGAAAGTCTCTCCATTTCCAAATTCAACAAAAGTCTCTTGGTTCTCCTTTAGTATAGATCTTAATAATTTCTGGCTCAAACCTTCAGCTATCCTTTGTTGTAAATGTTTAGAAATCCGATTTAATGATAGATTTGATGTCGACAAAATCTGAGGTCCAACGCAATTTGATGAAGAGTTCGAGAAATCAGAAATGTTGCACAGACTGTTCCATATGTTATCGTGTTTAAACGGTAATGTAAGATGGGAGAAATTAGGTTCTCTAGGTGTTACTATTTGCCGTAGTTGCACTAGTCGATGCAATCTTAATACGGTTTGAAATATTTAATCTCCTATACTTGAAGCATTTGAAAAGAGGATGATTATTTTTCTTACAACAGGGACATTTGAAAGTTTCGGTGGCTGTGTGCAAGTTAAATTGCGTTAGAACCTTCGATGTCGATGGAGTAACTGAAATCTTTGATGGTAAACAAAACTTAAATGTGTCACATCTTTTATCAATGAATCTCAAAAATTCCTCAAGAGAGACGAATTCCTTGTCTACAGAAAAATTTGCCCACGCCTCCTTGGTTTGCATATCGAGCTTATTCAAAATTAAATAAATTAACCAGGCGTCACGTTTCTTGTTTTGGGAGCCCAGACCTTTCATTTCAAGAATCACTCCATCAGACACATCTGCTGTTTTACGAAGCTGAAGAAAGTTGAATTGCTGCATTGGTTTTTACTTCATAAACTTGTCCATCAATGAATTCATAACGACCTTCCTTTTGTCTTTACCCCAGGCCTCCTCGTTAATAAAATCGGTGATCAGAATATGAAGAATTAAGTCGGCAGCTGCACCTTTAAGAAATCCTTTCAATAGTTGAAATTTATGATATTCAGATCAGCGGCGTGGCCGCTTGACATCTTGATTGGTTTGGGTCAATGTGTTTTCCTTAAGGCCTTCAAAAAATGACGTTGCTGAGCGCATAAATTCAATCAATCGTCTTGTTAAGTAAATCGTTGTTAGGAAGATGAGTAACTTCAACTTTTTGCCGTTGACGCATTTCCCGAACAAAAACGCCTTCACCTTAAAATATTTTGTCCCAAATTCATCAGACTTTGAGTTTTGATCGGGAATTAAGAGTAGTTTACTTTCAATCGCAACAAACTCTATGAAGTATTCTTCCATCTTTGAAGATCGAACTTCAATTTTTTCAAGCGTAGTGTCGTCATTAATTGCAAGAGCAAACGTGTTCAAGACGCGACCGTGTTTTTGAATCAAGTCGTTTGCAGCCATTTTGAAATTCACAATAATATTTCACTATACACAATACAACACCGTTATAATTAAAATACTGTTACTGATCAAATATAAGATTATACATACAGCTATTGATTCAACCAGAGCTGAGCTAAGTCCAATTTAGGCATTATCACTTATCAAAATTGCAACAAGTTTATCGATTAATTTTGATGGAAAACTGAAGTAATCGAAATTTGGCAATGTCACTTATCAACAACACAATTTTTTTGGTTAAATCAGATGGCAAACTGAAATAATCAAAATTCGTGCACTTAACAAAAAATTCACAAACAACTTTAAACACTGGAACTTATCGCTTGTTATGTGTTAATTAAACGTTATAAAATAATAATAATAATTAAGAAAATAAACGGAAGAAAACCCGTATACTTATCTGGTATATTCTGTGGCGTAATGATTTACCGGTCGATCTTCACCAATGGTCTGACTTGAACAACAGCAATCCAGTTATGTAGGTTGGTTTTTATTGATGATTTAAATTTCTTTTTAATGTAATGCAAGGAGTTTTTTTTATTTACGAACGAAAGAATAAAAAGGCGATCTTGTTCGTTAAACGTTATAAAGCGTACTGAAATTTTATTTTATTTTTAAAATTTTAATTCATACAATTCACCTGAAATAAAGAAAAATAATACTAGGTGGGGGAATTGGTACATACAAAAATGAGAGGAAATGAAATATATAAAACATAGAAAATTGTTTGCCTGTCCTGAGTGTCACATTATACGTGATACATAATCTTATTTAATATATGTATAACATATAATGTAGGGGCATCTCGGTATGTGCATCATAGATTATAAGCAGGACTGGCAAAAAGTTAATAACCGATTATGATGAAATTCAGCATGTATAATGGAAATGGGTCGACAGACCCAACTAAAAACGAATTTAGCCACATATTTACCGGTCAAGATGAAAGATTATGAAATAATTTGTTGATGTCCTTTAAGGACTTCTTCTAAAAATCATTATAAAATTCCGTTTCCATCGTATACTTGATCAAATCCCAGAACTTAATCTAAAATTTATTTTAGAACCTAATTTCCATCGTTAGTGCTGAATTTGATCAAAATCGGTTAAGAAATGGCCAAGCCCTTACACATTGGCCATACTGCTGAAATTCATTTAAAAATAATTTTACAATCCCATTTCCTTAGTACATGCTGAATTTCAAATAAACAGTTAAAAAGTGGTCAGTTGCCTTCCGAATTAGCTGTGTTCTAGAACTCCATCTAAAAATTTTTAGAATCCAATTTCTATCATATACATATGATTAATTTCATCAAAATTGGTTCAGAAATAGCCGAATTCCTTCCTAATTGGCCATGTTCAAAAGCTTCAACTAAAAATCATTTGAGAATCCCATTTCGATCGTATATGTCGCATTTCATCATACGTGGTTTAAAAATAACCGAGATCCTTCCTAACTGACCATATCCCGGAACTTCATCTAAAAATAATTTTACAACCCCATTTCCATCGTAGAAGTAGAATTTCATCATAATTAGTTCAGAAATAGACAAGTTTCATCCTACTTGACCATATTCCAGAACTTCATCTAAAAATTATTTTAGGATCCCATTTCCAACTTACAATTCGAATTTTACCACAACCGGTTGAGAACTAACGGAGTTCCTTCCTAATAGGCCATATTCCAGAACTTCATCTAAAAATCAATGTAGAATAGCACACTTAGTAAGTAACATAAACATATGTATATTCCCAGCTTGGCACAACAAATAATCCATAACGCAATGTAAACCCATGTTAGTATCTTAAATTTGCTTTATTTTCATATAAAACATATGAACGTATCCTGGCGAAATATGTAGTTTTCTTAGGCAGGCCACACACGTACAGTTTTAACTGACAGTTTTAACTGTGCAGTTATAATTGTCAGTTTTAACTGTGAACTGAAATGCACACACACGTTCAGTCTAATCCTTCAGTTATTATCATGGATTTGAATGAGCGGAACGATTTGCCTGTTCTCGGTGTGGTTTTTTTAATATTAAAAAAATTAAATCAAAACAATTCTAAAAAGTGGTGCAAGAATTGGCTTCAAAAATGAAATTTAACTTCCCCTACAAATTTATTAAAAGAATTAAGTGAATAAGAATCACTAGATTCAGGCTCTTAATGAATCTGATAATACTACTGGCCGGTACAAGATACATACTATAACAAACACCCACATTGTTCTCTTTCCTAGATGTTGAAGTCTTTGCTGGAAAATGGCTGGGCATTGGCACAGAACATGTTCCACTGATTCCGCTTCCAGATCGCAGAAGCGGCATCAATCTGTCGTACTTCGGCCCATCTGGTTAAGGTGATCCCTTAAGGAGACATGACCTGTGAGGAAGCCAGTAAGCAGCCCCAACTCAGGTTTCCTAAGTTCAAGACACTCCTTAACCCTGAGAGACGAAGGTGATATAAATTTCTTCGCCTCTCGTAAACCTGGAATTCTGCGCCAGTAGGAGGACTTTTGAAGATCCTCCCAGCGTTTTACCGCTGCTCTAAGGCGTCCCTTAGTGACACCGCAGAAGGGTTCTGGTCCCATAAATGGAGAGGTTGAACCCTCACGGGCGAGACCATCAGCTGCCTCGTTTCCTTCGATTCCAGTATGACCTGGCACCCACATAAGTGTTACCTTATTTGAGTCTGCCAGATGTTTAATAACCTTCAGACAATCCCATACCAGCCTTGACTCAACGGTACAAGACCTAAGAGCCTTTAAGGCCGATTGGCTGTCTGATACAATATAAATCTTTGCATCGTTTAGGTTTTTCTATAGCATGTAGCCTTTGCATGAAAATTATATAAATAGTCGAACTAGTTTTGTATAATTCATTGTTTTAATTATTATATGAAACGTCCTCTCATCTCAAAATTTCGACACAAAACTGAGAACTGTGCACTTAAACCCCCAAACACGTTCAGTTCAGTTAATCGTTTCAGTTAAAAATATAAAAATTTTAAAGTTCTCAGTTAAACTGTACAGTTAAGTTTAACAGAACTGAAATACCCACACACGTACAGTTTAAACTGACAGTTTTAATTGTACAGTTAAAACTGTCAGTTAAAACTGTACGTGTGTGGCCTGCCTTAGGGACAATTTAAACGGGCATACAAGAAAAAAATTTTGGCGACAAACGAGTCATGCCGAGATACTTAGCTGTGTTCGCATGCGGTATTATTTCCCGATTTATGGTAATCGGAATATGTTCGATTCGTCTGTTTGTAAAGTTGATGTGAACTGATTTAGCTTCATTTAGTTTTATTCTCCATCTTTTTGTCCATTTATATATTTGAGTTATAGCTGATTGTAACTTCTGTGTTGAATCTTCGTTGCTTTTTCCAACAGCTAAGATCGCCGTATCATCTGCAAAAGTTGCCACCGTGTTGTTTTCTAATGTAGGAAGATCATAAGTGTATAGTAGGTATAAAACCGGCCCTAATACACTGCCCTGTGGAACTCCTGCATTAATTTCTTTCAATTCAAAAAATATATCATCTAACTTAATCCTGAAGAACCTATCTTTCAAGTATGATTCCAGTATCTTAGCAAATTGCATTGGTAGAAGATTCCTTAACTTGTGGTTAAGTCCTTCATGCCACACTCTATCAAACGCTTGTGCAACGTCTAGAAATACTGTTGAACAAACTTTTTTCTCCTCTAATGCTTTCTCAATTATACTGGTTATTCTGTGTACTTGATCAATTGTTGAGTGTTGGTTGCGAAAACTGAACTGATGATTTGGGATCAAGTTTTTACTCTCGATTATCGGATTTAATCTTTTTACCAGAAGCTTCTCAAAGAGTTTGGACATGACTGGCAATAGCGAAATTGGCCTATAAGAAGATGTTATGTGCGGTGGTTTCCCAGGTTTTGGGATCATAATTACTTCTGCAATTTTCCATAGGCTTGGTCTACATTTGATTCTAAATGCTGCATTTATAAAATTGGTGAGTTTCACCAGAGCTTTCCTTGGCAGTTCTTTTAAGATTTCTGCAGTAATAAGATCGTACCCAGGAGATTTTTTCGTATTCATATTAGCTTTTATCTCACGCATGACTTCTTTTGGTGTTGTCGGTAGGATTTCTTTACTTTCTTGCACAGCTTTCCAACGTTTGGTCTTCATGTGGCTGGAATATTTTTTCGAGGTGTTCGGCAAATTCTCGAGCTTTGTCTTCATTATTTCTAGCCCATTTCTCAACTGTTATTTTTATTGGGGGAATCTGCATTATTGGTCTTTTGATTCTTTTGGTTGCTTTCCAAAGAGAATAATCAGTACTGTTATCATTAGTTAATTTTCTTAAATAGTTGCTGATTGATTCATCTTTCAATTCTTTGATCTCTCTTCTTAATTGTTGAGTGAGATTGTTCAAATGAGTTTTGTCTTGGTTGGCCCTTGTTTGTTGCCATACTCTTCTCGCTCTTCTTTTTTCTGCGAGGAGTTCCCTAATTTCTATAGGGTAGTTGTTTCCCTTGATTTTCGTTTTAATTTCAGGAGTATTTTCCCAAGCTGATTGCTGTATATCTTTTACAAATTTGTGAACTTCTTTGTCTAATTGTTCTTCAGTCTTTAACGGAACCATTAAGTTAATTTTTTGTTCTAGCGATAGTCTAAACCATGCCCAATTAGTGTGATTATTAACTAGGAATGGGTTTTTGTCTTTCTGAATGATGTTTTCACTTAACGTTAGAAGTATTGGTGAATGATCAGAGTTTATGTCGTGGCTTTCATCTACTTGTACATAATTTACAGATATGTTCTTTATTATGAAGAAATCAATCAGATCTGGTACTTTGTTTGGATCAGTTGGCGAGTAGGTTGGTTTTCCAGTTGAGAGGGCTTTACAACTGCATTTTCTGATAGCTTTTAGGAGTTCTTTACCCTTAGTCGTTGTTAATCTGGATCCCCAGTGGACATTTTTTGCATTAAAGTCTCCTCCAAGTACAAATCGTTTTCCTAATTTACTGAGGAACTCGAGATAATCTTTTTCTTTCATTGAGTGCTTCAGTGGGCAGTAAATACTAGCAACACAAATAGAACTGGATTTGACAATAACAGCAGTTGCTTGTATTTCTTCCGTTTCATATTTTAACTCCTCATAGGGATGAATACTATTTCTAATTATAACAGCACTACCTCCGTTAGCAGTGTTTCCAGGGTGAATAGTGTGATATATTTGATAATTTTTAAATTTAATGTTTGATTGTCTAGTGAAGTGTGTTTCTGTGATGAGACATACATCGATTTTTTCTGTGTCCAGGACCACTTGCAGTTCTTGTTGATGTTGCATCAGTCCATTGGCATTCCAACATAAGATTCTAAGATCTTTGGCCATTTTTCTGTTTAGGGATGGCTCCCTTAGTGATGTACTCTAGTTTCTGTAATCGCTCATCAAATGTATTTAGTCTGCTTAAAATTAATTTAAGTGTTTGACTTATATCGTCATTTTGAGCAGTTTTTCCTGGATTTCCGTTGCTCATCATTACTTGAGCATAAGTCATTTTACCATTTGTCCTTGAGTAGTTTCCGACACTCTACGATTTACTTCGGGTCGGTTCATCTTAACCGCTTGTTTCCTGAATGAACTTGGATTTTTAGCAATCACGTTCTTATTTTTGACATTTTGCAGTTCAATAGCAACGCTGCATCCTCTGTAGTTAGCCGGATGGTTTTCTCCACAATGAACGCATTTAGGTTGAACATTTTGGGCTTTTACACAATCTTTGGTATGATGTTTACCTAAACATTTGACACACCTGGGTTCCCTGTTGCAATATTTTTGTGTATGTCCATAGGCTTGACATTGTTTACATTGTGGTATAAGCTTAGATCTTCTTAGAGGCTGAATAACCACTTTGCACCCCAAGATGTACTTAATTTGATAAATTTTTTCGATATCTTCATCAGTATCGAAGGTCAACATAAACATGTTGAGAGGTACTTTGCCTCTCCGTTTTAGCTTAATCGATGCTTCAGTTGCCTTAAATCCTTTTGCTTTCAGGTCATCAATTATTTTATCTGGTTTACACGTAGAGTGTAAGTTTTTAGCCATGACCCTAATTGGTCTGGTTTGTTTATCTTCAAACGTGTGCCAAGCACGTTTTTCTTCATTTAACATTTTTGTCATTTTTCTGTATGTTTCAGCATCTTCTAAGTTTATTTTGACGGTGTTTCCATTCATCACCTTTGCATTAAACTTATCAGTAGCAGTTATTGTTTTTATTTTTTCATAGAGTACATCGTAGTCTTTGACTTCATCTATTACTATTGGTGGTGGTGGAGGTAATTTTTTTGGTTGTTTCTGGATAATATTTGGAACATTATCCTTTAATTGAGGTGGGGAGGGCGTATTATTCCGTCTCCTTTTTTTTCTTCCACCTTTAACTCTAATCCACTCAGTTTCTCGAGCTAGTTCTTCTTCATCCGTATGATACTCTTGTGGAGTTGTATTCTGGTTAGGAGTAGAACCGATGTCCTCCTTTGGCTTAAGAGCTTTAACTTCGTTTTCAAGCGTCTTCATACGCTCCTGCATCCATGCAATTGTAACATTCAGTTGCTTATTTATATTGTTGGCTTCAACTAATGCATTATTAGCTTTACACAATTCATTGTGAAGCTTTTCTTCGTTTGTAGAACGAGTGTTGTGGCTGCTGGCCCCAATGGAGGGACTACCGCCTCTTATCGGAGAATACGCGACTTTGTTACTCATCTGGAAGGGATGGGAATTATCCTTTTCTGTTTCACTCAAATGAGCTCGTTTATTCACCAACATGGCTTGGGATTGGTTAAAATAATTGTAGTATAGCAATGGCTGGTCTCCCCCAGAATCCATGAGACCGACCTCCGAAGAGGGTGGATTTACCTGAGCAACAGGTGTACCACCTGGGGTATTAGTTTCCTTATTTGTTCCGCTCATTGCTCATTTATAGTGTACTGCACTCGGCTCTAGTATTTCGCCGATGCTTCACATCGTTGCCCGGGTGTTACCACGTGGAGGTATACTAGACACATTTGGTGGTTTCTACATAGTTGCAGCGTTGGAATATAGACCACGAGATACATGGCTATAGACGGTCAACCCCTACCCTATTGAGACGCACCCAACACCCCCGAAAAATTTTAAAATTTATTTTTCACGAACACTAAAGTAAAAAATGAATCCTTTCAAATAATTAATTATTTAGAGATCGTTAAAATTTATTACTCTCATTGTTTATCAAATGTTAGTATTGTAAGCGTAGTGTGTTGTGAATAGCAGTGTCCTTAACTCAAAAAAGTGAACAACTAATGAATTTTTGTTGTTGCTGTCAAAATAAGGAAATGAAATCAATTCGAATGATATTACTTACTTATTTAAGACGGCGTCGAATAAGTCAATAATAATGAAATAAGTATCGGGTTCGAAAACAGCCTAAGCCTGTTTTCGAAACGAATACTTATTTGTGGAACTTAACTTTTCGAACAACTGATTACCCTGTAAACAGCAGTATTCGGATTTCGAACAAGTTTGTTGAATAAAATAGTAAAATATAGTCATGGTTTGTTGCTTGGGAAAGTTATAATACTAAATGAAAAATCGAGGTCGCCATTTTTGTATATCGTTTTTTTTTAGGAAAATCTTTTTATCTTGTTTGACGGTCAAAAATCTTACGAAAAAAGATAAATCTTGCAATCTGGCAACCCAGGTACCAATTCCCCCACCTAGTATTACTTTTCTTTATTTCAGGTGAATTGTATGAATTAAAAATTTTAAAAATAAAATAAAATTTCAGTACGCTTTATAACGTTTAACGAACAAGATCTCCTTTTTATTCTTTCGTTCGTAAATAAAAAAAACTTACATTAGCTGGAGAGAAAATTTAGTTAAAGAGAGAATTATGTTTTTGTGGTTTTAAGTATATTGCGTAGGGGCTCACTGTATTGTTCGAAATACAATTTCTACACCCAACTAATTTGAAATTGTGTTTGTTCGACATGAGACGTCTCTATGAAATCTTATATAGTTTTTGGTTCAACACAAACCCTAAATAAACTTCGTTCGAAAATTACATGCCTATACATGTTCTCACCTGAATCTAACCTCAAAATCAACCAATCACATCACTCCAACTCGTTCAATGGTGTCTGAATAGTTTTATTTTTATACTGGTCATCGCGGATGTTCCATATAGCCCTGACAGCGTCAATAATTCTTTCTAAAATGTGAAACTTTCTGATTAGCTCTTTACATAACTGTATGCATTTCTTTTTGTAAATAAAAATAACTGACTATACAGTATGTCAATAAACTGTGTTCAATAATAATTTGAGAAACATGAAATCAAAAATTTTCCAAAGGTTTATGTAAATCTTTATTATTCAAAAATTGAGGTGTGGCCAACACACGATTTTCTTTGACGAACAGAGAATTTTGAGAAATTTTATTTTTTTCTAATTTTTTTTTTAATGTTTTATTTTTTTTTGTATTTGTTTTTAATTTTTGGGAACATTTTGTATTTAGTAGTTTTTTGTAAACCTTATACTTTTTAAGATATTTGCAAAATAAATTTTCAGGACCAAGGGAGTGGCCACTTCCGGTTAGCCGATTTGGAGTAAAATTCACTGGGACCTCCCAATTTATCAAAAAAGCTTAAATCTGAAGTTTCAGTTCGATTGGTTAAACGTTAAACCATCTGTGCTGTAGAGAGGACACAGACAGACAGACAGACAGACACCATTTCGAAACCCACTTTTTCAGACTCAGGGTACCTCAAAACAAATAAATCTCTAAAAATCTCAAGGTCCAAAATTTTCATGATTACTATACATTATTTTACTAGAGTAAAAGCAAGTAAAATCAACAACAAGTGCAAAGCTCCGCTCTTTCACTTTATAGCCCTTTTTACACCTTTTGTGAATTTGAACGTGGAATCATATTGAATTAACTAGTTGTGCGCTGATTCCTTTAGTAGTTGCTCCAGCTCAGTTAGCTTATTTCGGGCACCCTTAAAATTTGTGCCATTATCCGGATAAATAACGGTTGGTGCATTACGTCGACTGTGTTATTAATTTATGCCGAAAAAAATATGCGTGAGAATTTTTTCCTAAACCTTTCCCAAAAAGCAAAAACAAATATTTAGGAATCATTTAGCAAATAATTCGCGAGCCTTTTTTAAAACGTGAAATTTTTACTAAATCTAAAATTGTAAATATGTATTAGTAACGTATGTTGTTTCACAAAAGCCAATCTAATTCAAATTGAAAAGATACCTTTCAATTTAAAATGTAAAAGACCACTACAGGTTTGTAATCAAAGGCTAATGTTCAATAATTATATTACTAAACCATATTCAGTACATGGTCCGGAAATAAGACTAATTACTAAACCTAGACCATAGTCTCATACTTATATAAATACCGGAGAAATTTTCTTGGAGCTCAAATGGATATGAGGGAAATCAGTAAATTGAACGGCTAACCTTAAATGTTTGAAATTACTAAACGATTTTGAGTCCCTCCAATGTAAATTTAAATATGGAATGTTAGTCATTCAATTTAAACTTTGGTTGATTATCGTCAGATCTTACCATCATAGCTCCAAGAGAATGCCCCCAATATTTGCATAAGTTAATGATGGACCATGGTCTATATTTTATTAGCAGTTTCATTTCCGGACAAACCACCGAAGACGGTTTAGTAAATTTAAATATTGAACGTTAGCCGTTCAATTGAAACTTTGGGTGATTTTCGTCATATCTAACCCTCATAGCTCCAATAGCATGTCCCCAATAACAGCAAAAGTCAAGAATGGACCATGGTCTATATTTTATTAGCAGTTGCATTTCCGGACAAACTACCGAAGATGGTTTAGTAAATTTAAATATTGAACGTTAGCCGTTCAATTTAAACTTTGGGTGATTTTCGTCATATCTAACCCTCATAGCTCCAATAGCATGTCCCCAATAACAACTAAAGTCAAGAATGAACCATGGTCTATATTTTATTAGCAGTTTCATTTCCGGACAAACTACCAAAGATTGTTTAGTAAATTTAAATATGGAACGTTAGCCGTTCAATTTAAACTTTGGTTGATTTTCGTCATATCTAACCCTCATAGCTCCAATAGCATGTCCCCAATAACAACAAAAGTCAAGAATGGACCATGGTCTATGTTTTATTAGCTTTTGCATTTCCGGATAAACTACAGAAGATGGTTTAGCAAATTTAAATTTTGAACGTTAGTCGTTCAATTTAAACTTTGGGTGATTATAGCCCGATCTAACCATCATATCTCCAAGAGAATGTCCCTTATATTTGCATAAGTTAAGTATGGACCATTTTCTATATTTTATTAGCAGTTTCATTTCCGGACAAACTACCGAAGATGATTTAGTAAATTTAAATATTGAACGTTAGCCGTTCAATTTAAACTTTTGGTGATTTTCGTCATATCTAACCCCCATAGCTCCAATAGCATGTCCCCAATAACAACAAAAGTCAAGAATGGACCATGGTCTATATTTTATTAGCAGTTGCATTTCCGGACAAACTACCGAAGATGATTTAGTAAATTTAAATATTGAACGTTAGCCGTTCAATTTAAACTTTTGGTGATTTTCGTCATATCTAACCCCCATAGCTCCAATAGCATGTCCCCAATAACAACAAAAGTCAAGAATGGACCATGGTCTATATTTTATTAGCAGTTGCATTTCCGGACAAACTACCGAAGATGATTTAGTAAATTTAAATATTGAACGTTAGCCGTTCAATTTAAACTTTTGGTGATTTTCGTCATATCTAACCCCCATAGCTCCAATAGCATGTCCCCAATAACAACAAAAGTCAAGAATGGACCATGGTCTATATTTTATTAGCAGTTGCATTTCCGGACAAACTACCGAAGATGGTTTAGTAAATTTAAATATTGAACGTTAGCCGTTCAATTTAAACTTTGGGTGATTTTCGTCATATGTAACCTTCGTAGCGCCAATAGCATGTCCCCAATAACAACTATAGTCAAGAATGAACCATGGTCTATATTTTATTAGCAGTTTCATTTTCGGACACACTACCGAAGATTGTTTAGTAAATTTAAATATGGAACGTTAGCCGTTCAATTTAAACTTTTGGTGATTTTCGTCATATCAAACCCTCATAGCTCCAATAGCATGTCCCCAATAACAACAAAAGTCAAGAATGGACCATGGTCTATGTTTTATTAGCTTTTGCATTTCCGGATAAACTACAGAAGATGGTTTAGCAAATTTAAATTTTGAACGTTAGTCGTTCAATTTAAACTTTGGGTGATTATAGCCCGATCTAACCATCATATCTCCAAGAGAATGTCCCTTATATTTGCATAAGTTAATTATGGACCATTTTCTATATTTTATTAGCAGTTTCATTTCCGGACAAACTACCGAAGATGATTTAGTAAATTTAAATATTGAACGTTAGCCGTTCAATTTAAACTTTTGGTGATTTTCGTCATATCTAACCCCCATAGCTCCAATAGCATGTCCCCAATAACAACAAAAGTCAAGAATGGACCATGGTCTATATTTTATTAGCAGTTGCATTTCCGGACAAACTACCGAAGATGATTTAGTAAATTTAAATATTGAACGTTAGCCGTTCAATTTAAACTTTTGGTGATTTTCGTCATATCTAACCCCCATAGCTCCAATAGCATGTCCCCAATAACAACAAAAGTCAAGAATGGACCATGGTCTATATTTTATTAGCAGTTGCATTTCCGGACAAACTACCGAAGATGGTTTAGTAAATTTAAATATTGAACGTTAGCCGTTCAATTTAAACTTTGGGTGATTTTCGTCATATGTAACCTTCGTAGCGCCAATAGCATGTCCCCAATAACAACTATAGTCAAGAATGAACCATGGTCTATATTTTATTAGCAGTTTCATTTTCGGACACACTACCGAAGATTGTTTAGTAAATTTAAATATGGAACGTTAGCCGTTCAATTTAAACTTTGGGTGATTTTCGTCATATCTAACCCTCATAGCTCCAATAGCATGTCCCCAATAACAACAAATGTCAAGAATGGACCATGGTCTATATTTTATTAGCAGTTGCATTTCCGGACAAACTACCGAAGATGGTTTAGCAAATTTAAATTTTGAACGTTAGCCGTTCAATTTAAACTTTGGGTGATTATCGCCCGATCTAGCCCTCATATCTCCAAGAGAATGTCCCCAATATTTGCATAAGTTAAGAATGGACCATGGTCTATATTTTATTAGCAGTTTCATTTCCGGACAAACTACCGAAGATTGTTTAGTAAATTTAAATTTTGAACGTTAGTCGTTCAATTTAAACTTTGGGTGATTTTCGTCATATCTAACCCTCATAGCTCCAATAGCATGTCCCCAATAACAGCAAAAGTCAAGAATGGACCATGGTCTATATTTTATTAGCAGTTGCATTTCCGGACAAACTACCGAAGATTGTTTAGTAAATTTAAATATGGAACGTTAGCCGTTCAATTTAAACTTTTGGTGATTTTCGTCATATCTAACCCTCATAGCTCCAATAGCATGTCCCCAATAACAACAAAAGTCAAGAATGAACCATGGTCTATATTTTATTAGCAGTTGCATTTCCGGACAAACTACCGAAGATGATTTAGTAAATTTAAATATTGAACGTTAGCCGTTCAATTTAAACTTTTGTGATTTTCGTCATATCTAACCCTCATAGCTCCAATAGCATGTCCCCAATAACAACAAAAGTCAAGAATGAACCATGGTCTATATTTTATTAGCAGTTGCATTTCCGGACAAACAACCGAAGATGATTTAGTAAATTTAAATATTGAACGTTAGCCGTTCAATTTAAACTTTGGGTGATTTTCGTCATATCTAACCCTCATAGCTCCAATAGCATGTCCCCAATAACAACAAATGTCAAGAATGGACCATGGTCTATATTTTATTAGCAGTTGCATTTCCGGACAAACTACCGAAGATGGTTTAGCAAATTTAAATTTTGAACGTTAGCCGTTCAATTTAAACTTTGGGTGATTATCGCCCGATCTAACCCTCATATCTCCAAGAGAATGTCCCCAATATTTGCATAAGTTAAGAATGGACCATGGTCTATATTTTATTAGCAGTTGCATTTCCGGACAAACTACCGAAGATTGTTTAGTAAATTTAAATTTTGAACGTTAGTCGTTCAATTTAAACTTTGGGAGATTTTCGTCATATCTAACCCTCATAGCTCCAATAGCATGTCCCCAATAACAGCAAAAGTCAAGAATGGACCATGGTCTATATTTTATTAGCAGTTGCATTTCCGGACAAACTACCGAAGATGTTTTAGTAAATTTAAATATTGAACGTTAGTCGTTCAATTTAAACTTTTGGTGATTTTCGTCATATCTAACCCTCATAGCTCCAAGAGAATGTCCCCAATATTTGCATAAGTCAAGAATGAACCATGGTCTATATTTTATTAGCAGTTTCATTTCCGGACAAACTACCGAAAATGGTTTAGTAAATTTAAATATTGAACGTTAGCCGTTTAAATTAGGGTTTGGATGATTTTCGTCATATCTAACACTTTTAGCTCCAAGAGAATGTCTCCACTAATTGCAAAGTGAAGAATTGACCATGGTTTACATTTTGTTCATAGTTTTATTTCCAGACATGGTTTTACAGTTAATAGTATGTATAATTTAACAGTGTATTATTATCTCTGATTTATATTCAATTTTTCATTTGTGTGTTTCCATAAACCATTATTGATTACCATTAATTGATTGGTTTACTAATACACTAAAATGTTTTTAAAATTTAGGTATGTTTTAGGAAATAATTCACTATCGTGAAAAAAATGTTAACTCTTTTGTGAAACACATTGAAATTGATTTAATTGGGATAGTTAGAGGTTAGGTGTGTGTGTGTGTATAACGAGAAAAAACGGTTATAAAAATAAAAAAAACTTTAGAGTATAGAGAGTGGGAATATTTTGATAAGGTATTTAGAAGCGCCTGAATTATAACATTTTAATTTTATGGACTGCACACGATGACTTTTGGTTATTTATAAGCACGGTTTTTGTAAATAAATGCTCAGATTATGTGTGGCACACATATGAAAAATAATCTTTAACTTACACTTTCCGGAAGTTCACGAAAGACAAAACAAAAACTTTAGATAATTCAAATTTCAAACACAAAAATAAAACATTTAATTGGTTATATAACCAAAAATTTATTGCAATGGTTTGAGCTTAAGCATGATTGGCTTGTCGCATGTCAAAATAGCTGCAGATTTATGTATTGTTATTTCTTCGGGTGTATCGAAATTTCGCGATACTTGGAAATTACGTAGAATTGAAATTAGTCCGACACGTGTCTGCATCACACCAAACCGTAGCCCAATACAGTTCCGTGGCCCCTCGCCAAACGGTAGATACGTAAATGGATGACGCTTCGCTTTATTCTCATCCGTAAATCGTTCTGGGTCGAATTGATCCGGATTTGGATATATTTCTGGGTCACGATGTAAACCAAATACTGGTATAAAGATTTGTGTATCTTTTTCGAGGACATATTTTGTTCCGGGCACCTTATAATCACGATCAGTTTTTCTGAGTAAAACTTCCAAAGCCGGATATTTACGTAGAGTTTCATCAATAACTCGATTCAAATAAGGCATTTCAGTTATGCCCTCGTACGTAATTTCATTATTATATTTCTTGAGCACCTCATTGATTTCATTGCGTAGACGAACTTGAATTTCTGGATTTTTTGCCAACTCATACAAAGTAAATGCCATGGTGGATGCTGAAGTCTCAAATCCGGCATTGAAGAATAAAATTACTTGTGCTGCAATATTAAGATCGGAAAATTTATCCACGTCATTTTCGTGTTTCTTTTGGATTTCCAATAAAAGATGCATGAAATCTTTTCGTTGCTCATTACTTGATTTACGGAATTTTATTATCGAATTCACAACACCAATAAAAAAATCACTAACATTTTTTTCGATTGCGCGCACTCCTAATTTTCTGGCCAGCCGTGGAAAAGCATTCCCGAAAAACATTCTAAATTGTTGAAGGGGTCCTGGTGTGAAAATTTGCCGCCCATTTACACGAAAATCAGTCTCTGGTTCTTTAATACTATTGCATTCGATTCCAATTACACACGCCCCAATTACATCTATTGTGTAGCGCGCCACAATATCCTTGATATCAAAAACTTGATCTCGACTCGCGATTTCTTTATTATGTTCAATCATCCGGTTGGCAGTGTCTAAAACAGCTCCAAACATCATTTTCATTTTGCCACTGGTAAAAGTTGGTGTTAATTTTGTGCGCAAATCTTTCCACGATTTGTCTTCAATCGCAAATAAATGAGCAGACAGCGGATCATCGTGTTGGTTGTAGTAAAATCCACGGTTATGAAAACTATCAAAATCACGAACTAATATAGTTTTTACTAATTCTGGATCGGTGACCAAAACACTTGGCTGTGTAAACAAATACATTCCGATGAATGAACCTTTTCCCTTCCACTCGTCATACAGACTTTTGGTGATTTCAGCCGGATGCCGTGTTCTTCCCATTCCTTGCCAATTCCCCATTGGAAATTGTGCTTTCGGTGATAAAACACCACGATCCGTCCAGTATGAATATTTTTTGCGTATATACGAATAGGCTAGGCCCAAAATTGTTATAATCGAAAATATTAAAATGTATTCCATTTTGTATTTAGCAAACAAAAACTGTTTTCACTTTGAAATTTTCTAATCAACTACTGCATATATTGCATGTAGTCTGGTTTTATATAGGAAAATTATATCAGTGACGATTTGTGTACAGAAATCATGATGAGTCTTTTCTGACATTCTCAATGTCACATATAAATACATTTGTATATAATTGCATGCACAAATTGAACTTTATCAGACAGTCGTATTTGTCTCTTTTAAGTATAAACCAAATAATTTACGCGCTTACTTTAAAATGGTAAATCGTTGTACGAATAACGAAACAAGCTCTTAGATATAGAACAGAATTGCACTTAGGTTACAGTTACATGAAACTTATTACCGGTTTCAAATTTAAATGTCCTGCAACTTTCTCAACATTATTCATACTAATGATAAAACGATAAATAGAGATTCAGGGCTCATCAAAAGATTAAAAGGAAAACCGATTGGATTTATGATTATATCATCGGCAAGTCTCTGCATCGGTCTGCTATTGTTTTAGTGAGTTCATTAACACAGTGTTCTAATTAGCTTTTTTTGTCTGTTGATATTTTTAGCGCGGAATTGTTTAGGTCGTGGTATTTTGTTCGTAGGCGTGAAGGAAATGTTGAAGGTCGAGGAGTGAATGAAGGTGTTTACAATACAATTCAAACTGAAATTAACTTCAAACTAGTTAATATTAAGATAAATATTGGCATTGAGGCAGTGTTGGCTAAAGTAATAATCTTCAATTTCACAATTCCTGTTTTGGCCTAAACTCAACCCTCAACGTTCAACTCAAACCCTAAATAAATTCCGTTCGAATATAACATGCGTTTACATGATATCACCTGAATCTAACCTCTACCATAACTCTGTCTGAATAGTTTTATTTTTATACTGGTCATCGCGGATGTTCCATATAGCCAGTCTGGCCCTGACAGCGTCAATAATTCTTTTTAAAATGTCAAACTTTCAGATTAGCCCTTTTATCTAATATTATTTGTATAAATTGTTTTTCAAAAAATTACATAAATGTGTGCATTTCTTTCTGTTTATAAAAATAACTAACTATGTCAATAAACTGTGTTCAATAATAATTTGAGAAATATGAAACCAAAAATTTTCCAAAGGTTTATGTAATTTTTTATTATTCAAAAATCAACAACAAATTCAAATGTTATCCGCTATTCTACTTTATAGCCCTTTTTACACCTCTTGTGAATATTAGTTGGTTCATTACGTCGACTAACGAATCTCCGCAATACCGCGATTAAAGCAGGGGTAGATAAGTTCATAACTAGTTCCAAAGGCATCGCTTTTGTGACCATGCAAATAAATAGTGGCACGTATGTTTTAACCAGTAAGTTTCCTTTGCTTAAAATACGCCTACCGCGGAAAAGGGTTAACGGTTTGGTTGGGTTTTTAATTTAAAGCCTATTCTACAAGAGCTGGTTACTTTTTTGGCTAATACTCTCCTACCGACGATCCAATATTTTTGGCGCGATAGGTGAAATAGAGCAGATGCGGTGGGATGTAGATATAGTTTATGCTTGAGACGATGAGATTTAGGCAGTATTACCTGATGCTTTAAATTGACAGAACAACTAGTGTTTTTAAGGTGTCCACCCACATGAACCACTGATTGTTCATCGCGGAATGGCGACAATGACGATAAGCTGATGCTTTTGATTGATCTACCTGATTTCAATAAATTCATTTCTTTTGTTTGAAATCAGACATTTGAGCCCATTCAGTTCATCGCAATTGAGTGTAGGGGCATTTTTTGCATTATGAACGGTCGAAACTCGTGATCTGGTTCTTATACGGCGTGTTCGTGTTGAACGGATGAATCGAATACGGAATATTTATATATTTGACCACGTATTGAAGATTGTTTGAAATGAGAAACCGAACTGCACATATACGCCAGTAAAACAGCATTTGGGGTTATACAGCAACAAATATGTCACGTTTATCAGCAGAACACCGTCAGAGCCAGAGGGCATCTACCAGTTTTTTGAATTAGAGGACAACAGAATCAAATTAGTTGGTCGCATAATTTTGTTCCTCAACCTGTAGGCCAAGGTTACAAAGTACATTAAGAGTGGCCTGTTGCGTTCTTATGTTTCGGAACACAGATGAAAAATAACGTATAGGACCATTAAGAGATAAACATTTATCAACTCTTCAGAACAATATTAGGGAAGGCACATTTTGAATGCCACGAATTTATAGCTTATGGCGTCTGTGGCCAATTGCTTCTTCAACACCAAGTAATGTTAACACGCCACCAAATTTAGTTGAACTAATTTTCTTTGATTTTCATTAATTTAAAATTTAACGCTAAGCAAATTTATCCAATTTAAATTTTATTTTATTATTTAAAAGTTACAAAATTTAATTGATTTCTAATTTAATATTAATTATTTTCCACCACTGGATAAAATTATAATTTTACTCTTTTTGTTAGTAGAAAAAGAAATAATCCGCGTGTAAAGAAAATCGAGACTTGTTCGCGTTAAGAAAGTAATACCAATAATGTGGTAGAGATAATAATGACTCCCGTGTGAATGTGGTTGTATCCGACCGAAATACATTTTGTGTTAGATGGTGTAGTTGTATTTGATTTTTAAACACATTTTCTACAGACGACGATACAATATAACCCCTCAAAACAATAAAAAGGAAAATACTGAACATCTATTTGATATAAAAAATGTATATTAAAAACGGACCAAATTCATCAAGAAGAGATAAGAACGTTGATTATCAGTAACATACGTAAAATCAAGAAGGATGTTCCAACAGTTAAGAAAATAGTTTCAGATGCGACAACTTTAAAAAGGACGCATTCATAATGTATGTAACGGAATATGGCAAAAAATTGAGGAATGCATCCTTGATCGTAACATTTTGAAATTAAGTAGCGACCCAATGACAAAATTTTTAAAGGACATTAATGCAACCATCAATAAATCTTCACATGTATTACAGAAACGCCAAATTTACTGTAAAAAAATGGTCAACCCCAAAGCGCCCCGAATCACACGACTACCAAAATTACATAAGCCTAACACACCCATCAGACCCGCTCATTAATTTTACATCCGCACCTGCACATAAAATTGCCAAATATTTAAATCAATGATTGAGCACCCGTATTAAACTTAAAAATGATTATTCCGTACGTAACGATATGGAATTAGTTGAAAAAATTTAATCTGTATTAATACCCAATGGAGCAAAATTAGCATCATTTGATGTTACATGCATGTACTCAAATATCCCTATTGATGAAACCGTTAAGATAACTACAAGAATATTAGCTGAAAATAATTTACCCACTACAACCATAACGGAGATCACACAACTATTAAATACAATAACTAAACAAAACTATTTCCAGCATAACAATAAATTCTACAATCAAACTGAAGGTTTACCAACGGGAAGCCCACTATCAGGAACATTAGCCAACATTTATATTTATTGCAAATTTTTGGGAATTCATTCTGGAATCCAAAACCTGAAACATAAACTAATTTAAATTATTTTTACTGAGGTTCCATCTAACATTTAATAAAATAAAGACCGTTAGTGGAGACACATTTTAATTTTTATTTACGATTTTATTTATGATAGATGGTGTTATTTGAATCATTTTTGTATTATTTCGAGCCCAAGATAAAATATTAAAGACACATTTAATATTGGGTTCCAGTTCAAAAAACCGCAAAAAACCAGGCTAGGTTCATCTGATATTCTTATCAGTGATATTACTTACAAAACAGTGAAATATTGATATACGTTTGGCATTTAGGTATGTCCGGATTTTACTGCCACCTCGCGGAAATTATTTAAACTAAAACTGTTATAATTAAGAATATCTGTTCTAATATCATTTGTTATGCATTTAAAAGCTTGATGTAAAATTTAATCCTTTTTTTAGTTAGTTGAAAAATTATCAGTCAATACAAAACAAAGTGTATCCTAATACAGTCCATTAAAATATAAATGTATTGATAAAAAATCCTAATTAATAAAAATGAAATATTGGATGTGCCAAAATTATTTATTGTGTTGTGTTGAAGTATTAATTAGTTTTCGAGAATAATTACCGAGATTGCACACTTACCTGGAAATCTTCAATAAAGACATTTCTTGGAGCTTCAATTTAATTTGCACCGTTATAAGAATTTGTGAATACACTCAAACATATCTATTTACCTGGAATATCAGCATAAGAAGCAATTCAACTGAGGTATCGAAAGGGGGGACGATCTTGTACTTAAGAGTGAAAAAAATATTTTTTTATTCAAAACATTTTTATCACCCCCAAGTACAAGACCCCCCTTGTGAATAAAAAAATATTTTTAACTTTCTTAAGTAAAAGACACTCCCCCCTTTCGATATCTCAGTTTAATTATTTCTTAGGCTGACATTCCAGGTAAGTTGATATGTTTGAGTGTAGGTATTCACAAATTCTTATAACGGTGCAGAATAAATTGAAGTTCCAGGAAATGTCGTTATTGAGGATTTTCAGGTAAGTGCGCAATCTCGGTAATTATTCTCGAAAGCTATTTGATACTTCTCCAGGAAATGTACGAATAAAACACAACACAATAAATAATTTTGAGTGATAAAAATATGTTTTTTTTATTAAAAAAAGAGGATCTTGTTCTTGTTGGTGATCCCGACAAAATTGAGCTAATTCTTAACGTATCATATGAAAAATGTGTATGAAAACTGATTGTGTACCAGGGGCCCTATTCTCGAATTCCACAACCATTTTCCACATGTGGACGTCTATCAAAATCTATGTAATTATTTACGTTTTCGTAAATGGAGAATTTTTTTCAACTGCTTATACCCATTCGGAAATATTCCCTTAGTACGGAAAAAATTCAATAGCGAATTCAAGAATAGAGGAATTTAAATTTCCGAATGTTTTTATGAACACATGTGGAAAATGGTTGTTGAATTCGAGAATAGGGCCCCGGGTGTGTAAATATGAAATCGGAATTTTTTAGTAAAAAGTACACGTTCATCGTATGGTGAGCAAATGCTCTTTGAAGAGTATAGACGTGTTTTTCTGTCCTCTTCAAAAATTCAAAAATTTAAATTTAATTTTGTTTTGTTTTATTTTTATTTTATTTTTGTGTTTTATTTATAAAACAAAAATAATAACTAAAGTGGAATTTAGTGATATAATAATCAGTTATATAGTTTTTTAGTGAAATAATAATTTAAGTGTTAGTGAAATAATAATTAACGTGTAATTTTGGAATGGAAAATGCAATCCACCGGGATGCAATTATGAGGCAATGTTTTATATTTATGGATAAAGAAATCAAAGTTATTGATTTCTGGCTTAAGTGCATGATTTTGACTTTTATGTGATTGTACATGAAATTCAATCTTAATTATAATTACTAAAATCTAATAATTGGATAGTATTAAAATACATTAACTTGAATAGAAATACGTCGTAGTTAATTTCATATTAGATTTAATTTTTACGCACACTTGTATGTGTCTTTTGTTTTATTTTATGTACAATCGACAAAAATATATGCATGAAACATGATATATAACAACCAGCCGTCTCATTCGCTCTTTACACAGATTCTATAAAAGAAATGTACTATATATTGTTGGTTTTTGCCTTATAATATACAAACAACAACAAAACAGAGAATCTCTTTCATTGGTTTTGATATAGTCGTCAGAAATATTTTCCTGTATCTTGATACATAGATCAGGTATGTTTGTATGTGTGCTAAAAAAGTATTATCTATAATATTATGAAAACATGATAAGTCTTCTGCTACGTACAGAGAAGATGGTAGAAAATATTTACCTTCAATGTGTGTTGGTGGTTTAGTATATAAGAGTATGGTATTTGTATTCTGGTGTTGTTTGCTCTCTTTGTGTTTTTTGTATTCATGAAACAACTATGGTGTTCTTGATGAAACATGAACTATTTAAGCACAATGAAATTTTAGTGTATTCGATTCAAATAGGATTCTTATACTTTGTATAATCGAATAAGTTTGAGTCGAATTGGAAATCGCCTTATTCAATTCATTTAAAATAGTTTATTTAGGTATGATTAATAATTTTTTTTGCAGGGTATTACAAACTGCATCAAATTGATTTTAAATTAATTTAATTAATATTATAAAATTATAAATTAACTAAACTATATAAATAAAATACTAATTTGGAAATGTTGATTTGAGTTGAGTTAAGATTTAGTTTTCAACATATAATGACGTATTTATTAAACAAATGTGAACAACGTGGAATTATGTAAAAACATTTCGAAAGGCTAAATGTTTTGAATTTAATCGTTAACTTAATGGAATTTATTGAAGTTAAGGTTACAGGTTTCACACACAAACGTCATGATTACTTGTACGGTACACCGATAAATTTTTAAGATAATAATGTTTCATTTTCCTTGCATTGATTTATTTTTTTACTTACTTTGCATGCTTAATTTAGCTGGGTAATATTTCTCTGAACTGAGTTAGAGTTTTATGGATATGTTTATATTTATTTATAGATAAAGAAATCAAGTTCTTGATTTCTTGATTAAGTGCATGATTTTACTAAATTCTAATAATTGGAGCGTACTAAAATTGTTTTAACTTAATATGATATATGGCATAGTTAATTTCGTATCTGCATTTATTTTTACGCATTCTTGAATGTGTTATTGTGTTTTATTTTATGTACAATCGCTACAAATATATTCTAGAGGAAATATTAAGTTTGAGTTAAGCTGGGATCTGGTAAGTGAATACACAAAAAACTGCGCGGATGAAGCACTGAACGATAAGGTAGTAATCCAATAATGTAGGGACATTTGAAATTGATTTTGAACCTATTTAATTTTTAATTATTGTGGTGATGGAATGAATAAACGTTTAAGTGAACGAGTGAATCGCTACATGACTCCCCCGCAAGTGAGTCCCCCTCCTTAAGGAATAATTGAATATGTAGTAGTTATACGGACCGTTTTGGGTGTTCGTGGGCTCGATATTAGAGCAGCCGAGCACAGTATTCCATATGCTGGTTTGGGTCGATCGATTGAAACGTTATGGTTTTTACCGTAAATCGATACGACGAATTGTTTCCTAAGACGTCGAATGACTCTAAATGTGCCTTCATAGGAAGAAGATAATCCGGTGCGAACCTTATCTGTTCTAATGAAGACAAAATCACAGTTATTGAAGGATTTCGGAACAAAAATGTCATCTTGTTTGGATTGACGAGTTGATTTTGGTATAAGGTTCTGCATATTTTGTCGCAGTTGGTCAATGACTGTGTCGGTAGTTGGGAGTGGTGACGGAGGATTTTAGATAAAGAACTCATTGGGCAGCTTGATTATTTAGCCGTAAATTAGCTTTGCTGGAGAGCATTTAAGCTCTCCTTCCTTCACTGTTGCTCGGATTTCAATTGTATTTTTTCTGGCAATTAGTGCAGCTTTGAGCTGCCGATGGAAGCGTTCGACCACGCCATTGGCTTGTGGATGGTAAATCGTTGTACGTATACGATGTGAGCCAAGGAGTTTTGTTAATTTAGTGAAAAGCTTGGACTCAAATTGCGATCCTTGATCAGTTGTGATGTTAAGCAGCACGCCGAATCGTGATACGTAATTGTTGATGAAAGTGGTGGCAATAATTGCAGCTGACATATTGATCATGCAGTAAGATTCGGGCCAGCGAGTGTAGCGATCGACACAATCTTGAATTGTATATGGGCTGATTTTGTGTGCCGTTGAACTTTAGCACGTTGGCAGGATAAACAAGACTGAGCCCAATGGCCTACGTCTTTGTTTATACTGGGCCAAAAATAGCGAGTGGTAATCAATTTACGAGTTTCACGGACGCCCGGATGCGAAATGTTATGTAATGTATCGAAAATGGTTCAACGTAGTGAATCTGCGATGTATGGGCAGTTGTTCCCAGTAGATGTTTCGCAGATTATTTCGATGGCAGGTAGTTTGAAAAGTTCTGGTTTCATTGATGAACTAGTGTGACATTTGTAACCAGAAAAAAAATTCTGAAGTTCTAGGTCGACTTTTTGTGTGTTGGTAATTTTGTGCAAGTAGATGTGGGTTTCAACAGAGACAATTTCATTGTCGGTTGTGCGGAATAGTGCGTCCGTGACAACGTTGTCATATCCGTGAACATGCTGAACGTCCGTGGTAAATTGACTAATGTAATCGAAGTGGCGAGATTGTCTTGGATTACGTTCTAGTTTTAGACTGAACTGCTTTGGTCAGAGGTTTGTGATCAGTGTAAATGGTGAATTCCCGACCTTCGACAAAATATCTGAAGTATTTCACTGCCAGATAAATTGCGAGTAATTCCCGATCGAATGCGGAATATTTCTTTTCGGCATCCGATAGTTGTTTGTAGAAAAATCCCAGTGGCTCTCAACACACGTTATTGTGCTGTTGCATACCGACAGCCATGGTTGAAGCATCAGTGGTTAAGCTAAGCTTTCAGTCGCTTAGAGGATGCGCAAAAAGAGTAATTTGTGTCAATTCAGTCTATAGAAACTTCAATGCTTGTTGACATTCGTCGGGCCAAGAGAAGTTCTTGGCTGTCTTGGAATTTTTGAGTAAAGCTGCTAAGTGACTGTGAATTGAGGCGAGAGTTTGTGCGTGTTTGGGTATAAATCGATGGTAAAAGTTTACCATCCCGACGAATCGCTGTATGATTTTTATTGAAGTCCGAACTGGGAATTCGTCTTCGAGTTTAGACGAAGACGAAGTCTATATCACGTAAGACTTAGGAGAAGAGAATTGTTTGAGCAAAGTTAGCATTTGTTGACCGGTGTTGATGTGTTGACACGAACCATGGTGGCATTGATTGACAGCTTAGTCGCTGAATCAACCAGCAGTTTATTTTGAAGGTCAACAAGTAGTCCGAATTTGCAAAGAAAATGGGCGCCAATGATCGGACGATGGGGGCGATAGCCGATAGAACGTGGTAAAATTTTGGCTTTTGTAATGTAATTTTACGTAGGTCAAATTGTATCTGTAATAAGTGAAACCAATTATTCGGCGAATTCTTCCAAAACGCAGGGAGATTTACCTTCTCGAAGCCCGCGACCTCCATGGTTGTGTCTTCCATGTGAGTATTGTTTTGGTCAGCCAGAGCTGTTGTTGCTTTTTGGGTTTTTTTTCGTCTTCAATGTAGTAGAGATAATAATGACAGTTCACGAAAAAAGTTGTATTCATAAAACTGCGCGGATGAAGTACTTAACTAAAAATAGATCAGTAAGGTGTGAGGCCGATAATGTAGGGACATTTAAATTTGAATTTGAATCTATTTAATTATTAATTGTTGTGGGGATGGAATGAATGAACGTTTAAGTGAATGAGTGAATTGCTACATGACTCCGCCGCAAGTAATTCCCCCTTCCTAAGAAATAATTGAATATGTAGTAGCTATATGGACCGTTTTGAGTGTTCGTGGGCTTGATATTTGATCAGCCGATCAAATTTCGATGGTAGGTAGTTTGAAAAGTTCTAGTTTTATTGATGAACTAGTGTGACATTTGCAACCAGAAAATAAATTCTGAAGTTCTATGTCAACTTTTTGATTGCTTGCTACTTTTTGTAAGTCGATGTGAGTTTCGACTGTGGCCATTTCGCTGTCGGTGGAGGGGGATAATGCGTCGGCGACAACGTTGTCATGTCCGGAAACAAGTTGAATGTCCGACGTAAATTGTGTAATATATTCCTTGCCTTGGATTACGTTCAGTTTTTGACTGAATTGCTCGTGTCAGAGGTTTATGGTCGGTGAAGATTGTAAAATCTCGACCCTCAACGAAATATCTGAAGTCTTTGACTGCCAGATATACTACAAGTGATTCCTTGTCGAATGCGGAGTACTTCGTTTCGGCATTCTAGAGATTTTTTGAAAAGAATCCTAAAGGCTCTCAGCACTCGTTATTATACTGTCGTAGTACTGTACCGACAGCCGTGTTTGATGCGACAGTGGTTAAGCTGAGCTTTGAGTTTCTTAGAGGATGCGCCAGAAGAGTTATCTGTGCCAATTCAGTCTTTAGGGACGAGAATGCTTGTTGACATTCATCGGGCCAAGAGAAGTTCTTGGCTGTCTTGGGTTTATTGAGTAATGCCGCTATGTGACTGCGAATTGGGGCGAGTGTTTGTGCGAGTTTGGGTATAAATCGATGGTAGTAGTTTACCATCCCGACGAATCATCGCTCTATGCTTTTTATTGAAGTCGGAGCTGGGAATTCCCTAATGGTGTTATTTCGTTCTTAAGACGGCAGAATACCATTTGGGGTTATCTTATGACTGAGGAAATCGAGAGTGGATGCGCCAAAGACGCATTTGGAACTATTAATATGAACATCAAACTCAGTTAATTTGTGGAAGAGTTATTCCAAGTGGAGTTCAGACGAAAACGAAGTCTATATCACGTATGACTTCGTCCATGAAACGCTGAAACGTTTGCGCGGCATTGTGTAAACCAAACGGCATTCGGGTGAATTCGAATAGGCCAAATATGGTTGTGATAGCCAGCTTGTGAACGTCTTCAGATGCAAGGGGAATTAGATGGTATGCTCTGACATGATCAATCTTGGATAAAATTTTGATGGAGAAATTTTGGGTGTGGCCGGCAAATTCCTAATTCCATCATGAGTTCGAATTTTGCGAAAGCGGCTTTGTGGCGGAATGGATCTAGGCTACGTGGTCTTGACACGGTCAGATGGCCTGCTGTGACAATATGGTGGACCACGTTGTGTCGGACTGACGAATTGTAATTTGGTTCTGCTGTAAGTGAAGGGAATTGTTTGAGCAGAGTTAGCCGTTGTTGACCGTGTAATAGATCGGTGTCGGTGTGTCGATACGAACCATGGTGGCATTGATTGACAGCTTATAGTCGCTAAATAAACCAGCCGTTTATTTTTAAGATCAACAAGTAGTCCGAATTTATATTCACAGCAGCTAAGATAAAAGCGTGCGTGAAGGCTCGTTTGAGTTTGAGATCCACCTGAAACAATTTTGCGCCGTTGTTGTGGATTGGTGTTCCATTGGAGGCCGAAAGGACTAGATCTGGATTTCGTTTGGAAATTTCAAATGCCCAAGTGAAATATTTTGCTGGAATAGAAGGGCCTCTAACTGCCGTTTATTTGACGGTGCGAATCGATCCAACAATGTTTTCTTCAATAAATCGTGTTCATTTTGCTGTGGTGTGTTTTGTAGAAGATCGGAAATTTTATCGTAGATGGAGGGGGAGGGGGAGGGGTAGCCGGTAGAACGTGGTAAAACTTTGATTTTTGGGAGGTAATTTTATATATGTAAGTCTAATTGTATCTGTATTAAATGAAACCAATTCTTCAAAACTAATTCGTTTTGGTCAGCCATAGACGGTGTTGTTTTTGGGTTTTTTTCGTCTTCAATGTAGTAGAGATAATGTTGACAGTTCACGAAAAAAGTGTGTATACAAAAAAGTGCGGTGCAAAGCACTGAGCTAGAAATAGATCGGTAAGGTATAGGAAGCCGATAATGTAGGGACATTTGAATTTGAATTTGAATCTATTTAAGTATTAATTATTGTGGTGATGGAATGAATGAATGTTTATAAGTGAATGAGCGAAGCGCTACAAGTTCATTAAAATGGACAAGAAAACAAAAGATGTTTAGCTGATCCGAGTGTCTTATTTTAACACAGGTGCACTATGTCGCTTAATATCTCTTCCACTTATCGCAATCTAAATAAATTTGAATGCTACCACTCAACAATCATTTCCAGTCAACCAATTTCACACAAAGCTTTCCAATTCTATGGTCACACATCAGTTCCATACTAGTCGACAAAATTTCTCACGGAAAAGTTGAACAACAAACAAAAAGGATTGTCAATCCTTTATTATTTTTTTCTCCAATATTTTGTTATTCTAAATCATTATTTTGTCCTTACCGAAAATAATCCTAAACCATACACACACACATACATACACTCAAAATAAATTATTAATAACAATAAGGACAATAGCTACCTACCAAAAAATAAAAATGATCTTTAAACAACAATAATTCGGAATGGTCATCTAGGCTCATTGTCGGTCGGCAAATTTCTTTGACAATCTTAAGAAGTGCACAACAACAATAAATGTTAATTTAAGAAAAACAAAAATATAAATAAATGATAACAAAAACCAAATTAATAACGAAATGTTTTGTGTCCTTTTTTTTTGTTTTTGTTTTCTTTCTTATAACTATAAATAAATAAATAAGACGGAGATAAGAAATCTTAATGCCAAAAGTAATATTTTTAAGTTTATTTTGACAAAAATTTTAATTAAAAAAAAGAAAATTTTAAGGCTTCAGATAAGTTTACAGGTACACACTGTATGAAGATGAGTAGTATATAGGCCACGGCATCAAAACATCAAATTTTCAATAGATTAAAATTTTTTAAATCCAAAATACCATCTTAAGCAAAAGACTTATCCATTTAATTCAATACAATGTATATATGTATGTAGATAGTTTAGCTTAAAGTATTAAGAGAGTTTTTTGGTCGTCTTACATATTTAGCCAAATGATATAATTTAAGGTAAAAATTGAAGTACGATTGTGTGCGGTCGGTCATGATCTTCTGTAAAGTTCTTTAAAGGTTTGGTTACTTTTCATTAAAACTAATCTCCTTATACAATATCGGTTATTATTGTATCATTAAGAGTTGGAATTAAGAAATACAGATTTTGGTTCCTTGGTCTTCAAAACACATACATAAATTCCTAATAATAATGGAATTAGAGATGTGTGTATATAATTGGGTGCACAATGAAATGTAATATTATTGTGAAAATGTTTTCTAACAATTAAAACGAAAATCTTATGTGTGCTATAAATAGGAAGTATGAATTCCCCTTTTCTTGAGGTCTAAGACGTATTTTTGCGCTCGGTTAGATTTGTTTAGTCTAAATTTCTACCTAAGCTCCACTTGATTGTTTAACGAGATACAAAATTTAGAATGTATTTGGTGGAATGAACATTTTGATAAGAATTTCCTTTTCCTTTTACATCCTTTAAGGATGGATCAAATGTTTACGTAGCAGCAGATGTAAGAATTTATTTTAAAACACAGAGAAATTACCAGCGCAAATGCCTCCGTTATAAGCTGTTAATTACGTCTAGTCTTAATTAAATGTACGTAAATATAAGGGTAAATATAAAAGTCTCGAAGGTCTTGATAAAATATTTATCATTTAACTACTTTTTTATTTCCCGTGAACGAATAATTGAAAGAAATCGTGTTATTGTTTCTTACGTATGTAAAGTACCTATAGTAATTATGAAAATTTCCGACCTTGATATTCTGGAAGATTTATCTGTTTTGAGGTCCCTGGGTCTCTGATTCCGAAAAAGTGGGTTTCGAAATGGTGTCTCTCTGTCTGAATGTTTTTATGTTTAGTGTAATCTAAAAAATTATGTTTCCAAAATTGTTGTTATCCATTCGGCTGTCTCGATCAGAAGAGAAATTTTATTTCTTGATTACCATGCAAATTAGTTCAACAAAGTCATTCTCAGAAAAATATAATTCACTAGCTGACCCGGCGAACTTCGTCCCGCCTCAAATTACTTCGTAATTTTGATGATAGAAAAAATCAAACAACTCAACTCTATTCTCAATAGACGATTGAGTTGAGTGGACATTCCATTACATTTTCATCGAATTCAACACTAATGTATTGAAAAGTGAATGAAATGTCGATTCAAACTCAGGCGTCTTTCGAAAATTGAGTTGTGTTTTGGATTTTTTCTCTCATTGTGGAAATTAATTGGAGTCAGTTGGAATTCAAAAGAATTCAATGTATTTTATTCGAGTGCAATTAAATCGAATACAGACGCAAATCAATACAATGCATTACGGTAAACAATATTTCTCGTTCTGTTCTCCGGCGCATAAATGAACAACGATGATGGTTTGCCAACTCTCGAACACGCGACGTACAACTGACCATGAGAAAAACACGGAAATTCTAGATTTATTCCGCACACTTCCAACGACTGACCTTGCGATTTGTTAATCGTCATAGCAAACGCCAAACGAACGGGGAACTGAATGCGCTTGAAGTCGAACGGTGTGTCAGTTGGAATCATAGGAATTCTCGGAATTAGAACATCTTCTCCTTTGAATTTGCCCTTGATGATCGTCGCTTGAATCACGTTGTTCATCAGTTTCTTCACACTCAATCGCATTCCGTTACACAATTTCGGATGGTTCAGATTGCGCAGCATGATTATTACAGATCCAACCTTGAGCATCAAGTTATGCGGAATGGGTTTCCCCAGCAATTTGGTTTTGAATCAAGTAATTCAGACTGTCTACATCCTTGTTCTTTGCTGCCAAAATTGCTCGTTCGCTGAGCCAATCGTGGTTCACATAATTTTGGCGGATGTCCGGAAACACTTTCGTGGTAAGCTCTTCCTTCGATGTTGTAAACATGCAAAAATTGGAGGGAAATGAAATCAATCCGGTCGAAACATCAACAGGAATTTGACCGTTGCCAAGCGCCAACAGTTGTTTAGAAAAATCAGTAGTTGATGAGTCGTTCTGTAACGCGATTCTCATGTTCGTGGTCAACTGCAACTTCTTCACATAGCGCCACAAACTCGAAGATTTTAGACTTGCGTTGAGTTCATCTGCAGCTGTCGATTTTGGAATGACAGGTAACGTTTGACGAAAATCGCCGGCCAACCGAATCATCGCTCCACCAAAACGTCTTGTGTCAATTCGTAAATCCTTCATCGTTCGATTGAACGCTTCCAATGATCGTTTGTGTGCCATTGTGCACTCGTCCCAGATGATGATTTTGCATTCTTGCAATACCTTGGCCATCGCCGAGTTCTTGGCAATTGAGCACACTGGCTTGTCATTCGCGTGGATATTCATCGGCAACTTCAATGCAGAATGTGCTGTTCGGCCGCCGTCCAGCAATGTAGCTGCAATTCCCGATGATGCAACAGCTAACGCTATTTGAAATCTCGAGCGAATTGTGGCCAAAAGCAATGAAATCAGGAATATTTTGCCTGTTCCACCGGGAGCATCGAGGAAGAATATTCCGCCGTTTCCTTCGTCAACTGCCGTCATCAATGCGTCGTACACGTTATTTTGCTGTGCATTCAAAAGCGGGACATTCGTTCGTACTATTTGGCTCATTGAATCTCGATCGTACACTTGCTCTCGTTGCAATTCATGATTAAATGCATCGTGCATCGGACGAATTGGTGCTGCATGCCCAATTTCGACAAATGGCTGCCACACATAAGCACGCACATGTCTTCGACCATGATCAAAGCTTCGTTGCGTATCTCGTCGTTCATTTCAAGATCATAATTCGATGTTGCAGTGCGAATTTGATGCAAAATATCGTCAGCCATTTCGTCCTTGAATTTGTTCCACAATGAATTTGATGAATCCCAGTGTGAGTCGTTTTCCAGCAAATTCAGACGTTGGCAAGCCTCTCGATAAGTGGCGCACAACATTTCATCTATAGTACGAAGCGATTCGAACGAGATAGGACCACGAACATGGAACAAAATCAAACGAAGATAGAAACATTCGTCTTGTCGTGGATGAACGGTATATACACGGCCAAGCGCATCAGTCGAATACACACCGACGTATCCTGAAACAGGTTGACCTTTTTTTGTCGTTGAAACTTCTTCGTCGACAGTAAAGCAATGTTCGTGCGAACGGATCGCTTTGGTAAATTTCGAAAAAATTCTTAAGTGTTGTAGCTCCAGTGGATTCCAGTGGCACGGATTCCAGTGGCAGCCCAGTGTTTTTATGGTAGAATTAGGTTTTAATATCCATTTTCTGATTTTCTGATTCTAAATCCACCTTCAGCCAATAGAGCGGATATGCTTTTATAAATGTTGACTGCTTGTTGAGTACTTTCACAGCCTGTCAGCATATCGTCTACATAAGAATTTTTGGGTAACTTGACTGATAGTCCATGGCTATTTGGTGTAGTGTTCTAACGGCTAGAAACGCTGCGCTTGAAGTTCCGTAGGTTACGGTATTTAGTTTAAAATGCTGTATTTCTTCGGCGACATTAGTTCTTCACACAATTCGCTGAAAATCGCAATCGTCTCGATGGACTCTCACCTGACGATACATTTTTTCTATGTCAGCAGACACTGCTACTGCACGAGTTCTGTAACGAAGAAGGATTGCCATTAAATCCTTTTGTATTGTTGGTCCTATATGTAATGTGTCATTTAGCGACACACCCAAAGTGCTTTTACAGGACCCATCAAATACGACTCGGTGTTTAGTCGTGGAGCTAGATTCCTTTAACACGGCGTGATGTGGCAGATAGAAATGATTTTTACCTGATACAGATTTTATGTCAGCAATCGCACTCATGTCATTCAGTGAATTGTATTCTTCCATGAACTTGATATAATTTTCTTGTAGGTAACAGTTTCATCAAATCGTCTTTCCATCGCGAGTTGTCGTTTTACTGCCATGTTAACTGATTTGCTGATTCAGTTCCTGTGGCATCTTTGAAAGGAAGGCGAACGACATATCGTCCGTTCTCATCCCGTGTTGTGATTTGTTTGTAATGGGTTTCACAGTAATCTTCTTAGGCCGAATATTTGTGTTCCGATTTTAATTCCTCTACTTCCCAGAACCGTTGTAGTATATTAAGTTCGACATCGTTGTTGATGATACTAGTGTGGAAAATTGATAAAGATGAAATTTGTGGAGAATAGTTGTATTTACCTCCAACCACCCAGCCGAAAGTAGTTTGACGGGCAAACAGGCCTTCTTCAATTTTAAGCTGTTCCGGCAGGATTATTTCGAAGAATACGTCGTTTCCCAAAATTAGGTCTACTTCAACTATTGTATTGAATGATGGATCTCCCAATTGCAAATTCTTTAGTTTAGTCCAGTGTGTGACATATATAATTGTGTGATGGCAATTGCGACGTCAGTTGCGCTAGAATGAAAGCATTTACGAAAACACATATACTTTTATTATATCTTGCGCGTAACTCGAGTTCGACCGATCTACTTGTAGATCCAGGTTTCTTAGACCCAAGTCCATTAACAGTAAAGCGAGCATGTTTTCGAGGAATTCAAATTCTTTGAACACATCTTTCACTGATGAATGTGGACTGCGACCCAGAATCGAGCAGGGCTCTAATAGTGTGAAGCTTACCGAAGACAATAACGTTTTTTGAAGATTCACTGAATTAGATGAACTAGCGGAATTTATATGATTTTTATTGTTTCGGAAATGTCGTTGTAAATTCAAATTTTGCAATAAGGAAACCGTTGCATTTGATTTATCTTCTCTGTTGATTGCAGACATTTCAGTTTTAGCTGAATCAGAGTTACTGTTGATTAAAGAGTCTTTATTCTTGTTGATTGAAGATTCGTTATCCATGGATGATCGAGGAGGTTGCAATGCATTTGTGCCAAGTGCATTGACTATATTATTAGATGTTTTGGATTCGTTCTTTACCTCTGTGCCTTTAAGATTATAAGTGTATGATGTTTTTTATGACAAATAAAACATCTTTTGTTATTTTGACATGCTTTTACATCGTGATCTAGCTGCAGATAATTAATACACAGCTTATTTTCTTCTAAAAATCGCAATCGATCTGTAATTTTTAAGCGTTTGAAAATAAAACACTGATAGAGCAAATGATCCTTTTTGCACATTGAACATTCAACGCGATCCACGGTAGCGCTGTGTGCTTTTGAATCTGCATTCTGGCGGAAATAGGTATTTGGCTTTGCCGATGAGCAGGACTCCAAAGCATCACATTTGGCGGTCAAGAAATCCAGCAATTGATTGATATTTGGAGCATCGATATCATTTATGTGTTGTGCTCATAATTGTTGGGTTTCCAAATCAAGCTTCTTCACGATAATGTGAATTAACCAAGGATCACGGCGTTCTCATTCGGTCGACTTCGTCGGAAGTGTCACATATTGTTCGTAATTGTTTATGTGAATCCTGCTTCATTGGTGATTGCCCTAGGAAAAAATCGATTTTAGAATCCCATTTCCACCGCCCATGTGAAATTTCATCATAATCGGTCAAGAAACAGCGAAGTTCCATCTTAATTGGCTACATTTCAGAACTTTGTCAAAAAATTATTTCAGAATCCCATTTCCACTGATCAAGAAACACCGAAGTTCCATCTTAATTGGCCACATTCTAGAACTTTGTCAAAAAATTATTTTAGAATCCCATTACCACTGCTCATGTCAAATTTCATCATAATCAGTCAAAAAACCGCGAAGTTCCACCTTAATTGGCCACATTCCAGAACTTTGTCAAAAAATGATTTCAGTTTTCAATCCCATTTCCACTGGTCAAGAAACAGCGAAGTTCCATCTTAATTGGCTACATTTCAGAACTTTGTCAAAACATCATTCCAGAATCTTATTACCACCGCCCATGTGAAATTTCATCATAATCGGTCAAGAAACAGCGAAGTTCCATCTTAATTGGCCACATTCTAGAACTTTTTCCAAAAATCATTTTAGAATCCCATCTCCACCGCTCATGTCAAATTTCATCATAATCGGTCAAGAAACGACGATGTTCCACATTAATTGGCCACATTCCAGAACTTTGCCAAAAAATCATTTCATAATCCCATTTCCACCGCTCATGTCAAATTTCGCTCCACAACACTCACATTGCGAAATGTGTACATTTACCGATAAATGTGTACATTCTCCTATTTTGTATTGTACATTAGTCGTAACAAATACATTACAAGAAAACTCCTTGGAATCGGTATTAGTAATTTGACCAGTAGTTTGTTACGACCGTCATCCGTCTCCACCATGTTAAAAAATTGTTGAATTAGGCAAGTAGAAGCAAATTAATAATTCTCGTTTAAAATAATTCACGCGTTTAAGGGTTAGTTATGCTCTTTTTATGTTTTTAAAATTCAACATACATATTTTGTGTTGACCATACATATTAAAAAGAGATTAAAACAAGTTTTACTCTCCGCGTTTGTTATATATCGAGTTTTGCGTGTACAGTGGAAACATTCGTGTCTATGGATAAATCAAATATGTATTGAGAATTTTATTTAACTTCTTTTCTGTATTTTTCGCCTGGAATATTCTTTTTGGTAATGGTGTAAATTGTTAATTTGTTGTCGCTGTTCGCTGGTGATGTGCTCTGGATTGAGTGGGAGTAAAAATATTTGTGTACGCGGGACGAACGCGGTAAAGAAGGAAAAGAGATGTTCGTCATCGTGTTGATGGAAAAACATAAAAAGGGTGGAGAACAACACATTGAGTAATGAGAGTTTTTTGATTTGAACAAAAACAATTGAAATCAGTCTAGTTTTGATTTTTAAATCAGCCGGTTTTGAGAAAATGATGGTCTCGTATTAAGACGATCATTTAAATTTTGTGATTCAATTTTTTTTGTTTTTCTCAAACAAAAAGTGAAATTTTTTTTGGTTTTGGATAGAGACGTTTTTTTTTATATACACATAAATACATACTCGTACCATATATGTAAATTTTGAAATTTAAAATTTAATAAACAAAAAATTTGGTTAAATATAATTTACAGGTATGACAGTATTGTATTATAAAAAAAAAAAAAAATAAAAAACAAAAAAGGAAATACCGTTGTAATGGTTTTTTGTTTCGTGTTCCGATTAGTGATTGAAAAAATAAAGAAAAAAAAACAATAAAATTGAAAGTATTGTCGTATAAAAGTCGCTTGTGGTAAAATTGTAAACAGTGCGTTGGTGTACAGTGAACTAAGTTATTGAGGCAGTATTCCTGCCCGTGGGGGCAGGTCAACCATTTTGAGGGGGATCCTGGTCCCGGCCGGACGGGCGTTCAGGTAAACCGGGATAAGAACAAAGCAAACTGTAAAATTATTTTTATAAATGAACGTAAATTTTATTTATTTCTCAATTTTTCTGATTTTCATTGATAATCTTAACGTGACGATTTGTTATTTTTTTTTTGTGAATCTCATTGAAAAGTATGACAGTTTGTTTTTTTTATATTTCGTTTTTATGTTCCACTATATAACATTATATTTTTTCTTCTTTGGAGTTGGTTTGTGGCGAGTGCACGATTTTCGGTTGCACCTCCATCCCCAGAGCAATTTTCCGCCTCGCATTATTTTTCAGATTTTCTTTTCAAACGATTTTTTTCTCATTTTGGTTTTTGCATTTATTCTGTTATTTTTATTTGCTTTGGTTCGATGTTTATAACGGTTTATTTTGAATTTTTTTTGCTTTTTTGAAAACAGTGAACAGTGTTAATTAATTTTTAACGTAAAATCAGTGCTAAAAATGTTTGTGATTAATTTTGTGATATTTTTTTTTGTGCCGTTGTCTTTTTTCTCGCATTTTTTTTTCCTTTATTTAATATTACAACTGATTTACAAATCATTTAGTAATTTATCTTTCTTAAATGAAGATTCACATTTGACGGGCAGAAGCCTAATGGTTACTCCCGTTTGAATTTACATAGTAATTATTTTTCTATATCCTAATTAAATACAACTGCCCAATTCCAAAGGTTTCCGCCTTTGAAGTCTTCTTACTGCATTAGTGGCATCCAACAAACTTCGTATGTCTGCATTTTGGTGCCGAGATATCCGCTGAATGTGTTTCTTCGCATGATTTTGTATTTCTTCACTTATATATTCCATGTTTAAGTCATTATGGAGGTTTTCATTTCTAATGTACCATGGTGCGTTTACAATGCCCCGCAGCACTTTGTTTTGAAAACATTGAACCATTTGTACATTTGTCTTCTTGGTACAACCCCAAAGTTGAATACCGTAGGTCCACACTGGTTTAAGTATTTGCTGATATAATAGCAATTTGTTATGTATTGTAAGCTCAGAGTTTCTACCTATTAGCAAATACATTTTCTTATATTTGATGTTCAATTCTTCTTTTTTCTTTTTAACATGCTCTTTCCATCTAAGCTTGCAATCGAGAGTCATGCCGAGGTATTTGGCTGTATTTGCATTTGGAACCGGCCTTGAATTAAGTTTCACTGGAATCCAGTTAACTTTCTGGTTTGTGAAGTTTACGTGAACCGATTTTGCCTAGTTTAGGCTAATGCGCCATTTCTTTGTCCAACTACTCACTGTGTCGGTTGCTTTTTGAAGTTTGGTCGTTGCTTCTGATAACACTTTCCAGTCGCCAGAATAGCTGTATCGTCTGCAAATGTTGCTATGGTGGCACATTCTGTATTTGGCATATCTCTGGTTTACAGGATGTACAATATAGGACCCAGTACGCTACCCTGTGGTATGCCTGCTGATATTCTCTTTAGTTCAGAGTACTCTTGGTTATATTTTACACGGAAATGTCGGTCTGCGATATAAGATTTAAGAATTTGATAGAATTGCTTTGGTAGATCTCGATGCAATTTAAATTCAAGTCCTCGGTGCCAAACTTTGTCGAAAGCTTGTGCTACATCTAAGAAGATGCTGGAGCATATCTTCTTATTCTCAAGTGAGTCTTCGATTATATCCGTTATTCTGTGAACTTGTTCTATCGTAGAGTGATTTTCTCTAAATCCAAATTGGTGTGGTGGAATCAAATTTCTCTCTTCTATTATTGGCTTGAGTCCCTTGATTGATTGATTGATTGATTTCGAATGTACGGCCTGTATTAAGCAGGAGATCCCGGAAAGCGCCGGGCCCACCGTACACCCATTTTTACATTTACTTGGAAGGATAAGGAAGGATATTAGTAATTGTTTGAGATCGACCAGGTTACAAACACCGTTACAGTCAATAGTTAGTAAATTTTGTGTGGTAGGATGGGAAAGGTATGTTAGTAATGACAGAATTGGTCCGGTTTCCCGGTGGCCAGTTTCAAACTACTGTTAGTATTCGACAATCACAATTGGTTACTTTATTAGTTGATCATTTCTCTGGAATCCGGGGGCTGGAACTCAGGACTCCCTAAATTTTTTATCAGGACTTAAAAATTATTAATGTTATAATTCCCAGGCGACTCTGAAAGTTCAATCCAATTAATAAAACACCATAATACCAAATTTTATTACTTAAATGAATAATTTATGTAACCGTATCTTTAGCATCCCCATGCACACATCATACACCCATTTTCACATACCAACCAAAACCGATATAGGTTATTGATTTATTACCCTAAACCTTAATTAAAAATTATTAATGTTGCCATTTCCCTCAGTCCGCCTTTCATTAATTTACCTGATAAAGTATTTAAGAAATTTAAAATTACTAAGCTAAGATTATAATTAATCCTTATAACAATAAATATAAAATTAAAATAAAATAAAATAAAATTGAAATTAAACTTTAAAATTAATATGCAATTCCCAGGCGATTCTGAAAACTAAATTTAATTAATAAACAGCCTAATAGCAAAATTTTATTTCTTAAATGAATAATTAATATAACAGAATCTTTTGTATTAGTTGGGACAGACTCGACCCGTTTACAGACCGCAATGCGATCGATAGTTAGTAAATTTTTAGTGGAATATATAATAAAAGTTAATACAAGACAGCACAATCTAGCTACTTTATTTGTGATCATTTCTCTGGAATCCAAGCCGGATACTCAGGACTCTCCACATCTAAATCAGGGCTTAAAATTTATTAATGTTGTAGTTTTACCCCTGTCCACCTTTCACTAGTTTACCTGATAAAAACTTACTAAAATATTTAATTTTAAATGAACAGCCCCTATTTCATCGTTTATGGACCTTCTATATCTAATTAATTATTTATTACATACTACAACAATAATTAACTAAACGTTAAAACCATTCAAAACATAAATTATAACTTAAACTAATCTATCTACATTAGTCAAGTTTCCTATCAATGCAAGCACATGTCGCAAATTTATAAAACCACATAAACATTTAATAAAATCTAAAATTACTAAGCTAAAATTATAATTATAATTACAATTACAGTAGAACTCGCTTATAGCAAACACTCAAGGGACATAATTTTATTCACTGTAGCCGGTTATTCATTTTAATCAAATATTCGTCTACGTTTATAAACGTAGTTCTTTGTTTGTGGTGTATAAGAAAAATAAGTGTTCGTGCAAATTCAAGGCACACAACCATATGACAAAAGCATAAAATATATGATCATTATAAGCGTTTGTTCGTTATATACATGGTTTGGTATAAACGGATTCTACTGTATTACAAAAAACACAATTATAACAAAATAAAGATAAAATTTAATAAAATAAAGTTGAAATTAATATTTTATGATTGATTATGAGCATACGACCAAGAACCAATAAAATTAATATAAAAATATAAAAAAATCCCAGGCAGTTCTGAAAACTAAATTTAATTAATAAATCACCATAATACCAAATTTTATTACTTAAATTATGCTACAAGAATTAATATAAGCATACAAACCATTTAAACTTAAAATTTTACTATAACTAATCATCAATTTCTACCGATCTAGAAAAATAAACTGATAATGAAAATGAAAATATATAGTTATAAATTCAATTCGTTTATAAAACTTATATACAATGATTTAAATGATAATGTTACAGCACCACAAAACCTAGACTAAACAATAATTCAATTAGGTACTATAAGTATAACGAGAATCCACAAATAAATTTTACCTAAAAATTAATAAAAATATTTCAGACTACTCTGAAAATTAAGTTTAATTAATAAGACACCATAATACTAAATTTTATTACTTAAATGAATAATTATTATAATAAACGTTTCTTCCGTTACAGACACCCAAGCGATCAATAGTTAGTACACTATTAGCACAATATATGATAAATATGTTAGCACAAGACAGCACAATCTTACTACATTATTAGTTGATCATTTCTCTGGAATCCAGGACCGGATATTCAGGACTCCCTAAATCTAAATCAGGACTTAAAAATTATTAATTATTTATTTTGTACTTTCACCCCTGTCCGCCTTTCATTCACCAACCTGATAAAATATTTAAGAATTTTTAAACTAACAACGCTTGGCCCTTTTATATTTAATTAATTAATTATTACCTACTGCAACAACAATTAGAATAAACGTTAAAAACCATTTAAACATCAAATTTAACTCAAAAGTAATTATCAATTTCCTACCGCTCCAGAACAAGAAAATAAATAATTATAAATTCCATTATTTTATAAAATGTATACCAAATAGTTTGAAAATGTTAATGTTACCGCGCCACAACATCCTAGACTCATCAATAAAAAATTCCCAGCCAGCTCTGAAAACTAAATTTAATTAATAAATCACCATACTACCAAATTGTATTACTTAAATTGTGCAACCATAATTAATATAAACATTAAAACCATTTAAACAAAAATTTTACTAAAACTAATCATCAATTTCCTACCTATCTAGAAAGGAAAATATATAATAATACATAGCTAGTAGAATCAATTAGTTATAAAATTTATATAAAATGAAAAGATTTAAATGATAATGTTACCGCACTACAAAACCTAGACTTATCAATAATTCAATTAGGTATTATAAGTATATCAAGAATCAACAAATAAATTCATGTAAAAATTAATATAAAATTCCAGTCAACTCTGAAAACTAATTTTAATTAATAAAACACTAGAATACCAAATTAATTACTTAAATGAAAAATTATTATAACCGAATCTTTAGTATTCACATGCACACCTCTTATACACATATATACATCTCAAAACCGATGAAAAGAGTATGATTATAAGTTGGAAGATTAATAGATAATAAAAAAATAATATAAATAATATAAAATTAATAGATTAATAGATAAACTTAAAAATAAAACTTAAAAATAAAAATTAAAATAAATATGAGTTCGGGTGTATGTTCCACTCCTAACTACACCTGGTATCTTACCAAAGACTCAAATAGTCCTCTAAGAGGTGTGGGAATTCTCGTGAGAAAAAGTTCCATTTTCAAACCACTAGGAATTAAATATTATTATGGATCCATAATCACCTTACTTGGCCGAATCCATGATAGAAGAAGTATTCTCTTCATCACTGTGTATGTCCCGCCACACACCTCACCATCCAATCGGCGATTATCCTCCAAAATTTTCTCAACACTTTCTTCAATACTTGACCGATGCCCAAAAACCCGCGATGTGGTGATTCTCGGTGATTTTAACGCCCATATTGGTAGCCAAGATAGCTGGGACAAAAGATACATCGGCCATAGTTTATATCATCATGAAACCAATGCCAACGGATACTTTTTGGGCCAACTTGCCCATCTAGCACAACTAAGCATACATACTACCAAAGGACGTCGAATAATCATCACCAGATCCGATGGACGTCATCGCTCACAAGTAGATCATATTTTAACCAGAGAGAAGAACTTCAACATCTATATTAATTCCGTCAAAATGGCTATTCTTCACTCCAGCATTAGTGATCATCGCCTCGTATGGGTACATTGTACCCCCCGTAAAAGAACACACCTTACCACTTTAACCTCTTCCAAAAAATCCAAACAATCCAAACCATCTTCTACCTATAAATTTTCGAACCCTAAATTTATCCTTGCTTAAAGATAACAAAATAGCGTCTCAATATCAAGACATTCTTCAAGAAGTCCATGAAAAAAATCTCTCAGAATACAGACATACTCCACTATGGACATTAATTCTTGATAGTTTGAAAACTTCCTCACAGCTTATTCTAACTTCTCGGACGCCCTTGACTCCTAAACGAAGAAAAGCCTTAGCTCATTTTAAGAGATTAAAGTATTATCAAAATATCCATCCACAAGATACCTCAGCCACCTACCAATTGAGAGAAGCCAGACGAAATTTAAATAATGCCTATTCCGAGCATAGAACCCTAGAATGTCAAGAATTGTTTACAAAAGTAGCAAATTTTAAACCCTCTGACCGAATACATAGGACATCAGTTTTTTAGACAGTATTGAAGAACCTCCCAAAAGAACCAGTCACTTTATCTCCCTATTTCCACCTGGTATAAGGAGTTGAAAAAATCCGAAGGTGACTGGCCTCCACTTATAGAGGAGATCGATCATCACCCATTAGGACCACCCCCCACTCAAGATGAGATCCAAATGACGATCAAGTTCATCCGATCTGGTACTGCTCCCGGGCAAGACGGGGTTCCCATTGATCTGTTTAAATATGCTCCAGATAACATAATACGTTCCCTTCACGTTTTAATTGAACAAATCTGGATCACCAATCAGATTCCACCAGAATGGATCGATACCTTACAAATCCCTATCCCAAAGATACAAAGACCAAAAGTAGTTACCGACTACCGAAGGATCACCTTGTGTAATGTAGGCTACAAAATTTACGCTAAGCTTCTATTAGATCGTTTAGATCAGCATTTATATAAGCCTCCTTCTTATCAAGCCGCCTTTCTAACACACCGATCCACTGATGATCATATGTACACAATACGTCGTATCCTTGATGAAGAATGGCGAGCCGGCCATCGAATATACATATTATCACTTGACCTAGCAAAGGCATTTGATACAATAGATTTAAACACAGTAATCGAATGTCTTCAGCAGTATATTCCCCATTATTTGGTCAACCGAATAATCACAGCTTGTTTCTGGGAAACCACCTCTATCAAATGGTTCAATCAAACTACAGAGAAGATTAAAAAAAAAAAAAAAAAAAAAAAAAAAAAAAAAAAAAAAAAAAAAAAAACAAAGGTGTCAAGCAAGGTTGTCCTGTATCACCCCGGCTATTCACATTCATCTTAAATGAAGTACTTCTTACCGTAGTCGACCGGTTCCCCGAGCTCAAACTAGAGCAGCGCGACCGTCTTCAATTACCACTTATTCTTGCCTATGCTGATGACCTTGTTTTAATTACCCGAAATCTCACTACTTTTGAACCTATTTTAAATGAACTATTAACCGACTTAAAATTCGCTGGATTCAACGTAAATCCTCAGAAGTGTACCAGTCTCATTCGAGACCCCAATTCATCTTTTGATCCGCCTAATACATTTATTATATCAGGAATCACCTTTACCGTAGTTAAAATGTTGCGATATCTAGGAACATATTTAACCTCCCAGCTTAGTAGACCATTCACAATTAGGACTCGATGTCGTCAAGCAAATAATATTGTACGGATTATACAGAACTTTATAAAGATTAATAATATTCCAGCCCAAACCGCCATTACTATGTACAACACCGTGATAGTTCCCATGCTTACTTACGGCCTTAAAACAGCTGCTCTTACCTTAGCAAATCGTCGACGACTTCGCAAATACGAATCCTTTTTCCTACGAAAACTATTAGAATTTAGTACCCACAAGCCACCATTAAGAAAAGTCAAGGATATTCTAAATGGTAAAACCACAACCAAACGAATCAAAGCCCACCGAATCAATTATTGGGGACATATTTATCGTCGAGGACCCACCCATCTACTAACAGCCGCATCAACCTATATAGCGGGATCGAAAAAATTAGGACGACCCTGCTTTACCTGGAATGACTCTCTTCGACAAGATTTACAGTATTATGATACTACCTACTCCCAATGGGAAGACCTGCTTCCTCATCGGATTGAATTGCGGAACGCCGCCGCTGAAATATATACAAAATCCGAGTCCGATTCCAGTGAGTCAATTGGATGTGAGGATGAGGAAGAGCAAGGGAGAGTACATAGTCTACTCTAAACTCTCCTACCCACTCACCTCCAAATTCCTACAACCGATTCATATATCAGGATTTATTTGATCCGTAATCCTATATAGTAAAAGTGAACTGAAGCCTTTTTCCTAGATTATGACAGAAACCCATACTTACCCATACGACACTAGTACCCCCAATGCCCTTCGAATACCTTCGTTTTTATCAATTTCCAAACCTCTACACAATGAGAATCATACAACTTTATTAACTATTCTTAACTATATTTCAATACTGCCCATGTTTTAAACCTCATATGCCTTTAGTTTAATTTTTACAACATTTAAACCAAAAGCTGAGCAGCCTAATAAACTAAAGTTGCTTTCCTAAACTTTGTCCGATTATCAATGATAAATACAAATCCTTTATAAACATTATAAACTTTAATCAAAAAACTTTCTCACCTCTAACTAACTATATAATATACTCCCTATTCCCGCACAAGTTTAGTTTCGGATAATGTTTTGTTTTTATGATCGTCCAAATATCTTCTAAATTAAATCTAACACTAACCAAATGTGTTCTTTTATGTATATACCATAATTTAAATTTTTATTAACGTTATTAAATAAGATAATTAGAAATATAAATGTAATAATATGTTAAAATAAATAATGCCTTTTATTAAATGTTCAGGGAATATAACACATTATGCCAAATGGAGCCAAAGGAACGAGTGCCTATGTAATTCAAACCTCTAAGCACCAAATTTGTAAATATCGGAAATCCAATCCACCAAACATGTAGTCAAAAATGCACCCCTACTTATCCGGGACACTTACCTCCCTTCAAGCTCCAGGGAGTCGTGCCCAAAACCTCAGAAACCTCATACCAAGCTAGTGTTACCTAAATATAAATGTTACACAAAACGAAATTTCAAATTGTATCTATAAGTCAAAACATAGCAACTATAAATTTCAAAACTGTACAGCTACCTACCTATACATCCATAGCGAGCTTAACACTAAACCCCCGCAACTCCCCAACAGCACCACCGGCACTCAGAACAATTAGAACGTCGCAAACGAATCAGTCACTCTAAAGACACACCCCAATCCACATATTAGATCAATCAAATCTCCCAAACCATCGCAACCCCAACACACAAAAACTCGAACCAAACAGACACCACTTCCATAATTTCAGACCGCAAACGCCTGCCAAATACCATCAAACATTATACCCTTGTCCGTTAGAGCACCGTCCGCTAGTTCCACTCACCTAAACTCTCACTAGCCTACAATTCACTGAAGCTTGAACTTTTACAATTGTAGAATCAATCCGTAAAACTCATACAGACAAAATTCAAAAATTCAAAACGAAAAAATGTATAATGCTGTAAAGGATGGAATGGGTACCAGTGGAGAGCACCATTCCACCTATAAACATCACAACAGAAAGGACGCAACCCTTGGCACCAGATCGGAAGAAACAGGGAATGAGACAGCAAGGACCAAAGCAGGTACGTTTGAAGGGATAGAATTCACCACAGACTGGGCATGAACGAAAATTTGATTCAAACGTCAGAGGCAGTACCATATGAACTATTGAACAAATTAGACAATTCTATCAACGTCAGAAACTTTCCATCCGCCGTGGAAAGTTTAACAACCACAACCAGTTCCAGACGCCGCAAAAGAAAGCCCAAAATCTACCTTAATAAATCTGAAGAATATAATAAAGAAGCAGACAGTCAAGGAAATCGCAGTCACCAAGAGTTGTTACAAAGCTGTAACAATGTGACCCAAGCACTAAGAAATATAGCTGAAGCATTAATTAAAACACAGAAATGTTTAAATTTAATTAATGTACTTATCTTTTAATAACTAATTAAGAATTTGCAGTTACATCAAATTAAATTATGTTTTCTTACTCAATTATGTTTTCTTACTCGTTCGATGATACCATCAAAAAATCTTATAACATAAAATTTTCCAAAACAGCTGTTATAGTATCATTGAATAAAATAGTCCCTGTTGTGTAACTGTCCAGAATTTTTGTTACAATGTATTTTACTATTGTCCCTGGCACAATATTATATAAATTTAACATTGCTTCATCACGTTCATCCGGATTATCACCTTGTTCTACACTTAGATTGGCCTCAACTAACAGTGAGCCGCTGTTAACAATTTCAGTAACACAGAAATGTACGTAATCGCTAATGTTATATAACGTCTCGCCACTAAATTTGAAAATTCCTTTGAAATGTTTAATTACGGCTACTATTAGAAATTCATTTTCGCCATCATTCCTTTGTTTAATGGCACCATAAAGTTTGAATCCAGATGAAATAAAGTATATTAGAATTGATGATTAATTGAATTTGGCACTAATGAAAGTTCGGACAAACGGTCGCTACTTAAAGTTTGACAATAGATTTCCTAACCAAACTTAAACATTTCAGATAACGTGTGGATACTGCCGTATGTGACCGGTGCTTCAAAATCAACAGATTTTACCAATTGTGTTTTACAACTTTCTGAAAACGAGAACAATAGAAACTTTTCCAAAATGTATTTCTGGTAAATTAACCTAAATCTCGGTATTGGTTACTCTTGTTATTCGCCCCAAAATTATTGAGCCTTTGTTGTTGGAAACTTACGACAAATTTACGTGATTTTGTTTTAATTTTTGACGAAATTCTTTTTCCATAATAATTGCCTTTAATCACTATTTGGACATGTTTAATGTCTGGTTTAGGAGTTTTACTAATTTTTCGATGCTTTTGTACCTTTTTGATTTGGCTGACATTTTTAAGGTTATGTCTAATTTTTCCTTTAGTCAACTATTTTCAAAATATGTACTTATTATAATGCGGCAAATTTTATTTTGAATTATTATTAGACAAAGATTTATTTAATTAAGTGGTTAACGGCGGAAAATGACTTTCCACGGCTCATCACAGCTTTTCGATTATTCATTTTCACGTGTTTGTAAACGTCAGTAATTCAGTATATATATTGTATGGAATGGAACCAAAACATCCACTATATGTATATTCTATTTCATCCTCAAATTACGAAATGAAATAGTAAGAGAAAGTATGAACATTAAATACTAAATAAATAGTAAATACATATTTCCTTTTCTCCTTGTTTTCGAAAGAGAAAACCAAACCAATTAACTACAAACATATGTTGATCCCATTCCGTCTACCTTCATGTATATCTTGCTGTATGTATGTATATCATGCTGTGTGCATTAATGACAATATACACAATAGGAAAACATATGAGACAACCATATCAAAAGAACCAACGAAAACTATTCTCTCCCCTGTTTTGTTAGTACATTACATCACAACAACCAACAAAAACAAGCACATTCTTTACAGAATCCGTGTAAAGAGCGAACTAGACAACCATACAAACATATTGTTGGCCCAAAGAACAATATAGTTGTCTCATGAATACAAAACATCATCCAAATCAACAAGTATTCCTATAAAATTTTTCTATAGTTGGCTATGTATTGTTTCTCTACATGATACGAAATATTTCAGTCAACTGACTTGTTTGAATTTTGCAATTGTGTATACCTTCAAAACGTGTTTCTCTATATACATTTTTGCCAGTTTTGGAAACACACAAATGGCATATGCAATTTAAGACATAGAGAGAAAAAACAGCATCAGACAAAAACAGTGGAATCGCACTACAATACTTAACCACAAACACACATAAAGAAAATTTATATTTACATAGAATCTCTCACTCACATTTCACATAGTCGGCCACATATTTAATTTATCTGGATTTGTTTTCGTTAAATATACACACAACACACTAATAGCAAACAAGATCCAAATACAATAAAAGATACACACCTCCAACTTCATATTAAAATTATGTATAGCTATGTACAAAAAACATATAAATCTGTTCCTTTATTACTTTGAGAGAATTGTACACAAAATAAATATAAAAACATTCGTTAGTATTAGTGAAAATCCAATAAGCACGAAAATTAACTGCGCAACTTAAACTGCGTCAATTTAATTCAATCCAAACTCAAAAATCTGCTATATTTATATTTAGAAATTGTGTACAATTACACCCACATTCAAATAAAAATCATGCTATTATTTAAGAAATCAATAATTTTGATCTCTTTTACTATAAATTCAAAACATTGCCTGTTAAATGTATCCCGGTGGATTACATTTCCAAATTAATATTAACTACACTCATTTTATTATTATTTATAATATTTAATTAAATTAAATTAAATTTTAATTTTTCACTAACACAAAATACAAAACAAAAACATAACACAAAAACTTAAACCAAAGTAATTAAATTAAATTAAATTATAATAATTTGCAAAGAGGACGACGAAAATACGTCTATCCTCTTTGAGCATCAACGACTCCATCCCCTATTATTGGCTTGAGTCCCTTGAGCAGTAATTTTTCAAATAATTTTGAAATTACAGGAAGTAGTGAAATCGGTCTGTACGACGTTTTATCGTTCGCTGGTTTGCCTGGTTTGGGGATCATAATTACTTCAGCAACCTTCCATTGCCGTGGAACATATTTTAGTCTGAAGACAGCATTGATAATTTGAACCAATTTTCGTAGTCCCTTCTCGGGAATGGCTTTTACGACTTGTCCAGTAATTAAATCATATCCTGGAGCTTTTTTGGCGTTCAAATTACACTTGATCTCATTTTTTAATTCCTGTAATGTTACACATCGAATATTATATTCATCAATTTTGCTAATTGTTATTATGTTTTCATCTGCTGTTTGCCTAGGTAACGGTTGAAAGGTGTCTTCCAAGTGAGCCGCAAATAAAATAGCTTTTTGCTTGTCCCTTTTGGCCCAGGTTCCTTCCCCATTTTTAATAGGCGGCACATGCGTTTTGGTTCTTTTTAATCCCTTTGTTGCATTCCAAAGAGAGTAATCAGTATCTTTATGTTCGGTGAGACCATTTAAGTACTTGTTAATAGTTTCATTCTTTATTTCTTTTATAAGTTGTTTTAGTTTATTGCATAGAAAATTGAGGATTTTTTTGTTTTCCGGGGCGCGTGTCCTTTGCCAGGTTTTTCTTGCTTTCCGTTTTTCTCTAACTAACTCCTTGACCTCAATAGGATAATTTAGGTTCCTACGGGATTCGGTGTGACTAGCAGGAGAACTTTCCTATGCTGCTTGTTGATTAGTTAAACTGTTAAATACCTCTAGTTCGTCTTCCATCTGTACCGGTGTATTTGCACTTCAATTAGTTCTTGGAATAGGTCCCAGTTGTTTCTATTATTTGTTAATTTAGGCAGGTTATCCTTATTAATTATCATTGTGCTGAGTGTCATGATAACAGGTGTATGATCGGAATATATCCCTTCGCTGTTTTCAATGGACATGTAATCCTCGAAGATCCCTTTCATTACATAGAAATCAATAAGATTTGGTATTTTATTTATATCAGCAGGCCAATATGTTGGTTTACCTCCAGAGTGAAACTCGCAGTTATTTATTCGTCCGGCTTCGAATAGCGCTTTTCCTTTATGGGTTGTAAGTCTTGATCCCCAATAGGTGTTTTTTTCATTAAAGTCACCACCAATATTAAAATTGGATCCAACTGATCTAAAGAGTCTATTATAATCTTCTTTATTTAGATTATAGCGTGGAGGGCGGGGAAGGCAGTAAATAGATGAAATACTGTATTCATTATTATTGTTAGTTTCAACTTTTATGGTTTTAATGCATACTTTCCTCTTCTATACTAGGTTCTTCATAGTGTTTGAGATTCTTTTTCACTATTACTGTTGATCCTCCTCTGGGCTTTCCTCCTGGGTGAACAGCATGGTAACATTCATAATCACGTATTTTAATAAATGATGTTTTTGTCAAATGGCTCTCGGATATAAGGCATATATCTATTTTTTCTAAATTTAGAAAAATTTCTAGCTCTGGAACATGTTGCGCTAGTCCGTTCGCGTTCCAGGTGACAATTCTTAATGATCTGCTCATTTTAGTATATGAGGGCTGTTGCCTCGTTCAAGGTTTGATGCATATCTAGACGCTTATATAAAGCTTCTAGACCACGTTCTTGCTTTGCTAGCCTTATATTTATGGCTTCTATGCTTCGAGAAATCCTTTCAAGGGGGTTAACATTCGTAGCATTAGATGATTGCTGTACAATTTGTGAATAACTTTTCCGCTCTGTACCTATACCTGGTGGTTTTGGCTCCGCTTGGGTTTTAGTTGGTTTCTCTTCTCTTGTAACCCTAGGGTTTTGAGGAAACTGTTGCATTTTGTTTCTTAGTCTTTGAAGTTCTTTGGCTACTTCACAGCCTCTATAATTTGCAGGATGATGTCCTTTACAGTTTATACATTTTGCAGGGGTGTTTCTACTTTCTGTACACTCTTTCGCGTTGTGTTTTCCAGCACATTTTACGCATCTTGGCTCCCGTCTGCAATATTTTTTGCGTGTGATTGAAACCTTGGCATTTTTTGCATTGAGGTATTAGCCTCGTGTTTTTCTTAAGCGGTTCTATTTTAACCCTCATATTGAGAATTGCTTTGATGTTGAAGATGTTTTCAACTTTCTCCTTTTTGTTAAACGTAAGCATGAAGAGTGGAAGCCCCCTTTTTTTGACTTGATTGTTCTCACCTCTCTCTCGTTTTAGGATGTTTACTGCATCTTCTATTTGCAGATCTCTTGCCTTTAGGTCCTCAATTATGTCCTCCTTCTTACACGTTGGATGAAGGCCTCTGGCCATAACCTTAATTGCGCGTTCGTTTTTATCTTCGTATGTGAACCATTCTTTACCTTCCGCATTGAGCTTTGTTGCTAGAGCTCTCTATGTATCGGAATCTGGTGTATTGATTTTCCACACGTTATTGTTTAGTGACACTACTCTATATTCCTTAGCTGTCACTGATTTCATTATAGATTGTATACTAGCAAATTCTGCTATGCCGATTACATTAATTGGCGGAGGAGCCTTTTCTTTCGGTACAACCTTTTGTTGCCGATTTTGTTGCTGTTGCTGGTGAGCTCGTTTGGTATTAGTATCACCAGTTACTAATACATTAGCTTGCAAATGATCTCCAACTTCAAGCGAGAATTCTGCTTTTCGTTTTTTGGTAGGTCTTTTCTTCCTTTTCAGTACCCAATCTGCTTCTCTCATGAGATCCTCTTCATCAGTATGGAACTCATTGTTATAACTGGTGTGAGTACTTGTTTCATTATAACAAGTTAGCGGGTTTTCAGAAATCTCCATTGGTTTGGGTTTCTTCAATTCTTCATTTTCTTTTTTTAGTTTTTCAATTTCGCTTCTTAGTTGGGTTAAAAGTACATCTACTTCACTGAGTTTTCGACAGAGTTCAGCGTTTTCGTCTTTCTGCTGATTTGCATAGTTAGTATGATTGTTTGGTGATTTTAACAACATTGAACTTCTTTCGAATGGGTTTAGCAATGATTGGCTCACCCCAGAATCCATTGAGCCAGCCTCGTAAGAGGGTAGATTAGCCAACTGGGTAGTTGGTTTACCACCTGGGGTACTGTTTCCTTTTTGCGTTGTACTCATTGCTTTAAAACTGGATATGTATCAACTATCAACCTAACCAGTACAAGTTGGTAGTGGGTCATTGAAGAGAACATCATTTGCTATGTTCTCGGTAGTCGTTTATTCCGCCGTATCTCGGTCGCCAGAGCCTCGTTAGTTAATTAGCAGGAAGTACCACGTGCAGGTGAGGTTGGCATTTGGGCTAGTATATTAAGACCATTTAAATCGACGCCCCTTACCCCCCGCATGATTCACCGTTAAATCATGTGCAAATAAATGTTTGTCATATTTGTTCCGGGTCCGTAGTTTGTTCTTCCTGAATCACATTATTTTTTGGAATCATTGTATTGTTTCTTTTGGCATTGAGATATGTGATGGCCGAATATTTTACAGTGAGAGCAAACAATTGGTTTCCTCTGTAAGAAACTTGAGTTATTAGGATTGGGCTAAGGGAAGAAACAAACCGGCGATAAAATGTTCGATTTTTAGCTGCTTCGGAAATTTTTGTTGCCGCATAATTAATGCTACAGTTTCTACTCAATAGTCCGAAAAATTACAAGCTTTCACGAGTAATTTAATTGATTGGTTTTGAAGTCCTTTTTCAAAGGGACCCAAAACGTAGTCCGCTTTTCATATTCAATTAATAATCGCTACGGTAAAATGCAGCTTTCGTTTAATTCCGATACAAATTTTAGTTCATACTAGAGTTGCGAAACGGTTCGACGATCACCAAACGGTGATTTCAATTTGTCGGTAAATCGTTCCAGGTTTTAAAATCACTATTTTTAATTAGATCGTAAGCCTGTTGATTTATAGCGAATTTTACTATAAACTTATTATTATTATTGAACACTTTATTGAGTTTTTATTATAAAATGCAAAATGGACACGACTTGTTTATTTGATTACACTTCCGGAACTTCTGTGTGGTCTTATAAAGAAACCGCATGTATATAAACACTTTGACATGAAGTAAGTACTATCAACTTAACATTATAAAATCTGAATATAACCCAATAAGCAACTAAACTGGAATTCGTTTATAATTCTTGATATAGGTAACTTGTTGATAAATACAAAATACAATATTTCAACTTTTCCCCTTAATTATCAACTAAGTTTTACTTTTGCTTTTTAAACTTTGCATTCATATTTCCCCTTAACTTTAAATTTACCCATAACACAAAAAAAAAATATTTTACATAATCATCTAAGTTAGTAAGTTAATAACAAATTCTTAAATTTAACAAATTTAGTTTTTTCTAGTGATTCAGTTAAGATATCTCCTGTTTGAATTTCAGATCTACAATAATTAATTTTAATCAAACCAGCTTTAACTTTTTCGTTAATAAAATGGTATTTGACATCTATATGTTTGCTTCTCTTGTTAACTATTCCGTTTTCAATAATCTTTATTGCACTTTGGTTGTCAATAAACAGATTCACATCTTGTTGTCCCATTCAAATATATGTGAAGATTCGTTTTACGTTTGACACAACATATGTATTAGGTTTGTTTAGATGTCGGCTTGCAAATCCTACAGAAAATGCTAAGTCCAGTCTAGTTTTGTTCACTAAATATAGAAGACTGCCTACTGCTTCTCGATAAGGGTAGTCTGCTTCAAAATCAACTTCTGGAGTTTGTATCTTATTTGGTAGAACGTAGAAGAGGTGTTTCCACTGTTTTTGATTCAATCATGCGAAATTTTGTCAAAATTTTACTTGAATAACCCTCTTGTGTTAATCTCAGCCCATCTGATGATTTTACAATTTCGATTCCAAGGAAGACGTCAGGATTTTGCTTATTATTATTTCAAATTGCGCTTTCAGCTGATTTAGAAGAACTTCCATTTCTCGTTGATCTTTTCCAATTAATAATCCGTCATCAACGTAAATAGCTAGAATAATTGATGAACTTGTATTCTTAAAAATACACCTATCTGATTTCAATGATTCAAGTCCAAGATTCATTAAAATTTTGGTGAATGTCGTATTCCAATTGAGTGGAGCTTGTTTAAGTCCATAAAGAGCGTTCTGTAATTTACAGATTTTGTTTCCTATATGTTGTATCCTTCTGGCGGTTGCATATAGATATTTTCGTCAAGATGTCCATATCGAAATGCTGATTTAACATCAAATTTCATGATTTTCATTCGTTGTTTCGAGGCTATAGCGAACAGTATTCTTAGGGAGCTTGAGTTTATTACAGGACTAAATGTATCTTCATAATTTACGCCATATTTTTGTTCACATCCTCTTATGACTAATCTTGCTTTATGTTTTCCGTCTTCTTTGATTCTGAATATCCAACGACTGCTTATTACTCTTTCTGTTCCGGCTTCTTCGCGATTGACGAGTGTCCATGTTTGGTTGTCGCTTAGAGTTTTTTTTTCTTCTTCTATGGCTTCCCTCCATTGTTTCCTTTCTGGTCCATTGATTGCTTCCTCATATGTAAGCAATACGTAGTCTTTACATTTTTCAGGTATTTTTTTACTTCTTTCACTTCGTCGAGATTCTGTTATTTCTGTTGACTGTACTTCTTCTTGAGTTGAAGTTTGATTGTTGATTTCTTGATGAGTTTCATCCTCTTCTTTGATTTCATTAACTTCTTTGACTGAGTCTGATTTTTGTCTTTTGTTTGATAAAGACTAATTTTTGATTTCATACCTTGACAATCGAAAATAACATCCCTTGATTGAAATTTTTTTTTGTTTAACGGGATCCCAGAGTGTTTGGCAAAAACCACAAAATAAAACACTACAAGCAGCTTCAAACGTTCTCCGGGTAACACATCCCCCCCCCCCCCCAAAAAAATTAAATGTTAAAATTTGTTTATATTATTATTAATTTATAATTAATACTTATCCTTTTGAATTACGAATGAAAAATTGTAAACACTAATTGTCAAATGTCAATCAAAACAAAATCATTTTCTAAAATTGTAATACTATAGATTACCAACCAACAAAAAAGAGTGCGATCAATGCTAATTTATATTTAGTATTTACTCATGCCACAATTGCGCAAATTTTAAATTTTGCTTGCCATAATATTTAGCAAAATTTAAGTTGAACTTAGTTTGGAAAAGGCTATAATCACTCTCTTTTCTTTTTGGCGATCGATCGAGAACGCTCAGAATTGCAAAAACTACAAAATTACTCGTCGTAAAATTATAAATAAAATAAAATTGTTAAACTTGGCTTGGGGATTTTTCATTTATCTGCTTTGGCGTATTCAGCTGTACCATAACACAGCCAACGCAATTAGTCATAAGCACAGAGTCTATATGAATTTATTGCATAACCCACGAATATGCACTTTCGACTACGATCATCAAGTTTTCTTAGATGTCCTTGATTTTTGGCATATACGGTAATACCAAAAATTTGAAGCCTGGATAGGTCGGGTACTCTATTAAACCACGACTGTGCAGGTGTGACATCCATGTTTCTTGTAGGACTTCTATTTAAGACATACACTGCTGTACGCACTGTTTCTCCCCACATGTTCCTATCTAATGTAGATTCATTTAGAAGAGCTCTTGATTTTTCCATGAAAGTTCTATTGAGTCTCTCTGCCTTGCCATTAAGTTGAGGGGTGTGTGGCGTTGTGAAGTCCAAAATTATTCCTTTTTGGCTGCACCAATTTTTGATATTATTACTAGTGTACTCTCCTCCTGAGTCACATCTTAATTTGGATACTTTTAAATTCCATTTTGTTTCTGCTTCAGCTACATAATTTTTGATTACATTTGCTGTTTCTCCTTTATTGTTTACTAAATACAGTATCGTAAAATGTGTATAATCATCCAGGAAGGTGACGATATATTTCTTGTTGTCCCACGTTGACGGTGTAATAGGTCCGCATAAGTTAGTATGAACAAATTCTAGTGGTCTGGATGCTCTAGCTCTTTGTTCATTGAATGGTTGTCTTGTTTTTTTTGATTTTATACAAACTTCGCATACAGCATCTAGTTGGTTTTCATCATACTTTAAATTATCGATGCCACACGACATTGTTACGAGCCTTTTTAAATATGCAGAATTAAGGTGACCAAGTTTCTTATGCCACGTTTCAGCAATTTTTTCGTCTGCAATTAGGGCATCTTCACGAAAACCTGTTTTTAGTTTCTTTCAGTTTAGTTTGACTGTGACTGCGTCCTTTGTGAAGTTGACCTCTCCACCATGCGATGTGATTGTATTTATACGCTAAGTAAATTTTTACTTAAATCAGGAACGTAAAGCACTTTGTTTAATGTGCCTTGCTCTGTTTCAATTTTCTCGATGGCTTCGGCTTGCATGGATTCCGATTGTTTGGCTGTACCTATTTCTGACGATGACTCTACCATTGAAGTTAGACACTCCTTCTGGTTTACCATATGTGACGAACATCCTGAGTCAATTATCCATGATGTCTTTTGCACTTTCCTTGGGTTTACAATATTTAGTAGTGTTTCCATTTAATACAAAATTACGTTAATACAATTCAAAATTAAATATAAAATTTGAAATAAATATCAGTTAACAATAAAATAATTTAATACAACTATGCTCTAAACATTATCCGTTAAATTCATTACGATGGCCGTAACAAGTACTACCAACTTAACATTATAAAATCTGAATAACCCAATAAGCAACTTAACTGGAATTCGTTTGAAATTCTTGATATAAATAACTTATTGATAAATACAAAATACAATATTTCAACAAAGCCAACCCATTCAATTTAGTTTTTTATTACATCTAGGAGATTAAGTTCTTCCTCTTTCTTATTATGTGTCGTGGTTAATTCTGGTACAATTTTTAACGTATGGTCAATACTAAAAGTCACCATTATTGGAAAGAATTCTGACAAAGTATGTTCCAATGAATCTGTTAGCGTTCACGCGATCAAAGGGCACAATAGCTAAAGCTGCGGCGTTTGAATCGGCAGGTACCGGGTTCAAATTATAATAGAGGCAGGATGCAAAAGGGATTTTTTATCATCTGATTACATTCGGTGAACCCCAATGAACCCACCTTTCATTCTTAAAGCCGAGTTCAGGTTTGTTTGACGTAAAACCCAATTTATAATTAATACATACCAGTTTATGCAAGGTGGTCCTTTGTGCCGGATAAATAATCTGCGGATTAAACGCATTTAGTTGAACCAATTTACATCTTATTCAACAGTTTTGAATCTTATAGAAAACTGATAGATCTACTGATTTGATACAGCCGCTGCCGACCAGGTTATTCCAACCAACCGTTATTATTGTGAATCCATCAACCCATTTTGTATGCATCTCGATTAGGTACATCACCAAGAAACACATGGTCAACCATAGTAGTCTGTAATTGTCATAGTGAAGATTCACTGCAATTTTTCTAAATACGTATGTACCTTGTATTTGTTTCATTCGTGTTCGTTTTCGAGCCATTCGTATTTGACAAAGTTACCTAGATTAAATCTCCTAATTTTCGATGGCAACGTGAAATAGTGGCAATTATTCTTCGATATTTATACTGTAACCTTTCATGAGAATACGAGCCAATCAGCAGCCCAAAAATTTAAATATTTACTTTGCTAATTACGTGGATCCGCAATTTCATCTATTTGTCATTTTCGGGTGGAGTGCTTTAGTCGATAGCTACATTCGGATTTTTTTTTGTTTTTTTGATCTCCAAATCGTAATATACCAACGTCGACGAATATTAGAAAGCTTTATGACGCGATCGACGAAACAATTTGAGGATTAAAGGTGCTAAGAGGGGAAGTAACCGAACGTGACCCTTGGCTTATTAGCAACCAACAAATTAGATAATGTCACCGAGCAACTGTGGAAATATGACGCACGATTATTCATCAATTGAAGGGCACGATTATCATCTTTAGAATTTCTAACCAAACGTATGAACTCACTTGTTGTAGCCAGAAGGATTACTGATAATCATCCATTGTGCATTAGTGTCTACGTATCTAGTTATCGTTTGCGTTCTTTACTGTTAGTATTCTTCCAAATTTTGTTAGATGGTAAAGTTTAAACCAAACCATAGATTATCCTTGTATCCAAAATTCTAAATTCGGTTGGTTAGTTGGGAGAATCATGGCCAGCACCGAAGAAGCCGTATCTAAATTAAAGGAAGCTAGTCCTGGTTTAGTTCATATAGGTTCGTTCGAAGTAGTGCAGCACTTAGAGGGGAAAGCCATCGAGAGGTTTTGGAGAACGGTAGAAGTAACAGATTTTCATCGATTTTTGTCAATACACGTACCAAGTTCCAAGAAAATAAAAATATTGTCCGGATACAATTTAAGGATTATCCACAGCGAAGGTAAAATTTTTAGAGAGAAGGCTGGATCGGGATAATAGTTTGAAACAACCATAGTATTGAATAACTGAAGTTAGAGCACTTGTAATTAATTCCAGAAGCCAGTTCCACTAATAAGGTTAGAGTAGTGTTTAATGCGTCTGCCAAGTCAATACGTATATTTTCTTTATACGACATTGAGAAGAGGTTCAGGCAGATTTCCATATCGGATCACGATAGACACTACCACCGCATCCTTTGTAGAGAAAACCCAAAATCTGAAGTATCCCCTTATCGTTTGAAAACCATGTCCTACAATATATCACCCGTACCCTTCCTAGCCACTGTCTCATTGCAGCTCGTGGTGTGTGTGAACTGTGCGGTCACGTAGGGCGTATAATTTTTAAGGGCGTCAAATTTCAACCGCAAACGTATTGTGCGCTCAAGTCATCGTGGAAAAAAGTTTTCAGTACAAATACAATATAATTTAGCAATATTACAAAGTCAAAATCAAGTAAAAGAACGAACATGATGAATTGAATATTAGGTCGTGGAACAACAATTAAATAAAACAATAACCCGATATTCAATAATAATACCCTTTCGGTTATTGACGGGACATCTAGTATGTGCTAGTTGTACTTCGTTCTACACAGTAAAAAAATTTCATTGAAAATTACGAGTTTTATCAAGTGGGCAAAATTTCCAAACTGTTTCATGCAAAATCACATTTAAATTGAAAAATCAATTTCCATTGAAAATTAAGGGTTATAATCCATAAATTTGCCAACAAAATCTCGTACTACGTTAAATGAAAAAACATATAATTTTACGTGAATTTTTCAAATTTGCGAATAAGTTCTTACATTTTTTTACATTAATAAATAAGTAATTTTACATTCCTGCAGCATTCTTACAAGTGAAAGATGGTAAACTTTTACGTGAATAATGTATTAAAAGATTAGGTTATTATATAATATTCAGTTTAATTTAGGGCACCATTTATGTATTTCAATTGGAATAGTTGTTTTAATAAAACAAAAGAGTTTATGTTACCTACTTCATTATGATAACTTTATTTATAAAATATCAGTTTATTTCAGTGTACGCAACATGCATACTTTATACATATAAAAATACTTAATTCTAATACTTATATTTAAAAACTAGTCATTCAAAACTTTTTTTAAAAAGTTGACGACTTTGGACTTAAAATTTATTTTTTGCTTTTTGGAACGAGAAAAATTTACATCTATATTAAGAAATATTTTTTGCATAGCCTCCAACGACTGTGATAACTCCATGGGATATTGTATATTAAAATCATAGTACGCGGCAATCGAAAGAAGTACTGCAGTCTTGATACAACTACATCTGGTATCAAGTTGGTGCATCTCAACATAAAAATAAATAGTTTTATTATTGTTGGGTTGATCTGTAATAGTCAAATGACTTTAATATAGTAAATATAATCATTAAATTGTAATAATATCTAATTACCGATTATAGCAAAGAATGGTGTTGACGTAGGTATTTCTATTTCGTTTACTGACGTTCCATACTGAAATAAAATCAAGAATAAATTGTTTGGTGGGTAATGTTTTAATGTAATTACTTACAGAGTATTTCTTCACCAGTGAGTCTAAATTTTCTTTAAAATGCGTAGTGATAATCTTTAATAATCTTAGGTCTTCGTCCTCTTCATTTCCAAAAGCTGAATTTTTAATTCTATTTCCAAATTCAAAAATAGCATTTTTCCGAAAATTCCATCTGCTTAAAAACAAGGTTTCCTGTATATCCATCATTTCATAAAAATGGCAAATTAAAAAATTTTGTAATAATAAATGAGGCCAATATTCCTTTATCTCTGATATTGTGGGATTTTTGTTTAAAAATTTACGTTGCTGTGTAAACGTAGACTTAAAAATTTCCATAATTTCTTTGTTTAATGCATCGCTAGAAATTTCCCGACCGTAATTTTCCTTAAGCCATACTCGTTTAATGTTTCCTTCCTCATCTGATATTTGGTTGCTAGTACTAATTTTCTCAAAAAAATTTGCCACACCTTCTGACAAATTTACTTTTCTTTTTATAGATTTTGCAGGTGAGCGGTTTTGGGAAATTCTATTTAAATAATTATTGTGGTTACACATCTTAGTTGCCAAAGTTATTGGTTCTGTGCAAATAGGCTTTCCTTCTCCATCAAGTATTGCCAAACTAAGCGGATATGTATATTGACATCTTGCGATTCAATTAAACACGCCTTATCACAATAAAATATTTTATTTAGTTTTAAAAAACTTAGAGTTTATTTTAAATTCTTTCTTTATTTTTTGTGAATTTTTATTTTTTACAAAACAACTAGTTTCGAGCAGATCTGCTCATCATCAGGTTAATTTAAAACTAAACATGAATTATAAAATTTAAAAATTTGGACCAAATATTTTCGTCTGCATAAAAATTAAAATTATTAACTACATGAACATTCTTGATGTACATATTTTATATACAAACACAGTTGTGGTTATATACTAATTATATAATCATAAATGTCGTTTCGCTTTATTTTGTCGTTAAGCAAGTCGTCGTTGTTTCTGTGTTTGTATATTTCTATCTCTTCATACCTATCCATCGTGCTGCTTTTATTAATTCGATGCAATACAGATAGATTGCTGTCAAAATTAGTGAATGTGTGAAAAGCGGATATATTTGTATTAAACGAGATGCAATTGTGCGAAACACTCTTTGAGGGATATATAATGATTTTCTTCGCATATCATTCACAACGCAATGTATAAAATCGTTATGTAAGTAATCTAAAGGTTGGCCTTGGTTAAGCAGATCCTGTATTTTATCCGAAATTTGGTTCGTAGGAAATTGATAATCGGAAAATAATTTTTCAGCTTGCTTTGTGCCAATACTCTCTGATTTTCCTGAAACATCGGAACTAATGGAAGTAACTCTACCACTTGACTTGAGGTGCCTCAAGTTCCGATGCAGTTGTTAAATCATTTGTGGTGATCCATGTAACTATATTATTGGAGTTTTCTGAATCATTGGGAATTTTTGCATCAGATACATAGCTTACTAAATTATTGGAAGTTGACGGTGGTGGTATCCAGTTTTCAGTTTGCTCTAAAATCTGAAAAACTTCATTTTTCTGGCCAAAATGTTCTAAAACTTCCATATCCTCAACGTCGGTTCCGTCAGATTCTAGGACTAATTTAGATCCTAATAAGCCCGCAGCGTTTGCTAGAAGTGAAATAGTGGAAGATTTAGATAAATATTATAGTAAATACGAGTAGTTCAAAATTTGATTATTGTTATTAAAAGTTAATAACTTACCTTTCTTAATAAGAGATTCTATATTTTCTGTACACAAAAAAATTTTTTTTAATAGGCGTTCTCTATCCCAAATTTTAACAAATAGTCGAGGCTGCGAAGACATAATACTGTTTATCTAAAATGAAATGTAATATAGATAAATTATAATTAGTGTACCACCACAATTCAAGTCAAACGAACATACTAGAAAAATGGTATCGCCGACTGTAATGTGACAAAAAATGTTGATCCATTTTTAAATTGAACAAAAGGAAATGGAGAGGAAAGGTTATAAAAGGAAATGAAATTTAGTGATTCGTCCATGTCAGTAACTTCAAAGAGGCCTAGCTTGTAATTGAACACCATTTTAAAAATATTTCCCAAATAAGCTACTTCAGAAACCATTTCGTCAGTTAAAATTGATTTTATTGTTAAACAAATAACATAACCATCTATATTATTGGTAATCGCCAGTGACTGACCAGCGAAATACTTTACGTTATTGTAAGTTAAACTATTTGTTTTATATACAAACGATTCTGGAACACGAATTGAAACGGTTGTAGGTTCTAACCGTATGAAATGTTTTTTTGAAATATCGTTACAAAATCGTTGCTCTACAAGAGTCGACTGCATCATTTGATGTCGTTCTGTAAACGTTTTTAACAAATTGATGTAGTTTCTCGATTTCGAAGCAATTTGTTTAAAGTATTGGTGTTTACTTTCAAATCGAAGAGTAGAAAATTTAATTAGAGGACCAAACAATTTTATCAATTCTGGATAATGTTGTAAATAATGATGTTTAGGTCTAAGTGCCACATTTGGAAAGAGCAATACCCTCAATTCTAGATATCTATTAATAAGACCATCTAAAATATGAACTTGGGCTAGGGTAACAATATGTGACGATACAATTTGCGATATTTCTACAAGATGCAATACCATTTCTAAAACATTATCATTAGTATCTTTGATCTTGTCTAGTAAAACTAAAGGTAATAATATAAGTAAATAGTAATTTTGCATGGCATGTCCAGTAAGCTTTTTATTATTATGTTTAATTTCAGGGAAACTAACATTATATTTTAAACATTTTTGTATGCGGTCTAAATTCAGATTCAGGTAATCGAATGTGAACCAATGGTTATTTACAAAATAATGAAGTGCCAAACAAATATCAAATGCTATAATACCCTCATATAAATCGTGCGCTATACACGGAGGAAGACCAGGGTTGCTTACGTGGAAATATTACAAAGTGTTAAAACATGAATTTTGCTTAATTCCATGAGCAGACTCCTGACATTTCAATAACTTAACATCATTGGTGTAAGAAACTTTAGATCTTAACTTCCGTCTTATGCGAAAATTTGCTTTAAAATCTTTCAAACTTAAATGGCAAAATCTACAAAAATATTCTGAGGAACTAAAATTTTCCAAAAATCCTCCTATTTGGTGAGCTCCTAAATTATCTGCACAAAATGCAATGATTGAACCTTTTGTATTTCCAATCTCGTCATCAAACATAATTCCGTCCGATTCTAGCTTTTTTAAATCTAATAATAACTTTTCACAAATTTTAGTCAATCCAAATGTTTTCACGTGGGATTCTGTACACAGTAAAGCTAGCATGATATTACTAATTTTTGATCTATTATGAGTATGCAAATTTCCAACAATGAAATAAATCGCTAGCACCTTGTGTTTAGATTTAGCTGATCCTAATGGGTTGCAAACCTCGAAGGCATCTGCATAAAATATAAGCTCGATCCGTTTTTGTTTATAAAAAAAGTTACTGCTTTTATATAAAAACCCATCAGTATAATCACAAAATTTTGAAAAATTAGTTTTTTGAATTGATTTGAACTGTAATAAAATTTGTGGATCTGTAAATAATTGTTTTAAAGTGTCGTTTATAGGAATATAATAGTAAAAACACGATTTGTGATAATTATTCACACCCAAGAAAATTTTGTGAGGTTTGACGTACGACTCAGATGTGAATTTTTGTTTTCGTTTATAGCTCGATAACGAAGTGTTGGAAATTAAACTAATCTGCGGAATTATAGAAGTTAAAAGTTCACTTTTTAGACCGCTTTGCGCATCATGCTTACTGAAAATATTTTCTACGGATTCAGTAATATTTGTTTCCAGTAAATTTGAGCAATGTGCTAAATTATCCGCGATTATTGTTATTATTCGCTCGGGTATATTATGATCACTCTTTAATCTAATTAGCAAATTTTCTGTTACATTTCTAATATCGACCATTTTGGATGGCCGGTCTTGGCATATAGCAGATGATGTTAGGATGTTTTCGGGTAAGCGTTTATTATTTTGGTTGGAACAAAAGTTTTGGGTTTGTAAAAGAAGATCATCTTGTTCTGCTTTATTATTGGACTTTTTGTTGAACAACAACTTTATTTTATGGAAACTATTAATATGGTTTCTAAACGTTTTTTCATTTTTAAATATTTTTACACACGCGCCAATTGGACAATTAATTTTCGGCATTTGAGAAGTACGCAAATATGTTTTAATAAATGTTGCAGCATTTCTCTAAGCAATTAGTATTTTGTATTAATTTTTTTCTAATTTTTCGATGGTTTCTGTAGTAGTGAGTAGAAAAACCAATAAATTTAGAGTAAACTCGATTACAATTACTAAGCATGCACCGAAACACTACATTACACTCATTTTTATGGGATCTTAGATGGGATACATATTTTTCTTCATCAGCGCATGATGTACCACAATTGTCGCAAACATACACCATGATAGATCAAACAATCTGTAACTTAATCAAAATTAATTTTTCATTATTGACACATACAAGTTGAACTCGTTTGTTATAAAACCATTCCCTTAACATGTCTCCCATTCAGGCCAATTTTGTTCTAGACATACATTCCAAATGTTTCTCGCTACGCCAATTTTGTTCTTGGCATACATTGTACATATAATATTTAACCACGAATACTGGCGTATTAGACATACAGTAAAAAATGTATCTCACTACTAAAATATTATATATTTTTTTCAATATTTTGCACATAGAATTACTTTATAAAATGTATATCTACAGCAACATTTGCGTGGGTGAATATACAATGTAAGGCCTACGTGTTAAAAAAAACACTTTAACCTCAAATAAATTTCACTTGGATGAAAAAAATCAATTAAATAGTCCACTACCGTAAGCATATCGCACATATAATATAATAGAGATACATACATACCTTTAAACTTCACCTTAATACACTTAATTAATAGTAAATATTTAATTATTTTAATTTATATAATTTATTAATTAGAATTAATCCCAAAACTCGAAACACAGCTTCACTCTTTAAAAACGTTTTGCTGAATAACACAATCACGAATGAACATGATGTTTATCCTGTTATATTCGTTTTGTTATAATTACAATATTCTCACAATTCTACGTGAAATGTCGCGTTTTTACTTTAATTGTCTAACAAATTTCAACTGGCGAGTAAAAATGTAAGCACATATATGTAATATTCCGGTATATTTCATCGAATTTTACATTTTGATCGAAAATTACAGAAAATCAGTAATTTTACTGAATATTTAATGTAGAATTGTTATTTTTATGCAATATTACAGCAAAAATGCTAAATTACAAGAAAAAGTTAATAAAATTTCCATTGAAAAATCAATTTTTTTTTTACTGTGTAGAACCATCAAATAGAATCAGATGGTACATCATTTTATTTGCGTATTTGGATAATCCTTCGAAATAGGTGAAAATGTCATATAATAGTGAACAAATAATTAGGAATGATTCATTTATTTTTTAAACTGTTTTAATAGGCACAACTAGAATTTATTGTAGTGTTATGCTCCGAAGTATGATTTACAATTTTTCACAAGACAATATGCCCCTGAGATAGGTCTACAAGCAAAACAATATCCAACTTTTGGCTTGACTAGTGCAATCCCCCCACCACAATATAGTTAAGCACTTTTGAGAGAACTTCATTAAAACCCCTAACAAACTCCTAATAAAATCTCGAAAGACTACGGTTTCGCAAAACGAGCTTAGTTTTAAACGATCAGCGAGGTAGCTTTTAAAAGCCCTTTGTAATGAACAATATTACTTCTGTTTTAATTTTAACAAAATATTTTTAAATTTTTCACGAGCCCCGACTTCCCAGTCTGGGAACAACTCGCATCTGGTGATATATCTGCTTTCTACAATTGGCGCCCTTGGCCAAACCCAGAAGGTGAATCTCGTGAAATTTTTAAATACTTCGGCCAAATTTTACTTGCTTACACATTTATTAAATAAAAAATAGGCCTCTTTACTGAAATGTTCTGTAAAACTGGTGTTAAGTCGCAAACTGCCTCTATAGCAAACTCCTGTAAAAGGGCCTGGCTACAGGTTCTTTGTACAATAAAATAACACGATTAACTATAACTGAGATTGACATTATTGCGACTAAACACGAAAAATTGAGCAGAACCGTTTTGCTAACTCACAGCCAATTTCAATATTCCTTCCTCTATTAAAAACAAAACCGGCTCATTAAATTATGCAGTAGATAAATAGTAACACATATTTCCTGAAGCCAGTAACACAATCAAAGCTGATTTTTATATGGCGACTTAATGTAGTCAAATAAAAGTTTAGAGTTAGCCCCATAGAGTTGTACCCCGAAATAATACACGTACTCAATTGTGGTAGATTTAACATACGGAAATGAGCAGCGAACCAACCATTAATCTAGAAAATCGCGAGATGTCCGCATGGGAAGTTACTGATGATAAGCAAATGATTTTTGTACTAGGAATAAAATATAATTCGGTAGAAACTCTGGATCTCCGTTTTCAAAGTTTCAAATAAAAAGGAAGCCACTTGTCGTTATAAAATCTCTAATGACCGCCCCAAAGATTTTAGCGCTAGGCGAACACTGAAAAATTAACTTAATGGAGTATAACAAAGTATAAAACTTTTAGTGGACAACGATGTGAAGAATTTTATAGCTTCGGTCGATGCCAGAACTAATTACATGACAGATGTAAATGGAATGTGATTTATATGAAATAGCCCTTCCATTATGTATGATTATTGTCTTGGTCGCCTAAAACATGATCCCATATCAAACAATACGAAACACTTCAACTAAATCGAAAATGTTTCATTTTTATTCACATTTTAATTACATTATGTGTATATACAAAACTCTAAAATTTCCACTTATCTGTGTGTACCTTTGTTCAATAATACGGGCCCCATTCACACCACATACATATGTATATATGTATGCAGCTCAAGTATCATCGACAAGAAAACTCTTCAAAAAATATTTTGTGTTGGATTATAAAACGAAAATATTTTTAATAATAATCCGCAGTGCCTCGAACCCATGATGAATGATTTAGAAAATGACGAAGACAAAAAAAAAAGGATTTATGTCACACAAAAACTGGAATCCGGATCAAAATCGGCATCCTTGTCTAAATATACAGGCTGGATTTATCGAAATGACCATTCATCATCGTTTTTATCTCGATGAATATTCAAATAATAAGGATTTGTGATTAACACGGCTAATAATATACCGTGTCTCTAGGATAAGATATACGATCTCGTTTGAAGATGCGGATAGCATAAATATTGGATGCATTTAAAAGGTTTAAAATTTTCGCTCAAATGATTTTTCCATCGCATTATCCCCCGGCTTTTCTTTGTGTAATCGAAATACATTTTTGTTGTTGGATGTTTGTTTTGTAGATCAGTTTTGTATGAACCCTTTACCGATTATATGCTGAAAAAAAAATTTTGTCAGGTAAATATTTCGTTTTGTATCACATCTCCTACACAATGTCTGTGGACGGATCCAATCAACCCATAATAATAAATATTAAATCACAGCGATATATTTACTGTTCGTCTTAATGATGATGATGACAAATTTTATCGAAATCAAAATAGATAAATTCGATATTTGTCTTTTATGCGCTTTCTTAAGTAATTTATTTAAGCTTTTCCGTATGTTTCTCTTTTATGTTGCTGTTCCAATGTCTCGTATAAATAAATTTAATAGAAAAGAAATAGAATAAATATAAGAGTTTTATACAATCGTGAGAATTTTGTGTTAAGCAAGAATAATTAATTTGAACTATACTTACAAAATTTATAAAAACATTGAACGTCATGTATTAAGCTTTCTTCAATAAAATTCATAATCTGCTTGATATGATGAGGTGATATATTTTTCGGAAGCTCTTCATGTCGGTCCATGTTTGATCTTGCTTCCTTTATTTTATTTAAGAAAACGTTGAAAATGTAAAAACAGAAAAAAACACTTTGACTTATCTGCTATAAAAGTACAAACGATCGAGAAATATCTTTCGTCGATCGTTTTCTCATTATTTAATTTTTTGTTGTACGTAAATAACAAATAACATAATTAATTAAAAAGAAAATGAAACTAAAACAAATGTCACAAATAATTTGATTTAAATATGTCACATCACAATCAATTGATCGCATAATTGACAAACTGTTTAATAGACGATCAGCCGATCAATGATGATACATGCTGTGCGTACATTAAAAACATTTTATACATGTAAATACTTAAGTGTTTTGATGTAAATATATACTCGTTTGCAACCATTTTGGATTTATTGTTATAATATTTAAGACCCCATTGTACTTTTATAGAAATTTTAGGTTCAAATCCTTTTTACAAATTTTATTGTGTTTAGGAAGTAATTCTTGAGCCGTACACAACAATAGTAAATTTGGATTAAATTCGAATGGTTATAATTGAATGTGGTGTTATTGTTAGATAGCCGGGGGGTTTTCTAATACTCACAGTAATATAAATAAAATGAATTTATTTTCAAGTGGCCTGAAAGTGTTGGTTCGGTTAATAAAACGATATAATTGTGGAAGGATTATAAATCTGCAAGCCGTTTAATTTTAGTAACGTATATCACGGACTAAGATTTAATTGAATCAAAAAATGGGAAATCCCTTTTCGAAACGTGCTAATGGAAGAGACCTGAGATCTTTACGGTGTTCTATATGAGGAGTAGAGCGTAACACAGGCATCCATCAATCAACAATACCGAGCAAGTGCTCTTTAAAGTTACCTTGGTAATCTTTACAATCTTTGTGATCGAATTAGAGTTACTTGTGAACCCCCATGTATAAGCCAATGCGTTATGGTAATTTAACCTCCTTTCGGAGAAATTCGATATTTCGGTCACCTACAGAGATAAACAAAGTTTATCTTAAATTAATATTGGATTTTACAACAACAACAACAAAAATGCGTCTGCAAGTGTTTTTTGTAATTTATTATACAGGGAAATTCATTCAAATCAATCATTTGAATTTAATTCTAAATTAAAAAAAAAATCCATAACACACATAGTTTATCAAGATTTAAAGAACTATTTGGCCTTTCACAAAGCCAATCCCCTTAAATTTAATAATGGCTCAAAGAGTTAACCTATTAATCGTTTGACAATTTAAAAATTTAATCTTATCCATGTCTAAGAAAATCGTTATATCAAAATTTTTCTTTCATTGGCCAACATCTGACCTAGATTTTCAGTAAGTGTGCCCTAATCATCCGCTAAAATTTCTTTTTAAAATTGGATCCTACGCATATCTAAGAAAATCGATATCTCAAAACTTTCTTTGAGACCCAATTTTCCAAGTTTTCGAAGAACCGATATTTCAATACGTAAACCCAATATGAAATTTTTGTGGTCGAGCATGGTTGGTACACTCATAGAAAATTAAGGTCAGATGTTGGGCAATGAAAAAAAATGTTGAACGATTTTCTTAAACATGGGTAAGATTAAATTTTAAAATTGTCAAACGATTAATAAGTTAACTCTTTCAGCTGTTGTTGAATTTTAAGGGAATTGGCTTTGTAAAATCCCAAACAGTTTAAATCTTGATAAATTTTATATGTTTGGATTTTTTTTTTAATTTAGCATTAAATTCAAATAGTATTTGATTTGAATGAATTTCCCTGTATAATAAATTCGCCCGAATGTTTGCTTTTCGAAACATATATAAACACATTTTTGTTGTTGTTGTAAAATCTAATATTACCAGGCGTGCTATTCTTGAACCATTACGAAAATTTTCGGTACCGAAAATTGGCTTGTTGATGTACTTGCCTGCCCTTTCGATAATTCAACTAATTCAAATTATCGAATTCACCAGTTTATTGTCGTCCTTAACTTTCCACGCTGAACCGAACTATCCATCAGAATTAGCCCGGCACAATTACTCCACATCGATCTACAAACCGGCTTTCACTGTGACTGTCGTTGGTCTAAATATCATCATTCGATATTTTCGATGTTTTCTTTAGTGTCATTTCTATTTACTACCAGAACGCCTATAGTATTTGAAATAAAGCCCAAAAAAATGATTCACTCATAAAAATAATTTCCATTCGATTAAATGTATCGTAACTAGGAAGGACACATACAAGTTTGACACCAGCCTTAAAGCCTAGTTCGTGGAAATGAACATATCATGATTGATGAAAGGCAATAATTACATTGGATTACTGCGCCAGTATTTCAACTTCTCAAGGAATCGAATTAGTGACAGCCGTGGAAAGTTTGTGAATCTCTAATTCTCTAATAAAGTTTGATATTCCGATATCTCATCTCTGTGTGGATTTCACCGACGTGTGTAGGAGCATTTATCACATCTCAATTATAGTATGTGAAATATTTGTTTTTATCAAAATTGCGACACTTTTCAATTCACTAATACCTGTCATTTGGATTTCTATAAATGTCACAATACACCTCTTTTAACGAATTTCTGAGTATTTTTTATCTAATCTATGAGCTGCTCAGGACTGCAATCCATGGTTTTCGCAAGACACGATCTGTCCAACCTCGAGAAGGGCCACAAAAAGCTACATACCTTGTTATTATTGCGCACGCCAAGCGTTCATAAATCTTAATTGGTTTCCAACTGGTGTTTATTTACTTATTTATTTATTCTAAAAATCAACGGGATAAAAATCCTTTTTTGATTACAATAATTATAATTATAAATAGTTTTATAATTTAGCTTTGATTTGCTTTTTAAAAGTACATTTAGAAATATTAAAATCAAACACATCAAAATTATGATTATATTGTCGACAAATAGATGGGATCGGAGCATTATATGCATAGTTCGATTTAAATGTCGGCAAATATATAAAATCACTGACCCGAGTAGGTTTACAGGGCACATGAATATCAATCTTTGCAATTAGTTCCGGACAGTCAATAGAATTGTTCAGCAAATCAGCGATGACTGTTGAAGCAGCACATCTACGTCTTACAAGCAATGAGTCCAAATTAGCAATTTTACAACGGTCATTATAGGATGGCAAATTCTTTTTATTCAGCCACATTGGAAGGTCCGGATCAAACGGCCAATTCAATTTATGAAGATAGTCAATACTAAATTTCTTCTGTACCCGTTCAATTCTATCGATATAAATATGGTAAGCAGGATCCCAAATACTCGACGCATATTCCAAATTAGATCGAACAATGGAACAATACAAAGTTTTAATTGATTGTGGATTACGAAAATCTTTTGTGATACGACGAATAAAGCCAAGTAGAGAGTTAGACTTAGCCACTATTAAATTGATATGGTCTCGGAAATTCAATTGATGGTCCAAGATAACACCCAAATCTTTAAATGTCATAACTCGTTCAAGCTGGTGATTACCAATAAGATATTGATGATGAATAACTGCTTTTTTCCTGGAGAAGCTCATAATCTTGCACTTTTCCAAATGCAAGTTCAATTTATTCACAATTGACCAATTATACAGCAAATCAAGATCACTCTGCATTTCATTACATTGCTGCGGGCTACATACAGTTTTTGATATTTTCAAATCATCAGCATATAACTCACAGTCACAGTACTGGAACAAAGAAGCAACTTCATTGATGAAAACGTTAAACAACACTGGTCCTAGGTGTGAGCCCTGAGGTACTCCAGAATGAACTTCAATCATCTTAGACGTAAACCCGTTAATTTGCACTACCTGCTTCCGATCACGCAGATACGATCCAATCCAATCCAAAAACAATTTACTCACTCCAAATCCATCCAGTTTGTCAAGAAGTAGCTCAAACTGAGGCGAGTCGAATGCTTTGCAAAATCTGTGAAAACCACATCCAGCTGACATTTGGAGTCAAAAGCGCTAAACACTTTAGATGTTCGACTTAAAAGATTTGTAGTGGTAGACCGATGTCTTACGAATCCATGTTGTTGAAGTGCTAATGAAGATTTAACATTAAAATACAAATAATCAGAAACAATAAGCTCAAATAATTTTGGAATCGATGATAATATTGATATGCCTCGATAATTTGTAATGTTACTCCGTTTTCCGGATTTAAAAATGGGAATTATAAATGACTTCTTCCATATCAACGGAAATACACCACTCTTCAGAGACGCATTAAATATCAGAGATAAAGGTAATGATAGCGAGCTATTAAGGTCTTTAAGTATTGTTGCAGGTATATTATCAAAACCACATCCCGATTTCATCTTGGATATACCAAGGCTGACATCTTTTTCTGAAATATAAGGTATTCCAATTAAATTTTGATGCTGCGGAATACGAGGTCCTAAGGAAACATCAATAGCATTATCATTGTATTTTTTATAGACTGATTGGAAAAATTCTGCAAATAATTCACATATGTCCTCAGCATTACAGGCAGTTACATCATTTAACGACATCATTTGGGGATAACCGGAACATTTTCTTTTGACATCAACAAAAGGCCAAAATAGTTTTGGGTTTGAAATTAAATTATCTTCCAGCCGTGAAATATAGTTCCGATACGCTCGGTGTTGTTCCTTATCAAATTCCCGGCGTAGTTGTCGGAAAGAATTAAGACAATCCAAGTTATCACTCAAACCTTTGGCTAATGTATGTGCCTTATTCTTTTTGTTTCTTAAATTGACCAAATTGTTGTCAAACCATGGAGGATGGTTATTCTTACGTTTATAGCATTTAGGTACATGTTTGTCGAAAGCCTCAAGTACAATCAAATAAAATGAGTCGACCAAAGCGTTAACATCACTCAAGTAAGTGTTATGGTAAAGAGGATCAGGAATAATAAAATAAAAGTATCTGACAACTCCCGCTCAGACATATGTGAACTGTTTGCTAACATTTCCGTTTATGAGCCAACTCGCCATCGTTCGTTACTGAAACCTGCAGTTGAGAACATTTTTTTCGGGACTCTGGAAGATCTCCCTTATCCTCCCGATTTTGAAGCTGGCTAAAAAAGGAGCAAGATCGAAAATTGCCGTAGTATTGGTATTCTAAACCATACCTAGGCTTTTCGAATCAATGGTGCACAGATTTTTGTCTTTCCGTAGACTAGCAGTTACAAATTTGGTTTCTTTTTGTGGGGTTTAGTTTATCAGTAGCAATTCCAATATTTTTTTTTTATTGTCACCTTCTTCAAATTGTCGATTGCATTCACTGTAGATAATAAATTTTAATAATCATTAATATCAATAATCTTGGATTAGGGACTTATTGGATACCTCTATCCAATAGGCATTTACGCTTCTTTTGAACAAAAATAAAAATTTAATGAATTTTTTCCCATATGTTAATAATTCCACCGGCACTTTTGATTTATATAAATTGATTTATCAATTTCAAGTACATCTGAGAATTTTTTAAAGTTGATCGCACTCAACAATTTCATATGGTAGACGATCAAGAAGTCTGTACGGTTACATTAACACAGTATTCTTCGTGATTAAAAAAATAGGCGTGTTCTCGAAGGGTTAAAATCATATCGTCATAGAATCATAGGATCTTATCATCGTACTATCATACCAGCATACGTACCGTCATACCATAGAAACCGGTTGACGAAAAAAAAAAAATTATAAATCGGATAAGCGGTTCTCGAGACATCCAGACGTCTAGGCAGACCGAGGGATATTTTTTTTTTTTTGATTTTTCGGACTCTTCGGACTTTTTAGGGCCTTTCAAAATGTCGAGAAAAGTGGTTTTGGACCAACCAAATTTTTGGTCAGTTTTTGACAGGATTTCAATACTGAAACAAAATTATATATTCTGGTCGTTTTTCACACAAATCATACGATTCAATTTGGTCATCTGTTGTTGATAGCGTTTAGTATTTACGGTTCCACCAGGTTTTAGCAGCTCAAATAAATCACACTTTTCTGATCCCACCAAACACAGAGCATTGTCTTCCGTTTGAAGCGATTGGTCTTGCAGTCGATGTACATGGTTGTTCTGGATCAACCCAAGACTTTTTGCGCTTTGGATTCTCAAAACATATCCATTTCGAATTAGATGGAGAAATGACTTTCTTTTGTATCTGGTGCGCAACATTTCGCAAGTGGTTTTTGGATTTTAAACGTATGGAGACGGCTGCTCGTGATACACTCAATTGATCCGCGAGTTGTTTTTTCGTTTGAGCGTTATCCTCATCCAACAATGCTTGCAATTCACTGTCTTCAAGCTTTTTGGTGTCTTCCACGTTCTTCGTTTCTCATGCCAAAATCACCACTTTTGAATTTATTAAACCACTCATAGCATTGTGATTTACCAAGAGCATGCTTAGTTTAAGCTTCGACAAGCATTCGATGTGATTCTGCAGCAGTTTTCTTCAAATGATAACAAAAAATTAATGATGTCCGCAAATCGTAAAACACGTAAAAAACAAGCGTATTGACAGATGTCAAAAGAACAAATGGCGCCGATGACGCTGTTTGTCGAAAGGTACATTTACAGGTGGCGCCATTTATTGATAAATTCCGGTTTCATATATATACACATCTGGTAATTAAACAAACGATTTAGCCTCTGTGAAAGAAGGCACCTTGAAATAGTTCCATGTGTTTAAACATCTAAACCAGTTTGGGGGAAATGATAGAATTTATTTCTGGCAGTGGGAGTACAGTACCAAATTCAGCCGTAAAGAGTAATTATCTAGCTTAGAATTCAATCCGGCTTGGAAAGTGTCTTTCTAAAATGTAACTGGCCGTTTAGCTAGAGCTTCCTAAAATTGGAATTAAAATTATCGCTCAGAACGATGGCGGCATCTTGTGTGAAAAGCACAGAACTGTCTTCTAAGAATGTTGTTTTGGGAAAAGTTTTACAACAATCGAAAGAAGCGACATACAGTTATTAAGAAATTCGACGAGAGATTCGAGGGCACATTGATTGAAAAAATGTAAACTCATATCGCTTCCTATGTTTAACGAATATTAACATATTACTGGGCATCAACAGTAATACGTTAATGTTCGGAAGTTTAGTTAGACTGTTGCTATAACACAAACAAAACATTAGTTGAATTAATCACAACAAAAGCACTTTAAAAACTTAGCCTTAAACTTGAACTTCATTATTTGTATTTGTTGTTACATACTCCTGAAATCATATTAGAAAATTTATTTGTTTAAACACTTTATATTCCAACAATATTTTAAATACTTATTGATGATTTTATGAATTCCATTAATCTTTGCAATCTAATATAATCAATTAATTAATTTATATAAATTTAATTTATAAAAATTTTCCTTTGAATTAGCATTTGTTGAATTAACAATTGAAATGAATTAACGTTTGTTAGGATGTAGAACCTCATAAATGTTAAAGCCGTTTCGGTGGCTCAATTTTTATAATAATTAGTACGCTGGATACTTAAAGTTTTTGGAAATCTACATTGGGTTCTCCGAATATTTCTTAAAATCAAGATCGGCTATAAGACTACTTTTGAAAATAAACTAAAAATTGTTAAAACATTCAATCTCCTGGTAACTATTGTATATTAATTATGTTTATTAATGTACTGAAATAAAATTAAAAATTGTTGCACTGAAATAAGATTTGTCAAACCTAATTAATACAAAATACATAAATAAAATTCAAAAATATACAACAAATTTAATTAATTAAGTTTAATTATGTAAAAAAAATATGAAAATTAATATAAATACTGGTTAAATCAATTATGTCAGTATTAGGTACAAATAAAAGACGGTCTTATCCCTTTTATTGACACATACATACGTCCATAATAGGTCAAAAAGCGATATTTTTATATCCTTTATTCCAAAAATTATGCTTAATGTTTCGTTAAACGATTTTTGGGTTTCATTTTAAATTTAATGCAAAATTCTACTGCTCTAATTCTGACACTAATATTTTATATGGTTAAACCATATATAAATATAAAAATCAAGAGTCAATAATACGTTCACCCATGCCTCAGTAGAGGCTCCTAAGTATATACTCGTATGTCAGTATAATGATAAAAACTTAATTTATTACTAAATTATTTTAACTTCATTATCTACATTTTAAATATTTATTTAATAATTCATTTGTTCTGCAATAAGTTACATTTCCGTAACCACAAAACTGACTCGTAGCTTTTCGGAACATTTAATGACAATAAATCTCCTTAAAGACATATTTCAGTATTATATCCAAACCTGTCAGTAAAGCACTATTAGTTTTTGTTAGAATGGCAACCAAATTAAAACGTCTTCAGTACAGCCATAATGACCTTACCGCTGCACTTGAAGAAAAAGGAAATGGGATGACAATATACGCAGCAAGTATAAAATACAAAATTCCAAGGACCGCATTGCAGTATCAGCAAAGAGGTCTTTAAATACACCCATAGGTCATCCAACTATTTTAACTGTTCCAGAAGAACAAAAATAAAACACTGGATCATTTATATAGGAAAAGCAGGATTTCCTGCAACAAAAGACCAACTTTTGGATAGTGTTCAGCTGTTACTGAAAATTTTAAAACGTGAAAATAATTTTAAAGACTGAAGGCCCGGTAGACAATAGCACGAGAGATTTTTGAGAAGAAATTCCGAGATATCTAAGCGAGTCACGCGACATTTAATTAAAAGCCGTGCGCTTATTAGAGAAGAGGATATACGTGACTGGTTTGAATAAGTTAATCGTTACATGACAGACAAAAAAATAATTGAAGTCATCTCCGATCCGGATCGAGTGTTTAACTGTACGAAAGCGCATTTTTGTTAGCGCCAAAAGAAAAGGGTGAGAAGGCGGTGTACAATTTTTCCCACAATAATGAGAAAGAATGCCTTACAATCCTCATCATGGTAAGTGCTTCAGGAAGTATTCCACCGCCTATGATTGTATACAAATACAAGAGAATACCGTTTGCATTAGGCCAAAAAATGCCAAGAGGCTGGGGTATGGGTTGCTCCGATCCTGGGTGGATGACCAGCGAGGTCTTCTACGAATATTTAGCAAATGTTTTTGTACCATGGCTGAAACAAAACGGAGCCAAATTCCTAGTCATATTACTTTTAGATGGTCATGTATCTAATCTATCACTAATATTGATCGCGCTTAAACCGAACGCAACACACCATTTACAACCTTCTTTCGAAAATGAGTGAAAAATGTCTGTTTATAACTCGAAGTTTAAAAATGAAGGGAAAAAACTAAAGAAGAAGATATTGCTCCGTTACTGGCAACAATTTTACAAAGGCATGCTAATGCAACGGCTGTACAAAACGCGTTTCTGATATGTGGAATCTACCCCATTTCTGCTGATGCGGTTAACTATGGAAAAATGTTGAAGCATCTCGAAGTAAACTCTTCCAACTCCTATTACTCAACCGAAGATGACCAGAATCGTTTTTTAAATACGTTTGAGTTATTTTTATCGGAAAATCACCTACAATTCTTCAAAAGAATGAAGGCGTTTGGCGAGGAGTTAAAGAGGAGTTTTACGAGACACCGATACAGCTAAATTGTTTTACAATCAGTGAGAAAAGCAACTGCATTTATATTGTAGTCTCAGCAACAAGAGTCATCCGTTTCAGTTATTGGCAACAATATTTAAGACAATGTTGATTTAAACGCATTCAACAATGCAGATATCGATAGAATTATGGGAAAATATTGAGGGGGTTGGTGCCGTAATATCGTTAACAGAAGAAAACCCAACAGAAAAAGAAATCTTTGAAATTTCCCTCCAAAATAAAATTCCGATAAACAAAAAATTCAGAAGGATTTTTATGAAAATATAGAAACGCCTTACAAAAAAGTGTCTTCTAAGCGTAAAAAACGAATACTAACAGTGATCATTACATCGGATGAATAAATTCATTACAACAAAAAAAAACAAATCGATAAAGAAGAAGAAATGAACTAAAAACTAGAGCGGAAGCTCAAAAAGGGAAGCCAAAAATTGTTCAAAGAGAAAAACACCATAAAAAAATCCAAAGCTGAAAATGTGCAACCTGTCGAACATATTTCTCCAAAGATCTGTCAACAAAACATCGGTAACTACCTACGTGATAATCCGGTATGAGGGAGAATATTTCGCGGGTATGGTTTTAGAAACCAAATCGATTGAAGCTTCAGTAAAAGTGATGAGAATTAGCGGCCCAATTGAAAATGGTCGGAGAAGGATGATGTTCTTTTTAATCCTATCCAAAATACTGTGGAGTTCACTTCTGAACCAATATTATTAAATTCGCGAGGAATTTATTGCGTACCTGAAATAGAAAAATTTAGAGTTGATTAGTAAAATTCTTAATTAAAGGTTACAGCTTCTTATTGAAACCACAAATCAAATAAAAGAAAAATTAAAATTTATTGTAAATAAATCAACATTTTTTCCAATATTTGGTTTTTATTTAAAAATATAAACGTTTTCGATCACTCCGTGTGACCATCATCAGATATACCTTGCAACTAAAATTATTTTATTAAAAGTTCAAATTATATTGACCTACTGTACTTAATAGTATATTGTATATAAGCAAGTACCTATACTAGAGTACTATATACATATATGTATATATTAAAAAAAAGAAAGATTTCACAAAAATTAATTATTAAAATATTTAGCATTAACTACGTTGAAAAGATTCGAAACAATTGAACCCATCTCATTAGTTATTCATCAGCTTGTCCTTATGTCTCTCCATTAAAAATGGAAAAGAAGTTCATTTGCGCCAACAGAGGGAATTCTTGCAGATTTAGAAAGCGGTATATCAAAATTGAGTTTAGATGAGAAACAATCGATTTGGTTTCAAACTCAAAAAATTTTGCTGCACAACAACGTTATCACTCAGGGAGAAAAAAATTATAAAAAGATTGCACCAAGTTTTTAAAATCAAAAAATTTCATTTACATCAAGGCAGACAAAGGCAACTAACTCTTTTGTTATATTGGTCAAGGTAAATTACGAGAACATGCTGTTCAATGTCGCCATTTAGGGAGTAGTTAGCCTAAAATAAAATGTCAGAGACTACGTTGTCAGCAGATGTAAAAGCCGGAAAAGCCGGAGTATTTCAGGGATCTCTTAATGAATGTGAACACATCTTCAAGACAATAAATTAAGGCGAAAGAGGTCATTATCAATATTACAAATTCTTCTCCCCCCTTCCCCTCCTATCCTTAAGGATCGCGCCGAAGCAAATGCTTAACGAAGAATACAACTTGAGAGCTTCAAAAAGTAGATACATGAATTTATGAAACTCGACTAAAATATAGATAAGCAATAATGTTAATCTGTCAAATAATGAGCCAGACACGATTTGTAACATTTGCACTTTGAAACAACAAAAAAAATTTACCTAACCCAAATACAACAGCATCAGCGTTCTTTTTTTTAAATAAACTACCAATCTAATTGCGAACATCTTATTGTTATCAAAACAATGCGCACCCATTTAAACTATAAAAAAATAAAAACGCAAGAATAATAATAAAAAACCACAAAAAGTGCTCATCTTACGTAAAAATATTATCTTACAATGTACATCACTCAATCCGCTAAGAAAAGAGCAATCCTTTTATTATACACAAATGATATTAATAATTCCCGCATTTATTTTCAATGATAACACAACAAAACCCTAAAATACCAAAAAAAAAAAAAAACATGACGAGGGTGGCAAATTTCTAAAATTGCAACAAAATAGAGCAAATGGACCACGAAATTTTTTTGAAACGTTCATTGAATGCAACTCCTTACTCCATATATGCGCGCATATATACACACACAAAAGAACCTCTCTATTGTTTGAAGTAATTTGTTAGGGTTGATTGATTACATTTTGATTAGAATTAGTGATAAAAAAAAATTGTATGTACCATGAAGAATTGTATATCAAATATGTAATGTTATTTTATATAACAATGGTTTTAAGAGGGTTAATAATGAAGCAAAAAAAAAAAAAAATATAAAAGGTAAAGGTAAATGTTTAGTCTAGATAAGGATAACAAATAAAAAGGAGTTTTGTTACAAAAAAAATTTTTTTTAGAAGAAAATTGGTTAATGGAAATGCAATTTGATCGAAATGAAGTGATAAAATTATATCCGACATCATTAAAATCATGTGGAGTACATCTGTCCGTGAATAAGTTGAGCTCCTATGTAGATATATAGCCGCTAATTTCAAGAAGTCAATATATAAGATGACATCAAGTAGAAGTAAAAAAAAAACGTATTTTATCCATAATGACATATTTAACATGCTTAAATCTTAAATGTGAACGGTGAGAAGATGAAGAACACAATGTAGAAGAGATAAAAATGGTACAGAACACAGTATACACTACACACACATAATACAATACATAACAGAAATGCCGACAATGTTGATAACTTCTTTAAGAAGATATAAACACTTATAAATATTCGTTTTGGTTTTCTTCTATACGTACGAGTACCGATATGCAACTTGGAGATTTATTCCACCTTCTCATTAAGATTCTTTAAGTATTTTATTTATTTCTTAATTTGAGTTTTATTACCTGTGTGTATGATTGTTAAAATGTTTTCTGTTTGGTAAAGTTTTTGTGTTGTTTGTGAACACTATTAATATTGATTTATATTTATGTCTTACAATAACTTTAACTTTTTCGGAAGTTTTCTTACAAAAACCGTGGTATTGGCTGCTTGCTACAGTTTTAGCAAAAAAAAAAAACGTTAAGGTCAGACACAGCTACTTTTACTGAGTAGAGGGAAAATTAAAAAACTGCGCTACTTCGTAAGTTGTATGGCAAAATAACAAAAATCAGTGTTCTAAAAGAATTCCAATTTATACACAACACATTTTCAATGAAAACAATTCAATTTCGACTCAAAGAAACTGAAGTGAAATTTGAGTTGAATTTATAGCTTTGTGAGTCACATCGATATTGTCGAAGCGGTTTTTAATTCGTTTTTAGTTGAGAAAAACTACCCCGCTAATGCGCATGGCAAAAAATCTCTGAGATTTCTTCAATTTCGGAAAATTCTTTGAGTGACAGTAAAATAGGTCTACGTTTTAAAATATCGTAATTTGTAAACGTACGGACCAAACTAGAAAATTTCAAAATTTAGATCATTATCACTCAAAAGAATTTTCCAAAACTGTGAAAATTTAAAAGATTTTCGGCTGCGTGTACATTGGTGGAGTAGTTTTTCTACGCTAAATACGCATTCAAAACCGTTTCGACCATTTCGATGCGACCCGTAAAATTTAAGATAAACTTCAATTTTTATGCCAATAAACTTCGCTCCTATTTGTTATGACGTGAAGTTGCTAGGTAAATGATAGTAATTATTATCTTGAGTCACGATGCAGTACACTAATATATTTTTTGTAGTCTGTGTTGATTATTTTCTAGTGAAGGAACAAAAAAAATTTACCCTGCACTTCTCGGTGTAAATAAAAAAATTGACTACTCGACGCATAAGATCACGCCTTGAATTTCTGTACGAAAGAATGAATGTTTTATTTGCAAAGGGAATTGCAAGCAAAGGGACCGATGATGGATCCCCGAGGGCAATCTTTCTTGATATTTTTGAATACAGAACCAAACCAAGTTGTTTGTCCGTGAGTATTCCACTTTTATTTAAGTTGCGGGTTAACGCGATATGTACCTACATAAGTATTGTTTGCCTTAAGCCACAGCACTGCAGTTTTTCAATGCATCATATGCCACGCTGCCTCCGCACTCAATTGAGTGTACAAATTAAATAAGATAGCAGAGTCTTGTCTAGTATCTAGCATCCGTTCCCTTGATGCGATTCCCTTGAAACTGCCGTCCATGCAACGGTATGAGAATCTTAATCTTTCAAACACTTGGTTTAACGACTTACTTTGCCTACTTGTATATGTTCATTTGTCAGAAGGTTGGAATTACTATCTGTAGCTGATCTGTCCGTCCGCGTATATCTGGATGTCTGTCTTCTGCACCCATGGTGTCTCGAGAAAGGCTTGTTTGATTTAGATTTTTCTTGCCAATCTGTTTCTATCGTCAAGGGAATCGAGTACCTTTCATAGGAATTGACCCAAAAGCACGTGAGTTGCCACGTTGACCAATTTTTTTTATACATGCTCGTTTGAGGATTGGGTAGAGCGTTGAGTTTGCGTTTGAGTTGGGTGTCGTTTGAGGGTTGGGGTGGAGTTAAGTTGAATTATAATTAGCTTGAATTGGGTTTATGTATGTGCTCCAGTAGTTTTTAAGACGATGTTGATTAGACAATTGAGTTGGTCATGAGTTTGGAGTTGATTTAAGGGCTGGGTTGCGTGTCGAGTTAAAGTTGAGTTGGGGTTGTACTAAGGCTGAGTTGTGGTTGAATTGGAGTTGAGTTTAGATTGAGTTTAGTAGGATGCAGTGATTAAGTTATCAATTTGGGGTTATGTTGATGGTTGAGCTGAAGTTGGGTTGAGTTTGGGTTCATTTGGCCGTTCAGTTGGAGATTTATTTAATGTTGAGATGGGATTTTAATTGTAGGTGCTAAGGTGAATTCAGGTATGCATGCGATTTTTCATATGGTTTTGATTTGAGTTTTGAGTTGGGTGTTTAGTTGAGGATTTCGTTGAGGGTTGCGTTGTTGTTTCGTAGGGTGTTGAGTTGTAGTTGAGCAATGGAGTTCATTCAGTTAAGGATTTTTATGGGGTTGTCGAACTGTCTTAATTTAGGGTTTGAGTTTTTGAGTTGGACGTGGAGTTTGGGGTTGAGTTAAGGATTGAGTTTGGGAATAAATTAAACGTTTAGTTGAGAGTTTGAGTTGAGGTCGAGTTAGGGTTGAAAAGGGTTTGAGTTGTATTTGAGTGAGGGTTTCGGTTAAGGATTAATTTGGGATCGAGTTGAGGGTTTAATTGAAGGTTAGATGGAGTTGAGTTCATACCAGCATGTATCTTTCGAATCGAGTTGATTTCGGTATTGAGTCGTCGATTGTGAAGTTGAGCTGAGAGTTGAGATTTGTTTCGAGCTAAGATCAGTTGAAGTTGAGTTGGGGTTGAGTTTCCTTGCGTTGGAATTTAGTCAGAGATTCGGTTGAGAAGTTAGTTGGAGGGTGATTCGTGAAGGAGTTTAGGCGTTGAGTTTTTGTTGTTTTTGGAAAGTTGATTGGGGATCAAATTGGTAATGTATATAGTTTAGGGTTGAGTTGGCGATTAATTCTGTGGTTACATTGGGGATTTCTTTGTAATTGAGTTATATTGGGGTTGAGTTGTAAATTGAATTGGAGGTTGAGCTGAAGATTGAGTTAAGAGGTTTAGTTAGGGGTAGATTTATGAGTGGAGTTAACTTTCAGAACCAAAGTTCTGATCACCTCGTGAGGGTTCAGACCTTTATATTTTCGTGTTATAATAATACCGTTTAGGTGTATTTAAAAACATATAAAAGTGGGTGTATTTTATTGAGGAGAGGATATCAAAAGTTGTCGTTTTGTTGTTTTTTTTTTAATAAATTAATCTAAGAACTCAAGAACTCTTAAAAAAACGTAAGTTGCCGAAGAACAATGAGCGACAAAAACGGATAGCTTCCCGTAGTGAAGAAAATGCAGCAGCTACACTGAACACAAATTTGTGGGCAAATGCGGCAATCAAGATAATTACAAAAACCTCACGAAAATCCTTCGTCATTTTGGCGTGGTATCGCTCGTTGGCTAATTAGGATTCAACTTGGATTTTTTTTTAATCGTTTTTAACCAAATTCAACATGTGCAATGGAAATGGGAAGTTCTTGAACCGATTTTGATACAAACTGATTAATATATAAGCTTATTAGCATATTCACATAATTCTATAGACAGCGAAAATGTTTATAGAAATCGGATCCGAACGTTCTTCATATTTTGTGAGATGTTGTTAAAATGGTGAATTACGATTTTGATATTTTGACGGATTTTAACGGCTTGGCTCACCTCCTTCAATACATTACATACTATGGCGGACCCCCCGTATATGGCAATGCAGTGGCGTGACCTGTGAGGAAGCCAGTAGTGTCGTCGTACGATCTGTCTGAAATTTCCTAAGGATTCTCAAATGGGCTTTTTCTCATTGAGCCCGTAAAAGCAAGACCTGCTAAGCACTGAACCTTATACAATAATGTCCATGCGCCCACCTCCTCCACTTTGGGCAAGCACACCAGCGAATCACTGACCCAGAAAACCTTGGTGTTTTTTTTTTTGGAATTTTAAGTATGCTATACGCGATAAGAATCTTAAAAATAAAACTTCTCTGGAAAACTGAACCGTAGTACCATTTAACGAGGGAACTCCGATTGGAAGCTTTGTCCTCCTCATAAAAGAGGCAAAATAATAGTTTTGTTTGGATTGAGAAATTCCAGATCCTGTTGTTTTGTGCGTAAGCTATCTCACACAGATTATCGTAAAAGTCTTCCTGAGATGCTGTCACTGCTGAGTCCGAAAAGTGGGTCTCTAAAGAATACCCTGGTTTTAATATGCTCCCGAAGATTGTAAGAGAATTCAATCCAGTTTCGAACTGATGAGCTTATGATTATGAAAAAATCAATCTTCTCATCAGGCCGCGGCGACTGGACTGATTTTACCACAATTTACATTCTATATATACAGAATGTGCTGTGCGTTAAGTACTAGCGAATCGTACTAATACAGATGAATTCTCTTACAAATTTTTCTTCTTCACGATATTCACACAGCTCTATTTACAGTCCAGTCGCCGCGGCCTGATGGACAGGTGCCCTCTGTCCTATACCGTTAGAATGATTTCTTGAGGTTGCTTTTTGGATCTTCTTAGTTCGAAATTATATTCTATTAAAGCCAACTTGTAATCGCCTTATTTATTAGCGCGTTTTGCCATATTAAATAACATCCCCGATTTTTTTCTTAACTTTTCCAACGGCACGTTTCCCAAACGGATCATTTTAGGGAGCTCTCTTCGCTTAAAAGAACAGCTGCACTCAAACGCTGAGCATAAGTTGTTGTGCAGCTGGCATTGAACTCTAAGTCCCCTGTGAACTTTATTGAGACAGTTTTGGAACTCTAATATTCTGCCTCTGTGTGTTCTTAGCCGCTAAATTAATTGTAATGTGCTTGCGATCAGATAAAAAGGCCTATTTAGAAATTATTTATTTAGTAAAGGTCTCAACCGCGGGCTGGTGATTTCAAATCTAAGACCTCTTGCCTAATTGCATTTCTCAAACTGGGTGTTTTTCCCAATTTATATTGTATAAAATTGTTAGTGATCAAATACTCAGAATATGGTTTGGATCGTAGCCTGAAAGGTGCTCCAGCCCCCGCTTATATTGGGCTACTCATCTAGGAAATTGAATGAGGTTTCCCGGACCATGTTGAGGATTGAGTTGAGCATTAAGTTTGGGTGCTTGTTGTAGAGATAAGTTAGTGGTTTGTTTAGGGGGTTCGATTAAGAGTTGAGGTAGGGTTGAGTAAGGGGCTTTAATTTAATTTGATAGATTATTGATTGATCAGATTATATTGAGTGGATGTTATTGGAGGAGGCTTTGAGTTTCACGTCGGTTGGACGTTTTTTATTTTTATTAAATTACTTTTTTTTTCTAAATATTTTTTTTATTTTTTTTAAATATTATTCACCGGCAAATTGTGCGAGTTCGCGAACCTCGAAAAGTCAGAACATTGTCTGGAAAATAGATTATCAACCCGGGTGAACACTAATTTGGGTGTCGAAATCAGAAAATAGAAAATTGAAATTGGAACGTTTGACGCAAATCTATCGTATCAGCATAAATTTCGCAAAGATTGAGGTTCGGAATTTGTTGCTGCAATTTTTTTAACAAATATCGAGGCATAGTTGGTGAATGATGATGATCCTGATTGGCAACGTTTTATTTTGAAGTTATCAACCTCTTTTGGTACATTCTGTTACGAATGAGCTTTGGCTCAAAATAGCGTGTACCGAAAGTTAAAAATTTATGTCAACAATAAATAAATAAATAAATAAATAAATAAATAAATTATCACCCGTGGTTTTCTGTGGTATAAAGGAGCTGGAATGGCTTTGTGAGGGGTTGTAGTTTGTAGCAAGGGGCAGTATCAAAAACCAGTAATAAAATTTTCAAAAATACAATCAGGTACTTGAAGTAGCAAGGAAATAAGAAATTGTTTATTACACATTTTTCTGTTATTGAGATGTTGATTTATAGTGTGTTTCAGAAATTAATTGCAAATAATTTTAGTGTTTGGTTTATTCATTAAAAACTGCTTAATAGGTGGAATCGGATCGATGCTTTAATACTATAGCATAAAAGGGTGTACGATGGATCCGGCATATTCCGGGAAACTTATACTTAGGCTTTTAATACTGCTCTTTAATTTGGAATTATCTCCAAAGCGTGTTGAACTCAAACAATTTGGCTTTATTGTTTTATTCCGTTTTCCATTGTTGCCGTATTGTTTTCACCCTACAATCAAAATCTAAATACGAGTGGTATCTTATTATTTATTTAAGACATAACTTTTATTTTATGTTTGTTGCTTGTTGCTCCCTAATTTTAATAAATTGTTTGGTGGTTTGTTACTTATTATGTTTTTCACTTACCTTAAATATTTAAATTTGATTCCTTATTTATGCATATTGTTCGAAGGAAAATCAAAAGATCACGCAAGGATTATTTTAATATACCTATCTACATCTACAACATTTGTGTAATAAATCCAATGTTTTAAAGTAAATTAATAACGAAATGAAGAAGACGGTAAACATCTAGTCTTTGCTGAAAGCTACTGTTGTATTATTGCATTAAAGCACAAAACAGCAACAAACCAGAATAAAATATCGCGCGCATCTTTCTGGAACCGTAAAATTTTCTTTGCTTAATTGTTCTTTTGTTTATATGCAAATTGACCAAAACAGATAGTAAATTACCAACGAATACACCACAATGTCTGGCCATTAATTACATTTCTAAATTTTTGTTTTGTTTTGTTCGGTTTCACGTTTTTTTTTTGTGCTCATCTCCAAAGCGGTTTAACATTATTGTATATTTACGGTTGGCATCTTATTTTGGCTTAGTTTGATTAATTGTTATTAATTAGGTGACCTCATCGACAAATATGATTATCGTATAATCATTTCAACAACATAATTAATAATATTTTGTTGTTATTTTGGCTGGTGTTTGATAAAACGTTAAATATAAAAGAAAGAAATTTATAAGTTATGGGGATGTATGCAGATAATTATAGAAAGAGTACAGTTGGAAGTCTTTATGGTCTTAATTCATTTCTTTTTTTGTCATAGTTTATGAAACTGTAATGACATTAATAAGTAAACGTGTTAACAACATGTCATATGCATTTAGATGAATTATTTTGGGATGGTACAAAGTTTACGGTCCGTAAAGAACTCCAAAGTTTGATCGTTCTAGGAAAAAATGACGAACATATAATACACCATTCGGCTGAAACATGGTTATGGTTGTGAAGCTTAGCTGGTACCTGGTAGTTCTTAATATTAGCAAACAAACTCAATTTTGGAACTATCTATTGCAGATACTTAAATAAGTTACTATGATGCTTAAGACCGAGTGGGTCAATTGGAATGCAAAGCAACAAAATTTGTTCAGTTCCCATTCCCACATTCAGAAAATATTTCAATTCCGGGAAGACCGAGTAAATCGGAGATTATTTGCAACTGTTGGAGAATCATCTGGAGTCATGTATCAACCATTAAATGTCACTACAGGATGCAATCTACACTGTCACTACAGGAGTTTTGATATCATCGTACACACCGTCTCAAGTTATCGTATAGCGACAGTCGATTGTCTTAGCCAAGGAATTGAAAACGTTTTAGCACTGGATTTTCGTATATATGGAATATACGGTTGTCAGCGTGAATTTAAGAATTTTTTCAAATCAACTGAGAATAATCAATTCGCTTATTGCACGAAAAGCAGTCTGAAGGCAGTCTTCTTTACGTTATCAACTCAAAAAATTCCATTCTCACACCAAAGAAACGCATTTGTCTTTGAAGAAAATTATGGATGCTGTCAAATACAATGACCATCAATGGAAAATTTGTGCTGACTTTAAAGTGATAGATTTTTTGAGAGGAATGCAAGGAGGATACACAAAAAATATGACCTTTATGTTCTTATGGAACACTCGTTTTGCTGGTGATCAAATCCTGAGGGTACACAATCCCGACGGTTCAAAATCCCGAGGGGACAAAATCCCGAATCCCGAGGAAATCCCGAGGACCGCCCACTCTGGTGCAGGAAAATTTCAATTTAAAGTAAAATAAAAATCAAAACCAGTATTTTTATTTTTACGGAACCGGGATTTTAAAATGCGGGATATCGTCGTTACGATCTCGTTGTAACCATCACTATTTTCGATGTTCCATTTTTTTTATCTTTAAATTAAAGGAAAATTGCACCAATTGTGCAACAACTAGATTTTGGAATTTTCATAAGCTTGTACCCTGCGGATTTTGTATTGTCGGGATTTTGTATCGACGGGATTTTGTCTCTCTCCCGCTAAATGTATCTTTAGTTTTACTAGTGTACGTAAGATGTCTATAGTTGTTTACAGAAAGATTAGGTTAGACTAGGTTTAGGTGGCGGTCCCCTAGAACCAGGCATAGACACAAAAATGGTCCCTAGCCATACCACGAATATTTGTTGTCCTCCAACTCATTGGAACCATTTTGAGCTGTTAATAAAACGCTGGATACTCCTGACGTCCATCCTGCAGAGGTCTGTCAGATCTTGAAAAAAGAGTGTCCTTAAAAACTATAGTCTATTTCGTGCCAGACGAGAGCAGGAGCAAAGAAAATGAAGTACTGTCTCTTCCTTCTCGTCGCCCTCGCAACTACGACAGTATTCATGTGAGAAGAAACGAAGTTTACTCGCATGCCTGCTTATGAGACAGTGCCTCGTAGTCACTCCAACAACCACACTAATCTGACTCCGCTGAAGTGAGATCAGCTGTTTGGATCTCGCCAAGTCCAAATTTGGCCAGACCTACCAGACCTACCTAATTCGATCAGAAGTGGCAGATAGATCAAAACGACTAATATATAAAATTTTTTTGTTTGCCAGAGTTACAGTTCTAACCGAGTTGATCTTTGTGCCAGTACCGATGACTTCCTGTGTTAGTCCTGGCAAAGTATAGCTAATGGGATTGGACACTGTCTCAGCTACTACTACAGATAATGGTTTATTAGCAATATCAACAGTATTTTTATCCAGCAAGGCATTGATTAATTTGCGGTTTTCAGCAACCTCCGTTTCAATTTTGTTCAAGTCCAGTTTTTCGGCAGCTCTGTCAACAATCACGTCAATTTTTTTTAAGAGATTTGTCATATCAGTATTTACGAACCAAATTTTACAGCTATTGCAGAAGTAACATAAATTCGCAAACTTTTTCATAGATTTAATAGCGGCGTGGTAAATTCCACAACACTCATAGCATAATTGTACGTCACAGAGTTTGCATGAAACGACATCAGTAGCCGAACAAACTTTATTACATGTTACACAAGACATTGTCAGTATTAATAATTGACTGTATTAAATATTTAAAAATGTTTAAAAAATGTTTATAACAAACGGGATATAAGTGTTATAATTATGATTATAAGTTGTATCACAGAGTTTTTATGAATGAATCAGCTAATTGTTAATTATTATTCGTACACAGATTTTAAATCGTAATAAATATCCCGTTAAAAATAAAATTATTTAGAATAAAATAAATCTAAATGAATCTCGATTTATTACATTCACATACATATTTTATATTTCGTTATGTTCCCGTTTCGTTTTGCACAATGGTCACTTTCCGGCGCAGATGAACTGTCAAGCACTGTGGTGGTGACTGAAGCTGACTTCGGAGCATCCGGCTTGTCCGCGTCCTTCTTGTACACCTTCAGTGTGACTGCACTGAAATTCAGATCTGGTCAGATCCGGGTTACAGGAGTATTACCTTCGGATCACTAGGCTCCGAAGGAATGAACACCCTGGCTCTTGGTCTACAGAGGATCTCCTCCCTATCAATAACAGCAAGGCTAGCTCCATGCCATACCTCGCTAAGTCAATCCACTGTCTTCTTGTGAAGCAGCAGGGGCCTCTGATCTGCACAGGTATTCAGTTTCACCTGATTCTTGTGCCAGCCCCCATCCCAACAAGTCAGAACAGGTCCTGGATTTTCCGACAGGACTTTCAGGTAGGTGGTGGCTAAGGCCTCTTCCACCACCCTGCAATTAGCGGGCGCAATACTGCCATCTTCTTGAGATTGGTCAATGACTGCCACAACCAGCTGATCCTTGAGTACCTCACTAGAAGGCTTCATACCGGTCCGGTAGCGTGAAGCTTCGTCTTCTTGGTGATCTTAGAACTTTCCTCCTGCGATCTTACCCTTTTTTGCTGTGGGCCAGCTATTATCTTTCGCCGTTCTGTCATCCGGCGAAATTTTATTTTATTTTGACTAGGACCCTCCAGGCCTTTCTCCTAGTATTATACGTTAGTATTGAGGAACCAGCTTCCTTTGTGCTTTTGTTCCGCTTTGTTAGCCCAGGTTTAGTGACCCGAGTGGAGGGACCAGCCTTCCTTGAGCTTATGTCCCGCGCTTTTGTTGTAGACTTAGAGGCGGCCCTGCGGACCTAAGTCTCTTGTCTACACTTCCTGGATTTGTTAGAGAGCCGGATTCTTTTGCTTGTTGTTTTTGTTTTTAAAAATCGTTCATGCTGGGTCACACGAGCAGCGGAGAAGAAAGTGTCCATTTGTGCAGAGATCCGCATTATACAGATAAGGCTACTTAAACCGAAGGGTGCCAGGTATCCGGATCCACCGTTAGCGACTGAGCTAGTTTTTAGACTGGGCCTCCGGTCTGGTCGATTATCAGCACAGTACGAGCAACATATTAACCCACCGTGTTTTAGCCTCGAAACCAAAGAATCAGCAATCTAGATTTCCAGCGGTCACCACGTGGAGGTAACACAAACACTTGTGGAAGCCGCAAGTTACGGAGCTGACAACAAGTGCCAACTTGAATCCTCCGAGCAACTTCACACTTGACTACCGTGCCCAACTGTAACTTTGAAAGATTTAAAAATTGTAATATTAAAAAATTACCCAATGTAGTGGCCCACATCAAATTATAGTAATTGAAGCATTGAGAAGAATAAATAGCCGAAGCTAAACTTCTTCTTCTTCTTGGAGGTTGTTACAAAATTGAATTAAATGTTCGTAATTTTGAATGTTGTTTATTTTCGAATGAGTACGTAAAATTCGGGTTTCTGATTTCGAAGATTTTCTAATCCCAAAAAACTCGGGGTGCTGCAAACTCTCGAAATCTAATATTGCCGTCATTTGATATAATCAACAGATTGGAGCGGTACTCTTTAAATGTGGAGCGGTCACTACTGTAAACTTTATTGTATCGGTTTATTATTATTGTTATTATTCTTCTCCTTTTAAACATTTAAAATGAATACATCGCGACCGAATTAAGAAATTTTATTTAACGATCTAAATGAAAAACTAATAAATATTAGAATCTAAATGTGATAACATAATCATTTTAAATATAAAATAAAATAAAATTGACTTCTTTTTTGTGTGCTGCTGCGTGTTTCTTCAACAAAAAAAAAAAAAAAAAACTTCAAACTGGTTTCTTGCAAGACAATACGACGATCGGTTTGTGTTGTGAAGAAGATGATTGGTTTTTGGGTAGAAAACATTATTATGTATTATAAATAAACAGATTATAAATTTTATATACATGAAATTGGGAATTAAGAATATTAAAAAAAAAAAAAAAAAAATTCTAAGATGTATTTTGTTATAAAAACATATTCTAAGTATTGCGATTTTATTAATGAGATCTTAATAAAAAAAAATGGAAGAAAACGTTGACACACAGAATAACATCAACACAAACTAATGGCTTTGAAATGCAATCAAAATATTTACCAAAATTAAATTTTTTGAGGTTCAAACAAAAAAATACCGAAAATACATTTCAATCTCGGCTCAAGTGAAACAAACGCCCAATATTAATTTCAGGACTCCGAGGACTAAAACCTTAAAAAAAATCTTAAAACAAAACAAAAACAAAAAATTTGTAATTATCCTCTTATAACATTCAGGGACCGCACACAAAACGATTTAATTTTGAGTCCTTTAAAATTTGATACACATTGATGGTGGTATGTCTCTTGTGTGTGTATGTGTGTACAATGTGCATTTATCTTAAAAGGATCGACCGAAAATATTTAGACTAAATATTAGACAAAAAATTATGATGAGTACAGATAATGCTGCGCGGCAAAATGAATTATGAGGCGTAACAAATTTTATAATTGAACTGAGTGCTGCTGATCTCTGGTATAATACTTATTTTGAAAATTTCCTAATTATTTTTAAAATTTGAAATGAATGGAAGCAGCTATATAGATAAACAGGACAGAGAGAGAGAGAGACAAATGAGATATAAATTATTGAAATGACTGATCAAATTGTATACAAGATAACTTGAATGATTGGTGCTATTAGAGATGAAAAGATGGTTAGGATATAGATATACGAGGATGTACATGTATGGTATGTTAAGTGATTAAAATTAGTCACAAATAATTATTGGTTTGACTACGTATACATAGATGTGCGTTTTAATGTTTTTTTTTTTTATATAGACAAAATGTTAATGGGTTTAACCGCACACAACGTTGTAGGTATATGGGGATTTGAGTAGGAAGGAATATTAATCAACTGTATGACAGGAAAGTGAAATGTAGGTTTTGTTATTTATTACGCCACGAATTCTTTCTTAATTAATCTGACCGATATCGTCGTCAAAATGAAACGCCTGAAGAAGTTCATGATAACTGCTTTAAAGCAAACCTCTAATTATGCTTCAAATATAAATCGAAAGATTTATTTAATTCAACTTTATGAGGAATGGTGAAGAAGAACCTTGGGTTGGTTTGCCTTACCGGGAACCGGTCAATTTAATGTTGTTCTTTTCATAAATCATAAAGGTTGATGTTACACGATAAAGGTCCTAACGGTTCTGCTTGTCATTAATTTATTTAGCACTTAACGTATAGTGCCGCATAGTTAAATACCGAAATATGTCGGATTGCCAACTTCCCAAAGTGATCCGATCGGTCAGAGGTGAAAATATAAATTTTGAGTCAAAGTTGTGTTGCTTGTACCTATAAAATCTGTTCATCCGCTGTTGAGATATATCATCAGAACCATTCACGTTCATCTTCAAAATCTTTATTCCTTCTCTAACCACCGGTATCTTTCTATTTCCTTGCAATACCGAAGAAATGGAGCGACATATGGCAGCACATTTTGTGACACCTGAAACATGAATTACTGAAGCAGCAGGCAGTTCTTAGCCGAGAATGACAATTGATTAGTAACCTAATTAATAAAAAATTCACCGAAGTTTGTTAATTGTTTGTTGATGTTGATTTGATAATTTTATTGATGTACAACGCAACTCACTTTAAATTCAAAAATGTATTGTGAGGTTGATGTTCGTCACTCGTTTTAAGTGGTGCTTAAATAACTTCAACGATGCCTCCCATAATCCGCCAAAATGTGGAGCATGTGGTGAATTGGAATGAAAAATTTAATTTTTCGGCAATCAAAAGTCAGAGATTAGTGGATTCGCTGCAACTCTCTGTTGTCACCAACAAAATTTGACCCATTGTCGCAGCAAATCTCTTCGGGAGTTCCACGTCATGATATGAAACGCTTAACTGGTGCCAAAAATGACTCAGGAGAATCGAGACTAGTAACAACTTTAAAATGCACCGCCTTGACAACCAGACAAATAATGACTGCTACATATGCTTTCTTAACTGGAGAGTTTTTGCGCTTGATGTTTTTATGTACAATGGATCCGTTCTGGATACATCTTACTGCTAAATTTGCCATCTTTTGTTCTTGATTACGGACAATGCTTAGTGTTAGAGAGTTGTCAGCATGCATATTGTTGAAGTGAATATCTCGAACTATCAATTCACATATTTTATGGTTTTCAATTCACATATTTGATGCCTTGCCGAATATTTCAAAGTTGACATCTGAATCTTTGAATGGATCTAGTGACGACAACTGGTTCTTGGGCATAGAGATTTCGTTGTGAAATTTCATTTTCTGAATTACACGTTAGCTGCTTGTATATCGAATGGAGTAATTGATGAATTATTTACCTTTTGCTTCGCTCGTCCAAATCTAAAAACGTACGAGTAGACCATGATTTTATGAAGTTTAAACCAAGAAAAGAGTTTGGTTACAACATATATATTGATATATTTCGGCATTTACTAAGTCCATGTCTTGAGTAGATATTGGTAGTAATGTGATTGTTGGCCAGCTATTTTCAGATTCTCGTAACCAACTTGGCCCATTCCACCAAAGTTGCAAATTTACTAGATCCTGTGGCTTCACGCCTCTCGAAATAGCATCAGCTGGGTTCTGCTTGGATGGAACATGCTGCCGCTGGCTCCGTGGAATAGATTCTAGGATAAACGCGGTTCGATTTCCTATGAAATTCTTCCATGTTCTTGGAACATCACATAACCAATGAAGAACTATCTTTAAGCGTATACAATGTTAATAGACAATTCACCAATCTCATTTACTGCTCTTAAATAAATAACACAACCGTACTCAGCTTCTGATGCGTCATAGAACGCATGTAATTGAATCGTGCTCGGCTTCTAAAATTGGTCCCACTCAAGTTTTAGCAACCATATAGTTTCTGCAGCAGTACTTTAAATAATATGACTGTTGATGCAAGCCAGCCCAATGGGTCATACATTTTTGAAGTCATGGAAAGTATTTTACGCTTGGCCCAACTAATTTTGCTTCCGTCTTGCTTTCAAACTATTCCGAACGTTTTGATTGTTTCGCGTTTTTCAATTAATTTTGGTGTCATCTCAATTTGTTCTTGCGAAAGTGTATCCAACGAAGATTAAATCCGCTGTCTTTGAGTTGAACTGCTTGCTGAACGGTGTCACAACCTTTGAGCAAATTATCAATATAAAAATTATTTTGAATAATATATGTCGTCTGGGGATATAACCAAGGCTGGGCAAATTACACTACACTGAGTAATTAAAATACTTTTCCGACTTACAGCAAGCTTAGTAATTAAAATACAAATTACAATTACTTTGAATTGTCATTTGGAATTAAAATACAAATTACAATTACTTTACATTTGTAAATTGATAAATTTGATTTGACAAAATTCATTTAGTGAAAAAACCAATCATTAGAAAAAGATTATTATGATAAGTTTTATGCTGATGACTCTGGAACCAAATTTTAATAAGCCTTGTAAAAATTTAAATAAGAAATTTCAAAAACTGGGGAATTTAAGTAATTAAAATACAAGATACTGTTACTTGAAGAATGAGTAATTAAAATACAAATTACAAATTGTAATTTCTATTTTAATTACGTAATTCAAATACATGTAATTCGTTACTGCCCAGCCTTGCCTAATTAAAAAATCCTAATCCATACGAATCGTTCGTTTAGTAAAAGTTCTACAAAATTATATTTATGAAATCGCACTCAACTCTTAAGGGCCAATATCGGCCATTGCCAACAATGATGACAAAGGTTTGGCTAGCACATGGAAAGGCCCTTTAATTACCTAGTCAAAAACCCTAATCCATACGAATCGTTCGTTTAGTAAAAGTTATACAAAATTATATTTTTGAAATCGCACTCAATTCTCAAGGGCTAATACCGGCCATTGCCAACAATGATGACAAAGGTTTTGCACTTGGAATAGGCCCTTTAATTACCACAAGTCAAAGCATTTGGAATAGGACCCTTTAATTACCTAGTCAAAACCCCTAATCCATATGAATCGTTCGTTTAGTAAAAGTTCTACAAAATTATATTTTTGAAATCGCACTCAACCCTTAAAAGCCAATATCGGCAATTGCCAACAATGATGACAAAGGTTTGGCTAGCACATTGAGTAGGCCCTTTAATTACCTAGTCAAAACCCCTAATCCATACGAATCGTTCGTTTAGTAAAAGTTATACAAAATTATATTTTCGCATTTTAATTACCACAAGTCAAAGCACTTGGAATATGCCCTTTAATTACCTAGTCAAAACCCCTAATCCATATGAATCGTTCGTTTAGTAAAAGTTTTACAAAATTATCTTTTTGAAATCGCACTCAACCCTTAAGGGCCTATATCGGCCATTGCCAATAATAATGACAAAGGTTTGGCTAGCACATTGAGTAGGCCCTTTAATTACCTAGTCAAAACCCCTAATCCATACGAATCGTTCGTTTAGTAAAAGTTATACAAAATTATATTTTCGCATTTTAATTACCACAAGTCAAAGCACTTGGAATATGCCCTTTAATTACCTAGTCAAAACCCCTAATCCATATGAATCGTTCGTTTAGTAAAAGTTTTACAAAATTATCTTTTTGAAATCGCACTCAACCCTTAAGAGCCAATATCGGCAATTGCCAATAATAATGACAAAGGTTTGGCTAGCATATTGAATAGGCCCTTTAATTACCTAGTCAAAACCCCTAATCCATACAAATCGTTCGTTTAGTAAAAGTTATACAAAATTATATTTTTGAAATCGCACTCAACCCTTAAGGGCCTATATCGGCCATTGCCAACAATGATGACAAAGGTTTGGCTAGCACTTGGAATAGGAAATTTAATTACCTAGTCAAAAACCCTAATCCATACGAATCGTTCGTTTAGTAAAAGTTCTACAAACTTATATTTTTGAAATCGCACTCAATTCTCAAGGGCTAATACCGGCCATTGCCAGCAATGATGACAAAGGTTTGGCTAGCACTTGGAATAGGCCCTTTAATTACCACAAGTCAAAGCACTTGGAATAGGCCCTTTAATTACCTAGTCAAAACCCCTAATCCATATGAATCGTTCGTTTAGTAAAAGTTTTACAAAATTATCTTTTTGAAATCGCACTCAACCCTTAAGAGCCAATATCGGCAATTGCCAATAATAATGACAAAGGTTTGGCTAGCATATTGAGTAGGCCCTTTAATTACCTAGTCAAAACCCCTAATGCATACAAATCGTTCGTTTAGTAAAAGTTATACAAAATTATATTTTTGAAATCGCACTCAACCCTTAAGGGCCTATATCGGCCATTGCCAACAATGATGACAAAGGTTTGGCTAGCACTTAGAATAGGAAATTTAATTACCTAATAAAAAAATCCTAATCCATACGAATCGTTCGTTTAGTAAAAGTTCTACAAAATTATATTTATGAAATCGCACTCAACTCTTAAGGGCCAATATCGGCCATTGCCAACAATGATGACAAAGGTTTGGCTAGCACATGGAAAGGCCCTTTAATTATCTAGTCAAAAACCCTAATCCATACGAATCGTTCGTTTAGTAAAAGTTATACAAAATTATATTTTTGAAATCGCACTCAATTCTCAAGGGCTAATACCGGCCATTGCCAACAATGATGACAAAGGTTTTGCACTTGGAATAGGCCCTTTAATTACCACAAGTCAAAGCACTTGGAATATGCCCTTTAATTACCTAGTCAAAACCCCTAATCCATATGAATCGTTCGTTTAGTAAAAGTTTTACAAAATTATCTTTTTGAAATCGCACTCAACCCTTAAGAGCCAATATCGGCAATTGCCAATAATAATGACAAAGGTTTGGCTAGCATATTGAATAGGCCCTTTAATTACCTAGTCAAAGCCCCTCCTAATCCATATGAATCGTTCGTTTAGTAAAAGTTATACAAAATTATATTTTTGAAATCGCACTCAACCCTTAAGGGCCTATATCGGCCATTGCCAACAATGATGACAAAGGTTTGGCTAGCACTTGGAATAGGAAATTTAATTACCTAATAAAAAAATCCTAATCCATACGAATCGTTCGTTTAGTAAAAGTTCTACAAAATTATATTTATGAAATCGCACTCAACTCTTAAGGGCCAATATCGGCCATTGCCAACAATGATGACAAAGGTTTGGCTAGCACATGGAAAGGCCCTTTAATTACCTAGTCAAAAACCCTAATCCATACGAATCGTTCGTTTAGTAAAAGTTATACAAAATTATATTTTTGAAATCGCACTCAATTCTCAAGGGCTAATACCGGCCATTGCCAACAATGATGACAAAGGTTTTGCACTTGGAATAGGCCCTTTAATTACCACAAGTCAAAGCACTTGGAATATGCCCTTTAATTACCTAGTCAAAACCCCTAATCCATATGAATCGTTCGTTTAGTAAAAGTTTTACAAAATTATCTTTTTGAAATCGCACTCAACCCTTAAGAGCCAATATCGGCAATTGCCAATAATAATGACAAAGGTTTGGCTAGCATATTGAATAGGCCCTTTAATTACCTAGTCAAAGCCCCTCCTAATCCATATGAATCGTTCGTTTAGTAAAAGTTATACAAAATTATATTTTTGAAATCGCACTCAACCCTTAAGGGCCTATATCGGCCATTGCCAACAATGATGACAAAGGTTTGGCTAGCACTTGGAATAGGAAATTTAATTACCTAATAAAAAAATCCTAATCCATACGAATCGTTCGTTTAGTAAAAGTTCTACAAAATTATATTTATGAAATCGCACTCAACACTTAAGGGCCAATATCGGCCATTGCCAACAATGATGACAAAGGTTTGGCTAGCACATGGAAAGGCCCTTTAATTACCTAGTCAAAACCCTAATCCATACGAATCGTTCGTTTAGTAAAAGTTATACAAAATTATATTTTTGAAATCGCACTCAATTCTCAAGGGCTAATACCGGCCATTGCCAACAATGATGACAAAGGTTTTGCACTTGGAATAGGCCCTTTAATTACCACAAGTCAAAGCACTTGGAATAGGACCCTTTAATTACCTAGTCAAAACCCCTAATCCATATGAATCGTTCGTTTAATAAAAGTTCTACAAAATTATATTTTTGAAATCGCACTCAACCCTTAAAAGCCAATATCGGCAATTGCCAACAATGATGACAAAGGTTTGGCTAGCACATTGAGTAGGCCCTTTAATTACCTAGTCAAAACCCCTAATCCATACGAATCGTTCGTTTAGTAAAAGTTATACAAAATTATATTTTCGCATTTTAATTACCACAAGTCAAAGCACTTGGAATATGCCCTTTAATTACCTAGTCAAAACCCCTAATCCATATGAATCGTTCGTTTAGTAAAAGTTTTACAAAATTATCTTTTTGAAATCGCACTCAACCCTTAAGAGCCAATATCGGCAATTGCCAATAATAATGACAAAGGTTTGGCTAGCATATTGAATAGGCCCTTTAATTACCTAGTCAAAACCCCTCCTAATCCATATGAATCGTTCGTTTAGTAAAAGTTATACAAAATTATATTTTTGAAATCGCACTCAACCCTTAAGGGCCTATATCGGCCATTGCCAACAATGATGACAAAGGTTTGGCTAGCACTTGGAATAGGAAATTTAATTACCTAATAAAAAAATCCTAATCCATACGAATCGTTCGTTTAGTAAAAGTTCTACAAAATTATATTTATGAAATCGCACTCAACTCTTAAGGGCCAATATCGGCCATTGCCAACAATGATGACAAAGGTTTGGCTAGCACATGGAAAGGCCCTTTAATTACCTAGTCAAAAACCCTAATCCATACGAATCGTTCGTTTAGTAAAAGTTATACAAAATTATATTTTTGAAATCGCACTCAATTCTCAAGGGCTAATACCGGCCATTGCCAACAATGATGACAAAGGTTTTGCACTTGGAATAGGCCCTTTAATTACCACAAGTCAAAGCACTTGGAATATGCCCTTTAATTACCTAGTCAAAACCCCTAATCCATATGAATCGTTCGTTTAGTAAAAGTTTTACAAAATTATCTTTTTAAAATCGCACTCAACCCTTAAGAGCCAATATCGGCAATTGCCAATAATAATGACAAAGGTTTGGCTAGCATATTGAATAGGCCCTTTAATTACCTAGTCAAAACCCCTCCTAATCCATATGAATCGTTCGTTTAGTAAAAGTTATACAAAATTATATTTTTGAAATCGCACTCAACCCTTAAGGGCCTATATCGGCCATTGCCAACAATGATGACAAAGGTTTGGCTAGCACTTGGAATAGGAAATTTAATTACCTAATAAAAAAATCCTAATCCATACGAATCGTTCGTTTAGTAAAAGTTCTACAAAATTATATTTATGAAATCGCACTCAACTCTTAAGGGCCAATATCGGCCATTGCCAACAATGATGACAAAGGTTTGGCTAGCACATGGAAAGGCCCTTTAATTACCTAGTCAAAACCCTAATCCATACGAATCGTTCGTTTAGTAAAAGTTATACAAAATTATATTTTTGAAATCGCACTCAATTCTCAAGGGCTAATACCGGCCATTGCCAACAATGATGACAAAGGTTTTGCACTTGGAATAGGCCCTTTAATTACCACAAGTCAAAGCACTTGGAATAGGACCCTTTAATTACCTAGTCAAAACCCCTAATCCATATGAATCGTTCGTTTAATAAAAGTTCTACAAAATTATATTTTTGAAATCGCACTCAACCCTTAAAAGCCAATATCGGCAATTGCCAACAATGATGACAAAGGTTTGGCTAGCACATTGAGTAGGCCCTTTAATTACCTAGTCAAAACCCCTAATCCATACGAATCGTTCGTTTAGTAAAAGTTATACAAAATTATATTTTCGCATTTTAATTACCACAAGTCAAAGCACTTGGAATATGCCCTTTAATTACCTAGTCAAAACCCCTAATCCATATGAATCGTTCGTTTAGTAAAAGTTTTACAAAATTATCTTTTTGAAATCGCACTCAACCCTTAAGAGCCAATATCGGCAATTGCCAATAATAATGACAAAGGTTTGGCTAGCATATTGAATAGGCCCTTTAATTACCTAGTCAAAACCCCTCCTAATCCATATGAATCGTTCGTTTAGTAAAAGTTATACAAAATTATATTTTTGAAATCGCACTCAACCCTTAAGGGCCTATATCGGCCATTGCCAACAATGATGACAAAGGTTTGGCTAGCACTTGGAATAGGAAATTTAATTACCTAATAAAAAAATCCTAATCCATACGAATCGTTCGTTTAGTAAAAGTTCTACAAAATTATATTTATGAAATCGCACTCAACTCTTAAGGGCCAATATCGGCCATTGCCAACAATGATGACAAAGGTTTGGCTAGCACATGGAAAGGCCCTTTAATTACCTAGTCAAAAACCCTAATCCATACGAATCGTTCGTTTAGTAAAAGTTATACAAAATTATATTTTTGAAATCGCACTCAATTCTCAAGGGCTAATACCGGCCATTGCCAACAATGATGACAAAGGTTTTGCACTTGGAATAGGCCCTTTAATTACCACAAGTCAAAGCACTTGGAATATGCCCTTTAATTACCTAGTCAAAACCCCTAATCCATATGAATCGTTCGTTTAGTAAAAGTTTTACAAAATTATCTTTTTGAAATCGCACTCAACCCTTAAGAGCCAATATCGGCAATTGCCAATAATAATGACAAAGGTTTGGCTAGCATATTGAATAGGCCCTTTAATTACCTAGTCAAAGCCCCTCCTAATCCATATGAATCGTTCGTTTAGTAAAAGTTATACAAAATTATATTTTTGAAATCGCACTCAACCCTTAAGGGCCTATATCGGCCATTGCCAACAATGATGACAAAGGTTTGGCTAGCACTTGGAATAGGAAATTTAATTACCTAATAAAAAAATCCTAATCCATACGAATCGTTCGTTTAGTAAAAGTTCTACAAAATTATATTTATGAAATCGCACTCAACTCTTAAGGGCCAATATCGGCCATTGCCAACAATGATGACAAAGGTTTGGCTAGCACATGGAAAGGCCCTTTAATTACCTAGTCAAAACCCTAATCCATACGAATCGTTCGTTTAGTAAAAGTTATACAAAATTATATTTTTGAAATCGCACTCAATTCTCAAGGGCTAATACCGGCCATTGCCAACAATGATGACAAAGGTTTTGCACTTGGAATAGGCCCTTTAATTACCACAAGTCAAAGCACTTGGAATAGGACCCTTTAATTACCTAGTCAAAACCCCTAATCCATATGAATCGTTCGTTTAGTAAAAGTTCTACAAAATTATATTTTTGAAATCGCACTCAACCCTTAAAAGCCAATATCGGCAATTGCCAACAATGATGACAAAGGTTTGGCTAGCACATTGAGTAGGCCCTTTAATTACCTAGTCAAAACCCCTAATCCATACGAATCGTTCGTTTAGTAAAAGTTATACAAAATTATATTTTTGAAATCGCACTCAACCCTTAAGGGCCTATATCGGCCATTGCCAACAATGATGACAAAGGTTTGGCTAGCACTTGGAATATGAAATTTAATTACCTAATAAAAAAATCCTAATCCATACGAATCGTTCGTTTAGTAAAAGTTCTACAAAATTATATTTATGAAATCGCACTCAACTCTTAAGGGCCAATATCGGCCATTGCCAACAATGATGACAAAGGTTTGGCTAGCACATGGAAAGGCCCTTTAATTACCTAGTCAAAAACCCTAATCCATACGAATCGTTCGTTTAGTAAAAGTTATACAAAATTATATTTTTGAAATCGCACTCAATTCTCAAGGGCTAATACCGGCCATTGCCAACAATGATGACAAAGGTTTTGCACTTGGAATAGGCCCTTTAATTACCACAAGTCAAAGCACTTGGAATATGCCCTTTAATTACCTAGTCAAAACCCCTAATCCATATGAATCGTTCGTTTAGTAAAAGTTTTACAAAATTATCTTTTTGAAATCGCACTCAACCCTTAAGAGCCAATATCGGCAATTGCCAATAATAATGACAAAGGTTTGGCTAGCATATTGAATAGGCCCTTTAATTACCTAGTCAAAACCCCTAATCCATACAAATCGTTCGTTTAGTAAAAGTTATACAAAATTATATTTTTGAAATCGCACTCAACCCTTAAGGGCCTATATCGGCCATTGCCAACAATGATGACAAAGGTTTGGCTATCACTTGGAATAGGAAATTTAATTACCTAATAAAAAAATCCTAATCCATACGAATCGTTCGTTTAGTAAAAGTTCTACAAAATTATATTTATGAAATCGCACTCAACTCTTAAGGGCCAATATCGGCCATTGCCAACAATGATGACAAAGGTTTGGCTAGCACATGGAAAGGCCCTTTAATTACCTAGTCAAAAACCCTAATCCATACGAATCGTTCGTTTAGTAAAAGTTATACAAAATTATATTTTTGAAATCGCACTCAATTCTCAAGGGCTAATACCGGCCATTGCCAACAATGATGACAAAGGTTTTGCACTTGGAATAGGCCCTTTAATTACCACAAGTCAAAGCACTTGGAATAGGACCCTTTAATTACCTAGTCAAAACCCCTAATCCATATGAATCGTTCGTTTAGTAAAAGTTCTACAAAATTATATTTTTGAAATCGCACTCAACCCTTAAAAGCCAATATCGGCAATTGCCAACAATGATGACAAAGGTTTGGCTAGCACATTGAGTAGGCCCTTTAATTACCTAGTCAAAACCCCTAATCCATACGAATCGTTCGTTTAGTAAAAGTTATACAAAATTATATTTTCGCATTTTAATTACCACAAGTCAAAGCACTTGGAATATGCCCTTTAATTACCTAGTCAAAACCCCTAATCCATATGAATCGTTCGTTTAGTAAAAGTTTTACAAAATTATCTTTTTGAAATCGCACTCAACCCTTAAGAGCCAATATCGGCAATTGCCAATAATAATGACAAAGGTTTGGCTAGCATATTGAATAGGCCCTTTAATTACCTAGTCAAAACCCCTAATCCATACGAATCGTTCGTTTAGTAAAAGTTCTACAAAATTATATTTATGAAATCGCACTCAACTCTTAAGGGCCAATATCGGCCATTGCCAACAATGATGACAAAGGTTTGGCTAGCACATGGAAAGGCCCTTTAATTACCTAGTCAAAAACCCTAATCCATACGAATCGTTCGTTTAGTAAAAGTTATACAAAATTATATTTTTGAAATCGCACTCAATTCTCAAGGGCTAATACCGGCCATTGCCAACAATGATGACAAAGGTTTTGCACTTGGAATAGGCCCTTTAATTACCACAAGTCAAAGCACTTGGAATAGGACCCTTTAATTACCTAGTCAAAACCCCTAATCCATATGAATCGTTCGTTTAGTAAAAGTTCTACAAAATTATATTTTTGAAATCGCACTCAACCCTTAAAAGCCAATATCGGCAATTGCCAACAATGATGACAAAGGTTTGGCTAGCACATTGAGTAGGCCCTTTAATTACCTAGTCAAAACCCCTAATCCATACGAATCGTTCGTTTAGTAAAAGTTATACAAAATTATATTTTCGCATTTTAATTACCACAAGTCAAAGCACTTGGAATATGCCCTTTAATTACCTAGTCAAAACCCCTAATCCATATGAATCGTTCGTTTAGTAAAAGTTTTACAAAATTATCTTTTTGAAATCGCACTCAACCCTTAAGAGCCAATATCGGCAATTGCCAATAGTAATGACAAAGGTTTGGCTAGCATATTGAATAGGCCCTTTAATTACCTAGTCAAAACCCCTAATCCATACAAATCGTTCGTTTAGTAAAAGTTATACAAAATTATATTTTTGAAATCGCACTCAACCCTTAAGGGCCTATATCGGCCATTGCCAACAATGATGACAAAGGTTTGGCTAGCACTTGGAATAGGAAATTTAATTACCTAGTCAAAAACCCTAATCCATACGAATCGTTCGTTTAGTAAAAGTTCTACAAACTTATATTTTTGAAATCGCACTCAATTCTCAAGGGCTAATACCGGCCATTGCCAGCAATGATGACAAAGGTTTGGCTAGCACTTGGAATAGGCCCTTTAATTACCACAAGTCAAAGCACTTGGAATAGGCCCTTTAATTACCTAGTCAAAACCCCTAATCCATATGAATCGTTCGTTTAGTAAAAGTTTTACAAAATTATCTTTTTGAAATCGCACTCAACCCTTAAGAGCCAATATCGGCAATTGCCAATAATAATGACAAAGGTTTGGCTAGCATATTGAGTAGGCCCTTTAATTACCTAGTCAAAACCCCTAATGCATACAAATCGTTCGTTTAGTAAAAGTTCTACAAAATTATATTTTTGAAATCGCACTCAACCCTTAAGGGCCTATATCGGCCATTGCCAACAATGATGACAAAGGTTTGGCTAGCACTTAGAATAGGAAATTTAATTACCTAATAAAAAAATCCTAATCCATACGAATCGTTCGTTTAGTAAAAGTTCTACAAAATTATATTTATGAAATCGCACTCAACTCTTAAGGGCCAATATCGGCCATTGCCAACAATGATGACAAAGGTTTGGCTAGCACATGGAAAGGCCCTTTAATTATCTAGTCAAAAACCCTAATCCATACGAATCGTTCGTTTAGTAAAAGTTATACAAAATTATATTTTCGCATTTTAATTACCACAAGTCAAAGCACTTGGAATATGCCCTTTAATTACCTAGTCAAAACCCCTAATCCATATGAATCGTTCGTTTAGTAAAAGTTTTACAAAATTATCTTTTTAAAATCGCACTCAACCCTTAAGAGCCAATATCGGCAATTGCCAATAATAATGACAAAGGTTTGGCTAGCATATTGAATAGGCCCTTTAATTACCTAGTCAAAACCCCTCCTAATCCATATGAATCGTTCGTTTAGTAAAAGTTATACAAAATTATATTTTTGAAATCGCACTCAACCCTTAAGGGCCTATATCGGCCATTGCCAACAATGATGACAAAGGTTTGGCTAGCACTTGGAATAGGAAATTTAATTACCTAATAAAAAAATCCTAATCCATACGAATCGTTCGTTTAGTAAAAGTTCTACAAAATTATATTTATGAAATCGCACTCAACTCTTAAGGGCCAATATCGGCCATTGCCAACAATGATGACAAAGGTTTGGCTAGCACATGGAAAGGCCCTTTAATTACCTAGTCAAAAACCCTAATCCATACGAATCGTTCGTTTAGTAAAAGTTATACAAAATTATATTTTTGAAATCGCACTCAATTCTCAAGGGCTAATACCGGCCATTGCCAACAATGATGACAAAGGTTTTGCACTTGGAATAGGCCCTTTAATTACCACAAGTCAAAGCACTTGGAATAGGACCCTTTAATTACCTAGTCAAAACCCCTAATCCATATGAATCGTTCGTTTAATAAAAGTTCTACAAAATTATATTTTTGAAATCGCACTCAACCCTTAAAAGCCAATATCGGCAATTGCCAACAATGATGACAAAGGTTTGGCTAGCACATTGAGTAGGCCCTTTAATTACCTAGTCAAAACCCCTAATCCATACGAATCGTTCGTTTAGTAAAAGTTATACAAAATTATATTTTCGCATTTTAATTACCACAAGTCAAAGCACTTGGAATATGCCCTTTAATTACCTAGTCAAAACCCCTAATCCATATGAATCGTTCGTTTAGTAAAAGTTTTACAAAATTATCTTTTTGAAATCGCACTCAACCCTTAAGAGCCAATATCGGCAATTGCCAATAATAATGACAAAGGTTTGGCTAGCATATTGAATAGGCCCTTTAATTACCTAGTCAAAACCCCTCCTAATCCATATGAATCGTTCGTTTAGTAAAAGTTATACAAAATTATATTTTTGAAATCGCACTCAACCCTTAAGGGCCTATATCGGCCATTGCCAACAATGATGACAAAGGTTTGGCTAGCACTTGGAATAGGAAATTTAATTACCTAATAAAAAAATCCTAATCCATACGAATCGTTCGTTTAGTAAAAGTTCTACAAAATTATATTTATGAAATCGCACTCAACTCTTAAGGGCCAATATCGGCCATTGCCAACAATGATGACAAAGGTTTGGCTAGCACATGGAAAGGCCCTTTAATTACCTAGTCAAAAACCCTAATCCATACGAATCGTTCGTTTAGTAAAAGTTATACAAAATTATATTTTTGAAATCGCACTCAATTCTCAAGGGCTAATACCGGCCATTGCCAACAATGATGACAAAGGTTTTGCACTTGGAATAGGCCCTTTAATTACCACAAGTCAAAGCACTTGGAATATGCCCTTTAATTACCTAGTCAAAACCCCTAATCCATATGAATCGTTCGTTTAGTAAAAGTTTTACAAAATTATCTTTTTGAAATCGCACTCAACCCTTAAGAGCCAATATCGGCAATTGCCAATAATAATGACAAAGGTTTGGCTAGCATATTGAATAGGCCCTTTAATTACCTAGTCAAAACCCCTAATCCATACAAATCGTTCGTTTAGTAAAAGTTATACAAAATTATATTTTTGAAATCGCACTCAACCCTTAAGGGCCTATATCGGCCATTGTTAACAATGATGACAAAGGTTTGGCTAGCACTTGGAATAGGAAATTTAATTACCTAATAAAAAAATCCTAATCCATACGAATCGTTCGTTTAGTAAAAGTTCTACAAAATTATATTTATGAAATCGCACTCAACTCTTAAGGGCCAATATCGGCCATTGCCAACAATGATGACAAAGGTTTGGCTAGCACATGGAAAGGCCCTTTAATTACCTAGTCAAAAACCCTAATCCATACGAATCGTTCGTTTAGTAAAAGTTATACAAAATTATATTTTTGAAATCGCACTCAATTCTCAAGGGCTAATACCGGCCATTGCCAACAATGATGACAAAGGTTTTGCACTTGGAATAGGCCCTTTAATTACCACAAGTCAAAGCATTTGGAATAGGACCCTTTAATTACCTAGTCAAAACCCCTAATCCATATGAATCGTTCGTTTAGTAAAAGTTCTACAAAATTATATTTTTGAAATCGCACTCAACCCTTAAAAGCCAATATCGGCGATTGCCAACAATGATGACAAAGGTTTGGCTAGCACATTGAGTAGGCCCTTTAATTACCTAGTCAAAACCCCTAATCCATACGAATCGTTCGTTTAGTAAAAGTTATACAAAATTATATTTTCGCATTTTAATTACCACAAGTCAAAGCACTTGGAATATGCCCTTTAATTACCTAGTCAAAACCCCTAATCCATATGAATCGTTCGTATAGTAAAAGTTTTACAAAATTATCTTTTTGAAATCGCACTCAACCCTTAAGAGCCAATATCGGCAATTGCCAATAATAATGACAAAGGTTTGGCTAGCATATTGAATAGGCCCTTTAATTACCTAGTCAAAACCCCTCCTAATCCATATGAATCGTTCGTTTAGTAAAAGTTATACAAAATTATATTTTTGAAATCGCACTCAACCCTTAAGGGCCTATATCGGCCATTGCCAACAATGATGACAAAGGTTTGGCTAGCACTTGGAATAGGAAATTTAATTACCTAATAAAAAAATCCTAATCCATACGAATCGTTCGTTTAGTAAAAGTTCTACAAAATTATATTTATGAAATCGCACTCAACTCTTAAGGGCCAATATCGGCCATTGCCAACAATGATGACAAAGGTTTGGCTAGCACATGGAAAGGCCCTTTAATTACCTAGTCAAAAACCCTAATCCATACGAATCGTTCGTTTAGTAAAAGTTATACAAAATTATATTTTTGAAATCGCACTCAATTCTCAAGGGCTAATACCGGCCATTGCCAACAATGATGACAAAGGTTTTGCACTTGGAATAGGCCCTTTAATTACCACAAGTCAAAGCACTTGGAATATGCCCTTTAATTACCTAGTCAAAACCCCTAATCCATATGAATCGTTCGTTTAGTAAAAGTTTTACAAAATTATCTTTTTGAAATCGCACTCAACCCTTAAGAGCCAATATCGGCAATTGCCAATAATAATGACAAAGGTTTGGCTAGCATATTGAATAGGCCCTTTAATTACCTAGTCAAAGCCCCTCCTAATCCATATGAATCGTTCGTTTAGTAAAAGTTATACAAAATTATATTTTTGAAATCGCACTCAACCCTTAAGGGCCTATATCGGCCATTGCCAACAATGATGACAAAGGTTTGGCTAGCACTTGGAATAGGAAATTTAATTACCTAATAAAAAAATCCTAATCCATACGAATCGTTCGTTTAGTAAAAGTTCTACAAAATTATATTTATGAAATCGCACTCAACTCTTAAGGGCCAATATCGGCCATTGCCAACAATGATGACAAAGGTTTGGCTAGCACATGGAAAGGCCCTTTAATTACCTAGTCAAAACCCTAATCCATACGAATCGTTCGTTTAGTAAAAGTTATACAAAATTATATTTTTGAAATCGCACTCAATTCTCAAGGGCTAATACCGGCCATTGCCAACAATGATGACAAAGGTTTTGCACTTGGAATAGGCCCTTTAATTACCACAAGTCAAAGCACTTGGAATAGGACCCTTTAATTACCTAGTCAAAACCCCTAATCCATATGAATCGTTCGTTTAGTAAAAGTTCTACAAAATTATATTTTTGAAATCGCACTCAACCCTTAAAAGCCAATATCGGCAATTGCCAACAATGATGACAAAGGTTTGGCTAGCACATTGAGTAGGCCCTTTAATTACCTAGTCAAAACCCCTAATCCATACGAATCGTTCGTTTAGTAAAAGTTATACAAAATTATATTTTTGAAATCGCACTCAACCCTTAAGGGCCTATATCGGCCATTGCCAACAATGATGACAAAGGTTTGGCTAGCACTTGGAATATGAAATTTAATTACCTAATAAAAAAATCCTAATCCATACGAATCGTTCGTTTAGTAAAAGTTCTACAAAATTATATTTATGAAATCGCACTCAACTCTTAAGGGCCAATATCGGCCATTGCCAACAATGATGACAAAGGTTTGGCTAGCACATGGAAAGGCCCTTTAATTACCTAGTCAAAAACCCTAATCCATACGAATCGTTCGTTTAGTAAAAGTTATACAAAATTATATTTTTGAAATCGCACTCAATTCTCAAGGGCTAATACCGGCCATTGCCAACAATGATGACAAAGGTTTTGCACTTGGAATAGGCCCTTTAATTACCACAAGTCAAAGCACTTGGAATATGCCCTTTAATTACCTAGTCAAAACCCCTAATCCATATGAATCGTTCGTTTAGTAAAAGTTTTACAAAATTATCTTTTTGAAATCGCACTCAACCCTTAAGAGCCAATATCGGCAATTGCCAATAATAATGACAAAGGTTTGGCTAGCATATTGAATAGGCCCTTTAATTACCTAGTCAAAACCCCTAATCCATACAAATCGTTCGTTTAGTAAAAGTTATACAAAATTATATTTTTGAAATCGCACTCAACCCTTAAGGGCCTATATCGGCCATTGCCAACAATGATGACAAAGGTTTGGCTATCACTTGGAATAGGAAATTTAATTACCTAATAAAAAAATCCTAATCCATACGAATCGTTCGTTTAGTAAAAGTTCTACAAAATTATATTTATGAAATCGCACTCAACTCTTAAGGGCCAATATCGGCCATTGCCAACAATGATGACAAAGGTTTGGCTAGCACATGGAAAGGCCCTTTAATTACCTAGTCAAAAACCCTAATCCATACGAATCGTTCGTTTAGTAAAAGTTATACAAAATTATATTTTTGAAATCGCACTCAATTCTCAAGGGCTAATACCGGCCATTGCCAACAATGATGACAAAGGTTTTGCACTTGGAATAGGCCCTTTAATTACCACAAGTCAAAGCACTTGGAATAGGACCCTTTAATTACCTAGTCAAAACCCCTAATCCATATGAATCGTTCGTTTAGTAAAAGTTCTACAAAATTATATTTTTGAAATCGCACTCAACCCTTAAAAGCCAATATCGGCAATTGCCAACAATGATGACAAAGGTTTGGCTAGCACATTGAGTAGGCCCTTTAATTACCTAGTCAAAACCCCTAATCCATACGAATCGTTCGTTTAGTAAAAGTTATACAAAATTATATTTTCGCATTTTAATTACCACAAGTCAAAGCACTTGGAATATGCCCTTTAATTACCTAGTCAAAACCCCTAATCCATATGAATCGTTCGTTTAGTAAAAGTTTTACAAAATTATCTTTTTGAAATCGCACTCAACCCTTAAGAGCCAATATCGGCAATTGCCAATAATAATGACAAAGGTTTGGCTAGCATATTGAATAGGCCCTTTAATTACCTAGTCAAAACCCCTAATCCATACGAATCGTTCGTTTAGTAAAAGTTCTACAAAATTATATTTATGAAATCGCACTCAACTCTTAAGGGCCAATATCGGCCATTGCCAACAATGATGACAAAGGTTTGGCTAGCACATGGAAAGGCCCTTTAATTACCTAGTCAAAAACCCTAATCCATACGAATCGTTCGTTTAGTAAAAGTTATACAAAATTATATTTTTGAAATCGCACTCAATTCTCAAGGGCTAATACCGGCCATTGCCAACAATGATGACAAAGGTTTTGCACTTGGAATAGGCCCTTTAATTACCACAAGTCAAAGCACTTGGAATAGGACCCTTTAATTACCTAGTCAAAACCCCTAATCCATATGAATCGTTCGTTTAGTAAAAGTTCTACAAAATTATATTTTTGAAATCGCACTCAACCCTTAAAAGCCAATATCGGCAATTGCCAACAATGATGACAAAGGTTTGGCTAGCACATTGAGTAGGCCCTTTAATTACCTAGTCAAAACCCCTAATCCATACGAATCGTTCGTTTAGTAAAAGTTATACAAAATTATATTTTCGCATTTTAATTACCACAAGTCAAAGCACTTGGAATATGCCCTTTAATTACCTAGTCAAAACCCCTAATCCATATGAATCGTTCGTTTAGTAAAAGTTTTACAAAATTATCTTTTTGAAATCGCACTCAACCCTTAAGAGCCAATATCGGCAATTGCCAATAGTAATGACAAAGGTTTGGCTAGCATATTGAATAGGCCCTTTAATTACCTAGTCAAAACCCCTAATCCATACAAATCGTTCGTTTAGTAAAAGTTATACAAAATTATATTTTTGAAATCGCACTCAACCCTTAAGGGCCTATATCGGCCATTGCCAACAATGATGACAAAGGTTTGGCTAGCACTTGGAATAGGAAATTTAATTACCTAGTCAAAAACCCTAATCCATACGAATCGTTCGTTTAGTAAAAGTTCTACAAACTTATATTTTTGAAATCGCACTCAATTCTCAAGGGCTAATACCGGCCATTGCCAGCAATGATGACAAAGGTTTGGCTAGCACTTGGAATAGGCCCTTTAATTACCACAAGTCAAAGCACTTGGAATAGGCCCTTTAATTACCTAGTCAAAACCCCTAATCCATATGAATCGTTCGTTTAGTAAAAGTTTTACAAAATTATCTTTTTGAAATCGCACTCAACCCTTAAGAGCCAATATCGGCAATTGCCAATAATAATGACAAAGGTTTGGCTAGCATATTGAGTAGGCCCTTTAATTACCTAGTCAAAACCCCTAATGCATACAAATCGTTCGTTTAGTAAAAGTTCTACAAAATTATATTTTTGAAATCGCACTCAACCCTTAAGGGCCTATATCGGCCATTGCCAACAATGATGACAAAGGTTTGGCTAGCACTTAGAATAGGAAATTTAATTACCTAATAAAAAAATCCTAATCCATACGAATCGTTCGTTTAGTAAAAGTTCTACAAAATTATATTTATGAAATCGCACTCAACTCTTAAGGGCCAATATCGGCCATTGCCAACAATGATGACAAAGGTTTGGCTAGCACATGGAAAGGCCCTTTAATTATCTAGTCAAAAACCCTAATCCATACGAATCGTTCGTTTAGTAAAAGTTATACAAAATTATATTTTCGCATTTTAATTACCACAAGTCAAAGCACTTGGAATATGCCCTTTAATTACCTAGTCAAAACCCCTAATCCATATGAATCGTTCGTTTAGTAAAAGTTTTACAAAATTATCTTTTTAAAATCGCACTCAACCCTTAAGAGCCAATATCGGCAATTGCCAATAATAATGACAAAGGTTTGGCTAGCATATTGAATAGGCCCTTTAATTACCTAGTCAAAACCCCTCCTAATCCATATGAATCGTTCGTTTAGTAAAAGTTATACAAAATTATATTTTTGAAATCGCACTCAACCCTTAAGGGCCTATATCGGCCATTGCCAACAATGATGACAAAGGTTTGGCTAGCACTTGGAATAGGAAATTTAATTACCTAATAAAAAAATCCTAATCCATACGAATCGTTCGTTTAGTAAAAGTTCTACAAAATTATATTTATGAAATCGCACTCAACTCTTAAGGGCCAATATCGGCCATTGCCAACAATGATGACAAAGGTTTGGCTAGCACATGGAAAGGCCCTTTAATTACCTAGTCAAAAACCCTAATCCATACGAATCGTTCGTTTAGTAAAAGTTATACAAAATTATATTTTTGAAATCGCACTCAATTCTCAAGGGCTAATACCGGCCATTGCCAACAATGATGACAAAGGTTTTGCACTTGGAATAGGCCCTTTAATTACCACAAGTCAAAGCACTTGGAATATGCCCTTTAATTACCTAGTCAAAACCCCTAATCCATATGAATCGTTCGTTTAGTAAAAGTTTTACAAAATTATCTTTTTGAAATCGCACTCAACCCTTAAGAGCCAATATCGGCAATTGCCAATAATAATGACAAAGGTTTGGCTAGCATATTGAATAGGCCCTTTAATTACCTAGTCAAAACCCCTAATCCATACAAATCGTTCGTTTAGTAAAAGTTATACAAAATTATATTTTTGAAATCGCACTCAACCCTTAAGGGCCTATATCGGCCATTGTTAACAATGATGACAAAGGTTTGGCTAGCACTTGGAATAGGAAATTTAATTACCTAATAAAAAAATCCTAATCCATACGAATCGTTCGTTTAGTAAAAGTTCTACAAAATTATATTTATGAAATCGCACTCAACTCTTAAGGGCCAATATCGGCCATTGCCAACAATGATGACAAAGGTTTGGCTAGCACATGGAAAGGCCCTTTAATTACCTAGTCAAAAACCCTAATCCATACGAATCGTTCGTTTAGTAAAAGTTATACAAAATTATATTTTTGAAATCGCACTCAATTCTCAAGGGCTAATACCGGCCATTGCCAACAATGATGACAAAGGTTTTGCACTTGGAATAGGCCCTTTAATTACCACAAGTCAAAGCATTTGGAATAGGACCCTTTAATTACCTAGTCAAAACCCCTAATCCATATGAATCGTTCGTTTAGTAAAAGTTCTACAAAATTATATTTTTGAAATCGCACTCAACCCTTAAAAGCCAATATCGGCGATTGCCAACAATGATGACAAAGGTTTGGCTAGCACATTGAGTAGGCCCTTTAATTACCTAGTCAAAACCCCTAATCCATACGAATCGTTCGTTTAGTAAAAGTTATACAAAATTATATTTTCGCATTTTAATTACCACAAGTCAAAGCACTTGGAATATGCCCTTTAATTACCTAGTCAAAACCCCTAATCCATATGAATCGTTCGTATAGTAAAAGTTTTACAAAATTATCTTTTTGAAATCGCACTCAACCCTTAAGAGCCAATATCGGCAATTGCCAATAATAATGACAAAGGTTTGGCTAGCATATTGAATAGGCCCTTTAATTACCTAGTCAAAACCCCTAATCCATACAAATCGTTCGTTTAGTAAAAGTTATACAAAATTATATTTTTGAAATCGCACTCAACCCTTAAGGGCCTATATCGGCCATTGCCAACAATGATGACAAAGGTTTGGCTAGCACTTGGAATAGGAAATTTAATTACCTAATAAAAAAATCCTAATCCATACGAATCGTTCGTTTAGTAAAAGTTCTACAAAATTATATTTATGAAATCGCACTCAACTCTTAAGGGCCAATATCGGCCATTGCCAACAATGATGACAAAGGTTTGGCTAGCACATGGAAAGGCCCTTTAATTACCTAGTCAAAAACCCTAATCCATACGAATCGTTCGTTTAGTAAAAGTTATACAAAATTATATTTTTGAAATCGCACTCAATTCTCAAGGGCTAATACCGGCCATTGCCAACAATGATGACAAAGGTTTTGCACTTGGAATAGGCCCTTTAATTACCACAAGTCAAAGCACTTGGAATAGGACCCTTTAATTACCTAGTCAAAACCCCTAATCCATATGAATCGTTCGTTTAGTAAAAGTTCTACAAAATTATATTTTTGAAATCGCACTCAACCCTTAAAAGCCAATATCGGCAATTGCCAACAATGATGACAAAGGTTTGGCTAGCACATTGAGTAGGCTCTTTAATTACCTAGTCAAAACCCCTAATCCATACGAATCGTTCGTTTAGTAAAAGTTATACAAAATTATATTTTCGCATTTTAATTACCACAAGTCAAAGCACTTGGAATATGCCCTTTAATTACCTAGTCAAAACCCCTAATCCATATGAATCGTTCGTTTAGTAAAAGTTTTACAAAATTATCTTTTTGAAATCGCACTCAACCCTTAAGAGCCAATATCGGCAATTGCCAATAATAATGACAAAGGTTTGGCTAGCATATTGAATAGGCCCTTTAATTACCTAGTCAAAACCCCTAATCCATACGAATCGTTCGTTTAGTAAAAGTTCTACAAAATTATATTTATGAAATCGCACTCAACTCTTAAGGGCCAATATCGGCCATTGCCAACAATGATGACAAAGGTTTGGCTAGCACATGGAAAGGCCCTTTAATTACCTAGTCAAAAACCCTAATCCATACGAATCGTTCGTTTAGTAAAAGTTATACAAAATTATATTTTTGAAATCGCACTCAATTCTCAAGGGCTAATACCGGCCATTGCCAACAATGATGACAAAGGTTTTGCACTTGGAATAGGCCCTTTAATTACCACAAGTCAAAGCACTTGGAATAGGACCCTTTAATTACCTAGTCAAAACCCCTAATCCATATGAATCGTTCGTTTAGTAAAAGTTCTACAAAATTATATTTTTGAAATCGCACTCAACCCTTAAAAGCCAATATCGGCAATTGCCAACAATGATGACAAAGGTTTGGCTAGCACATTGAGTAGGCCCTTTAATTACCTAGTCAAAACCCCTAATCCATACGAATCGTTCGTTTAGTAAAAATTATACAAAATTATATTTTCGCATTTTAATTACCACAAGTCAAAGCACTTGGAATATGCCCTTTAATTACCTAGTCAAAACCCCTAATCCATATGAATCGTTCGTTTAGTAAAAGTTTTACAAAATTATCTTTTTGAAATCGCACTCAACCCTTAAGAGCCAATATCGGCAATTGCCAATAGTAATGACAAAGGTTTGGCTAGCATATTGAATAGGCCCTTTAATTACCTAGTCAAAACCCCTAATCCATACAAATCGTTCGTTTAGTAAAAGTTATACAAAATTATATTTTTGAAATCGCACTCAACCCTTAAGGGCCTATATCGGCCATTGCCAACAATGATGACAAAGGTTTGGCTAGCACTTGGAATAGGAAATTTAATTACCTAATAAAAAAATCCTAATCCATACGAATCGTTCGTTTAGTAAAAGTTCTACAAAATTATATTTATGAAATCGCACTCAACTCTTAAGGGCCAATATCGGCCATTGCCAACAATGATGACAAAGGTTTGGCTAGCACATGGAAAGGCCCTTTAATTACCTAGTCAAAAACCCTAATCCATACGAATCGTTCGTTTAGTAAAAGTTCTACAAACTTATATTTTTGAAATCGCACTCAATTCTCAAGGGCTAATACCGGCCATTGCCAGCAATGATGACAAAGGTTTGGCTAGCACTTGGAATAGGCCCTTTTATTACCTAGTCAAAAACCTTAATCCATACGAATCGTTCGTTTAGTAAAAGTTCTACAAAATTATATTTTTAAAATCGCACTCAACTGTTAAGGGCCAATATCGGCCATTGCCAACAATGATGACAATTACCTAATTACAATGCTGGGCAAATTACATTACACTGAGTAATTAAAATGTTTTTCCTAGTACAGCAAACTCAGTAATTAAAATACAAATTACAAATACTTTACATTTGTAAATTGATAAATTTGATTTGACAAAATTCATTTAGTGAAAAAACTTATCATTAGAAAAAGATTATTAAGATTAGGTTTATGCTGATGACTCTAGAACCAAATTTTAATAAGCCTTGAAAAATGTAAATAAGAAATTTCAAAAACTGGGGTAATTAAAATACAAATTACAATTACTTAGAATTAAAGTTATTAAAATACAAGATACTGTTACTTGGAGAATGAGTAATTAAAATACAAATTACAAATTGTAATTTGTATTTTAATTACGTAATTCAAATACATGTAATTCGTTACTGCCCAGCCTTGGATATAACCATTCGTAAGAATCAGTGGATTTTTTCAACGTTTTAACTGCTAGATAAGGTGTGCATCCAGTACCACAGATGACAGTGTTTAGTTTGTACAACTTTATCTGATCCGCTGGCTTTTCACGCCATAAAATCAGTTGATAATTTGCATCATCAGGATTCATGTATAGGTTTGTCGATACATTTTTTCCACGTACTACGGCAATTGCAGATTGATGAAATTTTAAGAGGATCATTGTTAAATCAGTTTGAAGATTTGGACCTATTAAAATAGGCGAAAAATTCGGCCACAAATGAGGTTTGTTAGTCAGAATCCAATAGCGCTCGGAATGGCTGGAATTCTTCGGTACGTGATTGTATGTAAATAATGGCAGTCGGTAGTACCGTGGTTGTCCATTGTTTAATCCAGTCGATGCTTCTGTCAAGAGTTCATTAAGTTGATGATTTACTGAAACCGGCTTTTGTTTCAGCATGACCTGTGCGTAGCAATGTGTGATGGCTTCCGTTGCATCGTGGTTGTGTCCCCTCTCCTTAGACAATTGCTACACAAATCCTTCTCACTTACATACTTTGTTCTGTCCTACACAGTTTTGTTGTTGAACACAGGCCATCTGAAGAGCAGGTGTTATTGTCTACAACCTATAAGCACTCAACTAAGGTGTTGGAATTTGTGCCCACGAATGACGGGAACGATTTTATAGAACCTCTTTTAAACACAGTATCGCAAATCTCCAGAGCATCACATCATTTATTGAGAAACTTTAACATATTTTCAAAAGTTGGAAAACCATTTTCGACCGACTCGGTTGCCCGCATTTGTTTTGTTTCTGAGTCAACCTTGCTAAGTAGAAAGTGTATCAACCGAGGATCGTGTGTTTCTGCATTAGGTCCTAATGTGGACTTTTAAACTGTCTTGTCTTTGGTATTTTTTTTTTTTTTTTTGCTAGAGAAAGCATTCACTTTATCACTTTAATTGTCTCAATAGGCTTATCACGCAATAAATTTACCGAACAATTTGATTTATATACTAAAGAATAAAGAGTAAAGATGAATTCTTTATCGGATTTTGGTGGGAATGTCCCGGGTTTCGGCACCAAAAAGTTAATTTAAGCCTTTACAATCTACAAGAAATTCAAAATCTGCTAATCTTCAATTTCACAAGAGGTAGTATTTATTGTAATCTGCTATCCATATTTCAATTTCATATGCTATAAGGTCACCTCTGGGTATCGATTATGTATCTCATGTAATTCGAGTTACGAGTTTCGAAACATATTCGACAATATCTCGATTATTCAAGTTTATTCGAGTTTCTCAAACTTTGATGCTGATATACGATACTGCATATGATATTTCGAGGCTATTCAAGATTTTCGAGAGATTAGTTTGCATTGAATTAACGATGCTTTGAGTTAGCTGAAATTTTCAAAATTCGAGATTTTTTAGCTGAATTAGATTTCTGGATTTAAAAATCGTGTAGTTTCTTGGAATTGAATTATGAAATACCCTAATTTATGCCACCATTATTGTGGGTTATTATTAATATTCTTTCGAGTGGGACTTGACTTCAAAGAAAAGTTCTTCGTTAAAAGGTCGAGTCTCACGAATTGAAAATTTAGGCAAATTATTTTTCACAGTCAAAAAGAAAATAAATGTGATCGCGATAGTACGGCAAATAAATTTGATAAGAGATGGTGTTGTTAAAATTTAATTTTTTTACATTTTATACATACATAATGTATAAAATGGTCATATGTAAATTACACACTTTTTAATTGTGTAAAAAACTGTGTCAATTACAGTGTTTAATTTACTCGCCCAACTGTGAGTGACTACAGTGCATAAGTCCACTACAAATATACGTAGAAATCGTGTCAAACAAGAAAAATGGTACTGTTAAATCCTGCTAAGCATTATGTTTTACCCTCAAACAGAATGTACAAAAAAAAAGTTTAGGGCACAATCGACGTCCATGTCCTTCCGAGAGAGAGTGTTAAATGTGGTAAAAACTGTTTATTTTTTAATCTCTAACCTAAAAAAAACGTTTCTCTGCTAATTTTAGTCGGGTGTCGGGTTTGGTTTTGGAGAGGTTAAATTTGATTAGAAAAATTAGCTAAAAATTTTAATTTAGATTGATTTTCCTATCTAATGGAAAGCTTCCCAACTTGAATTTAAAATTTTTCTAAATTACAAGTAAAGGTTTCAAACATTGTTCAAAGTTCTTGTTTTTCATACGAATACTCTCTCAAGTAAATAATTCGATTTTAGAATCGATTTTAATTTAAGTCAGATTTTAATACGAACGGAACGCATAATACAACTTTTAATATTTTCTTACAAAAAACGGAAAACGAAACGTTAGCTTAAACGCGCCTAGTTTTAATGGCGCAAATTTTAATCTCTGCTAATTGTAAAAATCAAAACCATAAGAAATCAAAAAAAAAAAATAAAAAATTAATTTTGTATTAATTATAAACATAACAATATTTTTACAAATTTTATGAACATAATTTTGTGAAAGTTTACCTATATAAAATTAAAACCTCCCGAAAATTATTAATTAATTTGGCTAATTATACCACTCACAGTTACATACAGCATATAACGTGTTTGCTTCTTATATTTTGTTTTAATTAAAATTTACATAAATTAGAATTAAAATTGGAGTTTAGTCTTAAATAATTATATAAATTCGGCGGTTTATGTATTTTGTGCAAAGGTTGATTTTATGTTGTTCTTGTACAGACTATGGACAGACGATCACTTCAAAATCAGATAATTTTGATTTCATTTTTAACCAAATGAGACAACACACATTTTATTAAGACAATAAATAACACAAATATTGTAGCTCTCGTAAATATATAAATAAAAATATTGAAAGGAAATAAGCAATTGCTTGAAAAGGTTCATTCAAGTCAAATGTAACAATTAAATAGTTAAGTAATAATAATTTAAAAAAATATGGTTTGTGAATCAATTTATAATTGGGTTGGATTGGTTTATTAATTTTCAAGGTTTTGTTTATTTCATATTTATACGACGAGTACACGAATAACAACAATAACAACAAAAACGCGGTAATTTTATTAATTTCTTACAAAACTTACATTATTTATATTTACAACAATAACAACCAACACCATCGCTTAATAAGATAATTTACTCACAAGACAATAAACATTTATTTGTGATTTTTGTGTTTATACTTTGTGTATACGTGGAGGTGGGTTTGTTGTGAAAATATTTTTAAATGCATTACAATATTTATAATAAAATGGTGGCGCATTAATGGAGATTTTTTTTATACGATTTTATTCTTAAATTGAATGTTGTTTTGTGACTTAATTTTATATTTAGAAAGCTGCTGTTTAGCATTGATTTGTAATTAAAGCCTCAGTTTTCGTAAATTACATGGTTTCTAACCCAAAATTAATTATTTTCAAACGAACCCTGCAAACATTGAAAATTTTAAGTTGTAGTTTATTGAATAGAAAATTGTTGAAGAATTTAGCTTCCTATCCTAATGTATGTAATGCAACAAAGTTGGCGTCAGTTTCATAGTAAGATGGTATATTTCGTGTAACATGCAAAATTTCCAAATCCCTTTATACTAATATTAAAGTAAAGTGTCCGTCCTTATGTATAACTACGAAGCTACGGGTGTTTAACAGATGTTGATGATATTTTTCCCATTGTACCGAGTATTTTCTCATTGTTGTTTTAAGCTACAGTTAAATAATAATAAGTATTATATTGTAACTTATTAAAATCGGTTACGTAGTTCCAAGCTTATAGAATTTAGTGTTGTTTTGACATAGGGCAGGTAGATTTGTACATTACGAAATTCAGCAACTGTGCAGAATTTGCAGCTTATATTACAGTTAGTACCAACAGTATATATAAAGACTGTAAATCTAATTTGGCGTATTCATCAATTTGGTTGTAAAATTAATTGTTGAATGGGCGAGTAAGTGCGCTTTTGTATGCAAACACTGTAATGATATGTCAATAAAAATTCCTTCCACAAACTCCAAAATATTTGGGTTCCGAAAGCCCTTCTATAAGGCAAGCTCGAACGATATAACGTTATCGGTCGTTCATATGAAAAATGTTATAATGCCGCTGTTAAACGAGATTTTGTAGTTCAATGTAAATTACTTGTTGTTTGTTGATTGAATCTGAAACAAAAGAAATTTAATTAATTAATCGTAATTTTGCAATTTTAAAAAGACTTATCTGTTAAGGTTAGAAAATAATTTAAAAAAAAAAAAATATGTAAACAAATCAAAGGATTAATTGTATATAATTAATCTGCCACTAAATGCCAATTAAGTCAATAAGTTTGATTTTCGGACATAGACTCAAAATATTAATAATTAGTTACTTACCAAGTTATACAATAAAATAATCCAAACTTATTTTATTGCATTTGAAATCCTTTGATTTGCACCGTCACCATATGTAAACGGATAATTTTTAAATATCACCAAAGTGTAAACGCATAATTCTCAATTTAGTTAAATCGACCAAATACCATTCTTTTTGTCAAGTAACGAAAGGGAAGTACCAACATAATGGGAAAAAACAAAAAAAACCTTTTGCTCTAAAGTCACGTCATAATCGTAAAGGTTGATTTTATTTTTTTTCTTGATTATTATGTCGTTGGTGTTGAGACAAAACAGTACAGTAGTACTTAACCAAGTGTAAAATAAATAAAACAAAAGTTTACTTGTGTGGAAATTATAAATTAATAAATAAAATATAAAATTCAAAAAAAGGAAAAGTGTTGGACATTTTTATTGTTGTTCCACAAAATTATTTTCATGTTCACATTGTGGTGAACATTTTTTGGTGCCGAAACCCGGGAGCTAATCAGCTTTTATCTAAACAATCGGGAAGAAATCAGCTTATATTCATACAATCGGGAAATCATCTGGTATTTATACAATCGGAAAACCATCCATAATTACATTTTGGGACGTCAACTATAATATTAATCAGATAAGTAGTTTGAAGTTTTTTCTTTTATTATTTATGCATAAATTGCGGGGCGTTTTTTAACAATTCTTTGTGCCCAAAATCTAAATTAAATAAATCTAAATAAAAGGAAAGAGATTCATTTGTTGTGTTCATTTGCTTAAAAATAAGTAAAACGATTAAAAGAAAATCGATTGCGCTGTGAGAAATACGAAAACCGCGTGATATTGTTTATCTACAATCAGATAAATAGCTTGAATTCTATTGTAGAGGAACCGCGTGGCGTCCTTGACAATTATTTGTGCCGACATCTAATTAAAGAATCCAAATATTGAATAGTTCTTTTATTTTAATAGTGAATTTGTGAAGTGCATTAATTACACAATGAACGATAGAGTGATAAGATTGCGTGACCGAGCACATGCTCAAATAAATCAGATTTTACGGTTCGGGGAAAATATTTCGCAGGATACCACGTTTGAGGCTGTAAAAACCCGCCTAGAAACACTTGAAGACCGATACCAAACCTTCAATGAACTGGAGCTCCAATTATTTGAAAACCCCACGTACCAATCGATCACCAGCGAAGTTGATGAAGCATATTATAAAGCACGAGAGCTTTTGGATCAAGCGTGTGGTCGGCATGGGCAAGGTGGCATTAATAAAACCCGTGATTTAAACACCACGCTTGAACAATTCGTTGACCAGCAAAGAACCTTTTATGAAGGTGTTAATTCCTCACAGCAAGTTCGGTTGCCAAAGATTAATGTTGAACCATTCAGTGAAGAATATAAAATGTGGCCGTCATTCAAGGATTTATATGTAAATGCAATTCATAATCACCCAAACATGAAGGGATCTCAAAAGCTACAGCAACTGAAGAGCTTGTTACGTGGAGAGGCAGCAGGGCTGATTCGTCACATCACCACTACCGATCAAAATTATGAGGAAGCTTGGGGAAAATTGGAGGCTCGCTACAATAAACCGAAGCCGATTGTGTCATCACTCATCCAAACATTTCTGGATCAGAAGCCTTGCAAAACAACCAATTACAAGGACCTACGTCGCCTTTATGACCAATCCGATGAAGTAATTCGAGCATTAAGAAGCATTGGGAAAGAGGGGGAGTCACGGGAACCTTGGCTAATCCATTTGTTGCTACAGAAAGTCGACAATGATACTAAACAGTTGTGGGCACGCGATTCTGTAAATAAGCCACATCCCACGTTTTCAGAATTTTTGGAATTTTTAAATATCCGATGTGACACACTAGAATCATGTATCATTCAAGACAAGAAAAGCTATCCAGTTCAGGTGTCGAAGTCATTTATCGTGGGACAATCATCGCAGGCAGCTCCAAAGGTTATATGTTACGCATGCAAAGAAGAACATTTATTATTCAAGTGTCCGCTATTTAGGAATAGCAGTTTAGAAGATCGAATTAAGTTGGCGAATGAGCAACGGTTATGTCTTAATTGTTTAAAGAAAGGTCATTTTGCGTCCAAGTATTATTCAAAAACATCATGTTTAATCTGTAGGAGAAGGCATCATTCGCTTTTACATCAACAATCGAATTCCGATCAAAATCAACAAGCAATTGCACATTCAGTATTTATCGATGAACCAAAATTAAATCTTCAATCAACAATACCAACTAATCAACATTCAATATTATCAACCAGTCAACAACATTCAACACAAGATCAACTGTCAACGTCATTTGTAAAACCGGTTGTTACAAATCAGCAATCAACACAACAAAACACACCAACACAAAACTGTTTATTGTCTAACAACAGTTATATACAATCTTCTAGTAATATTTTGTTACCTACTGCTATTGTTAATGTGAAGTCACGCAGTGGTGAGTTTGTACAAGTACGAGCACTCCTTGATTCGGGTTCTCAATGCGCATTTGTAACCGAATCATTGATAAAACGCCTAGGCCTAATCCGAAGAAAATCAAATATGAAAATAATCGGTCTAGCATCAGCAGCAGTCGGGTCTACCAGAGGTAGCACGACACTAGTTGTACAATCTAAATGGAAGCCCAGTTACACCATCATTATTACGTCTCAGATTATGAAATCAATATCGTCTAATTTACCTGAGACTAGTTTTAGTTTACAATCATACGACCAATTGAGTAAAATCGAACTCGCCGATCCAAAATTTAACGAATCACGTCCAATAGATATATTAATTGGCGCAGAACATTTCTTTAATATTGTTGGGAACCAAAAATTGGAAATCCCTGGACTTCCAATATTATATCAATCACATTTTGGGTGGCTGGTAGCTGGTAGCATCGATTCAAGAACATTTGGAGATTGTAAAACGTCACTGATGGTTAAATCATTAAACGTGGAACACGAAGATTTAAATGAATTGCTAAAGAAATTTTGGGAAGTTGAAGAACCTCCACCAGTCAATTTAACCGAAACTAAGGATTATTGTGAAAAATTATATTCAACATCAACCGTCAAAGTAAACAATAATCGGTTTCAGTTAAAATTACCGTTTATTTCTCCCAAATTTACTTTGGGAAATTCGTATCACAATGCCAAGAATCGTTTGTTAGCTATGGAACGAAAATTTAAGAACAATAGAGAATTCCGAAGTCAATTCATTGAATTTATGCAGGAATACATTCAATTAAATCACATGAGAAGAGTTGATTGGTCTCAAATTCCTGAGGACGAGGACAAACGATATTTTATGCTACACCATGGAGTATATAAAGAAAGTAGCAGTACAACCAGATTACGAGTCGTGTTCGATGCATCATGTAAAACGTCCAATGCTGTGTCGCTAAATGATATTCTTCATGTGGGTCCGAAAATTCAGAACGATCTGTTTACCATATTATTACAATTCCGGATGCATCAGTTTGATGGGGATTGAAGTTTGAATAGGATGGGGTTTGAAGAGGATTGCAACTACCAGCTAATTTTATGGCGAGACGATCCATCAAAACCCATCAATATTTATAAACTATTAACTATTACCTATGGAGTTAATTGTTCACCATATTTGGCCGTACGTACACTACAACAGATAGCCCATGAGAATACTTCCAAATATCCAGATGCATCCAAAACCATACTCAATGATTTTTATATAGACGATTTAATATCAGGTGCCAATTCCGAAGAAGCAGCCATTAGATTGAAAGACGAAGTTATTGCATTACTTGGCCAACATGGTTTTCACCTACGCAAATGGCGATCAAACTCGAAGGAAGTATTACAATCCTTCTCCGAAGATGAAGTCACAACGAATCCTAAGTTAATCGAGGAAAATCAAACGGCAAAGACACTTGGTATAGTATGGAATTCAATTACAGATATGTTTTCATTTCAAAGTAACCTAGCAGAAACAAATGAATGGAGTAAACGTAGAATACTGTCGGAAATATCTAAAGTATATGACCCCTTCGGATGGTTAGCGCCAACCGTCATGATATTTAAAATAATGATTCAAAGGTTATGGGTTGAACATCTAGATTGGGACACACCATTACCAATTGAATTGAATGAGGAATTTCAGTCGGTTTACCAAGGGCTCATACACTTGAACAAAATCGAGATTCAAAGACGCTATCACAAGTTTACGCAATCAACATTAAAAGCCATACAAATACATGCATTTTGTGATGCCTCGGAAAAGGCTTATGGTTCGGTGATATATTTGCGTGCAATAGGAATTGATGGCAGTATTAGTACTCAAATAATCTGTTCAAAGGGTAAAGTTGCACCTTTAAAACAAATATGTCTACCCAGGCTAGAGTTGTGTGGTGCATACGTTTTGGCTAAACTTGTAAAATTTGTTAAATATTCTATAATTGATGTCCCTGTAGAAGTGTATGCTTGGACGGACTCAGCCATCGTATTACATTGGTTATCGGATATCCCTAGACGTTGGAAGACATTTATAGCTAATAGGACATCGTACATTTTGGATATCATTTCACCGCAAAATTGGCGATATGTACCAAGCAGAGAAAATCCAGCAGATCTAATTACCAGAGGCGTATCACCGGATCGATTATATCAAACGAAGCTTTGGTGGAAAGGTCCTATTTGGCTCGAACAACATGAATCAAATTGGCCTCATCAACGAATACCATTGAAACCATTAAATTCGACGGTTTTAGAGCTAAAAACCAATGCTCTATTTTGCACAAATCCGCCTCAATCATCTTGGGTCGATAATTTAATAAATGCATGTTCGTCGTATTTAAAAGTTAAACGTTCATTAGTATATGTGTTAAGGTTTTGTCGAGTTTCAACAGGAGAAAGAACAATAGTACGCGGACCTATACAAATTAAAGAAGTAACCCAAGCTGAGATAATTATTTATCGCGCTATTCAAGCTCAGAAATTCAACGAAGAAATACGAAGTTTACGTAAAGGAGAAGAAATAAAATCTAAATCGAAATTGAAATCATTGGATATTTTCATAGATGACGACGGAGTTCTCAGAGTAGGAGGTCGATTAAAGAACTCGAATCTAAAATATTCATCGCGACATCCAGTTATTTTACCAAGTAGACATGCATTAAATTATCTAATAATTAAGGAGATACATCATTCATTATTACATGGGGGCGTATCACTTGTGTTGAACACAATTCGCCAAAAATTGTGGATGATTGACGCTCGGAACTGTATTAAAAGTTTCATTAAACATTGCGTCACTTGTACACGTTATCGTGTGGTTTCCGGATGTCCAAAAATGGGAGATCTACCGGCTGAAAGGGTAACAGAGCATCGGCCATTTCTCAAGAGCGGTCTGGATTATGCTGGACACGTGTATATTAAGACAAGCAAACTTCGCAAGGCTCCGTTGTCTAAAGCTTACATTGCTGTGTTTGTGTGTCTAGCAGTGAAAGCGGTTCACTTGGAAGTGGTTAGCAGTTTAGAAACTGAATCTTTTATTGCCGCACTACGTAGATTCATAGCTAGACGTGGTTTACCTGCTCTAATTTGGTGTGACAATGGGTCAAATTTTGTATCCGGCAATTCTGAGCTTAAATTATTAAATAAACAATTAATGCAACAACAAAGTTCTAATACCATTCTTGATTTTTGTTTGCAGAAGAACATTGAATTTCGTTTTAGTCCACCGAGTGGTCCACATTTTGGAGGGCTGTGGGAGGCCACGGTCAAATCTGTAAAATTCCATTTACGAAGAGTTACAAGGAATTCTAAATTACGTTCGAGGAGCTGACGACAATGATAACTCAAATTGAAGCGGTTTTAAATTCTCGACCGCTGTGCCGATTACATGACAGTGTGGAAGATCTTCAGTTACTAACTCCAGGACATTTTCTAATTGGGGAAGCGATGTTAAGTGTTCCAGAGCCAAATTACGATCACATAGCGGAAAACAAAACAAATATATGGCAAAACATACAACAAAGGGTGCAAGGCTTTTGGAAAAGCTGGCATAAAGACTATTTAAGTTCACTAACACAGCGAGTAAAATGGGATAAAGAGGGTCCAAAATTTAACATAAATGACGTCGTGCTATTGAAAGAAGACAACTTACCGCCGGCCAGGTGGTTGATGGGTCGAATCGTGGCCGTTTTCCCAGGCAAAGACGATATCATACGAGTGGTGAAAATTAAAACAAAACAATCAGAATTGATCAGACCAGTAGTAAAATTAGTTAAGTTACCCATAGAAAATTAATTTAATTGTCGAAATTCATTCAGATTTAAGTAAAATAACAAGTTCACATTAATTGTTATTATGTATTCAAGATCTTAAAAGTACGATTAATTAAATTTAAGTTCATTTTGGTTAAGACAATCATTCATAATATATTCATGATTCCCTTAACGCGGGGGAGTATGTTAAACGAGATTTTGTAGTTCAATGTAAATTACTTGTTGTTTGTTGATTGAATCTGAAACAAAAGAAATTTAATTAATTAATCGTAATTTTGCAATTTTAAAAAGACTTATCTGTTAAGGTTAGAAAATAATTTAAAAAAAAAAAAAATATGTAAACAAATCAAAGGATTAATTGTATATAATTAATCTGCCACTAAATGCCAATTAAGTCAATAAGTTTGATTTTCGGACATAGACTCAAAATATTAATAATTAGTTACTTACCAAGTTATACAATAAAATAATCCAAACTTATTTTATTGCATTTGAAATCCTTTGATTTGCACCGTCACCATATGTAAACGGATAATTTTTAAATATCACCAAAGTGTAAACGCATAATTCTCAATTTAGTTAAATCGACCAAATACCATTCTTTTTGTCAAGTAACGAAAGGGAAGTACCAACATAATGGGAAAAAACAAAAAAAACCTTTTGCTCTAAAGTCACGTCATAATCGTAAAGGTTGATTTTATTTTTTTTCTTGATTATTATGTCGTTGGTGTTGAGACAAAACAGTACAGTAGTACTTAACCAAGTGTAAAATAAATAAAACAAAAGTTTACTTGTGTGGAAATTATAAATTAATAAATAAAATATAAAATTCAAAAAAAGGAAAAGTGTTGGACATTTTTATTGTTGTTCCACAAAATTATTTTCATGTTCACATTGTGGTGAACAGCCGCAAATCTGATCTCTGAATATTCGGTATTGGCGAATCTGGCTTTCGAGTAGAAAATCGAATGCCTAAAGCATTTTAGTCCATTTAGTTATGATTCCTGTAAAGAGTCCTTAAATCTAAAATTATTTATTTTCCACCAAAAATATTTCTTAACCTACTCAATAATCTAGCAAACCGCCGCTCTCCAATCAGTTGATATGACTACTCGACGAAGTTTAGCCAATGCACTAAATATTTTTTTTTTTTTTTTTTTTTTATTAATATATTACGACGAAGTATTACGAAGTTATTACAACTCATTTAGCAATTTTTCTTTCTTATTTTAATCCTCTGTTAGTTGGGCTATAACACAGTAGTTATTTCCAGAGGGGCCCAGATCTTCTGGTTACATCAGCAACTTTCAGTCCTTAGGAACTAAATCAAGCGGCTTCGTTCTCTTTAGCCGTCTTGTCACAAATGATTTGAATATCCGTGTTTTCATGGAGTTGTAAACGATGGATATATTTTTTGGTATTTTTTGTGATTTCTTCGTTGACGGTTTCCATCTTTAGATCCCTATGTAGATTATCGTTTCTAATATACCAAGGTGCATTGACAATGCATCGCAGTACTTTGTTCTGGAACGTTTGTATAATTTTAACGTTCGTTTTCTTTGTGCATCCCCAGAGCTGGATGCCATTTCTTCCAATGAGCCAATACATTTTTCTGAACTTTATATCCAATTCTTGCCTTTTTTTCTTGACATGCTCTTTCCATTTTAATTTGGCGTCGAGCGTCATACCTAGGTATTTTGCCGTGTTCGCATGTGGTATTTCCTGCCTATTTATGTAGATAGGTAAGTGATCAACTTTTAGATAGGGTGTGAATTGATTTTAGCTCATTCAATTTTAATCTCCATTTTTTTGTCCAGTGGACAATCTCATTCACAGTGTGCTGTAATTTACTGGTTGTTTCTTCGATTGTACTTCCAACCGCCAAGATTGCTGTATCATCCGCAAAGGTTGCAATATCTGTTTCTCCAGTAATAGGGAGTTCTCTCGTATAAAGCAAATACAAGACTGGTCCGAGCACGCTCCCTTGTGGTACGCCTGCTTTAATTCTCTTGAGTGATGAGAACTCTCCTTCATATTTCACTATGAAATATCTCCCTTCATTGTATGATTTTAATACCTCATAGAACTGCTTAGGAAGGTCGCGATGTAATTTATATTCCAGTCCTCGATGCCAGACTCGGTCAAAGGCCTGGACAACATCAAGGAAAACTTCAGAACATACCTTTTTGTTTTCAAGCGTCTTTTCAATCACGTTAGTGACTCTGTGTACCTGCTCTATGGTGGAGTGTTTCTCTCTGAAACCAAATTGATGCGATGGTAACAGGTGTCTTTCTTCAATCAGAGGTCTCATCCTTTTGAGGAGTAATTTTTCGAAGAGTTTGGACAATGATGGTAATACAGATACAGGTCTGTATGACGTTTTCTCATTAGGTGGCTTATTAGGCTTAGGTATCATAATAACTTCTACTATTTTCCACTGCTGAGGAACATATTTCATTTTAAAAGCTGCGTTAATTATGTGTAGCAACTTCTTAAGACATTTTCCTGGCCAATGTTTATAACTTTTCCTGTAGTAAGATCGTATACAGGAGCCTTTTTTGCATTTAGGTTATGTTTGATTTCATTTTTGAGTTCTTTCATTGTAACTGGTTGTATGTCTAACTCATCTTCTTTTTGCATTAGAAAGGTATTTTCATCTGCTGTTTGTCTAGTCAAAGGTTGTAACGTCTCTTCCAGATGTTCAGCAAAAAGATCAGCTTTATTTTTCGGGCTTTTCGCCCAAGTACCATCTGCTTTTTTAATTGGCGGCACCTGCTCTTTTAGTCTCTTTAGTCCCTTTGTAGCTTTCCATAAAGAGTAATCGCTTTCTTTGTGGCCAGAAAGATTTATTAAATATTTGTTAAATCTTACCGCTTTGGTTTCTTCTATTAACTTCTGCAGCTTGTTTTTGAGCTGATTGAAGATAGTTTTGCTCTCCGGTGCTGCGCATGTTTTGCAGTGTTTTGGCTACTTCACATCCTCTATAGCTAGCAGGATGGGTTCCTTGGCAGTTAGCACATTTTGCTGGAGTATTCTTATCTATCACGCATTCTTTAGTGTCATGCTTTCCCGCACATTTTACGCATCTGATTTCACGATTGCAGTATTTTTGCGTGTGGTTGTATGCCTGACACTTTTTGCATTGTGGTATGATCACTGCTACCTTTTTCAATGGCTCCATTCAGACAACCATTCTCAAGATGTTCCTAATGTTGAATATGTTCTCAATTTTCTCTGAGTTTGCAAAGGTCAGAGTGAATAGTGGTAACTTTATTTTATTAACTATATTCCCTACTTTGTCATTAGACTTCCTTTCAGTTTTACACATATTAACTGCATCTAAGATCGTTAAATTTTTTCTTTTGAGGTCTTCAATTATCTCATCTGGTGTGAATGTTTGATGTAGACACCTAGCAACTACTCTAATGGGTCTGGTATTTTTGTATTGATATGTATACCATTGGAGACCTTTATCATTTAATACAGTTGAAAGTTTTCTATAACTGTCTGAATCAGGCATATTTACCCTCCAGACGTTGTTGTTTAGCGACACAAGCTTATACTCCTTTTTTGTCACTTCTTTCATTAGCGCTTGAATATCGCTAAATTTATTGACATGTGTGATATTGGTTGGTGGTGGTGGTTTTTCTTTCTTGGTCTTGCTGATAATTGGTGATTGGTTTACCTTTGCTCCCGATATGTTCACACTAGTGTTTATTTCTGGGGACGACTCAGCTTTCCTTTTACTGGAAGAATTTACTTCCTGTGTTTTTTGCTTTTTTAGAGCCCGTTTTGACTTTTTCATCATCCAATTGGTCTCTCTTTCTAAATCTTTCTCGTCGGTTTGGTACTCAATTAAGTTAGCACATTCCGTTTCTTGGTAGTCCATCTTTAGATTATGTTTAAGGTTTTTAACTTCTTCTTCAAGAAGTTGTATATGGTGCTGCATCCATTGAATTGCTTTATTTAATTCCTTATTTTCTTGTCTAGACTCGGCTAGAGCTTTGATTACTTACTCAGATTGAGGGTTATTATTAGTTACTTGGGACGCAGTTGCGACTGTCGCAGCCGTATTTAGTTGTAGTGTACAACTACTTATATTTGGAACCTTTAGAATTGGTGATCTCAACATTTTCATGCTCCTTGGAAAGTGTTCCCTTTATTTTGCAATAGTTGGTCCCCCTCAGGATCCATGGTATCGGCATCCAACGATGATGATTGATTTGATGCTGTTAGAGACGCATCCGTCTCGTTTTCTAATTTCGTTAGGTTATTATTATTATTTCCTAACATTTTTATTCCCACGAGTAGCATGAGAAGTAACGGTCACCCATGACAGAGCTCTGCATTATCATGGGAAGGCTACGGGCTTAAACCGAACGTCGCCAAATTCGGAGTTTACGTACTAACGACTAAGCACCCTCTTAGCCACGCAGCCATCGGCGTATGTAGTACCTTAGCTTGGGTGTGCCTGTTTTTGGTCCGCCCTGAGTATTTGATTTCCTCGATACCTGCCATATCTGGCAAGCTTTCCCCTATCCGCCACCTGGGGAGGCGCCTGATAGGGGAACTAGCAAACCCCACACAGGGCACTAAATAATGATGATTAAAATTGGTTGTTAGGCAATCGCGTCAGACACTGTGTACGTAATAAAAAAGATGTTGTAGAATAATCTTTTGTTCTTAGTATTACCAAAGCTAATATTATACACTAAATATCGAGGGACAAACGTCAATGCTCAAATAGTGAATATGTTTGTTCGGATTTGATACGATTTGCTTCAGGATTAGATTATTTGAAACTTTAAATATTTCAAATTATAAATATAGTACAGTTATTTTAATTTGAGCGCTCTAAAGCTAGAAACTTTACAGAACTTTATTTTAATAAATTTTTAATATAAAAAAATTCTTACAATATTTTAAATTCTTAACCTCAACCTTTTGGAATTATTGGAAATCTGTATTAGTAGTCAATAGCTATCTTTAAATTTATGTGATTGCTTAGTAATCAAAACTCTTAAAAATTTTAGAACCCTAAAGAACCTAAAAGTTAAAATCGCAAAAATAAAAATTCGCTTAGTTTTTTGTAAGAATAGGGACCTGCTTAAAAAAAATCTATACGCCCGAAAAAATTTAATAATTTTGAAGTTAAAAAAATTTATGAATTATTAAAATTTTTATAAATAAACCATTTAGAACACATTAAGAATTTAAAGAGCTCTAAAAATTTTAACTAATTAAATTTCAATAATTAATATTATTTTAAGGCAATTATAACTTTTCTTTGATTAATAATTTTAATGAAATATGCAGATTTAGCAATTTAACAAATTTTAAGGATTTCAAGAAATGATTTTTTTTTAATTATAATTTTAAAAGTTTCAGTATTTAAATTGGTAAAATTATTGTTGTTTTTAAATTTATATGAAGTTAGTCGTTCCAAAAAATGTAAGAGAATTTATTCCATGCATATTAAAAATTACACGAATTAGTTAAATAAATTGGTTAAAAATTGTAAATTGTTGCATATCATTAATTTGGAAGAAAATGAAATTTTGATTTTCTGGATCTCCTTGGAATCCTTGAAATTTAAAAATCTCAAAATTAATTAACTTCACAAAATTTGTACAAATTTCTAAAATTAATGAATTTGTAAAATAATTTCTTTAATCGCTTAAACCTATAAAAAAATTGATTTGAAAAAGGTTTTCAACTAAGGGAAAAGGATTTTTCCGGTAGCAATTAGAAAAGTTTTTTTTCATGGCACATTTTGATTTACGTGCAATAAAAATCGGAAATTCTCTCACAAAAACAACACTAAAATATTGTGCATTTGATGGAAATTATTTAGCTTACGTGGGTCCCATTTGACACGCGATATTTCAAAATGCGATACGGTTCAAAACGCGATATAGTATAAAACGCGATTATTGAAAAGGTGATATTTCAAAAGGCATATCCTTGTTCCATCGTATATGTTCAATTTCATCATAAAGGTGAAGGAAAATTTTAGATGTGAAATGACGGAAATTAATAATTTTAAAATATCGCGTTTTGTACCATATCGAGTTTTGTACCATATCGGGTTTTGAAATATCACGTTTCGAGCGGATCACATTTTTAATTTACCACATGTTGTTGTGGATCGACGAAAAGAATGTTACCAAAAATTTATTGAAATTGAAAAAATTTCCAAAAAACCGGTAAAATATACCGTTGGGAAGTTTCTGACAAAATTGGTCAAAGAGAAAATTGACGCAAGTACATGTATTTGTTTTGCAGTGTTATTCAGTAAAAAAAAAATTGAAACGGAATATTTGGTGAGTAATGATAAAATAATTAATTTCAGTTAATATAATTAATAAAAAATAAAAGTTTTAGTGATGTAAAATTACCGATATTTTTTTAATTTGGTAACATTACCGGTAATATTACCGGTGAACAAACATTGGATGAAATATTGACGACACGAAGCCAGTTATGTCATACACCTGAAACAAAATACCATAATTAGAATTAATCTTAAATATTTAACTTACCTTTAATTTAATTGCTTGCAAGTGCCGATACAAGGTTCTGGCCCGTAAAAGCGGCTTCATAACCTAAAATAACACAAGAAAGTATCTAACAAAAATTAAACTTGTATAATATAGGAATACTTATCTTATCACTTGTTAACTAATTATAAGCCTGAGATAGTTAACCATTTTAGAATTAACGTAATATGTACATTTAATTATCAATACTTTCTTACTAATTGTATTGTTTACATTTTGCATTTGATAGCCAAACGAAAACAAACGTAGCATAGTATGTTTAATTGATGAGTCTACTTTTTCATTATGGCTGTTAGTCAATGTGTTAAAAATATTTAGTTAAAAATTAGGTGAAAATAAATAATCGAGTTGAAATATTTTTAACTACTAAAACCTATTTTGCTGTGTGAATTGGTTAAAATTTTGACAATCTTAAATTGTACAAAATGTACCTTATTATTGTGACAACAAAAAGAATTTCAATCATTTATTTTAATTAATAGAGAGAGATAATAAATTTTCTATAATAATGGAAGTTTTAAATTTTCGGAATACACTTCTAATGCAGTTAGCCATCTTTCATTTCTCATAATTTGTAAGCGTATTCAATTTGAAATAAATCAAACATGAATTCATTCTGGTTTTAACATCTACTCGTTCTACCACAATAGAGTTTCCAACATCCGACCATATTAGAAATTCTACAATTACATTTGGCCCGTTTTCCCTGTCTGTCCAAATATGTACATATATCTTATAAAATGTGAAATGCGCAGTTCAAGTTAAATGGACACGTTGATGGCATACATGACACCGAATTAATGAAATATTAGGTTATGTTTTTTAACAATTCTGTCAAAATTTATATACGGTCAGTATCGCGTTAAATTTTTATTGTGGTGAATAAAAAAAATATTTTAAATTTACTATCAAAATTTTAATTTTTAACAAGTTTTTAACACATTTACTAACAGTCTATGTAGTGGCCATCATGTGTAAATCATTTAAAGTAATTTAATGAGTACGTTTGAACCTACGAACATCTAGCGTTAGTTACGATAAGTTAAAAAATTGTAATTATTAAAATATTTATATCTAAGTCTCTCAACCTTTGACTCGTCAACATCATTTATAAGCAAAACGAATTATACGCTTGGATGGAAAAGTACTGATGTACCACTAATTATAAATAGCTTTTAATAAAATAAGCAGTAATTTCAATAAATATAAATCAACCATCAATAACTTGTTACAGTGCATATTGTTTTGTGCTAATCTGGAGTTCATTGTCGTTCATTTTTGTTTCGTGTTGGACTAATTTTTCATTGCGGTGATTTTGCTGTGCGAATCGACTGTGGCTGAGTTAATTTTGTTTAACCGGTAACATGGGTAAAATAGGTAACACGATTTTTATTCTATATTTTGATTCCCCTTTCTACCAAGAAATAGTTTTAAAATTTTGACATATGGACAAAAGAGGGACAACTACTTGATCTGCATCTAAACATATTTAAATATTTCAGTTCAAAAATAAAAATAGGGAATATTGTATTTCAGTGTAAAACAGTAATCAGTGTATAATACATTTTCTATAATTATGAATTAGCATTTTAGCAATCAATTAAACCATTATGTAAGTCATCGCCGCCGGCGCGTTTATCATCCTCAGCATCAACCTCATCCATAATCGAAGTATTCATAGTTTCCTCTAGGTTACCTTCTTGTTCTTCTTTAAATGCATATACATCTTCATCAATTACTAACTGATCGGTATTTGATTCCGCAGGAAAAGTTTCATTGAAGTTGTGCAAAATATATGTTAGTTTTCCCGCACGCTCTACAGTCAATCGATTGCGTTTTTGGCTGTGAATAAAACCGTAGGTACTAAACATCCTTTCCGTAGCAGATGTCGATGCGGACATGTTCAATATATCAACCGCCAACGCACTTAAAGGTGATGTAGAACATACCCCGGCCCACCAAATCTCACTAGAAATCTGCTCACTTGCAACTACTACTACGTGCCAACGACTCAATTATTTTGGTGCCTTCATTATATTTTGGGTGGAATTCTGCGATAATAAAAATAAACTCAGTTGCTTCAAGTTTTTGTGATTCTGAAAGATTATTTCCTCGATTAGCTGGCTCAAGCAAATTTGCCGCATGCATAATGAAGCAGTCGCAAGCATTTTTTGGCCCGTGAAGCTAGAATGCTTATAAGTTCTCATAATTGGCGCATTTATTTTGTTCAAAAGCTTGTTTTGTATTAACAAAACAGTCCACGACTTTGGATAAAACTGGTTTCTTGTCGTTTTCAAAAAAAGATGTCCATTTAGCAATCGGAGAAAGCAAACAATGAACAGTTTCGACTTTATTCCAAAACGTTTCGCTTAGGTTGGAGGATGTCGTAGAAGCCTTCTTAACTGACTGCACTTCGTCTTCGATAGCCAGCGCCTTCAAGGCATATCTCGTTTCAATCAAACTTGAGAGAGAGATTACAAAAGAGTTCCATCGAGTTTGTACAGGCAGCTTAAGTGCAATATACTGTGATTTGCGGTCGCGTTATATGCGCTCGAAGGTAGCATGCAAAATATGTGAGTTTTTCATTTCCGAAACCATCCGTATGACTGAAGATTTCAATCTGTTGATAGACTGAATCTTGAAGATATCGACAATGAGCAGGTTGAGCCCATGGCAGATGCACCCATATTCAGTAATATGAGAATAGTTTTTATTAACCATTTTTTGGGCCGCTTTTATATTTGCTCCATTATCAGTAATAATCCCAATAAAATTATAAACCCCAACGTCTTTCAACACCGCTTCAATTTCCTCGTAAAGAAACTTAGCCGTATGACGATTCTCCTTAGTGTGGGTAGATTTGTAGAAAACGGGCTTGGGTGTATTGATGACATAATTTGTTATGGAGTCCCTGCGTATGTTTGCAACGTCAGTATAGAGGCGCCGGCAATTTGCGCTAAAACTCGCTCTTCGACGCGATGATACTCAAGGTTCAACAATGGATTAGAAAGTTGGTATCGTGAAGGAACTTCATATGATGGTCGCAATTTCTTAAAGAAATCGATCCAAGCCGAATTTTTAGTTAAGCTTAGTGGAGCACCAGAAAAGAATATTGGTCGAGCTAATGAAAATGATGTAGTAGATTATTATACTAGATTAATATTGTACATAAAGAAGTGTAATCCAGTGGTGTCACAACTCTTATTGCAATTAGATTAGTTGAGTTGCTTCGAAAGGATGTTTTTAATTTATGTTACCGATATTACCACGGTAACAACACTTTGGGTAATATTACCCAAAATTACCTATTTTACCGGTAATATTACCTATGAGAATATTACCATTTACATCACTACGTACTGGTATAGAAAATTAAAGGTTGCAGTAGAACAATCGTGCTATTCGTTGGATTATCTGTCGCCTAAGACTACTTTAACTAATGTGCACTGGAAATAAAATCAATTGCGCTCAAACTAATTGAGAAGCAGACGTAGAGAAATGGACGTCACCGTAAGACTTAATTTGTGATTGTTCTATATGTGTTCTTATCAGAAGCACAATTGATAGTTTCGTTGCAATAGGAATTATTCAAATTTAGTTGAGGTTGGTTGGTGACGCTCGACGAAGATAGACGTGTTTTTGTCTTTCTTCGTGAATTGAATTTTAATTTAATTTAGTTTTAGTTTAAGTTTAAGTTTGATTTAGTGGTTTTTGTTCTGTGTAGCTAAACTTGTGAGTGATAAGTTAATAAAAACTGGTAAAATAGTGATTTTTTGCATAGTGCTGTGAATTGGTGTGTATATACGGTGTTTTAATTAGTTGTGTTGTACCTAGTGTATATTCAAAAAATATAAATATATAGTGGATAAAATGTATCCCGTTGTTTTTTCTGTTAAGTGAGTAATGGAATAAAGTGTAGTGTTTGAACATGAGACGGGATCCTCGTATTCAAAATTTACATAACTGTACTTTTTAGATACATTTAGGCTGGTAAGCTCCCGCTTTATGCATTTTTGTATGTGGTAGTGAAAACAATTGTAATGTTTGATTTATTTGTTGGTTTTGTAGTATGATGAAGTTCTACGGTAAATATTTATTGCTGTGAATTTCACTATAATGAACGCAATATAATATAATGGTATTTGATACATTTTTCAATTGGTTGTGTATGTGTGCGAAAATATTATTAGAAATACATTAATATAAATTTAGCAACGATGGTACTTGGAAGTAGAGGACATACGAATATTTATTATTATTGTATTGTTCAAAAAAACTCGTTCATATTTCCAACTGTTTCATCGTTACCTAAATAAATACATGTAAATGCGGTTGTCCAATAGCATCGAGCACGATTGATTGGACATGGCTATAAAACAATTTTTATTTCGATGAAATGCGTAAATCAAATTTATATTTTTTAACCGTCCAAAATGCCGGAGTTTTCGAGGTTCAAATATTTTATTCGTAACATTTTGTTATTATGGGCACATGAAATTGTTTAAAATTTGTTCATGAATTACTAAATTGTCTGAATTTTAGATTTTTTAACCTTTTTTTTCTTCATGTTTTTAATGGTAGAGGCTTTTACCATAAAATCTTCCTTTTTTCATAGCTAAATAGGCTGAACTGGTCAAGTTAGGCGAAGATGTCACTGTTCTTACAGGATTAAGATATTTTGCTAAAAAATAGTGAAGAATGAAATTAGTACAAAATATTCTACCTGGTCTCCCATTAGGTGGTTAGAGGCAACTGGTGTCCATAAAGTAAAATGATTCCCCAGCGAAGTACTTTAATGTATTGGGTTATAGAAATGCATCAAAAAGGGGATACGTAACAATGATTTATACCTATTTGTGTTGGGAATAGCAAATTCTTTTTCTAAGCAAATACATGTTGTTTTGAATTTCATTGCATTAAATGTGTATAACAAACAATATACTTATTACATACATACTATATGTTGAGGTTGGATGTATTTTCGATTGTTGTATGTGTATAAATATTTATTATTATATTGTTGAAGAATCTTGTTTATTTTTGGATGTATTGCTTGTTCTTTAAAACTGTAAATAGGAAGAATTTTCGTTGGTTTTGTGTTGCACCAAACCCTACTGTACGAATAAGTTCAATCACATGATATAAGTACGACAAGGTATGTTTGGCAGCTGAAAGCACATGGAGCGGGGCGTCATTCTGAGTTAGTTGTGATATTTTTTTACGAATTTGTTTTGATTTATAAGAATATTTTTAGGGTATCAAATCTGGACCAAACGGAGTCAATGTTACGAAATATATAACTCGAAGTGACGTCACAAAAAGGAAAGTTGGTGACAGGTCGATTGGTTGGAACATACCTCTATAAATATTTATATCATGATCACTAACTATGTATGTATACCTTGTTTCATTAAGAAAGAACGAAAATAATGTGAACATTGGAATTTACTTCTATCAAAAGCATATTTAAAAAACCGAAGATATTGTGCCAACTCAAACAAAATTTCTCTATTGCTCACACAAAGTACAACTGGGAAACGACGCATTTTGGTTGCATAGTTTATTGGCATCGAGCATTATCATTTTGTTATTGCTTCTCCTCTAGTCTAATATTTATTAGAATGTATACTATGTAGTTGAATAAGACGAATACGCACGTGAAATACCCACAAGTAAAAGTCTGTTTGGACCTGGGGCCCTGTTCTCGAGTTCCACATCCATTTTCCATATGTGGACATCTGTCAAAATACATAAAAACGCAGTCGGAAATTGTAATTCATGTATTCTTGACTTCGCTACTATGGAATTTTTTCGGTACCAAGGGAATATTTCCGAATGGGTATAAGCAGGTGAAAAAATTGCCCATATACGAAAATGACAATAATTACATAGATTTTAGATTTACTTTTTGTGAATAAAAATTTCACAAGATTTGTGAATCACAAATCATTTCTTAATTTCCATTTTCAAATAAAAAGATTTCTTAAGAAACGGACTGACATATAGAAAAAAAAACCGTAGTCGAAAATTTGCTACTGGACCGTAGTTCAAATTTACTTGTAAAACTTCAGTAACCCAAAAAAAGCCCCCATGACAAGCAAACTGAATTTCAGAGAGTATAGGTTAGAAATAGAAGACAAATAAGACAAATTTGCGGTTTATGTGGCTGAAACAAAGTTACTGGCAATAGGAAAGTGAAACTTAATTAAGAAAATTTAGCTGAAACGAGTTCCCCTGAACTTGCTGTAGTTTGAGTTTGTCTGCTCAAGATTGAGTTACAGTTTGTTGTTTTTATTCAACTTTTTGTTCATTGACCTATCAAGAGCGTTCAATTAAAGTTTTATTGATGTCAATTTTTGCGTTTAAAATATACTCTCTCTTCCTTCCTATGAAGTGGATTTCTACGTCTTTTTGTTAGATTTGTTTCTTCATCTCTCTTGAGCATCGACAAATAGTCCGCTAACATGTTAACATCCCTGATATCGGCTTTCCATTCTAAAATGGAGCTTTAAGTTCATAAGACATCAAAATTGCCTGTAATTTTCCATCAACTTTGTAATAATGTCTTTATAATGCTCACTTCTGGTGTTTCCTAAGAAGTTTTCACAAACATCTCTAAAACTGAGCCAGCCAGCTTTCTCATTGCTTTTTGCATGATTTTCATTAATTTTAGCCTCTGTCAGAAACATTGACATTTCTTATCTAATGCCTTCACATATTGCTTCATCAGCCCAAGTTTTATATGTAGTGGAGGTAAGAGAATTTTTGAGGGAACTTTCTTCAATTACATTAGGTTTTCATGGTTGTAGACAGTCTTTTAGCGGCCACTGTTTTTTAGCGAAGCGGTTTTTTCGGTCTCTACTGTTTCAGAGACATTTAAATCCCCACAACCTTACTAATTGTGCAGGAAGTATACTAGCAGAATTAATAAGCAAAATTTTTCAGGACTTAAGTATAGTATAACAATTATTCTCACGAATAATGCTCAGCAAACAGCGTTTAACCTAATATGACGTCGTGAAATTTTGTCTGATTTGTGTAATTTTCAAACCATTAGAATGAATATCACAAGGATTCTCACAAGATCTCAATGATCGGGAATAATAGTCTTAGGTGTCCTGAATCAATTGGTGTTTACGAAATTTCTCAATGGTGGGGAAGAATGCCAAATTCAAATAGATTCCTGCCTTAGTATTTTGCAAACATTTGGCGAATTGTTAAATTTATAATGCGAATAACTCCCTGTGATATTCATGTTATTGGTTTGCACAATAAGTAACTCTTTTGATTCTAGATTTCTCTTTTGATTATTGGTGGGCTAATTGGAGATCTTGTAGGAAGCTGTAATTCTGGTAGGCCCTAGGTCTACGTTAGGTGTAAAAATATTCAAGATCTTTCTGTTCCCTGTATTTTTGAGAAAACGATTACCAGATCCGGCCAAGAAGAGCATCTTGGTATCATCTTGAGTAGTAAACTCTCTTGGAATTACTACCTTTTGATTATATGCTTCCCGGTTTTCATCTCGGTTTTTCAGGATTTGTTCCGTCTTTCAGTAATAAAACGTAAAGGATTATCAAATATCGGTTTATGGTCCTCAAGCTTGGAAATTACCTCTTCAGATGTCCTGGACTTGACTGGATGAATCCATGAAAATCTAGTAAAAGCATCTATAATAGAGAAAATGTACTTATAGTTTTTGTAAGTCAATGTCATTGGACTTGACCAACTTTGGTATGGAACATTCCCTATAGAACATTTTTTATCATTTCACCTTGCATACCTCTTGGCACCCAAAGAAGCTTTCTATCCTCTTCTTCTTATTAGTACAGTACATCTTGTTGTAAAATATAATCTTTGAATGGTTTGGCTTTCGGTAGTTTTATAACCAGGTTTAATCAATCATCGTATAATTGAGCGAGTTTGATGCGGTTGACGGTGTTATTTTGGAATAACTGGGTTTCAAAATGCTGGTGATCAAATTTTTCAAGTATCAATGCCCATCCGGCGATTCGTGCTGTTATATCTTTCTTTGTCGTAGTCATTTTGAAGGCTGCGCATCATGTGACTATTTTGAAACTTATCTCCAATAAGTAAACTCTGAATTTCTTCAATGATGTCAGGATCGCTAGCACTTCAAGTTCTAAACTTGAATATCGCTCTTCAAGAAGGGGACGAAATGCTAAGGCTTCTGAATCTTTCTCGTTTTTCGGTTGTGGAAACTTACCCACGGCATCTGTTTTCGCTTTCGATGGTGTAATCGAGCAGTTAGAAATCTCATATCGCAAACCCGTATTTTTCGGCAGAGGAATTCGCATTTACTCCAATTTATATTTAATCCATAAGCTTCGGCTAACCTTAAGATTTCTTTGACTCTAGCTATACATTTTCTTCTTCGTTTTTTCCAGAAATTATAAGGTCATCCTTGTACACCACGGCTTTCTTGTTGAAATATGGCAGCAGTATATTTTTTGCTTTCCTCGGGCATCTTTCTATGAAAAAACCATTTTCTAAGTCAACTGTATTAAAGACTTCGGCATCGAAAAGTTATCTATTAGAGACAAAGCATATCTGTCCATTATGATTTCCTTTTTCAGTCGCCTGTAATCGAATGCACAACTGTTTTGAATTATTTTTCATATTTACAAAGACCACTGGACTTCCATAATCATATGTACTTATTCGAATGATTCCTTTATCTAGCCACTCATTAACCTGCTTCTCGACTTCAACTTTCTCTGCGGGTGCTAAACGTCTTGGTGGTTGAATAATTGGTCATTCTGATTTAAAAAATAACTTTAACTGGACCGGTGCGAACTTTGTTTGGATTTGTTTGTAAATTGTAATAATACAATCGATGCCTTTTAAAAATTTTAGGTGTCTTTGCTTTTCAGCTTCATTGTTTTCATTTTTGCTTAGAACGAAACATTCCAAAAAATCTGAAATTTTCTCTAAAACCACATTTCCCCTCAAACCGTACCTATTAATACGTCTTTGCCAATAATCATCTTCATTTTCATGGCTTCAATTTTGGCAACATGAACGGCTGTATTGTATAAATCTCCATCGATAGTCAGTGAGTTTCCAATTCCAGACAAATTTATAGTAGTCATGGTTAGGAGTTTTGATGTAAAAGAGTTTCGTCACTTCCGGTTTCTATTATTGCGTGAATATTATAATCACTTATTCTTATACCTTTAAATGATGTATTTTCTTCGTTCTTTGTTAAATGTTTACACGCCATGCCGTTACTTTAACTACCCTTCTTTACACATTCGAATTACGCAAATTATATCTTTTGGAGTCACAGTTATGATGCCTCTAAAATTATGAATACCACTGGATGTAGATGTAATCGGGAAACTAGTAGGACATCTCTGCTTATATATTGCGTATAGTTTTCCAAATTTGTTTTAAAATTCTTTAGTGACGTAGCACACTAGAGTATAATTTTATTCACTTCTAAATCTTGGATACCATCGATTGTATACTGGATAATAGGTTGCTCATCAACATTCCCCATTGACGCCATTTCTCTTATCACGAAAAAATATTCTTGGTACGGTTCCTCTTTGCTTTTTGAAATATTAATTGAAACATGAAAATCCTCTCAACTCCTCATGACCTGATGTTCTTTTGTTATACATAATCTGTTGGACAGTAAAGTTGAAATAGGATGCGGGACAAAAAACAGTTTCGCTTCACCGTACAGAATTTAGTGGTTTAAAAACTTTTTTTTCACCTTCTCTCGCAATTGATGGATCTTGTTCAAGACCCAAATTCACCGAAAATTCAATAACACAAACTATCAAACACAAATGAAACAGTAACAATTATTATTTAAATGACTTTTGTTACAAATAATATTAATAAATAATATTGACAATCTGATGACTGCTGACCCCTCCCATACCGGCAAAATCGTTTATTTACATTTTTCTTACTCTTCTCTTTTGATCGATGTTTTCATGTATTGAACAAATGGTCCCTCTTGAAGAATGTTTAGACGCTATTGAAACCGTATATATAGCTTTCGAGGAATATGCCTTCAAGGAAAACAGATTTCAAAAAGAAGGTTTGCTGCATTTGTTATCAGAAAGCCAAGGTTCTTTAGTGTTAAGGAAACTAATGTTTAAACAAAGGAAGGAGCTTTACATAACATTGACATATTTTATTTCGAATATTTCTGAAATTTGTGTTGAACGACACGCACCGATAATTCCTGCAACAATCGAAGTATCACAGGGGTCACAGCTAGTCTTCTTCCGTAATAATGACAGATGCTAAAATAACAAAGTATAAATCGAAATTGGCTATTATATCAGGCCAAATAGATCGGGTAGACGATTTTGTTAAAAATGAATTACCAACGGCAGTAGATTTTGAAGTAGACTTACGATTAAATTCATTAGAAAAATATTTTGAATATTTTGAATCTAACCAAACGGCATTAGAAGAATTAGACATAAATGAATCAAAAACCAATTCCCGAGCAACCATTGAGGAAAAATATCATAAATTAAAACCTGCATTGTTAGTTGAGATTAGTCGAAGAAAATACGAAGCTAGAACATATATGAAACCTGAACTAATCGAAGAAAATCTCACTAATTTAGAGCTATCTAAAATTAAGTTACCTTCATTTTCTGGAGAATTTATGAATTGGATTCCGTTTTATGAAACATTTAAATCACTGGTGCATAAAAATAAACGGTTAGATGACATCCAGAAATTTCACCATTTGAGGAGTAGCTTAACGAGCGCAGCGTTCAATAGAATTAGGTCATTGGAGGTCACTGCTACAAATTATCCCGCTGCTATTAAACTCCTAACCGATAGATATGACAATCAAAAGTTAGTAGCACCAGATCATATTGAAGCACTCTTTAATTTGCCAGTTATGGGCAAAGGATCTTCAGTCAAATTACGAGACTTGATTGACAGTCTTAACAATCACCTCAACTCATTTGAAAGGTCTCGGCCGTCCAACTGCTCAATGGGATGACTTAATCATCTATATGGTACTACAAAGACTAGATGCATTTACGAGAACAAAATGGGAGGATGAGTGTCCTCATGATAGAATAGCTAGGTTGGATGAACTTTTGACGTTTTTAGACAGACGGTACCACACCTTAGAAAGTCTTAGTTTATTAAAGGACCAAACACAACAAACAGTCACAGTTCTACCTAGCAAGCCTTACAATAATCAGAAAAATTTTCGTCAAGGAACTTCTAAATCATCCCTTGTTTCTTCAGACAACACTGCGGATCTAACTACAAGTCTCGCTTCATTAAACAACGTTTATATCCCGGTATCATCGCTCGTCTCGCGAACCACTACAGTTATAATTTGTTCGTATTGCGCTATGCCAAAACACAACATATACAGATGCAGGCACTTTATCAACCTTTCAATAAATCAACGACAGCAAGCAGTTTCTCGTCTGCACTTGTGTTCAAATTGCCTGCTTGATGGTTCTCATACTGCGAACTCGTGCAAACAATCAGGATGTCATGAGTGTTCAGCCAAACATCACACTTATCTAAATCAGTATATAATATCGAGTTCTGATTAAAATATAAATAATAACACTGCTTGGTCCGAAGCTCAAAGCCAAGGTGTCATTAGTCAGCCAGCTGCATCAGACAGCTTTCATGCAACTGTCAGTTCGATTATTTCAAATGAATCAACTTCTAGAAGCAAGTCACAATGTCAAGTCATATTGGCTAGTGCCATAATACACGTACTAGACAAGTACGGGTTACCCGTAGCATGTAGAATTCTATTTGATTCAGGGTCACAATTGCACTTCATCAAAGAAAATTTTGCCAAAAATTAGGAGTTAAGCGCTTTAATATCCTTAGCCCTATCGCTGGGATTCCATCCTTATTGATATCCACAACTGGCCACTTCCACATAACATAGAGTTAGCGGATCCCAAGTTCAACCACCCACAAACAATAGACATGTTGATTGGGGGCCGAGCTCTACTGTTCACTTTATGTTGGAAGGACAAATAAAACTCGACGATAATATGCCAGTACTGCAAAACACAGCCTTCGGTTGGATCGCCACTAGTAGAACTATGTCGCCGCAACCAATTATCCACTGCAATATGGTTTCTACAGTTCCTAGTCCATCGTTGAAGCAGCTATTTCATAAATTCTGTGAACTGGAAAGACACGACTCTCCAACGAACCAATACACTTTCGAGAAACAGGAATGTGAAACATTTTTCCAAAATGCTGTAACACGCGATTATGCAGGGCGATATATCGTACGCCTGCCTTTCCGAGCAGAACCTTTTATGTTAGGAAATTTTCAAAACACAGCCATAAAACGTTTCCACCATCTAGAGCGAAAATTCGATCGGGATCAGACTTTTCGAAAGGCTTACAACGAATTTATGGCGGAGTATGAGGAACTCGGGCACATGCAACCGATCGAACTAAGTGATATTCAGCAACCACATTATTTTTTGCCACACAATTGTGTACATAAGATGGACAAAAAACCACTTTGAAATTGTCTATCAACGACATCCTAATGGTTGGGCCCACCATACAGCCTAACTTGTTTTCTATTATTATAAAATTTCGCACCCACAAATATGTATTCACTGCTGACATTTCGAAGATGTATCGCCAAATTATACTTCATGTATATTTTGGCGCGATTGTCCAGAGAAAGAACTAAAGGCGTATACATTGAATACAGTCACATATGGTACATCTTCGGCACCATATCTAGCAACCCGATGTCTCACACAATTGGCCAATGACGAAGGAGCTCCGTATCATCTAGCTACTAGTGCCATTAAAGAACATTTCTATGTGGACGATGTCATGACCGGCTCTAACACTATTGATGACTGCGTTAAATTGCGGAATGAACTAATTTCACTTTTGAAAGGAGGAGGCTGTTCTGGAATCCATCCAAAAGGACCACCGCGAAGTACATCTCAACATTATGGATAATGACGTGATAAAAACTCTCGGTTTGATTTGGCAGATTACTTACAAGATTAATTTCATTTCCACATAATTCCAGTCGAGCACGAGGTTCTAACCAGGCGAATTATACTATCAGATCTAGCCAAGATATTTGATCCTCTAGGGCTGATAGGACCAGTAGTTATTTTAGGCAAAATCTTCATACAGCAACTGTGGAAACTACAATCTCATTGGGACGAAGTTCTTCCAATAGAATACCAATCTCGATGGTTGAAATTTCGGCAACAGCTCTGTGATTTAAACAGCTTACAAATATCACGAAGCATTTTTCCATTTGAATCAATGAAAAAGTTACAACTTCATGCGTTCAGCGACAGTAGTGAAGCTGCATATGGGACATCAATTTACCTCCGATCAGTAGACGTCAACGGTCAAATAAACGTGCGCGAAATCACGGGCAGTGTTGTGCAATTACGCGTAAAAAATAATTTTTTACATACATTACGTAAAAAATTGTAAAATACGGTAAAAATTGTAATTAATGTAAAATATTGTAATAAATGTAAAAAATATTAAAAGTGATGCCATCTAAAAGAATTTAGAAATACTAGTACCACTCACATACTCAAACCTCTCTAAAAATTTTCAATAGATTTTAACGAAAATTAAAATAATCAATCATCATTTAATCTAAATAAAATAACATTGCAAAATTTATAATTATTAATTAATTAAATTATCATAATGAATATTACATATGTTCAACAAACCAACATGAATAATCAGTCACATTGATTAAACTAATTTCACCACTGTTGGGCATATTCGTGTACAATTCCATTTTTATCATTTTTCAAATCAAAAATAAGATTCCTTTAATAGAAATATGCACATAAAATCATTGATTAATGATTTGATTAGTTAATTATGCTTTACCAGATAATAATTTTTGTAGTAGGTAGGTATATATTCACGCTAGAATTTATCGCAATGCCATCTGTGGTTAGTTTTAGCAAATAAATCAAAAAATATTTTTAAGAGTGAAATTGCTCTTTACTAAACCCGCCGCAATTTTTGTGTATATTCACAGAAATTCGCCCGCTTCTGCTCAAAAGTATTTCAGATAATGTAAATTATTTCACAGAAATACGGGCATTATATTATGTTGGCCGCATGACATAACGATCTTGTGCAATTGTACGATTGGAATTGTTTCGTGCATTTTTTCTTGATTTGGCCTACTGATATAAAGTACCTGGATATAGCATCAGGAAATTTTAATACCAAATCAAGCAATATGAAATTGTAGAAGTTTTTAATAAGACCATCTACTTCTGATACTCCTCTGCCTCTAATGAAACACAAGTTGTATAGAACCGTACTCAAATAAATAGAATGTCGAAAATTATTCGAAAATGAATGTTTTAACATAAAACTTAAAAAGTGTTTTTAAAATATTAACAATAGTTAATTAGTTTTAATTCTATCACGTTTTATTACCTATTTATAAAAAATATTAACATTATTTCTCAATAATTAACCCTTAATATTTTAAATACACACCTGGATGTACAAACAAAATGGCAAAAAATTTTCGAAATTAAATGTCACAACAATAAACAAAAATTTAATAAAACGCAGTGTTTGTTTATTAGTTAATTAGTTTGTTTATTTAAAAATAAGTGAAAAATACGCCAATGAACCTGGTTGGGAATTATTATATTCTAGCATATTCACGGATGCTAGTATTATCGCTGTTAAGGTGCTGTTAACCTTTTATTACATAAGTTGATTGAAGGTCGCAAGATCAGCTGTTGATTTTAGATAAGTATAAGTTATGTGGAGTATTAAATAAAAAATTAATTCTTTGTGTTTTATTTATCTTTTTTAGGAATCGGAATGCGGCCCATCCATCAGTTGTAACAATAAGGGTTTCTGTGCATTAATCGTATGTCGAACTCCAGATTTCCAACTAAACAGTTTTTAAACGACTTAACGTTTCTTAACCGATTGAAGTGAAATTTAGTATGCAAGTTTAAATTGGCCCACAAATAGCGTGTACCAAATTTTAATATTATAACGTATCCCGTTCCGATTATACGGCTGTCTATATATTCCCGTAGTGTTTAGGATGAGAAAATAAACGGTTCTTCTACGACCTCCCGTGTTTCTTAACCGATTGAAGTGAAATTTAGTATGCAAGTTGATATTGGCCCACAAATAGCGTGTACCGAATTTCAATATTATAACGGATTCCGTTCCGATTATACGGCTGGCTATATATTCCCGTAGTGAATAGAATAAGAAAATAAACTTCTTCTACAACTTCCCGTGTTTCTTAACCGATTGAAGTGAAGTTTAGTATGCAAGTTGATATTGGCCCACAAATAGCGTGTACCGAAATACAACATTATAACGTATCCCGTTCCGATTATACGGCTGGCTATATATTCCCGTAGTGTTTAGTATGAGAAAATAAACGTTTCTTCAACAACTTCCCAGCTGGCTATATATTCCCGTAGTGTTTAGTATGAGAAAATAAACGTTTCTTCTACAACTTCCCGTGTTTCTTAACCGATTGAAGTGAAATTTAGTATGCAAGTTTATATTGGCCCACAAATAGCGTGTACCAAATTTCAATATTATAACGTATCCCGTTCCGATTATGCGGCTGGCTATATATTCCCGTAGTGTTTAGTATGAGAAAATAAACGTTTCTTCTACAACTTCCCGTGTTTCTTAACCGATTGAAGTGAAATTTGGTATGCAAGTTTATATTGGCCTACAAATAGCGTGTACCGAATTTCAACAATATAAAGAATCCTGTTTCGATTATACGGCTGGCTATACATTCCCGTAGAGTTTAGTATGAGAAAATAAACGTTTCTTCTACAACTTCCCGTGTTTCTTAACCGATTGAAATGAAATTTAGTATGCAAGTTTATATTGGCCCACAAATAGCGTGTACCGAATTTCAATATTATAACGTATCCCGTTGTAGAAGAAAAGTTGTAGAAGAAACGTTTATTTTCTCATTCTATATACACTACGGGAATATATAGCCAGCCGTATAATCGGAACGGGATACATTATAATATTGAAATTCGCTATTTGTGGGCCAATATCAACTTGCGTACTAAGTTTCACTTCAATCGGTTAAGAAACACGGGAAGTTGCAGATGAAACGTTCCTTTTTTCATACTAAACACTACGGGAATATATAGACAGCCGTATAATCGGAACGGGATACGTTATAATATTGAAATTCGGTACACGCTATTTGTGGGCCAATACAAACTTGCATACTAAATTTCACTTCAATCGGTTAAGAAACATGGGAAGTTGTAGAAGAAACGTGTTCTCATACTAAACACTACGGGAATATATAGACAGCCGTATAATCGGAACGGGATACGTTATAATATTGAAATTCGGTACACGCTATTTGTGGGCCAATATAAACTTGCATACTAAATTTCACTTCAATCGGTTAAGAAACACGGGAAGTTGTAAAATAAACGTTTATTTTCTCATACTAAACACTACGGGAATATATAGACAGCCGTATAATCGGAACGGGATACGTTATAATGTTGAAATTTGGTACACGCTTTTTAATTCTGCTCTTTTCATTTAAATGTCACATTTCGCACAGATGTCGCTAATTATTTACAATTTTTTACTTTGTAACGTAAAAAATTTCAGGTAAAAAATACAATTATTTACACGTAAATAATAGTGTAAATTACGCAATGTAATTTACGTGCACAACACTGATCACGGGTGGCACCACTTCAAGCTACCTCATTACCCCGGCTTGAGTTGTGCGGTGCTTTTCTAATGACTGAATTAGTAGAACGCTTATCTACCATTATTCCTTGCACCCCAGAAAATGTGTTCTACTGGACAGACTCAACAATAGTATTGTGATGGATATCAGCTCCGTCTTACACATAACACATTCGTGGCGAATCGGATTTCCAGAATACAGGATCTCACCAACAGGAATCAATGGAATCATGTGCCAACATCTGAAAATCCGGCTGATGTGATCAGCAGAGGCATGCTTCCCAGTCACGGCCCTAAATTTTTACACAAACCAGAACTAGAGTGGCCGTTTATTTCAAATCAACTTACCATTCACACCGATGTTCTAGAGCATCGTAATACAAAGATAATTCTTCTGGTATCTGAAACAAGTCCGTCTTTTGTTGATGAAATAAACCACAGACAATCATTTACGAAGTTACAACGAATATTTGTATATTGTCTTCGGTTCGGAATGGGAATTGGAGCATATTTTAGGGCAACCTATGAAAATATTCTCAAGCTTGATTAAAATGCGCCATTAAAGGCGTGGAAGCTCGCCGCGTATCATCTTACCAACGAATGTGTTAAATGGTAAAATAATAATTAAGACATTAATACTTTCAACGTATAATACCAATTTTTATATTTTTTGGACGCATATACACATTAAAAATTTTTATTAATTTATTCTTTCTTTTGTACAATTTTTTATCGAATTAGATATAAAAAACAAAAAAATACATAAATTATGTATTATTGTGACATTTGGTACAAATCAGGAATTATAAAAACACAAAAGATTCAAAATGAATAGAAACAGCAACAAAATTAAAATTTGAATAAATTTTATGAACTAATCAATAAATTATAATTTTCGGCCGAATATTGTTTGTCGCATCATTATATTTGCGGAATATTTAAATAGAAGTAACGTACTCTTCCCGTAAACAAACAAAAAAAACCGAAATCGGTTAATTACATGACCGCGACCTAAAGCACTAAAATATAGAAACTTAACAGCTTGTATTTGAACGGAGCGACAAGCGACCGTTTGAAATTTGGTTTTTTATATAAATATTCAACGAATAGACCAACAATATATAATATAAAATTATGATCACCGCATCATCGACTCGTTAATTATTAATTTTTTGTAAAATAACTTAATTATTGTATTTATCAATATTTACGAAACTAAAATCATAAAGTTAAATCAAATTAATTATTCCATACGGTATGGATTGGAAGCTTATTAATTTGACAAGCTTTTGTATAGATTTTGTAAATATGAATATTTATAGAACTTGAAACATTAAGAATGGCTTGTGCATAAGCATTATAGATTCAGTCTTTCGAGTATAAGTTGATTAAGTGATTATACAAATTCTTAATTATATTAAGTGATTCTTTACAAATTGCCATTGGAGATAAGCGAAAAAGTATCTCACTACTACATTGTCGCTCCAAATATGCAACAGTAAAATTATTTATCTTGGTCAAACGTCGGATTACATTTTTTTATTTTAGAATTTTGGTATAGTTTCTGACGCTGGGCTTTAATGTTATTCGCTGTTTTACCCTAGACATAAAGAACGCCTTCTACAGTATCTACACGCAGGATGCCATTTTGTAAATTTTACGGTAAACGATTTTTTTACGCTTCCAATTTATTTGAAGGCGCGCGATTACATTTATTTATTGCACCTTGGTTGATCTTAATTTATTTGCATAACAAAAGTAACTTAAATTGATATTTATGGTAAAAGATACGAGAAAACATAATAAAATTTTTTTGGATAAATCACCTCGCAAAAATAATGCTAAATATGTGTGAACGTGCGCGGCCATTTTGCAGAAAATTCTGTTAATTCTTGTACAAATGTGCGCGCGGCATATTTAACACAAATACACAAACAATTCGAAATTAATTCATTAAGATTTAACCATCTTAATGATGATAATTTATTATAAATTGTTCACGGTTGTGTTGTCTTGTGTATTATAATTCATATTTCTTATTATCTTTGAGTTCGTTTCTTACGTTATTTTACGTTTAACTTGCAGCACAGCGCACAAGACAATAAAAGGTAATAAGTCTTAATTCCTGTATGTACTTGTATACATAAGTTGAACTCTAAATTATTGATCTTTTTAATAACAAAACACAAAAGCCCCAGATCAATTTAATTGAATCAACAGAAAATAACTCAGGCGTAACTAAACGTTTAGAGTAGAACGTTTTTTTAGAATTAATTGATTGATCCTTTTACGGGTCTTCCATTCAAAATACTATACAAATGGTACACCCTTGTACCATTTGATTTAAGATCACATATTTTTCTTCCATTTTATAGTTTAGCTGTAAGATGTGGCAAGAATTTTTAAAATTTACTTTTATCAGTAATCTCTTAATTTTACACCATTCATCCTTTCTATGCACTATCTCTTGTCCTGTTAAAAATATTTGCTGAAAATTGTACTTTATATACTTGCAATGAGACCCTCTCTATTAAGAATACCTTCACAAACATTTGTTTTGAATATTTCGAACAATATGTTGGATTCAGATTGTTTGGCAAAATACTAAAATTATCACAAACGATTCTCCCAACTTTATATCCGAAAGCGACAAGAATCTTATAACCTTAAACCGATAAAAGAAGGCCTGAAAAAAGCAATTCTAGAACTTAGGACCTTCAAAAGAAGATAAATCAAGGAACATTTAATGCAAAAGAAAAACATAAAATTCAACAAAGGAAGCTATAGGTAGGCAGGCAAAAGAAGCACATAAAGTTAATGGTCTTTAAAAAAAAAAGAGAAAATTTGAAGAACATTTAGAGGTTCGTAATTATTCATGTATTTTAATTACAGATGTTTTGTACTCTTTATTCAATCAAATTATATTTGAATTTCTCTAGATTTATTTAGCGGCCGTCTAACGCCACATACAGTATAAAATGCCACACAAATCGTATCGATTTTTCCATAACAATTCGCTGCATGCCATCTTGCTGACTGTCATGCGTAACTTTCTGGACATGCGGTGTTAGATGTTATCACTTCAAAAAGATATCAATGTTTGACAAGCAAACGTTTACAAGAACAAATACAGGAGAAATGAAGAAGGGGGTGGAGAGAGAATGATTACGCCAACAACGCAATATGGAAAGTTCGAGTGTTTATTGAACGGGTATATAAATGCAACCAAATCGCAGGTATAAAAGGTCAGTTTAAATTCAGCCAGTGACCTATGAATAAGTAGGGAAATAGTGAACTAGTGAATTAGTAAAGTGCTAAAAGTGCTGGAAACCAGTCATATATTTTATTACCGAATAAATTGTACAGTGTTAATAAATTCGAATCGTGAAAAGAGATATGGAAAATTTTAATTTTTGATTTTGGTATTGACCATAATATCTTTAGTACGAATAGTGTTCCAAAATATTTCATGCCATTGGGCCATGTTTTATTTTTAAATTCTGATCCCGGCCCTATTACAGAAGAAATTTTCCACACCCGGAATTAATCAGTTTTATATTAGGAACCACTTAAAGAATCGACTTAACATCTCAAATCTCAGTTATAGTCACAAATGTGCCACCTAATTCCATTTGGAGCTTGAGACGAAATACATTGCCTTCTTGAAGTTGGTCTCTTATTGCATTTAAGAAATTCGACCCTAAATGAGAAGACCTAAGAAATTTTCCGAGCTGATTAAAAATTAAGACAAGCAATTTCATTAAAATTGATTGACAAACGTGTTTCATTTGATGCTGGAACTGGGAAACTGGGCTATAAAAGTAAAAAATAATTTTTTTTTTTCCTAATAATCGTAATATCATTAGTAGTGTTTTATTTAAGGAACTCCAGCCCCGCCCCAAATGGAACTGCTGCGATTACGCATTAATTATGTTGAAATTTAATATCTGACTTAACCAACATATTTGATGATCAATGTAGATCAATGTATCAGTTGCAGCACCTCCAAATTATGAATCAAGTTAGCGAGTTTTAAATTTTTGTAGAAGGATTTCACAATGTTTATGTTTTGTGACCCGTGATTGGTCATCGCTAGCAAATCAATTTTATATAGAAATTTTCTGTTAAATCAAATAAAAAACATATTTCGAGCCTTAATAACTTTCTAGATGAATAATTATTATTCAACAATTCCGTCAACTTTTAAATAAGAAGCTGTAACGAAATCCTCAAAGGATCTCGTTAATAGACATGAGAATAGAGGTCTGATGCGGTGTAGTAGCTGGGTAGAGCTCACGGTGCGGCGTGGGGTTTTCCAGACATATTCTCATGCTTGAATTACCGCATGAAGAATAAAATTAAACGGGAAAAGGAAATTGAAAACTATTTTGCCACGGCCTCAGCGGCTAAGAAAATAATAAGCCGGGAGTGATCGATCCGGAGTGACAGCTTCAATTCTAGGCGAAAGGAGGTTTTTTTTTATTTAGTTCATTTCATTTTTTTTTTAAATAAGTTATCCGGAAATTATAAAGTCATTGGAGGCTCAGGTGCAGAGGTTGACTGTTCAAATGACTGCAATGCAGGCTGCATCTAGATTAACTAACAAATATCCTGAAAACCCTCAGCAAGTGCGGTTCCAATATCCTCCTGTTTCGCTAGAGTCCCAATTGGTTTCCGATGACCATGCAATTTGACATTCCTCCGGAAGCTCCGGTCTCTAAAGAGCGTTCATCTCTGGAGTCGACTACCCCCTTCACAAATAAAACTGGGTTATCATCTAATGCTAATTTACATAACAGTACGTTAAATACCGTTCATAATCCTTGTTTCCTATCCTACAGTGATTCTCTTGCAGGAATTACTGTCGATATATTCCTATTTCAATTGGATTCCGTCGTTGCTTCAATTAAAGTATCACCTTAAGTTCTGCTGCTTGATTTATATCTTCTTTTGAAGGATGTGGCGCTGCAGTGGTATTGGACGTTTCGTCGCCACAATCCTTTAGCCTCATGGGATCATCTTCGTAGAGAGTTTCGTGAACGTTTTAAAGATCGGCGAACCCCTATGAGAAACGTCGCATGGTGGAATCTCGGAAACAATTGCCAAATGTCTCTTTTCTTGATTATTATCACCACATGTGGAGCTTGTCCCTGCAGTGCCACATCCCTTACAGTGAGGAATTTATCCAACTTCTGATTAATAACATGAAACCCTGCTTGGGAGAAGAGCAGTTCAACCATTTTATCCAAGAGGAAAGATGCTGGCAGCAACACCGACCAATAAATTCTTCAGGGGAAGACGATACCAGATGTGAGAAAACAGACGAACCCTTGATAGCTCTCGTTGAGTCTTTTGATTCCGAATCATCGTCTGGATCGGCGACGCCTGGTTTCAATCAAATGGTATCTGACTCTCCACTGACTTCTTCTAATCTCTAACATTTTTGCTTTTCCGATAAAACTCATTTTTCTAATTCTGTTCCGTCTGTCCTCGACACTTTCCGAAAGTTCAACGCGCTTCGTCTGTTACGTTCAAAAAAATATTGGGAGAAACGTCGGGTCATGAGATCCTTCGTTGTCTCTTTAGTACTCGGTTCTGATGCCAATATCCTTGTTAATGATGTTCTTTACCTAGGTCTGTTAGATAGTGGAGCGAGTGTCAGCGTTTTGGGTTGTAGTTCCGAAAAGTCCGAAATTTCCTTCTTCCATTCAAACTGCCAATGGTCAAAAACAGCCCATTATTGGTTACTTACATGCTCAAGTTCATTTTAATTCTCAATGTCATAATATGCGTTTCTATTTAGTGCCTTCGTTAGAACAAACGTTATACTTAGGGATTGATTTTTGGAATCAATTTGGAATTTCACCACAAATATCTTCCTTAAGTGATATAACCGATTCTTTGGATTTACCTGTCTCTCCGAAATTTCATCTGCTTTCTCCAGAAGATGACAGCAAGCTCTCTACTATAGGGAATAAATTTCCATCCAGTGTTAAAATAGGTCTTGGATGAACCACATTAGTATCTCACGTTATTGATGTCGGTGAAGCCAAGCCTGTTAAACAACGGTTTTATTCGGTTTCGCCTATAAAACAAAAATTGATGTACGATGAGCTAGATCGCATGTTATCTTTGGACGTGATTGAGGAGAGTCATAGTTTATGGTGTTCACCTATTACCATGGGGCAAAAGGCTAATGGTCAAGTGCGCTTGTGTTTGGATGCCCGTGAGGTGAACAAGGTGATGGTCAGATGCCTTCTTGCAGATACCGCTTGACCTACAATCCAGAGATAAGACGGTGTGTTTACGGTTTCTGGTCGTCCCTTGTATCACTTCAAGGTCATGCCATTTGGGTTGTGTAATGCTCCCCAAACACTATGCCGCCTGATGAACTGGGTAATACCATACCAACTTCATGACAAAGTCTTTGTTTACCTCGACGACCTATTGGTTACTTCTTCTATACTTTGCCTGAACATTTTTAATTTTTGGAGATGATTGCCCATTTGCTTCGTAATGCGGGATTAACTATAAATGTTTGAAAAAGCCAGTTTGCGTTAAAAGAGGTTAAATATTTATGTTATTTAGTAGGTGAGGATTGCCTTCGCACCAATCCCGAAAAATGTAAATCGATTAGTAAATTTCCAAGACCCAAAACAACCAAACAGATACGTAGCTTCTTGGGATTATGTGGGTGGTATCAAATATTTATAAAAAACTTCGCTTCTTTAGCTGCTCCACTATCTGACTTAACGGGAAAGAAATCAAAATCGAAACGGAATTTTCTCGGTGAGAAATCGTTTCAAGCCCTTAAGTTGGCTTTATCTTTTGCTCCTGTTTTGGCGAATCCTGATTATGGGCGCCCGTTTTATATTCAGCCTGGATGGCCCATGGTATCTCGAGAACGGCTTTTCCGAATTGGATTTTTTTTTCCAATATATTTCTATTGAACAAGGAAAATCGGAGAGCTGTACATCAAGGGGATCAAGTACCTGCCATTAGAATTGACCCAAATTCACATGGTGATATTACCACTTTGACCAACTTTTTATATATGTTGAGTTGGATTCCATTTGCGGGTTGAGTTAGACTTGTGCTAAAGTTTAGTAAGTTGGTCAGCTGGGAATTTATTTCTGTTGAACTGACAGGGTTGATTTGCGAGTTGAGTTCGGCATGAGTTTGGGGTTGATTTAAAAGGTGATTTGCAGGTCGAGTAAAGGTGGAGTTGGAGTTGGACTACGGCAGAGTTGTGGTTGAGTTGGAGTTACGTTACGATTGAGTTGAGTAGAAATCAACGGTAAAATTTAAAATTTATTTGCTGTTGTATTGAAAGTTGAGTAACTTCCAGCTTGAGTTATATTGAGTTAAGCTCATGTACTGCGAGTCACGTTGATTTGAGTTTTGAGTTGGACGTTTCGTTTGGGTTTAAGTTGAGGGTTGAGGATTTGTATGAGGGTGTGTTGAGGTTTCAGTTGAAGTTAGCTTGATTTGTTCTGAGTAGAGTTCATGTGCGCATGTGGTTTTTCGGAACGTGTTGGTTTGAGAATTGAGTTGGGCGTTTAGTTGAGTATTGAATTTTTGCCTAGTAAGGTGTTAAGTTGAATCGGGGTACATGAGGAGATTAGATTAAGTTGAAAGCTTTCGAACCGTGTTAACTGAACGTTGAGTTATTGTTTGAGTTCAAGGGTTGAATAGATTTTGAGTTGTTTTGGATTTGAGTGAGGTTTCGGTTGGGTATTAATTTCGGGACGAATTGAGGGTTTGGTGTGAAATTAGACTGAGTTGATATGAGTTGAGTCCATATACGCTTGTAGCTTTTGAATCGATTTGTTTTTGGGGATGAGTTGGAAATTGAGAGTTGAGTTGAGTAGAGGTTTGAGATTTGGTCCTAGCTAAGTTAAGATGAGGTCGAGCTAGCTTGCTTGGGGTTGAGAGGGGAGTTCAACAATTATTTGGGATTAGGTTAAGGGTTGAATTGGTGATTGGGTTGAGAATGGGGCTGTCGGTTGATTTACTGACTGCATTGAGATTAAATTGGAGGTTGAGTTGTAAATTGAGGTGAAGGTTGAGCTGATGGTTGTGTTAAGAGGTTCAGTTTGAGATTTATTTGGGAGGTGAGTTAATTATATCGGATAATGGTTCAACCGAACTTTTTAAATGTTTATTGAACATATCTATGGACTTCAAATTTTGTAAACAGCGAAATAAAAGCTTCGTTTTTTAGACTATGGCCTTTTTAGGTTGCTTTCGGCTAAGAAAAAATGTTTCTGATAAAATTTTCGGCTTCAACTTACATTTTGTTTCCATAATAAGTTGCGTAACTTTAAACGATAAAAATGTTAAGACTATTATTGATTCATTGTTGACATTCCTCCCTGAATTATTCTTTCCATTAGTGTTAAGGGTAAATTTTGGAGTCCAACTTTCCATTTGAATATATTACGGATTACTCGAAAAAATATCAGATTAGAATTTCAAGAAATTAAACTGCAAATTAAATTTTACATCCACAATCAAAATGCACAAAATGTTTTATAAACGGTAAAAGAAAATACTTCTGTCATAAACCGTATACCGTAATTAAATCACGGAATTCAACTATGGCATAAGTCATCCCGTATAAAAATCAAGAAACCATATAAAAATCTAAAAGTCTTTATCTCATTATCAAACCGCGCGCATACAACAAGCAACAACAACAAAATAACAAAACCTAATCATTTTGACATCCGACATCAAAAATAATTAAAAGATCATTAATTTTATTCAAAACAAATTATGTTCCATTCCATTCAACATCCCAAAAATATAAAAAAAAAAAATTAATTTTGTTAATCATTAATTAATTTGTTTTTGGTGCGCGTCTCATAGTCGAGGAGGGCATGTAAATTTTTAATTTACATTTAGCTTGTATGAGGATATATATATATACGACAAAAAGCCATTTTCTTAAAATGTTTATTAAATATGATTAATGGGTTTAATTCTGGTAAATACAAAGTGTAGGCAACCAAAAAAAAAAAAAAAAAAATCTGCGTCCATTAACTGTTGTGTTTACGACAAAACCGATATGTAAATCAGGTCCGCGCGACTAAATGTGGCAAACGCGATGCAAAAATTAAGGGAAATTGCATTCAAAATTGGTAAACACTGCACTCCGCCAAAGACGTATGGACATACGAGTATGTATGTAAACCAAAAAACATTCAAATGTATTTTTTAGTATCAAAATGTATTTTAAATGTTTATAACCAAAACAAAACAACCAAACATAAAAATAAAACTATTTAATGTATTCATAATAAAAGACAAACAAAATAAAAAAAATGCGCGGTAATCAATCACAACTGACAGTCATATTATGTCATAAATAAGTAGAAACGCTTTGAAATTTAGCCGAAATTTATTAAGTTTTATGGATATAACTCATGTTTCGGACCAAAATTTTTTAAATTTTGTAAATACTTTGTATATATCCATACCATACATCGTTCGTTTCGGTTTCAATTCAACTCAAAGTGTATAAGAACCAGATGACAAGATAGAAAAATTACTTGCGTTTGCTTGTATATGTGTGTGTGTGTGCCTTAATAATAAATTATATGATCCCATTAAAGAGATTTCCGATAACAAAAAATTTGTTTTGTTTTCATTCATCGAATATTAAATGATTGACAGTCGTGGATAATAATATATTTAAACGACTTAATAATAAACAATTTGGTTTTTATTTTTTATTTTTTTTTTTTTTTGTTAAAGGAGGAAATGGAATCTGCTTTCATATTTCAATATGGGAACGCGCACTTAAAAATGGTTTTGCGCGGTATGAAATCAATAAATAAAAAAAAAACTTTGCCGCAATTCAATCCAACCAAATACGGTTTTAATTGGTGTAATAAAATCGATATTTATATAAAGCTTCTCGATATAAAAATATTATTGTTGTTGTTGTTGTCATTAATACGATGATGTTATGAAAAGCGCGGATATTTTTACTTTTATGGCAAATTCATATTATTTGACCCTCTCGCTCGCTATAAGCGAATTAAAATTGTTTAGTATCAAAATATTTTTATGGTAACAATGTTGTTGCTGCGCTTGTTATATGCTTTGTATTATGTCATAAAAATGTTTTCTGTTTTTTTTTTTTTTTTTTTAATTGAACACAAATCGAGTTTTTATAAATAAAAGGCAAGTGGAATTAAATTTATGAAAATTACTTAATTTAAGATTAGTCTGCATTTATAACTATGGTGAAAGACGATGGTCGTGAGAATATTTAATCAGAAATAGTTAAACCATTTCTTATGAATATACGTTTATCTTTTGAGGAACGTTTCAGGTTTAATAATTTTTCATCAAATTCTCGCGGATTTTATCTCCTAGCATAGCTCCTTTAAACCCTAAAATTTAGATTGGCTCTTTATGTTGGAAGAATAAAACGCATGGTGCACCTGCTGGTGTAGCCGGAACAGCCGCCGCAGAAAAACGTAAAACTCAAATCTGCTATAAAATTCAGTATTATAGGGACATAGAGTCTAGTATCCAGAAAAAATGTATAATAGCTTACAAACTCGTCTACACAATTCCTTGAAATCTAATATGGCAATGTGAGTATTTGTAGGAAAGAGTGATTGATGAACTGTAGTCACCGTACAAGCTCAAAGTTTTCAGCTGAAATTAACAATATCGATAATGCAGATTGTGTCTTGGCTATCTCAAACGAAAGTTACCATTCGACATATTTCAGCCGAAACATCTTTTATGTAAAACAAAAAATTAGCAAAACAACCTATAAACTTCTAATTCCTGTAGTGATTTTATTATTCTGGATATAGGCTCATTTTCGTTTGGCACTGCTTACTATGTAGGAAGTACACGTTAAGTTTCACGAGAAGAGCCCAATATAAAATGTATCACTTAAAGTGTCATGATTGTAGAAATTATAAGGTCAAGTTTCAAGAGGGGCACTCAGGAAAATTCGTTTGAAGGCCCATATAAAATTTACAAATTTCTATAAATTTAACATTTAAAATGACATGCCTGGAAAGCGGTTTGATATTTAACTATTTTTTTTATTTATCATTAAAATTAGGCGGGTGAGATAGCAAAGACACGATCTGCTTTACCGACATTACTACACTTTCGGTCAAATAAATTATAATATTATAAGGGAAATCGCTATACTTTTCCATAGTAAACAAGCGGTCAACATTATAGGCATACGAGTGGAACCACGTCGCAAAACCTTGAGTACAACAACATCTATTTTTTGGTGACTGATTGTGCTATTTTCCTACATTTTTAGTCATAATATAACATTCGTTCAGAACCGCGACGTATCAAACATATACTGGTGTATATTTATAAGCGCTTATGTGTTCAAATCTCACACTAACAACAAAACCGTAACCACTCGACCAGCCATCACTATCAAAAACAAATTCCTTCTCTTATGCGGTATAAATAAAAAAAAGCAAAAAACAAAAACGAAACAATTCGTTTTCTTGTTCGCCTATTCATCCTGTCCAAATTTCGTTTTTGGTTTCGCTGTCTTTATTTTAGACAGTCGACATTTTCCTTTTCAAACGTACACACACCAAATATTTTCTCGAAAGATAAAACAAATCGATGCGGTGAGGTGAGATGAAAAATAATAAATAACATAAAAATTAAAATTAATTCATGTTATTACAATAAATTCGGGAGGTGATGGAAGACACCAATTTTAACAAAAAATTATATGACGGCACATATCCTATCTGTAATCGTTACAAAGATAATCATGGTTCTACTGTAAAATTAGTCACTTTGAATTTCACTTATATGACTTAAAAACTATTACTCACAAACCCTGTTAAAGTTAGCCGAAAGTATAAAGTCGATAATGCAGATTAAGTTATTGACATTCCAGCCGAAAATAAATCGGCTTCCACAAAGTGACCAATTTCGTTTCAAGGTAGCAGATTTTGATCCTGTCAAGCCCGTTACAAATAGAATCATTCTCTCTGAAGTAGCGCGCATATTTGATCCACTAGGATATACTGGACCTGTTATAACGTTGGGTAAACTCTTCATACAGGACCTGTGGAGGTTAAAAATAAATTGGGATAGCGCGTTACCCCAACATCTATATTTAAAGTGACAAAATTTCAGAGCCTAAATGATGAAACTTAATAAATTACTTATTCCTAGATTTCTTCAGATTAATCACACTTCTGAAGTTTCAAATTCATGGTTTTTCCGACGCCAGTGAAGCAGCATACGGAGCAATAATATACGTCCGCACTAGTAGTGGTGACGAGAAATTTACAACCTTTTTATTGTGCTCAAAATCTCGAATCACACATACTAAACGGGAATCACTTCCTCGACTCGAGCTCTGCGCAGCTGAACTTTCGGTGAACCTAACTAATGAAGCGCGTCATTCCAGCATTGAGGTTTCATGCCGCAAAAATCTTTTATTGGACTGATTTTACAATCATACTTCATTGGAAACTACTCTCATACTTCTGAAACATTACATCTAAAAACATTTGTCGCAAACCGTGTATCTACTATTCAGCAATTCACAAAGGCATCCGATTGGCACTACGTTCCTTCAAGCGAAAATCCAGCTGACTTAATATCTAAGGATGCAGCCATAAATGTTAGTCAACTCGTCGTTATGGTTCCATGGGCCAGAATTCTTAACTCTGCCCGAAGGCTCGTGGCAGAAATTAACTTCCCAGTTTACTGGAGAAAAGGTTCTTCTGGAATGTAAAATTCCAAAATCGGTCATGGTTATAGAATACAACACCTCGAAATTTACCGACCTATATAATGTCATCAAGTACAAGCATGATGTATATAATGAGCTTTATCTTGCGTTTTGTGGCCAATTCAAAAACTACAAAGGAGAATCGATGTCTCCTCCTGGAGCTATCAGTTGCAGAAAGAGAATACGGTTTATCTACTATTATAAGGATGATTCAACGAGAAGCGTTTGCTGAAGAATTCCAGCAACTCAAACGTGGCAAACAAATTAGCAACCGCTCTCGCCTAAAATCCTTATCTCCCTTTCTTGACGCGAACAATACTATTCGTGTTGGCGGTGGTTTATCCCATGCAACTCTTTCCTATGCAATTAAACATACTATTCTTCTACCAACCTCTCATCCCTTCACAACATTATTATTAAATCACTTACATATAAAATTTTTACACGCAGGTCCACAAGCTCTTCTGGCACCTGCCCGCTAGCAGTTTTGGCTTTCAAGTGGGCGTCACCTTGCGCAAAAGGTTGTCAATCAATGCTTTACCTGCCGTCGATTTCATCCAAAGAACATCGTTCAACTGCGGGCCGTTTTATATTCACTACAAGCTGCGAGGAAAAAGGCAAACCAAAGCATATTTATGCATATTTGTGTGCTTTCCCACCAAGGCAGTGCATTTTGAACTGGTTACGGAACTTAAGTACGGTGCACTGAAACGCTTTACTGCAACAAGAGGCATTTGCAAGCACATATGGTCCGATAATGCTAAAAATTTTGTTGGTTTCAACTATGAGCTGCATCAATTATTCGAGCTGTTCTTTAGCCAATGCCATAAGCAAGATATTTGAAAACTTTGCGAGGAAGACAAAATTATTTAGCATTTTTCTCCACCATATTCCCCACACTTTGGTATAATTTACGAAGCTACGGTCAAATCCGCAAAGTACCTTCTACGTCGGGTCATGGGAAACGCCTCATTAACTTTTGAAGAGTTGAATACTCTTATTAAACAAGCGGAAGCGGTTTTAAACTCTCGACCATTGTATCAAATGTCAAATGATCCCAGTGATTTACAAGCCTTAACTCACGGTCATTTCCTAATTGGTTGACCCCTCACGTCCATTCCTGAACCGGATGTAAAAGACCACAGCTTGTCCCTCATGAAACGATGGCATCTTATGCAACAAATACATCAACATTTTTGGGCAAGATGGTCATCTGAATATATACCATATTACAACAGCAGCAACGCAAATCATGGACGAACGAATCCACCACTTTATGTTGTGGCGATCTAGTTCTTATAAAGGACGATAACTTGTCTCCATTGAAATGGCGACTGGGCCGCATCATTGAACTTCACCCCGGGAAAGGCGGAATCACGAGTGTGGTAACACTAAAAACGCGAAATGGTGAGTTAAAATGAGCTTTTACTCGCATATGCCCTTTACCACGTGAACCTTTCGATGTTGAACGAGCAGCGTTATTCAAGGTAGCGGAGTATGTTGAAGCACAACACAAAAAAATTGTTGCGCATCCCTGATATTGCCCTATTTTGCATTATATAATTATCCTCTACTAGTACATTTTTTGTTTATATTCTTCTATTTTTTCTTTAATAAAAAAAAGTTTAGTTATCAATTCCATTTCGTACAGTGCACACATTAAAAACAAAAATAAAAGTTTTCATTTGTGAATATACAAAAAAATTGTGTTTCATTAGTGCGTCGCAAAATAGTTTCCGCTCAAAACAGCTTGAGCGGCTTCAGATAGCTTAATAAGATGCTCTTTTTGGCGGACTGAATTAACTCCGCGGGAATTAAGGACATTTTTGTATGGCGAAATTAATTAATTTTCATTATGTATTAAATCCGCGACCCCTATTATTTTTAAACGAATTAATTTCGTGACGGATTTAATTCAGTTTTTACAAAAATTGATGTCGTGGAATTAGTTCTTAATTAGAAAAAGTTCCCGATTTTTGATCAGAGACTGATGTGTCTAAACAAAGGAGTATCAATAGTATGCAAAATTCAGATTTATTGGAACTTAATGAATATCATAACGATTCTAGTTGGAGTGAAAACTTTAATGAATCGTTTGATGATAGCGACAAAGACCCAGTTTTCTTCCTCCAAAGGTGGCTAATGCTATTTCATATGACGACGTATTGTCTGATATTTCCAAATCGGTCATACCATTGAAAAAACCTATGCTCCGAGCAAGAAAGTAATATTGCCGTATATTTAAATATTAACAATGATAAAATAATTGGTTGAAGCAAATTTTAATTCCAAAATCTAAAAAGGAAAAAACAAAGAAAGAATTTGCAAACTATTGGATAGTTCTAAAATGAAGTGTCGTACAAAAATTATCTACGATGAACAAAAAACTATATTTAAAAAGTATTAGAACCTTACGTCTTACACTATAAGATCCTTATGTGTCTCTGGATTAACGGAAGTTTGCAGTAAGAAACGAGTTTCAGTATTAAAGAGTACTACTGCTCCCCGAAATAGAAGTCATACTTAGTATTTAGCTTGGAACTTAATAGTTTAAGAATAATCGTTTACCAAAAATGTTTCTTACATACATTAGGAGAAGCCAAGAGTTATGTTAAGACAATATAATTCACAAATATGCTTTCAAGTAACCAAATTGAAGAAGTTAAAGCTTATATCAATAAATGTCCGGCTTGCTTTTTTTTCCAAAAAGAAAAATTTACATTTCTATACAGGAAAATATTTCTTAATTTAACTTAAATGAAAGAGAGAAACAAATGATCAATTACACTCTGCTAATTATTCTCTATACTCTAGAAACCTCTGATTTTGGTCGCAAAATGAAACTTTGCCCATTATTTTGCAATTTAAATGTGTCGTACTTACAGAAAGTAACCGTTTTTGGTGTTTTAAAAGACAGTCCAAAAACCTGTTATTAAAAGATCTACATGATTGAAATGATTAAGAGATATAGTTACAAATTAACTTACCTTTTAAAACATCCGAGTAATTTGTAATTGAATTGGGTCGTTCATGTTCTGTGGCGTATAGTTTACACATTTCTGGTAAATTCAAATGGCATGGGAGGTATTTTTTGCTTGACCGTTGCCGAGTATATTGGCTTTAATATGCTTTAACTTTTTCTAAATTGCCGTTATCATTAAAATTTTTAAAATTTTTATATTTAAATAGTAAAACCTCCCTAACTACCCTAGTAAAAAAATATAATAATTATAAATAACACTCTGCTTGAATCGCTGAGTTTTTTTTTTTTTGTGACAAGCTGGGCACCCAGGAGGAAATCCTAATTCGAGTACGCTGAATCCAATGGTGCTAGTCCCATTTCAAAGTTAGTCCCCATTTTTGAGATCAAGAGTCAAAAATTTGTCAAAATATACTCTCGTTTTCATTTTGATGGCATCCTTTGGGTCTTTTTATGCAAAATGTCGTAAAAAACTGGCATTTTTCCGTTGTTCACCAATAGTATTTGAACCATTAAGATTTTCGTTATGCTTTCTTCAGCAAAGTTGTTGCACAAGTCAAGACAAACAACTTTGCCGAACGTATCAAGACCGAAAAGCCATATCCACATTCATTTTTTTTTTCTTTTCATTTCAACGAAAAACGCTTGTTTTATTATTTTTTGACCATTTATTGAATTTAAATCGATCGAATAAACATCGCATCGACAAATATAGATCCAATAGAAACTACTTAAAAAAATTGAATCGATTCAGTCGTATTTTTAGTGATTTTTCATAATTTTTTTTTTTTTTTAAATCAACGCCAAGCCAATCCAAAAGGACATAAAATCAAATCAAATCACCAATAACCAAAAAATCATCATGTTCATAAAATCAAATATGTTAAGATTTAAAACAAGTGAACATTTTGGCTCCAAATGTTCAGATATAGGAGTAATAAATCGTCATCCTAATTCTACGAATTTTTTCAAATCAGTTGAGAATAATTTATTCGCTTTTTGCACTAATATCCGTGGTTTGGTTTCCACAATGCATCATACATATAATTCCAAAGATTGGTTATTGTTTTTCGATTCCTCCAAAAGCAGTTTGAATGCAGTTCTCCCCCTCGTTACCAACTGAAAAAGTTCAGTCACTCAGCACAAATATCTTCTCGGAATTAATCGATCCGATGATTGGCGCAAACATGTTCGAATCCCATTGAAAATACATATTGTGCATTGCCATGTGGAAAAATTTGCCGAACAATCACCAGCCGAATTCGATGAGCAAGGCGAACATTTTCACCAAGTGATGGCAAGGCTCGAACATTGGTACAGCGGCAAGAAGCTACATGCACTTTTAGGTGACATTTGTTGGAATTTACAAGATGAAGAAGATCCTGAAGACGATAAAAAAGAATCAGAAAATTAAATGATGAAAAATCACTAAAAAAAACGACTGAATCGATTCAATTTTTTTTAAGTAGTTTCTATTGGGTCTATATTTGACGAGTTGATGTTTATTCGATCGATTTCTATCGATTTAAATTCAATAAATGGTCAAAAAATGTTATAAACAAGCGTTTTTCGTTGAAATGAAAAGACAAAAAAATGAATGTGAATGTGGTTTTTCGGTCTTGATACGTTCGGCAAAGTTGGTTGTCTTGACTTGCGGAACAACTTTGTTGAAGAAAGCATAACGAAAATCTTAATGGTTCAAGATAAAACATGTCTAAAGCGATATCTCAAAAATGGGGACTAACTTTGAAATGGGACTAACACCATTGGATTTAGCATACTCGAATTAGGTTTACGTCGTCACAAAAAAAAAAAAAAAAACTCAGCGATTCAAGCAGATTGTTATTTATAATTATCACATTTTTTTACTAGGGTAGGTAGGTAGTGTTGTGCATATTTCGAGTCGATTTTTGGTTTTCCGATTTCTTTTATGTATATGTTCTGAAACCTAACTTCAAAACTTCTGCCAGTTGGTCTGATGTAGAATTTGGAGCAATCATTACATGTATTCTTATAAATTCCGGTGACTATTGGTCAATTTATGTTACGTTGTTTGAGTCAATTCCCTAATTTGTTGTTTTATGCTTTTTAAAAATCTTGGTTATATTCTTGTTTATGTTATTATTGTACTCTATAGTGATGTATTTCTCTGTTTGTTCATTTTGCATGTTTAACGTGGTCAATATATTCTGTTGTTTCTTCCAAATGAACCTATTGTTCATTTTGTCAATTAAGTCCGTGTTATAACCGTTTTTTATTGCTATGTGTTTAATGATTTTTAGTGCTTCCGTATAGTCCTGATTGTTTAACGGGATCGTGTTTAGTCTAATTATTAAAAAGTTGAACGTTGCCATCTTATGTTGATATGGGTAGTTAGACGATTTTTTAATGGCGTGATCCGTTTGCGTGGCTTTTCGGTATATTTTGAATGTATGCTTATTGTTAACATTTGTTATTGTCAAGTCTAAAAAATTAATCGCTTTGTTCGTCTCTGATTCTACAGTAAATTTTATCTTCGTGTTATGATGTGTTATGAGGGATTGAACTCTTCATTTTTCTGATTTACCAAATCGAAAATATTGGGAATGTCATGAACAATTAATATATTTGTTTATAAAAAACCGACATGTGTGACTTATACTGTTTGGCGCCTCGCGATTTGAACGTTTTTAGTATAAAGGGTCTAGCTAAATCGATACTTCGGATATGTCGGATGAAATTTGTGGCTCTTGGGATGAATGAATTTGAACAAATTGAAATAGATAGTATTCCGCTCTTAACACTTCTTACGATACGAGTTAATGTCTTTATGTTTGAAAATTGAAGAGCTATGAACCTTTAGGGAGTCACACCTCTGGTGGCTTTATCGGCTGGGTTCTCACCGGTCGATACAAAATGCCATTGTTTACGATTAGTAGACATCATAATTTCAGCAACTCGATTCGCTTGGAACGTGTTTAAAGTTTTCGGAGGTTTCGAAAGCCACTGAAGCCTTGTATATAAATAGATGGATGGTTCTTTTGATAATTTGTGTAATTCTAACACCAATCTTAGCATCCGAACTAGTAACGTAGCGCCGTTTAGTTCCAACTTTGGTACGGTGAGAGCTTTGAGTGGAGCTACTCTCGTTTTAGATGGGATTAGGTTCGTTTTAATATCTCTCTTATTTGATACAGTTCGTGAATAAATAGTACACCGCGTAAGTATCATTTTGAGGCATCTACAAATCCATGTAATTTCACTATATCACCTGAAAATATCCATCTAGTAAATTTCATCTCGGTTAAGCGTTCCAATTGTTCTCGGACCACCAAATAACTATTTAAAATGATTGAAGGTAATTCGTCGTCCCATCCAATAACTTCCAGCCAAAAAAATTGGAATCTTTTCTATCGAAATGTTCTCAAAAAGTAATGGATGATTCGCGGCCCATATCCATATATTAAATCCACCACAATTTAGTAAGCATATTATTTCTTGTTGTAACTTTAAGGCTAACTCTAGGCTATTCCTTTCCGACATTAAGTCGCCCATATAAAAATCAGCCTTGATGGTCTTACTGGCTTCAGGAAACCTGTGGTGATATTTGTCTGCTAGGTAATGTAATGAGGCCGTGGCTAAGAAGGGTGCAGGTGATGTACCGTAGGTCACAGTTTTCAGACGATAATGGAATATTTTATGATCGGCTATGGAAATCTGCCGGAACAGCTTCTCAATGTCCGTCCCGACATTGTCATAAACACTACTCTAACCTTGGCAGTGGAACTGGCTTCCTTTATCACGGGATGGTGAGGTAAATAAAATATTTTACTATACGTCTTTGTTTTTCCATCGTCTGGGATCAATTCCATGTGACCTAATTTCAGGTAATCCCGCATAAATCCTATATATGCTTGTTTCAGGTTATTATTCTCTCTAGTAAATTATGCTCTCATGAACAGTGAGGTATAAATATCGTAGAATAATTGACACAGTTTCATATTGCCATCAAAAACTAGGAGGTTTAATCTACACAATTTGAAATCGGTTTCGTTGGCATCGTCGCTCGGATTTGGAATGGCTGTCCTTAACGATAATTCTCTAATGAGAGCTTGTAGTTCGGCAATAATTGAAAAATACATATCGCCAATTGTATCCATTTCCGAGACAGATTCCTTAACGAAATGAAAAATTTGATCTTCAACCGAAACGAATTGATTATAAATATTTTACTTCTCGAAATTCTTGTGGACTGTCCTTTGATCACTGCCTAACGTTTCCCAATGCCTCCATTTTAATGCGGTCGAAAAACGTAAATTTTAGTGATTTTGTAAATTGTTGTGGAATAATTGTATTGTGTTAGACAAGGTGGTCACTTGTGATCCGACAAGGCCAAAACGTATCAACGTTTAATTTAAATTTTAATTTAGCACAATTAAACACAAATATGTAAATTAGCTCTGTAACCGTTAAATTTCCTATTAAACTTTAGTACTCTGGGGTCGTTTGGCCAGATTTAGTTCCAATGAAACTTCCGTTTGATTCAAAGCAGCATCGCTCACTGTTATCATGCTTATATGCCAAAGCCAAGAGAAAATATCATCCTGGTACTTGTAAATATATGTACATGCTTGTTCAGAGTGTAAATATAAATTAAAATGGAAATTCGGTTTTACTTGAGAATTGAAAATGTGGCGATTGAGCGAATAGTTTCCTTCAATTTTAATTTGTGATTCTTTCAAATGGTAAACATTAAATTCCAAATTATAAAAATTTGAGAATTTTGTGTTTTTACGATCAAAAATTTCGATTTAGAAATAAAAAATAATTTAAAAGCGTGTTATAGGGTTCCATATCTTCCGTTACTCAATTTTTCTAAAAACCATAACGCTCAATTATTAAATTTTTTGGTTAAATCTTTTAGGTTAACAGGAAATCTTAAATTACGTATAACAAAGACTAATTAGTATGAATAATAATATTTATATAAAATCGTGTGTTAATTAACAAAATTTCATAATATTTTATGCTGTCCCGCATCTCTCTTCGCGTGCATACAACACATTCGAGCGCATATAAATTATCCACCTCTATACATATGAATATTTTATGCTGGCTGATAAACTCATTAAACAAAAAAAAAACCAAAAAAATAATTAAATCAATTTAAAATTCAACAATTAATCTAAAAGCTTAAACATTTATAAAAGCATATCAAAATCAAACACGTTTCATATGTATACCTAAAATATTTGTATTCAAAATCGATTTGAGAGTGGGTTTTAATTTTTCGATTTTAGTTAATCGATATAACAAATTCTTCGAAGCAATTAATAAAAATCTGTTTTGTTATCTCTCGCTATATTGTAGCTCGCTCGCTGGTGTCTTATATTTTGAAATACACCAACTCATGTCACAGGTGGTATATTTCTTCAGATAGACATCTTTATAATAATGATACCAGATAAACACAGTTCAAAAATCTAATTTAAATCTTTAAACCGTATACCCAATATGTATATCTACAGTCCGCAGCCTCTTTCTAATATATTCCGATACTTTGTTTACGAATTAAAATATTTAGATGATTAAATTAACACAAAATTTGTATTCGTGTATTATATCGAAGAACTATCATCACATTACAAATATTGTATTGAAAATCATATCCATTTTCTTATTTATGGACCCAAAACAAGTGCTACTAGTTGAAGAGCGCGTTATTTTCTTACATATATGGAGATAAACCAAAATATATAAATTTAAGATCTGTCGTCGTCGTTTTCTTCTTCATCTTCCTCTTTTATCGTGTTCCCAGCATATACGTTTGTATATATGGTATGCCTGTTTGTGTCGCGCGGTATTTTAGTTGTTTTATAATATAAAAATTTTTAAATTAAAATATTAATTTTTTAATCAAGACAACTTAATTGTTGGAGGTATTTATAAATAAAGACGTTATTAATAAGTCAGATGAAAAGAAAAACAAAAAAACAAAAAAAAAATACCATATAATGAAGATACAGTAGTGGACCCAGAGCTTTATGGCTATGGATATACTCGCAGTTGTAATTTGGGACAACGCAGTCTTTTTTGGTGTCCACTCATGTTTTGGGGAAATTCTCTTGCTGTAGCGGTTGATTACTGCTGTATAGTAAAAAGAAAGCTTCGATGAGCTTCTGTAGTTTTTGTAGGGAAGCTCTTAACCAATATTATGTCCTAATAAACCGTTTAAATCTAGAGATGATACAATTAAAAATTCACTAGGATCTCTCATTTTATTTAGCCACCATATAAAATGTATTTTCAGGGTGATTGGCACTATTCCAATGGTAGAAAGCTAACGCAATTCTCTAACTTTCAAAATTATGTGTATTTGAAGCAAATAAAATTATTAGTGATTGAAACTAGACTTAACGTCCCAAACCTTAACCCGCAACTCAACCCTAAGTTCACCCCAGCTCTAGCCAAATCTCAACCTTCCACTCAACACCAAACTCAATACCGAAATCAACTCGATTCGAAAAACTAAATTTTATTTTGTATATGAATTCAATTCAATCTAACCTCCAACGAATCCCTCAACTTGATCTCTAAATTAATTTCCAATTGAATCCCAACATAACTTCAACTCAGCCCTACAAAATCCCAACTCGACCACAGCTCAACCCGGGGAGAGGAAAATCCGAAAACTTTTGAAAATTTGAAAGTGTGCGAAAATCGAATACTAGAAAAGTAATACATTCTCCTTTAGGGCAAACATTATTTGCGGGAATACCCTGGCATCGAACGAACGCGATGAAAGAATGATCATAATAATAGTGGACCAATTGACTGAGTTCGTTGTTTTGAAAACCTTAGCTAAAACCACCACAGAAAAGATCACGTAGCATTTCAAAGATACGTTTAATATTTCTGGAGTACCAGAAACCATACATTCTGATAGTGGCATACAATCCAAGAATCATATTTATACAACATTTTTAAACCTTTATTTACCGCTTATTACTCATCTCAAAACAGTGCATCACAGCGAGCCAATCGTTCGATCATTGAGGTAATACGATCATGCACTAAAGAAAACCACAGAAAGTCATATTTCGAAAATAGCTGCAGCGCTGAGAAATTCCATTCATCAACCGACGAAACATTCTCCCCATTACCTTATCATTGGTTACCGTCGCATTTACCATGGCCATAAATTATTAAAGGAATCCAAATTTTTGTCCGACCCAGGTATTCAATGGGCGCATTCAAGTAAGCCAACTGTTGGCGATTTGCTGGGTATTACCAACATTTTGAGACGAGTGCGCCCAATGTAAAACCTTAAAATATTTTGGGAAATGCCAAATAATGAACATAGTCTCAAAAAATCTGTGTAACATTAATTAAAGGTTTTGCAGCCAATACAGGTAAGCTAGTCTACGACACGGCTACAGATAGGCCGAGGACAGCAATTCTCTGTCGCTCAAGGCGCAATATCTTCTCTATTAACCAATTTATTTCTAGGGACACCACGGTTGCTTCAATAGAAATGTCCTTACCAAAAGAAGGCAGGAGGGTGATTAACATCGCTTCTGCAAATTTTCCCGGGAATGAAAATGACACCCCTCCAGAATTGATACAGAGCTTCGTGAATTATTGCACGATTTATCACCAAAAATTCATTATTGGTTGCGACGCTAATGCACACCACGAAGTCTGGGGAAGCACCAGTACCAATTTAAGAGGTGAGCAACTTTTTGAATTCTGTCTTAGTAACAACTTAGCAGTTAACAATAAAGGGAGTGATGCGACCTTTGTGAATGCGGCTAGGAGAGAGGTACTGGATCTTACCCTGTCTCACATGGATACCTCCAGTTCAATTCTTGTCGACAGGCATGTGTCCAAGTAAGCATCCCTCTCAGATCATATGTACATCAAGTTTGATATCAATATCCCTTCGAGACAAGAATTGATGTTAAGGATACCAAAACGCACCAACTGGCTAGTCTATAACGACAGACTTTTGGATAACTTAGCTGGTATACAGATCACGATAAACGCAATAATCAATGCGTACCACACAAGCCCACCCCTGGTGCGTATCAGAGTCACAAGGGATGTTCCTTGGTGGAACCAAAACTTGGAAAACATGAGACGAACTGTCCGTAAACTTTTTAATAGGGCTAAGAGGACGAACGATTGGACTACCTATCAGAATTCCCTTACAAAATAAAGCATAGCTCTTAGACAGAACAAAAGACTAAGCTGGAGAGACTCCTGTAAGAAAATAGACAAATTACCTATGGCGTATCGACTCAAGAAAGCACTCTCCTTGGAGCACAGGAATCCCTTGGGATCTGTAAGGAAACCAAGTGGAGAGACAACCACAACCAGAGAGGAGACTCTGGAATGTCTAGTGAGAGGTCACTTCCCAGAATATGTAGCGTACATCCGTATCTGGTTCCAAAGGGGGTTTCAAAAGTTCTCGAGGCAGTTTTTTACGCCGGAACGGATAAGCTGGACAGTCAAATCATTTGGCCCTTTCAAATCACCGCGAGGGGACTTCGTATACTCCGACTTTTTACAACAAGGCCTGCAGACTTTGCTGCCTTAGCTAACTATACTCTTCACAACCACCTACAGCTTGGAATATGTTCCAAAATGCTGGAGAGAGGTTCGGGTGATTTTTATCCCAAAAGCGGGAAAAAGATCCCCAGGGAAGATTAGGTCCTATATTCCTATTAGCCTTACACCATTTTTACAGAAAACCTTGGAGAAAATTCCGGGACCTTGTATTAGATCCAACACTCTCCAAAGATACCATCTGGACTGTAGGCAGCACGCCTACCAAACAGGGAAATCAATAGAAACAGCTCTACACGAGCTGACATCGGAAATCGAAGATACGCTCCGGAATAAAGAATTATTACTATGCTCCTTCATTGATATCCAGGGAGCTTTTGATAATACTCTAGTTTCGAGGTAATTCAGAAACAATCACTAACAAGGGGTATAGACTCCTCCACTGTAAGGTTGATAATAAACATGCTAAAAAACAGGAACGGCCACCAGGGGTTGCCCCCAGGGAGGTTTTCTCTCTCCCTTATTGTGGCTGATCGTGATGGATCAATTACTTACCAGACTGAGAAATTTAGATTTCTCAAAGATTACCTATGCGGACGACCTAGTCTTTATGGTTAGGGGCAGATTCGCAAATACAGTAGGGGAAAAAATGCAACAAGCCCTAGAGGTAGTAAATGATTGGGGCACGGAGGTGGGCCTTACGATAAATCCTAACAAGGTCAACTGAACTCTCTTTACTAACCGGTGGAAAACTGTCCTCCCGCAGATAACCGTGGGGGGGAGGGTTAACTCTCCAACTGTCGACGGAGGTTAAATATTTGGGTGTCGTACTTGATCAATAAGGCGAATAAGGCCTACTTCACCTGCCAAAGAATGATTGTCAAAACTTGAGGACTGAGCGCACAAATGTTGGTTTGGCACTACCGGGCCATCATAAGACCTATGGTACGGGCGTTTGTATACCAAAGACGGAGCAGACTTGTGCACGGAGAATACTAGACAAGATCCATAGGTTAATCTGTGTGGGTGCAACTGGAGCAATGAGGACTTATTCAACAGTTTAGATTTAGAATTAGATTTATTTAAATTATTGACATAAATTTTGCATCCCTGCATATTTTTAAAACTTTTTCCACCATAAGCCAACACATTCTATTTTGAGCAGTAGCTCATTCACAACAGATTGTGTAGCCTACGGTGGATTAACATAAAAAGAAATAAAAAAAAAAAAATCTGTGTTATATATAGGATTACTGCACAGCTTCAAATAGACCTGGTGATGGTGAAATCTGTTTTTTTCCTGGATCCTTGATAACCTTTTGCGTAATTTTTCATCACTTCCACGTTCATCAATAATAAATAATGCTCCTTAATGTGGCATTTTGGATTTCTTGGTGCCGTGTAATTGGAATTTTAAAAATAAAATTAATTTAAAGGAAATATTTTTAAAGGAAAATAAATGTGTCCGTCTGACACGAAAGTCAAAGCCAACAGTGGCCCTTGAAAGAATACTGGGGCTCTCACCACTGCACCTACACATTAGGCACGGATTGGTTTTAGCTGTCTCACTTGACAGGCGACGGTGGCAAATTTTGGAAAAGGAAGATTTAATTTGTTTTTAAATTAAAATAGAAATGAAATAAAATTTACTAATGTTTATTCAATTGTGTATTATGTTTGCAAATTTTTGGAAAAGGAAGATTTAATTATTTTTTAATTAAATAAACAGCGATTTTTAGTTATTAGTATTTCCACACCAAGAAATAAATGACGCCACTTTGACTGAGACAGCTGAAACCAATGCTAGCCAAAAAGTAGCCGGTTCAAGAGGTCTGAGCCTAAAAATTATAGCCAAAATTAAAAGCATAAGGCCAGGACCCAACAGTATCCTACATAAATTAAATTTTAAAGTGGAACTGATCCAACTATCAGATCTGATGGTAAGGACAATCGACTGTCGGAGGAATTTTACCATTAGTTTGCCGGATAGGGTACTGGTAGAGAATATTATCTCCTCCCTCTCCCGCCATGCTTAGAACTATGCATACCACTGGGTAGCACCC